>CM060895.1:137345195-138752695 GCA_030762935.1 Hymenopus coronatus
AAATATACGGGTCGTAAATTCCGGTGCACGTGGAGAAGAGGATCATAATATCCCAGCTAAATGGAGTGATGTATTTCTTTTCAACGCATTAGCTTCTATAATTAAAGGCAAATTATTACCTACCGCAAATTTGTTGCTTCAAAGTTATGATTTAGGAATCTCTCGTGGTGCAACCAGCGTATTATAATGCAATCAACAGTCTGGTCTCGTCTAATACAGTGCCTCCCTTATTTTATACTGAAAGGGCCCAAGTACATGAAATAAAGGTCTTACGTGTTCCATTCACATCCTTTATCTAGGTGTTCCACAAAAAACTACTGTTACAAACCTATTACACTTTCTCTATACGTACTATGCTAACTTCATATACCCCAGGTCGCGGGTTCAAGCCCGGCGGAGGACGATGGACTTTTTCGTGTGTAAAAATCCTTAGCATGGCTTCCTTCGGAAGGGAAGTAAAACCGTTGGTCCCGTGTAGTAAATTTACGGCACGTAAAAGAACCTCAAGCTTAATAGAGTAAAATTAAGAGGTCTTTCACGCCAAATATAGAATGGGTCGCTGAGAACCACAGTAGTTAAAGAGCGTCCATAAATAACACACCATTTACATTTTATACAGAAGGTAATATAATATACCCAAAATATCAATACCATGATTTCAACGGAAATATATGTTTTGGGTCCCCATAAATCCATAAAAAGCATTTCTGGAAAAATGTCCGTGTGTGTGTTTGTATATGTGTAAGTGTGTGTGTGTGTGTGTGTGTGTGTGTGTGTGTGTGTGTGTGTGTGTGTGTAGCATAGATAAAAAAGAAACAGACCGGTAAACACCAAACTTGGTATTTAAGTTTGGTGTCTTCCAAGGATGCGACACGAAGATTTTCAAGAAAATCCCCCCAAATCCAACTACTCTTACTTGGAACATTTATTGAAAATTTTGATTGTTTCAAAAATGGTTCTAACGATTTTCATTAAGACACCGTATATTAAAGGTATTTTTACCTGGCAAGTAACATGTACTTCTTGAATTTTCTGGGAATAGCCTATGAAGACTTACTTTATTCAGGATGAATTTTACGGAATTTTGCATTACTCCTAAACCGTAAGAGATGGACAAAAACATACCTCACAGATAATGTAGAGCACATTTAAACACACAATTTATGTTATAAATATTTTTTTCGTGTAGTTGATCGTTTATAAGATATTCCTTGTTTTTGTTTCAGCTTTGAAAAACTTATTTTCTCATCGAGAATTTGTCAACTCCTGTCCATACAAACAAAGGAATTTCAGTCACATAGCAACCAGCCTTTGACTGTCACTTTAACCTATGGTACTCCCTTGTTTCACTTCTACTTGCAAGGAAGCAAGTAATAACACCATTTCTACTTATTTTTTCTCAAGTTGTATGAAGTAAATAGAAGTATAAGCTTTTTAACAATAATTTGTTGCAGAGATGTAGAGAAAGTCATGTGAATGGAATACATAAGATTTCCTTTATCCATATCATGCTAATACAATAACCTGCTTCCTTGTAAGTAGAATGGAAATAAGGTAATATACTAGGCTAACGAGAGAGTTAAAACATTTAACCTTTTATTAGATGAATTATTTTCTACATATGCCGTTCTTCCTCTAAATAGGTATGTATATCCATTTCAATGGCCCCACAACTGAAGCGACTTGAATAGCTGTGATCGTTAATTCGATACTAAGTGGATTGGCTATCCATTCAAAGTCGAACGAGTACGTAAAATGTGTAGTAAAATGTGCCTGTGATAAAGGATGGGGAGGGTCCAAGTAAAATAACCGGTGTGATGGCACGTTTGGATACTGACAGTGTTACATTTGACTAAAGATGCATGGATTATGCTCTCTTCTATTTAAAAAAAAACATTTCAACTTTTGTTGCAAAATAGCATTGCTTTGACAATATAAAACAGCTATAACTAGGATAATTTTATTGTTAAAGGTTAGTGTAATAAAAGTTACAGAAAGAAACCACTTTTATTAATCATCTTTGCATAATTACAACATGTAATGAAGGGTTAATGGCTGTCGCTATGCATTTCTCGTTGAAATTCGGTTGTAACCGAAGAGCTATGAAGCGAAAGATAAAAGTTTAAGTTTTGTAACGTTGAAACCAATAATAAGTAATATCTCTAACACGTTTAACTTTACAAAAAAATACAGGACATAAATTATTATTTTAACCCAATCTTTTACGATTTATTAGTTATACAAAAGCTACGGATAATGAAGAGGTCGTTTGAGGCTATTCCCAGAAAATTCAAAGTATAGATCTCATTTGTGATATCATATTTAATCAAATTCTTTTGAGCCATTTTTTGAAAATCAAATTTTTACAAAAATACGTAATATAAATGGTAGCTGGAGCTGGGAGATTTACCTGAAAATCTTTGGATCATACCTTTGGAAGATACTGGACTTCTTTTTTTAATTATGCTGCACCACACACGGACATTTTATCTAAAATGATTTAAAGGAGTACTCAAAACATGTATTTCGGGTGAAATCTCAGTGTATAATTTTTGTATGGGATACTATACCTTCAATACAATACTCACGGGGCATAAAACATATTTCCGACGGGGCCGCGCCGTGGCCGAGTGGTTAGACCACTAGCCTCTCACCTAGACGGCCGGAGTTCGATCCCAAGCGACCGCATGTGAGATTTGTGGGGGACAAAGCGGCGCTTGAGCGGGTTTTCTCCGGGTACTGCGGTTTCCCCCGCCATCGCATTCCACCGGTATTCCATCATCATTCATGTATCATCAGTGTCACCGCCTGCGTTGCCATTAGTAGTTAAAGCGGGCGTTAAACACAACCAAAAAAAAATATATTTCCGATGAAATTTCGACATCAAATTTTGGGTGCTATACAATATTTTCTCTATTGTGTACATGCATGAAAGAGAAATTAAAATTGCGGGCCATAAACTCAACTGCACTTTTTTATGGAGAAGTGGATCATAATTTTCAAGCTAAATGGAGCGATGTATTTCTTTTCAACGCATTAGCTTCTTAATTAAAGGCTAATTATTACTACCGCTTCAAAGTTATGATTTAGGAATCTCTCGTGCTGCAACCAGCGTATTATAATGCAATCAGCTGCCTGGTCTCGTCTAATACAGTGTTGCCTTTATTTTATAGTGAAACGGCCCAAGTACATGTTCTATTTACATCTCTAGCTATTCCACAAAAAAGTATATTGTTTTATCCATGTCATGCTAATAAACATAACTTGCTTCTTTGTAAGTAGTAAGATAATACACTAGGCTAATACGACAGTTAAATCATTTAACCCTTTATTGCATGAATTATTTTTCCTACATATACCGCTCTTCCTCTAACTCTCAAGCCGGTATTTATTAGAGATTGACTGCAATGAAGCCTGGAGTCGAGACTTTCGACTTCATCGACTCCGAACGCTGGGCAGGTGCTCATGGCCACGCTCGCTAAGGCGTCTTGCTTTGGTTCTTCTTTTTTTAAACAGTATCCCCATTTACATTTCCCCCCCTAGGTTTTACTGTTTTTACTGTTCCTTTTACAAACATAGACACATTGCACAGACATATAACACCCATGCCCAAGGCGGGACTCGAACCCACAATCCCCTGCCCACGAAGCACCAAGCGAGACGCTTTAGCGAGCGCGGCCATGGGGACCGGCTTCTTCGTGGACAGGGGATCGTGGGTTCGAGACCCGCCTTGGGCATGAGTGTTATATGTTTGCGCAATGTGTCTATGTTTGTGTAAAGGAACAGTAAATTTAGGGGGGGAAATGTTATCAGGGGATACAGCGCCGGAGTCCTGGTACTGTTTAAAAAACAAAACTGGTGTCACTCTGTCGCGAAGTCTAGCTTTCACTCTGACGTCATAGAACGCACAGCCCCGCTCTAAACAACGCAGTACCTCAGTCAACGCAAACTTGGTCATGTCGCGCAAACGGTACAGGACCAAGGACCTTTTTCAGGCACCGGACCCAGCTGTACGACCGTTAACCTCATGGTAAATGAACGAAATGGTTGAAATTTGAACAATGCTCAAAATAGACCTATAAGCTTTGGAGCTTAAGAGTTAGGTATCTGACTTTCGTCGTCTCAGGATAAGATAACATCCTGAGAAAGCACATATCCAGTTAAATCACCCTAACTGAGATTCGAACCTGGGCTATCTTGAATTTGAGGTCTATGTACTTTTCAGTGTGTGTGTGTGTGTGCAGCATAGCTCAAAAACGAAAAACCGTTAAATACCAAACTTGGTATTTATGTTTAGTGTTTTCCAAGGATGCATCACGAAGATTTTCGGTAAACTCCACCCCAAACTACTTTTACATGGAACACTTTTTGAAAATGTGTTTTTCTCAAAAATGGCACCATTATTTTGATTAAAATAGTATAGTAAATATATTTAGATCACATATAAAATGTATATCTTCAATTTCTGAAAATAACTTCTGAACACTCTTTATTCTGGATGAATTTTGCATAGTTGGTAAACCGTAAGAGATAGACAAACAAAAAGTTACAACATTAAAACACATAATTTGTCACAAAGTTTTTAGTTCGCCGTTTTAGTGATATTCCTTGTTATTCGTTTCAAATATTAAGCTATATAACTTTGTTCAGATGGAAACTCACCTTTCGTTTCACCTCTCTTCTTGTTTTACTGCTGACCATGTAAAACGAACTGAACTTCAATTGTTTAACATAGCTTTTAAAATATTTATCGCTTTAGCCTAATGTATTCTCTTATTTCCCTTCTACTTATAAGGAAGTTAGTAGTTAGACAATTTCCATTATCATGAAGGTAGATAAAAGAATAATCTCTTGTAAGAATATTTTATAAGTGGAACAGCTAGAAAGTCATGTGAATGGAGCACATCAGATTTGTTTCCTGTTCAGGGATCTCAAAACGCGTATTTCCAGTGGTATCCCGGTATCGAATTTTGCGTGGAATGCAATATCTCCCCATTTCTGTGCGTGAGTTCACATCACGTTAAGTATATACACAGCATATTCTTTCACACAGTACTTCATTTGCAGACACGCGTTTTATATCTGTTTTAACAACAGATGGCGTGCGGAAGAGGGAGTCGACTCCTGAACCGTTATCGGTTCCCGGGCGTTAAAGTTTTCGATTCTTTGCGACACCATTCCCGGCCTCTCTAGTATTTATATCCCTTTCCCACAACTGAAGTGCTTCGAATAACCGTAATCGTTAGTGCGATACGAAGTGGACTGGCTTTCCATTCAAAGCCGAACGAGTACGAGTCCCAGCGACTGCAGTCAACTGTGCTAAAGGATGGGGAGGGCCCAAGTAAAATAACCGCCGTGATAGTACGCTTGGATGCTGACGTGGCTAAATTTGATTGTAATTTATGGATTTTTCTCTTTTATATTACTTTCTCTATACGAACTATGTGCATAGTGTATAGAGAAGGTATTGCACCCCACCAAAAAATTCGATGCCGAGATTTCACCGGAAAGATATGTTTTAGGGTCCCCAATATCCAAAAAGAAGCAATGTCACAAAAAGGTCCGTGTGTCTGTGAACACGATAGTTCAAAAACGAAAATTTGGTAAAATACCAAAGTTGGTATTTAGTTTAGTATCTTCCAGGGATGCGACACGAAGATTTTGAGAAAAATCCCCCACCCCCAAACTATCCTTTACATGGGACTATTCTTGAAATGTTTGATTTTCTCTAAAATCGCTCTAACGATTTTGATTAACATTTCATATATTAAACATATTTACCTGACAAATAAAATGTATATCTTGAATTTTCTGGAAATAGCCTCTGAAAATTACTTTATTCTGGATGAATTTTACGGAATTTTTTATCACTGCTAAACAGTAAGAGATGGACAGAAACTTATAACATAAAAATATAGAGCACCTTAAAACACACAATTTATGTTATATACATTTTTCTCGTGCAGCTGATCGTTTTTTAGATACTCCTTGTTTTTGGTTTCAGCTTTAAAAAACATTATTTCTCATACGGGAATTTAACAATTCCTGTCCACACAAACAAAGGAACTTCAGTCACATAGCAACCAACTTTTGACTATCACTTTAACCAATAGTACTCCCTTATTTCGCTTCTACTTACAAGGAAGCAAGTAACAGGACTATTTCTGCTGATTTTTTCTCGATTACTATGAAGTAAATAGAAGCATAAACTTTTTAACAATAATCTGTTGCAGAGATGTAGAGAAAGTCATGTCAATGGAACACGTCAGATTTTTACAATATAAAACTGCTATAACTACACTAATTTTATTGCCAAAGGTTAGTGTAATACGAAATTAGATAAAGAATCCATTCTCTTACGATTTAGCAGTTATAAAAAACTTACCCAGAATAGAGAGGCTATTCGCAGAAAATTCAAGCTGTACATTTTGTTTGTAATAAATACATCTTATTGTGGGGGCCGGTTTTGCCCCACTTTCAAAACTGGCAAAGGGTGAATTACCCGGATACATTTTTTTCGGGGTTTTCCCTTATCCTGAGAAACAAATGTCGAATAGCTTTAAACTCCATAGACCCCGATATCATTTCAGCATCACATCTACGATTTCATTCATTGTCTGATATGACCAAACAGGTTATAGGACGTTAAGCTATTACATCACATTAAGAATATGCTATTTTAATCAAAAGCATTACAGCTATTTTCAAGTAGATAAACATTTTTGAAAAAGGGTTAGTTTAAAAGGTAATTGACGGTGGAGGATTTTATCGTACCCTTGGCCGATACTGAACTTAAATACCAAGCTTGGTATTTAAGCTACTTTTCATTCTTGAGTTACTCTGTCCACAGGCACACACACGGACCTTTTATCTAAAATACGTTTTTTTTGTTTCAGAGCTCCTCAAAACATATATTTCGGGTGAAATCTCAATGTTGAGCTTTTGGATGGTACACAACACCCTTCTACACTATATACACAGAACGTGTAGAAAGTAATGGGTTTTTTAACTCAGGGGTCATCAAAACATATTTCCGGTGAAATCTAGACATCAAATTTTTGGTTGCTATACAATAACTTCTCTAATATAGAGAATAAATTAAAAATTGGATCCATAAAATCAATTGACTGGTTTTATGGATAGAAACGAGGATCATAATATCCCAGGTATAAATGTGATATATATATATATATATATATATATATATATATTTTTTTTTTTTTTTTTTTTGTAGCAGCTTCTACGAGGGCCGTTTTCTTTTCAACCTCCGATAGGCTATAAATAAAAGACAAGATTATAGAAAACAGTTATTTTATTACTAAAAGTTGTGTACACTTATGGTTACTTTTCAACACCGAAAAGATTGAGACATTCATCGTACCTGTGCACAAGCTAAGCAAGATCCGCTAAAATAATGTTGCCGCCAATGACTTCAAATGAGCATTGACGTTGTTTTGAAGAACTTCGTTGGTTTGAAAGTGCTGCTCTCCTAGCAACGTCTTCAGTTCAGCGAAAAGGTGTAAGTCGCTGGGTGCCAGGTCAGGACTGTACGGCGGATGATTGAAAATCTCCCACTGAAATTGTTCAAGGAGCGGATGGGTTGTGCCAGCAGTGTGTGGAAGAGCGTTGTCATGGATCAACACAATTCCTGAAGTCAGCATTCCTCTTCGTTTGTTTTGAATGGCTCTCCACAAACGTCGTAAGGTACGAAGATCTTCAAAACAACGTCAATGCTCATTTGAAATCATTGGAGGCAACATTTTTTAAAGCGAGTATTGCAAAGCTTGTGCACAGGTACGATAAATGTCTCAATCTGTTCGGTGATTATGTTGAAAAGTGACCATAAGAGTATAAAGATTGTTTTTTATGAACTTGTCTTTTATTTAAAGCCTATTGGAGGTTGAGAAACAACGTCCCTCGTATAATTAAAGACAATTGATTACCAACCGCAAATTTGTTGCTTCAAAGTTATGATTTGGCGGACTCTCGGGTGGTAACCAGCGTATTATAATGCAATCAGCAAACTGCCTTATTTTAATCCACTTAGAGGCGTATATTTCTGTGATTTCTACCTCCTGCACCTGGCTGCTCCGGTAGGTAAGTTTCCCATGAGCCAGCCTATATGTAGGCAGGCAGTGTTACTCAGAGGAAGAGAGAAAACAAAGATTACAATAACAAAAAATCTGAGTGTTCCATTCACATGACTTTCTCTACATCTCTGCAACAAAGTATTGTTAAAAATCTTAGGCTACTATATACGTCATGCTAATTGAGAAAATATTTGCCGAAATAGTCTTATTAATTGTAAGTAGAAGCTAAATAATGGAGTATCATAGGTTAAATTCAGTGTCAAAAGCTGGTTGCTATGTGACTGAAGCTCCTTTATTTGTATGGACAGGAGTTAACAAATTCCTGTATGAGAAAAGTATGCTTTTCAAAACTAAAACTAAAAACAAGGAATATTTTAAAAACGATAACTTCCACAAAAAAATGTATGTAATATAAATTGTGTATTTTATTGTGCTTTACATTTTCTGTGTGGTAAGTTTTCGTCCATCTCTTACCGTTTAGCAGTTATGCAAAAATCCGTAAAATTCATCCAGAATAAAGTACCCTTCAGAGGCTATTCCCAGAAAATTCATGGTATATATTTTATTTGTCAAGTAAATATCTTAAATATACGAGATTTTAATAAAAATAGTTACAGCCATTTTTAAGAAATTCAAAATTTTCGAAATGTTGTTCATGTTAAGGGTAGTTTGGGTTGGGGAGATTTTCTTGAAAATCTTCGTGTCGCATCCTTGGAAGATACCAAACTTAAATACCGTTTGGTTTTTAACGGTCTTTTCATTTTTGAGCTATGATGTTCACAGACACACACACACACTCGGACATTTTTCTAAAAATGCTTTTTGGGATTCAGGGAGTCTCAAAACATACAGGGTTACTACAAAAGAAATAGATAACTTCAGCTGCCTGTAAAACAAAAACTATTAGAGATAGCAACCTAATTATTTTGGAGGTATGTTGAGAAACTCTCAAAGTTTCGTTTGTTACTATTGGTAACGCTGTAGTGTTTTGTTTGTTGTTGCAGAAGCTGAAATGGCGGAAAATCCTGTGGAAAAGGCATATTGCGTGTTGGAATTTGCTAGAACGCAATCAGCAACTGTTGCCCAACGACATTTTAGAACACGTTACCACAAAAATGAAATGATGCGCTCACAAAAACCAGCATCGTCTTCATCATGTCGCAACATGTCAATGCAAAAGTTACGCCGTATGACCTTATCTTCTTCACTCAGAAACTGCAACATCTGTAATCTGTAAGGCATCACTTGCAGTCGTTTCCGCAAGATTTTCCATACAGTTTGCTGTGGAACTTGTAGTTGCATGCTTGCCCTAGATGTCGATTTCTGTGGGCTTCTTATGTAGGCAGAACGAACACGTTCAACGTTTTCTTCCGAAACTCTTGGTCTTGCCGAGCTCTTCCCTTTGCACAAACATCCCGCTGTCTCAAATTTTCTATACCAGTCGTAAATTGACTGTCTAGTCGGTGGCGTTTTGTGGTAACGTGTTCTAAAATGTCGTTGGACAACAGTTGCTGATTGCGTTCTAGAAAATTCCAACTCGCAATATGCCTTTTCCACAGGATTTTTCGCCATTTCAGCTTCTGCAACAACAAACAAAACACTACAGCATTACCAATAGTAACAAACGAAACCTTGAGAGTTTCTCAACATACCTCCAAAATAATTAGGTTGCTATCTCTAATAGTTTTTGTTTTACAGGCAGTTGAAACTGTCTATTTCTTTTGTAGTAACCCTGTATATTTCCGGTGAAATCTCGGTATTGAATTTTTGGGTGCGATCCAATAACTTCTCTATACACTATGTACATAGTACGCATAGAGGAAGAAAAATCTGACGTGTTCCATTCACATGACGCTCTCTACATATCCGTAAAATTATCGTTAATAAGCTTATTCTTTTATCTATTTCATACTAATCGAGATTACTTAAGGTGAGAAAACAAGATCTGAGAAGGGAGATAATAGGAAAGAGGTGAAGGGGGGGATAAGAAGAGATTAAAAGTGCTTTTAATGTTTTATAATAATAAATCCATGGTACGACAGCTCACAAGGAACCTTTAACTGCCGCCCGGCCTCTGCGTCCTCCAGCTCCGTCTAGACAGACGTCAGGGATGGGGTGCAGTATTGGAGCGTGAGACGCGGTCAGCGCCTCGAATCCCCCGGCCGGTTAATTCGGTCCTCATGACCTGGAGTCGCTACTTCTCCATCAAGTAGCTCCTCAATTGGCCCCCCAGGGGCCTCACGAGGCTGAGTGCACACCGGATCCCCACGTCGGTACTGGGAATCAAACCCAGGTCTCCCGTTTGGCAAACAGCAACGCTAAAACATTATGGGTATATATATATATATATTTCGGAATGCGATTTGTCCTGTGTTGTAAATTTAAATTGCTGTAGTCGAATATCGTTGTCCTTTCATTTTCGTGTTCACTCTTTTCATTTTTTGTTTTGTTTTTGTTTTTCATATTGCTAACAATTTTGTGTATTGCAAAAGCAAGCATGGTCTGTGGACTCGTGTCATTGAGTAAGATCAATGTATTTCAATAAATACAGTTATTCATTCATACTAATCGAGATAAACATTAGCAGAAACCATCTTATTAATTAGTTCTTTATAAGTAGATGGGAAATAAGGGAGTACACTAGGCTAAACTGACAGTCAAATGTTTTAAAATGTGGTTGCCATGGGACGATAAGCCGTTTTGCCTGGCAAATAGTTGACAAGTTTCCGTATGAGAAAACTGTTTTAAAACTAGAAAGAACGAAAACGGCTAACATAAAGAAAAAATGCATAGGACAAAACTTGTGTGTTTTAACAAGATCTACATTTTTGTGCAGTAAGGCTTTTCTTTACCAGTTATGCAAAATTTATTCAGAGTAAATAGGTCTTCAGAGGCTATTTCCGGATAACTTAAGATACGCATTTTATTTGACAGTATCTTAATCAAAATCGTTAGTCATTTTTGAGAAAATCAACATTTTCTAAATTTTTCCATGTGAGGGGTGGGAACTTTTTCCCTCAAAATATTCATGTCGCATCCGTGGATGGTACTAATCTTACATACCAGTTAGCTATTTTACGGACTTTTCGTTTTTGAGTTTGATGATACATGAATGAAGATGGAGCACCGGTGGAATGCGATGGCGGAGGAAACCGGAGAATCCGGGGAAAACCCGCCCCAGCGCCGCTTTGTCCACCACAAATCTCACACGCAGTCTCTTGGGATCGAACCGGGCCGTCTAGGATGTACACAGTACATAGGGAATATATTGTAATGCATATTGTAACGTACCCAAAAGTCGATACCAAAATTTCACCGGAAAAACATGTTTTGGGTCCCCCTAATAAAAAAAGCGTTTTTAGAAAAAGGTTCGGGTGTGTGTCTGTGGACAGCATAGCATAAAAGACCGTTAAATACCAAACTTGGTATTTAAGTTTGGTATCTTCCAAGGATGCGACACGAAGATTTTCAAGAAAATCCCTCACCCCCAACTCCCCTTTACATGGAATTTTTTTGGAAAATTTTAATTTTCCCAAAAATGGCTCTAACGATTTTGATTAAAATATCGTATATTAAAGATATTTATATTAAAAATAAAATGTATATCTTGAAGTTTCTGGGAACAGCCTACAAAGACGTGTTTAATCTGTATAAATATTGCGGAATTAGGCATAAAGGGTAACGCCTAAGAGATAGACAAAAACTTGCTACACAAAAATGTAGATCTCTTAAAACATACAACTTATCTTATACCTATACCTTTTTTCGTGGAGTTGGTCGTTTTTGAGATATTCCTTGTTATTGGATTTAAAAACGTGTACCTTTCTCATACAGGAGTTTGTCAACTCCTGTCCATACAAACAAAGGAACTTCAGTCACATAGCAACCAGCTTTTGACTATCACTTTAACCTATGGTGCTCCCTTATTTCGCTTCTACTTACAAGGAAGCAAGTAACAAGACTATTTCTGCTAATTATTTCTCGAATAACTAACATAACTCCATGGCACGACAGCTCACGGGGAGCCTTGGCCTACCGCCCGGCCGCTGCGTCCCCCATTTCGGTCCACTACAGACGTCATGGATGGGGTGCAGTATTGGAGGAATAGCATAAAGTAAATAGAAGCATAAGCATAAGCTTTTTAGCAATAATTTGTTGCAGAGATGTAGAGAACTGAACACATCAGCTTTTTTATATACTGGAGACTCTAAATAGTTATTTATGCAATGATCATATGATGGTGGTTACTGGGATACGAGTGAGAGGTAAGTTTCGACGTGAGTAAAGTGAGCTTGCGTCCATAATAAATGAAATTCGATTCACAGTGATATGCAAGATGTTGACTGAGGTATTATGGCCTAGTGATAATGATATAACATTTAGTTCCACGACACCTGATATAACAAAGGAGGCGAGTAACGTTAAAAATTTAGTTCCACAGATATCAAAAAAAGATAAACTTATGGCATGGAGAATAACAAAATGGTCAGTTATTCATTTCCCGTCTCTGTTACGCCAATGTCATGACCTACTTTGCTTTGCTCGCGTAATATTATGAGTTTAGATTCGAGAAATAATAATATATTCTTATAAATCTAGTATATAATTAAATATTCTTGGAGGTTATTGTACGCGTAAGATGTTTCTGTAATTCTATGTAGATTAGCAGGCAGTGAACAGTCATTAGTAGCGCAGCGCGCAAGCGTGGAGAATCTATATCGTAATGAAAATTTGTATCGAAATGGTCTTCGTTTCTATATAGATTTTTAACAGTAAATGAACACAGTTCAGTATATGAGTATAAAAACATGTATTTCCGGTGAAATCTTTATATCGAATTTTTGGGTGAAGTGCTACATCTTCTCTACGTATGTACCATGTTCTATGTAGAGAAAGTAAAATCGAAAATAATTATCTCAGTTGTTAATTTTAATTATCAATTGAGTAGTTCTGATGTTACTCTAGAAGCAATTTTCCCTCGTCATACAATTAACGAAGTTTACCAACGGCTTCGCCCGCATGGATATTTCCGTCGCTTGCGGTTCAGTTTACGGCAAAAATAATTTCTTGTCGCACAAATGCCCTCAAAGCTAATTTTGTTGACAAATTCAATAAAGCACTTATTAAAAAGAATGTATATGGTTACGTTCACATGACTTCTCTATTCTGAAACAGATATCTAATCTTCAATTTCACACCAATCGTGATAAACATTGGTAATAATTCACCTTGCACCATTCACATTACTTTCTCTAGCTGTTCCACAAATAATTATTTTATTTAAAAGATTAATCATTTATCTACGTCGTTCTAATAAAACAAATATAAGCAGAATTAGTCTTATTACTAGCTTCCTTATAAGTAGAAGGGAAACAACGGAATGCCCAGGCTAAAGCGTTTGCTATGTGAAACAATTCAAATTCTATTCTCTTTGCTTGCCAGTAGTAAACAAACGAGAAACCAGAAGAATGATCTCTTCTGAAATATCTCGAAAACGGTGAGCTCTACATTGAGTGTGTTTTAACGAAACCTACATGTTTTGTGTAGTAAGTTTTTGTATATCTCTCACGGTTTGCAAGTTATATAAAAGTAATCCAAAATGAAAAGGCCTTCTCAGGCTATTCCTAGAAACTTCAAGGTATACATTGTGTTTGTCATAAAATATCGTAAACATAATGATTTTTAATCAAAATGGTTACACTCATTATTGAAAAAATCAAAATTTTAGAAAATTCTTCCTTGTAAAGGGTAGATCTTGAAAATCTTAGTGGAAGATACTCATCATACCAAGTTTGGTATTTATCGGACTTTTCGTTGTTTAGCTATGCCGCCCACAAACACAAAACACACACACACATACACAGAGGATTTTTTCTAATAATCTGATGCGTTCTATTCATATAACTTTTTCTAGCTATTCCAAATACAAGCTATTGTTACAAGAGCTTATTCTGTTGTCTACATCATGCTAATCGAGATAAATATTACTTTAATTGACCTTATTACTTGCTTCTATTTAAGTAGAAGGGAAATAAGAATGTATTAGCCAAAAGCAATAGCCAATTCCTTTAAAAGCTCGTCTCCATGTGAAACAATTGAAGTTCGGCTCGTAATGTAAGGTCCCGTTTGAGAAAAGTATAAGTATTTTAAAACTAAAGCCAATAGCAAGCAATATCTCAGAAAGATCAGCCCTACAAAAAAGCGTATATGACATAAATCATCAAAAATTTTGATTAGTACGTTTTGGTCTGTCTGTTATGGTTTACCAGTTACGCAAAATTCATCGAGAATAAAGAAGTCTTCAAAGGATTTTCCCAGACAATTCCAGATATACCTTTTATTTGCCCTGTAAATATCTTTAACACGCTGTATTTTAATCAAAATCGTTTGAGCCATTTTTGATAAAATAAAAATGTTCGAAAGTTTATTCAAATAAATGGTAGTTTGGGATGTGGGAATTTTTCTCAAAATCTTCGTATCGCATCCTTGGAAGATACTAAACTTAAATACTAAGTTTGAAACCGATTTTTCGGTTCTGAGCTGCCGTGTTCATAGACAAACGGAAACGCGCGTGGACCTTCTTCTAAAAATACTTTTTGGGATGCAAGGGGCTCCAAAACATATATTTCCTGTGAAATCTCGTTATCGAATTTTTGGGTGCAATACAATACATTCTCTATACACTATGTACATAGTGCGTGAAGAGAAAGTAAAAACATATGGGGGTTTCGTCTTTTAGAATGTAAACTAAGCTTTCTGTTGAGGTTTAAAAACAGTACGAAAGCTAAAATTAGGTTATATTTTTGGTGCCTAGTGACGTAATCTGAAATTAAGCATGATGATGGTTAATGTTAGATAGGAAATGAGCCTACGGACATCCGTCAATTAGCCTTAGGGCATAGAATTTCTAGTTATGTCTCCAAGGCATTTACCTGCGGCGTTTCAAAGCCCAATTGTCTCTTTAATTAGGACTCCATTTTTATGCAATGCTGAAAGAATGAAGTAAATTGGGGAAAAAAGATATCTGTTCCATTCATGTAACTTTCTCCATATATTCTGCAACAAATTATCCTTACAAAGTTTATTCGAAGATCACTGCATGCTAATATAATATATAAATATATATATATATATATATATATATATATATGATGGGTCCCATTCATATGACTTTCTCTGCATCTCTGAAGCAAATTATTGCTAAAAAAATTATTCTTCTCTCTACATCAAACTACTCGATATATACATTAGCAGAAATCATCCTTATTATTGGTTCCTTGTAAATAGAAGGGAAAACATCTTATGTGTTCCACTCACATGACTTTCTCTACATCTGTGAAAAAAGTATTATTAAAAAGCTTATGCGTTTTACTTATGAATGCTCTTTAACTTCTGTGGTTCTCAGCGTCCCATTCTAAATTAGGCATGCAAGACCGTTTAATTTTGCTCCTAGGTCTCCCTATCGGGCTTGAGGTTCTTTTACGTGCCGTAAACCTACGACACGGAACCAACGGCTCTACTTCCCTTCCGAAGGAACCCATGCCCGAAAAAATCCATTGTCCTCCGAAATAATGCTAACCTAAAAAGTTAGTAAGTAGAAGCGAAATAAAGATGCATCATAGGCTAAAGTGATAGTCAAAAGCTGGTTGCTATGTGACTGAAGTTCCTTTGTTTGTATGGACAGGAGTTGACAAATTCCTGTATGAGAAAGTACAAGTTTTTTAAGGATGAATCTAATAAAAAGAAATATCTGAAAAACGATCAACCTCACGATACAAATGTTTATAACATAAATGTTGTGTTTAACGAGCTATATATTTTTTGTGTGGTAAGTTTTTTCTATCTCTTAAGGTTTACCAGCTATGCAAAATTCCGCAAATTTAATTCAAAATGGTTAGAACCATTTTAAGAAATTCAAAATTTTCGAAAATTGTTTCCTTGTAAAGGGTAGTTGAGGGAGCGATTTTCTTGAAAACCGTCTTTGGAAGATACCAAACTTAAATACCAAGTTTGGTATTTACGGTCTTTTCCTTTTTGAGCTGTGCTGTCCACAGACACTCATACACCCACACACGGACCTTTTTCTAATTTTTTTTGTTTTCAGGGGGACCCAAACATGTATTTACGGTGAAATCTCGGTATCGAATTTTTGGGTGGAATACAATACCTTCTCTATACACTATGTACATAGTACGCGTAGAGAAAATAAAAACGAAAACCATGCAAACGGTGTAATCTTTTGTAAGAACAGTTTGTTTGCAGAACACGTAGAGAAAGATTTTATTTTTTTGGTGGAATGTAATATCTTTTCTAACTGTGGGTTAGATATATTGTAAAGAATATACTTTTTTAAATCAGAAATCTTAGAACATGTATTTCTGGTGAAATATTGCTACAGAATTGTTATTTTGAATGGAATATGTATGTCGTTGAGATGCTAAAAAAGTAACTGTTTTCTGGAGGTAGACATTTACGATCAAGGCAACGTCGAATGTGTTGTGAATGTGTACGCCATGCTGGGGTCGAAGCTGAACCGGCTCTCCAAAAATTAAAGTGAGTTGCTTGCAAACAGCGATAGCAGAAGACAAGACAATGGATGCTCATGTCGCTTATTCTACAAATGGAGGTTTCGGTTGAATGGACCAGTACACAATAGATTCTTGTATTATCTGCCTCGCTGCAATTCACCGTTCCTATTGCAACAGTTTCCACATCATCTAAGGAATTCGCCTTCTTAGGCCTGTATTACATGTGTCATAAAACATTTGAACACGTGTTATGAGAATATGTAAACTGCGGAATATATTACAACACCTCAAACCTTTTAAGACAGTCTTAAAAATCTTATGTATTACATATGGATGACTTTCTCTACATCTCTGCAAAAAGTTACTGTCAAAAAGCATATTTTTCTACCTACTTTATGGTAATCGATATTAACATTACCAAAATTGCCTTACTTACTTGCTTCCTTGTAAGTAAAAAGAAAATAAGGGAATACACTACGCGAAAATAATAGTCACATTTTTACTTTCTCTATACGCACTATGTACATAGTGTATAGAGAAAGCATTGCACTCCACCCTAAAATTCGATACCGAGATTTCACCGGAAATATATGTTTTAGGGTCCCCAATAACCAAAAAAAGCATTTTCACAAAAAGGTCCGTGTGTGTATGTGTGTGTGTGTCCGCGTGACTGTGAACACGATAACTCAAAAACGAAAAGTCGGTAAAATACCAAACTTGGTATTTAAGTTTACTATGTTCCAGGGATGCGACACGAAGATTTTGAGAAAAATCCCCCCACCCCAAACTACCCTTTACATGGAACTTTTTTCGAACATTTTTATTTTCTCAAAAATGACTCTAACGACTTTGATTAAAATTTCGTATATTAAACATATTTACGTGACAAATGAAATGTATATCTTGAATTTTCTGGGAATAGCCTCTGAAGAGTAGTTTATTCTGGATGAACTTTACTGAATTTTGAATAACTGCTAAACCGTAAGAGATGGACAAAAACTTACTTCACAAAAAATATAGAGCACATTAAAACACACACTTTATGTTATATACATTTTTTTCGTGGAGTTCGTCGTTTTTGAGACATTCCTTATTTTTGATTTCTACTATGAAAAACGTATACTTTTTTCATACAGGAACTTGTCAGCTCCTATCCATATAAACAAAGGAACTTCATTGTCATAGCAACCAGCTTTTGACTATCACTTTAACCTATGGTAGTTCCTTATTTCGCTTCTACTTACAAGGAAGCAAGTAATAAGACTATTTCTGCTATTTTTTCTGATTGGCATAAAGTAAATAAAGTATAAGATTTTTAAGAATATTTTTTTGTGGGGGATATAGAGAAAGTCATGTGAATGGTACACAGCAGATTTTTAAAAGCTTGCGGTAATGTGGTTTAAATCCGTTTCTATATATGACCAGAAGTCACAACTTTCCGAGTGAGAAAGGTTTAAGTATTTTAAATCTGAAACAAATAACAAGTAATATCTCGAAAACGGCAAAACTTCACGAAGAAAGTGTACCGGTTGGAAGGGAACTTACTACATTCCTTGTAATATGCGCTTCACAGAAGCATTACAATCAAGAAATTCTAATTGCATTTTGAAAATATAAATGGTTTTTGTTCCAAATTAGATACGATTTTACAAGAACGTACGAAGGTAATGATTTGTTACTTGTAAGATGCGTAGAGTAACGTATTTCTGACGTTACTTTCGGTAGGAATTATGGGAAATCACACGAAGTTTGAAAATAATCACTTCAAATAATTAAGAGCATATTCCGAGCAAATTTTTCAGACATGAAGTAACTCGGCAATCTTGCGTTGTGTTTGGACAGGAATCTGAACCGGCTACTGGATGTAAACACGTTGGTTTCTTGCAAACACGAAGCAGGGTGGCGGATAATGAGTGCAACTGGCATTCTGATTGGCCAACGCTTGTAGAGTAAAAGCGGAAGGAATATCTTCAAGGTCCTAGAGAGGCGTGTTTATGTACTGACCTAGAGCAAGTGGCATCCACACAACCTGAAGTGTTGCCAGCTTGTCTGTATCTTGTATTGGAAAAAACCAAAATATCTCCAGAGAAAAAAACATAAGATACAAAATGTGTTCCAAATACCGAGATATATCAGGGGTGTAAATTTCGCTTCCGCTCTGTGATATACATTGTGTTTTACACATTTTTTGTATACTATAGTAAGATTTTGTCTATATCTTACGATTTGCCAGTTACGCAAAATTCAACAAAATTCATTTAGAATAAAAGGGTCTTCAGGTCCTATTTCCAAAAAATTCAAGCTATAAATTTTATCTGTCGTGTAGATATCTTTAATATATTGTAGTCTCTAAATACCGCTTTATTCTGGATGATTTTTATTGAATTTTTCATAACTGTTAAACCGTAAATGATAGACAAAAATTTAATGCACAAAAAACATGGAGTTGGCCGTTTTCGAGAAATTCCTTGTTTTTGTTTTCAGTTTTGAAATAGTTATTTTGGTCACAAGAGAACTTGTCACTTCCTGGCCACGCAAAGGAACGGATTTCAATCCCATAGCAACCACATTTTGAAGGACTTGACTGTCGCTTTAGCCGAGTGTATTCGCTTATCTCCCTATTACTTATAAAGGAACTAAGAACAAGACGTTTCTGCTGTTTTAGCATTAACAAAAATGAGCCTATTAACAATAATTAGTTACAGAGATGTAGAGAAAGTTTTGAATTGAGAACACTAGATTCATAAATTTGTAATAAAGGATGTGATAAGTGATTTGACGTAGTGTAATTTACTTCTCAGCTTTAATGCGACCACTAAATGTGATCAAAGGTTTTATCACATTCTAAGACACAGAAATGCGATAGTGTAATGTAGGTCTTAGGAAGAGAAAATAATCTTATGTGTTCCATTCACATCACTTTCTCTACATCTGTGTAACAAATTATTGTTCAAAAGCTTTCATCCAATCGAGAAAAAATTAGCAGAAATAGTGTTATTAATTGCTTTCTTGTAAGTAGAAGCGAAATAAGGCAGTACTATAGGTAAAAGTGATAGTCAAAAGCTGGTTGCTGTGTGACTGAAGTTCCTTTGTTTGCACAGACAGGAGTTGACAAATTCCTGTATGAGAAATGTACAAGTTTTTCAAGGCTGAAACCAAAAACAAGGGCAAGCCCAAAAACGATCAACTTCACGAAAATAATGTATATAACATAATTTCTGTTTCTTTTTTGTTGTTGTAAGATTTTGTCTATCTCTTCGGTTTAGCAGTTATGCAAAATTCCTCAAAATGCATCCAGAATAAAGTAGTCTTCAGAGGCTATTCCCAGAAAATTCAAGATAAACGTTTTATTTGTCAGGTAAATATCTTTAATATACGATATTTTAATTAAAATCTTTAGAGCCATTTTTAAGAAATTCAAATGTTCGAAAAAAGTTCCATGTAAGGGGTAGTTGGGGGTGGGGGTATTTTCTTGAAAAGCTTCGTGTCGCATCCTTGGAAGACATCAAATTTAAATACCAAATCTGGTATTTAACGGTCTTATCGGTTTTGAGCTATGCTGTCCACAGACACAAACACGGACATTTTTCTAAAAATGCTTATGAATTCAAGGGGTCTCAAAACATATATTTCAGATGAAATATCGGTATAAAATGTTTGGTCACATTACAATACCCTCTCTATATACTATGTACATAGTACATGTAGAGAAAGTAAAAAGTGCACAAGACATGAATGGCGTGTTTTAACGAGATCCACATATTTTGTGTAGTAAGTTTTTGTATATCCGCTACGATTTACTTTTTATGTAAAAACTCATCCCGAATAAATAGGTCTTCAGATGCTATTACTAGAAAATTCAAGATATCTTTTTATCTGTCGTATAAAAATCTATATAGGGAACTAAGTAATAAGACCGTTTCTGCTAACTTTATTTCGATTATCATAAGCTAGATAGTGGAATAAGCTTTTTAATAATAATTTGTTACAGAGATGTAGAGAAAGTCATGTGAATGGAAAATATTAGATTTACAAATTTGTAATAAAATATGTGACAAAAGTTTTGACATTGTGAAATATACTCGTCAGCTGTGATCACAATATGTGATCAAAGGTTTTATCACATTCTGTGACACAGATTGTAATAAAGGCCTGAGGAAGAGAAATAAATGTTATCGCCAGCAGTTTGTGAAGTTTCGATGAAAATTCGTAAATAAGCGTACAGACATACGAGGCGGTTTGGACGAGCGCCAGTCGGGTTTTGAACTCGCGCTTTTGCCAGAAACATTCAACGCTTTCTTAATGAGCTTCCTCCAGTCCTTCCTAAATTATGGCAACCAATTAAAACCCTCCAAGAGAAACTTCAATTTTGGAAATTCCACAATTCTTGAGTCGGTTTTAAGCCTACTTTGTTCCATGTCAAAAAATCTGATGTTCCATTCACTTGACTTTCTCTATATCTCTGCAACAAATTATTTTTAAAAAGCTTATGCTTCTATTTACTTATTGCTAATCGAGAAAAAAGTAGTAGAAATAGTCTTATTACTTGCTTCCTTGCAAGTAGAGGGGAAATAAGGGAGTACCATAGGTTAAAGTGATAGTCAAAAGCTGGTTGCTATGTGACTGAAGATCCTTTGTTTGTATGGACAGGAGTTGACAAATTCCTGTATGAGAAAAATATGTTTTTCAAAGCTGAAACCAGAAACAAAGAATATCTAAACAAAAACAAAAACAAAAAAACCAACTCCACGAAAAAAAGGTATATAACATAAATTGTGTATTTTAATGTACTCTACATTTTTTGCAGGGTAAGCTTTTGTCCATCTCTTACGGTTTAGCAGTTATGCTAAAATTCATGCGAAATGAAGTTGTCTTCAGAGGCAATTCCCAGAACATTCAAGATATACATATTATTTGTCAGCTAAATATCTTTAATATAGACTATTTTAATCAAAATCGATACAGCCTTTTCGATTCCGATATTTCCCAGGAAATTTATGTTGTATCCAAAAAATTGCATTTTCAGAAAAAGGTCCGTGCGTGTGTGTGTGTCTGTCTGTCAGTCTGTCGGTCTGTCCGTGTGTCTGTGGACACGGTAACTCAAAAACAAAAAGTCGGTAAAATACCAATCTTAGCATTTAAGAAAAACATCTTCCAGGGATGCGACATGAATGTTTTGAGAAAAATCCCCCAAAATCTACCCTTTACGTGGAAAATTTTCGAAAATGTTGATCTTCTCAAAAAACGCTATAGTGATTTTGATTAAAATATCGTATATCAAAGATATCTACACAACAAATAAAATGTGTATCTTGAGTTTTCTGGAAATAGCCTCTGAAGAGATCTTTGCTCTGAATGAATTTTGATAATTATGCATAACTGGTAAACCATAAGAGAAGGACAAAACTTATTTCACAAAAAATGTAAATCTCATTAAAACACACAGTTTATGTTTGATGTGTTTTTTCCTGGAGTTGATCGTTTTTAAAGTATTCTTTGTTATTGACTTCAGTTTTATAATACTTAACACTTTTCTCATATGGGAACTTGTCAACAACTGACCACGCAAAGAATCGGACTATACCATAGCAACCACATTTTGAAACATTTGATGGTCGGTTTAGCTTAGTGTATCCCGTTAGTTCCCCTCTACCTATAAGTAACTAAGTAATAAAACCTTTTCTGCTAATATCTATCTCGATTAGCATGAAGTAGATAGAAGAATAAGCTTACTAACATACTTTACTATTGAGAAGTAGAGAAAGTCATGTGAATAGAGCGCATTAGATTTTTTCAAACTGGAAGCGTCTTTCTTTCGTCTTTTTTTTTTTTTTTTTTTTTTTTTTTGTTTAATTTTATCTGCTAAGAGAAGTAAATTTGTTTAACATTGTGACCAGCTTTTAAATTACTTCACTATAGCTTTAGCCTGTACATTTCCTTATTTTACTTCTACTTACAATGAAGCAAGCAATAAGATAATCGTGCTAATATTTTGCCATTGTGTAGATAAAAGAATAATCTTTTGTAAGAAAGACCTCCAAAGAAAGTCATGTGAGTGGAATTGTTCTACCAAAAATTCTATTTTGGATCCAAAGGTTCTCAAAAAATGTGTTTACGGCTAGATCTCTACGTTCTCTACCTGAAATATACCTTGTGCATGGTAGAGATAGTAAACGTGGTGTTTTCTGGTGACTTTTAGCACTGTTGACTAATCTAGAAATCGTTTGAGATGACGCTATCAACTTATAAACTGCGAACGCGCCTAGATGCTACTCACTTCATATCCAGAGGCAAATCATTGACCCCAGAAAGGGAGAGAAATTTCCAGTTTACTTCACACCTCTCAGGTGGGCATTGCCCCGTAAAAAATCGCATCTTACCCTCCGGTGCCTGCAAACACCTCGCTTGAGCATTGCCAAAGTAACTCAACTAAAATACCTAATGCATTACATTGGTAATGGAACAAGGGAACCCAATTATCTATAAGGTTTCATAATGCACAGTGCTTTGCTGAATTTTGTTTTAGTGTTACAAAAATGTTTACTTTAGTCAATTAGATGAAAACAGAGGCGAAGAAAATTTATGGTGGGGCTTAATTCAGTACTGTACGAGTTTGCTCTGCATTCAACATGTCCGAATTTCGATTACGATGACTTGGATAACGTTTTACTTTCTCTACGATCATAGTGTCTAGAGAAAACATTGTATTCCACCCAAAAAGTTCATATGAGACCCTCTAAATCAACAAAAAAGTGTTTAATTCAATTGACTTACTCTACATCTCTGTAACAAATTATTGTTAAAAGCTTATACTTCTATCTACTTCATGCTAATCGAGATAAACATTAGCCCAAATTTTCCTTATTACTTGGTCCCTAGTAAGTAGATGGGTAAAAATCTAATGTGCTCCATTCACATGATGTCCTCTAGCTGTTCGGTAAACAAACCTTTTATTCAAAACATTAATATGTCATCTACATCATACAAATCCGATAAACTTAACCAGAATTAGTCTTATTAATAGTTTAATATAAGTAGAAGCAAAATAATAAAATGCACACACTAAGCGATAGTCTCATTCTTTAAAAGTTGGTTGCTATGTAAAACAATTCAAATTCTAATATCTTTACTTGCCAGGAATAAAAAACGAGAAACAACAAAAAAAATCTGATGTATACCATTCACATGACTTTCTAATTATTCTTAGAAAGCTTATACTTCTATTTACTTTATGCTAATCAGAAAAAATTAGCAGAAATAGTCTTATTACTTGCTTCCTTGTAAGTAGAAGCGAAATAAGGGACTACCATACGTTAAAGTGATAGTCAAAAGCTGGTTGCTATGTCAATGAAGTTCCTTTGTTTATATGGATAGAAGTTGACAAGTTCCTGTATGAGAAAAGTATACGTTTTTCATAGCAGAAACGAAAAATAAGGCATGTCTCAAAAACGACGAACTCCACGAAAAAAAAATTTTATAACATAAATTGTGTGTTTTAACGTGCTCTACATTTTTTTGTGTAGTAAGTTTTTGTCCAACTCTTATGGTTTAGCAGTTATTCAAAATTCAGTAAAATTCATCCAGAATAAACTACTCTTCAGAGGCTATTCCCAGAAAATTCAAGAAATACATTTTATTTTTCAGGTAAATATATTTAATATACGACATTTTAATCAAAATTGTTTGAGCCATTTTTGAGAATATCACAATTTTCGAAAAAAGTTGCAAGTAAAGGATAGTTGGGGGTGGGGGATTTTTCTTTAAATCTTCGTGTCGCATCCCTGGAAGATACTAAATCTAAACACCAAGTTTGGTATTTTCCGACTTTTCGTTTTTGAGTTATCGTGTTTTCAGACACACGGACACACTGACACACAAACACACGGACACACACACAAGGACACACGGACCTTTTTGTGAAAATGCTTTTTTTGGATATTGGGGACCCTAAAACATATATTTCCGGTGAAATCTCGGTATCGAATTTTTGGGTGGAGAGCCATACCTTCTCTATACACTATGTACATAGTGCGTATAGAGAAAGTAAAAATGTGTTTCCGTTTGAGAAATGTGTAAGTGTTCTAAACTTCGAATGTCTCGAAAATGGTTAACTCAACACACATATACACGAACCTTTTTTCCAAAAGTCTTTTTGCATTCAGGGGGACCCAAAACATGTATTTCCGGTGAAATCTCGGTATCAAATATTGCCGAATTTTGCTTAATTGCTAAACCGTAAGAGATTGATAAAAAAAGGCTGCACAAAAAATGCAGATCTCGTCCAAACACACAATTTTGTTGTGGAGGTAACCATTTCCTAGATATTCATTTTTATTGGTTTCAATTGTAAAGTAACTATACTCGTCTCAGAGAGGAAGTGTCCGTCAGTCCTTTGCTCTATGCCTGGACAATTAAAGAAACGAATTGCGATGGCGATCGCAAAACGACTGTTTTTAAAACATTTGACTATCGCTTTAGACCAGTGTGTTTCCTTAGTTCTATCCCACCTATAAGGAACTAAGCAATAAGAATATTCTGCTAATGCTTATCTTGATTAGCGGGGTGTAGCAAGAAGAAGAATCTTTTTTGAGAAGTTTGCAGAACAGCTAGAGAAAGTTATGTGAGTGTAACACATCAGATTTTTTCTTTAGGACTCCTCAAAATGTTTTGCTGGCGTTCAGATCTCGCTCCGGTGGGTCCTGAACATCAGTGCACTCTGGCGGTAGCGTGCGAATATGTCCTCTGTTAGCAGGTGTTCTACTTGAAACTGCAATCTCGACGCCTGCAGATTTCTATTTGCAAAGCGGAGAATGACTGTTCATTTCCTAACTTGGATTTAAACTATTACTTTATCTATCCCGATATACAATTTACATAATGGATAGAGAAAGTATTGCATTCCATCTAAAAATTCAATACCGCAAACATATGCTTTAGATCCGTAAAAAACACTTATTTTCTCTACACGTACTATGTGCATAGCGTATAGAGAAAGTATTGCACTCCAAACAAGAAATTGATACCGAGATTTCACCGGAAATATTTGTTTTAGGGTACTCTGTATCCAAAAAAGACATTTTCAGAAAAATATCTCTGTGTGTGTACGTGTGTCTGTGAACACGATAACTAAAAGACGAAAAGTCGGTAAAATACCAAACTTGGTATTTAAGTTTAATACCTTCCAAGGATGCGACACGGAAGATTTTGAGGAAATCCTTCACCCCAAACTAACCTTTAACTGAAAGCATTTTTGAAATTGTTATTTTTCTCAAAAATTGTTCTTAACGGTGATTAAAATCTCGTATATTAAAGCTTGAATTTTCTGGGAATAGCTTCTGAAGTCCTCTTGGTTCTGAATGAATTTTTCTGAATTTTACATAACTGGTATACCCTAAGAGATACGAGAAAACTGCTATACAAGAACTGCAGATCTCGTTAAAACAAACAATTTATATCATGTACACTTTTGTTGCAGAGTTGACCATTTCCGGGATATTCTTTGTAATTGGTTTCAATTTTAAACTACGCATATTCTCAAATATTTTGTTTTACGTCTCTTGTTTTTTCTGGAAATGCAAGACGAACCAAACTTCAAATCTTCACATATCGATCGACTTTTAAAATATTTGACAACAGCATTAGCCTGGTGTATTCCCTTATTTTCATTCTATTTATAAGGAATTAGGGTAACATCAATTTTGTTAATGTTAATCTCGTATAGCTTGATGTAGATAGAATAATCTGTTTTAAGAACAGTTTGTTTGTAGAACAGGTAGAGAAATTCATGTGAATATAACTCGTCCAGATTTTTCTACCACGAGGCATCTTCCGTCAAATACTGAAATTCTTTCACTATTTTAATTTCTCTTCCTGCCAAGGCGAATACCGAGGTGGTGTAATCTATTGCATTTCTCCTCATGTTTCAGGTGTGATTTTATATGCTGCGGCGCCGGGCAGATGGCGCAGTTGATTCTCCGTATACGCCAGAGTGTGGTGTCTCGTCTGCAAGTGTCGCTGAATTGCCCTCTTGGAAATACGTTCTAAAGTTACGCGGGTGATCGAACTGGAAATGTTAGGGACTTCTTCGCGTGAATGCGGCTCGGGCGGGAGTGTATGCATCAAGGAGTCGTAGTTGCGAGTTGTCACTCTCCGGTCTATTAATCTACAACTAACTTATTTAATAGCTAGAGAACGTAGTTGTTAAATGGAGTGGGTAGAAGAATAAGTTTTATAACAATAATTGTTAAGTATATGTAGAGGTATACCGAAATCCTCTACCCAGTAGGAAGGTGGTAGAAAAAAATAAAAAAATTAACTATATATGTTAATGTGCACATAAAACGTGTTCAAACTATTTCCACCAAAAATTGAATTAGTAGGTAGGCATCTGTCACAACAGTTCTGACACTATAAATAGTTGACAGTTATTACTTTCTCTGCACATACTATGTGCATAGTGTATAGAGATCCTAAAAACCCTGGATCCCCCCCAAAAAAACAACAAGAAGTTTAGAGAAACGTCCATGTGTGTGTGTGTCTGTGAGTGTGCTGTGTGTGTCCTGTGTGTATGTGTGAGTCTGTGTGAGTGTGTGTGCGCTCAAAAAAAAAGTCCGTTAAATACCAAACTTGATATTTAAGTACAGTATATTCCAAGGATGCGACATGAATATTTTCAAGAAAATGTCCCCAGCCCCAGCTACTCTCAACTTCGAAAATGTTGAGTCCCTCAAAAATGATTCTAACGATTTTGATGAAAATCTCTTATATTTAAGCGATTTATATGACAAATTAAATGTATATCTTGAAATGTCTGGAAATAGCCTCTGAAGACCCCTTAGTTCTGGATGAAACGTTCTGAATTTGGCATAACTAGTAAACGTAAGGGATAAGACAAAAACTTACTACAAAAAATGTGGACTTCTTTAAAACACATAAATTATGTCGTATAATCATATTTTCATGGAGGTGACTGTTTTGTATATATTCCTTGTCATTGGTTTAAGTTTTTAAATACTTTTCTCATACAGGAACCTATCAACTCCAGGCCACGTAAAGAAACGGATTTCAGTCCCATAGCAACATGTTAAAACATGTGACTGGCGGTTTAGTCTATTGTATTCCCTTATTTCCCTTATAAGGAACTAAGTAATAAGACCGTTTCTCATAATGTTTGTCTCGATTAGCATGACTAGATAGAGGAATAAATTTTAACAATACAGATATAGAATGGAAGACATCAGATTTTTTTAGAAGTTTATAACATGAAGATTGCTTTGGATGGGGAGGGAATGGGCAAAGTTAGTGCCATTTCGCTGCCTTATTGCCAGTGCGATCCAATCTTCATGGAGTGGGGCAAAGGGCGCTATGTTCTCATAGACTTATGGGTATAGCACAATCAGAACTGCCCCTAATCTTGTTACGTTTTCAATTTCTTTCCGTTTGCTTTTATTATATTCTCTAATTCCGAACTTCTACTGGCAAAGCTAACAAATCACTTTTAAGGCTTCCTAGAATGTCTTTTCTTTTGAACAGAACTAAAGTTCGATGAAAAAATTAATTAAAAATATCTGCTACGTTACATTCATACGATTTTCTTAATATAGTGTGCAGCAAATTATTTTTACTTTCTCTAGCCCGTATGTACACTGCACATAGTGGATAGAGAAGATATCGTATTCCATCCTAACGTTCTCTGCGAGATTTCATGGGAAATATGTTTTGAGATCCACTGGGTGCCAAAAAAAAAAACAAAAAAAAGACAGTTTTAGAAAAAAATCCATTTGTATTTCTGTTCAAAACGAAAACAACGTTAAATACCAAACTTGGTAATTGTGTTTAGTAGATTCTTAAGATACGCCACAAGGATTTTCAAGAAAATTCCCACACCACAAACTACTCTTTACATAGATTTTTTTTTAAATATTGTTTTTCTCAAAAATAATTCTTACGATTTTGATTAAAATGTATATTATAATTATTTGCATGACAAATAAAACTTCTATCTTGAATTTTCTGGGAATAGCTTCTGAATACCTGTTTTCTTTTTTGGATGAATTTTGCTGAAATTTGCATAAATATAAACCTAAGAAAAAGACAAAAGCTTTGTACATAAAACTACAGGTCTCGTTAAAACACACAACTTATGTCATATGCATTTTTATTGTAGAGGTAACCATTTCCAAGATATTCCTCCTTGTTGGTTTCGAGTTTAAAGTACGTAAATTTTCTGAAACGGGTTCCTATCCTTTCATCTCGCTGGCCTTATAAGGTGAACCTAAATTCAATTGTTCACATAACAACATCTTTTAAAAGATTTTACTATTGTTTTAGCCTAATGTATTCCCTTATACTTACAAGGAAGCAAGTAATAAGACCATTTCAGCTAATGTATCTAAATTATCATGAAGTAGATAGAAAACTAAGTATTTTAGCAGTATTTTTTTCGCAGTCAGCTTATCCTCCCCGTATTTAGGACAGACACCCCCCTAGAAGTTATAAGTGGATGCCTAGGGGTCAGAAGCCTATCGGGGAGCCAACAGCACGAAACCATAGAATAGAGAACCTGGAACGAGTAACAATAATTTGTTTTCGTAAACTTCCACGGCCAATATTAAAATTATCTTGGTCCAGAGTTTCCGGTGTAGACCGCGTCTTAAGGCTAAATTTTAGCCTTAAGACGCGGTCTACACCGGAAACTCTGGACCAAGATAACAATAATTTGTTACAGAGAGTAAAATGGAAATGGACTTTTATTTATGGACGCCCTATAACTGTTGTGGTTCTCAGCGTTCCATTCTATATTAGACTTAATTTTGTTCAGAATCCTCTTTATCAAGCTTGAAGTTTTTTTAAGTGCCGTAAATCTACGACACGGAACCAACAGCTTTACTTCTCTTCCGAGGGAAGCTATGCTAAGGATTTTTACGATCGAAAAAATCCATCGTCCTCCGCCGGATTTGAACCCGCGACTTTGAGTATATGACGCATCAGATTTTTAGATTCACGAAACCCAAAAAGCTGTATTTCCATTGAGATTTTGGTATCGAATTTTTTGATTGAATGCAATACCTTCTGTGAATGCTGGTGAAGAAATTAATACAAACTAATAAGTAACAACATTGTTAGTAAAGAGTGAAGAAAGACACTTTCATTGTTTTTGGTAGAGGCAAACAAGCTCATAAAATATACACCGTGATGGCCTTTTTGTTTACGAATTTAAACTACATGCAACAGCAATGAAAAACTCATTCGGCGAATTCCATATTGTGGGAATAGATACAGCGGAGTGGGACAGTGGCGTTATTAGTTATTCAGTAGGCAATGCTTTGCCCTGCCACAATTACAACACTGGAGAATGGAGTGTACAGCAGAATTTAAAGAAGTTCACAGCACCGTAGTTGAGAACACCATCGCCAAGTTATTTTAGAAATCTAGGACTGTCCTACTGCCTTATGTTAAAACATGTGAGTTAGAGAAAGAGCGCATTACTGCCAGCACTTGTAGGCAAGCCTTGACTGCCTAATCCCAAGTCGGGTTACTTTCATTAAAATTTCTGAACGACTGGTCGTGATGATTCAGTAGCTCTACATGCATAGAAATACATCTGCACGACACGCGGCAGAAGTAAAATTTATTTCAACCATTGTGAAAATTTAGCTTATAGAACGAAGACTTAAAACATTTCTTAGTGAAACTCTGTAGGCAATGAATCACTAGAGGAAATAAATAACACATCTACTTTTAAAAAAATTACCTCAAATTTAAAAAATAATTAAAACTAACAATGATGCAGCACATTAGAGCTTTATGCTACTTAATATTATTATTATTATTATTATTATTATTATTATTATTATTATTATTATTATCATCATAATTTCTTTTATGCATTAGCTTAATTGCTATCAGAGTTAGAAAAATCTTATTTGTGCTCATGTTTTGTTTGCACTTAGCTTTCCAACACTTTTAGAATTTATTATTTAAATGTTGTGCTTCTATTGTAGAAAAGTATGTGTACCATTCCTGTTGTGGGGCCTGTGTCTCTTCACCTCCAAACCTCGGTAGGCAATGACAAACTACTGCACTATCAATTCTGCCGGGTCGAAGCAATCGGGTTGTGGTCTCTCCCATGATTCTGTCCCAGTTTCAGCCAACCTTCATGTTGAACACCCTCATCATCAAGTTAAGGCACAGAGCTGCTAAGAAACAACTTATTGTGTTTCTATTCCGTGATTGGGATTAAAAGCAACCGCGTGGAAGATTTCGACAACCATACAAGCGGTTTTTGTATTTGGAAACAAAATGCTAGTGCTCTGAACAAAATGTGGACTATCCTATCTAAAATTGCAGAAGTGAAACAAATGCAGCCACAATGAAGCAGATGTGGGTACAGAAGGGAAGCTAAGGACCTTGGTGCATCAACGATAATGAGGACAGACACCTGGAGTGTAAAGACCTATCAAACGACCTCGCTCAGATTATGAGCGTGACTAATTAATCTGTGTCCGTACTCACAGTTCATGCCGTATGGAGCATGGGGCATATCAATTAGGCGCCTATTGCTGCGACTGCCATTGTCTACTCACCACAGGTGCCTACGTGGAACGTCAGATATGGGGGAGGAATTTCATGCCATTGTATTTTCTGACAAATATCGCTTCTGTCTGCGGTTACCAAGCCAGGTAGTTCTGAAGTTTTGTCCGGGATTGGAAATTGGGAGGTCGTGGGCTCGATATCTGCGGCGATATCTCTCTAACCAATGATTTTTTTTTTTCGGGACGACAGGCATATGCTATGGAGCTTCTTCATTCCCCCGAACTTTGTTCCTTCATTTCATTTCATTTCGCTTCTAGGGTTATAAGTGTGGACAAGATCCGTTGATGGTGAATATGCTTTGGAAATTACAGCTCTCGGCGGTCCAGTGCGCTCCTCGCGTTGTGATGAACTGCTTGGTATATATTAGGGACGGTTTCGGTCTCCCTTCGGATATTCTCATATCATCCTTTCCTCATTAGACCGAACGCACAATAATCCTACGGTGGTTATAATGTGAACCCCCTCCGGAATTTACCAATCTACCAAAGAGCCGAGCCGAGCAGAGCCGAGCCGAGCCGAGCCGAGCCCTGATCAGCCCAGCCCAACCCAGCCCAGCCCAGCCCAGTCCAGCCCAACCCAGCCAAGTCAAGCCAAGCTAAGCCACGATGGTGTATCCATGGCGAAGAAATGAAAGAGAACTCCATTATGCATATTAGTAATGGTCCAAACTTAGGATTCCGCTGATTTCGGTCCCGATCGCGTCCAATGCGCGACACCATAATATCTACAGTGCCCGATATATCCCGAAGGCGATGGAGCTGGAGTATCCACAGAACAATGCTGAGCACATATGTAACACATCATCCACAGTTCCTGTATGACCCACTCTGTACAAAATATATATTAGGGACTCACAGGTAGCTCCTTCCCCGCGGTCGGTTTCGGCCTCCCATCGTATACTCTCATATCATCCTATCCTCCTGAGATCGGACGCACAATTATCCTACAGTGGTTGTAGTTTGGAACCCCTCTGGAGTTTACCAATCAACCACAGAATCAAGAGAGCCGAGCCCAGCACAGCCAAGTTAAGCCACCAAGGTGTATTCGTGGTGAAGACATGATAGAGAACTCCATTATGCATTTTAGTGATGGTCCAAACATGGTATTTCGTTGATTACGGCCCCGATCGCGTACAATGTGCATGAGGGTAATATCTCCAGTGCCGATATATCCTGAACGTGATGGAGCTGAATTATCAACAGAACAATCCTGAGCACATATGGCACACATAATCCACAATTCCTGGACGACCACTCTGTTCAAAATATGTCTCTTATTGGACAACTCGCCCGGCATAGACACATGGCTCTGTTGGATGAATTTTGGTTACTCACCGGATAAGCATGAGCGTAGATACTGCAAAAATTCAAACAAAGTATTTTCTTCCCAGTCTGCAAGATACCAAATCTAAGCTGGAAGCTTTCAATGGCAACGCAATATGCAATTCAGATTAACATATCTGCTTCAGAGGCGTGCTTTATGTAGGGCGTGGAGATTGAATAACTGAAGGAAGCATCTTTCCCCCACCACCCTACTGACATAGAAACCAGTAATCTGTACACCTGTTTCCACATCCTGCAGGACTATCCAGCATCAAGACTGCATAATCAAGCCAATTAATATAGACATTACACTTTTTGCTTCTATATCACGCATAGCCTAGAGGCAAAGATATTGTATTCCATCCATAGTTTCAACATATACATTTATGTTTTAAAGACGCCTATATTAAAAAACATCCTATCTGATAACAGTACAAGTACTTTACAACTGAAACCAATAACAAGGAGTACCTCGGAAACGGTTACCTCCACACAAAAAAAAAAAAAAAAACAAAAAAAAAAAAAAAAAAACGTAAAACACATACATTGATTGCTTTCACGAGATCTACATTTTTTGTGCAGTAAGTCACGGTTTTCGGTTAATCAGTTAAGCAAAATTCAAAAAAAGTCATCCAGAATAAAGAGCTCTTTAGAGGCAATTCCTAGGAAATTCAAGATATACATTTTATTTGGGGAGTAAATATCCCAATTATGTGGGATTTCAATCAAAATCGTTAGAGCTGTTTATGAGATATCAAAATTTTCGAAAATATTTCCATGTAAAGGGTAGGTTTTGGTAGTGGGGAATTTCTTTGAAATCTTCGTGTCGCAACCTTGGAACATACTCAACATAAATACCAAGTTTTGTATTTAAAGGTATCTTTGAGCAATGCCTCCACAGACAGACAGACAGAGAGACACACACACATTAACACACACGCGCACGCACACAGATATAGACGGACACAATGCTTTTTTCGGACTCAGCCGACCCCAAAACATATATTTACGGTGAAATTTCGACATCGAATTTTTTGGTGGAATATAATACCTTCTCTATTCACTATGTACATTGTACATGCGGGCTTGAGAAAGTAAAAATGTATGAAAAAGATCCATTTGTCTAAAAAGCATAACACAAAAACAAAAAATGCCGTTATTTACCAAAATTGTGATTTAAAATCAGCGTTTTTATAGATGAAACGCAAATATTTTCCAAAAAATCCCCGATTCAAACTCAGTTTTATGTGAAAAATGTTTAAAAATGTTAGTTTTTCCATAGGCTCTAAAAATCTTGATAAAAACATGATACATTTAGATATTTACTGGCAGACGAAATGTATATCTTCATTTTTCTGAGAATCTCTTCATTCTTGATGAATAATACTTAACTGGTAAACGCAGACAAAATTGTACTAAACAAAAGTGTAGATCTCGTTAAAGCACACGATTTATGTTAGATATATACTTTTCTGTGCTGTTTACCATTTCCGAGGTATTCTTGTAATTGATTGAATTTTAATACGTATACTTTTCTGTAATGGAAATCGTTTTCGTTTTTCTTTGCTCCTTTTTATTACTTTCTCTGCACACAAACTATGTACATATTGTATAGAGAAGATATTGATTGCACTCCACCCAAAAATTCGATACCGAGATTTCTCCGGAAATATTTTTTTAGGGTCCCCTGTATCCAAATCAAAAAAAAAAAAAAAAAAAAAGGCAATTGGTGCGTGTATGCTGTGTGTGTGTGTGTGTTCGTGTGCTTGTGACCACGATAACTCATAAAAAATCCCCACACTCCAAACTGCCCTTTACATGGAACATTTTTCGAAAATTTTGATTATCTCAAAAATAGCTCTAACGATTTTGATTATAATACCAAATATTAAAGTTATTTACCTGACAAATAAAATGTATATCTTAAATTTTCTGGGAATAGCCTCTGAAGATTACTTCATTCTGGATGGATATTCCTTGTTTTTTTTTTTTGTTGTTTTTTTTGTTTTTGTTTCAGCTTTGAAAAAGTTATACTCTTCTCATACGGGAATTTGTCAACTCATGTCCATACAAACAAAGGAACGTCAGTCACATAGTAACCAGCTTTTGACTATCGCTTTAACCTATGCTACCACCTTATTTCCTTTCTACTTACAAGGAAGAAGGTAATGAGACCATTTCTGCTAATTGTTCTAGATTAGCATAAAGTAAATAGAAGCATAAGCTTTTTAAGAATAATTTGTTGTAGGGATATAGAGAAATTCATGTGAATGGTATACATCAGATTTTTATTGCTTTCTCTGCACATACTATGTGCACATTGTATAGAGAAGGTATTGATTGCACTCCACCCAAAAATTCGATACCAAGATTTCTCAGGAAATATTTTCTTAGGGTGCCCTGTATCAAAAAAAAAAAAAAAAAAAAAAAAAAAAAAAAAAAAAAAGCAATTTCAAAAAAAGGTGCGCGTGTGTGCGTCTGTTCGTGTGCCTGTGACCACGATAACTCATAAACGAAAAGTGGATAAAACTTCAGTTACATTGCAACCAGCTTTTGTCTATCAATAACCTATGGTTCTCACTTTATTCGCTTCTACTTTCAAGGAAGCAAGTAATAAGACTATTTCTACTAATTTTTTCTTGATTAGCATGAAGTAAATAGAAGCAAAAGCTTTAGAATAATAATTTGTTGCAGAGATGTAGAGAAAGACATGTGTCGTTTTGAAACACTCTGTATATCACATATTAACCTACGGCATTTTAATCAAAGTCGTTAGTGCTATTTTTGGGAAAATCATGATTTTCGTAAAATATTCCTTGGAGTAGGGTATTGTCTTGAAAATTGCATGTCGCATTGTTGAATGACTGATATAAAATATCAAGTTTGCTATTTAACGGGCTTTTCACACACACATACACACGCGCGGGCAGACCTTTTTCTAAAAATGTACTTTTTGGATTCAGAAGTCCTTAAAACTCACATTCTGGAGAAATATTGGTATAGAATTTTGTAACGAATGATAGAGAAAGAAAAAAAGAGCGACATGACTTCCAAGATGGCTTCAAATCCCGGCAACACCCATTGTGAGAATTAATATTTCGTGGTTTCCCCGGATTTGTTGGGGAATACAGGGGTATTTTCTCCTCTAACTACAACATTCTCTACACATAATATGCACATGGGGTATAGAGAAGGTATTGTATTGCACGCAAACATTCGATACCGAGATTTCACTGAAAATACATGTTTTGGGACTTAATATTAAGTGGTATTTTTACTTTCTCTATACGCACTATATACATAGTGTATAGAGAAGGTATTGCACTCCACCCAAAAATTCGATACCGAGATTTCACCGGAAATATATGTTTTAGGGTCCCCAATATAAAAAAAAAATTCTTACAAAAAGGTCCGTGTGTGTGTGTGTCCGTGTGTCAGTTTGTCCGTGTGTCTGTGTGCCTGTGAACACGATAACGATAACTCAAAAAAGAAAAGTCGGTAAAATACCAAACTTGGTAATTAAGTTTACTATCTTCCAGGGATGCAACACGAAGATTTTGAGAGAAATCCCCCCACACCAAACTACCCTTTACATGGAATTTTTTTCGAAAATTTTGATTTTCTCAAAAATGGCTCTAACGATTTTTATTAAAATTTCGTATATTAAACATATTTAGTTGACAAATAAAATGTAAATATTGAAATTTCTAGGAATATCCTCTGAAGAGTAGTTTATTTCGGATGAATTTTACGGAATTTTGAATAACTGCTAAACCGTAAGAGATGGACAAAAACTTACTACACAAAAATGTAGAGCACGTTAAACACACAATTTATGTTATATACTTTTTTTTTTTGAGGAGTTTGTCGTTTTTGACACATTCCTTATTTTTGGTTTCTGCTATGAAAGACATATTTTTCTCATACAGGAACTCCAATCCGTATAAACAAAGGAACTTCAGTCACATAGCAACCAGATTTTGGCTATCATTTTAACCTATGGTAGTCCCTTATTTCGCTTCTACTTACAAGGAAGCAAGTAATAAGACTATTTCTGCTAATTTTTTCTGATTTGCATAAAGTAAATAGAAGTATAAGCTTTTTAAGAATAATTTTTTTGCAGGGATATAGAGAAAGTCATGTGAATGGTACACATAAGATTTTTAGAAAATGGTCCCTGTGTATGCGTGTGTGTATGTGCGTCTGTCTGTGGATAGCATAGCTCAAAAACGAAAATACTTGGTATTTAAGTTTGGTGTCTTCCAAGGATACGACACGGAGATTTTCAAGAAAATCCCTCCATCCCATTTTCAGTCGCTCATTTTCAGTGCCAATCACTTTGTTCAGGGTTAAATGATCAGGACCCTAAAGCTCACAGATTCCCCTCTGGATGTTCTCAGAGCAAACTCCTCTTCAGGGGTTAGTGACTTGTGGGTGGGCTTGAGAGTCGTCGAATGCGTTCAATCTGGAAAACATTGGGGAGTCCTCCATGTTTGAGCACGTCGTGCCCCGGATGTGGTCTTCCTCTCAGCCATGCTTAAGACAAGTAGCCTTTCAAGCATAGAGCCATATTGGCCTACTGTGGTGCTCTGTTCCAATAAATACTTCCTATCTGTCATTACTGAAAAATATATTCCTTGTCTATACGGGACAAATACATATAGTCGAGAAAAAAGAAAATCATGTATCGACCTTTTGGTTGCCTGTAGCACGTACTATAGGATGATTTATATAGAACCGACACATTTCTTATTTAATTATTCCGTTAGAAATTCATTCAGGTCCCAATTTTAGCTCCAAATTAAGCAGAATGTTCTGGAGCTTCACTTCCTTGTCACTAGATGCGCAGATGTTTATGTTTTATTCCTGGAGTTTCGATTCCTTGCGCAGATGTTATGTTTTGTGAACACTGCAGAGTACCGACTGATTTTCATGGAGTTTGTTGAGCAACTGGATGATGTAGAGCTGAGCCAAGGATATTTTCAGCAAGATGGCGCTACATGTCATACATCAAATGAATTCATGAACCTAATTGCAAGTTTCTTTGACGACCGGATAATTTCCAGGGACCTGTGGCCACCGAGATCTCCGGATTTGACATTGCCGGACTTCTTTCTATGGGATTACTTAAAAGACAGGGTTTATGCCACACGCCCCAGACATTGGACGATCTGAAGCACATCACAAAGGAGATTCAAGCTATTGACAACAGAGTCGTCCAACGAGTGACCAGTAACATGGAACGACGTGTTGAGTTGTGCCTTATGCAGGATGGAGGACATTTTCAACATTTGCTATAGAGGTAAATAATCTCTTAAAATTCCTCTAAAATTTAGGCATAATAAGTTGTCGCTAACACAATTCATTTTGAAAGAATTAGAGAAAGAATTGTGACAGCTCTAAATAAATCACCCTGTATATACATAGTGCATAGAGAAGCTATTTGCACTCCACCCAAAAATTCGATACCGAGATTTCACCGGAAATATATGTTTTAGGGCCCCAGTATCCTAAAAAAGCATTTTCAGTAAAAGGTCCATGTGTGTGTCCGTGAGTCTTTCAACACGATAACTCAACAACCAAAAGTCCGAAAAATACCAAACTTGTTATTTAAGTTTGGTATCTTCAGGGATGCGACACGAAGATTTTGGGAAAAATCCTCCCACCCTAAACTACCCTTTACATGGAACTTTTTTCGAAAATTTTGATTTTCACAAAAATGCCTCTTAACGATTTTGATTAAAATATCATATATTAAAGATATTTACGTGACAAATAAAATATATATCTTGAATTTTCTGGGAATAACCTCTGAAATACTTTATTCTGGATGAATTTTACAGAATTTTGCATTAGTGCTAAACCGTAAGAGCTTGACAAATAATTACCACACAAAAATGTAGAGCAAATTAAAACACACAATATATGTTGTATACATTTTTTGTGGAGTGAATCGTTTTTTAGATATTCCTTATTTTTGGTTTCAGCTTTGAAAAACTTATGCTTTTTCACATACAGGAATTTGTCAACTCATGTCCATAAAACAAAGGGACTTCAGTCAAATAGCAACCAGCTTTTGACTTTCACTTTAACCTATGGTACGCCCTAATTTTGGTTCTACATGCATAAGTAAGTAATAAGACTATTTCTACTAATTTTATTTTCGATTAGCATGAAGTAAAAAAGAAACGTAAGCTTTTTAACAATAATATGGTGTGAGATGTAGAGAAAGTCAGGTGAATGGAACAATTCAGATTTTTTTATTTAATATTGACAGAATTAGCTGTGTTCCACACCTACTTAAAGGAAATGGATGGAAAATTAAAAGGGTTTTATCTTAGTGGTTGTGCGATTCTCGCTTTATGTATTCATATTTGACTGTTTATATGCACAAAGTCTAGCAATGAAATTCTAAACAACGAACAGAGGTGAATTTCTGGGTCTGAAGCGAAGAAAAGATAGTTGTAAGACAGATATAATGGATTGTACGACATTTCCGCGTGAACATTGCTCTCTTTATTATTTATTCCATTTGAAAGAGAAAAAACTGAAATGGGTAACAAACCGAAAACAATTTCCTGTATTGAGCAAGAGTATAGGACTGCAGAGATATATGCAGGGCCAAACTGATGCAACAAATACTAAAAGAACGGGACTACTGGAAATTTTGGTTTACAAACAAAATAAAAAGTAAGGTAAGGCACTGAGTTATATCTATAGAAATGAATCACCTAAAATGAAGAAGCATTACAAAAACGTCGCAATTTTACATTACTTTGAAAGAGTTCGCAGCCTTTATTTATAATGAAGGATACCTAGTGTGCTACTCCTACACTGTGCATCTCTAAGGCGCCTTGTGTATGTAATGTGTATCTGTGCCAGTGGATAGCATAGCTCAAAAACTAAAACACCAATAAATATAAAACTTGCATTTTCAGTTGAAGTATATTTCAAGGATGCAAGACAATAATTTTTAAGAAAATTTATACACCCCACCTCAAAAGACACTGTACATAGAAAAATACCTCAAATATTTGTTGTCAAAATGGCTTTATTTTGGTTAATACCTTACAATAAACATATTTATATCACAAATAATATGAATATCTTGAATTTTCTGGAAAAGCCTCTAAAGAATTACTTATTCTGGATGAATTTTTCATAATTTGCAAACTGTTACATAGAAAATTTTACTACACAAAAAACATATTGTTAAAACAAACGCTTTAAGCTAAATTTATATTTTCTTTAGTCGTTTACCCTTTCCGCAATATTCCTTGATATTGGTATCAATTTTAAACTACGTAGCTTTTCTCAAACAGGATAGTACCTTTCATTTCATCTCTCTTGTTTAACTACTGGACATGCAAAGGAAACCGTAATTTAATTGTTTCACTAAGAGATCAACTCTTTATAAATTTTAATATAGATTTAGCGTAATATTTCCCCTTATTTCCCTTCTGCTTATTAATAACAGAATTTGCACTGTTTATCTCGATTAGTATGCTATAGATAAAAGAGCCTTTTCTAAGAATAGTGAAGGATAAAGTCACGTGAATAGAACAATCTGGTGTTTGAGACTGGGAACACTAAGATTGAAATTCTTTCTCCCTCAAAAGCTTTCTTAAAGTGAGCACTGACATTTTCATCAGCAGTAGTGCCAAGCTGATGAAAACAAGTGTCATTTTCACCTGCAATATTATTAGCTGTTATGTCAGCATTTCCCAGAAGTTGTCAAGTTTCCAACAAATGTTCAATCGCTGGAGGTATGCTTCCCACTGGACACGAATATAAGGAAAAACTCAGTGAAATTTGGTAAATTCATCAGTATTTCACAATGCACTGATGGTTCTGACATGCTAGAAAAGACTAGTTTTCTTGGATATTTAAATTAAAAAATTCTGATGTGTTCCATTAACTAGACTTTCCATACCTTCCTGCAAACAAACCATTCTTACAAAATATTATTTTATCTATAGCATATTAATATATAAACATTAGAATACATTTTCTCATTACTTGTTTCCTTCTAAGAAGAAGGGAATTCAGGGTATACTTTAGGCTATACAATAGTCAAATTGTGTTGGATCCTTGGAAGATACCAAACTTAAATACCAAGTTTGATATTTAACGGTCTTTATGTTTTTGAGCTATGCTGTCTACACGCGTACACACACGCGAGCGCGCGCTCGGGCCTTTTTCCAGAAATGCTTTTTTGGATTCAGGGGGACCCTAAACATATATTTCCGGTGAAATTTCGGTATCGCATTTTTGGGTGGAATACAATACTTTCCCTATACACTGTGAAAATATTACGTGTAGAGAAAGTAAAAAGTACTGTGAATGGAACACAGGTTATTTTTAAAGTTTTCATTATTTTGTCACATTTCACCTTAAATATCTTTTATTTGTGTTATGAGAACATTCCAGACAAAAAGAATAATATCGCATGCTGCGCTGAACAAGACAAAAGAATGCCGTTTATTTCTGTTGGTTTCGTCTTTTTATAGGAAACTGCAGCTAGACTGTATCACATGCTACTGAGGTTGCAGCAATGAATACAATAGATGTATACTCTTTCGTGATTTGATAGGAAAATGTAGCGAATAACGATATTGCATGTCGCATTGGCCAAGGTAATACATAAAAGATTTATGTTGCTTTCATACTTTGATAGTAAAATATTACCAGACATTCATCTAGGCAACAATACCGAAAGGAACTTCAAGCCGAGAATATATTAGACTAAAGCGATAGCCAAATCCGTTAAAACTCTAATGTGTACCGTTCACACAGCATTCTCTGGCTGTTGCATAAACAAATTGTTACTTTCTCTATACGTACTATGTACATAGTGTATTGAGAAAATATTATATTGCACCCAAAAATTCCATACCGAGATTTCACCGAAAATAAATGTTTTCGGTTCCCCTGAATCAAAAACAAAACTTTTTTTTTAAAAACTGTCCTATGTTTGTGTATGTGTGTCAGTGTGCGTGTGTGTAGATAGCATAGCTCCAAAACGAAAAGAAAGTTAAATAAACTTGGTATTTATGTTTAGTAACTTCCAAGGATCCAACACGTAGATTTTGAAAAATATTTCACCACCTTAAACTACCCTTTACGTGGAAAAAGCTTAGAAAATGTGTTTCTCTCCGAAATTACTAACACTTGGATTAAAATGCCGTATATTAAAGATATTTCCATGACAAAATATATATCTTAAATTTTGTGGAAATAGCCTCTCAAGACTTCTTTATTCTGAATGAATTTTGCTGAATTTCGTATAACTATTAAATCGTAATGGATAGACCAAACCTTTCAAGCCTCTTGTTTTATTACTGTCCATGCGAAACAAACTTAAATTATTTCATATAGCGACCAGCTTAAAACAATTGACTATCGCATTATCCTGGTGCATTCCCTTATTTCACTTCTACTTACAAGAAAACATTTCTGGTAATATTTTTCTCCATTAACATGAAGTAGATACGTAATCTTACCACATAGATAATGTAGACCTCGACAAAAGCAAAAATGTGTGTCATTTAAGTATTCTATTTTTTACCCTCTCAGAATTCATCGTTTATTTTTTTATTGATTACTGTTATAAAATGCCTTTTCTCAAGCGGGAAGTCACCTTTCGTTCCATCTCTCTTGTTTTACTACTGGTCATGCGAACCAAATTGTATCATATAGCGAGCAGCTTAAAACATTAGCCTGGTGCATTCTCTTATTTCCCTTCTACTTACAAGAAAACGTTTCTGCTAATATTTTTGTCGATTAACATGAAGTAGATACAAGAATAAGCTTTAATAAGAATAGTTTATATAACAGCCAAAGAAAGGAATTTGAATGGAACACATCAGGTTATTTTTAAAGTTTTCATTATTTTGTCACATTTCACCTTAAATATCTTTTATTTGTGTTATGAAAACATTCCACACAAGAACAATATCGCATGCTGCTCTGAGCAAGACAAAAGAATGCCGTTCATTTCTGTTGGTTTCGTCTTTTTATACGAAACTGCAGCTAGACTGTATCACATGCTACTGAGGTTGCAGCAATGAATACAATAGATATATACTCTTTCGTGATTTGATAGGAAAATGTAGCGAATAACGATATTGCATGCCGCATTGGCCAACGTAATGCATAAAAGATTTATGTTGCTTTGATAGGAAAATATTACCAGACACTCATCTAGGAAACAGTACCGAAAGGAATTTAAAGGCCAGAATATATTAGGTTACAGCTATAGTCAAATCCAATCATACAACTTTCGCTAGTTTTTGCATAAAAACATTTTTACTTTCTCTATACGTACTCTGTTCATAGTATATTAAAAAGGTATTGTATGTATGTATTTATTTCTCTGCAAGTGGGTATCACCCGGTGGCAGAGTTATATATGTATACAAGATATATAAACAATAAATCACAGCTGCCAGTTTATGGCTTAGTTATTCACAACAAATATGAAAACATTAATTTTTCTCTCAATTCAGATTAATTAATTTGATAATTATAATCTACAACCAACTTAACACTTGTATTTAGGAATATTTAAGGAATATTTACAAAAAGTATCCAACATTAATATCAAGATTTTTCCTAAATTTCTTCAGAGACAAGGACAACCCCGAAAGGCTACTCCGGGCAATTCATTCCAGTCTTTTATGGTTCTATTTACAAAGGAGAACTTTCCTACGTCAGTTTTGTATGTTCTACCCTTAATTTTGATCGGATGATCGTTTCGTGCATAGTAAGTTGGGTTTTCCAGTTTGTCAGTAACGTCCTCCCATGCGTTTAAGCCAGCGTAAGCTTTAAATAAAGCGCACAACCTCTGTTTCTCACGCCTAACTTTCAACGGCTGCCATTTTATCTCCTCAGCGTTTGCAGGCCCAAAATATCTACCCCTTTTTATGAATTTTATAGCCCTTCTCTGGATCTTTTTTTAGCGAATCAATTTGATTTACTCTATACGGGTGCCAACAAGTTACTCCAAATTGTATTGTACCCAAAAAGTCCATACGAGATTTCATCGAAAAAGCATTTGTGTGCGTGTGCGCGTGCGTGCACGCGCGTTTCTGTGGACAGTCTAGCTCAAAAAAGAAAAGGCCGTTAAAACTTGGTATTTAAGTTTGGTATCTTCCAAAGATTCCTCACGAAGATTTTCAAGAAAATCTCCTCCATCTCAAACTACCATTTACATGGAAAAATTGGTTTAATATTTTGAATAAAATCTCTTACATTTAAGTTATTTACATGCCAAATAAAATGTATATCTTGAATTCTCTGAGAATAGCGTCTAAAGACCTCTTTATTCTGGATGGTTTTTATTGAATTTTGTATAATGTTAAACCCTAAGAGATAGACAAAAACTAACTACACTAACTGTAGATCTCGATAAAACCCAATTTCGAGATATTCCTTGTCATGGATTTCAATTTTAAAATACTTACTTTTCTCATACAGGAACTTCTACACTCCTGGTCACACAAAGAAACGGATTTCAATCAATAGCAACCACATTTTAAAACATTTGACTGTCGGCTTAATCTATTGTATTCCTTTTCATGTCAATCTAGATAAACATTATTAAAATAGTTCTTATTACTTGCTTCCTTGTAGTTATAAGGGAAATAAGGGAATACACTAGGCTAAAGCGAAAATCAAATCTTTTAAAAACCTGGTAACTAGATGAAATAAATGAGGTTCGAATACTTAGCTAAACATAAATACCAAGTTTGGTGTAAAACGGTCTTTTCGTTTTTGAGCTATGCTGCCCACATACACACATGAATCATTTTCTAAAAATGCTTTCTTTTTGGACACAGGGGGTCCCAAAATATATACATTCGGTGAAATCTCAATATTGAATATTTGGGTGGAATAAAATACTTTCTCTAGCTTCTATGTACATTGCATATACATACGGGCTAGAGGAAGTAACAATGACAGGTGGAGGTAGATATAATTTTAGTATCTATTAGGTGAATGCAGGATAAATTATCAAACTGCATCGGCAGTGTGCAATGAGAGATTCGGGATGCAAATGTCGCACATGAAATTCAAATGGCTGGAAACACAAATACGTAAGTATGGAAGTGTAAAGAACAGTAATCGCTTGGAAGGGAAATCAAAAGTGAATTATGAAAATAGTCTAGTTCTCTTGCTGCTGAAGAAGTAAGTTCACAGGTAAATGAACGTGAACTGTGCAGCGCGATTTACACTTCTGGAAATTGATACTGAAGCAGTAGAAGTACTTATCCTTTTCATATGTGTTTGCATCAAGAGCTCACACAAAAGGACTTTAAAAACCAAGTTTTTTTGTTTTTTTGTTTTTTGGAATGGTTATCCAATGTCATTGCAGAGAATGGCTCATTCTTGGGTGTGTTATTCGAATTTTTGGATGGAATTGTACGAGGGCAGTTTTTTTTCAACCTCCGATAGGTTACAAATAAAAGACAAGTTCACTGAAAAGAATAATTATATTACTAAAGGTTTTGTACACTTATAGTTACTTTTCAACATAGTCACCGAAAAGATTGAGACATTTATCGTACCTGCGCACAAGCTTTGCAATACCCGCTTCAAAAAATGTTGCCGCCAATGATTTCAAATGAGCATTGACGTTCTTTTGAAGATCTTCGTACTTTACGACGTTTGCGGAGAGCCATTCAAAACAAACGAAGAGGAATGCTGACTTGAGAAATTGTGCTGATCCATGACAACGCTCGTCCACACACTGCTGCATTGTCCTTGAACAATTTCAATGGGACATTTTCAATCATCCGCCGTACAGTCCTGACCTGGCACCCAGCGACTTTCACCTTTTCTCTGAACTGAAGACGTGGCTAGGAGGGCAGCACTTTCAAACCAACAAAGATCTTCAAAACAATGTCAACTCTCATTTGAAACCATTGGCGGCAACATTTTTGAAGCGGGTATTGCAAAGCTTGTGCACAGGTACGATAAAGGTCTCAATCTTTTCGGTGATTATTTTGAAAAGCAACCACAAGTGTACAAAACTTTAAGTAATACAGTATTTTATATATAGCCTATCGCGTGTTGAAAAAACAGCCCTCGTACATACGTGCTAGAGAAATTAATAACTCTATTTTATACCAACTAATGTCCAACAATACATCCAGAGAAGGTCATGTGATTGTAACACATTAGCTACTTAAAGAATAGATTAACAAACTACCTTATTAGAAGTTTTATCCAGACAGTTTAAATTTGTTTATTGAATAGACGATTACCTAACACCCCATTTCACCCGAAGGTATATTAGGGTTAAAGCTATTATACAAATAAATTTACAATAATATTAAATTAACTAGTCACAGCTATGAGCAAGTCATACTAGTGAAAGAAAACAAGATAAACAATGTATATTATAACAAGGATACTGTAACGTTTTTTAAATAGAAAACATAAAAACTTTTGTAGTTCCCTAAGACAGCATTTTTACTTTCTCTGTACGTACTGTGTACATAGTGTATAGAGAAGGTATTGTATTGCACCCAAAAATTTGATACCGAGATTTCACCGGAAATAGGAGTTTTAGGGTTCCCTGTATCTAAATAAAGTATTTTTAGAAAAAGGTCCCATGTATCCGTGTGTCTGTGAACACAACTCAAAAACGAAAAGGGCAAAGTACCAAATTTGGTATATAAGTTTAGTATCTTCCAAGGATGCGACAAGACGATTTTGAAGAAAATTCGCCCACCCCAAACTACCCTTTACATCGACAAATTTTCGAAAATTTTGATTTTCTCAAGTTTTGATTTTACTAAAATACCGTATATTAAAGATATTTACAATACAAATAGAATATATATCTTGAATTTTCAAGGAATAACATCTGAAGACCTCTTTATTGTAAATGAATTTTGCTGTAGTTTGCATAACTAGTTAAACCTTAGAGATAGACAATAACCTACACTTGAGACACATAATTTATGTCATATAGATTTTATTCGTGGAGTTCACCATTTTCGACATATTCCATGTTATTAGTTTTCATTTTAAAATACTTAACTATAGTTTTTGCGTAGTGTATTCTATTATGTCCCTTCTTTTTAAAGATAGCATTTGTGCTGTTTATCTCAATTGGCATGAAGTAGGTAGAAGAAGAAGCTTTTTAACAATAATTTGTTACAGAGTTCTACAGAAAGTCATGTGAATGGAACACATCTGATTTTCTAATGAAGCAACGTTCTCAAATACTGGGCAAGTTTATACACATAATAAGTTTTAGTAGGCATCTCAACACCTCAAATAGATGAGAACTGTGACTTTCAGCATGGTTAATTGGTGTGGATTTCATGATAAACCGTCCCTAACTTCTTTGAAGACACAATTACTGGTAAACATATTGTCTAATTCTAAATGAAATACCTCCTTTATTGGAAAACGCGTCCTTCAGTGTGACAAGAAAAATGTGGTATCAGCAGGATGGTGCACCACACATTTTGCAATTTGCACACGTAACTACTGAATGAGAAGTTTGGTGATAAATTGGATGTGCTGGACCTATTATCTGGCCTCCTCATTCACCGGACTTAACAGCCTTGGACTTCTTTTTTATGGGGATACATCGAACAGGACATTTTTAAAGCACTTAAAACAAAACGAATATAATATATTCAGTACGTGAAGCTTGTAGCACTATTAACATTTCCAAAAGAATTGCCAAATGATCAAATGTTAATGGGGGCAATTTTGAGCATTTAATAAAATAATGTAAAGTAATTACTCAATAATTTGACTTATTATATTAGTACTATTCTCTAAAAGTTATAGCTACTTCAAAGAAAGTATCCTATAGCAACCTAAAAATTCATTTTAGAAGAAAATGTTTTAATTAAAGTTGCTTAGTTTACTGTAGGGAATCATAATATAGAAAAAAGTACCATGTTTTCAATTAAAATGCTGAGGTTGGGACCCAGGAAAATATTTTCCATATCGCAATTTGGAATATATATACATTATTCAATCAATGGAGTATTACGGGACACGAATATAACTTTAGAAACCAAATTACAGATATATAAATCAATAATTACAAATACGGTAATTCATGGAGCAAAAGATCTGACACTTAATAGGTATTTTACATTAAAATTATTATCTACCGAAATGGACTGTTTCAGGAGATCCACTAGATGCTTTTAATTAGAGAAAAAAAGCCTCTAATAAACTGATAAGACAAACTATGAAAGTTCAAAATTCAATTTTAGATTTTATAAAACATAAACAGCTAAAATGTTACGAGCATTTGCGCAGTATGCCTAAGCTAAGATTTCCACGGAACCCACAGGGATAAGAATATTAAAAGAGGAATGAGGGAAATAGGTCTAGAGAAATTTGATTTGGAGGGCAGAGAGGCGAGGAGGAAGAGATTCAAAACCTGAACTTTGAATACAGAAAGATGTTTTTACTTTCTCTATGCGAACTATGTACATAGTGTATAGAGAGGGTATTGCACTCCGCTCAAAAATTCGCTAACGAAATTTCACCGGAAATACATGTTTCAGGGCCCCTTCTATCCAAAAAAATCATGTTCAGAAAAAATTCCCTGTGTGTGTGTATGTGTGTGTGTGTCCGTGTGTCTGTGAACACGATAACCCAAAAACGAAAAGCTGGTAAAATACCAAACTTGGTATTTAAGTTTAGTATCTTCCAGGGATGCGACACGAAGATTTTGAGAAAGATTTCCCCACCCCAAACTACCCTTTACATGGAACTGTTTTCGAAAAATTTGAATTTCTAAAAAATGGCTCTAACGATTTTGATTAAAATATTGTATATTAAAGATATTTACCCGATAAATAAAATGTATATTTTGAATTTTCTGGGAATAGCCTCTGAAGACTACATTATTCTGGATACATTTTACGGAATTTTGTATAAGTGCTAAACTGTAAGAGATGGACAAAAACTTACCACACAAAAAAATGTAGAACACGTTAAAACACACAATTTATGTTGTATACATTTTTTTCTTGGAGTTGATCGTTTTTTAGATATACCGTGTGTTTGGTTTCAGCTTGGAAAAACGTATACTTTTCTCATATAGGAATTTGTCAACTCCTGTCTATACAAACAAAGGAACACCAGTCACATAGCAACCAGCTTTTGACTTTCACTTTAACCTATGGTATTCCCTTATTTCGCTTCTACTTACAATAAAGCAAGAACTAAGACTATTTCTGCCAATTTTTCTCGATTAGCATGAAATAAATAAAAGATAAGCTTATTAACAATAATTTGTTACAGAGATATAGAGAAAGTCATGTGAATGGAACACATCAGATTTTGAATAACTTGAAGTTTATGAATTTGTGTTTATTAGCTGAATCCCAAACGGGAAAAGCTTGGAATGCAATACTCATAATGCATTGATAAGGAAACCGTTACAAATCATCGGTGTTAACATTTCGGAGAATAAACAAAATTACATGCCACCATCGCCTTAGGAGGTATGTTGGTATCTCTGGTGTATTGTTTTTGTGTTTGTTTTGACGTTCCCTTGTGGTACTCTCGATTTAGAACTCCGGCACGTAACTCTCGTGTGTGCCTCTCCCCACCTGGCTGAATAATGAATTGCTTCCCCGCCGCAGCCATCATCGTATTTTCCCCGAGTAATGATGAAATAATAATCATTTAATGACACGTTCATTACGTCTAACGGCATTTCCATTAAAATATAACCACGTCACTTTGTCGCCCAAGCACGCCGACTGAACAGTATTGCAAGGGGCAGTTATCGATCATAGTTTTCCTTTTTCTACGCGTACTACATACATACATACACAGAAGGTATTGAATTCCACCCAAAAAATCAGATATGTTCCATTCACATGACTTTCTCTAAATCTCTGCAATAATTTTTTTTTAAAAGCTTATGCTTCTATATTCTTATTTCTTGCTTCCTTGTAAGTAGAAGCGAAATAAGGGAGTACCATAGGTTAAAGTGAAAATCAAAAGCTGGTTGCTATGTGACTGAAGTTCCTTTGTTTGTATGGATAAGAGTTCAGTATGAGAAAAATATAAATTTTTATAGCTTAAACCAAAAACAAGAAATATCTCAGAAACAATCAAAACTACGAAAAAGGTGTATTAAACATAGTGTTTTAATATGCTCTACATCTTTTTGTGGTAAGTTTTTGTCTCTCTCTTACGGTTTAGCAGCTATGCAAAATTCCGCAAAATTCACTCAGAATAAAGTAGTCTTCAGAGACTATTCCCAGAGAATTCAGAATATACATTTTATTTGTCAGATAAATATCTTTAATATACGATATGCTAACCAAAATCGTTAGAGCCAATTTTTTAGAAAATCAAAACTTTCAAAAAAGTTCCATGTAAAGGATAGTTTGGAGTGGGGGGAGTTTTCTTAAAATGTTCGTGTCGCATCCCTGGAAGATACTTAACTTAAATTTAAAATAAGAACTAAAGCTTTCCTGGCGACGTGTTAATTCAAAATTTAAAGTTTGGTATTTTACGGACTTTTCGTTTTTGAGTTATCGTGTTCACAGAAACACGGACACATGGACACATGGACACACGGACACACACGTGCACCTTTTTTCTGAAAATACTTTTTTTGGATACAGGGGACCCTAAATCATATATTTCCGGTGAAATCTCGGTATTGAATTCTTTGGTGGAGTGCAATACATTCTCTATACACTATGTACATAGTACCTATAGAGAAAGTACAAATTTAATACACAGATTTTACCGGAAATAAACATTTTATGGCTCTCGAATCGAAAAGAAAAAAAGAGAGAAAAAAAAACTTTTTAGAAAAGGTTCCGTGTGTGTCAGTGTGTTGGTGAACAAGCTAACTCAAAAACGAAAAGTCGGTAAAATACCTAATTCTATATTTAAGTTTAGTATCTTCCAAAGATGCGCCACCCGCAACTGCCTTTTATATGGCTCTAACAATTTTGATTAAAATACTGTATGTTTAAGATACTGCTATGACAAATGGAATGTGACTATCTCCGTGGTCGAGAGGTTCAATTCCCGGCTGAGGCGAGGACTTTTTCTTTAGCTAGAATTATTCTCTATCCCTCAAAGAGTCTGGAAGTGAGAGTAAAGGACATAAATTGTGTGATTTGACATGATCTCATTTTTTATGTTGTGGGTTGTTATCTATCTCTTACGGTATAGCAGTTAAGCAAAATTCGGCAAAATTCATCCAGAATAAAGAGGTCTTCAGAGGCAGTTTCCAGAAAATTCGAGATATTCATTTTATTTCGGATATAAACAGCTTTAATATACGGGGTTTTAATCAAAATCGTTAGAGCCATTTTTAAGAAGATCAAAAGTTTCGAAAATTTTCTATGCAAAGGTTAGTTTGTGCTGGGGGAATGTTTTTGAAAATCTTCGTGTAGCATCCTTAGAGGATACTAAACCTTAATACCAAGTTTGGTATTTAACGGTTTTTTCGGTTTGAGGCTATGCTATCCACAAACAAACACACACACACACACACACACACACACACACGGACCTTTTTATAAAAATCTGATGTGTTCCATTCACCTTACTTTCTCTAAATCTCTGCAACAAATTATTGTTAAAAAGCATATGCTTCTACTTACTTCATGGTAATCAAGAATCAATTAGTAGAAATAGTCTTATTACTTGCTTCCTTGTAAGTAGAAGCGAAATAAGGGAATACCATAGGTTAAAGAGACGGTCAAAATCTGGTTGCTATGAGACTGAAGTTCCTTTGCTTGTATGGACATGGTTTGTTAAATTCCTGTATATGAAAAGTAGGTTTTTGAATTCTGAAAACAAAAATAATGTATATCTCAAAAACAATCAACTCCACGAAAAAAAATGTATATAACATAAATTGTGTGTTTTAAAGTGCTCTGCATTTGTTGTGTGGTAAGTTTTTGTCCGTCTCTTACGGTTTAGCAGTTATGCAAAATTCCGTAAAATTGACCCAGAATAAAGTTGTCTTCAGAGGCAATACCCAGAGAATTCAAAATATACATTTTATTTGTCAGGTGGATATCTTTAATATACAAAATTTTAATCAAAATCGTTAGAGCTATTTTTGAGAACATCTAAATTTTCGAAAAAACGTTCCATGTAAAGGGTAGATTGGGGTGGGGGATTTTTCTCAAAATCTTCGTGTCGTATCCCTGCAAGATACTAAACTTAAATACCAAGTTTGGTATTTTACCGACTTTTCGTTTTTGAGTTATCGTGTTTACAGACACACGGACACTAACACACACGGACCTTTTTCTGAAAATACTTTTTTGGACACAGGGGACCCTAAAACATATATTTCCGGTGAAATCTCGGTATCGAATTTTTTGGTACATAGCACGTATAGAGAAAGTAAAAATACTTTTTTACGACTTAGGGGACCCCAAAGCATATATTTTCGGTGAAATCTCGATATCGAATTTTTGGATGCATTACAATATATTCTCTATACACTACGTGTAGAGGAAATAAACATTTATTTTTATATGCCTCTAGAGGCATAAGGTTTTTAACAATAATTTGTTACAGAGATGTAGAGAAAGTAATGTGAATGGAACCCACCAGATTTTTCAGGAAAGAAGTTGTACTGTAGACTAGCATCGTAATGCTGAATCTTTTTACCACGAAGGAGCTTTTGTGGTAAACGTCCAATGGAGCCGCATTTTGCGCATAGGAAGTGGCTGAAATGGACTTTCTTTCAGCAGTGCGTGAATTGCCTCGGATTTCCTTATCGGATTTAAGTTTCTTCCTGCAGGCTGCCACACTGGGCCATTTCCTTACGGAGAATAGCCATCAAGTAATGCATATAAATTCCCGATGCATGGATTGATACAAACTTAACTATTTCCATATAATAATTACTCCCTCCGTTCCAAAACATGGTGTATACAGGCCGTTTCAAAACGACACCAAACGAAAATAGCACTCGATTAGCTTACACTTTGACTTGTCCGAAAACATGAAGTCGCAACTATCAAACTCTTCTTAATGTGTGTTTAAAAAATGCACACATTTGGGATTAGGCAGCAAAGGAACAACGGTTGTCATACGCCACACCCACACGCCATGTTTTCCATTACTAAGGTGACCTGCGCCGCGCCGGTGTGTCTATCAAACCACGCCTACACTACGCGACTGGGACCTTCGCTACCAACCGGCATCTCTCTTGGAGTGGGCCAGGTTATGTGCGACTGCCTAATCCATGGTGATTTTATGGCAGTTTTTGTATGCGTCGAATTTAGAACTGAAAACTATATTCACGTATCACATCTTCGTTTGGTGTCGGTTTGAAACACCCTTAATATACACCATTGCCTTGCTCCAATATATGGAATAGGTATGTAAAATATTTCGAAATAAGGAACAATAATCTATTATTTATTTTGTTAACAAATTACTACACATACTCACATTTACTACATAGGTAAAAAAACTTGATGTGTTCCATTCACATGAATTTCTCTATATCTTTGCAAAAATGATCGTTAGGAAACTTATGCTTATATTTACTTAATACTAATCCAGAAAAAAAAAATAGCGGAAATAGTCTTGTTACTAGAAAGTAGAAGCGAAATAAGAGAGTACCATATGTTAAAGTGTTAGTCAATAGCTGGTTGCTATGTGACTGATGTTCTTTTATATGGACAGGAGTTGACAAATTCCTGTATGAGAAAATTATGTTTTTTAAAGCTGAAACCAAATATAAGGAATATATTAAAAATGATCAGCTCCAGGAAAAAAATGTATATAGCATAAATTGTGTGTTTTAAGGTGCTATACATTTTTTGTGTGGTAAGTTTTCGCTCATCTCTTACGGTTTAGCAATTATACAGAAGTCCGTAAAATGCATCAAGAACAAAGTAGTATTCAGAGGCTATTCCCAGAAAATACAAGATATACATTTTATTTGTCAGGTAAATATATTTAATATGCGATATTTTAATGAAAACCGTAATAACCATTTTTGAGAAAATAAAACTTTTCGAATATGTTTCCATGTAAAGGGTAGTTTGGGGTGGGGGGATTTGCTTGAAAATCTTCGTGTCGCATCCTTGGAAGTTACCAGACTTAAATACCAAGTTTGGTATTTAACGTTCTTTTCGTTTTTGAGCTTATCCGTACACAAATACACACACACACACACGGACCTTTTTCATAAATGTTTTTTTTTTTTTTTATTCAGGGGGACCCAAAACCTGCATTTCCGATGGCATCTTGGTATCGTATTTTTTGGTGCATTACAATACCTTCTCTATACACTAGGTGCATAGTAAGTGTAGAGAAAAACGATCAATCCACGAAAAAAAATCTGAAGTGTTCCATTCACATGACTTTTTCTACATTTCTGCAACAAATTATTGTTAAAAAGCTTAGGCTTCTTCTATGTACTTCGTGCTAATTGAGAAAACATAGACTTATTGCTTGCTTCCTTGTAAGTAGAAGCATTATAAGGGAGTGCCGTAAGCTAAAGTGATAGTCAAAAGCCGGTTGCTATGTGACTGATGTTCCTTTGTTTGTATGGACAAGAGTTGACAACTTCCTGTATGAGAAAAGTATAAGTTTTTCAAAGCTGAAAGCTGAAAGCAATAACAGGGAATAATTAGAAAAAACGATCAACTCGACATAAAAATGTATATAACTTAAATTGTGTGTTTTAATGTAATCTACATGTAATATACGAACTGGTAATCAAAATTGTTAGATGCATTTTTGAGAAAATCATAATTTTCGAATTTTTCACACATGGACCCACACACATACGGACCTTTTCCTAAAAATGCTTTTTTTTGTTTTAGGGGGATCCAAAAAATGTATTTTCTGTGAAATTTCGGTATCGAATTTTGGGCTAGAAAAAGTAAAAATCGGAGTGTGGTGTGTTGTGTCATCAGGTCGGATTGCGGGTTTTATATGTTTTAAAACAACAGAAAACATCGATGTGTATATACAAATCTTTGATGAATTTTACGCACAGTTGACTCCCATGAACATGCGTGTCACGTTTCGTGCGTGTCAATCTCAGGAATTCATGAAAAATTCACAGAACAAAGGATTGTCAGCAAAGGATTGTGGGCTACGCGTTCGCCGTACCTAATCACTTGTGACTTTTATCAGTCTAAAGCGGAAAGTGTGAGTAAATCACCCAAAAACGTTAGAAGAATTGAAGGACAACATTCGTAATTAAATTTTAAGAATTGATCGATAGAATTGCACCCAAAAGTGCATTGAAGCACAGGGAGGTCATGTTCAGTATCTAAATAATTCAGTAAATATAGGCCTTTGCATTATATACTACTTTTCTTTATCGAATTATTACATGTTTATCTATTACTTTCTCTACACGTACTATGCACATAGTGTATAGCAAAGGTATTGTTATCCACCCAAAAATTTGATACCGAGATTTCACCGGAAATATATGTTTTGAGACTCCCTGAATCCAAAAAAATCTGATGTGTTACACTCGCATTACTTTTTCTAGCTACTCTACAAACTTCTTACGAAAGAAGTTCTTACTTCTTTCAACACCTTACTAATCGAGATATACATTAGTAGAATGTTGTTACTTAGTTCCTTATAAGTAGAATGGAACTAAAGAAATACACTAGGCTAAAGTGATAGTCAAATGTTTTAAAAGCAAATCGCTTTTTGCTTGGCCACCAGTAGAACAAAAGAAAAAAATCTGAGTGTTACACTCACATGACTTTCTCTAGCTGTTCTACAAACCTCCTACTAAAGATTCTTCTTCTTTGTACACAATGCTAATCAAGATAAATATTAGCAGAATTTTGTTACTTAGTTCCTTATAAGTAGAATGGAACTAAGGGAATGCACTAGGCTAAAATGATAGTCAAATGTTATAAAAGCAGTCGTTATACGATTGTCATTGCAAATCACTTCTTTACTTGGCCACCAGAAGAACAAAAGAAAAAAGGACACTTCCATCTGAGGAAAGTATAAGTACTTCACAATTGAAACTAATAACAAGGAATACCTCGATAATGTAAGCTCCACGAAAACAATGTACATATCTTGTGTATTGTAACAACATCTTCATTTTTTGTTTACCAAGTTTTTGTCTAACTCTTACGATTTACTAGTTATGCCAAATTAAGCAAAATTCTTAAGCAGGTCTTTAGAAGCTATTCCTAGAAAATTCAAGATATACATTACATTTGGGATATAAATATTTTTAATATATGGTAATTAACCAAAATCGTTAGTCAAATTTGGAAAATGAAACCTTTCGGAAACTTGTCCATGTAAGGTTTAGTTTGTGGTGGGGAGGTTTTCTTGAAAATCCTCGTATCGCATCCTTGGAGGATACTAAACCTAATACCAAGTTTGTGTATTTAAAGCTCTTTTCGTTTTTGAGCTATGCTGTCCAGACACACACACGTGGACCTTTTTCTAAACATTCTTTTCGGATTCAGGGGACCCCAAAACATATATTTTCGGTGATATCTCGATATCCAATTTTTGGGTGGAATACAATACCTTCTCGATCCATATGTACATTGTACATGTGGACTAGAGAAGGTAAAAATATATTGGAAAGGTGCCATTTCACTAAGGTGGCCTCGAAACTGTTGGTATCCACCTCTTCTCTCATCGTTTGCTAGTCCTCTATAGGAGGCAATGCGTGATATCACGCGTGGAGAAACGATTGGTGGAAAAGGAGGAATAAATCTAAGGCCTATATAAAGTGTGCTATTATTATCATTAGTAATATTGCTTATATATTTGGTGAATATACGTTAAAAAAAATATTGTGAAGAGTTTTTTTTTTTTTTTAATTACAGTGAATACCTTGCATTGCGCTCACATGCAACCGCAATGCCTAGCATTGTGTTTATTACCACATACTTACACACACTACACGTGCTCTTATAACCACACAGCTCCCGGCAACACTCACCTGCAACAAAGAAAATAAACATTATTAACGTCAAGAAGACAATGCCCCACTTCTAAATGAAAACTTAGTAGCACAGAGCGCAGTTCCATGCATTAGGAATACCAACACGCGTTTCCATGGCAACCAAGCTCATCACTTAGCCTGTCCATTACCCACTACCTGTTCCCGAGGTAAAACACTGTTAGTGTAGAGTGCTATCACAAAAATAGTACTAGCAACGGCAAAGTAAACACAACGCTACATCTTGCCAGCTGTTATATTATCGCTGATGACTAGAGACAAGCAAAGCATAAAACTTTGCCGAAATATGAAGTAAAAATCTGATGTGTTCCATTCGCATAACTTTCTATACATCTCCGTAACAAATGATTGTTAAACACCTGATATGTTCTATTCACTCTAGCTGTTCCACGTACACATAATTCTTACAACAAATTAATTCTTTCTCTACACTATGTACATAATGTATAGAGAAGGTATTGCATTCCAGCCAAAAATTTGATACCGAGATTTCACCGGAAATGGACGTTTTAGGATCCCCTGAATAAAACAAAAAGATCCGTGTGCATATGTGTGTCCGTTTGTCCGCCTGTCCGTGTGTCTGTAAACACGACAACCCAAAAATGAAAATTGGGTAAAATACCAAACTTGGTATTTAAGTTTAGTACTCCAGGGATGTGACACAAAGGTTTTGAGGAGTATCCCCCACCCCAAACCACTCTTTACATGGAAAATGTTTCGAAAATCCATCCATCCACCCATTTTTTTTAAACAGTACCGGAGTCTGATCAGGACTCCGGCGTTGTATCCCCTATTTACATTCCCCCCTGTATGATTATTGTATTATTACTGGTTTTACACAAACACATACACATTCCACAAACATATAACACCCATGCACAAGGCGGGACTCGAACCCACGATCCCCTGCCCACGAAGCACCAAAGCGAGACGCCTTAGCGAGCGCGGCCATGGGGACCGGCACCCATTCAGCCAACCATCCACCCACCCACCACACCACCCACCCATCCATCAATCCATCCATCCACCCTCCACCCATCCATCCATATACCCATCAACCTACCCACCCATCCATCCGGAGGTTCCGACCTCTTCAATTGCTCCGGTGCGAGAACTGAGAAACCCAAGCACCCCTCGTATTTCTAACGTTACTAGAAGTAATCCGGCCGAAAATCTGAGCCTCTCCCGTCAGGGAACTGTTCGGATTGGGTTGGACTCGACATGGCAGTGGCCAGATACCCGTGGGAGATTGGGCACACCTGGGCTGTGACACCTGGAAGGGTTTAAGGGACACCTTAATGTCATCCAGTAGTCTTCCCTTCGGGGTTGATTCGCGTAAGTGGTGCATTTACTTCCGTCCCACTAATTTACCATACCGGGGGGCTTTTTATTAACCTAGGTATTGCCAAATGGAAAAGCCCACGGAGGTTAATTTCTCCCTGGTTTGAGAATGGGGGTCTTTTGGCTCTGGGTAGACACTCAGGAAACATTATACATACGTGCTAGAGAAAGTAAAATAGGTAAACAGAGAAATTCTTCTCTACTTTTTTACCCTTTCCGTATGTAGGACTTACAAGCCAGCGGCTGGAGACACATGCCTGTTGAGAAGCCTCTGGATCAGAGAGATTGGGTGATTATCCCAATTCTAGTAAAAAACTGAGGAAGTGTGTCAAATAAACTTACGGTTGAAGCGGTAAATGGGTTGCCTTACATTGGTGCGCCAACTTGAAGCAATAATAAGCGTCTCTAAATAATCAGGACGCTATCAGAGTTTATGGGATCTAGATAAAAGCTATTGATGTTGGTCATTAATTTCTCAAGTAATCCATAACTCAAATTCTCTTTGCAGAATTCTAAATTATTTTGGATTACATTTTACAATCCATACACGAAATCACAATTACTAGTGCAATTCATTGCTTCTCTTTGACGCGAAAATTCTTTCTCTCGCAATTCTTTATCAATTCCGACATAAAAGCTATTTACTTCCTCGGAATAAAATAATTTATTACGCTCCAATTCAATAAGCAATGCATTAGTACTCTCGTTGCAAATATTTTGCGTTTCTCAGTTCAGGCGGAAACTTAACTGCTCGCCTAGGATCCCCGCGAAGTCACAGTCGACCACACTTGACTACTAAGTCTCCGAGTGCCCCTTCCCTTGGTTATGATCGCCTCTTTTATAATTTGTGGCTTCACAACCAAGAAAACTAATATGTGACCACAATGTTTGTTTTACAACGAACAAAATGAGAGAGAAAATCAAAACATTTATATCTGACGAAAGTACTCGGAATAATTGTATTGCATCCAGTGATTTCAACCTCGGTATACAACAAGAAAACAAAATGGAATATCATCATGGTTCTTAGGGTTTCACGGCCGGCGTCAATACTAGCTATAGTACAGGGTGTATATAAATGAATATCGGGAGTTTAACTCTTTACCACATTCAACTTAGTTATAAATGATATGTCAAATGAAAAAGCAATTCAAACGGTTTTGTTTGTTGGCACAAATGCGCATGTGCGTGCAATGTTTCTTCCGCAATCCGCTAGACAGCGGCAGTAGCAAAGATGACGACTAGTAAACAGAAAGCGTTTTGTGTTTTGCAGTTTGCAAAGACCGAATCTGTAGTTACTGTGCAACGTGCGTTCCGTAGTAAGTTCGGTTGTGATCTTCCTAGTGATAAAAACATTCGTAGATGGTATAACCAGTTTGAAGATATCGGCTGCCTTTGTAAAGGGAAGAGCACGGGACGACCAGGAGTAAGTGAAGAGTCTGTTGAGCGAGTGGCACTTCTTACCTTGATACACTAGAGCAATGGCTCTTCCCTCAGTTGGAAGAAAATGAGCCAGAGAACTTCATTTTCCAGCAGGATGGTGCGCCACCTCACTGGCATAACGAAGTACGCGATTGGTTGAACGTCACTGTACCCGAGCGCTGGATAGGCCGCAAGGGCCCCAATGACAGGGCTTGCTATGCATGGCCTCCACGTTCTCCTGGCCTAACGCCATGTGATATTTACCTTTTGGATCGTATGTACGTGCCTCCGCTACCAGCTGACCTCCCTGAATTAAGAAACCGGATTGAAGCAGCTGTTGCTACAATTACTAAATACACACTTATTAACGTTTGGGAAGAACTCGGCTATAGTCTTGATGTGTGCCGTGTGACAAAGGGTAGTCACATTGAACATTTATAAGCTTCTTGGTAAAACTGTTTGAGTTGTTTTTTCATTTGATATATCATTCATAACTGTAAATTGAATGTAATAAATATTATAAAGAGTTAAAACCCCGATATTCATTTATATACAGCCTGTATAATCCGGGCTTGTGGGCCGTCATCTACTAGGTTCCTCCTTCTTTCCACACGTTTCGTCTGCAACTACGGCAGACATCCTCGGTGGTAGCGGCGAGGTTGCAGTTGAAACGTCCAGTAGAGTACATCTGGGAAGAAGAAGGAGGAGCCCCAGTAGACCACGGCCCACAAGCCCGGATTATACTATAGCTAGTAAAAAGGAATATGATTTACAAAATGGATAGGGTAGGTATATAAATACTGTTTAACGGTGTACTGGATGACTTGAAAGAGGGTTACTGGACAATTGGCGGGGAAGCCGGAGAACCCGGAGTACCCAGACGCCGTTTCATCTACCACAAATCCCACGTGCGATCTCCTGGGATCGAACCTGGGTCGCCTAGTTGCGGGTCAAGCGTTCTAACCACTCGACTGCAGTGTCACCAAATAGAGATATTCTGAGTTATGATTATAATAAATATAATCTACGTTGGCAACCCTGCGTTCAGCGGCAGCTTTATATAAAGACGATAAAAACGCCCTCGTACAAAAGAGAGACATGCGGAATATGCTTTTCCTTTCAGCACTAAGCTTATGAATTGCTGCTAAAGTTCGCTTTCGAAGATTGTATTCAGAATCAGAGGGTTTAGGTTCTTTGAATATAAAAACAGTCTATCGGGAAAAGTTGCCGTTAAAGAGCTTTAGAATGTTTGAGCCTTTTACACCCTCGCTTTAACAGCTGACAGTTCAGTTCCTCTCTGCTAGAAATGAAAGTTTACCCATCAGAATGTAAGATCCATTCAACGGATAGAAAATCTGCGCCATATATTTATTACTCTTTTTACTTTCAATACTCGTACTATGTACGAGGGTCGTTTGTTTTTCAACATCCGATAGACTATAAATAAAATACAAGCTCATAGAAAACAATTATTTTATAACTAAAAGTTTTATACACTTATGATTGCTTTTCAACATAATCACCGAAAATATTGAGACATTTATCGTACCTGTGCACAAGCTTTGCGATACACGCTTCAAAAAATATTGCCGCCAAAGATTTCAAATGAGCATTGGCGTTAGATCTTCGTTGGCTTGAAAGTGCTGCTCTCCTAGCCAAGGCTTCAGTTCAGGGAAAAGGTGAAAGTCGCTGGTACGTTGAGCGAAGGAAAATGTTCCATTGAAGCTGCTCAAGAAGCCGGTGGGTTGTGCCAGTAGTGTGTGGACGAGCGAGATCCTGAAGTCAGCATTCCTCTTCATTTGTTTTGAATGACTCTCCGCAAACGTCGTAAAGTACGAAGATCTTCAAAACAACGTCAATGCTCATTTGAAATCATTGGCGGCAACATTTTTTGAAGCGGATATTGCAAAGCTTGTGCACAGGTACGATAAACGTCTCAAACTTTTCGGTGATTATGTTGAAAAGTAACCATAAGTGAACCAAAAATTTTATAATAAAATATTTTTTTTTCTGTGAACTTGTCTTTTATTTATAGCCTATCGGAGGTTGAGAAAAACGACCCTCGTACATTAAAGATATTTACATGACAAATAAAATAAAATGTATATCTGTATTTTCTAGGAGTAGCCTCTGGATGAACTTTGTGGAAGCTTTCTCAACAGGTAAACAGTAAGAGACAGGCAATAACTTACTTAACAAAAAATATACAGCTTATTAAAACACACGATGCATATTATATATATTGTTTCGTGGAGTTAATCGTTTATACTTTCTCCATACGCACTATGTACATAGTGTATAGAGAAAGTATTGTACTCCACCCAAAAATTCGATACCGACATTTCACCGGAAATATATGTTTTAGGGTCCCCAATATCCAAAAATGCATTTTCACAAAAAGGTCCGTTCATGTGTGTGTCCGTGTGTCAATGAACACGATAACCCAAAAACGAAAAGTCGGTAAAATACCAAACTTGGTATTTAAGTTTAGTATCTTCCAGGGATACGACACGGACATTTTGAGAAAAATATCCCCAACCCCAACTACCCTTTACATGGAAATTTTTTCGAAATTTTTTATTTGTTCAAAAATTGCTCTAACGATTTTGATTAAAATTTCGTATATTAAACATATTTACCTGACAAATAAAATGTTTATCTTGAATTTTCTGGGAATAGCCTCTGAAGAGTGGTTTATTCTGGATGAATTTTACTAAATTTTGAATAACTGCTAAACCGTAAGAGATACACAAGAACTTACTGCACAAAAAATGTAGAACACATTATATACATTTTCTTCGTGGAGTTCGTCGTTTTTGTGACATTCCTTATTTTTGGTTTCTGCTATGAAAACCGTATACTCTTCTCATGCTGGAACTTGTCAACTCCTATCCATATACACAAAGGAACTTCATTGACATAGCAACCAGCTTTTGACTATCCCTTTAACCTACGGTTGTCCCTTATTTCGCTTCTACTTACAAGGAAGCGAGTAATTAGACTATTTCTGCTATTTTTTCTGATTAGCATGACGTTAATAGAAGTATAAGCTTTTAAAGAATAATTTGTTGCAGGGATATAGAGAAAGTCATGTGAATGAAACTAATCAGATTTTTTTTATAAGTCTTGTTACCAAAATTACATATGTTCGCAAATGATAAAACAAATAATAACTCATATGGATTGTTCTACTCAACTTTAATTTTTCTAGTACTGATGTACAATGTACATAGCAGGGCCGCGGCGTGTCCGAGCAGTTAGTCCGCTCACCTAGGCGCCACGAGTTCGATCCCAAACGACTGCATGTGGGGTTTGTGCTTGTTGTGTACTACTTATTACTTTCTCCATACGCACTATGTACATAGTGTATAGAGAAAGTATTGCACTTCACCCAAAAATTCGATACCCAGATTTCAACGGAAATATATGTTTAGGGGGTCCCTAATATCCAAAAAAAGCATTTTCACAAAAAGGTCCATGTGTGTGTGTGTGTCCGTGTGTCCGTGTGTCTGTGAACACGATAACTCAAAAACGAAAAGTCGGTAAAATACCAAACTTGGTATTTAAGTTTAGTATGTTCCAGGGATGCGACACGAAGATTTTGAGAAAAATCCCTCCACCCCAAACTACCCTTTACATGGAACTTTTTTCGAAACTTTTGATTTTATAAAAAATGGCTCTAACGATTTTGATTAAAATGTCATATATTAAAGATGTTTACCCGACATATAACATGTATATTTTGAATTTTCTGCGAATAGCCTCTGAAGACCACTTTATTCTGAGTGAATTTTCCGGAATTTTGTATAACTACTAAACCATAAGAGATAAAAACTTACCACACAAAAAATGTAGAGCACATTAAACACACGCAATTTACGTTGTATGCATTTTTTCTTGGAGTTTATAGTTTTTTAGATATTCCTTATTTTTGTTTTCCGGATCGAAAATCTTAACTTTTCTCATACAGGAATTTGTCAACGCATTCTACCGGTGCTCCATCTTCATTCCATGTATCAACAGTTTTATCGGCTGCGTTGCCATAGTAGTTAAAGCAGGTATTAAACACTATCAAAAAGTGTGCGTATTAAGATAGAGCATTGTATTGCACCCACAAATTAGATACCCAGATTTCACGATGGCCCAAAATAAAAATCTGGTGTGCTCCATTCACATGAGTTTTCCTTCATCTCTGTAACAAGTTATTGTTGTTAAAAAGCTTATTCTAATAAAACTAGCTCTTGTACCCAAGTTCGCGGGTTAAAACCCAGCGGAGGACGATGGTTTTTGGGGTATAAAAAATTATTAGCATGGCTTCCTTTGGAAGAGAAGTGAAGCCATTTGTCCCGTGTCGTAGATTTACGGCACATAAAAGAACTTGAAGCTTGATAAAGAGGCCTCTGAGCAAAATTAAGCAATATATCTCAAGCCCAACATAGAATGGGACACTAAGAACCCAAATAGTTAAAGAGCATCCATAAAGAAAACTCAATTTAAATTTTATTTCCATTCTACTTGCAAAAAAAAAAAACAAAAAAAAAAAACAACTAATGGATACAATTTCTGGTAATATTTATTTGGATTAGCATGAAGTAGATAGAAGAATAAGCATTTTAACAATAACTTTTAAGAGATGGAGAGAAAGGCATGTGAATGAAACACATCAGATTTAATATTTTATTGTGGAGCTAAGCAGTTCCAAGCTGTTTGTTATAAGTTCCAATGTTACATTCCTTGATCTTTATTCCAATAGATTTGACTTACGTTTTACTTTATTTTATTTTCTAATTTTCCTTGTAGAAGGAAATAATATTTTAATAAAACTATTTGCTACTGTTTATCTTGATAAGCACGAATTAAATCATTTATAATAATAAAAAAATTATATAATTTAAATTATATAATACCTACAATATTATCCAATTAACCAATTTATATTTTGAATTATTATAAAATAATAAATTCAAAGTATATAACTCTCTTACATAAGTATAAATGAACGTAATATTAAAGACTTTTAATTGGAAATTAAACTTTTAAATGGAAATAAAATTAATAAAGCATCCAGATATATTTTTATTTCTATTTTCTCTAATATTCTACACAGTAGTGTTATAGGAGTATTTCCATACATCCTATGTAGAAGAATAGCTGATGAAGAAAGTAATGTGAGTGTAACGCATCAGGTGATTAAGCCTAAATCAGTTTCAAATAAATCGGCTCCAATCAGCTGATTGAATCACTACAAAATGAAATTGAATGGTATTTGAGAACACTTCGATAACAACAGAATCAAAGGGGAGGAATATCGATGCAGCTGGCGATATCTGTCTCACAAAACTTCTCTTGAATTCCTGCAAAAGGAGCCCAAAGGAGGTCGTTACCAGTATTTATTATGTACGTGATACAACAACGGAGGACACAGGTGTGCCGTTGTGGGAAATGTTAAATGACGTTTGTCGTTTACGAAAAAAAGGCATGCATAGAAGGCAGAGCACATGTTTTCTTTCTCAAGAAAAATCTTCTCCTTCTCATGGAAACTTGACGATAACCTACAAGCATATGACGGATTTTTTGTTCCAGCATGACGGTGCGCCAGCACATTACTCATGCGGAACTGCCCAATATTTTATACACAATCTCCGCAATTATGAGTGGCATTTTAAAAGTTCACGGTCAGGTCAAGAAAAATCCTATGTGTTCCATTCACGTGATTTTCCCTTCTTTTTACAGGAACAATTTCCTTACAAAAATTATTCTTTTATCTGCGATGTGCTGATCAAGGTAAACATTAGCAGAAATCGTGTTATTACTTGCAGCCTTGTAAGTGCAAGCGAAATAAGGGCGTACCACGTTAAAGTGGTAGTCATAAGCTAGTTGCTATGTAACTGAAGTTCTTTTGTATGGACAGCAGTTGACAAATTCCTCTATGAGAAAAGTATAACAGTTTTTCAAAGGTGAAATCAAAAACAAGTAATATCTAAAAAACGACGAACTCCACGAAAAAAAGTATTTAACATAAATTGTGTGTTTTAACGTGCCCTACATTTTTGTGTGGTAGTTTTTGTCTATCTCATAGTTTAGCAGTTATGCACAATTTCGTAAAATTCATCCAGAATAAAGTAGTCTTCAGACGCTATTCCCAGAAAATTCAAGATATGCATTTTATTTGCAGGTAAATATCTTTAATATACGATATTTTAATCAAAATCGTTGAGCTATTTTGGAGAAAATAAAATTTTTCGAAAAAAGGTTCCATATAAATGTTAATTTGGGGTGGGAGATTTTGCTCAAAATCTTCGTGTTTCATCCTTGGAAGACACTTAACTCCGACCACCTGTATAAAAAAAGCATTTCCAGAAAAAGTTCCATGTGTGTGTGTGTGTGTGTGTCCGTGTGTCCATGTGTCCGTGTGTCCGTGTGACTATGAACACGATAACTCAAAAACGAAAAGTCGGTAAAATACCGAACTTGGTATTTAAGTTTAGTATCTTCCAGGGATGCGACACGAAGATTTTGAGAAAAACTCTCCCAACCCAAACTACTCCTTGTACAGAAGTTTTATCGAAAATGTTGATTTTCTTATAAATTGGGATAACGATTTTGATTAAAATATCGTACATTAAGGATATTTACTTGACAAATAAAATGTATATCTTGAATTTTCTGGAAATAGCCTCTGAAGACTATTTTATTCTGGATGAATTTTACGGAATTTTGCATATCAGCTAAACCGTAAGAGATGGACAAAAACTTACCACACAAAAAATGTACAGTACGTTAAAACACACAATTTAAATTATATGCAATTTTTTTGTGGAGTTGGTCGTTTTTTAGATATTCTTTGTTTTTATTTTTAGCTTTGAAAAACTTATACTTTCTCACACAGGAGAAGAAAACTTTTATACTTTCTCAACTCCTGTCCATATAAACAAAGGAACTTATGTCACATAGCAACCAGCTTTTGACTTTATCCTATGGTACTCCTTTATTTCGCTTCTACTTACAGGGAAGCGAGTAATTAGACTATCTGTACTGATTTTGTCTCGATTAACATGAAGTAAATAAAAGCATAAGCTTTTAACAATAATTTGTTGCAGAGAAGTAAAGAAAGCCGCGTGAGTGTAACACATCTGTAGATAGTAACGTGCAGGATATTGTCACGTCACTTGGTTCATCTGATGGCGACCACTTTCACTACCATCAAGAGCAGACGCATGGGGAAGCTAGTGTTCTGCGACTGGCAAATCGATAGCTCTTGTAGGGATGCTGGACTCCCTACCTGTGTATGTACAGTATTTTACTGCCTTTAGCCCCGTAAATACAATTTACATAGAGATAGAGAAGGTATTGTATCTCACTCCAAAATTCGATGAGGAGATTTCACCGGAAGTATATGTCCTCTGAGTCCAAAAAAAATATTTTGAATGAATGAATGAATAAGTGTATTTATTAACATAGCAATATCATACATAGAATTTCAACAGTCGCACGGGTCCACAGACCGTACGTGCTTTTGTAATACACATTACAAGCAATATTAAAACAACAACCACAACAAAGAATTAAAAGAGTAAACACGAAAATAAAAAGACAAAGGAAATACACAGTCAAAAGCAATATTAAACAACAATAAAATTAAGAGTGAATCTCAAAATAAAGATACAAAGATATTCAAATATAGCAATTTAAATTTACAGCACAGGGTACACCTTCATAAATGCACCCTCTTGTAATAGATAATTACACTTAAAAGACATATATACACATAATATATACAACCCTAGCACAACAGTGACCTAAGTATGACATAATATATATGTATGTAGAACATTGTAGTCACTTTTGTTTAGTTGATCTTATTCCCCCCCCCTCCCCCTTCTCTATTGGCAGCCTCCTCAGATCTCAGCTGTCTTGCCTTAAGTATAAATTTACCTAGCCCGTCCATATTTTCCGTGCCTGCCAGTAGCGTCCAAAATGCTTCTATCCCTACATTCACAGTGGTAAAAAATCGCGGCAAATATTTTTCCCGCCATTCCTCCGTACCCCTACATCTTGCCAAGATGTGGGTCCACGACTCGTCCTCCTCGCAAATGGGACAGATTCTCGTACCATTCTCGTCAGAAACTTTCGTGCTCCTCCATGCTCCCAGTCTAATCCAAGCGAGCCCCTCTCTAATGAGTTTGGTACCTGTTTTGATGTATTGCTCCATACCCCACTCTGATTTCAGCCCAGACTGTACTTCTAATGACACCTCTATTTTAGAAAAAGGTCCGTGTGTACGTCTCTGTCCGTCTATATTTAAGTTCTTATCTTCTAAGGATGCAATACAAATATTTCCATAAAAATCACTTCACCTCTAATTTCCCTTTACATAGAAAATTTTTCAAAACTTTTCATTTTCTAAAAAATGGCAGTAATGATTTTGATTAAAATCCCGTATATTAATGATAGTTACATCCGAAATAAAACGTATATTTTAAATTTTCTGGAAACATCCTCTAAAGACCTCTTTATTCTTTATGAATTTTCTGAATTTTGCTTAACTGCTAAACAGTAAAGATAGTCAAAAACATACTAAACAAAAAAATGTAGCTCTCGTCAAAACACACAATTTACGTTTTTGTTGTAGAAGTAACCGTATCCGAGATATTCCTTGTTATTAGTTTCAGTTGTACAGTAATTATACTTTTCTCAGACAGGAAGGGTTCGTTTTTCTTTTTTCTACTCCTGGCTAAGCACAGAAGTGATTTGCATTGACAATCACATAACCATAGTTTATAACATTTGACTATCGCTTTAGCATAGGTCATTCCTTTAGTTCCCTTTTACTGATTAGGAACTAAGCAATAAGTACATTCTGCTAATGTTTATCTCGATTAACTTGGTGTAGAAAGAAGAATTACTTTTTGTAAGAAGTCTGTTTATAGAACAGTTAGAGACAGTCATGTGAGGTAACATCAGATTTTTACTTTCTCTACTCGTACTATGTACATAGTGTATAGAGTTGTGTTGCACCCAAAAATTTGATACCGAGATTCTGCCAGAAATGTATGTTTGAGGGTCCCCTGTATCAAAAAGAAGCATTTGTAGAAAAAGGTCCGCGCGTGTGCGTTTCTGTATGTTCATGAGTGTGTGAATGCGATAACTCAAAATCGAAAAGTATCTTCCAGGAATGCGACACGAAGATTTTGGGGGAATTCCACCAACCCAAACTACTGTTCACATGGAAAAAAATTTCGATAAATTTGATTTTCTCAAAAATGGCTCCAACAATTTTGCTAAAAATGGCGTATATTTAAGATATCTATCTGGCAAATAAAATGGATACCTTCAATTTTCTGAGAATAGACTCTGAGTTTTTCGTAATTGGTAAACCGTAAGAGATAGGCAAAAACTTACTACACAAAACACGTAGATCATACTAAAACACACAATGTATGTCATACACGTTATTTTCGTTTAATTGACAATATATTTCTCGCATTTTTTCTGATTCAAAATACTTAATCTTTCTCTCACGCGAAAAATTGTAAACTCCTGGCCCTGTTTAGCTATATAACTACCAGCTTTTAAAAGATTTGAGTATCGTTTTAACCGTGTACTCCTTTATTTTCGTTCTACTTATAAGGAGGAAAATAATTAAGACAATTTCTGCTAAAGTTTATCTCAATTATCATTAAAAAAAGTAATTGGCTTGTTATTTATGGACGCTCCTTAACTGCTTTGGTTCTCAGCGTCCCATTCTATATTGGGCGTGAAAGATCGCTTAATTTTGCTCAGAGGCCTCTCTCATCAGCCTTGAGATTCTTTTACATGCCGTAAATCTACGACACGGGACCCACGGCTTTACTTCCCTTCCGACGATTATCATAAAGTAGACAGAAAAATAGGTTGTAATAATAATTTGTTTAAGCGAAGGAGAAAGTCATGTGAATGGAACACCACAGATTATTACTTTCTCTATACGTACTGTGTACATAGGGTATAGAGAATGTATTGCACTCCACCGTAAAATTCGATACCGAGATTTCACCGGAAATATATGTTTTAGGGTACCCTGTATCCAAAAAAAGCAATTTCAGAAAAAGGTCCGTGTGTGTATGTATGTGCGTGTGTCTGTGAACACGATAACTCAAAAACGAAAAGTCGGTAAAATACCAAACTTGGTATTTAAGTTTACTATCTTCCAGGGATGCGACACGAAGATTTTGAGAAAAATCCCCCCAGCCCAAACTACCCTTTAAATGGAACTTTTTTCAAAAGTGCTGATTTTCTTAAAAATGGCTCTAACGATTTTGATTAAAATACCGTATATTAAAGATATTTACCTGACAAATAAAATGTATATCATCAATTTTCTGGGAATAGCATCGGAAGCTTACTTTATTCTGGATGAAATTTACGGAATTTTGCATAGCTCCTAAACCATAAGAGATAGATAAAAACTTACTACACAACAATGAAGAGTGCGTTAAAACACACAATATTTGTTATGTACATTTTTTCATGGAGTTGATCGCTTTTTAGATATTCCTTGTTTTTGGTTTCAGCCAACTCTGTCCATAGAAACAAAGGAACTTCAGTCACATAGCAACCAGCTTTTGACTATCACTTTAAGCTATGGTACTCCCTTATTTCGATTTTACTTACAAGGAATCAAGTAATAAGTCTATTTTTGCTATTTTTTTCTCGATTAGCATGAAATACATAGTTTGTTGCAGAGATGTAGAAAAAGTCATGTGATGAATACATCTGATTTTTTTCTCATTAATAAAATCTTATGAACTGCTGATTGCCACGCTGATTCTGAGCACTGTTGCTATTGGACAGAATATCTCCCTCATCCGATTACCATTCCCAGTGATGCTGTGCTTCAAACTTGTTACGTTAGTTTGGTTCTCGTTCTTTCTAAATCCTCTTTCCTACGACTCTTCCTTCTAGCATACTTCAAACGTTTCGTTTAAAAAAAAAAAAGCGCCCCTTTCAACTAGAAGCCTCTGTGTCGGAATACAAACTCAGAAACCAGAATTCTGTTTGGGCAGAGGGAAAGGATATTCCCTAACTTCCCTGGAGTGCGGAAGGTATAAGAAAGCATTGAGTGTTTAAGAAAAAATCTAATGTGTTCTAATTCACATGACTTTCTCTGCACTTCTGCAACAAAGTAATGTTATAAAGTTTATGTTTCTTTACTTTCTCTACACGTACTATATACATAGTGTATAGAGAAGGTATAGTAATGCACCCAAAAGTTATATTCCGAGATTTAACCGGAAATACATGTTTTAAGACCCCCTGTATAAAAATACATTTTTAGAAAAATGTCCGTGCGTGTGTGTCTGTGGACAGCATAGCTCAAAAACGAAAAGACCGTTAAATATCAAACTTTGTATTTGATTTGCGATAAGAGGATTTTCAAGAAAATTCCTCCACCACAACTACGCTGTATATGCGACTCTTTTCCGAACAGTTTTATTTTCTCAAAAATAGCTCTAAGGATTTTGATTAAAATATCGTATATTAAATATATTTAGCTGACAAATAAAACGTATATTTTGAATTCCCTGGGAATAGCCTCTGAAGGCTACTTTATTTTGCATGAATTTTTCGGAATTTTGCATAACTGCTAAACCGTAAGAGATGTGTGATTTACTAGCACCCTCCATAGTCTTATAGAGTGCTCGACTGATAAATAGTTACTCCAGAAAATTAAAACTCCTTATCGTCTAGCTCTTACGAACAATATGGACTCCCTTTATAAGAGGAATCTGTCCTGTGACACAAAAGGTAATGAAGAAGCAGAGCAGCTAAAGAAGCAACGCAACTAGCAGAGATTAGAGAACGTTCACTACCTTATCGTGACGCCATAAAATACTTTTCTAGAGCAAAATGGAACAAGACAAGGAACCTAAAAGAACAGGTTAAATGTAGTAAAGCAAGTTGATATCAATATTCCTTACCTCATACACACCCTTAAGAACAAGTTACTATCGTAAAATACTATTTGGACGGTGACAGTCTATATTAAAGGATACATAAGCCTCCAAAAATCGCACGAAAAAATGTATATAACATAAATTGTGTGTATTAATGTGCTCTACATTGTTTGTGAGGTAAAATTTTGTTTATCTCTTATGGTTTACCAGTTATGCAAAATTCCGTAAAATCCATCCAGAATAAAGTAGTCTACAGAGGCTATTCCCAGAAAATTCAAGATATACATTTTATTAGTTAGGTAAATATCTTTAATATACGATATTTTAATCGAAATCGTTAGAGCCATTTTAGAGAAAATCAAAATTTTCGAAAAAGTTCCATGTAAAGGGTAGTTTGGGGTGGGGGATTTTTTCTCAAAATCTTCGTGTCGCATCCCTGGAAGATACTAAACTTAAATACCAAGTTTGGTAGTTTACCAACTTTTCGTTTTTGAGTTATCTTGTTCACAGCCACACGGACATACACACGGATCTTTTTCTGAAAATGCTTTTTATGGGTACAGGGGACCCTAAAACATATATTTCCACTGAAATCCCTGTATCGAATTTTTGGGTTGAGTGCAATACCTTCTCTATACACTATGTACATAGCACGTGTAGAGGAAGTAAAAAAGAGAAAGAAAAGAATTAAAATAACAATTAAAAAGAGGAAATATATAAATATATATAAATATAAATTAATATGAGTATATACAAACAGATAAACTAATACGTATTAAAAACTTCAACTGTTTGTCTAACCACTTTCCACTAGTTTTGCCAAGATATGGTTAACTTCAGTTACGTCACGCATTTATGGGATAAACAAAGCTCCATGACATCTTCATAGTATGCCAAGAGAATCAGTTGCGACGTGATGGGAAAAGTTCAAACTACTCATTCCTTCCGCTTTTCGGCGATGCACTGTGGGAGATAGTCCTTCACTCTAGCTGGAAATTCGTCGGACAGATAGCCTTTATGAGCACAGCGAGGCTACATTGAGTAGCCGCCAAGGATAAGCAAAATGGGCTTTCTTTCTGCTTGTACAAAATTGTGGGGCTCAATATTTGCTATTTACTATTTTTAGTATTTATTTCCTTCTTTCTTAAAGCACTGAACAGGTATTCGACATCGTTTGATATAAAAATTGTATGGTCACATACTTTTTAATTATAATTACATATTTAGTAGTAATAGTTTATTATTAAATTTACAATAAAACTTAAGTAAGGAGAGGTACTGCGAAACAGCAGACATCATAAAATTAGGAGCTTGATTGCAACAAGCATGAAACAAAAAGGTTTTGAGGTCCATGAGGAAGTGCATGGTTTGTCCAACAATGGTAGCAGCAGGCGCATCGACATCATTGCTTATAAGATATCTGATGGTAGCGGAGTGATCCTTGATCCTACTGTTCGCTTTGAGTCCCACTGTGAACAACCTGAAGAAGTGGACTCAGAAAAAAAGGCAATTTGTGAATCTACCAATCCCTTTTATCAAGACAAATATAATCTTAAAAATATATCAGTTACCGGATTAATGATAGGAGCCAGAGGGACAATCCCCAAAAAATTACACCAATTTTGGAAAGATTATGGTCTGGATATACGCCTACTGCATACAATAGCGATCATGGCAATCAGAGGATCTATTCTCATCCTCAGAAATCATTTGTATTCGTTTTAATGCTGGTGCTATAACGATTCATTAAGTTTTGTTCTGTAATTTTGAACTTAAGTGTTTTTTGAGAAGATTGTATGTGCTATTTGTATTAGATTTGAAGTTTATCATTTCTAATTTTATATGTTATTTGTACTTAGTTATACGTTTTATTTTTAGCATTGTTAATTTATTTTTAAAACATTTTAGTTGTATAGTTATACTTTGTCTACATGGCAGCCCTCAATTGAGGAAAGTAATAAAATAAAAATAAAATTAGTTATACCTTAAATAGCTGCTAGCTAAAAGATTACAGGTGGGTGAATATAAATGTAGAACTCTGATTTTTCTTTTCTTCTTCTTTTTTTCTTTTTTTTTTTTTTTTTTTTTTTTGTAGTTCCTAGGATTTTTCTCCCTAGGCCTTTAAGGAAAATTTTCTTATTCTTTATTATATTATTTAACCATTTGTTCTGGGTTTTTGTACCTTAGTTATTTGCCTAGGATAACGACACTTTAAGCTAAAATATTGACAAAAGAGGTAAATAGCAATAATAAATCTTATGCGTATCATTCACAAAAATGTTTCTATCTATTCTGTAACAAATTATTTTTACTTTCTCTACACGTACTATGTACATAGTGTATAGAGAAGGTACTGTAATGCACCCAAAAATTCGATACCGGGAAATATATGTTTTAGCACACCCTGAATACAAAAAAAGCATTTATAGAAAAATGTTCAAGAGTGTCTATGTGTGCCTGCGCCTTGTGCAGCATAGCACAAAAACAAAAAGACTGTTAAATAGCAACCTTGGTAATTAAGTTCAGTATCTTCCAAGGAAGCGACACGAAGATTTTAAAAAAAAAATACCCCACCCCCAACTACCCTTTACATGGAAAAATCTTCAAAAATGTTGATTTTCTAAAAAATGGCTGTAACAATTTTGATTAAAATGTCGTATGTTAAAGATATATAGCTGACAAATAAAACGTATTTTCTGAATTTTCTGGGAATAGGCTCTGAATACTATTTTATTTTGGATGAACTTTACGGAAATTTGCATAACTGGCAAAACGTAAAAGGTGGACAAAAACCCTACTTAAAAGAAAAGTAGATCACATTAAAACATACAATTTATATTATATACATTTTTTGGTAGAGTGAATCTTTTAGATATTGCTTGTTATTGGTTTCAGCTTTAAAAAAGCATATTTTTTTTACATACGGAAATGTATCAACCCTTGTCCATACAAACAAAGGAACTTCAGTCACATGGCAACCAGCTTTCGACTATCACTTTAACCTATGGTACTCCCTTATTGCCCTTCTACTTACAAGAAAGCAAGTAATAAGAATACTCCTGTTATTTTTTTTCTTGATTAGCAAGAAGTAAATAGAAGCCTAAGCTTTTAACAATAATTTGTTGCAGAGATGTAGAGAAAGTCATGTGAATGGAACACATCAGATTTTTATAGAAGCATCCATCTGTTTCATATTAATTGAGCTAAACCATTAGCAGAAGTGATGTTATTACTTATTTGCTTGTATGTACAATGGAGATAAGGGAATGCATGCACTAAAACGATAGACAATTTTTTTTAAACAAAAAAGATGGTCTCTGTGTGATCTCAAGAGAAAAAAGAATTTAATTTATAACGAGAAATCTCTTGAAAATGGCCTATTTCACACCACGCACATTTACTTATTTGAGATAATTTGTGTGTTTACGCAGACCTAGATTTCTGTGAAGTATGTTCTTATCTGTCTTTTTCAGTTTACCATTAATGCAAAAGTCATCCAGAATGAACCGGATTTCAGAGCCTATTCCCTTAAAGTTTAAAATATACATTTCATATATCATAAAATAATATGAACATACATTTTTTTTAAAAATACTCTTATCTAGTCATTTTTGAGATATTCAAAATTTTCATTAAAATGTTGCATGGAAAGAGTAGCTATGGGTACGGGTTTCTTTGCTAAACTTAAAAACCAAGTTTGGTATTTATCGGACTTTTCTTTTTTGAGTTATGTTGTTCACAGACACTTACACACACAGGAAGACAGAAAAACCCCACGTGGGTGAGTTCCGTTCATTGAAATTTCTCTAGCTTTTTCACAAACAATTTCTCTTACATAAGATTATTTTATTTATATCCTACTAATTAAGGTAAACTTTACTATTACTTGTTTCTTTGTAAGTAGAAAGGAAATAAGGAAAAATAAAAAATATATATAAATGTAGTTTTATTTATGGACGCTCTTTAACTACTGTGGATCTTAGCGTCCCATTCTATATTGGACGTGAAAGACCTGTTAATTTTGCTCAGAGACCTCTCTATCAGGCTTGAGGTTGCCATAAATCTATGACACGGGACCCACGGCTTTACTTCCCTTCCGAGGGAAGCCATGCTAAGGATTTTTACACCCGAAAAAGTCCATCGTCCTCCGCCGGGTTTGAATCCGCGACCTCGGGTACATGAAGTTAGCATGGTAACCATTACCCCACGGAGGGCGACGGAAATAAGGGAACACACTAAGTTAGAGTGATAGTCAAACGTTTTAAAAACAAGTGGCTATATGAAACAATTGAAATTCGGTTCTCTTTGCTTGCTGGGAGTAAATAAATCTGAGACGAAAAGAAAGATTGACTTTCCATTTGAGAAAAGTTTAATTAGCTTAAAAGTGAAACGAATAACCCGAAATATCTCGAAAAAGGTTATTTCTACAAAAAATGTGTTTTAACGAGACCTGTATTTTTTTGTGCCGCAAGCTTTTGTCTGTCTATTACGGTTTATCAATTATACAAAAGCTATATAAAAGTCATCCAGAATGAACAGGTCTTCAGAGACTATTTGCATAAAAATGAATATGTACTTTTTGTTTGTCATAAAAATATTTTAAATATATTTTTTATTATTATTATTATTAGTTCATACTACAACTAAGTGTAAAACTTATCTAGTAGCTTCATTATCATGCTTATATGACTGTTTGGCAGTAATTATTCCAGAAAATATATTCTGCTAATCATTGTATTTTTCACGCAATAACACATCACTGTGCTAAGTCCTCAGGTTTTGTCCTTTTTAGTCTCTTTGGTACTGCACTGGTATTTTAAATATATAGAATTTAAATAAAAATCATTAAAAAACATTTTTGAGAAAATCAAAATTTCGAAAAATATTACATGGTAGTTTGGTGCAGAGGAATTTTGCATAAAATCTTCGAGTTGCATTAATGGATGATACTAAACCTAAATACAATGTTTGGTATTTACCAAGTTTTCGTTTTTGAGTTATTGTGTTCACGGATGCACACACAAATGTCTTTTTTTTTAAAACGGGGGACCGTAAGACGTGTATTTCCGGTAAAATCTCGGTATTGAACTTTTAGAAGGACTTGTACATACGTGCTAGGGAAAATAAACTCCTATTTTATGCCTAGTGTCCAACATTATATCCAGAGAAGGTCATGTGAATATAAAATCTTAGTTACTTAAATAATAGATTAACAAATACCGTATTATAGCTTTTAAGCAGACATTTTATATTTATTTATTACATATATAGGTACATAAAGCCCTATTTCAGTCTAATATATTAATTTTATAGTAATAGTAACACACATGAATTTACAGTAATATTAAGTAAATCAGGCATAGCTTTATGCAGGTCATACTAGTGAATAAAAACAAGATAAATAATGTATATTATAACAAAATATTATAAAATTGTATGAATAGAATATAAAAAACTTTTTTAATTCCCTAAGACAGCATTTTGAATTTCTCTACACGTACTGTGTACATAATGTATAGAAAAGGTATTGTATTGCACCGAAAAATTCGATGCGGACATTTCACTGGAAATACATGTTTTAGGGCCTCCTGAATAAAAAAAAAAATGTTTCTAGAAAAAGGTTCGTGTTCCGTAAACACGATAATTCAAAAGCGAAAATTCGGTGAAATATCAAACTTGGTATTTAAGTTTAGTATCTTCCAGGGATGGAACATGAAGATTTTGAGGAAAATTCTCCTGTCCCAAACTACTCTTTACGTGGAAAAATGCTAGAATATTTTGCATTCCTCATAAATGGCTCTACCGACTTTGATTAAATATTCTATATTAAAAATACTTACATCACAAATATAATATATATGTATATATCTTGAATTTGCTGGGTATAGCCTCTGAAAGGCATCTTTATTCTGAATTTTGCGTAAGTGGTAAACCGTAACAGATAGACAAACCTTGCAACAGCTAAATTAGAGCTCATTAAAAAACACAATTTATGTAATATGCATTTTTTTTTCGTAGAGTTGATAATCTTTGAGATATTCCTAGTTACTGGTTTCTGTGTTAAAATTCTTAGTTTTGTCATATGGAAATTTGTCAACTCTTGGCAATACAAAGAAACGGATTTCATCCACATGGCAACCATTTGAATATCACTTTAACCTAGTGTATTCCATTATTTCCCATCTATTTGCAAGAAAGCATTTCTGCTTATGTTTCTCTCGATTAGCATGAAGTAGATAGAAGAATAAGCTTTTTTCCTTTCTCTACACGTACTATGTACATAGTGTATTAAATGTTTTATTTTTATATTTAGATTTAAAAATTTTCTTTTAAACGTTTAGTTAAGTAATAATAAAATTGTTTAATTATTAAGTTTGTTTATATATTTAAATTAAATAAATTTATGTTTTTGTAGAATGAATTAATAAAATTATCTTTAGAAGGTATTGCACTCCACCCAAATGTCGATACCAAGATTTCATCGGAAATATATATTTTTTAGGGTCCCCTGTATCCAAAAACAAAAAAAAAAAATATGCATAAAAAGGTGCGCGTGTGTGTGTGTCCATGTGTCAGTGTGTCTCTGTGTCTATAACACGATAACTCAAAAACGAAAAGTCAGGAAAATACCAAACTTGGTATATAAGTTTAGTGTGCTCCAGGGATGCGACACAAAGGCTTTGAGAAAAATCTCCCCACCCCAAACTGAAAATTGATAAATTCCCTATAAAACGAATATCCCGAAAAATTTTTACATTATGAATAACCATTCCTGCACACATAAATAATAAAGCTTTAAATAAAGCATGAGTTAATAAATGAAAAAAAGCTAAATCAGCAAATCCTATAGATAAAACCTTTACATGGAACTATTTTCGAAAATGTTGATTTTCTCAAAAATGGCTGTACCGATTTTGATTAAAATATCATATATTAAAGACATTTACCTGAAAAATGAAATGTATATCTTGAATTTTCTGGGAATGGCCTCTGAAGACTACTTTATTCTGGACGACTTTTACCGAATTTTGCATAACTGATAAACCGCAAGAGATGGAAAAAAACTTACCTCACAAAAAATGTAGAGCACTTTAAAACACACAACTTACGTTATAGGTATTTTTTTCATGGAGTTGATGGTTTTTGAGATATTCCTTATTTTTGGTTTCAGCTTTAAAAAATTATATTTTTCTCACACAGGACTTTGTCAATTTCTGTCCATACAAACAAAGGTACTTCAGTCACATAGCAACCAGCTTTTGACTATCACTTTAACCAATGGTACTCCCTTATTTCGCTTCTACTTAAGGAAGCAAGTAATAAGACTATTTCTGCTAATTTTATCTCGATTAGCATTAAATAACTAGAACAATAAGCTTTTTAACAATTATTTGTTACAGAGAGGTAGAGAAAGTCATGTGAATGTAGCACATCATAATTGTTTTCTAAATATTTTATAAACTCGTTTGTCAAATGTAATATAGCAGATTTAATTAAATATAAAAAATTGGGTTTACTCCTCCAAGTTAAATTAGACTAAAGGTCCAGAGTATTGCATTGAAACAAATAGTAAAACAGTATTTTACCAACATTTTTTAGTCTTACTTCTGTGTTCGTTAGGAGAGTGAAGCTCTGCATTAGACGTCCGAACTGTGGTCGCCAATTACCGAACCCTTTGAATAATAAATAAGTGTGAATACATTGTTGTCAGAATGACCGAATCTCTCATGGAGTTGAACCACTGCGCCGGAGACAAGTCAAACTGGATGTCGGGGCGTTGTCAACACTTTATCAAAGCCATCGCGTCCCCTATAGCTTCATCAGCTTCATTCCCAGGCAATAAATCCTCAAGCCTTCTAACCTATATTCCAACCTATTTGCATTTTATGTTTCCTTAATTTCCGTACATCCTTTCCAGTACTTCCGTCGATATTCGCATTTTATCGCTACGGACTTTCTTCATAGCCAGACAAATTAAGAGAAATGATTAACGCAAATGAGATTTTAATAAGCAAGACTTCTATAGTTTGAAAGGAAGACACGAAAGAATTTGCATATCCAATTTTAAATGCCTTGTTGGCAGCCCTGTAGAAACACGGTCTATTTCGGGCTTGCACCTCATTTTATAGTGTTGTTAACGTAGGCAGTTCGCGAACTTTATTTATTAGCGATGGGAGCAGATGGTAATCCGGGGTTACCAGGTTCAGCGAAAATTTGCCCTATAAAGAGGATTTGTGACCTATTTTAAACCATCATTTGTGCGATTTTGTATGGAAATGTGTGAGAAAGTCAATTTGCGATAATTAGGTTAATCTTTTCCATTGCCCGAACACAAAGGTAGGAATCCTTGCCGTTGGTATCTTTGTACTAATTGATCCAGCTCTGTGACTTGACAAAAAAATCTGATGTGTTCCATTCACATGACTTTCTCTACCTCTCTGCAACAAATTATTATTGTTAAGAAGTTTATACTTCTAGTTACTTCATGCTAATCGAGAAAAAAATTAGCACAGTCTTATTACTTAGTGTATGAGAAAAGTATGTTTTTCATAGCTGAAATCAAAAACAAGGATTATGTCAAAAACGATCAACTCCACGAATAAAATGTATATAAGATAATTTGTGTGTTTTAAGGTGCTCTACATTTATTGTATTGTAAGTTTATGTCCATCTCCTACGGTTTAGCAGTTATGCAAAAATTCGTAAAATTCACTACGAATAAAGTAGTCTTCAGAGGCTATTCCCACAAAATTCAAAATATACATTTTATTTGTCAAGTAAATATCTTTTAATATACAAAATTTTAATCAAAATCGTTACAGCCATTTTTAAAAAAATCCAAATTTTCGAAAAAAGTTCCATGCAAATTGTAGTTTAGGGTGGGGGAGTTTTTCTCAAAATCTTCGTGTCACATCCCTGGAAGATACTAAACTTAAATACCAAATTTGGTATTTTACCGACTTTTCATTTTTGAGCTATCGTGTCACAGGCACACGGACACACGGACCTTTTTCTGAAAATGCATTTTTGGATACAGGGGACCCTAAAACATATATTTCCGGTGAAATCTCGGTATCGATTGTTTGGGTGGAGTGTACATAGTACGTATAGAGAAAGTAAAAATGTGATGTGTTCCATTCACAAGACTTCCTGTACATCTCTGTAACAAATATTGTTAAAACTCTTATTCTTCCATCTTCTTCAAATTAATTGAGATAAACACAGCACAAAAGGTTTTTTCACTTGCTTCCTTGTAAGTAGAAGGGGAATAAGGGAGTACACTAGTCTAAATTGATAGTCAAATCTTTTAAAAGCTGCTTACCATGTGGTTAAATCCGTTTCTTTGAATTGTCAAAAGTTGACAAATGTCCATAGAAAATAATTTTAAAACTGAAACCAATGAAAAGAGATATTTCATAAATGGTCAACTACACGAAAAAAATTGTATATGACATAAGGTGTCTGTTTTAACGAGATATATATTTTTGGTGCAGTAAAGTTTTATCTATCTCTTACCTTTTACCAGCTAACATTCAGCAAAACTCATCCAGAGCGAAGTGCTCTTTAGCGATTATTTTCAGAAAATTCAAAATAAACGTTTTATTTGTCATATACATATTTTAATATACGGTAATTTAATCAAAACCATTTGTGACAGTTTTGGGAAATTAACATTTTTCGAGTATTTTTTTATGTTTAGGATAGATTAAGTTGGGGGACTTTCTTCAAAATCTTCGTGTCACATCCTTGGAAGTTATTAAACTTGAATACCAAGTTTGGTATTTAAAGGAGTTTTCGTTTTTGAGCTATGTTCACAGACACACGGACATTCACCCACATACACACACTTGTACATAATTCAATGTTTTTCAGATACCGACAGCTTTTACAGGACCTAGCTATTACTTTAGCCTAGTGTAGTCTCTTATTTCCATTATACTTATAAGGAACTAAGTAATAATTTCTACTAATATTTACCTCGATTAGCATGAAGTACGAGGGTGTTCTGAAAAGTTCTCGGCCTGATAGTGAAAAATGACAATTCATGCATTCAAAGCAGTTTTTTTTTTTTTTTTTTTTTTTCAATATAATCCCCTCTAATATCAATATATTTTGTCCAGCGGTGTTTCAATGCCATTATCCCCTCTCTGTAGTTTCTCTGGAAGTGCTGCAAAGTACCCATTTACGACAGCAATTGCTTCTTCATTAGATGAAAAGTGCCTACCAGCGAGGAATTCCTTTAGTTTTGGAAACAGATGGAGGGGCGTAAAAATCCTTAGCATGGCTTCCTTCGGAAGGGAATAGAGCCGTTGGTCCCGTGTCGTAGATTTACGGCACGTAAAAGAGCCTCAAGCCTGATAGAGAGGCCCCTGAGCAAAATTAAGCGATTTTTTACGCCCAATATAAAATGGGACACTGAGAACCACAGCAGTTAAATATCGCCCATAAATATAAAACTTCATTTGCATGTTTTTACCTGTTCTGCAACAAACTTTTCTTAGAAAACCCGATTCTTTTATCAGCTTTATGAAAATATTAACATTAGCAAAAAAATAGTTTCATGACATATTTTCTTATAGATTCAAAGAGAATACTATAGACTAAAGTGATAGCAAATTATTTTAAACTGCTTGGTATGTGATGGTATTGGAATTCCACTCTATTTACATGATCAATTTGAAATAAGAAAATAAACACGAATAAAGGCTTCTAATTTGAGAGAAATTGTAAATACTGGGATATCCATGCCAAAACAAGGACTATCTCGGAAACAGCATTTAAAAATCTGATGCATTCCATTCAAATGACTTTTTTTTTCTCTATGTCTCTGCAACAAATTATGGCTAAAGAGCTTATGCTTCTATTTACTTCATACTAATCGAGAAAAAAATCAGCAGAAATAGTCCTATTACTTGCTTCCTTGTAAGTAGAAGCGAAATAGGGTGGATGTTCCAGCACTTCATAATGCAGATCTCTCAATTTCCCCATTGACAAAACAATTTTGTGGGCAGGTACATTGTCAGAAAACAATATTTTTGTTTTTTAACTCGGGTCTGTGTTCACGAATGCTTGCCTTTAGTTGGGTTAGAAGTTGAGAGTAGTATTCTCCAGTAATGGTTTTACCTTTTTCGAGATAGTCAATCAACAAAATTCCTTTGGAATCCCAGAACACTGACGTCATGATCTTTCCCGCCGATGGCACCATCCTCGCTTTCTTTGGAGCTGAAGAACCAGGTTCTGTCCACTGCCTCGACTGCTGCTTGGATTCGGGTGTGTAGTGGTGAATCTATGTTTCATCCATTGTGACGTATCGGCGCAAAAAGACATTTCTGTTCTTCTGAAAATGCGCCAAGCACTTTTCAGAAAGTGTCGTGCGAATGCGTTTGATATCCCCAGTGAGGATACGCGGCACCCATCTTGGGCAAATATGTTTCATATTTAATTCCCGATGCAAGATATGACCAATAGGTTCCTTTGAAATTCCAAGGGCATTAGCAATTTTACGCACCTTTAGCTTCTTCCTAAATCATATCATGTAATTTTTCAATGATATCTGGTGAGGTTAGAGTTTTTGGACACGTTCACGGCCCCGTTTAAAATCGGCCGCCCATTTCTTCACAGTGGAAAGTGAAGGTGAAGAGTCACCATATACATTTACAATCCACAAATGAATTTCTGTAGGTGCTAAACCTTCTTTTACGAAGAGTTTTGACACAGGAGGATTTTTGAAAGTCTCCGTTTTCAAAGCAATACGCACTTCCAGTGCTTCAAACAACTGTCTACAGTCAACAATTGCCTGGAATGACTTATATTTTACATATGGTCTATTAACATGTGTACCGACGTAAGGAAAAAAATCCTGAAAGCAGTGCCGCAATTCTGAGTGAGGCTGAGAACTTTTCAGTCCACCCTCGTAGATAGAAGCATACTCTTTGTAGAAAAAGTTTGAAAACAGGTAGAGAAAATCATGTGATCCGAACAAATCAGAATTTTTCAACAAGCTTTTATTTTCGGTAGAATTTCAGTGTAAAATCTGTTCATGGAATATAACTTTAAATGCCTTATTGTAGATAATATAGAAACAATGTATATTCAAAGGTTAGTGCTGCAACGCAGACAGTTCGCAAACATTATTTATTAGCTATGGGAGCAGATGCTAATCCGGGGTTACCAGCTTCAGCGAAAATTTTCCGTATAAAGAGGATTTGTGACCTATGTTAAACCATCATCTGTGCGATTTTGTATGGAAATGCGCAACAAAATCAATTTGGAATAATTAGGTTAATCCATTCAATAGGCTGAACACAGAGGTGCAATTTCTTGTGGTTGATTTATTGAACTAATTTTTGTAGATATACCACTTGTTAAAATAAAACAAATAGTCCTTTTAGCAGGTTTGTATTGTAGACATTTGTCTAAACGTATTATTCTTAAAAAGCTTATTCTTCTATTTACTAAATGCTAATCGAGCAAAAATTATCAGAAATAATCTTATGGCTTGCTTCCTTGTAAGTAGAAGCGAAATAAGGGAGTACCATAGGTTGAAGTAAAAGCCAAAAGCTGGTTGCTATGTGACTGAAGTTCGTTTGTTTGTATGGATAGGATTGGCAAATTCCTGTATGAGAAAAATGTAAGCTTTTAAAGCTGAAACTAATAACAAGGAATATCTCAAAACTGATCAACTCCACGAAAAAAAAAAAAAATGTATATGACATAAATTGTGTGTTTTATTGTCTTCTATGTTTTTTGTGTAGTAAGTTTTTCTTTATTTGTTATGGTTTAACAGTTATGCAAAATTCAATAAAAATCACCCAAAATAATGAGGTATTTAGAGGCTGTTCCCAAAAATTGAAGACATATATTTCACTTGCCATGTATATATCTTAAATATAAGAGCTTTTCATCAAAATTGAGGAAATAAACTTTTCTTTTTTTTTTTTCCCTGTGAAGGGTAGTTTGGAGTGGGGGATTTTCTTGAAAATCTTCGTGTCGCATCCTTGGAATTTAAATACCAAGTTTCGTATTTAACAGTCTTTTCGTTTTTGAGCTATGCCGTCCAGACACACACACACGGACATTTTTCTAAAAATTCTTTTTGTGGATTCAGGAGGTCCCAAAACATGTATTTCCGGTGGAATCTCTGTAACGAATTTTTTGGTGTACTCAAATACTTCTCTATACATTATGGACATACATGTAGAGAAAGTAAAAATCAGGTGTGTTACATTCACATAACTTTCTGTACAAACAATCGTTACCTAGTATTATTATTTTCTCTATACGTACTATGTACACAGTGTATAGAGAAGGTATTGTATTACACCCAAAATTTTGAAACCGAGATTCCACGGGAAATATAGTTTTGGAGAACCCCTGACTCAAAAAAAATCATTTTAGAAAAACGTCCGTGAGTGTGTCTTTGGACGGCATGGCTCAAAAACGAAAAGTTCGTCCTCATCGAATTATCGCTGTACTTGGACTTGCAAAGCCATGGTTGGTTGCTTTAGGCCAGAATGCAAGGGTGCACCATTCCTGCTAAATAGTTACATCAACAACAGTTACAAAACGTACTACAAGTTTACCCTCTCGTTTGTATTGGCTAAAATAGAAAGATGCAAAATGAACGCATTCAGACACATTGGTAGCCAAATCTTATCGCCGAAGATGTTCTTTGGTGCTGAATGCACTCCCTTATTTCTCTTCTACTTACAAGGAAGCAAATAATAAGATCATTTCTGCCAATAACTTTCTCTCCGCGTACTATGCACATAGCGTATAGAGAAGGTATTGTAATGCATCCAAAAAACTCTGATGTGTTCCATTCACATGACTTTCTCTACATCTCTGAAACAAAGTATTGTTAAAAAGCCTAACCTTCTATTTACTTCATGCTATTCGAGAATCAATTAGCAGAAATAATATTTTTATTTGCTTCCATGCAAGTAGAAGAGAAATAAGGGAGTACCATAGATTAAAGTGATAGTCAAAATCTGGTCGCTATGTGACTGAATTCCTTTGCTTGTGTGGACAGGATTTGACAAATGTCTGTATGAGAAAAACATGTTTTTAAAAGCTGAAACCAATAACAAGGAATATCCAAAAACGATCAACTCCATGAAAAAACTGAATATAACTTAAATTGTGTGTCTTAACGTGCTCTACATGTTTTGTGTGGTAAGGTAGTATGTAGAGCTCGTTAAAATACACAATTTATGTCATATACACTTTTTTCGTGGAGTTAACCGCTTTTGAAATAGTCCTTCTTATTTTTTTCAGTTTTAAAATACTTATACTATTCTCATACAGGAATTTTTCAACTCTTGGCTGTATAAACAAAGGAATTTCAATCACATAGCAACCAGATGTTTACAGACTTGACTATCGCTTTAGCCAATGGTTGTCCCTTATTTCTCTTCTACTTACCAGGAATCGAGTAGTAAGACATATCTCGAAGAGCATGAAGTAAATATAAGAATAAGTTATTTATTGCTGAAATGTGGAGAAAGTCATGAATATGCAGCATATCAGATGTTTACTTTCTCTATACGTACTATGTCATAGTGTACAGAGAAGGTATTGTACTCCACCCAAAAATTCGATACCGAGATTTCACCAGAGATATATGTTTTACGGTCTCCTATATCCAAAAAAAACATTTTCAAAAAAGGTCCGTGGGTCTGTGAGCACGGTAACTCAAAAACATCCAACTTGGTATTTAAGTTTAGTATCTTCTGGGATGCGACACGAAGATTTTGAAAAAAAATCCCCTCACCCTAAACTACCCTTTACATGGAACTTTTTTCAAAATGTTGATTTTCTCAAAAATGCTTCTAACGATTTTGATTCAAATATCATATATTAAGGATATTTACCTGACAAATAAAATGTATACCTTGACTTTTTTGGGAATAGTCTCTACAGACCACTTTATTCTGGATGAATTTTACGGAATTTTGCATGACTGCTAAACCATAAGAGATGGAGAAAAAGTTACCACACAAAAAACGTAGAGCATGTTAAAACACACAATTTATGTTACATACAGTTTTTTCATGGGGTTGATAGTTTTTAAGATACTCCATATTTTTTGGTTTCCGCTTTGAAAAACTCATACAGGAATTTGTCAACTCTTATCTATACAAATAATGGAATATCAGTTACATAGCAACCAGCTTTTGACTATCACTTTAACCTATGGTACGTCCTTATTTCTCTTCTACTTACAAGGAGGCAAGTAATAGGACTATTTCTGCTAGTGTTTTCTCGATTAGCATGAAGTAAATAGAAGCATAAACTTTTTAACAATAAATTTTTGCAGAGATGTAGAGAAGGTCATGTGAATGAAACACATCAAATTTTTCTCGTCCATTATTGACCATATTTCACAGCATATTGAAGTAATTTTCACGAACTGAGTAAAAGTGTCCTACTGTATTGAATGAGCATCAGCTGGTAGCTGTCTGAAGTAGTTCTAGGCTAACTTGACACGAAATAGATTATCTTGCTGCTGGTTTTTCCTCCGATGCTGTCAGTATTTATAGTCAGCATGTAGGTGGCCAAGAACCTTTTACTAAATCTAGGGTGTATGTGCAATGTACTAGTAGATAGAGACGGTATTGTATTCCACCCAAAATTTGATTCCCAAATTTCACCGGAAACACATCTTATATAGTCCCCTGAATGCACTAAAATATTTTAGAAAAAAGTCTGACTGTGTGTGCGTGTGTTTGTAGACAGCATAGTTTAAAAACGTAAAGATAATTAAATACCAAATTTGTTATTCAAGTTCAATATCCTCAAACGAGACGATACGAACATTTTCAAGAAAAATTCACCCCCTAATTACCCTTTCCATGGAAAATGTTTCGAAAATTGTTCATTTCCTAAAAAATGGCTCTTAGCGATTTTGATTAAAATATCATATATTAAATATACTTACTTTTTTTGGTAGTGTTTAACGCCCGCTTTAACTACTTATGGCATCGAAGGCGGTGACACTGATGATACATGAATGAATATGGAGCACTGGTGGAATGCGATTCCGGGGGAAACCGGAGAACCCGGAGAAAAACCGCCCCAGCGCCGCTTTGTACATCACAAATCTCACATGCGGTCCCTTGGGATCGAGCCCGGACCATCTAGGTGAGAGGCGAGTGGTCTACTTGACAAATAAAATATATATCTTGAATTTTTTGGGCATAGCCTCTGAAGACCTCTTTATTCTGGATGAATTTTGCGTAATTTTACATAACTAGAAAATTTTAAGACATAGACAGAAACGAATGTAACAAAAAGAATAGCTCGTTAAAGCACCCAATTTTTGTTTGTATACATAAATTGTGTCCAGAAATTACTTTTTTTGAGATATTCCTTATTATTGGTTTCAGTTTTAAAATATCGTATTTATACTTCGTTTAGGTAGAGTCAGAATGAATAATTCAATGTCATACCCGGGATTTGAACCACGGATCTTCCGGTTTCTAGCCGGCTGCTCTACCACTGAACTAAAATTAGCAACATGCCGGCACAGCATTGAATTTCTCAACTGACTCGCATGCTTTCTGGCAACCCTTCTTGGTTGTCAACTCAAAATAATTTGAGAACACCTTGTGGTTTACAGGCAAAGAAAATCTTCGGCGATAAGATTGGGCTACCAATGTGTCTGAATGCTTCATTTTGTCTTTTTCTACTTTAGCCAATACGAGCTTATAGTTTGTTTCTATGCCATTTTGCAGCTGTTGTTGATGTAACTATTTAGCAGGAATGGTGCGCCCTTGCATTCTGGCCTAAAGCAACCAACCATGGCTTTGCAAGTCCAAGTACAGCGATAATGCGATGAGGACGAACTTTTCGTTTTTGAGCCATGCTGTCCAAAGACACGCTCACGGACATTTTTCTAAAAATAATTTTTTTGAGTCAGGGGTTCTCAAAACCTATATTTCCAGTGGAATCTCGGTTTCAAATTTTTGGGTGTAATACAATACCTTCTCTATACACTGTGTACATAGTACGTATAGAGAAAATAATAATACTAGGTAACGATTTTTTGTACAGAAAGTTATGTGAATGTAACACACCTGATTTTTACTTTCTCTACATATACTATGTACATTGTGTGTAGAGAAGTATTTGAATGCACCAAAAAATTCGATACAGAGATTTCACCGGAAATACATGTTTTGGGACCTCCTGAATAAAAAAAAGAAAAAAGCATTTGTAGAAAAATGTGTGCGTGAGTGTGCGTGTGTGTTTGTTTTTGTGTGTGACTGTGGACAGCATAGCCCAAAAACAAAACCCCTGTTAAATACCAAACATGGTATTTAAGTTCAGTATCTTCTAAGGATGCGGCAGGAAGGTTTTCAAGAAATTCCCCTCACCCCCAACCAGCCTTTACATGTAAAACATTTAGATTTTCAATAAAATGTCGTATATTAAAGATATTTAAATCAGAATTAAAATGTATATCTTGAATTTTCTTAGGCTCTGAATGCGTCTTTATTTTGAATGCATTTTGCACAACTGGCAAATCGTAAGAGGTACACAAAATCTTACAACACAAAAAATGTAGAGCTCGTTATGACAAAATTAGGTTATATAACATAATAACATATATATATATTTTATGGAAATGACCATTTTTTTAGATATTCATTGTTATTGGTTTCAGTTTTAAAATACTTCTCTCATACGGAAATTTATAAACTCCTGGCAATGCTAAAAAACATATGTCAATCACATAGCAACCAGACTTTGAAAGATTTGACAATCGCTTTAGTCATGTGTATCCCCTTATTTTCCTTCTACCTATAAGGAACTAGGTAATACAACCATTTTTGCTATTATTTATCTTGATTAGCATGAAGCAGATAGTGAATAACCTTATTAACAATAAGTTGTTACAAAGAAAAACGAAATGCAGTTTTATTTATGGACGCTCTTTAACTGCTGTGGTTCTATACTGGGCGTGAAAAACCGCTTAATTTGGCTCAGAGGCCTCTCTAACAGGCCTGAGGTTCTTTTAAGTGCCGAAAATCTACGGCTTTATTTTCCTTTCGAAGGAAGCCATGCTAAGGTTTTTTTACGCCCGAAAAAATCCATCTGCCTCCGCCGGGTTTGAAATCGCGACCTTCATATATGAAGTTAGCATAATAATCATTACACCATGCATGGGTTTTTCGCCCTCCGTGGTGTAATAGTTACCATGCTAAATTCATATCCCCAAGGTCGCGGGTTCAAACCCGGCGGAGGACGATGGCTTTTTTTCAGGCGTAAAATCCTTAGTATGGCTTCCTTCGGAAGGGAAGTAAAGCCGTTGATCCCGTGTCGTAGATTTACGGCACGTAAAAGAACCTCAAGCCTGATAGAGAGGCCTCTGAGCAAAAGTAAGTGGTCTTTCACGCCCAATTTAGAATGGGACGCTGAGAACCATAGTAGTGAAAGAGCGTCCATAAATAACACGCCATTTATATTTTTTTTATTACACCATGGAGGGCGAGGTTTTAGCCCATGGTACTTACATTACTTATAAAGAATCAAGTAATAAGGCCCTTTCTGTTGATTTTTACTTTCTCTAGCCCCGTATGTACAATATACATAGGTATAGAGAAGTATTGTATTCCACCCTAAAAATTCGATGTCGATATTTCACCGGAATTACATGTCTCAAGACCCCCTGAATACAAAAGAAATCATTTTCAGAAACAGATCTATGTATGTGTGTGTGTGTGTGTGTGTGTGTGTGTGTGTCTGTTGACAGCATAGCTCAAAAACGAAATACGGTTAAATACCAAACTTGGTTATTAAGTTTGGTATCTTCCAAGGATACGACACGAAGGTTTTCACCCCTATCTACCCTTTACATGGAAATTTTTTCGAAAATGCTGTTTTTCTTAAAAATGGCTCCCACGTTTATGATTAAAATACCACATAATAAAGCCATTTCTATCACAAATAAAATGTATATCGTGAATTCCCTGGGAATAGCCACTGAAGACATGTTTATTATGGATGAATTTTGCGGAATTTTGTATAACTGACAAACCGTAAGAGATGGACAAAAACTTAACCCACGAAAAATGTAGAGCTCGTTAAAACACACAATTTATGTTACATACATTTTTTTTTTTTTTTTCATAGAGTTTCCCTTTTTTTGAGATATTCCTTGATTTTAGCTTCAGTTTTAAAATACTTATACTTTTCTCATACGGGAGGTTGTTAACTCCTGGCCACGCAAATAAACTTATTTCAATCCCATAGCAACAACATTTTAAAAATTTGGACCATCGGTTCAGCCTAGTGTACTCCCTTATTTTCCTTTCTACCTATAAGGAACAAAGCAATATAATCTGCTAGTATTTATCTCATAGGCTGAAGGAGATAGAAGAACGAGTTTATTTACAATAATTTATTAAAGAAATGTAGAAAAATTCATGTGAATGGAGCACATCACATTTTTTTACTTTCTCTACACGTACTATGTACATAGTGAATAGACAAGGTATTGTAATGCCCCCAAAAATTCGATAACGAGATTTCACCGAAAATATATGTTTTGGGTGCCCCTGGAACCAAAAAAAGCATTGGTGTAAAAAGGTCCGTGTGAGTGCATGTGTGTGTGTGTGTCAGTGAGTGTGTGTGTGGACAGTATAGTTCAAAAACGAAAATACGTAATATAAATATCAAACCTGGTATTTAAGTTTGGTATCTTGCAAGGATGCGACATGAAGATTTTGAGAAAAATCCCCCCACCCCAAACTGTCCTTTATAGGGAACTTTTTTCGAAAATTTTGATTTTCTCAAACATGGCTCTAAAGATTTTGATTAAGATATCGTATATTAAATATATTTGCCTGACAAATAAAATGTACCATATCTCGAATTTTCTGGGAATAGCGTCTGAAATCGACTTTATTCTGGATGAATTTTGCGAATTTTCCATAACTGCTAAACCGTAGGAGATAGACAAAGGTTACCACACAGAAAATGTAGAACACCTTAAAACATCCAATTTATGCTATATACATTTTTTTCGTGGAGTTGGTCCTTTTTGCGATATTCCTTATTGTTGGTTTCAGATTTGAAAAACTTACACTTTTCTCATACAGGAATTTGACAGCTCTTGTCCATATATACAAAGGAACTTCAGTCACATAGCAACCAGCTTTGGACTATCACTTTAACCTATGGTACTTCTACTCACAAGGAAGCAAGTAATAAGACTACTTCTGGTAATTTTTTTCTCAAGAAGAATAAGGTTTTTAACAGTATTTTGTTGCAGAGATGTAGAGAAAGTCATGTGAATGGAGTACATCATATTGTCTTCTATATTTTCAGGTTATGCGGCAGTACTAGTTAGTCGGAGTCATTCTCATTTTCCATTTCATAAGTGTGATAAGTTAGCAAGCAATGCACACACACACACACACACACACACACACACACACACAAAAGCTGAGCTCTAATCCTGGGTCAAATACTAGCAGCGACATTAACGTGGAGTCCATGCATGCATAGTGCTTTTGAAATAACCCTCGTAAAAATTAAAACAGTTGCTTTTCATGGTGTCACGCGCAGCCTACGTCCCTCTTATGCAGTTGCCTTCAGTCACATGCCCTACAGCATTTTTCAAACTCTGGAACACAATGCGCAGTCAGATGTTTCCCTGCTAATAGAAATTGAAAATGACGAAAACTCGTTATAAAAGCAATTAGACGTGTTCATATAGATGACTTTCTCTATTGAGCATTCGACAAACTATTATTTATTCATTTATTTATTGAAACAATGTTTATAACAACTTCCCTTTTTTGCGAACTGCCATCAACGAGAGAGTGAAACAGACAAATTATAAACCAATCCTCTACAACAAAAACAGTAATAAAATTGAAACACTACTCTAAAGATAACATTGTAATAATAACAGTTCAATTTTTACTTTTTGTACCTGCACTATATACATTGTGTATATGAGGATCTGCTGGTAAGTCCCGGGCCTCACACAGATATGGCGCCACTAGGCCAGTTAGGCTGTAGCATCGTATAGTTTAACTCTAGACTAGCTTGTATCCATAGTTACAGGTCAATAGCTTATTTATTTTTCGAATGACAGAATTTTAAACAACATAACTTTAGATGACTTGAAGCTTTTCTGGCGGCGGTATGAAAATAACTTTTCTCGGGCTATCAGCCAGGTGAATTCTGGAATAATTTCCAAGCTTTCAAGAGCTAACGTCGCTCTCATCTTCAGGGAATGATGTAGAGACTCCGGGTACGCCTTATATATAGTAGTCCGGAGGGGGGGACCGGCCAGATGCCGCTCTGTGATTGGCCCGGGTCCGGCATGGGAGGCGTTGACTAGGAACCAATGGTCTCCGTTGCCAGGACGGACTGCTCTGATTGGTCCGTTGCCATATGTGAGCCTGTATTAAAACTAGGGCTAGCTTTTGGCAGTTTCACAAATCTTTGCGAGTGTTTGCTGAGCACCGAACTCCAAATGCCATTCACCTGCAAGCCGCTGTCTCTGTTGATGTTATTTTCTTCGTATTTAATAGCTATGGCTTCTTTGATGGAGCGGTCCCAATAGCTTGAAGACTTAAACATGGTGGTTGTGTCGCCCAGTCTCGGCCTGTGTCCTTCTTGGATGCAGTGCTCCGCAAGACCAGACTTTTCTGGGTACATCATGCGGATGTAGCTCTCATGCTCTTTGCATCTTTGTTCAATCGTTCTCCCCGTCTTAATAGCTTGGCAATTATTCCAGAATTCACCTGGCTGATAGCCCGAGAAAAGTTATTTTCATAACTTTAGAGTTTTTACAAAAATAGAGGATTTGGAAAAAAGATCAGTGATTAAATACTTCCATTTGAAAGGCTTAACGTGTAAAGAAAACAAGGAGGAAATGGACAGTACAATGAAAGACTGCCCCTTCACATTCAATGATTAAAAGGTGGGTTGTGCAGTTTAAAATGGGGCGTACGAGCACTAGTGATGAGCCTCGCTCTGGACGCCCTGTAGAACTGACAACTCCAAAGACAATTGAAAAAAATTATCGTTTAGTACTGGAAGACAACATATTAAAGTTGTTTGAGATAGCAGAGGCTGTAAACATAACAAAAGAACTTGCGGGTAATATTTTAAGTAATGTTTTGGGCTTTCACAAGGTCTGTGCCGCGTTTTTTGACGCCTAATTAAAATTTGCAAAGAAAAACTGTATTTTTTAAGAATATGAAACTCTACCGCAAAAATCCCAGTGAACTTTTGAGACGGTTTATTACCATGGATGAAACTTGGATACATTACTACACTCCAGAAAGTAAATCACAGTCAAAATAGTGGATTACGCCAGCTGAACCAATTCCAAAAATGGCAAAATCAATGTTGTGAGCTAACAAGGTTATGGCGGGTGGTTTCTGGGATGCACAGGGGATTATTATTTTTATTGATTGCTTGAAAAAGGGTAAAAGTAACATAGGTGACTAGTACGCAAGAATATTGCAACGTTTGAGTGATGAGGTGAAAAGAAACAGACTTCATTTGGCAAAAAAATCTAGTTCCATCACAACAATGCTCCGGCGCATTGTTCAGTCATTGCAATGGGAAAAATGTGCGAATTAAAGTTGAGATTGCTGGAACATCCACCCTATTCGCCAGATCTAGCAGCCAGTGATTACCATCTGTTCCCAATCCTCAAAAAATTTCTTGGAGGACGATGATTTCACAGCAACGAGGAGGTCATTGATGCGGTAAACAGCTATTTTGAGGACATTCATAAATCGCACTACATCGATGGTTTAATTAAATTAGAACACTGAAATGATAAATGTATTAGCCTTTCTGGAGATTATGTTGAGAAATAAAAAAAATAAATAAATACTGTTTTCATTGAGAGGTCCGGAGCTTATCAGCCAACCCTAATAGAGGAGGTATTCTATGCACCCAAAAATTCCATATCGAGATTTCACCGGAAATACATGTTTTGACACCCCTTGAATCCAAATAAAGCATTTCTAGTAAAATGTCCCCGTGAGTGTGTGTGTGTGTGTGAGCAGCATAACTCAAAAACTAAAAGCCCGATAAGCACCAAACTTGGTATTTAAGTTCAGTATCTTCCTAGAATGCAACACGAAGATTTTCAAGAAAATCCCCATAACCTCAACTATCCTGTGCATGGTAAATTTTCGAAAATTTGATTTTCTCAAAACTAGCTCTAGAGATTTTGATTAAAATACCGTAAATTAAAGATAGGTTAAATAAACCATATATGTTCAATTTTCTAGCTTCTGAAGACCTCTTTATTTTCGATGAGATTTGCAAAAGTTTGCATTATGGTAAAACCGAAAGACATAGATAAATACTTAAATCACGATAATATACATATCGTTAAATGGCATAAATTATGTCATACAATTTTTACTTTATCTACACGTACCATTCGTAGTGTATAGAGGAGGTAGTAAATTCGATACTGAGATCTCAACGGAAATACCTGTTTTGAGACTCCCTGAATCCAAGAAAAAAGGCATTTTTTTGGAAAATGCCCAATGTGTGTGTGTTTCTGAGCAGCACGGCTGATAAACGAAAATTCTGTTAAATACTAAACTTGGTATTTAAGTTCAGTATCTTCCAAGAATGCGACACGAAGATTTTCAAAAAATTCCCCCACCCACTCAAACCACCGTTTAAATGAAAAAAAAATTGATTTTCTCAAAAATAGCTCTAAAGATTTCGATTAAAATAGTGTATATTAAAGATATTTACATGATAAACAAACAAAATATCTTCAATTTTCTAGGAATATCTTCTGATGACCTCTTTATTCTGAATGAGTTTTGCATAATTTGGCATAATGTTTAAACTGTAAGAGATAGATAAAAACTTAGCACAAAAAATAGATCTCATTAAAATACACATGGTTTCAGTTTTAAAATACCTTCCATTTTCTCATACGAAAATTTATCAACTCCTGGCGATGCAAAGAAAAGGATTTCATTCACAAGCTAACCAGCCTTTAAAATATATATTTGTCGGTTTAGCCTAGTGTATTCTCTTATTTCCCTGCTGCCTACAAGAAAGCAAGTAATAAGACCATTTCTGCTAATGTTTATTTCGATTAGCATAAAGTAGATAGAAGATTAAGATTGTTAACAACAATTTGTGACGGAGAGGTAGAGAAAGTCATGTGAATGGAAGACACCAGATTTATCACATGCACTAAAATGCTTAAGGAAGAGGTCATTTCACTAGATCGCAATGTTGATTTTCTTTCCGTAAGTGTTCCACTGACTTTTGACTCTAGCTAGCGGTATCAGTTCCTTACGTGATTGGCCTGAAAAACAATTAGGAGACAAACAACGAATTGTGTTATAACACTTGAGATTTTAAGGAATAGTTTGAATATCCAATATGATTGAGTTTGCTATGTTTGATACACAAGAAATGTTATATTACTTCGACATGATTTGGCCTTCTAGAGGAAGGATGAAGAATTATCTTAGCGCAAGAGAACAAGATATTTAAAACAATTTCCTTTAATGTTCATATCAAGTAGCATTAAGTAGATAAAGGAATAAGCTTTTTAAATAAATGTGTTACCTAGATGTAAAGTCTTATGAACAGGGGACCCTAAAATATGTATTTCCAGAGTAATCTCGGGATCGAAATTTTAGTTGGAAACAGTAGGCTGTGGTATATACGCAATTGTGTTTAAAACAGTTTAAATATAACGCCAATAATGACTATGTTTTTGTGAATTAATAAATTAAATTGCAGTGGAGTGATTTTGCAGGACACTGTTATTATAATTGTTATTTCCTGTACAAGTACTATACAGGTTGTTTCAAAACTACGGGGCATAATTTCAGGTATGTATTTCCCACATGAAGACAATCAAAATAGTTTATTATAACATGTGTCCGGAAATGATTCATTTCCGAGTTATGGCCTTTACAACATTGAAAGTCCCACCTGTAGACAATCAAAATAGTTCATGTCCGGAAATGCTCCATTTCCGAGTTATGGCCTTCACAACATTGGAATTCACTGGAACGTTATTCTTTCCGCAGGTCTTTGCGTCAAAGGAGACATTAGGAGAGCGCTCTGATAGTTCATTCTGAGGAAGGTTACATTCAGTGTTCTTTAGGCGTTAAGACTGTGCGACATGTATTCAAATCAACAGCTGGCAGAGATACACTTCATGTACGGTAAGGCGGACAGCAATGCTGCGCTGGCTCGTCGTTTGTACCAGGAGAGTACCCACAGCGACAATGTCCAGATCGGAAGACATTTGTACGTCTCCATTCCCGTCTGTGCGAATATGGAACATTCACCTCTCCTGGTTTGGGAAGGGGACCACCAAGATCTACAACTCCAGAAGTGCAGGAGGAGATTCTGGAGGCTGTGGACAGGACTCCTTCTATCAGCACACGACGGTTAGCGTTGTAAGCCAATGTTCCTCATACGACTGTCTGGAGACAGTTGAACGAGTATCAATTGTATCCTTATCATTTGCAACGTGTACAGGACCTGTCACCAGCATATTACCCTGCACGAGTTAGGTTCTGTCAGTGGTTCTTGCAGCAGTGTGGTGTAAATCCGAGCTTTTCTGCCGTCGTATTATTTATAGATGAAGCACAGTTCACAAGAGATGGCATAACAAATTTCCACAATCAGCATGTATGGTCGCATGAAAACCCACGTGCAACTGTTGTATCTCATCACCAGGTGCGGTTCTCCCTCAACATGTGGGCCGGTATCATTGGTGATCGATTAGTTGGACCCCATGTACTTGTAAACAGACTTACGGGGCAGGCGTACACAAACTTCCTGGAAAACATCATACCTGACGTTTTCGAAGACACTCCACTGATCAATCATCAACACATTCACTTCTTGCATGATGGCACTCCTGCACACTTCGGTCTTACGGCTGACCGGTACTTGGATCAAAGGTTTCCCAATTGCTTGGCCTCCACGCTCACCTGATCTGAACCCTCTCGATTTCTACTTGTGGGGCCATTTAAAATCATTGGTTTATTCGTCTCCGGTGCCATTTGGAATCCCTTCGGAATCGAAATGTGGCAAGTTGTGAGGACATACGCAATACTCCTGAAGTTTGGGATCGTGTTCGCAGGTCAATGACACATCGATGTGAGGTCTGTATTCAAGCAGGAGGTGGAAATTTTGAACATCTTCTGTAATGACAACAACCTGCGGAAAGAAAAACGTTCCAGTGAATTTTAATGCTATGAAGGCCATAACTCGGAAATGAAGCATTTCCGGACACATGTTATAATGAACTAATTTGATTGTCTACATGTGGGAATTACATACCTGAAATTATGCCCCGTATTTTTGAAACACCCTGTATACTTAATGTGTAGAGAAGGTGTAATGCACACAAAAATTAGATACCGAAATTTCACGGGAAATGCATATTTTGAGACGCTCTGATTCCAAAACAAAACCCATTTTTAGAAAAATGTCCGTGTCAGTATCTTCCTAGGATGCGACACGAAGATTTTCAAGGAAATTTCCCACCCCCAACTACACTTTACATGGAAACATTTTCGAAATGTTTGATTTTCTCAAAAGCAGCTTTAATGATTTTGATTAAATTACAATATATTGAAAGTTATTTACATGGCAACTAAAATGTATATCTTGAAATTTCTGGGAATAGCCTCTGGAAAACTCTTTACTTATGTTGGATTTTGTTGAATTTTACAAAACTGGTAAACCGTAAGCTATGTACAAAATATCTGTCATGGTTTCAATCTCAAAGTACCTACAATTTTCTCATACGAGAAGTTGCATGCTCCTGGCGATGCAAAGAAACGGATTTCAACCACATGGCAACCAGCCTTTAAAAGATTTCACTATCGTTTAGGCCTAGTGTATTCCCGTATTTATCTTCAAATTACAAGTAATAAGACTATTTTGACTAATGTTTATCTAGATTAGCATGAGTTAGATAGAAGAATAAGCTTTTTAATAACAATTCGCTACCAAGATGTAAGTTTATGAATGGAGCACTGATTTTTACTTTCTCCATACGCACTATGTACATAGTGTATAGAGAAATTATTGCACTCCACCAAAATATTCGATACCGAGATTTCACCGGAAATTATGTTTTAGGGTCCCCAATATCCAAAAAAAGCATTTTCACAAAAAGGTCCGTGTGTGTGTGTCGTGTGTCCGTGTGTCTGTGAACACGATACTCAAAAACGAAAAGTCGGTAAAATACCAAACTTGGTATTTAAGTTTAGTATCTTCCAGGGATGCGACACTAACATTTTGAGAAAAATCCCCCCACCCCAACTACCCTTTACATGGAACTTTTTTCGAAAATTTTGATTTTCTCAAAAATGGCTCTTACGATTTTGATTAAAATTTCGTATATTAAACATATTTACCTGACAAACAAAATTTATATCTTGAATTTTCTGGGAATAGCCTCTGAAGAGTAGTTTATTATGAATGAATTTTACTAAATTTTGAATAACTGCTAAACCGTAAGCGATGGACAAAAAATGTAGAGCACATTAAAACTCACAATTTATGTTATATACATTTTTTTCGTGGAGTTCGTCGTTTTTGTGGCATTCCTTATTTTTGGTTTCTGCTATGAAAAACGTATACTTTTCTCATACAGGAACTTGTCAACTCCTATCCATATAGACCAAGGAACTTCATTGACATAGCAACCATCTTTTGACTATCACTTTAACCTACGTTGTCCCTTATTTCGCTCCTACTTACAAGGAAGTGAGTAATTAGACTATTTCTGCTATTTTTTTCTGATTAGCAGAAGGTAAATAAAAGTATAAGGTTTTTAAGAATAATTTGTTGCAGGGATATAGAGAAAGTCATGTGAATGGTACACATCAGATTTTTATACCGGGGACCCTAAAACGTATATATCTGGAGTATTGTTGGGATCGAAATTGTAGGTGGAAACAGTAGGCTGTGGTATCTACGCAATTGTGTTTAAAGCAGTTTAATGGGGGTAAATATATGGCCATTAATGACTATAGGTTTGTGGTTTAATAAATTAAATTGCAGTGAAGTGATTTTGCAGGGCGCCGTACTATGTACAAAATTCGATACCGAGATTTCACCGGAAATATATGTTTTGAGGCCCCCTGAATAAAAAAGGATCAGTTTAAGAAAAATGTCCGTGTGTGTATGTGGGTGTGTGTGTCTGTGGGCAGCACAGCTCAAAAACGAAAAGTATGTTAAAAACCAAACTTGGTCTTTATATTTTGTATCTACCAAGGATGCGACACGAAATGTTTCAAGAAAATCCCCTACCCCCAACTACCCTTTACATGGAACATTTTGCGAAAAGTTTGATTTTCTAAAAATGGCTCTAACGATTTTGATTAAAATGTCGTATATTAAAGATATTTACCTGAAAACTAAAATTATATTTTGAATTCACTGGGAACAGCCTCTGAAGACTAGTTTATACTGGATGAGTTTTCCTGAGTTTTGCATAACTGCTAAACCGTAATAAATGGACAAAAAATTACAGATCCAAAAATGTAGAGCACGTTAAAACAAACAATTTATGTTATATACATTTTTTCGTGGAGTTGGTCGTTTTTGAGATATTCCTTGTTATTGGTTTCAGCTTCGAAAACTTATACTTTTCTCATACAGGAATTTGTCAACTCCTGTCCATACAAACAAATGAGCTTCAGTCACATAGCAACCAGCTTTTGACTATCACTTTAACCTATTTTTGCTATTTTTTTCTGCATTAGCATGAAGTAAATAGAAGCATAATATCTTTAACAATAATTTGTTGCAGAGACGTAGAGAGAATGAGAACAAAAGAAGGCATGTTTTCTAATTTGGGTGATGCAGAGGCAGGTGTGGCACAAGCCGATATTAGCCTGCAACACCTCCAGTGTGAAGCTGGTACGTCAATACCGGCTGTTCCCTTTATAGCCAACAACCGTTTACCATGCAACACCAAAATATAGCCCCGGGAAACAACAGATCCAGCAAGCTTCCTGGCAAGGCAAATACCACTGCTACGTCAACTTTTGCCTCAACCTATTTCAAGGTCCAGTGTCTAATAAAACACAAATCTAAGGTTAAATCTGGACATTAATGGCAACATCATTATTATTCTAATAGCCCAAAATGGATGTAGCTCGGATATGGGCAACAAACTAATTGACACGCAACCAACAAAGCCAGTTAACACCACACAGTTTGAAAAAATGAAAGAATTAGGTGGAGAAAAACACATTGAGTGTGGTGCTGGTTGCTGATTCTTAAATAACCAGTATTTATTACTTTCTCTAAGAGACATCTGATCACTGTGTCAAACAATTGAGGTTCGGTTCGCTTTGTTTGGTCCCAAATGAAGCGATTTGAACAGCCGTGATTGTTAATGCAATACGAAGTGGACTGGCCATCATTCAAAGTCGAACGTTGCAGTCAAGGACGGTGAGGGCCCAAGCAAAATAACCGGTGTGGTGCTACGTTTGAATGATGACGGGGTTACAGAACAGATCCAGCAAGCTTTCTGGCAAGGTAATGACCACTGCTACGTCAACTTTTGTCTCAACCTTTTTCAAGGTCCAGTGTCTAATAAAACACAAATCTAAGGTTAAATCTGATCATAAATGTTAACATCGTTATTATAATAGCCACAAAAGGATGTAGCTCGGATATGGCCCACAGCTACTTGACACGCAACCAACATAGTTTGAAAGAAACTAGTATATAGAAAAAATATATTTAGTGCGGGTGGTGATTGCCGATTATTAAATAACCATTATTGATTTACCTATTACGTTCTCTAGCACGTATGTACAATGTACATAATGCAGATACAGAAGGTATTGTATTCTATCTAAAATTCGAAACCAAGATTTTACCGGAAATGTATGTCTTGAGGTTTCCTGAATCCAAAAAGAGCATTCTTAGAAAAAGTTCAGTGTGTGTGTATGTGTGTGTGTGTGTGGACAGTATATCTCAAAAACGAAAGGATCTTTAAATACCAAACTTGGTACTTAAGTTTGGTATCTTCAAAGGATGCGACACGAACATTTTCAAGAAAATCCCGCCACTCCCAACATGGAAAAAAGTTCAATTATTTTTTATTTTCTGTAAAATGGTTCTAATAGTTTTGATCAAAATCTCTTATATTTAAGATATTTACATGACAAATAAAATGTATACCTTGAACTTTCTGGGAATAATCTCTGAAGATCTCTTTATTCTGCATGATTTTTATTGAATTTTACATGACTGGTAAACCGTAAGAGTTGGACAACAAATTATTACAAAAATCTCGATAAAACACAATTTATGTCATACACAGTTTTTCGTGGAGTTGGCCGTTTTCAAGATATTCCTTGACATTGATTTTGGTTTTAAAACACTTAAACTTTTCTTATACGAGAACTTGTGAACTCCTGGCCACCCAAAGAAATGGATAATGATGCATGAAAATAAAATCATATGGTTACATAGATTGAAGTTTCAACGACATCGATATTCTTCCCTCATATCACATCAACTATATTCTGGCAGGGCTCAACCGTGTGAGCCGTTAAAAAGCAATCACTCAACATCTGAGATAGGAAATAATAGCAATTCTAAAAGCATCTTAAAATGTTTTCATTGACATCAATTTAGAAAATAGCCAAAAAACAGCAAATTCTGGATCATCACATCTCCTTAAATGTTGATATAATCTTATTTACCTCCCACCAAGTATACAAAGAAGACAAAGATACACATTGAATATATGAGGTTCATTTCAGAAGTCATGGCAACTATTTTAAATATTGCGAATAACTGTATATGCTGTTATTGCAATATATGCATTCGAAAACATGTTGTACACAGAATGGGATGTCACCACCAGATGACTCAGTGCATTGCTAGTAGACACATACAAATATTAGTATCCTAAAGGCCGTGGTCCACTAAAGTTGAACAGTGAGCATACTTAAAAATTTGCTCGTGAATGTTAAAGGTGTGTGGAAGCCTTGAGGGATTATTTTGAAGGTCGTTAACTCGCGTACTCTTTTGTGCATGTTTATTACGAATAAATTAATGATCACTCTTTGTGAATCTTTCATAATCCCTTGCAACCGGGTGCCAATTTTTGTACCAACACTGGGAAGAGTATTCCAGCGACAATCAATCGTATATCCTGAGTTTTGTTTCCTGCAGCTTTGTTGACTGATAAAAAATAGTTGCCATGACTTCTGAAATGACCCTCGCACATTTATTTATTTTAGGCTAACATTAAATGTAGCCTTTAATGGTAAATATCATATCCACAATCATATTTTACAGGGCTTCCCACCTGTGCGAGGTTTTGGTGCATCCAGCGGATGCGTACGAGAGAAATTAGCGAATGCTTTCCACTGCGAAGAGTAAAAAATGTGTCCATTTGTTAGCTTGAAAAATAGGTGCGTCAAATATAGCAAAAACATGAAAGTGCTTTAGCGGGTTGGCTGTATTTCCATGTAACAACTCCCGCCCAGAATGGATTCAAACCGAACGCTAGAATATACCTTTAAGTCGACACTCTATTCTATTAAATCAAACCTGATGAAATTTTAGAAACCGATATATATTATACTTAGCCTACTTGACAAATTTGCAGTCTTTCATTTCTGTCTTTCTCTAACATGCATGTAGAATGAACACAGTAGATAGCTAAGGTATTGTATTTCACCCAAAAATTCAGTACGGAGATTTCACCGGAAATACATGTTAAGGGGCCCCCTGAATCAAAAAAAAAAGAGGAATTTTTACAAAAAAAAAAGTCAATGTGTGCATATGTGAACAGCATAACTCAAAAACGAAAAGTCGGTTAAATACCAAACTTGTTCAGTGTCTAACAACGAAATGATACGAAAATTTTCAGGAAAATCCGCTACCCACAACTATTCTTAACATATTTTCGATAGTTTTGATTTTTTGAAAAATGGCTCTAACGATTTTGATTAAAATGCTACATGTTTAAGATATTTTCAGGCAAACAAAATGTATATCTTGCATTTCTGGGAATATATTCTGAATACCTCTTCATTCTCGATGACTTGTGCATAACTGGTAAACCATAAGAGATAGAAAAAACTTACTGGACAAAAATTTAGAACTGGTTAAAACATACAATTTATATTATTTTTTCGTACGTTGACCACTTTCGTGATATTGTTAGTGGCCTTAGTTTTAAAATACTTAAACGTTTATCATATGAGAATGTGTCAACTCTTGGCTTTGCAAAGAAAGGATATTCAATCACAGAGCAACCAGCTTTTATTAAAAGTTTGATTATCGCTTTAGCCTAGTTGTTCCCTTATCTCCCTTCGACATCTAAGGTACTAAGTAACAAGACCATTTTTGCTAATGCTTATCTCGATTAGCATGAAGTAGATAGAAGAATAAGCTTATTTCTTACAGAGATGTAGAGAAAGTAATCATATTTTTCACATCAAGCACCTTTTTTGTATGTTTATACACTCAAAATTATTTATTCCACTCAAATTGAACCAAATTACCTTAAAAATTACAGGTGGTTTATTTCAAAAGGCTAAAATTACGAAATATTATGCAATATTAGTTAAAATAAATATTGTAACTGATCTGACAATCTCAATAATAAACAAAATACAATTTTTCAACTGATTGCATAATATAGAACTTATAAATTATGGTGGAAGAAAATACAATGCAAAATATGTTGTGCTCCATTCACATAGCTTTCTCTACATCTCTATAACAAATTATATTAATAAGCTTATTCTTCTATCTACTTCTTGCTAATTTAAATAAATATTGGCAGCAATGGTCTTATTACTTGGTTCCTTATAAGCAGAAGCAAAGTAAAGGAATACACTAGGCTAAACCTGCGGTCAAATGTTTTAAAATGTGGTTGCTATGGACTTGAAATCCGTTTCTTTGCGTGGCCAGGTGTTAACTAGTTGCCGCATGAAAACCTTTTTAAGTATTTTAAAACTAAATCCAATAACAACGAATACCTCGAAAACGGTCAGCTACGCGAAATATACCCCAGGTATATCTGTTATGTTTTATTGGAAATATGCGATTAAAATAATATAAATAAATAAAATAGAATTGAATAATAGATAAATAATAGTATGTAAAATAAATAAAGCATTATAATTAATAAATGATTTATGGATATATATATTAATTAAAAGGTAAAATTTAATAGTTCGATATTTCGATACGCAAAAGAAATAATTAAAAATCTGATGTGTTCCATTCACATGTCTTTCTCTATATCCCTGCAACAAAGTATTGTTAAAAACCTTATGCTTTACTTCATGCTAATCTAGAAAAATTAGCAGAAATAGTCTTATTACCTTCTTCCTTGTAAGTAGAAAGGAAATAAGGGAGTAGGATAGATTAAAGCGATAGTCAAAAGCGGGTTACTATGTGACTGAAGTTCCTTTGTTTGTATGGACACGAGTTGTCAAATTCCTGTATGAGAAAAGTAAAGATTTTTGACCCTGAAAACAAAAACAAGGAATATGTATAAAACGATCAACACCAAGAAAAAATATGAATACAACATAAAATTGTGTGTTTTTTTTTTCTATTTCTTTTGGTTTATCAGTTATACAAAAATCCGGAAAATTCACTCAGAATAAAGTAGTCTGCAGAGGTTATTCCCAGAAAATTCAAAATATACATTTTATTTGTCGGGTAAATATTTTTAATATACGATATTTGAATCAAAATCGTTAGAGCCATTTTTTAGAAAATCAAATTTTTTCGAAAAAAGTTCCATGTAAAGGGTAGTTTGGGGTGGGGGATTTTTCTCAAAATCTTCGTGTCGCATCCCTGGAATATTCTAAACTTAAATACCAAGTTTGGTATTTTACCGACATTTCGTGTTTGAGTTATCGTGTTCACAGAGACACAGACACACGGACACACGACACATGGACACACACACGGACCTTTTTCTGAAAATACTTTTTTTGGATACGGGGGACCCTAAAACATATATTTCTGGTGAAATCTCGGTATCGAATTTTTTGGTGGAGTGCAATGTTTTCTCTATACACTATGTACATAGTTCGTATAGAGAAAGTGAAAAGTTGATAAATAAAGTTTAATATTAATTATTGATATAGTTATATACATATATAAATAATAAATAAAAGGTGATAGATTGATTATAATTTATTATATGTTAGTAACATTGAAATTTAAAGATAAATATATATTTGATAATTTAGTTTTAATGTTTGTTATTGTTTTTATAACCACTTAATAATTCTAATTATAAGTGTTAATTATGACTGTAAGCAGAATGTGTGTTAGATGACTTAGTTTATTGTTTATTTTATTTTAGAAATGTTATTAGTATTTTTATTTTCTTAGTTTAAAGTTAAATTTATGTTTTCATATATTATTTTTTATAATTTATATTTACAATTATGTTAATATTTTCTGTAAATGATAACGTAAGTATAAATGTGAGGTTGAATAAACATTAAAAATCCGACATATTAGCAGAGGTTTAAGTAATTAGATACCAGGGTTAATATACGGATTTTAATTTTATTTTGTGCACAATTATTAGAGAAAATAATTACTGTTAGTTTATTACCAGCGACCGACATTACCGACTATCATGCAATATTAATTAAAATGAGTATATTAATATGATTTGAAAACATAAACAAGGCCAATAGAAATTATAATTAAAATATAATTTTAAACTGATTTTTACTTTCTCTATACATATTATGTACATAGTGTATAGAGAAGGTATTGCACTCCACCAAAAAATTCGATACCGAGATTTCACCGGAAATATATGTTTTAGGGTCCCCTGTATCCAAAAAAAGTATTTTCAGAAAAAGGTCCGTGTGTCTGTGAACACGATAACTCAAAAACGAAAAATCGGTAAAATACCAAACTTGGTATTTAAGTTTAGTATCTTCCAGGGATGCGACACGATGATTCTGAGAAAAATCCCCCCACCCCAAACTACCCTTTACATTGAACTTTTTTTCGAAAATTTGGATTTTTCTAAAAAATGGCTCTAACGATTTCGATTAAAATATCATATATTAAAGATATTTACCTGACAAATACAATGTATGTTTTGAATTTTCTGGGAATAGCCCTACTTTATTCTGGATGAATTTTGCATAACTACTAAACCGTAAAAGATGCACAAAAACTTAACACACAAAAAAAAAATGTAGAGCACGTTAAAACACACAACTTATGTTATATACATTTTTTCGTGGAGTTGATCGTTTTTGAGATATTCCTTTTTCTTGGTTTCAGCTTTGAAAAACTTATACTTTTCTCATACAGGAATTTGTCAACTCCTGTCCATACAAACAAAGGAACGTCAGTCACATAGCAACCAGCTTCTCCCTTATTTCGCTTCTACTTACAATAAAGCAAGAAATAAGGCTATTTCTGCTAATTTTTCTCGATTAGGATGAAGTAAATAAAAGATAAGCTTTTTATCAATAATTTGTTACAGAGATATACAGAAAATCATGTGAATGGAACACATCCGATTTGTTAATATAGAAATATATTTTAGTACAGAACAGTGAAGTTACAAATGTTGGTGAGAGAAAATACAATGAAAAGGTATAACTTTATCAGCGTAAGGTTTTAAATGGCGGAAGAAATTAGCTGTCTCAAGCAGGAATTTAGACAGAAGCGAATTTGGTTTCCAAGAAAAAGGAAATTTACCGCAAAATCACATGTTTTTGGTAACATAGTGTTGCCTTAAGTGTGTCCAGGCAACTTTTCTTTATACGTCTACATGGCCTACACTAAAACTTTTGTGTATTAATCCCAGTGCAACGCAGTTTTATTTCCCAATGCTTAAGTTGGCAGCTCTGCCATCAAAGTGTCATTTTCCTTCATAAAGTGTGCAGGGAAACCAGGGTCTAATAGCAAAATATCCGTTTTATGTAAACTGTGCGCCAGTCATTTGTTTGCCCGCCCGCCGGAGCCTATAATAACTTCTGAAGACACAAGAAAGTTTTTATATCTGGAATATTCCGAGCAAGGGTACAGTCTGCAACAAAATGGCTGCTGCAGTCCGGATCGAAATGGCTCCCGTTTCTTGAATCGCCATCATAGGGATCCTAGGAGAAGGCTGGCTGGCGTTTCCTTATCAAAATGCCGTCTATATCCTGATGACAGCATGCAGAAAGGCCAGTTTCGTATTTCGTATCTGAAGAAAGAAATTTGTTTCTTTGTTTTTTGTTTATTACTTTATGTACGTGTTCTATATACATAGTGTATATACAACGTATTATATTGCACCCAAAAATTCGTTACCGAGATTTTACCGAAAATGCATGTTTTGGGGGCCCCTGAATCTGAAAAAAATTTAGAAACATATCCATATGTCTGGGTGTGTTTTTGTGGGCAGCATAGTTCCAAAAGGAAAATATCGTTTAATACTAAATTTTATATTTAAGTTTAGTGTCTTCCAAGGATGCGACACAAAGAGGTTCAAAAACATTACAATAAACCCAACTACAATTTGCATGAAGAAAATGTCAACATTTTGATATTTTCAAAAATAGCTCTAACGATTTTGAATAAACTTGTTTATATTTAACATGCTTACAGTAAAAAAAAAAATGTATATCTTGAATTTTCTGGGATAGCCTCTAAAGATAAATTGTGTATCAATTTTACGCAATTTTGAATGACTGGTAAACCGTAAAATATACACAAAAACTTACTTAACAAAAGACGTACGGCTTATTATAACACATTATGTTATATACTTTTATCGTGTAGTTGACCATTTTTGAGATATTATTTGTTATTGCTTTTTATTTTAAAATACTTATACTTTTCTCATACAGGGATTTCGCAACTTCTAGCTGTACAAACAAAGGAACTTCAAACACATAGCAATCATTTTTAAAAAGAAAAGTATCGCTTTAGCCTACGGTATTCCCGTATTTCCCTTCTACTTACAAGTAAACAAGTATGAAGACCATTTCTGCTAGATTTTTTCTCGATTGGCATGAAATACATAGAAGAATAAGCTTTTTAACTACAATTTGTTAAAGAGATGTAGAGAAAGTCATATGAATGGAGCGCATCAAATATTATTTTTTATTCAAGAAGTGTCAAAATATGTATTTCCTGCAAAATTTCGATAAAATAGGTGCTTCCTTAGTATTATACGGATAGAATAACACATTTTTTCCGTATTCGTTTCCATGTCAGTGATGATAGCTTTCATATAAATTGCATGTACATCTAGTTCAAACAAACACTAAAGGAATTTGAGCAACTAAAGGTTAAACTAAATACAATTCATTCTTGTTTAGTTGTTCATCAATTAATGAACTTCAATATAAATACAAATATTTTAAATATCTGGTCCTCTCGTACTATGATAATTTTCACCCTTCCTCTAGAAGGCCAAATCATGCCGAATGAATCTAACACTTTCTTGCTAAACTCAATCATATTGGATATTCAACTATACGTAGCCCGCCTGGGTAATGTGGTGGTAGCGTATCTGCATCATATTCAACAGGTCGAGAGTTCGAATCTCGTTTAGGGTGAGCTACCTGGATAAGGTTTTTTTTTTCGGAGTTTTCCCTTATCCTGAGAATACGAATGTCGAATAAATTTAAGCTCCATGGACTCCGAGACCATTTGAGCATCATTTCGCCAATTTCATTCATCGTCCGATATGACCAACCAGGTTGAAGGACGTTAAGCTACAAAAAAAAAAAAAAAATTCTATCCGTTAACGTACAAGTGTTGTAACAACGTTCGATTGTGTGTCCGAATTGTTTTTAGGCCAGTCACAAAAGGAACTGCTACCGCTGGGTGGAGTCAGAAGTCGATGGAAACCTTACGGAAAGAAAACCACTATTGCGATTTAGGGAAATGGACTACTGCTTGAGTTCTTTAGTGTACGTGGTAGAAAAAGTTGATGCCTTCCATTAACATGACTTTCTCTATCCCTCTGTAACAAATTATTTTAATAAGCTTTTTCTTTTTCATGCTAATCGAGATAAACATTAGTACATTATTACTTAGTTTCTTATAAATACAAGGGAAATAAGGGAACACACTAGGCTAGGCCAGCAGTCAAATGTTTTAAAATGTGGTTGCTATGGGATTCAAACCGCGTGGTCAGGAGTTGAGAAGTTCCCGCACAATAACAAGGAATATCTCACCACGGCCAACTCCACCAAAAAGAATCTAATGTGTCACACTCATATGAATTTCTCTAGCTGCTCTACAAACAAATTTCTTACAAACGCTTATTCTAATTTCTACACAATGCTAATCGAGATAAATATTAGATGAAGGTTCTTATTGCTTAGTTCGTTGTAAATGGATGAGAACTAAAGGAATGCGCTATGCTAAAGTGATAGTCAATTGTTTTAAAAGCTATGGTATGCGACAGTTTCTTGCTTCGAGTGAAACTCTCTTCTCTCTGGTCGTGTTGCTTGAGGCTAAAGGTCGCTGTAGACGCCTCCTTTCGGCCTCCCGGCGCTTGTATGACCTCCGTGGCGCGCCAGGGCTGCCATCTAATGAACTGTTAGGCACTTCCGTGCGTCTCTGCGCGTAGCTCTATCGTTTCCTTTGTGTTGGCGTGAGGTTTGCCCTATTCTCATCCCTTCCACCGGAAGGGGGTGGTAGGCAAAACTTGATCTGTACCGGATTTCAATTGCCCAGGTGTCCCCCACTGTTAACATGCTCTTTGCTCTACCCTGTACGGTCTTCTCGGTTTTGAGCTATGCTGCCCACAAACATACACACAGGGACATTCTTTTAAAAATATATTTTTTTTTTGGATCCAGGGGATCTCAAAGCATGATTTCCGGTGAAATTTCGTTATCGAATTTTTGGGTGCCCTACTATACCTTCTCTAAATACCATGCAAGTACGTAGTACATGTAAAGAAAGTAAGAAGTAATAAAAAAAAATCTGATGTGTTCCATTCACATGACTTTCTCTACATCTCTGTAACAAATTATTGTTAAAATGCTAATGCTTTTATTTACTTCATGCTAATTGAGAAAAATTATCAGAAATAGTCTTACGACTTGCTTGCTTGTAAGTAGAAGCGAAATAAGGGAGTGCCATAGGTTAAAGTGATAGGCAAAAGCTGGTTGCTATGTGACTGAAATTCCTTTGTTTGTATGGATAGGAGTTGACAAATCTAAAAAACGACCAACTCCACGAAAAAAATGTATATGACATAAATTGTGTGTTTTAACGTGCTCTACGTGGTAAGTTTTTGTCCATCTCGGTTTAGAAGTAAAATTCATCCAGCAAAAAGTAATCTTCAGAGGCTATTCTCAGAAAATTCAAGATATTCATATTATTTGTGAGGTAAATATCTTTAATATATGATATCTTAATCAAAATCGTTAGAGCCATTTTTGAGAGAATCAAAATTTTCAAAAATTTGTCCATGTAAAGGGTATAGTTGGTGGTTAGGGGATTTCATTGTGTCGCATCCTTGAAAGATACCAAACTTAAGTATAGAGTTTGGTATTTAACGGTCTTTTAGTTTTTGAGCTATGCTGCCCACACACACACACACACACACACACGGACCTTTTTCCAAAAATGCTTTATTTATTCAGGTGGGTCCAAAGCATATTTTTCCAGTGAAATCTCGGTATCGAATTTTTGGGTGCATTACAGTGCCTTCTCTATACACCATGTACATAGTACGTGTAGAGAGAGTAAACATGTTATATTGTACTGTCTATTAATACACAAATTGCCCTAAGAAACAGGTTCGTTTAATTATTCAGAAGCCAAACAGCAATAAACAGCATGTCCTGTCAACCCCTCCTCCACTTGAGGTCATGTGTACAGCCGTCCTAGTACATAATCCTGGATTTGGGTGGGGGAACCGAGCAAGGATCTGCTAGATTGCGTCATTGGTGCGAACACCTTTATGATTGAACACGGAATACAATGTAATGCTTAAGACTCACCATGTCGCCCGGGCAACCCAATAGAAACCAAAGGCTAAAGGTCGGCTGAGATATATATATATCATCATTATAATGATACGTATCACAATTATATCAACTTAGTGCTCACAAAGCTATTAAAATAAATCAGATGTGCTCCATTCACATGGCTTTCTCTACATCTCTGTAACACATTATTGTTAAAAAGCTTATTCTTCTATTTACTTCATGCTAATCAAGAAAAAATTAGCAAAAAAGGTCGTAAGTAGAAGGGAAATAAGGAAATACATTAACCTAAATCGATAGTCAAATATTTTAATGGCTAGTTGCTATGTGATTAAATTTACTTTCTTTATATGGCCAAGACTTAACAAATGTCTGTATGAGGAAGGCATAAGTATTTTAAAACTGAATATCTCAAAAACAGTGAACCCAAGAAAAACTGTATATGACATAAATTGTGTATTTTAACGAGATCTACATTTTTGTGCAGTAAGTTTTTTCTATCTTTTACGGTTTACTAGTTATGCAAAATTCAGCACAATTCATCCAAAATAAACATATCTTCAGAAGCTATTCCCAGAAAATTTGACGCAGGATTTAGTGTTAAGTAAACCAAGTCAAGAGAAAATAGAACAATGCCGCCCTAAAAGAATATTATAAAATATATTATATAAGGTTTCGCAATGTAAGACAAAGAAATTTATGTATAAGATGGCAGCGTGACGTCATCGCCTCACGATACACACGAAATTAGCCTGAAATGGAGTGTTTTTAGGAAATTAACTTAGCCAAGGTTATGTAACGCATACAACATATCATAATGTATAATATATAGCTATAAAAGGGTACTTAGAAAAGCATAATTAAAATAAAATAGAATCAAAAGCAGTAATATGGGAGAAGGAGAGGAATAATAAAAAGTAAACAGATACCGGATGCGATAAATTGTTTATACTGGTAACAAAGCATAAGAATAGAGTGAAACAAAATATTGTTTACGAAATATTATCTATATATAAGAACATTTTCATGCAAATTATATAAATGCATTAATTTTAAACCATTATGGATGTATAAAATGTATTATAAATTAGTATTTTACGAAATGTAAATAAGGAAATCTGTTGTTCTCATGGAGACGACAGATCACAATGTATAAAACATTGACCTTCAACTATTGTGTATATGTGAGAAATGTTAATAAGCTTCCGGGACGCAGTCAATGAGAGGGACGCCAGGGATAAAGACGTAAAGAGTTAATCTCGCCAATCGAGACCTCTTGTGTGACGATTAAGTGAACATGATAGCATTGTATTATTGAACAAGAAGACATTGACTGTATATATGTGACACAGTTGTCTGAAAAGTGGGTTCCGTTAAAATAGCGTGCCTTAACGCATCACATTGTTCCGAAAGTTAACGAATAAAAGTTCACATATATCAGAAATCTTTAAATTCCATTCATTTATTATCACATCCTACCATCCAAGCATGGAGGTTAAAAATTACGTACTCACCGATTGAAGCTAGCAGGAAAATATACAGGAAACGTGGCAAAGCAGTACACAATAAGTAATCCGCTGCCGATAAATAAACTAAACGGCTCTAACAATTAAGTCTGGTGCAACTAGCCAATTTCAGTTTCGCCAACTGTAAGAGCTACCAACGCCTTTTAATTCAAACATTTAAAAACAGATTTAAAATAACACAGCACAGCAATCGTGCAGCAGCCCTGAGAACCTGAGGACCTTTTTTATCCGCCCCAAATTCAAGATATACATTATATTTGTTATGGAAATAGTTTTAATATATGGTATTTTAATCAAAATTGTTAGAGCCAGTTTTAAGAAAATCAAAATTTTCGAAAAATTTTCCATGTAAAGGGTAGTTAGGGATGGGAGATTTTCTTGATGATCTTTGCTTCACATCTTTGGAGTTCTAAGTTTGGTATTTTACGCGCTCTTCGTTTTTGAGCTATCGTGTTCACAGGCATACGGACACACACACACACACACACACACACACACACAGATTTTTTTAAAAAATACACATTTTGGATACAGGGGAGCCTAAAACGTGAAATCGCGGTATCGAATTTTTGGATGGAATTCAATACCTTCTCTATACACTATGAACATAATGCGTGTAGAGAAAGTAAAAATCTACGTGTTCCATTCACTTTATATTTTCCATCTGTTGTGCAAACAAACTATTCTTACAAAAGATTATTTTTTGCCACTTTAAGGTAATCAAGATAAATATTACCAGAAATAGTCTTATTATTTAGTTCCTTATAAGTAGGAGAGATATAAGGAAATACTCCAGGCTAAAGTGACACTCAAAACTTTTTAAGGCTGCCACAATGAGATTGTCAGTAAAATTCGTTACTAAAGCCATGGCCAGGAGTAAAAAATACCAAACTTTATATTAAGTTCAGCATCTTTCAAATATGCAACAAGATTAAATAAAATTCCATTCCAAAATACCCTTTATATGGAATATAGCTGATAGAAAAGGTATGGTATTCCATCAAAAAAATTAGAGACAGATGTTTCACAGCAAATTCATGTTTTGAGACTTCTGAATCCAAAAAAAATGTATTTTAGAAGCATGTTTGTGTGCGTGTGTCTGTATGTCTGTGAGCAGCATATCTCAAAAATGTTATGTGTTCTTCCATTCACACGACTTTCTCTACATCTCTCCAACAGGTTATTGTTAAAAAGCGTATGCTTCTTTTTATTTCCAGCTAATCGAAAAAAAATAAGCAGAAATAGTCTTATTACTTGCTTCCTTGTAACTAGAAGCGAAATAAGGGAGTACCATAGGTTAAAGTGATAGTCAAAAGCTGGTTTCTATGTGACTCAAGTTCCTTTGTTGTTATGGACAGAAGTTGGCAAATTCCTGTATGAGAAAAGTATAAGCTTTTCAAAGCTGAAACTAAAAACAAATAATATCTCAAAAACGATCAACTCCACGAAAAAATGTGTGTTACATAAATTGTGTGTTTTAACGTGCTCTACATTCTTTGTGGGTTAAGCTTTTGTCCATATCTTACGGTTTAGTAGTTATGAAAAAATCATCCAGAATAAAGTAGTCTTCCGAGGCCATTCCCAGAAAATTCAAAATATGCATTTTATTTATCGGGTAAATAACATTAATATACGATATTTTAATCAAAATCGTTAGAAACATTTTTTAGAAAATCGAAATTTTCGAAAAAAGTTTCATGTAAAGGGTAGTTTGGGGTGGGGGGATTTTTCTAAAAATCTTCGTGTCGCATCCCAGGAAGATACTTAACTTAAATATCAAGTTTGGTATTTTACCGACTTTTCGTTTTTGAGTTATCGTGTTCACAGACACACGGACACACACGGACCTTTCTGTGAAAATGTTTTTTTTGGATATTGGGGACCCTAAAACATATATTTCCGGTGAAATCTCGGTATCGAATTTTTGGGTGGAGTGCAATACCTTCTCTACACACTATGTACATAGTGCGTATAGAGAAAGTAATAAGCAGAAATAGTCTAATTACTTGCTTCCTTGTAAGTAGAAGAGAAATAAGGGAGTACCGTAGGTTAAAGTGATAGTCAAAAGCTGGTTCCTATGTGACTGAAGTTCCTTTGTTTTTATGGATAGAAGTTGACAAATTCCTGTATGAGAAATGTATAAGCTTTTCAAAGCTGAAACTAAAAACAAAGAATATCTCAAAAACGATAAACTCCACGAAAAAATGTATATTACATAAATTGTGTGTTTTAACGTGTTCTACATTTTTTGTAAGGTAATCGTTTGTCCATCTCTTACGGTTTAGCAGCTATGCAAAATTCCGTAATTTCTATTTTTCTAAGGAAGTACAAAATTGTTGATTGAATCGCCTATGGCAAGGAAACCACGTGATGGATATAGCTAAAACTTTAACTGCCAACTAATAAGAGAAGACGGTTTCTAAATACAAGTTTTTTTTTATGCTGCGAGTGTAATTTCTTGGATTTTCTCTGGATTTACTGAACGCCCCTATAGCAATACACAAAGAGATATATTATTTCTCCCGACGCTTAGAAAGAACTTCAAATTCGATTTTTGAAGGGAAGAACTTGAGTAAGACAAACACATCAATTGGGAAATCAACCGTAATGTTTTTCTTGGGAGCCTCGCCCCGCCCTACCCTAGCATACGTTTCCTGGACATCCATCATATCCACAATCGACTTTCACTGACGTATCTCCAGGCTAGATGCTTTTGTTTAAAAAACTCAGTTACCAAGTGTTTTTGCTGCTGCTAGCATACCAATTTGCTCTGAAAATGCTATGCATACAATCCTATTGATTTCGTTAACCATTATTTACTTTCTCTACACGTATTATGTATAGAGAAGGTATTGCACTCCACCCAAAAATTCGATACCGAGATTTCACCGGAAATATATGTTTTAACGTGATCTACATTTTTGTGCAGTAAGTTTTTGTCCATCTCTTATAGTTTAGCAGTTAAGCAAAATTCAGCAAAATTCGTTCAGAATAAAGAGGTGTCTAGTGGCTCTTCCCAGAAAATTACAGAGATCCGTTTTATTTCGGATATAAATAGTTTTTATGTTCGGGACTTTAATCAAAATCGTTAGAGCAAGTTTTGAGAAAATCAAAACTTTCAAATTTTTTTACGTGTAAAGGGTAGTATGTGGTGGGGGGGCTTTCTTGTAAATCTTCGTGTCGCATCCTTAAAAGATACATTACCTTAATACCAATTTTGGTATTTAACGGCCTTTTCGTTTTTGAGCTATGGTGTCCAGTCACAGACATACATCCACCCCCGGACCTTTATCTAAAAATACTTATTTTTAATCAGGGGGTCCCAAAATATGTATTTCCATTGAAATTTCGGTGCAATACAATTCTCTATAAACTATGTGCATGGTACGTGTAGAGAAATTAATAAGCCAATGTAAGAATAGTGTGTAGAAAACAAAAAACGATAATGTCAAAGAGGAAGTCATATGAATGTAACACATCAGATTTATTTATAATTCTCGTGACCTTTTGCTCCACATCCAATGTTTGGAAAGACGTGGCTCCATAGCAACACACAGACAACTATAAAAACGGAACAGAAAGTACGTGAAGAAATCGCTGAAGTCGGAAGTGGCCGCCACGCTTGCAGGTGTCCAAACAGCGTTAAAGATGGGCGTCACAGTGTGATGTTTACGCAACGGGCAGGTGTTATACAGCCAGCACTGCATTACGTATGCATGGAATTTCTGTACAAACGCTGATGGTTTTTGTCTGCTACTAACCGGTGTCAGAAAAGTTTTGTTTTTCCGTAATTTTCTTTTCATTCAAGCTAGCGTTTCTTCCTCTAGGAACCCAAAAAAAAAAAAAAAAAAAAAAAACTGCCGCTGTGGGCTAAGACCTATATAGCAGCTTCTAACCCAAGAGAAATCCGTTTGTATTACTCACTTTAGATTTGAAGTATGACAAAACTGATGTATTAAAATTTTCTTTACCTAATCAATGACTACATATTCTCTAATATATATGCAATTTTCATTTATACTGAAATTATTTAAGTGCAATTTTAGCTTTTTTAGTTAAAATACCAATATATTTGGTATATTTATGATTACCCAAAGCATATGTCGGGCGTAAGAAGAAACCTCAAGCCTGATAAAGAGGCCTCTGAGCAAAAGTAACCGGCATTTCACGTCCAGTATAGAATGGGACGCTAAGAACCGCAGCAGTTAAAGAACGTCCATAAATAAAACTCAAATTTTAAGTCTTCTCGAAATAGTAAGAAGAACCAGTTTTAAGTTAAATAGGTTTAATAAGTTGTATTTTAATCAAAATCGTTACAGCCCTTTTTAAGAAAAGTAATATTTTCGAAAAATTTTCCATGTAAAGGGTAGTTAGGGGTGGGGATGTTTTCTTGAAAATCTTCGCGTCGCATTCTTGAAAGTTACCAAAACTGAAATTCAAGTGAAGTGTTGAGCATTTCATATGGCAGTGTGTTTACAATTATGCACAACCATCTCCATATGACCCGAGTTTGTGCTCGTTGGGTGCCACGTCTGCCGACTCCCGAACAAAAGGCTGTGCGAATGGAGACAAGTCGGAGGTGCTGCATCTCTTTGCTGATGGAGGGGATGCATTTTTTAAATCGATTATCACCGGTGATGAGTCATGGTTGCATCATTATGATCCTGAAGGAAAACAAGTGTGGAAATCCCCAGTTTCTCCAACATCTATGTATATAGTACGTATAGAGAAAGTACAAATGTATACCCTAAATTTCCTGGGATAGTCTCTGAAGCCGTCCCTTTTGAATTACTTTTGCATAAGTGGTAAACTGTAAGAGATAGACATAAACGTACTACACAAAAAAGTAAGTTCTCGAAGCACATAACTTACAACATACTTCCCAATCTAGCCATTCTGTATGGCTTTCCGCACGACCAAATATCCCGCTTTTTGAAAATCCATGTGCTATTCCAGAACTAGCATGCAATATCACGGCAACAGAGCTATAGTATCCCAGTCTGGCCATCCATTGAAAACCAAACGTCGCGAGTTCAACTGCAATCAAATGCGCCTGTGGTAAAGGACGGGAAGGGCCCAAGTAAAATAACCGGTGTCTAGCACGCTTAGATGCTGACGAGATTATATTTGACTATATTTGCATGGATTTTTTTTTAACTTTATTATTAAAAGAGCACTACAGTTTTATTGCAAAAATAATAAAAGTTTCCAATATAAGACAACTATAAATAGCCTAATTTTATTGATGAACGTTAGTGTAACACGAAATTATAAAAAAAGTCCACCGAAATTACTAAAACTTTTGATTAATTATTTTTGTTGTCAAATGGCATCACCATGCTATGTAGGATTTTGAATGTATACCCTAAATGTCCTGGGAATAGTGTCTGAAGCCCTCTTCATTCTGGATTACTTTTGCACAAGTGGTAAGCTGTAAGAGATAGACAAAAAAGTACTACACAAAAAAGTAGATCTCGTCAAAGCACATAATTTACAATATATTGCCCAATCTCACCATTCTGTATGGCTTTCCGCACGACCAAATGCCCCGCTTTTTAAACCTCTACGTGCTATTCCAGAAATAGCATGCAATATCCCGGCGGCAGAGCTACAGAGTCCCATTTCACATCCTCGCTACGCTAATGGCTGTCATCTTTTAATTTTCTTTACTGCCTGGCGCTGAAACTGCCTCGAATCAAAACGTTCGTTTTCCCTCGCCCTCTCCGCAGTGCTTTATGCCACTTTTGCACAGCCTCTCGAAAATCAAAAGCAAGCGAAAAGAGATGCCGAGCACCGTGACGTATTTATGGGCCTTACCGGGCCCGCCCAGTGTTTACAAGGTAATTGTTGCGTAGGAAATCGACATGGACTGGCGAGGCGTTCCGGTTGCAGGGGCCCTAAAGCATGAGTCCCCAGGGTCCCATGTCGGCCCCATCAATCTGCCGGAGTCGTCACCGTTTACGTCCGTCCCCTCCAGGGAGAAATTCAGAAGGTTCGCTTTAAAACTTCTCCCGGTGCTTTTAGCATTAATCTGTTTCCACTTCAGCAGGAATCCAACTCCGGCTGCGCTTTCTTTATGAGCCCAGCAAGCAATACTGTAACAATGGAAATGGCGGTGTGAAACATAGTTTGACGCAGGTAATTCAATTGTCGAGCGCGCCGAAATAGAGAGGTTTGCTGCGTTGTGTGACAAGGCAGGACAAGGCCTACTGATTAGCCCACGGCTGACAAATGTAGACCCTAGAGGGACAAACATATTATGTAGGAAAACCGCGCATCTTCAACCTTTAATTAATACACGTGTCCTCCTTTCAATGCAAATCTCGTTACAAGAACGACCTGTCTCAATAGTTTACATGGAGACTAATCCACTTTTAGGCTTGTATTGTGGTTAAATATCTCTAGAGAGGAGAGGCAACGTTCTTGTAGTTTCGTTACTATGGCAATATCTCGAACAGACTAATGAAAACTATTGAACCTCAAGTCACATTACTATTGTAACATCTCTCAGTTACCATGGGAGGTAATGCACTTGAAGTCTCATTACTATGGTAACATCTCTCTGTTACCATGGGAGGTAATGTACTTGAAGTCACATTACTATTGTAACATCTCTCTCAGTTACCATGGGAGGTAATGTACTTGAAGTCTCATTACTATTGTAACATCTCTCTCAGTTACCATGGGAGGTAATGTACTTGAAGTTTCATTACTATGGTAACATCTCTCTCAGTTACCATGGGAGGTAATGCACTTGAAGTCTCATTACTATGGTAACATCTCTCTCAGTTACCATGGGAGGTAATGCACTTGAAGTCTCATTACTATGGTAACATCTCCCTGTTACCATGGGAGGTAATGCACTTGAAGTCTCATTACTATGGTAACATCTCTCTCAGTTACCATGGGAGGTAATGCACTTGAAGTCTCATTACTATGGTAACATCTCTCTCAGTTAACATGGATGGTAATGCACTTGAAGTCTCATTACTATGGTAACATCTCTCTCAGTTACCATGGATGGTAATGCAGTTGTAATCCCATTGCTATTGTAAAATTTCTCATAATAACCATGGGAGGTAATGTAGTTACAGTTTCAATATTATGACACATCTATCAAGAATTACCATGGCAAGTAAAGCGCTTCTCATTACTATGGTACATTTGTCAAGAATTACCATGAGAGGTAATGCACTCCTATTCTTATTACCATGACAATTACTACGGCACGTCTATCAAGAGTGACCATGAGAGATAATACACTCTTAGTTTCAATACTACAGCACAGGGATCAATAACTATCATGGGTGGTAATTTACATGTAGTCTCGATAATCTAATACATCCATCAAGAATTACTTTGGGAGATAATGGAAGACCTCCCAAAAGTTCTCATGGGAGTTTAAGAACGTGTAAGCTGCAATACTATGGCATCAGCTTTGAAGTGTTAGCAAGGAAACTAGCCTGCAACCTCATCAACTACGGCAATACCTCTTAAAGTTACCATAGTGTGGTTAAAGAACTTACAAATCTGAATACTTGAAGGCAATCAATTAACTTGTTGCAGCATTACTATGCCAGCATTCGTCAAGAGTTAACGAGGAAACATATCAACTTACAGTACCATTGCTGTAGAAACATCTCTCTGGATTGCCAAGAAAGCAAGGAACTTGTTGTACCTTTCCTTTGGTACAGATCTAAAGAGTTGCAAGGAAACCATTGAATCACAGTATTATTAGTGTGAAAATATACGAGGGCTAATCAACAAAGACTGAGACTGATTTTTTCCTGTAGCTTCCGTGATAGTTTCTTATCTGTAACATAAATATTTTAAAAGAACGGGTTTTTATGTATAATGTCATTAGGCGGCAGCACACTCATATCTGTAGGTTGGTAGTAATGCTCTATTTTGTAGACCCTACGTGCATTTCGCATGCCAGACAATGGAGGAGCAGTACAGCGCAATCAAATTCTGTTTTCGTTTAAACCATACAGTCACCGAAACTTACGAAACGCTGAAGCAAGTGTACAGTGAAGATGTACTACCTCGTGCAACAGTGTTTAGGTGGTTCAAGGACTTCAAAGAAGGCCGACTTGTCAATGTTAAGTAACGTGGGCCTGGTGTTTCGGCTTCTGCTGTAACTGAAGTCAACATCAACAGAGCTGCTGTGATTGTCCGAGAGGATCGGCATATAACATTACGTAACCTCAGTGAAGTGTTGAGAATTTCATATGGCAGTGTGTTTACAAATATGCACAACCATCTCCACATGACCCGAGTTTGTGCTCGTTGGGTGCCACGTCTGCCGACTCCCGAACAAAAGGTTGTGCGAATGGAGACAAGTCGGAGGTGCTCCGTCTCTTTGCTGATGGAGGGGATGCATTTTTTAAATCGATTATCACCGATGATGAGTCATGGCTGCATCATTATGATCCTGAAGGAAAACAAGCCAGCACAGTGTGGAAATCCCCAGTTTCTCCAACATCAAAAAAGGCAAAAGTTGTTCCATCTGCAGGGAATGACTGTAATGGAATGATTTACCAGCATGCAGTTCCCCCTCACACTACTGTTACAGCAGCATAACACACGTCAGAATTGGCTACACTGAGGAAGCATATTGCAAAGAAACGACCAGAGCTTTCTCGGACTGGGTGGCGACTTCATCATGACAATGCACGGCCTCACGTCGCAAATCAAGTCATGCAGTTTCTGGCTCGATTCTACATTACCTATGCAGTACATACACCTTATAGCCCCGAGCTTGCACCCTGCGACTTTTTTTATTCGCGTCACTAAAGGTAAAGCTTAGGGATATTCGATATGAGAACTCTGAAGCAGTGCTCAAGAAAAGTGAGGCGATTCTCAAGGACCTGACAAAGAATGGTCTGCAGCACGTGTTCAAGGACTGGCAGAGGCATATAAAAAGTGCATTGAAGTAAGAGGGGACTGTTTTGAAAAAAAGATCATATAAACATTGAATTGGAGTAAAAAAATCAGTCTCAGTCTTTGTTGATCAGCCCTCGTATATCAAGAGTTATCAAAGATGGCAATGAACTTGTGGCAACGTAGGGATGCTGCATCTCTAAAGTGTTACCATGGTAGTTAATGCGTTTGCAGTAACATTACTAAGGCAACATATCTTGGGAGTTACCATGGAAACTAATGTACTTATTGTCCCATTACAACGTCAGCATCTCTCAAGCTTTATGATGGAAACTAATTACTTAAGGATTACTATGCAAGCCAAAACACAATGTTCCGTTTCTATTATCTAATCTTGTTAAAAGCACATCATGGAGACTATGTTTGCTGTTTCTGACATAGGTATTTTTTTCATAACAGCCGATACACTCGTCCCATTCGAGATACATTATGAAAACGAATTCACTATAATTGTATATCTTTGATTATTGTGATCCCAAAATTGGAGATTCTCCCATGGCGTTAAGGTATTTGGGTTACGTTTAAATAAAGTTATTACATGAATACTATACAGAGAGAAATGTGTGTTTTTGACACTACAGACGACATGAATATGTCCCTCACAATTGCAAACCACCCTTCTTCACGACATAGTCTATTAGAACGAGGTGTGTCCTTAAAGTGGTACCATAAGACATTTTTTTCAAAACATTTATTGTTACATGAAGCAGTATCCTTAACCTACTTTTCAACATAGTTGCCACCATTTTTAAGCATTTGTTATGCCAGCAATTGAAGAAAGCTTTCGCCAGTGAAGAGAGTCACTGCTGACACTCTGCCATTATGAACCGTCTATTTTCGCGAACTGCCTTTATTCATTTGTTTAACCGAAACAACAGAAGACCGACCACTTCATGTTTCGTCATGAATAGTGATTCGTTCATCATTGAATTGCCTAACCCACAGTGAAATAGATTATTGTTTTATAGTATGCAGGAAGGGTGATTTTATCAGGTTATGATTGTAATACTTACATTATTTCTCAAATGTTAGATGGAACATTTGACCTTGTTTATTTATCAAATGTTTTGTTTTTTGTTCACTGCCCTGAATTATGATATGGCCGATCGAGCCTACACCCGATGTACGAATATCGATAGCAACAATAGAAATAGGGAGCAATTATTTTATTTCAGCTTTTAATAACTAGTACATCAAATGAAACATATATACTTTATTTGAGGACATTACAATCACCTCGTTCATAATAAATGCAAATAATGATTATTTTAACTCCTGTTTTGAACTCATTAAATTATAAACTGTACAGAACTTTAAATAAGGATTGTAATTGAATTAACTGAAATTACAATTGTGGAACTAACAGTTAGTAAAAGTGAAGGTTGGCTGCCTGGATTGTCACCCTGTTACCTATAACCAAGGCAGGAGATTAAAGGAACCAGGTAGACTGAAATTACGGAAATTACACCTTAAGTGAGTTGAATTACTACTGCCCTTAAAGTATTCAATTGTTTTTCCAGAAATGTGTATCAATTATTCTATAAATCTATGAATTCATGTACCTTTTTCTCTGATACTACTTGCAATATATAATCACACTTTTGCATGCTTGTTCTTAGTATAATCAGCTACCTACTGAATCTCAAATATTTAGCTATGACGCAATTTTAGTATATATTAAAATATAAATATATTTGCAAATTCAAAAAATAAATATGTGGAGCATTTGCAATGTTGTTGCTTTCTTAATATGAATAATATATACTATAACATCACTATTGTAGCTCAGAAAGTTCAGCTATGTGTTGTATATACGTGGTGAAATTTTCAGCTTTGCAGCTCTCGTAGTTTCTGAGAAAAAGGTACATACATAAGAATCCAAAAATGCTGTTTTGAGAAAACTGAATTTAAAGATAACTAATGTTATAAAAATGGGCACTGTATAATTACTTTACAGAAATTCAGATTTGCATTTAAATTATATTTAAATTTATTAAACTTCTCTTAACCTTCCAAAAGTATACATTTTCTTAAAATAGAAATAATAGAGGTTTTATTGGTGTCTAAAAACAAAAAATCTGATGTGTACCATTCACATGACTTTCTCTATATCCCTGCAACAAATTATTGTTAAAAAGCTTATACTACTATTTACTTAATCTTAATCAGAAAAATGAGCAGAAATAGTCTTATTACTTGCTTCCTTGTAAGTAGAAGCGAAATAAGGGCGTACCATAGGTTAAAGTGGTAGTCAAAAGCTGGTTGCTATGTGAATGAAGTTCCTTTGTTTATTTGGATAGGAGTTGACAAGTTCCTGTATGAGAAAAGTATAAGTTTTTCATAGAGAAACCAAAAATAAGGAATGTCTCAAAAAACGACGAACTTATGAAAAAAATGTATATAACATAAATTGTGTGTTTTAACGTGCTCTACATTTTTTGTGTAGTAAGTTTTTGTCTATCTCTTACGGTTTAGTAGTTATACCAAATTAAGCAAAATTCATCCAGAATAAACAGGTCTTCAGAAGACAATCCGAGAAAATTCAGGATATACATATTATTTGTCAGCTAAATATCTTTAATATACGATACTTTAATCAAAATCGTTAGAGCCATTTTTAAGAAAATCAAAATTTTCGAAAAAAGTTCCACTTAAGGGTAGTTTTGGGTGGGGGATTTTTCTCAAAATCTACCTGTCGCATCCCTGGAAGATACTTAACTTAAATACCAAATTTGGTGCTTTACCGACTTTTCGTTTTTTTGAGTTATCGTGTTCCCAGACACACGGACACACACACACATACGGACCTTTTTGTGAAAATGCTTTTTTAGGATACAGGGGACCCTAAAACATATATTTCCGGTGAAATCTCGGTATCGAATTTTTGGGTGGAATACAATACTTCTCTATCCCTATGTACATTGTACATACGGGTTAGAGAAAGTAAAAATTCTATTTTCACCTTGTCCATTTAAACATACGAACGTCAGGTGTGACAAGATTTCAAACAAATGAACATCAGTTGTGGTAAGATGTTTCGACAAAATCTCTCCAGTCAGATGACCGCGATTTGCTGAAATTGCCTAATCTCGGCCAAGGTATTGGCGCTTTAACAGTTGAGCTTAATTGTCATCATAAATCGCAATAAGTTGGTGACAAATTTCAGCTGGTTTAACATTCCTTTAGTTCAGAATAGTTATTTATGATACAAGAGTTAAAAGTGTAGTTTTACTTTGCAAGAAGGAAAGTTGGTGTAACGAGGTCGTAAGGCAGAAACCCTACGAGCAAAATAAAAACACTTTTAACTTGAGGGTCATACACCATTTTTTAGACAGCAATATTTCTAGATTTATCAATAAATTTATAACACAAGGTTCAACATTCCTTTTGTTCAAGAAATGGTACGTTTTTCTATCGCTTGGAGGCGTGTGTGTATGTGGGAACAGAGTTCGTCTATCGATATAGGTTGGTAATCGATGTAGTAATATCAGTTCTTTACTCTTTACCATAAAACTTATAAATTAACAATTCCATTCCATTCCTTCTGCTATTAAATGATAAACTTGAATATGTTACAACCAAATACCCAACAAATACGTTTTATATGTTTGAAGTTGCCAATCGAAGAAAATTGTTGTCTAGTTGAGCATGTTTAGACACGAGAACGGACTAGCAAAGAAGGCGGTAGTACTATTATTGATTTTATTTTATTTTTCTCAGGAACATAACCTAATTTTTGCCAACAACTCCAATTTAACGCTCTCTGCTGCCTCGAAAATTTCAGCGGTTTCTTCAAACTCGTTAAATCCTATTTGTAATAGCCGCCATGACACAATATTTGTAAAAACAGCGAAAGGTAGGAAGGAACGTTTTCGCTACTGCGCATGTACATTAAAAATAACGATATATCGATCGGACTCTATAACCACAACATTCTATATAACGGATACAGTGATAGTAATAAAACTTAAGTTGGTAACATTGGAGTGTTATAAATATTTTATAAATCTAGAGTTATAAAGAACAATTTTTAGTTCGAGATTTTGTGTTAAAAAGCTTACTTTTAACAGTGTCTGTCTAAAAAACAGTATTACGGAACGCACTTCTCATTCTGCGGGATCAGAAATTGTCTTAAACACTTTGAACGGTCACTAACAACTGTAAACAAAACACGAACCGCCTGTAATGGCGTCAGTGGACAGGCAATAAAACAAAGGCGCGAGAACGCATGCCTGGAACTGTGACACTAGCGCTACGGTGGTGATAGAACGAAATGCTGCTTACTTACTTTCTGGACACCCTTTCTAGTTGGAATGTAAAACTAATTAACTGTTGATTATTCCTATAAAAGGAAAGTTCAATTTCAAAATAAAAGAGCAAATCTGAGAATATGAGCTTTTATTAATTGTGTTAAATTGATACTTTTATGTATTATTTTTAATAAGGTGGACTTGAGTAAAAAAAATGTACTCATAAACTTGTTTTTTTTTTTTTTTTTACTTTCTCTACACGTACTATGCATAGAAAAAGTATTGCACTCCAACCAAAAATTCGATACCGAACTTTCACCGAAAATATATGTTATAGGGCCCCCTGTATAAAAAATACTATTTTCAGAAAAACGTCCCCGTGTGTGTGTGTATGTATCTGTGTGTGTGTGTGTGTATCTGTGTGTGTCCGCGTGTCTGTGAACACGATAACTCAAAAATGAAAATTGGGTAAAATACTAAACGTGATATTTAAGTTCAGTGTCTTCCAGGGATGCGACACGAAGATTTTGAGAAAAATCCCCCACCCCAAACTACCTTTTACGTGGAAGTTTTTTCTAAAATAATAATTTTCTCAAAATGGCTATAACGATTTTGATTAAAATATCGTATGTTAAAGATATTTACATGACAAATAAAATGTACATATCTTGAATTTTCTGGGAATAGCCTTTGCAGACTACTTTATTCTGGATGAGTTTTATGGAATTTTAAATAACTGCTAAACCGTAAGAGAAGGACAAATACTTATCACGCAAAAATTGTAGAGCACGTTAAAACACACAACTTGTGTTCCATACATTTTTTCGTGGAGTTGATCGTTTTTTAGATATTCCTTGTTTTTGGTTTCACCTTTAAAATACTTATACAATACTTTTTCTCATACAAGAATATGTCAACTCGTGTCCAAACGAACAAAGGAACTTTAGTCACATAGCAACCAGGTTTTGACTAGCACTTTAACCTATCTTACTCCCTCATTTCGCTTCTACTAACAAGGAAGCAAGTAATAAGACTATTTCTGCTAATTTTTCTCGGTTAACATGAAGTAAATATAAGCACAAGCTTTTTAACAATAATGTGTTACAGAGATGAAGAGAAAGTCATGTGAATGGAACAAATCAGATTTTGTTTACCTTTATGTAATGTTTTATTTGTTTCTTGTCTTGCTAATTGGGCTCGGGAGATTTTCTGAATATCTTCGTGGCGCATCCATGTAAGGCACTAAACTTAAATACCAAGTATGGAATTTCACAGACTTTTCGTTTTTGAGTTATACGGTCCACCGTTACACGTTATTCTATTTATTTTATATTCAGGGTTCCTCAAAACATGTATTTCAAGTAAAATCTCAGCATCAAATGTTTTGGTACAATAGCTTTCTACCTACTATGCACCTTATACGCAAATGTCAGAGAAAGTAAAAAAATCGAAAGTCTTGCATTCACATCACTTTCTCTAAATATTTTTATCAATTACTGTTAAAGAGCTTATCCTTCTATTTAATTCGTACTGATCGAGACACGTATTAACAGAAAGGGTCTTATTGCTTGTTTCCTTGTAAATATAAGGGAAATAACTGAGTACCATAGACTAAAGCGATATTAAAATCATTTTAAAGCTGGTTCCCATATGATTTAAATTCGTTTCTTTGCATTACCAGGATATGACAAATTGCCGTATGAGAAAAGTTTAAGTATTTTAAAATTGAAACCAATAATAGGGAATATCTCAAAAATGGTCAACTCCACGAAAAGAACTTATAACATAAATGGTGTTTTAACAAAATGTACATTTTTGTGCATTAAATTTTTGTCTATCGCTTACGGTTTACTACATATACATTTTATTTTTCATGTATATCTTTAATATACGATATTTTAATCGTTAGAGCCAGTTTTGAGTAAATCAAAATGTTTGACAATTTTTCCATGTAGTTTAAAAGAAGATAGAATTGACATTTATATAAGTGTTCTATATAAATTACTTTTCCTTTCTGATCTCTACCGTTTACAGACACACGGAGCTGTTTATAAAAACACCTTCCTTTATTTTTTGCATGTAGTTCAGGTAAAATTCCGATATGGAATTTTTGGGTGGAATGCAATACCTTTCTCTCCCTATGTATTATGCACGAAGTAGAAAACGTAATAAGCTTTTTAAAAATAGTTTGTACAGCCTGTGATAAACGATAGAGAGCAGGGAGTGTCATATGAATGCAGCACATTTGAATTTCTACAAGCGTGTTCAATTTTTGAATGTTTAAATTATCTGCCAAGGGATGGGAAAATCTTTATACTCGATAGTTTCGTCTGTATTTCCTAGGAAAGAATAAAACTGCACAATTTGCATTTTATTTAATATCTACGTTACGTACGAGAACGCAAAGGGGCTTAGAACTTTATTCTATGTTAAAATTTCTAATCAATTCCGATAATTCCGTTAGCGCTAAAAGATACTTATGGAGCATTTAACATTTCCAGATATTAGGAATCATAGTTTAATAAAATCAGAAAATAATAAATTTGTTATCCTTTAATATCTTCTATTCATTTCCATAAATAGTCATTTTCCCTCTGATATTAGATTATCGCTGCGCTTTAAAAAACTGATGTGTTACATTCACATGGCTTTCTCTAGCATAATGCATTTAGATAAACGTCCGTGTGTGTCTATGGAAAACATAGCCCAAAAACGAAAAGACCGTTAAATACCAAACTTGTTAGTTATGTCTAGTATCTCCCAAGGAAGGGCGGCGGTCTGGTTGAGTGGTTGGACCATTCGTCTCCCATCTAGGCGCCCCGGGATTGACCCCAAGCGCCCGCATGTAGGATTTGTGGTGGATGAAGAGGCGGGTTTTCTTCGGATCCTCTGGTATTTCCCTCCACTCATTCCACCAATTGCTGCATCATCTACGGGCGACCCCTCGTAACAGGTTCTCCATTTTGTGGTTTTGTGCCGTTGACTCCCCGACACGCATTGGCTCGAAAGTCCTAAGGGGCTACCAGTCCAATTACGGGGAGGGTAAGCCATACGTAACGAAACGAATCCCCAAGGAAGCGACACGAGATTTTCAAGAACATCCCCCCACCGCAAATTACCCATGACTGCCTCCGCGGTCGAGTGATCAGCAAGCTGACTTCTTACCCTTCTTACCCGGAAATCCCGTGTTCGATTCCAAGCTTGAATGAGGAATTTTTCTTTACCCAGAATTATTCCCTATCCCCCACAGAGTCTGGAAGTATGTATGCGAGAGTGAATGTTTGTGTTTTTGAAAGAACCTACAGGCGACTTGTTTCAAGTGCAAATTCCCCGATATGACCTTAGATGTTAAAGGGGGCTACATGAATGAAATAATAAAAAAATTACCCTTTACATGAAAAATTGTTATAAATTCAGTTTTTCTTAAAAATTTGCTACGATTTCGATTAAAATTACGTATATTAAAAGTATTTCTATCGCAAATAAAATGTATTTCTTGCACGTTTTGGAAATAGCCTCAAAAGGCCCTTTATTCTGGATAAGTTTTGCAGAATCTTGCATACCGGATAGACCGTAAGAAATAGGTAAAAGCCTTCTACACAAAATTGTAGATCTGGATAAAATACATATTTTATATTATATATGTTTTTCTTCTACAGTAAAGCGTTTTCGAGATATTCATTGTTGCTGGTTTCATTTTTAAGCCACCTAACCTTTCTCAAACGAGACCATGCAAACCGAACCTCAATTGTTTCACATAGCGACTAGGTTTTAACATATTTTACATCGCTTTAGCAGCTTCTAATTACAAGAAAGTAAATAATAGCACCGATTCTTCTAATGTTTATCTCGATTGGTATGATGTAGATAAAAGAATATTATTTTGTAACAATAGAAGATTATTTTTTTATCAACATATGCTAATCGAGATAAACGTTACCAAAATGGGTCTTGCTAGAATAGAATAGAATAGAATTTTATTCATCCGATTGATCACATTACATAATGTAGGCCACGTCAGAAACTTGCAAATAGGATTGATATTGATGGATATATAAAACCGAAATCTGATCTGTTCCATTCACATGACTTTTTCTACATGCCAATCGAGGAAAAATAGCAGAAATGGTGTTATTACGCTGCCTTGTGATTAGAAGGGAAATAAAGGAGTACATAGCTTAAAGTGATAGTAAAATCTTATAAAAGTAGGTTGCTGTGTGATTGTGGTTCCTTTGTTTGTATGCCCAGGAGTTGGCAAACTCCCGGACAAGAAAGGTATAAGTATTTTAAAACTGAAGCCAATAACAAGGAATATATAAAAGAATGCTCATCTCCACGAAAACGTGTATATAACGTAAACTATGTATGTTTTTATTGGATAAGTTTTTGTCTATCTCTTATAGCTTATCAGATCAGATGCGAACCTGTCCAATGTAAGAGATTCAACTGCTGCATTCCAGTATTGTCGAATTGTACAGGGCATGCACCGGGAATGATGACGTAATACCGCTTATCTGTTTGTGTTTACGCAAGCTCCCGTATACATTCATTCTTCAACCAGGTAATACGTAACATAAAATGTTTGTTTTAACAAAAGATACATCCACTGTGTCATAAGTTTATATCTATTACGGCTTACAAGTTATACTAAAGTCATCCAGGCTGAAGTGGTCTTCGGAGACTATTCACAAAAATTTCAAGATATACATTTCGTTTGTCATAAAAATTTTTTAAAGATATCATTAAAGCAATTTTTGAGAAACCCAACAGTTTTTTTCGTTTTTGAGCTATGCTGCCCAGAGGCACATACATCCACACGGACATTTTTCTAAAAATGTGTTATTTTGGATTCAGGGAGTCTCAAAACAGGTATTTCCGATGAAATCTCGGTACCGAATTTTTGGGTGCAATACAATATTTCTGTATACATACACTATATACATAGTGTATTGAAATTAATATGTATATGACAAACAGTTTTTTTTTTTTTTTTTAACAAAATCGACACGTATTGCGTAATAAGTTTTTGTCTATTTATAACGCTTTACCAGTTAATCAAAAGTTAAACAAGATTGCCTCCGCGGTCGAGTGGTCAGCGAGCTCACTTCTCACCCGGAGGTCCCAGGGGTGGGGAATTTTTCTTTATCCCCCACAGAGTCTGGAAGTATGTATGTGAGCGTGAATGTGTGTGTTAGAGGAAAATAAAATGATTAAACCAAACGTAAAAAGAACCTTCAGACAACGAATTGTTTCAAGTGACAAGCCCCCGATATGACCTTGGATATTCAAGAGGGCTATATAGATTAAACAGTAAAATAAAAGACTGCCTCCGGGTTGAGTGGTGAGACTGAGGTCCCGGGTTCAATTCCCGGCTGGGACGGGGAATTTTTCTTTAGCCAGAATTATTTCATATCCCCCACAGAGTCTGGAAGTGTGTATGTGTGTTTGAGGAAAATTAAATTATTTAAACCAAAAGAACCTACTGACAACCTAAAAATAAAACCAGAAAAAGAAAATAAAAAGAAAGAAAGAAAAAAGTTAAACAAAAATCATCCAGAATGATGTAGTCTTCAGAGACTATTCAGATATACTTTTCACTAATCATAATATCGTAAACATATAGTATTTTAATCAAACCATTAGAGCCATTTTTGAGAAAAGCAAAATATTCTAAATATGGTCAATATAAATGTATTAAGGGGTGGGCAGATTTTTCTGAAAAACTTTCGTGTCGCATCCTTGGAAGATACTGAACTTAAATACCAAATTTAGTATGTCGTTTTTGAGCTTGTTGCCTACACACACACACACACACAATACACAAAACACACACAACACACACATAAAATACAACACACACGCACTCTCACACTCTCAAACACTCGCACACTCACACTCACACACACTCACACTCTCACACACTCACACTCTCACACACTCACACACTCATACTCTCACACACTCACACTCACACACTCTCACACAATCACACACTCACACACTCTCACACACTCACACTCTCACACACTCACACACACTCACACACACTCACAATCTCACACACTCACACACACTCACACTCTCACACACTCACACACACTCACACTCACACACACTCACACACATTCACACACACTCACACTCTCACACACTCACACACTCTCACACACTCACACACTCACACTCACACACTCACACACTCTCACACACACACTCACACTCACACTCTCACACACTCACACTCTCACACTCACTCTCACACACTCACACTCTCACACACTCACACACTCACACACTCACACCCTCACACACTCACACACTCACACTCACACACTCTCACACACTCACACTCTCACACTCTCACACACTCACACCCTCACACACTCACACACTCACACTCACACACTCTCACACACTCACACTCACACACTCACACTCACACACTCTCACACACTCACACTCACACACTCTCACACACTCACACTCACAAACTCTCACACACTCACACTATCACACTCTCACACACTCACACTCACACACTCTCACACTCTCACACACTCACACTCTCACACACTCACACTCTCACACACTCTCACACACCCACACTCACACACTCTCACACACTCACACTCTCACACACTCACACACTCACACACTCTCACACACTCACACTCACACACTCTCACACACTCACACTCACACACTCTCACACTCTCACACACTCACACTCACACACTTTCACACACTCTCACACACTCTCACACACTCACACTATCACACACACTCTCACACACTCACACTCTCACACTCACACACTCTCACACACTCACACACTCTCACACACTCACACACTCACACACTCTCAAACACTCACACTCTAACACACTCACACTCACACACTCTCACACTCTCACACTCTCACACACTCACACTCTCACACTCACACACTCTCACACATTCTCACACTCACACACTCTCACACACTCACACTCTAACACACTCACACACTCACACACTCTCACACACTCACACTCTCACACTCACACACTCTCACACTCTCACACACTCACACTCTCACACTCACACACTCTCACACATTCTCACACTCACACACTCTCACACACTCACACTCTAACACACTCACACACTCTCACACTCTCACACACTCACACACTCACACACTCTCACACACTCACACTCTCACACTCTCACACTCACACACTCTCACACTCTCACACACTCACACTCACACACTCTCACACTCTCACACACTCACACTCTCACACACTCACACTCACACACTCTCACACATTCTCACACTCACACACTCTCACACACTCACACTCTCACACACTCACACACTCACACACTCTCACACTCACACTCACACACTCTCACACACTCACACTCACACACTCTCACACGCTCTCACACTCACACACTTTCACACACTCTCACACACTCTCACACACTCTCACACACTCACACTATCACACACACTCTCACACACTCACACTCTCACACTCACACACTCTCACACACTCACACACTCTCACACACTCACACACTCACACACTCTCAAACACTCACACTCTAACACACTCACACTCACACACTCTCACACTCTCACACTCTCACACACTCACACTCTCACACTCACACACTCTCACACATTCTCACACTCACACACTCTCACACACTCACACTCTAACACACTCACACACTCACACACTCATACTCTCACACTCACACACTCTCACACACTCACACACTCTCACACACTCTCACACTCACACACTCTCACACTCTCACACACTCACACTCACACACTCTCACACACTCACACTCTCACACACTCACACACTCACACACTCACACTCACACTCACGCACCCACGCACGCACCCACCCAAGCACGCACCCACGCACGTGCATACCACACACCGCGCGCACATATTCTTTTAAGTCTGATGTGTCGCATTCACATGCCTTTCTCTACATCTCTATATAAATTATTGTTAAAAGGTTATTTCTGTATCTACATCATGCTAATAGATGAAATTGGCAGAAATGGTCTAAGTATGTTTCGTTGTAAGTAGGAGGGAAACATGGGAGTGTCCTGAGCTAACACGATGATTAAATCGTTTAAAAGCTCGTAGCTATGAGTTTGAAATTCCTTTGCTTGTATGGACAGGAGTTGGCTGATTTCCGTATGAGAAAAGTATAAGTATTTTAATCCTAAAACCCAATAACAAGGGATACGTCAGAAAAGGTCAGTTCCACAAAAAAAAAAGATTATGTGTTCCATTCACATGACATTCTCTACATATCTGTAATAAATTAATGTTAATAGCTTATTCATCTAACCAATTCGTTTTAATCGAGATAAACATTAGCATAAACGACCTTATTACTCAGTTAATGAGTAGGAGGGAAATAAGGGAAAACATATGTTTTAAAATCTATGGGATTGACATCCGTTTCTTTCCACGGCCAGGGGTTGACTAGTTCCGTGCTCAACTTAAATACCAGGTTTTGTATTAAACTGAAGATTCGTTCTTGAGAAATGCTGCCCAGAAGAACATACACACATGTCTTTTTCTAACAATTCTTTTATTTAGGGGTCCTTAAAACACGTATTTGCGGTAATATACTGTTTGTAAGGAATAAAATAATTTTTTACCTTAAGGAGCATTGCACATACGTGCTATGGAAAGCAACAATCAGTTGGGAACTGTCCTGTTGTTAGCTACAGAAAATATAGTCCCATTAATTAATTAATTAAAACTAAGCTGATTCCGCTCTTAAAATCCACTACTGCCGTGAAGATGTGTTTGTCTTATTTTCGATATAATATTATTCCGTGGTTTGCATACTAAAATCCAAGTACATTATTTGTGTAATGCAAGGCACGAAAAATGAGCTATGGTGGCGTGACCAATAAGAACCGCGTTGCTGAGGTGAAAGTGTAATTTCTCCCCTGACAGACTTAATTAAAACTGTGGAGGTCGGCAGATAATTAGTCAGTCTGCTACATATTCGAAATTAAAATATTTTATTATTCCTAAAAGCTAACCAAGAAGCATAGAAAAATATTCCATCGCAGCAGAGTACAGTGTCGACCAAAACAAAAGAGCAACTTGGGACTAAGGATGACGTTAGCTTCATGAAAGTACGATACCTGGTCCAATACTACCTTAAATATTAATTTTGTAATATCTAAATTGATTTTAAAACGTTCTAAAATATGTATTTAAAATATCGGTGTACCATTCAGATGAGTTTCTCTACATCTCTGCAAAAATTATTGTTTAAAAGCTTATTGTTCTATCTACTTCATGCTAATCGAGAAAAACTTAACTAAAATTGAGTTATTGCGTCCTTGTAAGTAGAAGGAAAATAAGAGAATACACTAGGCTAAAGAGATTATCAAATCTATGGTTGCTATGTGATTGAAGCTCCTTTGTTTGTATGCCCAGGAGTTAACAAATTCCGGTATGAGAAAATTATAAGTATTTTAATAATGAAACCAATTACAACAGATATCTCAGAAACTGTCAACTCCACGAAAAAATATATATGACATAAATTGTTTTAACAAGGTATACATTTTCTGTTAAGTAAGATTTTGTCTCTTATGTTTTACCAGTTGTGCAAAATTCCGCACAATTCATCCAGAGGCTATTCCCAGAAAAGTCAACATATACATTTTATTTGCCATATACATATCTTTAATATGTGGTATTTTAATCAAAATCGTTATGAGGCATTTTTGAGAAAATCAACATTTTCGATATTTTTTCCATGTAAATATTTGTTTGGGTAGAACGGATTTTTTTTTTAAATCTTCGTGTTGAGTCCTTGGAAGATACTAAACTTAAATGCCAAGTTTGGTGTTTAACGTACTTTTCGTTTTTGACCTATGCTGCCCAAAGTTACACTCATACACACATAGACACGCAAACACACAGACATGTTTCTAAAAATGCTTTTTTGGAATCAGGGAGTCTCAAAACATATATTTCCGGTGTAATCTCGGTATCGCATTTTTGGGTGCTAAACAATATCTTCTATATACAATTTGTACATAGTACGTGTAGAGAAAGTAAAATTCTCATGCGCCACATTCGCAATACTTTCTCTACGTATTGTACAATAATTATTCTTACAAAGAATGTTCTTCTTTCCACTTGCTGCTGTTCGAGTTAAACATTAGCAGAAATTGTCTTACCATCTTCTAAACAAAAGAGAATTGATACACTAACACGGTAATCAAATATTTTAAAACCGGTCGCTATGTCATTCATTGTAATTCCCTTCTCTTTGCATGACTAGGATGAAAACAGAATAACGACTTCTCATTTGAGAAAAATTTTAATACATAATAAATAATGATAATAATATTATTATTAATAATAATAATAACAATAATATTAATAATACATATAATAGTAATAATAATATTAATAATAGATATAATAGAAATAATATTATTAATAATATTAATAATAATGATAATATTAATCATCATAATGATAATAAAATAATATTAATAATAATCATAATAATAAAATAATAATAGTAATAATAGTAATATTAATAATATTAATCACAATATTAATAATAACAATAGCAATAACAATAATAGCAACAATAATAATAGCATAATAACAATAATTAAAACAACAATAATAATAATTTTAATAATAAGATTAATAATAATAAAATAATAATAGCAATAAGAAGGAGAAGAAGAAAAAGAAGAAGAAGCAGGAGGAGCAGGAGGAAGAGGAGGAGGAGGAAGAGGAGGAAGAGGAGAAGCAGGAGGAAGAGGAGGAGGAAGAGGTGGAAGAGGAGAAGGAGGAACAGTAGGAGGAGGAAGAGGAGGAGGAGGAAGAGGAGGAGTAGGAGGAAGAGGAGGATGAAGAGGAGGAGGAGGAGGAAGAGGAGGAGCAGGAGGAAGAAGAGGAGGAGGAGGAGGAAGAGGAAGAGGAGGAGGAAGAGGAAGAGGTGGAGCGGGAGGAAGAGGAGGAGCATGAGGAAGAGGAGGAGCAGGAGGAAGAGGAGGAGGAGGAATAGGAGGAGGAACAGGAGGAGGAGCAGGAGGAAGAGGAGGAGGATGAAGAGGAGGAGGAGGAAGAGGAGGAGGATGAAGAGGAGGAGGAGGAAGAGGAGGAGCAGGAGGAATAGTAGGAGGAGGAATAGGAGTAGGATCAGGAGGGAGAGGAGGAGGAGGAAGAGAAGGAGCAAGAGGAGAGCAGGAGGAAGAGGAGGAGGAAGGTTTAGCAGTTATTCAAAATTCCGTAAAATCCATCCAGAATAAACTACTCTTAAGAAGATATTGCCAGAAAATTCAAGATATACATTTTATTTGTCAGGTAAATGTTTTAAATATACGATATTTTAATCAAAATCGTTAGAGCCATTTTTGAGAAAATCTAAATTTTCGAAAAAAAGTTCCATGTAAAGGGTAGTTTGGGGTGGGGGGATTTTTCTCAAAATCTTCGGCTCGCATCCCTGGAAGATACTAAACTTAAATACCAAGTTTGGTATTTTACCGACTTTTCGTTTTTGTTATCTTGTTCACAGACACACGGACACACTGACATACGTACACACGGACACACACACGGACTTTTTGTGAAAATGCTTTTTTTTTTTTTGGATATTGGGGACCCTAAAACATATATTTCCGGTGAAATTTCCGTATCGAATTTTTGGGTGAAGTGCAATATCTTCTCTATACACTATGTACATAGTGCGTATAGAGAAAGTAAAAAGAGTACACGCAGACTGTGGGACTAGAACCGCCGACACCCTCTGAAGTGATGAGGGAACATGTAACTAACCAGTTGAGCTGCAATCATTGCGCTCCCTTACTGCGTTAAAACTTGCAGGTATAGTGTCCCACATGTCTCCCTCTCCGCTTCTGATCTCTTTATAACTGTTGTGGACCCCTTTTTGTTTCTCAAGCCTTTCATTTAGCCTTCATTCATTATAACTTACGTTGAAGAACGTATGACAGCGATCCTATTTATATAACATGTACTGCAACAGCAGTTATTAAGCGCATGTTTTTGGAATGGACGTAACTATTGCTGCTAAGGCCTACTTTCCGATGAAGAGCAGGGCTAGATTTGTAAGGTTACCAAATGACCTTCAAGCACGGTAATTCCGACCTTATTACTTTCAGAGTAGGAAGTGTTGCCTATTCCAAAAATAATAAGGAACAGATGAACCACCTTGTGTATATCAACCAAGTATATCAAATTTTAAACCTCGATCCAATTTCTTCCTTTGTTAAGAATGAATGAGTGTATTTATTGAAACACCAATATGCATACATTGATCCACAGCTTTTGCAATATACAATATAGTAAGCAATATTAAAAAAATTAAAACAGTAAACACTAAAGGACAAAGATATTAAAATACAGCACTTGTATTTACAAAACAAAATGTTGTGATGCATTAATGTATCCTATTATAGTATATAAATGCACTTAAAAGAGATATACACACAGAATATTATCACTACCAAAAACACTGACCAAAAAGTATGACATAAAATATATGTAAAACGTTATAACCACTTTTTACTTTCTCTATACGAACTATGTACATAATGTATGGAGAAGGTATTGCACTCCACCCAAAATTCGACACCGAGATTTCACCGCAAATATGTTTTTAGGGTCCCCTTTGTATAAAAAATGCACTTTCACAAAAAGGTCCATGTGTGTGTGTGTGTCAGTGTGTCCGTGTGTCTGTGAATACGATAACTCAAAAACGAAAAGTCGGTAAACTATTAAACTTGGTATTTAAGTTTAGTATCTTCCAAAGATGCGACAGGAAGATTTTGAGAAAAATTACCCCATTCCAAACTACCTTTACATGCAACTTTTTTCAAAAATTTCAATTTCCTCAAAAATGGCTCTAACGATTTTGATTAAATTTTCGTATATTAAAGATATTTATCTGAAAAATAAAATGTATATCTTGAATTTTCTGGGAATAGTCTCTGAAGATTAGTTTATTCTGGATGAATTTTACTGAATTTAAAATAACTCTAAACCGTAAGAGATGGACAAAAACTTACTACACAAAAAATGTAGAACACGTTAAAACACACAATTTATGTTTTATACATTTTTTTCGTGGATTTCGTCGTTTTTGAGACATTCCTTATTTTTGCTTTCTGCTATTAAAAGCTTACAATTTTCTCACACAGGAATTTGTCAACTGCGGTCCATACAAACAATGGAACTTCAGTGACATAGCAACCAGCTTTTGAATATCACTTTAACCTATGAAATTTCGCTTCTACTTACAAGGATGCAAGTAATATGGCTATTTCTGCTATTTTTTTTACTGATTAGCATGAATTAAATAGAAGTATAAGCTTTTAAGGATAATTTATTGCAGAGATGTAGAGAGAATCATATGAATGGTACACATCAGATTTTTGTAGCCTTTTTATGCGCCCCTCTTCTCTATTATTAGCCTTAAATAAAAATCTGATGTGTTCCATTCACATGACTTTCTCTACATCTCTATAGCAAATTATTGTTAATAAGCTTAATCTTCTACCAATTTAATGCTAAAACATTAACGAAAACGGTCTTATTACTTAGTTCCTTTATAAGTAGAGGGGAAATAAGGGAATACAATAGGGTAAAAGACAGTCAAATGCTTTAAAATGTGGTTGCCATTAGATTAAAATCCGTTTCTTTTGTGGCCAGGTGTTGGCAAATTCCTCTATAAGAAAAGTAGACGTATTTTATAGCTGAAACCAATAACAAGGAATATCTCAAAGATCAACTCCACGAAAAAAATGTATGTGACATAAATTGTGTGCTTTATCTTGATCTATATTTTTTGTGTAGTAAGTTTTTGTCTATCTCTTACGGTTTACCAGTTATGCAAAATTCTTTAAAATCATCCAGAACAGTCTTTAGATGCTATTCCCAGAAAATGAAAAATATTCATTTTATTTGTAATGTGAATAACTTTAATATATGGTATTTTAATTAAAATCGTTACAGCAATTTTTCAGAACATCAAAATTTGAAAATTGTTCTATATAAAGGTTATTTGTGGGTGGGGGGATTTTCTTGAAAATCCTCATATCGCATTCTTGGAGGATACTGAATTTAAATAGGAAGTTTGGCGTTTAACCGACTTTTCAATTTTAAGCTATGGTGCTCACAGACACACACACACACAGACATACACGGACCTTTTTCTAAAAATTCTTTTTTTATTCAGGGGGTCGTAGAACATGTATTTACTGTGAAATCTCAGTATCGAATTTTGGGTGTGATGCAATACCCTCTCTATGCACTACGTATATATTACGTGTAGAGAAGCTAACAATGAACTATTTTTTTGTGTTTTTACTTTCTCTATACGTACCATGTACACACATTATAGAGAAGGTTTTGCACTCCTTCCCTGCATCCAAAAAAAGCATTTTCAGAAAAAGGTCCGTGCATGTGTGTGTCCGTGTGTTTGTGAACACGATAGCTCAAAAACGAAAATTCGGTAAAACACCAAAGTTGGCATTTAAGTTTGGTGTCTCCCACGGATGCGACACAAAGATTTTCAAGAAAATCACCCCACCTCAAACTACCCTTGACATGGAAAAAATTGGGAAATTTTTGATTTAATCAAAAATGGCCATAACGATTTTGATTAAAATTTCGTATATTAAATATATTTACCTGAAAAATAGAATGTATATCTTGAATTTTCTGGGAATATCCTCTGAAGACTACTTATTCTTGACAAATTTTACGGAATTTTGCATAACTGCTAAACCATAAGAGATGGATAGAAACTTACAATACGAAAAATGTAGAGCACCTTAAAACACACAATTTACCTTATACACATTTTTCTTGTGGAGTTGATTGTTTTTGAAAGACTCCTTATATTTGGTTGCAGCTTTAAAAATCATACTTTTCTCATACAGGAGTTTAACAATTCCTGTCCATACCTACAAAGGAACTTCAGTCACATAGCAACCAACTTTTGACTATCACTTTAACCAATATTACTCCCTTATTTCGCTCCTACTTACAAGTATCAAGTAACAAGGCTATTGCTGATAATTTTTTTCTCGACTAGTATGAAGTAGATAGAAGCATTAGCCTTTTAACAATAATTTGTTGCAGAAATGTAGAGAAAGACATGTGTATCCTACACATCAGATTTTTGTTGGTGTATTCAATAGTATTATATACAATAATTCCGGTTTATATTTGATTCACCTAAGTATAATCGAAGTTAGCATACAGTAAGCCTCTTATATTTATGACACTATTAGAGTGTCAGTAAATGCCTAACTATGAACATCTGAACCTGCAGTAGGTGACAGAAAATCTGCCACACACCCAGTACCAAATATAATACAGGACTGTGCAATTTACGAGCTTATGATATAAGGCTTCTACCACTGGGCATCCGTTACACAGATTAGATGTACATCTCCCATGCCACCACTATTTCATTAACATCAGAGTGCACTATAACCTTCTGGTCACGGGTAGTATACGTATTAGCAAATTGACTAAATAGCCGCCATTAGGGCTATGAAAAACCCGTTGTAATTTGAGAGGAATAAACGTAGAAATCATCTGGTTCCTTATTCTTTTTTCTGTACAAAAATACAGGATGTTAATGAACTACACTGAAATATTTTCACAGAATAAGTAATTTGAGATAGGAGACATTTGGTCTGTTTATTGAAATTTCGAAGTAACGGCTATAAGTTTCTGAAGTGCCAGTACGCCACGTTGCGCGGCACTTCGTCTGGAATGAAAAAAATAACAATAAAAAACGTTTATTCCTTGACAGGAATCGAACTCATGAGCTCTTGGTTGTAGCTTCCCACGGTACGCATTAAGCCACTAGAGTACGCTACATAACTCAAGAACATAGTTAACGAATGCTCAGTGTCGCACTGTCAAGTGATTAGTTCGAGATTTTACAGATATTTGCGATATTAAATCTTGAGAACGCTATTAACGAGCTGCTAAAAATCGATATTTCTATACTCGGGCTGCAGTTTTAAAGACATTCTAAGTCATTTGTTCATGAGTGCGATTCCTGTCAAAGAATAAACGTTTTTTATTGTTATTTTTTTCATTCCAGACGAAGTGCCGCGCAACGTGGCGTACTGGCACTTCAGAAACTTATAGCCGTTACTTCGAAATTTCAATAAACAGGCCAAATGTCTCCTATCTCAAATTACTTATTTAAGTAATCTACATATTCTGTGAAAATATTTCAGTGCCGGTCCCCATGGCCACGCTCGCTAAAGCGTCTCGCTTTGGTGCTTCGTTGGCAGGGGATCGTGGGTTCGTATCCCGCCTTGGGCATGGATGTTATGTGTTTGTGCAATGTGTATATGTTTGTAAAAGAAACAGTAAAACCAGTAAACCAGTAATCAGTAAAACCTACGGGGGGAAATGTAAATAGGGATACAGTACCGGAGTCCTGATCAGACTCCGTTACTGTTTAAAAAAAAAAAAAGAACATAGTGAACGAATGTTCAGTGTCGCACTGTCAAGTGATTAGTTCGAGATTTTACAGATTTTTGCGACATTAAATCTTGAGAACGCTAGTAACGAGCTGCTAAAAATCAATATTTCTATACTCGGGCTGCAGTTTTAAAGACATTCTAATCATTTTTTCAACATGCTTTGCCTTAACACCGACTTATCAGCACCTGATACCCAGACGTTTAACGCCATTTAGCTGCGTTATGTTTATCCGGGGACCATGCAGCGCCGATCTCAAATTACTTCGGTGTAGTTCATAACACCCTGTATATATATTAAGCTGCGCAAACATTACGTAAGACAATATTGATATGATTGTTTCTTTTCACTAAAGGCGTGTATAGGTCAGGAGTTGGATAGGTGGAGACACATTGAAAAATAATAAATAATCTCAAAGTAATTCACCTTGTGGTTTACATGCGAATCAGTTAAGAAATTTAATGCTCTGCCGGCATGTTGTCATGGTACCTCAATGGTACAACAACCGGCCATAGCCAGGGAGATCCGTGGTTCAGTCTGACTCCATCTATCGATTATATGAAACATGCTTACTTCACCTACTTTGAAAGCATCATTAGTTATGGTGTTTACATTCTATAGTAATGGTGCTTGCCTAACATATGTATTACTATTACAAAAAACTATCTGTTGTGCTCCATTAACGTGACCTTCTCTACATTTCTGTAACAAATTATGGTTAGTAAGCTTATTCTTCTATCTATATAAAGTTAAAACATTAGCAGAATGGTAAGATTACTCAGTTCCTTTATAAGTAGAAGGGGAATAAGGGAATACACTAGATCAAAGCGGCAAACAAATGTTTTAAAATGTGCTTTCTATGGGATTGAAATCCGCTTCTTTACGTGGCCAGGAGTTGACAAGTTCCAATATTGAGAAAAGTTTCAAGTATTTTAAAACTTAAATCAATAACAAGGAATATTTCCAAAACGGGAAACTCCACGAAAAAAAAAAAATGTATATAACATAAATTGTGTGTTTTATCGAGATCTACATTTTTTGTGTAGTAAGTTATTGTCTATCTCTTAGGGTTTATCAGTTATGTAAAATTCAATAAAAATCACCCAGAATAAAAAGGTCTTTAGAGGCTATTCCCAGAAAATTCAAAATTAATGTTTTATTTGGGATATAAATATCTTAAATAATAACCATTTTAATCCAAATCGTTACAGCCATTTTTGAGAAAATCAAAATTTTATAAATGTTTCCATGTAAAAGGTAGATTAGGGTGGAGGAATTTTTTTTTTTTTTTTCAAAATCTTCGTGTCGCATTCTTGGAAGAAACCAAATTTAAGTACAAAGTTGAGTATTTTATGGACTTTTCGTTTTTGAGTTATCGTGTTCACAGACACGGACCTCACGAGGCTGAGTGCACCCCGCTCCAGATTTCCCAGCGGGGGAAAATCCACCCAGGTCTCCCGCTTGGCAAGCAACAACGCTACCACCGCGCTATGAAGACCACCGTATAAGACCCTTTTATTTATCTTCAATTACTGTGACGTAAGATAAATAACAATTTCTTATAAGAATAATTTGGTTACAGAACAGGTACAGAATACTATGTGAATAAAATTCATCCGACATTATATAGTGTTTTCTTGTTTTAAAATGAATAAAGATAAGTAATTCTGCACTGTAAGGGGCATTTCTTGTTAAATAACTAATAACTTCAAACATTTTGTAGTCGGCTTACTCTCCCTATATTAGAACTGACGCCCCCTTACTGACCGCATGCCTAGGGGTCAGAAGTCTACCGGGGAGCCAATGGTACAACACTACAGAATGGAGAACCTGGAATGAGTGGTCGGCCCGTAGCCAGGCATGAACGTGAGGGAGTTTTTTTTTTTTGTAGTGCTTAACGCCCGCTTTAACTACTTATGGCACCGCAGGTGGTGACACTGATGATACATGAATGATGATGGAGCACCGGTGGAATGTGATGTCGGGGGAAACCGGAGTACCCGGAGAAAACCCGCCCCAGCGCCACTTTGTCCACCACTAATCTCACATGCGGTCGCTTGGGATCGAACCCTGGCCGTCTAAGTGAGAGGCGAGTGGTCTAACCACTCGGCCACGGCGCGGCCTCGTGAGGGAGTGGATGATATGAAATGCAAGCGAACTGGATGGTAGGAAAGGTGAATATTAGGGATAGCATCCTGGGGACCGATAGCAGGGCACATGTGAATACCAGTTGCACACCTACCGAGTAGTGACCGACCTGCATTGGCGACTGCAGGCGCCGCATGTAAACGCGTTGGGGAACGTGGTTTGACGCAGCAGTATTACATTGAAATGCCTCGAGCCCTGAAATCTGTCCATGAACTTGTGCAAGCAGTTAATCAGAGACCCTGACACCAGCTTTAGACCATGTGGGGAAAAAAAGAGAAGACAGCGTTTGGAAAAAATGTCGATTTTCAATAATGCATGAAATACAAAATGTGCTACGAGGTGTTGCTACGGAAATAATTACTGATGAAGTATCTTACCAATAGTCATGCTATGTCGCATTTCCGTTTTGTTCCAATCACATCTTGAGATATAGAGCGAGTTTTACAACACTATAAAGCCTGTTTACCTGCCAATCAGAGACGATTCACATTTGAGAGCTTACGAATGTATGTTGTTATACATTGTAATCTATGTAGTTTGAGAGAAAATGAAACGGATAATGATGCTGATGACTCGATGGACAACTGCAATTGAATGTATGTAAATATTAAAATTGTTAGATCACGTAAATTAGTGGTATTTATGTATACCACCCACCCAACCTCAATCGCCTTCTACTGCTAGTGAAAACATCACAGTCTACCACTGTCCCATTTTCCTTCTATTAGTACCACTACGTACACACCGCATTGTCAACACATCACAACTATATACCATGCTGCGCTAACTCCTTCCATCGGTCCCCAAGATGATTATGTCACAACTAGCGCTGTGACTGGGGAGCGTAGCGGACTAGGGAAGCTTAGAGATAGAGACAACTCGCTGGGTTGTTTATTGACCCATTTATTTATAACGGTGTAAGTTACACGCTAAGAGATGAGCTTAATCTCTCACATAATATTAGTTAGTATTGTATTTTTTTTTTCAAAACGACGCCAAACGAAGATATGGACCTTGTTGGTCATACGTGAATATAAATTTCACCTCTAAATTCGGCACATACAAAAACTGCCATATAATCACCATGGATTAGGCAGTAGTACATAACCAAATGGCACGTGCCTGGCCCACTCCAAGAGAGATGCCGGTTGGTAGCGATGGTCCCAGTCGCGTGGTATTTTTTTCCTTTTTTTAATTTATTTATTCATTTTGTTAATTACAAAAGGTATAAGTTATATTATAAATACAGTATATCAGTTCACAATTTTATTATATATGTATAGTTATGAACAATGTTGTCTGTGAGGTTTAAATTAAACATGTGCAGGAAGATGATAACAAAATGAGAAGATTTTGTAATCGCTATAGAATGAGCAAGGCAAAAGCTGTTGCCGATTGCAGTGAAAGACGCCTATGTTTTTGCAGATCTTCTCTTGCTGCTCTAAGATGACAACGTAAACCCTCGACGCTGGGATGCGTTTCAGACAGCATATAATGCTGAAAGCCTAGAGCGAGCCACATCTGTGCGAAGCTGTCGGTAGTACTTCGAGTCTCTAGTTGTAGTAATGTGCGAGCATAATCGTTGGGATTTTGCGAAGGAGCAAGACGGTGCAATTGCGAAACAACCCAGTGCCAGATCTGTCGTGCTGTTGTGCAGGTAACAAAACGATGGCGTAGAGTATCCCGCACACCGCAAATGTTGCATGTGGGGGTCCTCACCATGTTGTATCGGAATTTTTTATCCTCTGTAGCCACAACATCATTGATGACCAAATATGCGCATGTAGTCCACTCCGTAGATAAGTTGCGCAAATGGATGTTCCGCCATACCTGACAGGGTCTGTTTGGCATCTATCCACCACATGAATTGGTGCAAGCAGCCGCTGTAGGACAAGCTTGTAGAGCTCAGTTGATAGTCCTCTAGGTTGCTGAGGTAGGACATCGACATCAATGCCATCCAAAACATGGAGTGCTCTAAACCCGCAGGAGCAGCCCGAACTGGAGTTGCAAGAGAATTCTTGAAGGGTTCCCAAAATGTTATTTCTTGTTCCTCTCCATATCCCCTAGTGGCAAGTATAATAGATTTAACAAGAAGCGCTTTACTCTTAGGTCCCACTGCAATTAAACCTAAGCCGCCTTCGTTATGTTTTCGCCACAATTGGGTTTTAGCTACACGAAAGGGCTGTCCTCTCCATAAATAGTATCCAATAAGTCGTTCAATTCGGGAGACCTGTTTTTCAGGCATTGGTAGTATCTGCGCCATATACCATAATTTTGCCAAAACAAACTGATTGATGTGCCACACTTTCTGTAGAAGATTCAAGTTCCGGCCAAGATGTGCATTGGTATTCAGCCTAATCAAATTTATTTTGTGATCCCAGTTGCGAGCAATCATCGATGTAAACGGCTTGGAGAAGATGGTGCCGAGAATCTTGACACTATATTGTATCGGGATATCGAGAAATGTGTGATCAGTTGGCCACAATCCAAAAGGGAGCAGTTGCGACTTCGCGGTGTTCATTTTGGCATTAGAAGCTTCCTCATAAAGTGTGATGGCGGAATGTACCAAGGGTAAGGCCTCACGCCTACGGATGAGCAGCGTGACGTCATCAGCATAAGCTCTGGCACAAAATAATCGAGCTGGAGTGACAATCCCAGTCAACTTAGCCTGAAGATAGTGAAGAAAGGGTTCTAAGGAAAGGGAGAAGAGAATCATTGATAGTGGACAACCCTGGCGTACAGAGTTAGTAAGCTTTATAGGCTTACTGAAATATCCATTGACTTGCACCTTCGAAGACATCCCACTATAGACGGTTCTGATTGCAGATATTAGCAACGGTGGAAGTTTGAATTTCTGAAGCACTTTAAACATATAAGCATGGCCAACTCTATCAAAGGCTTTATCAAAATCCAGACTGACCAACGCAGCAGCCTCCGATGGATTCCGTTCATAATGGAGAATTGTATCTCGGAGGACCAGAAGCTTGTCAATTATGGTCCTGCCCGGGATGCCACATGTTTGTCCGGAGGTTATAATTGTAGGTAGAATAGCCCTTAATCTGGATGCAAGTACTTTCATCACAATTTTGTAGTCGCTGTTTAAAAGTGTTATGGGTCTATAGTCCCAGACACTCATTGGAGACCTTTTCTTTGGGATTAAGATGACGATGCCATCTGCGAATGCAGGGCAACACTTCGATCCAATAAGGATCTCATTTACCAACTCTACAACTTCTGCTTTGATTATACTCCAAAAGGTCTTGTAAAATGAATATGTCAGGCCAACTTCTCCTGGGCAGGAATGGAGGCCAGCGGAATTAATGGTTTGCAGAATCTCGGTGGCAGAATATCGCTGCTCCAAGGAACGCTGTTCCTCGACAGTTATACCGGTGTCAACATATTGGAAGAGCTCCTCCATGGCGTCATTGCGTAGGTCAGTGGTGTCAAACATGGTGCTATAAGATGTATGGATAGTCTGTAGGATTTGAGGCACAGAGGTGACCTTGGCGCCTACCGGTGTCAGAAGAGCATGGATGTAACGACCACTACCAGCACACTTCTCCTTAATGGTATGAAAAAATGAAGCCTTCTCCTGTGCCACAACGGAGTCATGAGTTCGCGAACGGGTCATAGTTCCCGCCAAAACATGTTGCTGTATTTCCACGAGCTTTTGCTTCACAGCTTGAAGGCGATGGGATACGTCTTGACCACTCTGTTGTCTAGAGAGGAGACCCATTAATGTTTCTTGGTAGAAGTCGAAGGTGTGACGTCGTTCAATTGCCCTCTCACGACCCTGGTCGTAATACCAGGCTTAAATATACGTCGCCATTTCTCCACCACCGACAGCGGGGAGCGTCGAGCTTTACCCTGAAGACTTTGCCACAACTTGGCAAAATCAGCAGCAATAATGTTGTCTTGTAATAAAGCCTCGTTTAATTTCCAATAACCTCTGCCATATAGCGGAATGCGACTCTCAGCGATTAATTGCAGTTTGACAGCATGGTGGTCAGTAAAGGCAACAGGTAAAACTCGCACTGAGCGCTTAAATAGAAACGATCTATTCTTGAGGCACAGTTCGCTCGACAGTAAGTAAATTCTACAGACGTAGCGTTCATATATTCCCAAACATCACAAAGACGTAGCCCGGTTACCAGCTGATCCAATGCCAAAGACTTGTTATAAGCAGGACGCTGATCCTTAGCATGTAGCACGCAATTGAAGTCGCCTCCTACTAAAAGCAGGGCATAATTCCATCTCAAATAATAGGGTAGAATATTTGTTATAAATTCTTTTCGCTCATGGCGCCTATCACTCTCTGAAGGCAGGTATAGGTTAAGTAGCAGCATGTTGTGCATTCTAGCTATTATCACACGACCACTAGGATGCATCTCTATCTCGGCAAACGTCAAACCTGCTATGTACTAAATAGCAGTACCACGCATATTTTCTCCAACATTCACCACCCAACTGTACTGTGGACCCATAAAGCCAAAGTCGGTTATGTTAACTTCTTGGAGGAAAACTAGATCTAAATCATGAGTCCGCACAAAATCACGTAAAAGAGCCTGTTTGGCAGTGCAGCGTAGGGAGTTGATATTAACAGTGGCAAAGGTACGTAAGACAACCATTAAGACAAGGCCAGAAGTAAACCAGAGCAGGTCACCGTCCAAGATGTATCTAGTCATTTTCAACGGCATGAATATGTGTTCGTGATACCCGTGGAAACGTTTTCGGTAGGCTTCCAGACCGAGAAGGCAAGTGTTTCCTGAGTCGAGGGTCTCTCACGGTCTCCCACGCGATGTTAGTCTCCGTTTCTTCGGTGCCCTCCTCCTCACTAACAGACAGCGGGCGTTCTCTCCTAACCGGCACAGGTTCGTCGGAATCCATCTCACTCCATTTCTGGTGTTCAATTATTAGAGTGTCTGGTGTATCGCAGGGGCCAATCATGTTCTGGTCACCACTATTAGGCACCACAACAACAGAAGATCGTGTAGGGGATGAGACACCCATTTCTGCTACTTCTGAGGGAGTATTGATAGCTACCGGTGCGGACACAGAAGTCTCCTGCACCGCCACATCGTCACGCATACAGCTGGTATTCGGGTAGACTTCCCCTGTAGGTTTGACGTTACAAACAGGCTCTATTTCAAGAGCTTCAGTAGCGGGCCCATTTGACGCACCTACTGTTTGTTTACATTCCTCTTCAGCCCGAGCGCTAACTTGACCTCTCACTACATCGCTGAGTAACACAGCCCTGCGCGAGACAGAGACAGGCAGTACAGACTTTTTGTATATACAGTGTGAGTGAAAATGAGAAGCTTCCCCACACACATAGCAAGTTTGCGGTTGTCCTAGATAAGTCACACCAACAGGAAACCCACGCACTACTACTGTAGATGGAATTTCCTTTTTTAATTCCATTCGTACAGAACGAACACCAGACTTGACGGGGTACTTATAGCCTGCGTGCCATTGTTCTTCTTGAACCTCTAGTAATTTCCCATATTGTGAAAGTTTCTGTTCCAGAAACGTGTGAGTGATCTCAGGCACTAAATTGAAAACCCGGACATTTACAATGCGGCAGTCAGTGGGCCCAATATTTACCGTTAGGATTTCACCATTCTCATAACTAAACTTTGCCGCCCCTTGAAATTGCAGTAAATATCTTTCATAATGTGTTACAGATATACATTTTATAAAAACTGATTTTTCTCTAGAATGAAACTGTGGTGTATCTACCTGATCAGGTGGTATTTTCATGTAGTCGTGAATCCAGTCATGCACTTCCTTCGCGCTGGGTCCACGTTCAGCTCCTCGAAATGAGATTTGCAAAGTATTTGGCCGGCGTATTGCCTCTATCATTAGAAATTCTTTCCTTGTAGAACTATAGACTCACACAGAACAATATATTTGACGTTCCTTAACGCCGCTCGATTACGCGCAACACAGCGGACAAACAACCTCTCGGTCCGCTAGCTGCAGCCAGACTGTATGACGGCCCTTTCAGGCGCTTACCTTTGTATCGATGTTGCGTGGAGGTTGAGGGTTGCAGGGCCCTGGTGCGTACCGAGCTTGGCTTGTCTTTTGAAGCGACAGCGAGACCAGCCTCTCAACTCAGAAAAACCTTATGTGTTACACTCATATGACTTTCTCTAGCTGTTCTACAAAACTTCTTACATAAGATTATTCTTCTTTCCGCATCTTGCTAATTGAGGTTTTTATTGCTTAGTTCCTTATAAGTAGGAACAAATAAGGGAATACACTAGGCTAAACCAATAGTCAAATGGTTTAAAAGCTGTCGTTATGCAAATGTCATTACAAATCCCTTCTTTTCTTGGCCAGGAGTAGAACAAAGAAAACCGCACACTCCCGTCTGAGAAAGGTATAAGTACTTCACAACTGAAACTAATAACAATGAATACCTCGAAAACTGTAAGCTCCACGAGAAAAATGTATATGACATAACTTGTGTATTTTAAACAAACCTACATTTTTTGTATAGTAAGTTTTTGCCTATCTCTTACGGTTTACTAGTTATGCCAAATTAAGCAAAATTCATCCAGAATAAACAGGTCTTCAGAAGCTATTCCCAGAAAATTCAAGATATACATTTTGTTTGTAGGTAAATATCTTTAATATACGATATTTTAATCAAAATCGTTAGAGCCATTTTTAAGAAAATCAAAATGTTCGAAAAAAGTTCCATGTAAAGGGTAGTTTGGGGTGGGGGATTTCTCTCATAATCTTTGTGTCGCATCCCTGGAAGATACTAAACTTAAATACCAAGTTTGCTGCTTTACCAACTTTTAGTTTTTGAGTTATCGTGTTCACAGACACACGGACACACACACACACACACACGGACCTTTTTGTGAAAATGCTTTTTTTTTTGATACAGGGGAACCCTAAAACATATATTTCCGGAAAAATCTCGGTCGAATTTTTGGGTGGAATACAATACTTCCCTATCCCTATGTACATTGTACATATGGGGCTAGAGAAAGTAAAAAAGGAACCCCTTACAGAAGACTATGGCTTATTATTTAGGGAATCACCGCCTACGGGTGTCCCGTTTAACATGGCGTACCTTAAGCTTTAGTTATGTTGACCAATGAGAGCCAAGCATTCCAATTGTTCTAGAAAATCGTGTCTGATTCAGGAGTGCCAGGATCTGGCTCGGTGCCGTGCCCATTGGCACGTAGGCAACCGGAAGTTGATGGCATAGTACATCCCATGGGATGGTCACAGGAAGTGGTAGCCCACATTATTCCTGTTAAATGTCAAATACTGTTATCAGCCATCAGCTAACAAAGAGAATTTTTAGAATTTAGAAAATATGTTCAGCCCTCTGAACTAAAGAATGTCTTCTACTCTAATTAAAGAAATGTTAAATAAAGTTCTGAATTGATCTGCACGAAGCCTCTGGTCTACCATACCTGGAGGACGAGATTAGGCAACAAAATTCAACGAAGGGTTACCATTCCATCGGAGCGCCCTCGTTAGGTCTCTTGGGGATTACGATCCCACAAACCGCCGCTTCAGGCGATACCGGCTTCCCCGCATGGCTTGCGGGCATCACCGGTAACGAAGGAGCACCTCTAACAGCTGCTACGGCTAAGCTCCTTATAAACCTTCAAGAGTTGCTTGGATTCAAAATTAAAACCTCAAAACAAACATTTTGATAAACACACACCAGCGGTGCACAAGGGCCGTTGCACCATCATAAGCAACCGTCGAGGAGCAACACTTGCCTCCTCCCGTCACTCCACAACCCCAACACTCACCCGCCATCCTGCAAACACCACAATCCCGTCAGAACGTGGTTAAGTTCTCTCCGAGAACAGGGACACGTCTATCACACCTCGGGCTGCCCTCAGCCTGCCAATTGCTCTGGACTGGTGTATTCTTGAACACCCCTCAACAGTCCACGTGACAATATCCCTAGTGATGATGAAGCAATTGATGGAATGAGTGGAGGGGGGAACCGGAGGTCCTGGAGGAAACCCGCTCAGACTGTACTGTTCTCCAAAATTCGGGTGTTTGGGATCGAACCCGAGCGGTCTAGCCACTCGCCCACTGCGCATACTGAAGATATTGCAACGAAAGTGTGTGTGCACTGTTTTCTGCCTTATAACGAAGCAAATATACACACGTTTATGGAAATTAGGAACTCCATCTATGGTTGTTAAAGAAAGCAGACCGTTTAAGGGATAACCTTTGAGTATCCTACATCGGCAGGTTCACAAAGGTTTTCCACTAACAGTAGAATTTGTGTGGACGTGTGCTTAGAAGCGAATCTCAGCGCCCCAAAGGCTTTCTGAAGTGGACGGTCTTCGCTGTAAAGAATAAAGTGTAGTGGCTTTTTTTTCCGAGGAGAACCAAACATTTTATATCTACTGCAGCGCTCGCCTCTGTTAACTGGGCAACGAAGTTCAACTATCCTATAAGAAACATCTGAGCACAGAATTAGTATATTGCACTAAGAACCGTAAGTTATACTTATCAGGTCGAGACTGCATACTGAAGGGTAAATACGAGGATGGTTTTTTGTTTTTACTTTCTCTATACGTACCATGTACATGGTGTATAGAGAAGGTATTGCACTCCACCAAAAAATTCGATACCGAGATTTCACCGGAAATATATATTTTAGGGTCCCCTGTATCCAAAAAAAGTATTTTCACAAAAAGGTCCGTGTGTGTGTGTGTGTGTGTCCGTGAGTCTGTGAACACGATAACTCAAAAACGAAAAGTCGGTAAAATACCAAACTTGGTATTTAAGTTTAGTGTCTTCCAGGGATGCGACACGAAGATTTTGAGAAACATCCTCCCATCCAAACTACCCTTTACATGGTACTTTTTTCGAAAATTTTGATTTTCTAAAAAATGGCTCTAAACATTCTGATTAAAATATCATACATTAAAGATATTTATCTGACAAATAAAATGTATATTTTGAATTTTCTGGGAATAGCCTCTGAAGACTACTTTATTCTGGATGAATTTTGCAAAACTACTAAACCGTAAGAGATGGACAAAAACTTAACACACAAAAAATGTAGAGCACGTTAAAATACACAATTTATGTTCTATACATTTTCTTAACTTTTCTCATAAGGAATTTGTCAACTCCTGACCACATTAACAAAGCAACATCAGTCGCATAACAACCAGCTTTTGGCCTTCACTTTAACCTATGGTACTCCTTTGTTTCGCTTCTACTTACAATAAAGCAAGAAATAAGACTGTTACTGCTAATTTTTCTTGATTAGCATGAAATAAATAAAAGATAAGCTTATTAATAATAATTTGTTACAGAGATATAGAGAAAGTCATGTGAATGGAACACATCAGATTTTTTTTCAACTTCCGATAGGCTATAAATAAATGACAAGTTCATAGAAAACAATTATTTTATTATTAAAAGTTTTGGACACTTATGGTTACTTTTCAACATAATCACCGAAAAGATTTAGACATTTGTCTTATCTGTGTACAAGCTTTGCAATACCCGCTTCAAAATATGTTACCGCCAATGATTTCAACTGAGTATTGACGTTGTTTTGAAGATCTTCGTACTTTACAGCGTTTGCGGTGAGCTATTCAAAACAAACGAAGAGGAATTCTGACTTCAGAAATTGTGTTGCTCGTCCACACACTGCCGGTACAACCCATCGGCTCCTTGAATAATTTCAATAAGACATTTTCGATCATTCGGCATACAGTCCTGACCTGGCACCCAGCGACTTTCACCTTTTCCCTGAGCTGAAGACGTGGCTAGGAGGGCAGCGCTTTATAACGAACGAAGATATGTTGGAAAGTTACCATAAGTGTACAAAACTTTTAGTAATAAAATAATTGTTTTCTATGAACTTGCCTTTTATATATAACCTATCGAATGTTGAAAAAAAAAAAAAAAAAACCGCCCTCTTAGATCTGATGGGGAATACTGGAAAAAAAAATCTCATTTTTTCCATTCACATGATTTTCTGTACATCTCTGTAACAAATTAGTTTTCAAAAGGTTCTTTCCTCATCATGATAATCGATATAAACATTACCAGAAATTGTTCTTATTACTTGGTTCCTTGTAAGTAGAAAGGCCAGCATGTAATGTATTCCATTCTCATGAAGTCCTCTAGCTGTTCGGTAAACAAACCTTTTATTCAAAAGATTAATCATGCTAATCAAGATAAACAAGAGTAGAATTATTACTAGCTTCTTTATAAATAGAAGGAAAACAAGAAAATTTACAAGCTAAAGCGATAGTTCTTTCCGGTCGCTAAGTGAAACAATTGATATTCCAATCTCTATGCTTGCGAGGAGTAAATAAACGAGAAATGAGGAAAAAGATGTCTTCCCGTTTGAGAAAAGTTTAAGTGGTCTCAAGTTGAATCAAATAGTCCGGAATATTTCGCAAACGTTTAACTCTAGAAATGGGCGCGAAAGACCACTTAATTTTGCTTAGAGGCTTTTTATCAGACTTCAGGTATTTTTACGTAAATCTACAGCTTTACTTACCTTCCAAAGGAGGAAAGGTTAAGGGTATTTATGCCCGAAAAAATCCATCCTCCTCCGCCGGGTTTGAACCCGCAATCTTGGGTACAGGAAATTATCATGGTAACCATTACACCACAGCGAGTGACAGGAGAACCCGCAGAAAACCCGTCCCTGCCTCGCTTTGTCCACCTCAAATCCCGCATGCAGTCGCCTGAGATCGAGCGCCACGGCGTGGCCCTGAATAGAGTATATCAGAAGTCTTTCTTTCTCTACACGTACTATTTACATAGCGTATAGAGAAGATATTGCACTCCACAAAAAAGATTTTTGGAAAAAGGTGCATTGTGTGTGTCCGTGTGTCTGTGAACACGATAACCCGAAAACGAAAAGTCTGTAAAATACCAAACTTGGTATTTAAGTTTGGTATTTTACAGGGCTGTGACTTGAAGCTTTTGAGAAAAATCTCCCCATCCCAAACTACCCTTTTCATGGAACTTGTTTCGAAAATTTTGATTTTATCAAAAATGGCTCTAATGGTTTTAATTAAATTTAAGACATTTACATGTTAATAAAATTTATATTTTGAATTTTCTGGAAATAGTCTTTGAAGACCTCTTTATTCTGGAGCATTTTGCTAAATATTGCGTGATTGGTGAACCATAACAGATAGACAAAACCTCACTACATAGATAATGTACATCTCATTAAAACACACGATTTATGGCATTTATATTTTTTTTCGTGTAAATGTCCATTTCCGAGATATTCCTCAGATTTAAAATAATAGTTTTTTTCACATGGAAAGTTGTAAACTTCTGGCCCTGCATAGAAACGGAATTCAACCACATGACAACCAGCCTATAAAAGATTTGACTATCGTTTTAGCCAAGTGTATTCCCTTATTTTCCTCCTACTTACAAGGAAGCAAGTAATTAAGACAATTTCTGCTAATGTTTATCTCAATTATTGGAATGGAGTTTAATTTATGGACGCTCTTTAACTGTTGTGGTTCTCAGAGTCCCATTCCATACTGGGCGCGTAGGACGCTTTAATTTTGCTAAGAGGCCTTATTATCAGGCTTGAGGCTCTTTTACATGCCGTAAATCTACGATACGGGACCAACGGCTTTACTTTCCTTCCATGTTAAGATTTTTACGCCCGAAAAAAAAAAACACTTTTCCTCTACCGGGTTTGAAGTTATCATGGTAACTATTACACAGGAGAACCCGCAGAAAACCCGTCCCTGCGCCGCTTTGTCCACCACAAATCCCACAAGCGGACACCTGAGACTGAGCACCATGGCGCGGCCCTGAATGGAGCATATCGGAATTTTTACTTTTTCTAGCTCCATATAGAGAAGTATTGTATTCCATCCAAAAATTTGATACCGAGATTTCACCGGAAATATATGTTTTAGGGTCCCCTGCATCAAAAAAAACATTTTCACAAAAAGGTCCGTGTGTGTGTGTGTGTGTGTGTGTGTGTGTGTGTGTGTGTATGTGTCCTTGTGTCCGTGTGTCGGTGAGTCCGTGTGTCTGTGAATACGATAACTCAAAAACGAAAAGTCAGTAAAGCACCAAACTTGGTATTTAAGTTTAGTATCTTCCAGTGATGCGACACGAAGATTTTGAGAAAAATCTCCCCACCCCGAACTACCCTTTACATGGAAGTTTTTCAAAAATTTTGATTTTCTTAAAAATGGCTCTAACGATTTTGATTAAAATATCGTATATTAAAGATATTTACCTGACAAATAATATGTATATCTTGAATTTTCTGGGAATAGCTTCTAAAGACCTGTTTATTCCGGATGAATTTTGCTTAATTTGGCATAACTAGTAAACCGTAAGAGATAGACAAAAACTTCCTATACAAAAAATGTAGGTCTTATTAAAATACACAAGTTATGTCACATATATATTTTTCTCGTGGAGCTTACAGTTTTCGAGGTATTCAGCGTTATTAGTTTCCGTTGTAAAGTACTTATACTTTTCTCGGACGGGAGTGAGCGGTTTTCTTGTTCTACTCCTGGCCAAGAGAAGAAGGGATTTGTAATGACAATCGCATAACGCCAGCTTTTAAAACATTGACTATGGCTTTAGCCTAGTGTATTCCCTTATTTTTTCCTATTTATAAGGAACTAAGTAATAAGAACATTGTGCTAATGAGTACCTCAACAAAGCGAGATGCAGAAAGAAGAATAATCTTTTGTAAGAAGTTTGTAGAACAGCTAGAGAAAGTCATGTGAATGTGACACATAAGATTTTTATACACAGCATCCGTAATCAAGTAGTCTGAAGAATTTCAATTATGGTTGTATTTACAGATTACGCAATATTCTGTATATGGCATTTGCAAATTCGAAAATTAATTTCTCAACTATGGAAGAGTTTAAAACACAGGTTTATTAAGCTACAAATGAAAATTAACATATGCACATGCTTGCAAACGAATCAATGAATGCATTTGACAATGCTGGTCATGTCGAACAGGGCAAAGAAACAGCATCGTGTGAGGGATAACAGAGACGAGCTGAATTATCGACTGAATGAAATACGCCCGGGGCCTGGCTGAAACAAAGGGACCTGCATATCAAAGTCCGTGGTTTGATTCTGACGTCCAGCAGGTACCTTCAAAGTGAAGGGCATTTTTTATTTCTGGAAGCGATCTCTGCCCCCCAGCACAAATTTATTAAACATAATCACTACGCATCCGGCTTTTATAAATCTGCTCAAAGCAGAAGATAAACAGGGCTCCGCTAGATGTCTCTGTACAAGAATAGCACTCCCTTTCTGTGGCGCGCACGAAATAAAAAACAAAATTGCATCGCTACCCAACGAGCTGTGACAGGCCGTCGCGAAATTGAGTTTTCTTCTTCTTCCTCTTCGCACGAAAAAGAAGATTAGGAGAGAAAAACATTAAACGCCTCTCTTTGATTCAACCAACACGTCTTTAAAGCCCTTAAGGGTACATGGGACCCATCTTAAACCAAAATTCTTGAAATCATTTTTTTTTCTATTCTTACAAGAATTAACTGTTACAAACGTATACAATTTACTTTTTTTTTTTTTTTACTTTCTATACATTTACTATGTACATAGTGTATAGGTATTGTAATGTACCCAAAATTCGAGACCGAGATTTCACCCGAAATACATGTTTTGGGCCCCCTGAAATCAAAAATAGAATTTTTGGAAAAAGGTCCGTGTGTGTGCTTTGTCAGTCTGCTGTGTGTATGTGGGTGTGGGTGTGAGTCTGTCTGTATTATGGACAGCACAGCTCAAAAACGAAAATACCGTTGAGACGCTAATATATGGAAGCTAAGCGTTATCATATCAAGTGTTTATTTTATGTTAATGAAAGGAAATTGATGTCATATTGATTTATTGATTACGTGGTAAAGGAAACATTAATTACTGAAAGTAATTAGCCTGCAAGTGTTCTGTGAATATCAGAATATTGAATGCAATGTGTATTTTGAGCGTAATTTCATTTATGATCTAAAATAATTATTTGGAAAAATTCAACAATGATAATTGCATTGCTACGTGCGTGAAAAAGGAAGCTGTTCTTTCTAGTATACCGCATCCCGAAGCGTTGTATACCCATATATAAATATTCTCTATGCGCAAATAGCTTATGAAATAAATATTATATGTACCAAAAGTAGTTTATTTATAAATTAAAGGAAGTCTGTATTATATACCTCTTTAAAGAATGTTTAATAAGGAAAAACATGTAGAATAGGCTTTGAGCCTATATAAGAGCTGAATAGACGCTCAACCTTTGTCATGGGTGTGGGGAGCGGGACGTCAGGATGACGAAGAAGAAACATCGCAACACAAGAGCAGCCGCTGCCCCTGCCGCCAGCTCCGCCATCCCTCCGGAAGAGCACATTGCTCTGCCAGTAACTACTCCAACAGAAGGACCAGCGCCTCCAACTACAGCAGAATCCCGGCAGCTGCTGGTGCAACTGCCGGCACAGCAACCCACTACAGCCGCGGCCGCCTCCATCTCCCGGCAGGTGTCACTGCAACTGCCGGCACCGCAACAGGCTGACGACGCAGACTTCCGACAGTTCCGAACACCATCTCCGGTATCTCAACACCACTCCGCCGACGACATATGCCGACAACTGTTCGAAGAACTACCGACACCTCACTCACCGCCTCCTGTATATTCTGCCACAGCCACCCAGACGTCGCCGCAGACTCAGCGCCTCACAACTGATCACAGTGCCAATACATCTGGGCCTCTACCACGGACTCATCCGCCGCAGACCGCCACCTTGCCAAATTTGTAGCGCAATAGCGTGGTCATCAGGGGAGTCCCCCGTGACCTCCCGATGCGCCTGCTAGCCACCGCCGCCCGCCTTTGCTGGCCTTCAGTACTGAGGGCCACAAGAATACAACCAGGGAGAGGCCCCACCCCGCTCGCCCGTCTGGAACTCGCCGACATTGGAGACTACAAAGCGGCCTTGCGCGACGGCCTGCTCATGTTTGGGCGTCGCCTTAGCGCTGAGGCCAGCCGAGGGTCCCAACAACGTCCATGCCGCCGCTGCTGTGCATTCGGCCACCACGAAGCAACCTGCGCAGCTGAACCACGCTTCCATTACTGTGGCGCGTCTTCATTAACTGCCGAATGCACAGCACATACACTGACCAGCCGTCGCGGATACTGCGCCACCTGTAGAGGCTTCGGCCACTTTACGGGTCAGGCGCAGTGCCCAAAATACCCACGCAGCAGACATTTACAGCCGTCAGCCACACCAGCCAACACAACAGCAGCATTGATGCCAACCATCTCCACCGCCACCACCAGCACCACTATGACTTCACGGTACCTTTGCAGCCGCGATGTACCGACCCTTGCTTCAACCACAACAGCATCACACAAGAAGCCAAAACCGACCACTACCACACACCAACCAAGGGAGACTGCAGCCGCTAACGACGTCGCCACACGGGATGCCGTTCAGGACCTGCACTGCGAGGTCCTGAACATTAGTGCCCGCACCCGCCCCTGCGACCAAAGCCCTTCACCAAAAACTCCAGACCATTGAGGCAGGAATCCAGGATTTGCAACAGATCACAGCCGGCACCCGAAGGTCCGTATTGAACACCACCGCAGAAATTTACAAGACCCTGGATGATGGCCTCAGCCGACTCACGCTACAGCACACTGACCGACAATCACATCACACAGACACAGACGCAACATCAGAAACTTCGACACAGACAGCAACCACGCCACGAAGGCACACACCTCCACCCTCTTCGACTGAAAGTCACCGTGTACCACTGACACCTCAAAGCCTTAGAAGAAGAAGAAGAAGAAGAAGAAGAAGAAGAAGAAAGAGAAGAAGAAGGCGCAATCTGGCCCTATTAGACGCATACGTCGAAGCCAACAACAAAGACTACAGCAACCATGCTGTGACGTACTAACGACATACCAACTGACCTTCCCCGAACACATACCAAGCCTCAGCCTTTCTTAAGGCTGGGCGGAACAAAACAAATACAAATCCATAAATAAAAGACACCCTGAACTCCCTTAAATCCCTCCTTTACTCCCCGGGGGGCAGTCAGGGCCTCGGTCATGGCTGTCTCCCGGAACAACCGCTACCTCTGCTGAGCCGCCAATTCGGCCAGCAGTTAACTGCCGCACTTACGAGGGTGCTCAGTGGAACCTCCCTACACCTTGATATCTCCTTTGAATCCGTTACTTCCCATCCCAACACCGCATTGCTCGGCACAAGCGACAGCCGGTCCCCATGGCCGCGCTCGCTAAAGCGTCTCGTTTTGGTGCTTCGTGGGCAGGGGATCGTGGGTTCGAGTCCCGCCTTGGGCATGGGTGTTATATGTTTGTGCAATGTGTTTGTAAAGGACCAGTAAAAACCAGTAATGAAACAGTAAAACGTACGGGGGGGAAAATGTAAAATAGGGATACAGCGCCGGAGTCCTGATCAGGATACGGTATTCTTCTTTTAAAAAAAAAAAAAAAAAGTGTAGCGTTCTGTACATTTGGCGCGAAGGCGTGCCGTAGAATGCAATCTTAATTTATCTGTGCCATCCTGCAGTGTTAATAATTATTGTACCCAGTGATATTGAAGAATATACAAGAACATCGTACCAGTGTATCGTTTACAAGTATTATATTACCTGCAATGCATTATCTCCCTCGCGGCCAGACGTAATAATAATAGTATTACAGTAATACTAAAAGGAATCTCAACTAACACGCCGACATATTTGTAATAAGTTGTCACCAAACCGATGAGCAAAAAGGGCTTCGTTAATAGCGTTAAACATTAAACTTGGGATTTAGGTTTGGTATCCTCCAAGGATGCGACGCGAAGATATTCAACAAAATTCCCCACCATTAACATTCGAAAGTTTTGATTTTCTTAAAAATGACTAACGATATTTTGGGGGGGGGGGTGCTACGTTATAAATGGTTTAGCAGCCAGTTTAGATAGCCATGCACAGCTATTTAAATACCTATTTAAAATGTTGTATTCCGTCAAAAAATTCGATACCAAGATTTCACCGAAAATATATGTTTTTAGCCCTGCATACAGAAAAAAGCATCAGTATGTGTGTGTGTGCGTGTTTAATTTGATTCACCAATTTATTGGAAGTTAAATTATTTAACAAGAACTGTTATGTAATCTGCCTCCACAGTCAAGTGGCCAGCGAGCTGGGTTCTCACACGGATGTCCCAAGTTCGATTCACGACTGGGGCAGGAAATTTTTCTTTAACGAGAATTATGTGCTATGTCCCACAGAGCCTGGAGGTATGAATGTGCGTGTGCTTAGTAACATAAACATGATTAATCTCTTGTACTAATCCTTGTTTGACTGGAACTAACGACATATCTTTGTCTACTTTAGTTATAATTTACTAAATTACCGCTTAAATGCGCCCTCTTTAATTGCTGTATTAAGGCCATTATAATAATGTGTGTCTGTGGATAGCATAATTAAAAAATCTGATGTGATCCATTCACATGACTTTCTCTACATCTCTGCAGCAAATTATTGTTATAAAGTTAATGCTTCTATTTACTTCATGTTCATCGAGAAACAAATTAGCAAGTACAAGCAAAATAAGGGAGTACCATAGGTTAAGTGATAGTCAAAAGCTGGTTGCAATGTGACTGAAGATCCTTTGTTTGTATGAACAGGAGTTGACAAATTCCTGTATGAGAAAAGTTTTTCAAAGCTGAAACTAATAACAAGGAATATCTCAAAAACGATCCACCCCCCAAAAAAGATGTATATAACATAAATTGTGTTTTAACGTGGTCTACATATTTTAATGGTAAGTTTTTGTCCATCTCTTACGGTTATGCAGTTATGTAAAGTTCTGTAAAATTCATCCCGAAAAAAGTAGTCCTCAGAGGCTATCCCCAGAAAATTCAAGAAGTAAAGTTTATTTGTGAGGTAAATATATTTAATATACGATATTTTAATCTAAGCCGTTAGAGCCATTTTTGAGATAAGCAACAGTTTCGAAAAAAGCACCATGTAAGGTGTAGTTGGGTGTGGGGGAATTTTCTTAAAAATCTTCATCTCGCATCCTTGGAAGATACTAAACTTAAATACCAAGTTTGGAATTTAACTGTCTTTTCGTTTTTGAGCAATGCGGTCCACAGACGCACACACAGATATTTTTTCAAAAATATTTTTTCTTTTTGGTTTCAGGGGGGCCCAAAACATGTATTTCCGGTGAAATCTTGGTATCGAATTTTTGGGTGCTTTACAATACCTTATCTATACACTATGTACATAGTACGTGTAGAGAAAGTAAAAATATAGCTAACTACTTTCAGTATTCAGAGATAATGATAAACTCATTCAATTTATAATAAATAAAACACAATAAAACAAATAGGCGAGATGTTATATATTCTGTATGAAATATAAAATGCTCCAGTAAAGTTATAAAATGCAGTTATGTTGCTTGGAAAGTTTGCCAATGAGTTTTTTGCGAATTTTATAGCTTTCACATATGCACAACCATACACTGCATACTTGTTTAATGCGAGTTACGTCCAAAAAGTAAGTTTCGTTTGGTGATAAAATTAAATTGTGTACAGGTACAGAATAATTGTTTTTTGCACAAAATTCTACAGATCTTAAACTACTTTTCCACATAACTGCCGAAATTTTGCAGGCATTTGTCATAGCGTGGCACAAGTCTTTGTATACCTTCTTCATAGAAGTTTGCCGCCTGTGTCTTCAAAAAGTTGGAAACATTTTCTTTTAGCTCTTCGTCATTGTCATGAATTAGTGATCGTGAGCTTTGGGGAAATTCCATAGCGAGAGCACTAATTGTAAACTTGCGGTTTTCCTGGATCTTGTCATCAATCGCGTGAACCAGTTCTTCTGTAACCACTTCGTTCTTCATCGTGCACTTCACTAAGTCCTTCATTGAACTGCCGGACCCATCCTCTCACCATTGAATCACTCATCGCATTTTGTCCGCAAACTTCGCAAAATTGCCGATAAATGTCAATTGGTTTCCCTTTCCTAGCATTCAGAAAACGAATCACAGATCTGATTTCACAAGCGGCGGAAGTTTCAATCAACACCGACATTGTAAACAAGCACAACAAAACGTATTTGGCTGACAGCGATCTCAAAATGGCGCACGTTTCTTCTCCTTGATACAGAGCGTCTACCGCGCATGTGCGGAACTGCGATCGCAGCGCTGTAGCGGAGATAAATTGAAAGGGAACTTACTTTGTGGACGTACCTCGTATACTATCATAATGCAGTGACTTACCAGAAGCGCTAATCTAAAGACGGAACTGATTCCTCTCCTTCAAGGTACGAGGCATCTGTTGCAGCTGCAGTCGAATTGTGTGAATCATCACAGAGATTGATAATTACTGGGCCAACGACAATGTCCACCATTCCCTCCAAATCTTACTTTGTTTGCTCTTCTCGAACAATGTGTGATACACATTCATTTCGACTGTCTCTTGTTGAAAAGATGCTTGCACAAGATATCGCACCTCGTCTAATTTAAAGGTTTTGTACACTTTATGCTGCTTTCGAAAACATCTGTAAATTCTACCGTTAAGCTAAGAATGTATTTAATGAACAAGCAAGATACTTTTTACAAAACTTTGTATAACTATACGTTAGAACTAATTATTTCCTTGCTTATGTTTCACCAAACTCGTATTACATGCTTCTATCACCCCATTCAGAGCCACATCCGCCTCCTCCAAGAGTAGTGCGATAGTTGGCGGTTGTCCATCAACCCGGAGAAAAGCCACGCTATCCTCTTCACTAAACGCCGCTTTCCCGCAAACTTCCCTTCATTCACGTAACTCAGACGAAAGACTGAATGGACGAACACCAAATGCTTGGGAGTGAAGCTTGACAGCGGCGTCACTTTTGGGGAACTCAGGTGTCGGGGCACTGGGGCTGCGGCCTCCTTGTACCGATGCTGAAATACACGATGCCGGTTCCTCTTAAGTTGCGCCTTTGAGGACTCTTATTGTTCCCATGCTAATCTACGCCTGTGAGATCTGGGGCATGGCAGCAGACTCCAGTCTGCTGTTGCATCAGCGGGTACAGAATAGAAGCCTTCGGGCCATCTATTCTGTGCCTTTAGGATCTTCTACAAGACTCCTGCACGAAGCCTCTGGTCTAATACCTGGAGGACGAGATTAGGCGTCGGGCAACAAAATTCAACAAAGGGTTACCATTCCATCGGAGCACCCTCATTACTTCTCTTGGGCATAAATTTAATTCCAATCTAATCTTTTCTCGATTAGCATGAAGTAAATAGATGCATAATCTTTTTAACAATAATTTGTTGCAGAGATATAGAGAAAGTTATGTGAATGGAACACATCAGATTTTTACTTTCTCTACACGTACATAGTGTATAGAGAAGGTATTGCACTCCACCCAAAAATTCGATACCGAGATTTCACCGGAAATATACGTTTTAGGGTCCCCTGTATCCAAAAAAAAAAAGTATTTTCAGAAAAAGGTTCGTGTGTGTGTCAGTGTGTCCGTGTGTATATGAACACGATAGCTCAAAAACGAAAATTCGATAAAACACCAAACTTGGTATTTAAGTTCAGTATCTTCCAGGGTTGCGAGACACGAAGATTTTGAGAAAACCCCCCACCATAAACTACCCTTTATATGGAAAAAATTTCGAAAATTTTGATTTTCTCAAAAATTTCTGTAACGACTTTGATTAAAATTTCGTAAATTAAAGTTATTTACCTGACAAATAAAATGAATATTTCGAATTTTCTGGGAATAGCCTCTGAACACTACCTTATTCTGAATGAATTTTACGGAATTTTGCACGACTGCTAAACCTTTAGAGATGGACAAAAACTAACCACACAAAAAAATGTATAGCACATTAAAACACCCAGTTCATGTTATATACATTTTTTTTTTTCGTGGAATTGATCGTTTTTAAGATATTCCTCTTTTTTTTTTGTTTTTTTTTTTTTTTGTTTCAACTTTGTCAACTCCTGTCCATGCAAGCAAAGGAACTTCAGTTACATAGCAATCAGCCTTTGGCTATCACTTTAACCTATAGTACTCCCTTATTTTGCTTCTACTTACAAAGAAGCAAGTAATAAGACTATTTTTGCGAATTTTTTTCTCGATTAGCATGAAGTAAATAGAAGCATAAACTTTTTAACAATAATTTGTTGCAGAGATGTAGAGAAAGTCATGCGAATAGTATACACATCAGATTTTTGTATATGGAATGCTAATCACGATAAACATCGCCAGAATTGATCGTATTGCTTGCTTCTTTGTAATTCGAAGCTAAATAAGAGCATACTAGGTTAAATTGATCGTCAAATATTTTAAAAACCGGTCGCTAAGTGAAACAATTGAAATTCGCTTCTCTTTGCTTGCTAGGAGTAAACAAACTAGAGACGAAAATAAGGATGTCTCCCGTTTGAGAAAAGTAAATACTTTAAAATGAAACCAATAACTCGGAATACCTCGAAAACGGTTAAACCTATAAAAAGTGTATGTAACATAAACGGTGTATTTTAATGTGATCTAAATTTTTTGTGCAGTACGTTTTAGTCTAATTCTTACGGTTTACCAGTTATACAAAAGATATACAAAAGTCATTCAGAATAAAGAGATCTTCGGAGGCTATTCCCAGAAAATTCAAAATATACAGTTTATTTGTCAGATAAATACCTTTATTATAGGATATTTTAATCAAAATCGTTAGAGCCATTTTTGAGAAGATCACAATGTTCTAAATTTGATCCATGTAAAGTGTAGTTTGTAGTGGAGGCATTTTCCTCAAAATCTCGACGATACTAAACATAAATACCACGGATGTATTTTTAGCTTCAAACGGACGAAGGACAGCATGCTGGGACTTGATTCTAAGCAGTCAAAACTGGCCAAGCCTGGGCACATACTTAATGGAAGTACGTGCACTAAGAGATAAAATATTTGTGTAAATATTGTATAGACATATTTGGTGTTTGAGTAATCTATGTGTGTGAATACGTGTGTGATATATATAATATAGATAATATTTTAAATTCAAGTATTTTTAGACAGCATGTACGGTCACCCGACCCATGCGACTGTGTGACGCAAATATTGTATTGTTGTAAACTTAATAATAAATGCCACCACCACTGCTACAAAGTTTTGAATTTAGTTTTCGTTTTTGAGCTATGCTGCCCACACACACACACACACACACACACACACACACACACACACACACACACACACACAGTTACACCGAACATGTTTCTAAACCTTTTTTTTTAATTCGTGTATATCCGGAGAATCACGGTATCAAATTTTGAATAGAATACAATACCCTCTCTAAATACTATGAACACAGTACGTGTAGAGAAAGTAAAAATTGTGTTTTTATTTTTTGACCGAAGGTCCAGGGCACCCTAGGGCGTCTCTCTAGCCGCTTATAATCCTACGGAGTTAATAGCTCTATGAATAAAGGTGCGTGCTGCGATATGCAGATGTTTCAATAGTCTTGGCGCGGTTGCCATGGCTACAACTTTATCAATAATAAAGTTAGTTTCGAGAGCTGGCTAAACAACTCTCTCCGGGGATTGGCTCTGATTACTTTTTTTTTTTTTTTTTTTTGGTAGTGTTTAACGCCCGCTTTAACTACTAATGGCACCGCAGGCGGCTCTGATTACGTAATAAGGTTTACAGCAATCAGAATACCAACGGGGATGAATTATTTAAGAAAGAGGAAGGTGACTTCTACAAGTTGGGAAACTATTCCTCAATGCAACAGTGATATTTGTACGCTACAGGTCGCTTAAACAGTAAGTTAAGTGCGAATAGCTACCTAGGTCCGAAGCCCCGCATCCCAGTAATAGGCAGTACAAGACACCGTGGGACTTTCCATTAGGGCAATATCCGACATCTTAAAAAGCCCCCCCGGTATGGGAACGTACCAGGACGAAGGCAGACACGCCACTTACTCGCGTCAACCCATCCGGGAAGACTACCAATAACCTTGGTGAGGCCAACTGATACCAGCTTACCGTCTACTAGCTCTCCAGGTTAGTACCGGCGGAAATTAAGGTGTCTTCACAACAGCGTCAAGGCAAAGCCAAGACGTACCCAATAATCCATGGGTATCGGGACCACTGCCACGTCGAGTCCAACCCAATCCGAACAGCTGTCCTACGGGAGGGGCTCAAATGTTCGGCCCTATTACTTCTGGGTGCTCAGCGCTTGAACCACAGCAGCTGAAGAGGACGGAACCTCCCCCCTACGGGAAGGTCGCTGGAACAGCAAACTCCTATTGTGGAAGTCCAAATGTGTTATTACTTCTATGCACGTCCTAAGTACATAGTGTATACAGAAGTTATTGTAATGCACCCAAAAATTCCATATAGGGTTGCCAGATCTCCGGACGCCGCCCGGAGTGCCCGGGTTTGAAATGAATTCTCCGGTATACGGGCCAATGACTTTAATTTTCGGGCTTGAATGTCGCCTTACTCATGAGTAATTACTTTTTCTATGTACATAGTTTATAGAGATTGTATTCTAATGCACCCAAAAATTCGATACCGCAATTTCACCGGAAATAAAAGTTTCAGGACCCCCTGAATCCAAAAATAAGCATTTTGGAAAAATGTCCGTGTGTGTGTGTGTGTGTCTGTGGGAAGCATAGCTCAAAAACGAAATGTCCATCAAATACCAGACTTGGTATTTCAATTTGGTATCCTTTAAGGATACTACCCTATACATGAAACTTTTTTCGAAAAGTTTGAGTTTCTTAAAATGGCAGTAAGGAGTTTGATCAAAACATCGTAAATTAAAGATATTTACCTGCCATATAAAGCATATATCTTGAATTTTCTGGGAATGGCCTCTGAAGACTACTCAGGATGGATTTTATGGAATTTTGCACAACTGCTGAACCGTAAGAAATGGTCAAAAACTTACCACTTAAAATGTTCAGCACGTTAAAACACACAATTTATATTGTGTACTTTTTTGTGGAGTTAATCGTATTGAGATATTCATTTCTTTTTCAGCTTTGAAAAACTTATAGTTTTCTCATACAGGAATTTGTCAACTCCCGTCCATACATACAAATAAACTTCAGTCACATAGCAACCAGCTAAACTATCACTTTAACCTATGGTACACCACAGACACACACACGGACCTTTTTCCAAAAATGCTTTTTTTGGATTCAAGTGGAACCATAACATGTATTTCCTGTGAAATCTCGGAACTGAATTTTTAGATGGAATGCAATAATTTCTCTATACAACATGTACATAGTACGTGTAGAGAAAGTAAACACAAAAGATGTACCAATGAAGATAGAGAATTAATATTAATTTACCTCGCTAAGTACAAGTTTTTGCTCAAATTTCAACAAGAACTTCACAAAAAGATTGCATGTGGTATCATCGGGCTGGGAAGGGTTAAAATCCTTAAGTGATACATAGGCCGTTTTTTTTCAACCTCCGATAGGCTATAAATAAAAGACAAGTTTATGGAAAACAACCATTTTATTACTAAAAGTTTTGTACACTTGTGGTTACTTTTAAGCATAATCACCGAAAAGTTTGAGACATTTATCGTACCCGTGCACAAGTTTTGCAATACCCGCTGCAAAAAATGTTGCCGCCAATGATTTCAAATGAGCATTGACGTTTTGAAGATCTTTGTTGGTTTGAAATTACTGCCCTCCTAGCCACGTCTTCAGTTCAGGGAAAAGATTAAAGTCGCTAGGTGCCAGGTCAGGACGGCGGATGATCGAAAATGTCCCATTGAAATTGTTGAAGGAGCCGATGGGTTGTGCCAGCAGTGTGTGGACGAGCGTTGTCATGGATCAACATAATTCCTGAAGTCAGCATTCCTCTCGAAGATCTTCAAAACAACGTTAATGCTCATTTGAAATCTTTGGCGGCAACAGTTTTGAAGCGGGTATTGCAAAGCTTGTGCACAGGTACGCTATATGTCTGAATCTTTTCGGTGATTATGTTGAAAAGTAACCATAAGTGCACAAAACTTTTAGTAATACAATAATTGTTTTCTATGAACTTGTCTTTTATCTATAGCCTACGGAGGTTGAAAAAATCGACCCTCATAGATGCAGAATATTTTAAATTTCAGTCTCTCAGAGGGAAGATGAACATAGTAAACAATTAAGAGCTGTCTGTGACAGTTTTTCTCCCGGACAAATGAAGCGGTGTGTCATCGACTAAAGATACGATGACAGGCAGTGTTACCAACGCAATCTATCAACGTTAAACTCTTGTAGGGACGACAGACAGCTCACTTCATGCCCGTTGTAAGGAATGTGTCCCGAAAAGGTGGCAGGCGGGGAACAAGAGTTATGACGCGAGGACTTCGGGTCGGCATGAAGCGAAACCTTGCCCCCGGCTCGTCCCAGGGGAAATCATTTCAAGCATTCTGACGTCATTTGTCCGCCGCGCCGCGATGCCAATACGACTCATGAGGCGGTCGGTGTCTCCGAGATTGTGCTTTCATCATCGAACGTTCCGCACTTCATCTGGGGGGGGGGGGTTCCTAAGATACGGGCCGCTTCGATAAGTATCCGTGTTAAGAATGACGATTTTTACTTTCTCCTGGTGTATAGAGAAGGTATTGCAATGCTCCCAAAAATTCGATACGGAGATTTCATCGGAAATACATGTTTTGGGTTCCCGTGAATAAAAAAAAATCTTATATATTCCATTCAAATGACTTTCTCTACATTTCTGCAACAAATTATTGTTAAAAAGTTTATGCTTCTATTTACTTCATGCTTACTGAGTAAACAGCAGAAATAGTGCTATTACTTACTTCCTTGTAAGTAGAAGCGAAATAAGGGAGTATCATAGGTTAAAGTGATAGTCTAAAGCTAGTTACTAGGTGACTGAAGTTCCTTTGTTTGTATGGACACGAGTTGGTAAATTCCTGTGTAAAAAAAAACACACAAGTTTTTCAAAGCTGAAACCAAAAACAATGAATGTCTCAAAAACGCCCACCTCCTCGAAAAAAATTTATATAACATAAATTGTGTTTTAAAATGTTAAAAAAGCCATTACATACAGTGAAGCTGTCAATTATATTAAAATCTGGGCATCTATTACCAACACGTGCTTCACTTGGTCATGGTGTAGATGGAGTACCCTGGACGCGCGTTTCCACAACTTTCGTTGTCATCCTCTTGCAGGTTTGAACAACGCGCAGGGTACTCCATCTACACCATGGCCAAGTGAAGCACGTGTTGGCACTAGATGTCCAGATTTTAAAAAATTGTGTGTTTTAAAGTGCTCTACATTTTTGACAGGTAAGTTTTGTCCATTTTTTACGAATTAGCAGTTATGTAAAATTTCGTAAAATTCATCCAGAATAAAGTAATCTTCAGAGGCTATACCCATAAAATTCAAGATATACATATTATTTGTCAGCTAAATATTTTTAATATACGATATTTTAATCAAAAACGTTAGAGCTATTTTTGAGAAAATCAGAATTTAGGAAGAAAAATCCATGAAAAGGGTAGTTGGAGTGCGGGGATTTTCTCGAAAATCTTCGTCTCGCATCCTTGGAAAATACCAAACTTAAATACCAACGGACACACAGACACACACATACACACACGGATTTTTCTTCAAAAATGCGTTTTTTGGATTCAGGGGGACCCAAAACATGAATTTTCCAGTGAAATCTTGATATCGAATTTTGGGTGTAATACACACACACGAATTTTTTTTCAAAAATGCGTTTTTTGGATTCAGGGGGACCCAAAACATGAATTTCCAGTGAAATCTTGGTATCGAATTTTTGGGTGTAATACAATACATTCTTTATACACTATGTGCATAGTACGTGTAGAGAAAGTAAAAAACATTTTTACAAAAAGGTCGTCGCGTGTGCCAGTGTGTCTGTGGACAGCATTGCTCAAAAACGAAAACACCGTTGAATACCAAATTTGGTATTTAATTATAATTGTAATACTCCTCTGTCCTAGATATTATTGAAAGGTACAATGATATACAATTAGTTCATCAGCACCAGTTGAAAAATTCAATGCCACAAGCCGGGATCTGAACAGGGGATTGAATTATAATAGAATATCTTATATGTTGGCCGGAACATAGTAAATATTACCCGTATACTAAGTTCTTGCGACGGTAAGACGCCATTTTTGTGGTTCTCTGAAGTGAGACATACTGGTTGGTTGAACCGGGTAAACCAGACATGATCAGTTGGAAGATTGAACGCCGTACCGGCGGATTGTCACGTTAGCTCAACAGTTAGAGCAACTGCGCTGAGAGCGGGAGAACCGTGTTCAATTCCGGCTGTGGCATTGAATTTTTCAACTGGTCCTAATCAACTAATTGGTATTTAAGTTTGGTATCTTCCAAGAATGCGACACGAAGATCTTCAAGAAAATCCCTCCACCGCCAACTGGAACTTTTTTCGAAAATTTGATTTTCCCAAAAATGGCTCTAACGATTTTCATTAACAAAATCTGATGTGTTACACTCACATGACTTTCTCTAGCTGTTCTACAAACTTTTTACATAAGATAATTCTTCTTTCTGCACCTTGCTCATCGAGGTACTCATTAGCACAATGTTCTTATTATTTAGTTCCATAAGTAGGAAGAAAATAAGGGAATATACTAGGCTAAACCAATAGTCAAATGTTTTAAAAGCTGTCGTTATGCGATTGTCATTACAAATCGCTTCTTTTCTTGGCCAGGAGTAGAACAAAAGAAAAACGGACTGCCTCCGTGGTCTAGTGGTCAGCGAGCTGACTTCTCACCCGAAGGTCCCGGGTTCGATTCCCGGCTGGGGCGGGGAAGTTTTCTTTAACCGGAATTATTCCCTATCCCCCATAGAGTCTGGAAGTATGAATGTGAGAGTGAATGTGCGTGTGTTTAGGAATATAAAGCTTAACCTAAAGTTCTGAACCTACAGTATCACAAGTGAAAGCCCCCGATATGACCATTGATGTTAAAGGGGGCTATACAAATGAAGCAATAAAAAAAAAAGAACGGACACTCCATCTGAGAAAAGTATAAGTACTTCACAACTGAAACTAATAACAATCAGTACCTCGAAAATGGTAAGCTCCACGACAAAAATGTATATGACATAACTTGTGTATTTTAAAAAAACCAAACCTTTTTGTATAGAAGTTTTTGTCTATCTCTTACGGTTTACTAGTTATGCCAAATTAAGCAAAATTCATCGAGAATAAACAGGTCTTCAGAAGCTATTCCCAGAAAATTCAAGATATATATTTTATTTTGAGGTAAATATATTTAATATTCCATATTTCAATCAAAATCATTAAAGCCATTTTTAAGGAAATCAACATTTTCGAAAAAAAGTCCCTTGTAAAGGGTAGTTTCGGGTGGGGGTATTTTTCTCAAAATCTTCGTGTCGCATCCCTGGAAGGTACTGAACTTAAATACCAAGTTTGGTATTTTAGCTACTATTCGTTTATGAGTTATCGTGTTCACAGACACACGGACACACACACATGGACCTTTTTCTGAAAATGCTTTTTAAAACATGTATTTCCGGTGAAATCTCGGTATCGAATTTTTGGGTGGAATACAATACTTCTCTATTCCTATATACATTGTAAAAAAATGTATAGGTATCTTGAATTTTCTGGGAATATCTTCTGAAGACTACTTTATTCTGGATGAATATTATGAAATTTTGCATAACTGCTAAACCGTAAGAGAAGGACAAAAGTTACCACACAAAAAATGTGGAGCACGTCAAAACACACAATTTATATTATATACATTTTTTCGTGGAGTTGATCTATTTGAGATGTTTCTTGTTATTGTTTTCAGCTTTCAAAAACTTATACTTTTTCTCTTACAGGAATTTGTACACTTCTATCCACACAAACAAAGGAACTTCAGTCACATAGCAACCGGCTTTTGACTACCACTTTAACCTATGATATTCACTTATTTCGCTTCTACTTACAAGGAAGCAAGTAATAAGAGTATTTCTGCCATTTTTTTCTCAATTAGCATGAAGTAAATAGTATGATAAGCTTTTTAACAATAATTTGTTGCAGATTTGTAGAAAAAGTCATGTGAATGGAAAACATCAGATTTTTTGTGCTATATCTAGCCCACATGTGCAATGTATGTAGTGGATATAGAATGTATTGTATTCCACTAAAAATTCGACACCGATATTTCACCGGAAATATATGTTTTGGGGTCCTCCAAATTACACTATGTACATAGTATGTGTAGAGAATGTAAACTGAGGTCTCACTGTTTTTCTATAGCTGCAACATAAACAGTTAAACCTCTCTAAAGAAGCTGTGAAGCAAATATTATAATGAATAATTCTTTTAGTTGAGGATTACCACACGTTTCTTTGTTCAAACAGTTTACTACGTAAATATTGTAGCGTGTGTACCTCCATTTGATAATACATGAGCTGCCGAAAATCTTTGTCTAGTATAAAGTAGATTTCGACGCGGCCACAATGAAAATCCAAGTTCGAACAGCACAAATCTTCTGTGAGAATGAAACGCGACGGAATGGCATGAGAACAAAGGAGCAAAGCCGATACGAGAGTAAACCACAGTGCACTCGTTGGTAGTCTTCTCACGCTGGGAAATTCGTTCTGTGCTTGTGGTACACAGCTTTCCGTTCTAGAACAGGCAGCACTCCTTTCAGCACCGGACAGGCAGATCAGCCTGTGTCCCAAGAGCTTCACATCCTTAACATTCACAAATTATCAACAATTTCTCTGTCTGTCTGTCCGTCCGTATGTATGTAGGTATGTATGCATTTATTTTCTGAAATCGAGTACTGCCCGGTGGCAGAGTTAAATGTAAAAAATTCACTTACAATAACAATCTTAAGTTAAATTAAGAATAGTTATACAACATATAATATATACATATTTTTTTAAATGCCTAACTACTTATTATTCAGTATAGCAATATATAGAATAATAATAATAATAATAATAATAATAATAATAATATATAGACATCATTTATATGGTTTGAATAGAACGTAAAACGTATTATGGTTTATAAATCACTTTATTTTTGTAGTTTTTTTCTCTCTTTCATTATTATAACTTTTATTGTTGCACGTCTTTTATAATCTGCTACAATTTGTTCTCATAGCTTAATTTTATATAACTATTATAACGTATGATAAAATATTTTTTGTAATACTCACAACATTTTTTGTTAAAAACCTCTAAATATATATTGGTCTGTGTCTATGATGACGATGAATGAAATTGGTGAAATGATGCTCAAATGGTCTCGGGGTCCATGGAGCTTAAAGTTACTCGACATTCGTCTTCTCAGGATAAGGGGAAACCCCGAAAAAATACCTTATCCGGGTAATTCACCCTAAGCGAAATTTGAACTCTTGACCTATTGAATGTGAGGCAGACACGCTACCACCATACTACCCAGGCGGGCTTGAGAGGGTATTGTAATGCACCCAAAAATTCGAAACCGAGATATCACCGGAAATACATGTTTTGAGACCTCCAGAATCCAAAAAAAAACATTTGTGAAAAAATTTCCGTATGTGTGTGTCTCTCTGAGTGTATGTGTGTTTTTGTGTGTGTATGTATGTGTGCGAGTCTGTAGACACAAATATTTTCAAGAAAATCTCCCCTCAACTATCCTTTACACGGAACTTTATTCAAATATTTTGATTTTCTGAAAAATGGCTCAAACGATTTTGATTAAAATATCGTATATTAAAGATATTTAAGTAGCAAATAAAATGTATATATATTCTGGATGAATTTTACGGAATTTTGCATAACTGCTAAACCTAAAGAAATGGACAAAAACTTAAAATACCAAAAATGTAGAGCACGTTAAAACACACAATTTACGTTACATACATTTTTTCGTGGACTGTGTCGTTTTTCAGATATTCCTTGTTTTTAGTTTTAGCTTTGAAAATATTTTTCTCATACAGGAATTTGTCAACTCCTGTCTATACAAACTAAAGAACTTCAGGCACATAGCAACCAGCTTTTGACTATCACTTTAACCTATGGCACTCCCTTATTTCGCTTCAAGTTACAAGGAAGCAATTAATAAGACTATTTCTGCTAATTTTTTTCTCGATGAGCATGAAGTACATAGAAGTATAAGCCCTTTAACAATAATTTGTTGTAGAGATGTAGAGAAAGTCATGTGAATGAAACACATCAGAGTTTTACTTATAAAGAAATAAATAATAAGATGGTTTTTGCTATTGTTTATCTCGATTAGCATGAAGTAGACAGAGGAATAAGCTATCTAACAGTAGTGTGTTACAGATATAGAGAGAAAGTTATGAAAAAGGAGTACATCAGATTTTATAGATATGTCTAAGATATCCTCTGATATTAAATTTTGAACAAGCAGTATGTTGTTACTTGCCCAATCATATGTGATGCATGAACTGAGGTTCACCCAAATGCTGCCCTAATCGACTAAAAGCAATCGAGGCGTATCCATTTGCATTGGAAACTTTCAAGAATGTCGGCGAGGAAAAATTCCAATCGAGTACTGCGGAAACTTGATGTATGTGGATTTGAGCTAACAATATATATTCGTCGACGGGAAATTTTTCGTTTTTCTATTTTTCCAATTTTTATTTCCCCTACTACATACTTAGAGTAGGAGAAAGTATTGTATTCCCACCAAAAATTCCAATGGAATTTCACCGGAGATACGCCTTTTGAGGTTGAACATATAATCTGATGTGTACAATTCAATGCCTTTCTCTATATCCCTGCAACAAATTATTCTTAAAAAGCTTATGCTTCTATTTACTTTATGCTAATTATAAAAAAATTAGCAGATATAGTCTTATTACTTGCTTCCTTGTAAGTAGAAGCGAAATAAGGGACTACCATAGGTTAAAGTGATAGTCAAAAGCTGGTTGCTATGTCAATGAAGTTCCTTTGTTTATATAGATTGGAGTTGACAAGTTCCTGTATGAGAAAAGTATAAGGTTTTCATAGCAGAAACCAAAAATAAGGAATGTCTCAAAAACGACGAACTCCACAAGAAAACTTTATATAACATAAATTGTGTGTTTTAACGTGCTCTACAATTTTTTTGTGTACTAAGCTTTTGTCCATCTCTTACTGTTTAGCAGTTATTTAAAATTCCGTAAAATTTATCCAGAATAAACTACTCTTCAGAGGCTATTCCTAGAAAATTCAAGGTATACATTTTATTTGTGAGGTAAATATGTTTAATATACGAAATTTTAATCAAAATCGTTACAGCCATTTTTGAGAAAATAAAAAATTTTGAAAAAAGTTCCATCTAAAGGGTAGTTGGGAGTGGGGGCATTTTTCTCACAATCTTCGTGTCGCATCCCTGGAAGATACTAAACTTAGATACCAAGTTTGGTATTTTACCGACTTTTCGTTTTTGAGTTATCGTGTTCACAGTCACACGGACACACGGACACACACACACACACACGGACCTTTTTGAGAAAATGCTTTTTTTGGATATTGGTGACCCTAAAACATATATTTCCGGTGAAATCTCGGTATCAAATTTTTGGGTGGAGTGCAATACCTTCTCTTTACACTATGTACATAGTGCGTATAGAGAAAGTAAAAGCTTGACGGTTTTATTACTTAACTCCTAATAAGTAGAAGGGAAATAAGAGAACACACTAGACTAAACCGATAGTGGAATTATATAAAAGCTGGTCTTTATGTTTATGAAATTGATATTCAGTTACCTTTTATGACCAGGAGAAGCTTACCACACAAAAAATGTACAGCACATTAAAACACACAATTTATGGCATATACATTTTTTTCGTGGAGCTGACCGTTTTTGTGACATCGCTTTTCTGATTTCAGCTTCGAAAAACATACTTTTCTCATACAGGAATTTGTCAACTGCTGTCCATTCAAAACAAAGGAACTTCAGCGTCATAGCAACCAGCTTTTGACAATCACTTTAACCTATGGTACCCCCTTATTTCACTTCTACTTACAAGGAAGCAAGCAATAAAGACTATTTCTGCTATTTTTTCTCGATTAGCATGAAGTAAATAAAAGCATAAGATGTTTAACAATAATTTGTTGTAGAGATGTAGAGAAAGTCATGTGAATGGAATTCATCAAAATTTTTAGTGGATTCAGGGGGACCCAAAGCATGTATTTCCGTTGAAATCCCGGTACCGGATTTTTGGGTGCGTTACAATACCTTCTCTGTACACTATGTACATAGTTCGTGTAAAGAAAGTAACGTATTTACCGCTCCGGTAGCAATCGTCAGAATCTCTTTGGTACCCGCCAGTAGTTGCAGAGTAACTCGTAAACGTGCTAGAGGAGCACACTCTTTGCTATCCATATCTGTGGTACCTGGTTAAACCCCCATCCCGCATAGCTCAACACAGGTCTCTATCATTCAGCTCCAGAAGAATACAATGCCACTGTTTAATAATGATACACCTGCGTGGACAAACTTGTAGAAGAGCCAGATACCAGAAAGTGTTGAGGCTGTGGCCAGTAGCTAATAAGATTACACGAAGAAGGTTGTCCATTAAGGACCTGTAACAAGGTAACGTGAACAATTTGGAAACTAGGATGATGTTACACAAATAATTTATTTTTTGAAGCCATATCTTTGTAAGTCTTAGAGTTTTATATTCAAGCTGCATTCTGCCACAAAAACAGAATATATTTCACAACCGGAAATATGATGTTGATGGTGTGTGGGGAGGCCCGCCGGATGCTCTATCTCTGCTGTGCTTTAGGATGGGGAGGGTCCAGGTTAAATAATCGGTGGTACGACAGGCCTGGATGATGACGGGGCAGGTAGAAGCAGCCGCTCTGAGACCTGTCATAATGTAAAAATAAAATGTTTATCTGACTATTAGTTTAGGATAAAAAATGTTATATAATTTTCATTGTATTAGTTTTTTTATTTTCTCTATACGCACTATGTACATAGTGTATAGAGAATGTATTGCACTCCACCAAAAAATTCGATACCGAGATTTCACCGGAATTATATGTTTTAGGGTCCCCTGAATCAAAAAAAAATATTTTCAGAAAAAGGTCCGTGTGTGTGTCCATGTGTCCGTGTGTCTGTGAACACGATAACTCAAAAACGAAAAGCCGGTAAAATACTTGGTATTTAAGTTTAGTAGCTTCCAGGGATGCGACACGAAGATTTTGAGAAAAATCCCCCCACCCCAAACTATTATTTACATGGAACTTTTTTCGAAAATTTTGATTTTATAAAAAATGGCTCTAACGATTTTGATTAAAATGTCGTATATTAAAGTTATTTACCTGACAAATAAAATGTATATTTTGAATTTTCTGGGAATAGCCTCTGAAGACTACTTTATTCTGGATGAAGTTTTCATAACTACTAAACCGTAAGAGATGGACAAAAACGTAACACACAAAAATGTAGAGCACGTTAAAATACACAATTTATGTTATATTCATTATTTTCGTGGAGTAGATCGTTTTTGAGATATTGCTTTTTCTTGGTTTCAGCTTTGAAAAACATAGCGTTTCTCATACAGGAATTTGTCAACTCCTGTCCTTACAAACAAAGGAACATCAGTCACATAGCAACCAGCTTTTGGCTTTCACTTTAACCTATGGTACTCCCTTATTTCGCTTCTACTTAGAATAAAGCAAGAAATAAGACTATTTCTGCTAATTTTTCTCGATTAGCATGAAATAAATAAAAGATAAGCTTATTAACAATAATAATTTATAGAGATATAGAGAAAGTCATGTGAGTGGAACACATGAGATTTTTTATTTTTTCTTTGAATATTAAGCTTATGCGGCATTTGTCTCTTCCGTACTAATTTTGTATACAACTGCACTAATTTTGTCTTCTATTAAGTGTTTTTTAACTGCCGATTAGCTCTGCAACCTATATTAAATTGTGACCCCGATGATGTTACACAAATTCTAATTTATTTTTTGAAACCAACTTTTTTCTAAATAAATAACATCTGTCAACTCTCACGGACTGTTTACACTTATTCCGAATAATATATAAAGCAAACAAAGTCATTTGGTCCGAGTCAAGCTGTTCTATTTCACGGCCGGAAATATGCTGATTGTGGGGTGTAGGGAGGCCCGCCAGGTGCTCTATCTCGCCTTTGATTTAGGATGGGGAGGGTTCAGGTTAAATAATCGGTGGTAGGCATACATGGATAATGACGGGGCAGGGAAGTACCCGGTATTAGATCTGTTTATTCACTACCGCACTAATTTTGTATGCAAATGTAGTAATTTTTTCTTCTATTAAGTGTTTTTAATTGCTGACTAGCTCTGCAAGCCATATTAAACTGTCATACCGATGTTATACAAATTCTAATCTATTTTTAAACCAAAATGTCATTGTAGGTCTTAAAATTTCATATTCTCCTGTAGAAAATTTTAAATCAATAATATCTGTCAACTCTCACGGACTGTCTACACTAATTCCCAGTAATATATAAAGCAAAGAAAAACTGCAAGTCATTTGGTGCGAGACAAGCCGCCAAAAGTCTGTATCTCACGGCCGGAAATAAGCTCAAAAGGGTCACTATCATTCAGCTCCAGAAAGATACGATGTCAATGTTACACCTGTGTGGACAAACTTGTAGAAGAGCCAGATATCAGAAAGTGTTGAGGCTATGGCCAGTAGCTAATAAGATTACACGAAGAAGGTTGTCCATTAAGGACCTGTAACAAGGTAACGTACGAAGGCTGATTGCTCTCGCTGCACAAGTTGGAAACTGGGACAACTCGATGCCCGGAGAGGAAACTCGCTACACCTTGTTTCCCAACTGCTTATCTCAACATTCGCAAGCTCTCCCTCACTTACAACGACATCTAGTTGCAAGGACATTCGTCAAATATACGAGAAGGCCATGAAAACCATGAGATGACAGAATGTATACCATCATTGTTCCTGATGTGGCAGAACTATACAACACATACTATCAAACTTTATTTTCATTAAAATCTTATGTGTTACACTCACATGAGTTTCTCTAGCTACTCTACATACAAACTTCCTTCAACACTATAGTAATCGTGATAAACATTATCAGAGCGTTATTACTTAGTTGCTTATACGTAGAAGAGAACTAAGGGAATGCACTACGCTAAAGTGATAATCAAATGTTTTAAAAACTGCCGTTATGCGATTGTCACTGCAAATCGGTACTTTGCTTGGCCAGGAGTAGAACAAAAGAAATACGATCACTTCCGTCTGAGAAAAGTATATCTACTTCACAATTGAAACTAATAACAAGGAATACCTCGAAAATTGTAGTTTCCACGAAAAAAGTATAGGATATAACTTTGTATTTTAACAAGATCTACATTTTTTGTATCGTAAGTTTTTGTCTATCTCTTACGTTTTACTAGTTATGCCAAAAATTCATCCAGAATAAACAGAACTTTAGAAGCTATTCCCAGAAAACTCAAGATATACATTTTATTTGTGATAGAAATGGCTTTAATATGTGGTATTTTAATCAACATCGTTAGAGCCATTTTTAAGGAAAACAAAATTATCGAAAATTTTTTCATGTAAAGGGTAGATAAGGGTGGCGGATTTTCTTGAAAACCCTCGTGTCTCATCTTTAGAAGGTACTGATCTTAAATGGCTTTTCCTAAAAGAAGTGTTTTTCTGGATTCTGGTGCCCCAGAGCATGTATGTCCGGTGAGATTTTGGTATCGAATTTTTGGATGCAATACAATACTTCTCTATACTCTATGCACATAGTACGTGTAAAGGAAGTAAAAATATAGACCTCGTTAAAATACACGACTTACATAATATGCACTCGTTTACGTGTTAACCGCTTCAAAGATATTCCGTGTTATTGGTTTCAATTCTAAAACACAACTTTTCTCATAAGGGAATTTTTTAAATGCTGGCCATGTAAAAGAAGTGATATTCAATCACATAGCAACCAGCTTTTAAAAAATCTGACTATCGTTTTAGCCTAGTGTATTCCCTTATTACTTTCACTACATACAATGTACATAGTGTATAGAGAAGGTATTGTATTCCACACAAAAATTCGACACCGAGATTTCACCGGAAATACGTGTTTTGAGTCCCCCTGAATCCAAAAAAAAAAAAAAAAACATTTTTGCAAAAAGGTCCGTGTGTGTATGCGTGTGTGACTGTGTCCGTGTGTCTGTGGACGAAAAGACCGTTGAATACCAAACCTGGTAATTAAGTTTGGTTTCTTTCACGGATGCGACACGAAAATTTTCAAGAAAATCACCCAACCCCTAACTACCCTTTACATGGAACCTTTTTTCGAAAATGTCGATTTTGTTAAACATGGCTCTAACAATTTTGATTAAAATATCGTATATTAAAGATATTTACCTGAGAAATAATATGTATATCTTGAATTTTCTGGTAATAGCCTCTGAAGAGTAGTTTATTCTGGATGAATTTTAATAAATTTTGCATTACTGCTAAACCGTATGAGGTGGACAAAAGCCTACCACACAAAAAATGTAGAACACATTAAAACACATAATTTATGTTATATACATTTCTTTCGTGGAGTTAATCGCTTTTGAGATATTCCTTGTTTTTGGTTTCAGCTTTGACACACTTGTACTTTTCTCATACAGGAATTTGTCAACTCGTGTCCACACAAACAAAGGAACTTCAGTCATCTAGTAACCAGCTTTTGACTATCAGTTTAACCCATGCTACTCCCTTATTTCGCGTCTACTTGTTAAGCTTTTTAACAATAATTTGTTGCAGAGATGTAGAGAAAGCACATCAGATATTTTTCTTCTACTTATAAGGAAGTATTAAGACCGTTTCTGCTAGTGTTTATTTTGATTACTATGAAGTAAGTAGAAGAACACACTTTTAGGAATAATTTGCCACGCAGAGGTAGAATTGCAGAGAGATAGAGGTTGTGAATGGAACACATAAGATTTTTTGCAACTGGTTCTGGTGGAAAATCCAGCTTCTCTTACAGACGGCGAGCTAAGAAGTGAACTTGCACTTTCGCTTCTCTTTGCGCAAAACTGTCAGAACTTTAAGTGGCTTCATTTTGGCTTTACTTCTTTGTGAAAGCGTACAGGTGAAGAAAAGACACACAATTGTATTTTCTGTTCATATTGTTGCTGCATTTCATTTCATCGCTTTCTCTCACATTCGCGAGGTTACGGGTTCGATCCCTGTCGACCACGCATTCTTACTTGGAGTTTTTCGTCGTTTTACCTTAGTGCTTATAGAACACGATTCCCTTTCCTCATTCCCCTTCATGTCATTTACTTTTATTTCAGAAGTTTATGCTTCTGAAGTGAATGGTGTACTGGGCGTTGGGGCGGCATTGTGGTCACTGCTGTCGCGGGGATGGTTGCCTTGCTAACATCCGGAACCCGTGATGTTGGCGGCTGCGTGCTCTTCTGACACCGAGATGAATTATCATTCAAGCGAGCACATGTGGGATTTATGGTGGACAAAGTGGCGCAGGGCGGTTATTTACGGGTTCTCCGGTTTCACCCGTCATTACAATCCAACGGCGCCCCATCTTCACCAGTGTCACCGCCTGTGGTGCTATAGAAGTAAAAGAGAGCGTAAAACATTATAAAACATCTGATGTGTTCCATTCACATGACTTTCTGTCCCATGACATATTTGTTTTCTCTACACGTTCTATGTAATATGTATTGCACCCAAAAATTCGGATATTTCACCGGAAATACATGTTTTGGGATACCCTGAATAAAAAAAAAAAACATTTCTAGGAAAAGTCCCGTGTGTGTATGTGTGTATTTGGACAGCATAGCTCAAAAACGAAAAGTCCATTTAATACCAAACTTGGTATTTAAGTTTAATGTCTTCCAAGGATGCCATACGAAGATGTTCAAGAAAATCCCCTATCCCAAACTAACCTTTACATGAAACATATTTCGAAAATGTTGATTTTCTCAATTATGCCTATAACAACTTCGATTAAAATACCATATATTAAAGATATTCACATCAGAAATAAAGTGTACATTTTGAATTTTCTGGGAATAATCTTTGAAGAGCTCTTGCTTATGGATGAATTGTGCTAAATTTTGCAAACCGTAAGAGATGGACAAAAAAATATAGACCATGTTAAAATATACCAATTTTATATATAGTTTTTGTATACTTGACGGGTTCTGAGATATTCCTTGTTATTTCTCAGACCGGAATTTGTCAACTCAAGGGCATACAAACAAAGGAAGCTCAGTCATATAGCAACCAGTTTTTAAATTATTTGATTATCGCTTTAGCCTATTGCGTTCACTTATTTCTTCCCTTCTACTTACAAGAAAGCAAGTAAAAAGAGAAATTCTGCTAATGTTTTTCTTGATTAGCATGATGTAAATAAAATAAAAATGTTTAGTTTGCGAGAATAGTTTGTGTATGGAAGAGCTAGAGAAGGCTTAGTGAATGTAGCACATCAGATTTTTTCTGTACAATCCTAATTGTGATAAATATTAGCAGAATTTTCTTATTACTTAGTTCCTTATAAGTAGAAGGTATATAAAGAAAACACTAAGCTAAAGCGATAGTCAAATGTTTAATATCTGTCGCTATGTGATTGTCAATGAAATTCACTTCTTTAAATGTCCCGGAGTGAAACAAAAGAAGCATGATGACTTTCTGTTTGAGAAAAGTATAAGTTTACATTTTTATAGTGTTTTATGGCGGGGAAAACTGGAGAACCCGGAGAACCTGGGACGCTTAGGTGAGAGGCAAGTGGTCTAACCACTCGGACACAGCGTGGCCCGAAAATTAAAACAGAAATATATCCGTAATGGATAGATAGGTATATAGGATGTATATGTGTGTGTGTGTGTGTGTGTGTGTGGCAACAATTGTACGTTTTGACGGTATCTAGATACCTGTAAAAGTTTTCAATGTAAAGGGAGGCTTGAGGAGGGGGACTTTATTGAAAATCTTCGTATCGCATCCTTTGGAGATATAAATTTAACTTAGGTATTTAACAGAGTTTTCATTCTGATGATTTTTGCATAACTGGTAAACCGTAACAGACAGACAAAATCTTACTACACAGAAAACACAATCTTCTTAAAAGACACAATTTATGTCATATACATTGTTGGAAAAGTCAATCGGTTGCAACATATTTCTTGTTATGGGCCTTAATTTTAAAATACTTACACTTTTCTCAAACAGAAAGCCGTCTATGTTTCATTTTTACTTTCTCTATACGTGGTATGTACATAGTGTATAGAGAAAGTATTGTATTGCACCCAAAAATTCGATACCCAGATTTCACCTGAAATATATGTTTTGAGACCCCCTGAACCCCAAAAAAAAACATTTTTAGAAAAATGTCCGTGTGTGTGTCTATGTGTGTGTGTGTGTGTGTGTGTGTGTGTGTGTGACTGTGGGCAGCATAACTCAAAAGTGAAAAGACCGTTAAAAAACAAACTTGGTATTTAGGTTTAGTATCTTCCAAAGATGCGACACGAAGATTTTCAAGAAAATACCCCCACCCTCAACTACCCGTTACACGGAACTTTTACCAAACATTTTGATTTTTTCAAAAATGGCTCTAACGATTTTGATTAAAATATCGTATATTAAAGATATTTAAATTACAATTAAATATATATCTTGAATTTTCTGGGGATAGCCTCTGAAGACTATTTTATTCTGGATAAAGTTTACGGATTTTTGTATAACTGCTAAACCGTAAGATATGGACAAAAACTTACCCTACATAAAATGTAGAGCACATTAAAACACACAATTTATGTTATAAAACTTCTTTTCGTGGAGTTGATCGTTTTTAAGATATCCCTTGTTTTTATTTTCAGCTATGGAAAACATAATTTTCTCATACAGGAATTTGTCAACTCCTGTCCATACAAACGAAGGAGCTTCAGTCACATAGCAACCAGATTTTGACTATCACTTTAGCCAATGTTACTCCCTTATTTCGCTTCTGCTTACAAGGAAACAAGTAATAAGACTATTTCTGTTAATTTTATCTCAATTAGCATGAAGTAAATAGAAGTAAGAGCTTTTTAACAATAATTTGTTGCAGATATTTAAATTCATGTGAATGGAACATATAAGATTTTTTGTACTCCTGACTATGCAAAGAACCGAATTTCAATAGCTAGCTCATAGCGACAAGTTTTAAAACATTTGACTATCGTTTTAGCCTTGTGTATGCCCTTAGTTTCTTCCTACTAAAGTAATAACATTATTAATTTTATGCTCAACATGATTAGCATGAAGTAGAAAGAAGCATAAACTTCTGTATGAATAGCTTTGTTGCAGAGCAGGTAGAGAAAGCTATGTGATTGGAACACATTAGATTTTTAAATAAATTTTGTTTGTTTTTCTGTTCCGAATCAATTCCCCAGTTTCCATCTTTCATGCTTATTTACATCCTGTGTATTATTAAATTTTTGCGCTGCCCAGAATGTTTATTGGTGTTGAAATTAAACTCCTTTGAACGTATTACATAGGCCGAATTTTCATTTAAAATTTTACGGTATAGTCCAGGGAATTTCCATATTATATTATATTATTTCAATATACGTGGAAGAAGCATATTTTGTATTAAAAATATAGGTATACTGCAATGTTTTTCTCAGTTTTATCGCGTCAATCAATAAGCTTCGTCAAAGATGAACAGCAGCATTTTTCTTTGGACCAATTTACTCCAGATTAAAAGAAGTGGAAATTCTGATATGAAAATAGTAAAAAAAAAAATCTAATGTGTTCCTTTCACATGACTTTCTCTACATCTCTGCAACAAATTATTGTTAAAAAGCTTACACTTTTATTTACTTCATCTAATCGAGCAAAAATTAGCAGAAATAGTCTTATTACTTGCTTCCTTGTAAGTAGAAGCGACATAAGGGTGTACCATAGGTTAAAGTGACAGTCAAAAGCTGGTTGCTATGTGAATGAAAATCCTTTGTTTGTATGGACTGGAGTTCACAATTTCCCGTATGAGAAAAGTTTTTAAAGATAAAAAAATAACAAGGAATATCTCAAAAAGATCAACTCAACGTAAACAATATTTATGATATAAATTGTGTGATTTATCGTGATTTATATGGTGTATGTTTTTGTCAATCATTTATGCAAAATTCCACAAAATTCATCCAGATTAAACATGTCTTAAGAGGCTATTCACAGAAAATTGAAGATATACTTTTTGTTTGTCATGTAAAAACTTAAATATAAGATATTTTAATCAAAATCGTTTTCGAAATGTTTTCCATGTAAAGTTAATTGGGAGTGGGGGAGGGGATTTTCTTGAAAATCTTCGTGGAGTAACCTTGCAAGATACTGAACTTAAATATTAAGTTTGATATTTAACTGACTATTCGTTTTTGTGCGCGCACACACACACACACACACACACACACACACCCACACTGACAGAGAGACAGACAGAATGATACACACACGGACATTTTACTAAAAATATTTTTTTTTAGTTTCAGAAGGTCCCAAAACATATATTTCCGGTGAAACTTCGGTACCGAATTTTTGGGTGCAATCCATCACATACATAGTACGTGTACAGAAAAAAAAATGATTTTGCGAGAAATTTCATTTTTTTTTTTTATAATTTGAATTCTTAGAACATCTATGTAAAATGAATTCATATATTGGGGATTATTAAAAATTCCCGATGGAAAACACATAATCTTTACTCTCTATGTTTACTACACAGTACTTAGGTAGAGAAGGAAGCTCAATATCTTTCAAGGGCGCAACACGAAGATTTTCAAGAAATTCCCTCACCCCAAAGTACCAATTTTTTATTTTCTTAAAAATGCCTTTAAAATACAGTATCTTACCTAAAGATATTTAGGTTAAAATCCATTTATATCTTAATTACGTATACAGTTTAAATAAAACATTACATTTTCATTGTAAAAACCAAAAACAATTATTTTTATAAACATATTCAAAGATAATAATTATCTTAATAACAGCTTATTACAAATAAATATATATACATATATATATACCTATATATTGATATTTCCGGGAAGAGTCTCGTCGATACCTTTTCATTCTGGATGATTTTTGTAATTGGTAGACCTTAAGAGATAGTCAAAAAGGAATAGATCTTGTTAAAATACACAATTTACGGCATAAACATTTTTGTAGAGTTAACCGTTTCCAAGATATTCCTTGTTATTAACTTTGAACTTGAATTACCTAAACTTTTCTCAAACGGAAAGTCATCATTCATTTCATACCTCTTTTGTTTTACTCCTAGCCATGCACACCGAACAGCTTTCAATTGTTTCACATAGCTTTTAAAAGATTTTAGTGTCGTGTCAGCCTAATTTATTTCCTTATTTCTCTGCTACTTACAAGAAAGCAAGTAATTAGACAATTTCTGTAAATGTTAATCTCTATTAGCACGTTGTAAACAAAGGAATACTCTGTTTTAAGAACAATTTGTTTGCAGAACAAGTAGAGAAAGTTACGTGAATTGAACACATTAGGTTTGTAAAAGAATGTGTTATTATGTTCCTGATCAATTCCCTAGCTTCCCTCTGTCATCCTTATCTACATCTTGTGTATTATTAAAATTTTGCGCTGCCCAGAATGTTTATTGGCCAGGATATTAAAATCGTTTTGAACTTATATTACATTGTCCGAATTTTTATCCAACATTTTACTGTATACTCAGGGAATTTCTACGGTTAGCGATATTATATTATTTCGATATATGTGGGAGAGGTATATGATGTATACAAAACGTAGGTATAACCCGGCCAAGGAGAGTGAAGTCCTGCACTGGGAGTGGAAGCCTGGTGAACTAAAGCGACGACAATACAAACGTCAGGAAATTCTGTATAGTCTGATATACTCTTTAGCATTCACATAGTGATGGATCGTAGAGAAAGTAGAGTTACTTACTAACCAGATCAGGACATTGTTTATAATGTTATTACGTTTTTTAACCGGCCTTAAAAAAACAAAGAACAATATTTAAGATTATAAAAACTGCAGCTTAAAAGTGAGATGAAGAAAATTGATCTCCTTGTAAGATTGCAATATTAGAAAAAAAATGCAGGAGTGTTATAAGATGAAAAAAATCTCGTGTTAAATGTACATGACTTTCTCTACCTATTCTGCACTATTCACCCATCTGTGAAAATTGATCAAAAAGTGCAAAAAATTTAAAAAATGCCTACCATGCGGCGCTTTATATATTACTCGGAATTTGTGTAAAAAGTCCGTGAGAGTTAACAGATATTCATGGTTTAAAAATTTCTGCAGGAGAATATGAAATTCTAAGACTTACAAAGAAACAGTGTTAAATTGTATGTTAAGCCTTAAACCCTATTTTCTCGTGCTTTTATTTTTCAGCATTTTCAAAACTTCAAATTGTTCCACACGATACAGTTTTCGAAACAGAAGCTTGAAAATGTTCATGCTTGGATAAAAATAGTACAAAAGAAGATTAATGAGATGAGATGAGTAATGACAGTACTTGAGTAATTAAACAATAAACTTCATATTTCCGTAGCAAAAATAAAAAATTAATAAAATGGCAATTAAATAATTTTTTCTCCTAAACCAATGGTCATATAAAACTTCATCGTATCAATTTACTAATACTGTATTTATCAGTATAACTGCGAAGTATTATATTTCTGTGTCTGAAATTGCATCGTGTGGGATGATTTAATTAAACGACAATAAACTAATATAAATATGTTATAATCTCAGGTACTATTTTGAACAAAAGTCTGAAAATTAGCATGTAAGCTATTCTTAATACTGCAATTATTGTGTTAGAGTTTCAAGTCAACCCAAGAAAAATTGTAGATTTTAGGTTTTTCACAGATGGGCATCCTTAACAAATAAAATCTGATGTGTACCATTCACATGACTTTCTCTATATCCCTGCAACAAATTAGTCTTAAAAAGCTTATACTTCTATTTAATTTATGCTAATGAGAAAAAATGAGCAGAAATTGTCTTATTACTTGGTTCTTTGTAAGTAGAAGCGAAATAAGGGACTACCATACGTTAAAATGATAGCTTTTGACGTTCTTTACCTTCTGTGTATACCGTATATGGTAGAGAAAGTAAAAAAAAACAAAAAACTATTTGTTTAACCGTGTTCCTTATGACAAACTTGCACTTTTCCTAACTATGTTTATATATGAACCAGTCGGAGGGAAAGTTAGCTGAGTGCTACCCAGCAATAGTTTTTATGTTTGCAGTGTTAGCGTTTTAATCAGGAACTGCATTTATGCTGACTTTCTCCTAACAAACACAGCAACTGTGTTAGCGTTAGAAACCCTGACTTCTGCGCGTTTCCTTCACTTACGCCAGAACAGTTTTAGTCAGCATAGCAGCAGTGTTAGTGTACCATATCCCATAGACTCCAACTATTTATTTTTACTTCCTCCACACGTACTATGTACATAGTAAATAGAGAAGGTATTGTATTGCACCCAAAAATTCAATACCGAGTGTTCACCAGAAATGTATACCTATTTGAAGACCCTCTGAATCAAAAAAAAAAAAAAAATTAGAAAAATGTCCACGTATGTGTGTGTGTGTGTGTGTGTGTGTCTGTGGACAGCATGGCTCATAAACGTAAAGTCTGTTAAATACCAAACTTGGTATTTAAGTTCAATATACTCCAAGGATGAGACAGGAAGATTTTCAAGAAAATTCCCCCACCCCCAACTACACTTCAGATTGAAAATGTTTCGAAAATGTCCATTTTCTCAAAAATGGCTCTAACGATTTTAATTAAAATCTCTTATATATAAGATATTTAATGGGAAATAAAATGTATATTTGAACTTTCTGGGAATGGCCTCTGAACACTATTCCGGATGAATTTTACGAAATTTTGATAACTGCTAAATTGTAAGAGATGGACAAAAACTTGCTACACAAAAAAAGTAGAGCACTTAAAGCACACAATTTATGTTGTATACTTTTTTTTCGTGGAGTAGGTCGTTTTTGAGATGTTTCTTGTTTTTGGTTTCAGCTTTAAAAAACTTTGAATATCACTTTAATCTATTTTGCTTCTACGTCAAGAAAGCAAATAATAAGACTATTCCTGCTAATTTTTTCTCGATTAGCATGAAGTAAATAGAAGAAGAAGCGTTTTAACAATAATTTGTTGCAGAGATGTAGAGAAAGTCATGTGAATGGAACATATTTTTTGGTAAGGGCTGTGCCTTAGAGCCGCGCCTGTGAAAATACCAAAGAATGCTATACCTGGAAGAAGGGTATCAATAACCAGGTACAGCACGGACGATACATGTTGTTGGGTTGGCAAGAATGCAAGCGGGGATATTAAAATGCCGCCGGGGACCGCTGTTTGATGGAGCTGATGCAGAAAAAACAAGCCCGAGCAGCCCGCAAAATGTTCGCTAGGGGCTAACCCGGGTGTTCAAATAACAATAACTGCGCCCCAAACCGCTGATAATGGGCGAGCTTGGAATTTAAGAGGGAAAAGGGGAAAAACATCTGACACGCATGCATGCCTTTGCCCGTGAAACCAATTCCGGTGCTGAAGTTTTCAAAGCGAACGCCCCTGTTCTGATGCAGGTTGCGATGTTAATGGACCGTCGGAGCCTTTTATCCTACAATCCCCCCACCTCTGCCACCACTTTAAGATATGCGCCATTAAGCAGCCATCCATCATTCATGCAAGTCGCCATATTTTTCATGGCCCCAGTAAGTCAGGAAATGTATGTATGGCCATGTAATTTCACAGAAAAGTGCTAAGTGTTTCGAGGCATCCTGTACGTACAAGCCGGAATCTGCAGTGTTTTACATGCATACACGATCGTGTGGAATTTCCAACAACGCTAGCAAAATATCGGCCAAGCTAACAAAGTCGCTACAAGGGAAATATTTTCCTCTCTCCCTCCTTTCTCTCTCTTTTTTATTTAAATTTCATCCGCGGAAGCCAGACTTTATCTGCTCCCACAAGCCGCTGTGCCTAAATAACAAAATGAAACGCTAAAATTACATAAAAAGAGTTTTCTAGAATTGTGTTGATTTAACTGCAGCGAAAATCCCAGTTTTGATATGAGCGTTTCAAGGAACAAGGTGCATGCTTTTTCGTGGAAACGAAATGCTTTCTGGCCAAGTTGAAAAGCGAGTAGATAAACAAATATTACTTCGAGGGTGGTTTAATAAGCAAGTTGGTGTTACTATCGTGTATTCTTAATTCTTACACGTCGCCAAAAAAAAAGTTAGTTCTGATTCATAGGTTAGTTTCGATTTGATAAGCATTATCTATACTTAATTATCAACATGCTTTTAGAAAATGAAAAATCTAATGTATTCCATTCTCTACATTTCTGCAATAAATTACTGTTAAAAAAAACGTATTCTTCTATTTACAGCATACTAATCGAGAAATAAAAATAGCAGTAATGGCCTTATTACTTGCTTCCTTGTAAATGGAAGAGAAATAACGGAGTACCACAGGCTGAAGCGATAGTCAATTTTTTTTTTAAAAGCTGGTTGCTATATCATTGAAATGTTTTTGTTTTTATGGCTAGAATTTGACAAATTCCCGTGTGAGAAAAAGTATAGGTATTTTAAAACTGAAACCAATAACAAGGAATATCTTAACAATGGTCGATTCCAAGAAAAAATGTATTAAACATAAATTGTGTGTTTTAACGAGCACTAAATTTTTTGTTAAGTGAGCTTTTGTCTATCTCTTATGGTTTACCAATTATGAAAAATTCCGCAAAATTCATCCGGAATAAAGATGTCATGAAAGGATATTCTCAAAAAAATTGAGATATATATTTTGTTTGTCATGTAAATATATTTAATATGATTATTTTAAACAAAATAGAACCATTTTGAGAAATTCAAAATTTTCGGATAGTTTTCCATCTAAAGGATACTTGAGACTGGGGTGAAAAAAATATAAATAATATACCTATATTATAACAAGAATAGGTACTGTAGCGATTTATAAATGGAATATAAAAGCTTTAGGAATTCCCAAAATAGCATTTTTACTTTCTCTATACGTACTATGTACATAGTGTATAGAGAAGGTATTGTATTGCATCCCAAAATTCGATACCGAGATTTCACCGGAAGTATGTTTTGAGACCCCCTGAATCCAAGAAAAGCATTTTAGAAACATGTCCGTGTGTGTATGTGTGTATGTGTGTGTGTGTCAGTGGGAAGCATAGCTCAAAAACAAAAAGACCGTTAGAAACAAACTTGGTATTTAAGTTTGGTATCTTCCAAAGATGCGATACGAAGATTTTAAAGAAAATCCCCACCCCAAATTACCCATTACATGGAACTTTTTTCGAAAATTTAGATTTTCTAAAACATGGCTCTAACGATTTTGATTAAATCCCGTATATTACAGATATTTACATACTAAATAAAATGTATATCTTGAATTTTCTGGGAATAGCCTCTGAAGACCTCTTTATCCCGGATGAATTTTGCCGAATTTTACTTAACTGCTAAAGGGTAAAAGAAAAAAAACTTACTGCACAGAAAATGTAGAGCACACAATTTACACTATATACATTTTTTTATGAAGTTTATTGTTTTTGAGTTATTCATTGTTTTTGATTTCAGCTGTAAACAACTTATATTTTCTCATACAGGAATTTGTCTACTCATGTCCATATAAACAAAGGAACTTCAGTCACATAGCAACCAGCTTTTGAGTATCACTTTAACCTATGACACTCCCTTAGCAAGAGCTTTTTAACAATAATTTGTTGCAGAGATGTAAAGAAAGTCATGTGAATGGAACACCTCAGATTTTTTTAAATATTTTCTTAAGTGGTTTGTCAAATCTAATATTACAACAATTTAAACTTGTATCGAAGATTCTTCTTTTATGCTTTAGGAAGTGGTAGTGCAATAAAATTGCTGTTCAGTACAGAAACATTCATAAACTAAATTTTTCAAAATAAAAACCAAATTTACCAACTCCTAACAAGAATTGAGTTAACATGAAATTTTGTGTGATGTTTTTACAGTGAAGGCAGTCAAACATATAGATCTAGTGCATGCTTTTTTCTTTTTGTAATTAAACATCATTTAACCTCCATTGGTCATATCAGACGATGAATGAAATTGGTGAGATGATGCTCAAATGATCTCGGGGTCCACGGAGCTTAAAGTTACTCAAAATTCGTCTTCTCAGGATAAGAGAAAACCCCGAGAAAAAAAGCTTATCCGGGTAACTCACCCTAAACAAGATTCGAACTCACGATCTTTTGAATGTGAGGCAGACACGCTACCACCACACTACCCAGGCGGGCCTAATGCAATTTTTTTTTAAAATACAGTACCGGAGTCTGATCAGGACTCCGGCACTGTATACCCTACTTTTATTTACCTTTTTCTTTTTACTTTGTTTTGCCGTATTATTACTGTTTATTACTGTTTTCTTACTTTCACAACACACACATATACACAAACATATAACACCCATGCCCAAGGCGGGACTCAAGCCCACGATCCCCAGCGCTACGAAGCGCCAAAGCGGGACGCCTTGGCGAGCGCGACAATGGGGACCGGCATTTAGCTTATAACACCCATGCCCAAGGCGGGACTCGGACCCACGATCCCCAGCGCTACGAAGCACCAAAGCGGGACGCCTTGGCGAGCGCGGCCATGGGGACCGGCAGTTTCGAACTCACGACCTTTTGAACGTGAGGCAGACCAGGCGGGCTTAAACATATAACACCCATGCCCAAGGCGGGGCTCGAACCCACGATCCCCAGCGCTAAGAAGCACCAAAGCGCGGCCATGGGGACCGGCAATTTGTACACAAATTTGAGTGGACTACAATAAAATCTCTACCTATTATATGCATCGTACGTGGTAGAGAAATTAAAACGTTCTATTGATCTAAAAGTAACAAACCCAAAAGACAGCAGTTAGTGTTGATGAGATGCTCTATTGCTGCGACTGATTATTATTGACTTTAGAGTGATGAAAGAGGGTTTATAATGAACGCGAATACTAATTATTTTCCAGCGATACCGGGGGAACCTCGCTGTGGGCAAAAATCGTTCCACATCTCTAAACACATACGTAGCGATTGCATTTTGAAAGTGACTGTAAATTTACCCTCAAACGGTACAATTAAAAGATACCTACCAGCTTTTATTTCCGTTCTGTTTATGGTTTCAACAATCGGAATTGCATTCAGTGCGAAGCCATTGGATCAGTTAAATAAAAATCTGATGTGCTCCATGACTTTCTCTACATCTCCACAACAAGTTTGTTAAAAACTCATTCTTCTATTTACTTCATGCTAATTGAGAAAAAATTAGCAGATATATTCTTATTACTCGTTTCCATGTAAGTAGATAGTGAAAGCCAAAAGCTGGTTGCTATGTGACTGAAGTTCCTTTGTTTGTATGGACACGAGTTGACAAATTCCCGTATGAGAAAAGTATAAGTATTTTATAGCTGAAACCAATAATGAATATCCCAAAAACGATCAACTCCATGAAAAAAATCTGATGTGTTACACTCACATGACTTTCTCTAGCTCTTCTACAAATTTCTTACATAAGATTATTCTTCCTGCACCTTGCTAATCGAGATAATCATTAGTAGAATGTTCTTACTATTTAGTTCCTTATAAGTAGAAAGAAAATAAGGGAATACACCAGGCTAAACCGATAGTCAAATGTTTTAAAAGCTGTCGTTATTCAATTGTCATTGCAAATCGCTTCCTTGCTTGGCCAGGAGTAGAACAAAAGAAAAACGGACACTTCCTGTCTGAGAAAAGTATAGGTACTCACAACTGAAACCAAAAACAAGGAATATCTCGGAAACGGTTACCTCCACAACAAAATTGTAAAGGACATAAATCGTGTTTTGATCTGATCAACATTTTCTGTGCAGTAAGTTTTTGTCTATCTCTTACCGTTTAGCAGTTAAGCAAACTTAAGCAAAATTCATCCAGAATACAGAGCTCTTCAGAGGCTATTCCCAGAAAATCCAAGATATACATTTCATTTGGTATGTAAACATCTTTAAAATACGGGGCTATAATCAAAATCGCTAGAACCATTTTTTAGAAAATTAAAAATTTCGAAAATTTTTTCATGTAAAGGGTATTTGGGGGTGGGTTATTTTCTTGAAAATCTTCGTGTCGCATCCTTGGAAAATACCAAATCTAAATACCAAGTTTAGTATTTAACGGTCTTTTCGTTTTTGGGCTATTCTGTTCACTGACACACATACCAAACATACACATACGGACCTTTTTCTGAAAATGCTTTTTTGAATTAGGGGGTTCTAAAACATGTATTTCCGGTGAAATTTCGGTATCATATTTTGGGGTGCAATACAATACTTCCTCTATACACTATGTACATAGTACGTATAGAGAAAGTAAAAATGTATATAACATAAATTCTGTGTTTTAACGTGATCTACATTTTCTGTGTAGTAAGTTTTTTTTCTATCTCTTACGGTTTACCAGCTACGGAAACTTTTGGAAAATTCATCCAGAATAAACCGGCTTTTAGAGGATATTCCCAGAAAATTTAAAATATAAATTTTATTTGCCATACAAATATCTTTAATATATAGTATTTTAATCAAAATTAAAAATTTGAATTTTTTTCCATGTAAAGGGTATATGGGGAGGGTTGATTTTTCTCAAAACCTTCGTGTCGCATTCCTGAAAGATACTAAACTTGAATACCAAGTTTGGTGTTTTACCGACTTTTTGTTTTTGAGTTAACGTGTTCACACACACACACACATACACATGCGGACACTCACACACACATAGGCACACGGACGTTTTTCTGAAAATCTTGTTTTTGGATACAGGGGACCCTATAACGCTTATTTCCGGTGAAATCTCGGTATCGAATTTTTGGGTGGAGTGCAATATCTTCTCTATACACTATGTACAGAATGATTTATGTAGAACTGACACATTTCTTTAATTATTCCGTTGGAAATTCAATCAATGACCCAATTTTAGAACAATATTAAGCAGAATATTCTGGAGTTTCGATTCCTTGTCACTAGATGCGTAGATGTTTATGTTTTATTCCTAATTGCATTGTTGGCAGCTGTTTCGACATTTTGTTCTTGTAGCCAACGTGAAAATGCAGTACGATGTAGAGCTGAGTCAAGGATATTTTCAGCAAGATGGAGCTACATGCCATACATCAAATGAACCCATGAACCTAATTGCAAGTTTCTTTGCGACCGGATAAATTCCAGGAACCTGTGGCCACCGAGATCTCCGGACTTGACATCGCCGGACTTCTTTCTATGGGCTTACTTAAAAGACAGGGTTTACGCCACACGTCCCCAGACATTGGACGATCTGAAGCACATCACAAAGGAGATTTAACCTATTGACAACAGAGTCCTCCAACGAGTGGCCAGTAACATGGAACGACGTGTTCAGTTGTGCCTTATGGAGGATGGAGGACATTTTCTACATTTGCTGTAGAGGTAAATTATCTCCCAAAATTCCTCTACAATTTAGGTACCATAAGTTGTAGCTAGCATAACACGTTTTGAAACAATTAATGAAAGAAATTTGTCAACACTATATAAATGGCAAAAAACATAAAACTGCAACTGTAAAATACAAATGTGATTTCTAGCCTTCTCATGTTGTCCAGTCTTATCTTGAATCCTGTCTAGATCTGGCTACTCCTTTGTTTGTTAATATATTACTTATAATATCCATGGAAATAATTATCCTGTATACGCTGCAACGCCTTTCATTGTCTTCAGCATATCCAGTAAAATTATCCCTAATTTTAGAAGAGAAGACTGGCGTTTATAACCTCAATATTATCATCCATATTCTCAGCTGCATTTGGAGCATTTGAAACTGTCTCTAATGATTGTTTTTTTTTTCACACCATGAAATTTCCATTTTTTTTTTTTTTTTTTTTTGCTTTTTGTTTCTTGTTTTTTTTTACTTTCTCTATACGCACTATGTACATAGTGTACACAGAAGGTATTGCACTCCACCAAAAAATTCGATACCGAGATTTCACCGGAAATATATGTTTTAGTGTCCCCTGTATCCAAAAAAAAAAGTATTTTCTGAAAAAGGTCCGTGTGTGTGTGTGTGTGTGTCCGTGTGTCTGTGAACACGATAACTCAAAAACGAAAAGTCAGTAAAATACCAAACTTCGTATTTAAGTTTAGTATCTTCCAGGGATGCGACACGAAGATTTTGAGAAAAATACCCCCATTCCCAACTACCCTTTACATGGACATTTTTTCGAAAATTTTGATTTTCTCAAAAATGGCTCCTACGATTTTGATTAAAATTTCGTATATTAAAGCTATTTACCTGACAAATAAAATGTATATCTTGAATTTTCTGGGAATAGCCTCTGAAGAGTAGTTTATTCCGGATGAATTTTACTGAATTTTGAATAACTTCTGAACCGTAAGAGATGGACAAAAACTTACTACACAAAGATGTAGAGCACGTTTAAACACACAACTTATGTTATATACATTTTTTTCGAGGAGTTCGTTGTTTTTGAGACATTCCTTATTTTTGGTTTCTGCTATGAAAAAGTTGTACCTTTCTCATATAGGAACTTGTCAACTCCAGTCCATACAAACAAAGGAATTTAATTGACATAAGAACCAGCTTTTGACTATCACTTTAATCTATGGTAGTCCCTTATTTCGCTTCTACTTACAAGGAAGCAAGTAATAAGACTATTTCTGCTATTTTTTTTTTTCTGATTAGCATAAAGTGAATAGAAGTTTAAGCTTTTTAAAAATAATTTGTTGCAGGAATATAGAGAAAGTTATGTGAATGGTACACATCAGATTTTTTTTTTTTTTTTAACCACCTCTTGTCACCATATTGAGCAATATCCTTTGAGAGAAACACCGACACAAGGAAATAAATGTTTTTTGGCAGCCTTCCTGCCTTCCCCATGCGGTCACGGCAGTAAAGTATGTGATTCTATGCAGCTAGGTGAAATGTTCATTCTAAACGGTGAATGAGAACTGATTTTATCTCAAGTATGTCTGATAGTGTGCGTGACTCACTCCAGCTCTAAGGCTAGGCAAATGCCTAAAACAAAGCGTTAGAGTTACTTTTTGTGGGAGAAAAATGACAGAAAGGTATTTAGCACTCTTCTGAACAATAAATCAAAACAAATTAAATGTCAAAATTTTCAAAATATTTTTTTTGTAACAAGTAATCCCTAAATGTTATTCAAACAAATGTTAAGTATTTGCTGGAAAAACTAGTATTTACTGTACAAGTACAAGCAATAACTTATCTGTAATCAGAAAAGTTTGAATTGTAAGTTATCCAATTTGTTATCAGTATTGACTTACATTATTTTAAGGTGACAACGTAGTATGAACATACGGAAATTACACCTTAAAATATTCAATTGTTTTTACAGAAATTGTCATCAATTATTCTATATATCATGACAACTATTTCAAGTGGTTGTTTGCATCAATAGATTATGTGGTTGAGTCTATAAAAAGTGTTTCATTCAGCAGAAAAGTAATAAAGCTTAGTGTTAAAACATGTGAATTCCTGTACCTTTTTCTCTGATACTACTTGCAATACACAATCACACTTTTGCATGCTTAGATTAGGTATCTTCCAAGGATGCGACACGAAAATCCCCCACCTCCAAATACCCTTTACATGAAACAATTTTTGAAAATATTAATTTTCTAAAAAATAGCTCTAACGATTTTGATTAAAGTCCGGTATATTAAAGATATTTACATACCAAATAAAATGTATATCTTGAATTTTCATATCAGATCACCTATCTTCCGAACCTTAATTATTTAGCTATGATACAATTTCGGTGGAACTTAAAAAAGAAATATTTTTGCAAATTCAAAAAAATAAAACTGTGGAAAATTTACAATATTGTTGCTTTCTTAATATGAACAATACATACCAAAACATCACAAAATTGCTTCAGAAAGTTCAATTGTGTCTTGTATATATGTGCTGAACATTTCAGTTTTCCAGCTCTCATACTTTCAGAGAAAAGAGTAAATAATATCCAAAAATGCTGTTTTGAGAAAACTGAATTTAACAGTGTATAACAAAAACGCAGACTTGCATTTAAATTATATTTAAATTAATTAAAATCCTCTTAACCCCTCAAAACTATACATTTTCTGAAGCTAGAAATAATAGAGGTTTTATTTGTGTCTAAAATGTTCCGTTCGTATGACTTTCCCTGCATCTCTGCAATAAACTGTTGTTAAAAATCTTATTCTTCTATTCACTTAATGCTAATCGAGAAAATATTAACAGAAAAGGGTCTTATTACTTGCTTCCTTGTAAGTAGACGGGAAATAAGGGAGTACCAAAGGCTTAAACAATAGTAACATATTTTAAAAGCTGGTTGCTCTGTGATTGAAGTTCCTTTGTTTGTATGAATAGGAGTTCACGAATTCCCTAATAAGAAAAGCGTAAGTATTTTAAAGCCGAAACCAATAGCAAGGAACATCTTAAAACCGTTTAATTCCACGAAAAAAGTTTATATAACATAAATTGTGTGTTTTAATGAGCTCTACATTTTTGTGGGGTAAGTTTTTGTCTACCTCTTACGGTTTACTAGTTATGCCAAATATCATAAAATTCATGCAGAATAAACATGTCTTCAGAGGCCATTCCCAGAAAATTGAATATATACATTTTATTTGGCGTGTAAAAAAATGTTAATATACGATATCTTAATCAAAATTACTAGAGCCATTTTTGAGAAAATTAAAATTTTCAAAAAATTTTCCATGTAAAGGGGAGTTGTATGTGGAGCGATTTTCTTGAAAATTATCGTATTGCATCCTTGGAAGGCACTAAACTTAAATAACAAGTTTGGTGCTTAACAGACTTTTCGTTTTTGAGCTATGCTGCCCACAGACACACAGAGACAGAGGGTCCAAAACATATATTTCCGGTGAAATCTCGGTTTCGAATTTTTGGGTGCATTACAATACCTTCTCTATACACCACGTATACAGTACGTGTAGAGAAAGTAGAAATGTTATATTTTGGAGTACCTTGTCCCCTTAAGTAAAAGAGTTTACAGACTTTTATTCAACTTGTGATCATTTCAGAGAATACTTACAGACTCTTTAACCTACTCTAGCATTAGCGAAGTTTTCTCCCAAGACGCAATAAATTCCAGCCAGGCAAAAGCGCAATTCTTCTTATTAGATAAGGGAAGAGCTAGACATGACCTACATGGTTGCCATGGTTACTGGCGTTCTCGTCACGACAGTCTTTTGTTGATTACTTTTGCTGGTTTTGCCCGTTCTTATGAAATAGCTTTCAAGAGTTTGCAGTTGGATATTTTCTATTTCTCTGCCAAAAAGCATAGCATGAAGTACGGGACAAATAATAGCTTTCATGTCCTAACCTGAACAGCAAAAAAATAACATAAAATCCATAAGCTTACATTTTACTTCTGCTTTCCAACCGATTGGACTACAATTCAAGTCTATTTTCGGATATTAGGGACCGATAAAGATTAAAAATCTGATGTGTGTAATTCACATGACTTTCTCTACATCCCTGTAACAAATTTTGTAAATAACCTTATTTTATTGAGATAAACATTAACAGAAAATGTATTATTACTTAGTTCCTTATAAGTAGAACGTACATAAGGGAATACATAGGCTAAATCGACAGTCAAATGTTTTAAAAACTGGTTGTCATGCAGTTGAAATCCGTTTCTTTGAATGACCAGGAGTTTGAGTAGGAATGAGGAATACTCGAAAATGGGAAAAATATATATGACATAAATTGTGTGTTTTAAGTAGATCTACATTTTTGATCAGTAAGTTTTCGTCTATCTCTTACGGTTTACAGGTTGTGTAAAGTTGAAAAATTTCACCCAAAATGAAGAGGTCTTCAAAGGTTATTCCAAGAAAATTCAAGATACAAACTTCATTTGTGTTGTAAATGCCTTTAAAACACGGTACTTTAATCAAAATAAAAGGTTTTGAACTTTTTTACCTGTAAGTGTAGTTTGGGGTCGAGAGATTTTGCTCAAAATCTTCGTGTAGCATTCTTGGAAGACACTGAGTTGAAATATCAAGTTTGGGATTTAATGGCCTTTTCCTCGTTCAGGTATGCTGCCCACAGACACACAAACATACAAAGGAACACTTTTCTAAAAATCTGATGTGTTCCATTCACATGACTTTCTCTACAACTCTGCAATAAATTATTGTTAAAAAGCTTATGCTTCTATTTACTTCCTGCTAATCGAGAAAAAAATAGCTGAAATAGTCTTATTACTTGCTTCCTTGTAAGTAGAAGCGAAATAAGGGAGTACCATATGTTAAAGTGATGGTCAAAAGCTGGTTGCTATGTCAATGAAGTTCCTTTGTTTATATGGATAGGAGTTGACAAGTTCCTGTATGAGAAAAGTATTAAGTTTTTCATAGCAGAAACCAAAAATAAGGAATGGCTCAAAAACGAACAACTCCACTAAGAAAAGTTATATAACATAAATTGTGTGTTTTAATATGCTTCTCATTTTTTGTACAGTAAGTTTTTGTCCATCTCTTACGGTTTAGCAGTTATTCAATATTCAGTAAAATTCATCCGGAATAAACTACTCTTCATAGGCTATTCCCAGAAAATTCAAGATATACATTTCATTGGTGAGGTAAATATGTTTAATACACGAAATTTTAATCAAAATCCTTAGAGCCATTTTTGAGAAAATAAAAATTTTCGAAAAAAGTTCCCTATAAAGGGTAGTTAGGGGTGATGGAATTTTTCTCAAAATCTTCGTGTCGCATCCCTGGAAGATACTAAACTGAAATACCAAGTTTGGTATTTTACCGACTTTTCGTTTTTGAGTTATCGTGATCACAGACACACGGACACACACCCACGCATACCCACACACACGGACCTTTTTGTGAAAATGCTTTTTTTGGATATTGAGGACTCTAAAACATATATTTCCGGTAAAATCTCGGTATCGAATTTTTGGGTGGAGTGCAATACCTTCTCTATACACTATGTACATAGTGCGTATAGAGAAAGTAATATGAGAAGCTCAACGTTACCGAAAATTATCCATGTAAAAGCTAGTTTGGGGTGGGAATATTTTCCTGAAAATCTTCCTGTTACATCCTTGATATATTCTGAGCTTAAATACCAAGTTAAGTGCTTAACTGACTTTTCGTTTTTAAGTGGCAGAGAAAACGTATTGTATTCCACCCAAAAACTATATACTTAGATTTCACCGGAAATATATATTTTCCGGTCCTCTGAATCAAAACAGATCATTTATTAAAAATAAGATTGTATGCGTATACATGTATGTATGTGTGTGCCTTTAGACAGTTAATACAAAATTTAGAATTGATATTAAGTATTTTCCAAGGATGAAACATGAAAAATTCCCCACTCACAACTGACATTTATAAGAGATATTTTTCGAAATGTTTGGTTTTCTCAAAATGGCTATAAAGGTTTTAATTAAAAAATCATAGGTATATGACATTTTATAACAAACAAAATGTATATCCTGAATTTTCTGAAATTCCCGCTGAAGACCTCTTCAGTCTGGAAAGATTTATTTAACTCCAGTATAACTGGTAAACTGTAAGTAATAGACAAAAACGTATTACAAAAAATGTAGATCCCGTTAAAAGACATAAGTTATCTCATATACCATTTTTTTGCAGAGTTAACCGTTTCCGAGATATTCCGTGTTACTGGTTTGATTTTTAAGATACTTTAGGTTTTCTCAAGCATCAGGTCATCTTTCTCCTTCTTGTTTACTCCTTGCAAATAAAGAAAACGGTTGTTTCACATAGTGATAGAGTTTTAAAAGAGTTGACTATCGCTATAACCTAGTGTATTCCTTCATTTTCCTTCTACTTACAAGGAAGCAAGGAATTAAGACAAGTTGTGCTAATGTCATCTCGATTAGCATGAAGTAGATCAAAGAATAATCTTTTGTAAGAAAAGTTTGTTTACGAAACAGGTAAATAAACTCAAGTGAATGAATCACGTCAGTTTTTTGTATTCAGGGGTTCGCAAAACACGTTGAAATCTTGAGATGTAGAAAACTTCAGCATCACAGGACACTTTAAGACAACAAATAGCAGTGAATCGTGGAAAGTGGCCAGTTGCATCAGACCAACTCATTGTACAGTCATGCTAACTTCATGTACCCGGCGGAGGACGATGGATATTTTCGGGTGTAGAAATCCTTAGCATGGCTTCCTTTGGTGGGAAGTAAAGCCGTCATAGATTTACGGCACGTAAAATAACCTCAAGCCTGATAGAGAGGCCTCTGAGCAAAATTAAGCGGTCTTTCACTCTCAATGTGGAATGGGACGCTGAGAACCACAGCAATTAAAGAGCGTCCATAAATAACACGCCCTTTTCATTTCCATTGTAAAGTAATAAACTATTTAACAAACTCTTGCAAGCAATAGATTCTAACACACTGTAAACACAGATTAGAGAATATGAATACACATAAGTAAATTTAGCTTATATTGTTAATACTAAGAATAGTTACTTGAAAGATATTAAACCATTGCAAATATGTAAATAATAAACGTTTTCGTACTTCCTAGACTACAGTATTAATCAGTAATGATAAAGTCTTAGTAGATAATCTTTTAGAAGACTATTTCGTTCATAACACGTGATCGTAGGAAGTGGCCAATCCAGTACATTGGCGCGTAAAATTCCAACCAATTGGAACTCATTATTTCTGCATTTTAATATTTTTTTTACTTTCTTTATACGTACTATGTACATAGTGTATAAAGAAGGTATTGTAATTCACCCAAAATTCGATACCGAGATTTCACCGGAAATACATGTTTTGGGTCCCCCTGAATCCAAAAAAAACATTTTTGGAAAAAGGTCCTTATATGGGTGTGTGTGTCTGTGGACAGCATAGCTCAAAAACGAAAAGACCGTTAAATACTAAACTTGGTATTTAAGTTTGGTATCTTTCAAGGATGCGACACGAAACTTTTCAAGAAAATCCCCCCAACCTCAACTCCCCTTAACATGGAACTTTTTTCGAAAATGTTGATTTTCTCAAAAATGGTTCTAACGATTTTGATTAAAATATCGTATATTAAAGATATTTAACTGACAAAGAATATGTATATCTTGAATCTTCTGGCAATAGCCTCTGAAGAATACTTTATTCTGAATGAATTTTACGAAATGTTGCATAACTGCTAAACCGTAAGAAATGGACAAAAACTTACCAGACAAAAAATGTAGGGCACGTTAAAACACGTTTTTTATGTTATATACATGTTTTCGAGAAGTTGATCATTTTTTAGATATTCCTTGTGTTTTATTTTGGCTTTGAAAAACCTGTACTTTTCTCATGCAGGAATTTGTCAACTCGTGTGCATACAAACAAAGGAACTTCGGTCACCTAGTAACCAGCTTTTGACTTCATGTTAACCTATGATACTCCGATATTTCGCTTCTACTTACAGGGAAGCAAGTAATAAGACCATTTCTGCTAATTTTTTCTCGATTAGCATGAAGCAAATGGAAGTCTAAGCTTTTTAAGAATAATTTGTTGCAGAGATGCAGAGAAAGTCATGTGAATGGCACACATCTGGTTTTTTATAAGTAGAAGGGAAATAAGCGTGTATCATAAGCTAAAGGATAGTCAAGCATTTTAAAAGCTGGTTGCCATGTGGATTAAATCGGTTCTTTGCATTGCCAGGAGTTAACAAATTCCCGTGTGCGAAAAATTTTAAGTATTTTAAAACTGAAACCAATAATAAGTAATATCTCAAAAAACAAGTCAACTCCACGAAAAAAATGTTAATAAAATAAATTGTGTGTTTTAAAAGCTCAACATCTTTTAGTACCAAGTTTTTGTGTATTTGTTACGGTTTATCAGCTAAGAAAATTTCATCAAAATTCATCCAGAATAAAAATGTCTTCAGGAGGAATTCCCAAAAAATTCAAGATTTACATTTTATTTCAGATGTAAATATCTTTAATATACAATATTTTAAACAAAATCGATATAACCATTTTTTATAAACCATTTTTCGAAAATTTTATCCATGTAAAGGGTGATTTGGGGTGGAAATTTTTCTTGTAAATTATCGTGTCGCAATTTTGGAAGATACCAAGTTCGGTATTTAACGGTCTTTACGTTTTTGAGCTGTGCTACATACACGGACCTTTTTCTAAAAATACTTATTTGGATTCAGGAGGACCCAAAATATATGTTTGCGGTGAAATATCGGTATCGAATTTTTGGGTGGAATGCAATACCTCCTCTGTACATTATGTACTTAGTATGTACGTATGCTGAAAGTAAAAAGGACACAGGGTAGAGAAATAATGAGAATGTAACATCAGATTTTTTTTTTTCTTTTCAATTTCTACTCATGTAATCCACTTTACAATCTTATGTTGATAACATCGAGTCGAGAAACAATAGAAGTTTTCAAACTCGAAGTAAAAACTAACTTATCTCTCTGTTGGATGAATTCGAAGTTGGCTTTGGAATCAATAAAAGGTCCGCCTGTCTTTTGCGTAAGGTTTTCACTGATCTCAGCCAAATAATGTTCAGTGTATTGGAACTGTCAAGAGAGTGCGTTTTACATAATGCGCGTCGGATTCTTACGTTCTGACATATTTTATTCCTAACCTACTTTCCATTTTTACTTTCTCCATACGCACTATGTACATAGTGTATAGAGAAAGTATTGCACTCCACCAAAAATTCGATACCGAGATTTCACCGGAAATATATGTTTTAGGGTCCCCAATATCCAAAAAAAGCATTTTCACAAAAAGGTCCGTGTGTGTGTGTGTGTGTGTGTGTGTCCGTGTGTCAGTGTGTCCGTGTGTTCGTGAACACGATAACTCAAAAACGAAAAGTCGGTAAAATACCAAACTTCGTATTTAAGTTTAGTATCTTCCAGGGATGCGACACAGAGATTTTGAGAAAAATCCCCCCATCCCCAACTACCCTTTATATGGAACTTTTTTCGAAAATTTTGATTTTCTCAAAAATGGCTCTAACAATTTTGATTAAAATTTCGTATATCAAAGATATTTACCTGACGAATAAAATGTATATCTTGAATTTTCTGGGAATAGCCTCTGAAGACTACTTTATTCTGGATGAATTTTGCATAACTACTAAACCGTAAGATATGGATAAAAACTTAACACGCAAAAAATGTAGAGCAGGTTAAAGCACACAATTTATGTTATATACTTTTTTTTCGTGCAGTTGATCGTTTTTGAAATATTCCTTTATCTTGGTTTCAGCTTAGAAAAACTTCTAAAAACTCTTTTTTTTTTCTCCATGGTACGACAGCTCACGGGGAACCTTGGCCTATCGCTCGGCCGCTGCGTCCTCCATCTCGGTCCACTACAGACGTCAGTAGTGGAGGCTGAGACGTGAGCTCCCACGGCAGGTGAATGCGGTCCTCATGACCTGGAGCCGCTACTTCTGCATCAAGTAGCTCCTCAATTGGCCCCCCCCCCCGGTGACCTTATGAGGCTGAGTAAACCCCGGCCAGGTCTCCCAGCGGGGGAAAAATCCCCACGCCGGTACTTGGGATCGAACCCAGGTCTCCCGCTTGGTAAGGAGACGACCACCAAAAACTCTATATCGGAAATACCTGTTTTGGACCCCTGTAAATAAAAAGAATCTGATGTGTTCCATTCACATGACTTTCTCTACATCTCTGTAACAAGTTATTCTTAAAAAGCTTATGCTTCTATTTACTACATTCTAATCGAGAAAATATTAGAAATAGTTTAATTATTTGCTTCCTTGTAAGTAGAAATAAAGTAAAGGGGTACCATAGATTAAAGTGATACTCAAAAGCTGGGTGCTATGTGACTGAAGTTCCTTTCTATGGACAGCAGTTGACAAATTTCTGTCTCCAAAAAGTATCAGTTTTTCAAAGCTGAACCCAAAAACAAGGAGTATCTCAAGAACTATCAGCTTCACGAAAAAAGTGTATATAACATAAATTGTGTGTTTTAACGTGCTGGACTTGATCGTTTTTAGATATTCATTGTCTTTGATTTCAGCTTTGTAAAACATACCTTTCTCAAAGAGGAATTTCTCAACTCCTGCCCATACAAGGGAACTTCAGTCACATAGCAACAGCTTTTGACTATCACTTTAACCTATGGTACTCCTTACTTGCTTCCACTTACAAAGAAACAAGGGATACTCAATCTGTGTTCCTATTGTAATAATTACGGTGAATGTTGCGCAATTCCCCATGAAGTAGAAATACGAGGGCCGTTTTTTGTTTCAACTTCCGATAGGCTATAAATAAAACACAAATTCATAGAAAACAATTATTTTATTACTAAAATGTTGTACACTTATGGTTACTTTTGAACATAATCACCAACAAGCCAAGCTTTCCAATACCTGCTTCAAAAAATGTTGTCGCCAATGATATCAATTGAGCATTGACGTTGTTTTGAAGATCTTCGTTGGTTTAAAAGTGCTGCCCTCCTAGCCACGTCTTCAGTTCAGGGAAAAGGTGAAAGTCGCTGGGTGCCGGGTCAGGACTGTACGGCGGATGATCGAAAATGTCCCATTGAAATTGTTCAAGGAGCCGATGGGTTGTGCCAGCAGTGTGTGGACGAGCGTTGTCATGGATCAACACAATTCCTGAAGTCAGCATTCCTCTTCATTTGTTTGAATGACTCTACGCAAAAGTCGTAAGTATGCAGATTTTCAAAAAAACGTCAATGCTCATTTGAAATCTTTGGCGGCAACATTTTTTGAAACGGGTATGTTTAAAAGTAACCATGAGTGTACAAAACTTTTAGTAATAAAATAATTATTTTCTATGAACTTTCTTTTATTTACAGCCTATCGAAGGTTGATAAAAAAACGGCTCTCGTAGTTCTAGGAATCCTCAACACTAGTGCTGCTCGTCTCTTATCTGATAAACCACCGATACCAATTTTTTCGTGTCGAATTGAGCGATATGGTGGAAGGTAAAGCTGTTTTTTCCAACTCGAGCGCCCTCAACACGCGCTAATCTCTGTTGAATACAACCGCAAATAGCACTGTTCTTTCCGTGTGCTAAATTTCAACAGTACATCAACACACTTCTGCCTATTGAACCGCCGATATGTGAATTTGCAGCCGTCATCATCAATGCAGTGATTTTATGTACCAGATACATACTTTTGACTGCTGAAAATGTCAATGCGGGCGATGGTTTTCTGTAAATTAAAAATCTGATGTGTTCCATTCACATGACTTTCTCTATAGCTCTGTAACAAATTATTCTTAAAAAGCTTATGCTTCTATTTACTTCAAGCTAAACGAGAAAAACTTAGCACAAATAACTCTTTATTACCTGCTTCCTGGTAAGCAAAGGGAAATAAGGGAGTACCATAGGTTAAAGTGATGATCAAAATCTGATTGCTATGTGTCAAGTTCCTTTGTTTGTACAGACAGGAGTTGACAATTTCCTGTATGAGAAAAATTTAAGTTCTTCAAAGTGGAAACTAATAACAAGGAATATCTTAAAAACGATCAACTCCACGAAAAAAATTTATATAAAATACATTGTGAGTTTTAATGTGCTCTAGATTTTCTGTATGGTAAGTCTTTGTCCATCTCTTATGGTTTAGCAGTTATGCAAAATTCGGTAAAATTCATCTAGAATAAAGAGGTCTTCAAAGCTGTTTCCAGAAAATTCAAGATATACATCTTATTCGGAGTGCAAATAGCTTTAATATACGTAATTTTAATTAAAATCGTTAGAGATATTTTTAAGAAAATATTTTTTTTTTAAATTTTTCTATACAAAGGGTAGTTTGTAGAGGAGGAATTTTCTTGAAAATATTCGTGTCGTATACTTGGAAGATACCAAACTTAAATACTAAGTTTGGTATTTAACGGTCTTTTCATTTTTGAGCTATGCTGTCCATAGACACACACACAAACAGACACAGACACACATGGACCTTTTGTCCTAAAACATGTATTTCCGGTGAATTCTCGGTAACAAATTTTTGGGATGGAATACAATACTTCCTCTATACACTATGTATATAGTACGTGTAGAGAAAGTAAAACTCTGATGAGTTCTATTTATATGACTTTATCTACATATTTGTAACAAATTGTTAAAAAGCTTACTCAGCTATCTACTTCATGCTAACCCAGATAAACAACAGAAATTGGTTTTCTTATTATCTTCCTGTAAATCGAAAGTAAATAGGGTAGACAACCAGCCAAAGCTGGCTTTTACGTGGTTGATATCTGTTTATATGCACTGCCTGAAGTTTACAAATTGCCGTATGAGAAAAGTTTAAATATTTTAAAACTGAAACCAATAACAAGGAATATCTCAAAAAGGGTAAATCCCACGAAAAATATTTATATTTTTTCTGCAGTACGTTTTTTTGTCTATTTTTTACGGTTACACTTTTTCTGCAGTAAGTCTTTTATCTATCTTTTACGGTTTAACAGTTATGCAAAAGTCAGCAAAATTCATTCAGAATAAAGAGGTTTTCAGAATCTATTTGCACTTATTCAATGTATATGTACATTATATTTAATATACGATATTTTAATCAAAATCGTTAGATACATTTTAAGAACAAAGTTTTCTCCATGCAAAGAGTAGTAGAGGGTGGGCGTATTTTCTTGAAAATCTTTGTGGTGCATTCCTGGAAGTTACTGAACTTAAATAGGAAGTTTAGTATTTGACGGACTTTTCGATTTTGAGTGACGCTGTTCACAGGCACACACACTTTTTCTAAAACTGTTTTTTTTTTGTCATGGTGTCCCAAAACATGTATTTCGGGTGAAATCTCGGTGTCTAATTCTTGGGTGGAATACAATACCTTCTGAACATACGTAGTACGTGTAGAGAAAGTAAAAATAGATTAAGGAAGACAAAACAAATATTTGCGTTTTATCCAAACAAATACTAACTTTCCGGACACGCCTCGTGTTATACCAAATTGACAAACTATGAAACACATCAAGTTGTAAAGTAATAGAACTTATCTGCCAGGTATAAACAAATTTCTTTTGTTTTTTTTGTTTTTAGAAACATGGTATTCTAAAAACTTTTCAGTGTGTCTATTGTACGCTGATATAGACCTCTTTGACTGGAAAGTGGTAAACTTGCCCAAAAATGTAAAGTTGGTATTGCGGTGAAACAGATGAGCCACAAACTGGATCCCTGGGAAATCCCTGGCAGTTCAACTATACCTGTGGGAGTTGTGGACAAGGCTAATCCTGGCCGTACTAATGGAGACCCGTGTACCATTTGCTTCGTGCGTCGCAGGGCCTGCAGCAACAACAACAACTCCACGTTTAAATAAAGTAACAATACTTCCTCACACTTTCGTAGCACCATGGTGCGGGCAACCAACAGTTTCGATAATCCAAGGTGTTGATATCACTCAACAGGTGTTTGCTGTTCGGGGGTCGAACAAGTGCCGTTCCTGTTACCAGCCAATTGATTAAGCATCAAAAAATAATTTGGGCAAGAAGCAACAATGTCTCTCGTTTCTACAGGCATAAACTGCGAAATGAACTCCAATATACATCTCTGGTGTGTTGCAAACACATGACCTTCTTTACTTTGATATTTATTTATATGTACACAAACTATTCTTAGAAAGGTAGAATCACAAATTGAAAAATCCGATATGTTCATTGTGGAGAACGGAATGTATTTGCACAATGCGGTGTTTACCTGAGGCTAACTTCACTGGCGGCAGGACATATACATGTTCAAGCGCTTGAGCAATGTTGACAAGTATGTGGAAAAACAGGTTAGGGAACGCATTTTCATGCACAAATAAATATTCTGAAAACAATTTTTTTTTAGCCAAACAGCACTTACTTTTCAAACACGTCTCGTGTCAGAGGAAACACAAACTACGAAACAGGTCAACACAGGTTCACAATAAAAAGTTTTGTGATGTATTTGCACAAAGCATGGTGTACACCAGTGGCAGACTTCTTTGAAGAGGGCATACAAAAGTCTATTCCCACTGACAAATGCCTCAACAAAGTTGAAAAATATGTCCAAAAATCTGATGTGTTCCATTCACATGACTTTCTCTACAACTCTGCAATAAATTATTGTTAAAAAGCTTATGCTTCTATTAACTTCATGCTAATTGAGAAAAAAAAAAAAAAAAAAAAAAAAAAACTAGAAGAAATAGTAGGAGCGAAATAAGGGAGTACCATAGGTTAAAGTGATAATCAAAGCCAGTTGCTATGTGAATGAAGTTCCTTTGTTTGTATGGACACGAGTTCACAAATTCCTGTATGACAAGAGTATACAACTTTCATAGCTGAAACCAATAACAAGGAATATCTCAAAAAGAATCAACTCCACGATAAAAATGTATGTATCATATACTGTGTGTTTTAAAGTGCTCTACATTTGTTGTGTGGTAAGTTTTTGTCCATCACTTCCGCTTTAGAAGTTATGCAAAATTCCGTAAAATTGACCCAGAATAAAGTAGTCTTCAGAGCCTATTCCCAGAAAATTCAAAATATACATTTTATTTGTCAGCTAAATATCTTTAATATAAGATATTTTAATCAAAATCGTTAGAGTCATTTTTTACAAAATCAGAATTTTTTAAAAAAGTTCCATGTAAAGGGTAGTTTGGGGTGGGGGATTTTTCTCAAAAGCTTCGTGTCGCATCTGTGGAAGATACTAAACTTAAATACCAAGTCTGGTATTTTACCGACTTTTCGTTTTTGAGTTATCGTGTTCACAGTCACACACACATGGACCTTTTTCTGGAAATACTTTTTTTGGATACAGGGGACCCTAAAACATATATTTCCGGTGAAATCTCGGTATCGAATTTTTTGGTGGAGTGCAATACCTTCTCTATACACTATGTACATAGTACGCATAGAGAAAGTAAAAAAAAATCTGATGTGTTCCATTCACATGACTTTCTTTATATCTCTGTAAATTATTACTGTTAATAAGCTTATCTTTTATTTATTTTATGCTGATCGAGAAAAATTAGCAGAAATAGTCTTATTTCTTGCTTTATTGTAAGTAGAAGCGAAATAAAGGAGTACCATAGGTTAAAGTGAAAGCCAAAAGCTGGTTGCTATGTGACTGATGTTCCTTTGTATGGATAGGAGTTGACAAATTCCTGTATGAGAAAAGTATAAGTTTTTCAAAGCTGAAAACAAGAAAAAGGAGTATCTCAAAAACAACCAACTCCACGAAAAAAATGTATATAACATAAATTGTGTGTTTTAACGTGCTCTATATTTTTTGTGGGTTAAGCTTTTGCAATGTCTTACGGTTTAGCAGTTATGAAAAATTCATCCAGAATAAAGTAGTCTTCAGAGGCTATTCCCAGAAAATTCAAAATATACATTTTATTTGTCAGGTAAATAACTTTAAAACATGATATTTTAATCAAAACCGTTAGAGCCATTTTTTAGAAAATCAAAATTTTCGAAAAAAGTTCCATGTAAAGGGCAGTTTGGGATGGGGGGATTTTTCTCAAAATATTCGTGTCGCATCCCTGGAAGATACTAAACTTAAATACCAAGTTTGGTATTTTAACGACTTTTCGTTTTTGAGTTATCGTGTTCACAGACACACGGACACACACATACACACACGGACCTTTTTGTGAAAATGCTTTTTTTAGATAAAGGGGACCCTAAAACATATATTTCCGGTGAAATCTCGGTATCGAATTTTTTGGTGGAGTGCAATACTTTCTCTATTCACTATGTACATAGTGCGTATAGAGAAAGTAATAGATTAAGAAAAGCTCTTTCACCCAAAACAAATGTTTTATACCTTAGACTAAATCAACAAACTACGAAACAGATCAAGTTGAAAGTAATAGAATTTAGTAGGCAGGTATAAAGACATTTCAGTTGCTTTTAGAAACATGGAGTTTTAAAAACGTTCAGTGTGTCTTTCATACGTTTTGCTTTGAAAGTGGTAAACTTCCCCAAAAATGTAAAGTTGGCATTGCTGTAAAACAGATGAGCCACAAACTGGATCCCTGGGAAATCCCTGGCAGCACCTGTGGGATTTGTGGACAAGGCTAATCCTGGCCTGCTAATGGAGACGCGTGTACCACTTGCGCTGTGCGTCGAAGGGCCTGCAGCAACAACAACAGCAGCAGCTCAACGTTTCGATAAAGAAATGATTCTTTATCACACGACTTTCCGTAGCACAATGGCGCGGACAACCAGACAGTTTCGATAATCCAAGGTGCTAATGTCACTCAACAGGTGTTTGCTATTTGGGGGTCGAACAAGTGCCGTTCCATAAAAGATTATCCCTGTTACCAGCCAATTGATTAAACACCAACAGACAATTTGGGCAAGAAGCAACAACCTCTCTTGTTTCTACACCTATGTACCTCCATTACACAGCTTTAGGATGCCTTTGCCGAAATGAAATGGAGTTTATTACGGACGTTCTTTAACTACTGTGGTTCTCAGCATCCCATTCTATATTGGGAGTGAAATGCCATTTGATTTTGCTCAGAGGTCTCTTTATCAGGCTTGAGGTTCTTTTACGTGCCGTAAAGCTATGACACGAGACCAATGCCTTTACTTCCGTTCCGAAGGAAAACCATGCGAACGATTTTTTCGCCCGAAAAAATCCATCGTCCTCCACTGGGTTTAAACCCTCGTGTGTGTACGTGTGTGAGTCTCTCTCTCTCCCTTATAAAATACAAATCTGGAGTCTTGTCAGTACTGTTACGCTGTATCCCTTATTCTTTTTCCTCTTTATGCAGCTTTCCACACTTCCTTCGTTTACCGTTTTCCTTTTTACTCACACATACACAGACATGTGCACGTTTTAAAAACTCCCATACCCAAGGCGACAGTCGAACCTACGATTCCCTGCGCCACGATATAGGAAAACTAGAAACTTTAGCGAGCACGGTCACGAGGACCGGCGTTTTTTCCCAATGACCAATGTCTGAACAATGATGACAACCTTCTCCAAAAAATAGGGTAAAAAACGCTCTTTCATGTACAAATAAATGTGAAAATAAATACTTCATGCCTTTTTTTCCAAACAAGTTATTACACTCCGGACAGGCCTCGTATTAGACCAAATCGACAAACTACGAAGCAGGTCCACTTGTAAAGTAATAGAAATTAGCTGACAGGTTTCAAGAAATGTATTCTGTTTTTAGAAACACGTTCAGTGTCTCTTTCGTGCGTTTTGCATAGAAAGTGGTAAACTTTCCCAAAAATGTAAAGTTAGCATTGCGGTGAAACAGATGAGCCACAAACTGGATCCCTGGCAGCACCTGTGGGAGTTGTGGAAAAGGCTCATCCTGGCCGTGCTAATGGAGACCCTGTACCACTTGCTCCGTGCGTCGCAGGGCCTGCAACAACTCCACATTTAGATCAAGAAACGATACTTCATCACACGACTTTCTGTAGCACCATGGCACGGGCATGTTAAGATAATCCAAGGTGTTAATGTCACTCAACAGGTTTCGCTATTTGAGGGTTGAACAAATGCCGTTCCATTAAAGATTATCCCTGTTACCAGCTAATTGATAAAACACCAACAAACAATTTGGGCAAGAAGCAAAAACGTGTCTTGATGTGTCTTCTTAGCTTCCGGGGATGGCCGCGTAATCTTGCATGGGAATGCCGACGTTTCGCTCATCTTGCCGTGAGCTTCTTCTGGGCTCTTGTGCGGTGGTTGTTTTTCTTTTTTGTTTTTTTTTTTGGGGGGGGGGGAAACAGGAATAAAGGTTATAAGGATAACCGGTATATAGCGTATTTGGGAAGGAAATAAGGAAAGGGGAGAGAAAAGATTTAATACTGTGGTGTCACTATTTATTGGGGCATCAGTGGTATCATGGGGCCCGGTACCGCCGAAGCAAACCGAGTGATTGTGGGTAACTGTATTGTAAAGCGTGGGGTGTAGGGGCAAACGACATGGCACAATGCCCTGACGTCGATCTACAAAAATTGAGGTGCATAATTGTACCAAGAAGGTATGTTATTGGGGTGATGGAGCTCTTCCCAGGTGAGTTCTGGGTGACGTAGCCATAGCTCCAAAACTTAGCGCGTTCGGTCGATGATGTATTGCTGAGGTTAGTTGCTGTGTCATATCTTGCAGTCTTATTGTCAGTCCTCGAGTCTGTTGCTGAAGCAGCTCGTCGAGTTGTTTGTGGACCTTGTAGATTCGGGAATTGTTGATGTAGTCCACCACCTTCTCGAGGCTCCTGTTGAAGTGGTCTCGCAAGGCGGCGTTCTCCCGGTGTACTTCCTGAGGTGTAGACTGAAGGGTGCGGGCGGTTGCCTGAAGCTCCGCCAGAGATCGGGCCAGTGCTTCCTCCCACGTGGTGATGCGTTCGGCTATGGTGTTGACTGCAAGACGGAGATGTTGGAGTTCGGCTGTGTTGGTCGCAAGGTCATTTTGGAGCTGGATGAGTGTGGAGGTCTGCGGTGGCTGTTCTGTCTGCGAGGAATTGATGATGGGCGCTGGCGGGTGAGAGATTGGCTGTGGTGGTGCTGCGTGCGGCTGATGAGAGGCTGGTTGTGGTGGCGCGGCGTGCGGCTGGTGAATGACTGGGATCTGTCTGCGTGGGTGTTTGGGGCACACCGCTTGACCCGTGTAGTGACCTGCGCTGTTGCAAGTAGCACAGTACACGGGCCGGCGTCTCAAATCATGGTAGGTGCAGGCGGAGGTGAGACATCCAGCGCCACAGTAGTGGCAACGGGCGGATGCTGTGCAGGCGTCTGAGGAGTGCCCGTACTGGCAGCATCGGCGACACGGGAAGACTCGGACGCCTCGTCCGGGATCAACTGCGAGCACCTGCCCGAGGGCAGGCAACCCATCGTTCCAGAACTCCAGCCTGACAAGTGGTGACGGTCCTCTCTCTGTGTGGATTCTTGTGGCTTTCATGAGTGAAGGCCAACGAAGATGGCCAGCGTTGAGTACTAGACCGTCCGGTAATTGCCGGTGAACTCCACGCACCACTGCGCAGAAGCGAGGAGAGGTCTAGAACTGGTGACGACGTAGGTGGTGTGTTGTCGGTTGTGATGTTCAGCGGCGATTGTAAGGCTTCGACGGCGGGTGATGCGGCGTGAGTTCCCGTGGTGGCAGGTTCAGGCTCGGCGGAGGTTGTAGGCTGGGAGACTGGGTCGGCGTTGGCGGTGTCGGTCTCCGGCGGCTCCTCGATTGGCTCTTGCTTACTCTCCCCGGTGGTTTTTTTTTTTTTTTTTTTTTTTTTTTCGAGTGGAGGGGAAAAATCCACCTTATGGACTAACCCGGGCAAGCCCGGAGTGTCGGGGTCTCCCATGTGGGCCTACCGACTAAAAAACCCCTCCACCGGTATTAGAAGGAAGAAAGGAGAGGCGGTACCGCATGATTGCACCCGCGGATTCAAGGCGATAATGTAACTGACTGCAGGGTGCAGTCAGAGAGGCGAAATGAGGACCGGGAGACAGACTTGACCGAGGCCCAGACTGCCACCGCGGAGTATTCGGGGTGAGGAATGAAGGAATTCTAGGGTGAAGGATGGAGTTAGTGCTGGTTGACTCTGTTGAGCCAGTCGTTGTATCCTGGGACGTTTTCGAGCCTAAGCCCTTGGCGTCTACTTTGGATGTTGATCTTGGAGGTTTGAGGTGCCGACTTCTCCAGTAGAGCTCTCACCTCCTCCTTGAAGATGAGTCGGATATCGGTGACTGCTGTTGTTATTGCTTGGTGAAGTTCTGTGTGTGAAGTGGTGCCGTCCTGTTCCTGAAGCCTGTCCTCCAAGGCCGTCAGCTTAGCCGTAAGGATCAGGACCTCCGCATGGAGGTCCTGAATAGCCTCACTTAGGCCTTGGATTTCCTGCTGCAGGATGGTTGGTGTTCGTTGTTTAGTCTGCGGAGATGGTTGTGTGGTTGATGGTGTCCGGGCTGGTTTAGGTGATGAGTGCCTGCTCTTTGGGTAGCTGGGGCACTGGGCTTGCCCGGTGAAATGTCCCGTACCACCACAGGTGGCACAGAACCGGCGACGGCGGCGGAGGTCGTGCCCAGTGCACTCCGATGTGTATGCGTTGGTGCCACAGTAGTGGCACTTCGGCGGCGAAGAGCAGTTTTCTTGGCTGTGCCCGTAGGCACAGCAGCGACGGCAGGGCCGGTGTCTTTCCTGCCTGCTTTCCTCAACGTGCAGAATTCGCCCTAATAAGGGCAACCCTGACGCCAAGGCAGCCTCCAGGTCTGATCGGTCCTGTAGCTCCACCCTAACTAGTGGTGTCGGGCCCCGGTCACAGATAATTCTAGTGGCCCTCGAACATGAAGGCCATCTAGATTGAGCAGCGGCGAGGAGGTGCCGGGTGGAGAGATCCCGAGGGACACCCCTAACCACGGCACTGTACCGGGGCGGCGGCGGTGTGGAGCTCAGCGGTGGCGGCGATGAAGTGTTAGCTGCCGGTGAAGCAGCGGCGGTGGTCAGCGGCAGTGGTGATGGTGAGCGCGGCAATGGTGCAGCGCTCACTGCCGGCGTAACGGCAGGTGGCGGAGATGCCTGTGAGCGCTTCCTACCGGCGGTTGCCGGAGAAGCGGTGGCTGCTGTAGGAGCTGCTGGTCTGCGGTGTTGCTTCCTCTTCGGCATCTCGAAGCGTGATTCTCGGATGTGAAACAACGCTGCGTCCTGAGAAGCGAGTCCTTATTTGCTCTTGCTTATATAGTGCCAGTGCGGTGGAGGTTGCCCCGCCCTCTCGCTTCTGGTTGGCTAGTTGCCTGCCAATTGGCGTGGGTGCTGGCGCCGCTCTTTCCTGGTGATGTTGGAGTTGCTTTACGCTTTCTTTTTCCAGGTTTTTGTTTCCTTTTTGTCTTATTTCTTGTTCTAGATTGTGGTTTGGATCTTCTTTTAGTAAATGCTGCCGTAGTTTGCCGTCAGTTTCTAGGGTGCCGCATGTCTCCGCCCCTTGCCTCTCTTTGGCTGGAGGCCAGCCTATTATGGCTCTCCTTGTGAGCAGAGTTTTCCAGATGTTATGGAGATGTTTTTCGCCATCCCTGATGTTCTTTTCTTTGAAAATCTCTATGCTTTCACGGGTCATTTTGTGATGAAAATTGCTGAAGGTGGCTATAAGCTGTGTGTTGTCAAAGTCGATGTGGTGGCCGGTTGTTATTACATATTCAGCTAGTGCGGATTTTTCGGGTTGGTTGAGTTTTAGACTGCGTATGTGTTTTTTCTGCGCGTTATTATGGACCGTCCTGTTTAGCCAATGTAGGCACTTCCACAGTCGCATCTAATTCTATACATGACCGGGTTTAGGAGTGGGTTGCTGGTATCTTTGACTGGTCGTAGGAACGATCTGAGCTTTCTTGTTGAAGAAAGAAGATCCAAACCACAATCTAGGGACATCTAATTTCAAAAGAATTACAATGGCAATATTAATTGCACTATATGATGGTAGATTATCTCGGAGGAATTCACAATTTGGTAAATGATCAGGAACATGAAGCTTAACTTTTAGAGAAAATTTCCTTCATATTACTTGAATAATCAATTTAATGGTGCCTCAGAAACCTGACAAAAACTTGTTTTCTATTATTAACGTTCTCTATTCTGTAAGTGTCATAGTGAACTATCGTTTTCCAGCTAAAAAGTTCAGTTGATATTTCATCGGAAATTATGTTTTGAGGTCCCCTTAATTCAAAAAGGTATTTTCAGAAAAAGGACTATGTGTGTGCGTGTGTGTTTATGTAGCTGTGAATGAACATCATAAATCAAAGACGAAAAATCCGTTAGGTAAATGCAAAGGTTGATATTTAAATTCTGCATTTACGTACGATGTGACTCTATATATAAATATATATATATATATATATATATATATATATATATATATATATAGAGAGAGAGAGAGAGAGAGAGAGAGAGAGTTAACATTTCCTACATATTTTCTGTTATTTTTTCAGTCTTTCGATATTTATACTTTTCTCAAATGGAAAGTCGTTATTCGTTTTTCTTTATGCTGGTCAAACAAAGAGAACAAAAAAGGTTATTGCTTTAGCCACATTACACTAAAAGTTATTTGTAATATGTTGGAGCATTTTTTTTCCCCTTTCTTTACGTAAAATTTGTTTCTGAAGTCATATATCTTGCTAACGTAATGACGATTTACCTGTGCATATATTACATTTAAGATTCTGCAAATATATAAAGCAGTTGTAAATTATAAACTTAACTTTAACCCGTACAATAACTCATCTAAAATAAAGACGTTCGTTGTGGCTTCGGCAATGGTCGGCAGTGTACATTTTCTTCTTTAACCTTGTGGCTTCAGCGCTGTAGGCTTTTCATATTAAAATAAATGGTTAACACATCGTGCTCACTCGGCAGTTTCCGTCGAAGCTCGGTTTGGTACTCCGAAAGGTCGAAGCAAAAGAATACCAAACCCCAATGGCTGATCACTATTCTTCAATTCTGCGATTCTTTTTGAACGACGATACCTACTATGATTGACACGATTCATGCAATTCTTTTCAACTCATACGATTCTTTTCAATTCATGCGATTCTTTTCGATTCACACAATTCTTTTTGAATAACGATTCATGTTAAGACTAGCACGATTCTTACGATTCTTTTTGAACGACGGTTTATGCTAAGGTTGACACGATTCATACAATTCTTTGCTTGTACTCGTTCACATGAACGATTCGTTCATGAATCGCCCCATGTCTACGCACTAGATCCCAGAAGAAGCTCACGGTAAGATGAGCGAATCGTCGGCATTCCCATGCAAGATAACGCGGCCTTCTCCGGAAGCTAAGAAGGCACATCAAGACACATGTCGTGGAAGCCTACGCATCCATTTAACAACGTGTCTCGTTACATTATAGCCTTATGGTGGATACTCTTAAGTGTTGCAATCACAGGACTTTCTCTACTCTTAACCGTTTATTTATGTACACAAACTATTCCTAAAAGGGGGGGGGAATGACGATGTGAAGAATCCGATATGTTTCATGATGCAGAACGGAATGAATTTGCACAAAGCGGTGTTCACCAGTGGCTGACTTCACTGGCGGCAGCTTTCTTTGAAGAGGGCATATAAACAATTATTCCCAGCTACTACAAGCGCCTGAACAATGTTTATAAATATGTAAAAAATAGATTAAAGAAGGATTTTTCATGCACAAATAAATGTTTTGAAAACAAAAAATTTATGCCTTGTTTATCCAAACCAATACTTACCTTCCGAACACGTCTCGTGTTAGACTAAATCGGCAAACTACAAAACAGTCAACTCGTAAAATATCAGAAAGTACCTCTATTTCATTTGTTTTTTAGAAATATGGAATTCCAAAAAGGTCATTGTCTCTTTCAAAAAATCCGATACGTACATGATGCAGAACGAAATGTGCGGCCTTCTGATTTCACTGATGGTTTGGTTGAACAAGTAGATGAAGCAATTAGTGAAACCAGGCGGTTCACAATAAGAAGCTTTGTGATCCATTTGCACAAAACAGGATGTTCACCAATGACTGTCTTCACTGGCGGCAGCTTTCGTTGAAGACAGCATCAAAAGTTGATTCTCCGCTCTGACAAATGATTGAACAATGTTGACACCTATGCCAAAAAATCTTATGCGTTCCATTCACATGACTTTCTCTACATCTTTGCAACAAATTATTGCTAAAAACCTTATGCTTCTATTTACTTCATGGTAATCGAGAAAAAATACCAGAAACAGGCTATTACTTGATTCCTTGTAAGTAGAAGGGAAATAAGGGAGTACCATAGATTAAAGTGATAGTCAAAACCTGGTTGCTGTGTGACTGAAATTCCTTTGTTTGTATGTACAGGAGTTGACAAATTCCTGTGTGGGAAATGTATAAGTTTTTCAAAGCACAAACCAAAAACAATGAATAACTCAAAAAAGAAAATGCACATACACGAAAAAAATGTATATAACATAAATTGTGTGTTTTAGCGTGCTCTACATTTTTCGTGCAGTAAGGTTTTGTCCATCTCTTACGGTCTAGCAGTTATTCAAAATTCCGTAAAATTCATCCAGAATAAAGTACTCTTCAGAGGCTATTCTCAGAAAATTCAAGATACACATACTATTTGTAAGGTAAATATCTTTAATATACGAAATTTTAATCAAAATCTTTAGAGCGATTATTGAGAAACTCAAAATGTTCGAAAAAAGTTCCATGTAAAGGGTAAATGGGGTGGGGGGATTTTTCTCAAAATATTCGTGTCGCATCCCTGGTGTCGCAAGCTGGTTGGTATTTTACCAACTTTTCGTTTTTGAGTTATCGTGTTCACAGACATACGGACACGCGGATACACGGACACACACACACGGACCTTTTTCCGACTTTTTTTAAATAAAGGGGAGCGTAAAACATACATTTGCGGTGAAATCTCGGTATCGAATTTTTGGTGGAGTGTAATACCGTCTCTATACACTATGTACATAGTGCGTATAGAGAAAGTAAAAATCCGGTGTGTTCCAATTACACAGCTTTCTCTACATATTACAAATACTTATTCGTCTATCTACTTCATGCTAATCGAGATAAACATTAACAGAAAGGGTCTTATTACTTAGTTGGATAGGTAGAGTCAGATTGAAAAATTAGTCCCTTAGCCGGGATTTGAACCACGGATCTCCCGATGTCTAGCCGGTTGCTCTGCCACTGAGCTACCATAGCAACATGCCGGTACAGCATTGAATTTCTCAACTGACTCGTATGTTTTCCGGTAAACCACAAGGTGTTCCCAAATTATTTATAACAATTGGCCATAATACTGGGACCTACAACATTGTAAGTCGCCATTAGGGTTGTCATCTCAAAATAATGTGAAATATGGGAGTATCATAGGTTAAAGTGAAGTGAAGTCAAAAGTTGGTTACTAGGTGACTGAAGTTCCTTTGTTTATATAGACACAAGTTGACCAATTCCTGTATGAGAAAAGTACAAGTTTTTTAAACCTGAAACCAAAAACAAGGAATATCTCAAAAGCGATCAACTTTATACAACATAAATTGTGTGCTTCAATGTGCTCTACATTTTTTGTGTGGTAAGTTTTTGTCCATTTCTTATGGTTTAGCAGTTATGCAAAATTTTGTAAAATTCATCCAGAATAAAGTAGTCTTCAGAGGCTATTCCCAGAAAATTCAAGATATACATATTATTTGTCAGGTAAATATCTTTAATATACGATACTTTAATCAATATCGTTAGAGCCATTTTTGAGAATATCAAAATTTTGGAAAAAAGTTTCATGTAGAGGGTAGTTGGGGGTGTGGGGGATGTTCATGAAAATCTTCGTGTCGCATACTTGGAACATACCAAACTTAAATACCAAGTTTGGTCTTTAACGGTCTTTTTGTGTTTGAGCTATGCTGTCCACAGACACACACACACGGACCTTTTTCCAAAAATGCTTTTTGTTTTGGAATCAAGGGGACCCAAAACATGTATTTCTGGTGAAATTTTGGTATCGAAGTTTTGGGTGTAATACAATATCTTCTCTACACACTATGTACATGGTACGTGTAGAGAAAGAAAAATAGCTAACATATTGCCTCAGGGAGTCATTCAGGAAGTTGCATAGAAGTGGCATGGCTTGGGATTAGGCAGTCAAAATTACCAACGTCCTAGCAAGCGATAGATCCATGTTTTAACATAAGCCATCCTGTTTCAACAGTTTTGTCCTCGAACTCTGTCAATATTACTGCATTTAATGTTCACCAGTTGCGCCATTATTGGTCATAGCAAAGTAATGCCGTTAGAATTAATAGTGTGTGTAAATGCTGTTAGTATTGCTGCTTTCTGTAGCTTAGTGATAATACAAACTTACACTAATACACTATTTACGTTCCACTTGCTTTATTGGCATATTACAAGCATGTTTACAACGATAGAGTTACAAGGCGAGGTTTGGATGAGGGAAAATTATGAAACGATATTCAAGTTATCAAGGCAAATGATTCTACTTTGAGCACATCAAGGGAGCGTTTACCTCAACAACGAGGTCAAAGTTAGCCAAGGTAAAAATATGGTAACAATGTCCACGGTTAAACATTGAACATGTCCCTTCTACTCATACTTGAGCGTATTTCCAAGTTTTACAATCCTTGAAAATTGTAAAATTTGTCTATATTTTAAACATAATTATATTTTTGTTAAGCTGATTTATGATTTGAGCGGGAATCAAAATAAAATTTACGCTCGCGTATTAAACAATGTTTTTTCCCACGAGAATTTTCTGATATTGAAAGAAAAGCAACGAAAAGTTAAATAAATTTGAGGTTAATGTTGAGCCATTCACCAAGGGTTATAGTTCGTTATTTATTTCGGAACATCAAACTTGGTATTTAAGTTCAGTATCTTCCAAGGATACGACACGAGGATTTTAACGATTTTGATTAAAATATCATATATTAAACATATATACTTGACAAATAATATGTATATCTTGAATTTTCTGGGAATGGCCTTTGAAGACTACTTTATTCTGGATGAATTTTACGGAATTTTGCATAACTGCTAAACCGTAAGAGATGGACAAAAACTTACTGGATGAAAAATGTAGAGTACGTTAAAACACAGAATTTATGTCATACACATTTTTTTCCTGGAGTTGATATTTTTAAGATATTCTTGGTTTTTTGTTTCTGCTTTGAAAAACATACTTTTCTCATACAGGAATTTGTTAACTCCTGTCCATATAAACAAAGGAACTTCAGTTGCATAGCAAAAAGCTTTCATTTTAACCTACGGTACTCCCTCATTTCGCTTCTACTTACAATGAAGCAAGTAATAGGACTATTTCTGTTAATGTTTCTCGATTAGCATGAATTAAATGAGGCATAGGCTTTTTAACTAAGATTTGTTGCAGAGATGTGGAGAAAGTCATGTGAATGGAACATATCAGATTTGTTAAATAGATTTTAACGCCTAATTTTACTATTTGTGGCACCATAGCCAATGACACTGGTGACACATGGAGTGAAGATGGAGCACCGGTGGAATGCGATGGCGGGGGAAACCGAAAACCCGCCCCTGCGCCGCTTTGTCCGCCACCAAATTTCACATATGGTCGCTTGGCAACAAACTATGTAAGATGCGAGCGGTCTAACCACTCGGCCACGTCGCGGCCCGCTTTGTGGTTGCTAGGCGGTTACAGCAGGCCGTGACAAACCAATATTATTGTTGTTCTGTGATGTATTTTCAGAAAATGGCAGATTTTGAGGATTATGATATCCTTAGAGCTGCGAAAGAATATTTGTCACTTATTGACGTTAAGCACAGCATTGTACCCTACACGACTAATTTTAATTGGTACTCTGTTGAGCAGTAACGTATACACACTAATATCGTTAATTATTTGGGAGCGTAAAGTTGGAGCAAAATTACTTTACGCTTGCTGCACTTCTGTACCTAGTATACTCCGTAAAAATCAAGTTTGCGATCTCAAATGAACTCGTAAAGTACTCAATTATGCTCGGTCGTAAAATAAATACAACATAGTACATAAGTAGAAAAATAATGTACTCCAAAGAAAAATTGGATACAAAGATTTCATCTGAAATAAATATTTAGAGTCCCCCGTATTAAAAAAATAGAAATGTTCCGAATATGTATGTGTGTATGTTTGTGTGTGCTGGTATGTTTGTAAAGACCATAATTCAAAAATATCAAACTTAATATTCAAATTAAGTATCTTCCAAGGATCCGACGCGAAGATTTTGAGGAAAATCACCCTCCCTAAGTTAATCTTTATATGGAATATTTTTTTCGAAAAATGGTCTTAAAATGTTGATTAAAATGCCATATTTTAATATATATTTTATTAAAAACAAAATGTATATCCTGTATTATCTGGAAATAATCTATGAAGACCTCTTCATTTTGGATGACATTTGTACAACTTTTGTACACGAAACTGTTAAAACACACATCTTGTCTTATATGTTTTTGTTTTGGAGTTAGCCAGTTCCGAGATATTAACATCAAGCCATATATTAACCTGGCTAGAGGCCAAGAAAATTTAAAGTTAATACGTTATCAGCTATCACTTTAAATTCATTTCTTTTCGTTTTGTTTAACCCTACCAAGGAAAGAGCACCGAATTTCAATTGTTTCATACAGCGACCGGCTTTAAAATATTTGACTATCGGTTTAGTCTAGTGTATTCCCTTATATTTACACAGAAACACGTAATAGACAATATTTACTAATCTTTACCACGATGTAATACAGAATAATCTTTTGTAAGAAACTTTTGTTTGCTAAACAGCTAGAGAAAGTCGTGTGAATTGAACACATTGGAGTTTTAAAACAAGAGCCATGTTTGTGTATGTTTTTGGTAGTGTTTAAAGCCCACTTTTACTACTTGTAGCACTGCAGTCCATGACACTGGTGATACATGGAATTTAGATGGAGCTCCGGTGGAATGGGATGGCGAGGGAAACCGGAGAATCCGGAGAAAACCCGTCCCTGCGCCGCATTGTCCACCACAAATCTCACATGCGGTCATTTGGGATCGAACCCGGGCCGTCTAGGTGAGAGGAGAGTGGTCTAAACACTCGGCCACGGCGCGGCCCGGTGTGTGTGTGTGTGTGTGTGTGTGTGTGTGTGTGTGTGTGTGTGTGTGTGTGTGTGTGTGTGTGTTTTAACACGATAACTCAAAAACGAAAAATCGGTAAGTACCAAACTTGGATTTAAGGACGCGATGTCCCTTCATGGGCCGCAGGTACATACTCTCAGGTTTGGTGCCCAGTCCCTCCAAACGTATGCTATGTATATTATCCTATCCAAGGCTGGAAAGAGAAAATGAATTTCAATGTTAATTGCATAACGACAGCGTTTAAATGATTTGACTATCGCTTTAGGCAATTATATTCCCTAATTTATTTTAAACCTAGAACGAAGCAAGTAAAAGGAATATTTCTGTTAAAGTTTATCTCGATTAGCATTATGTAAATAAACGAATAAGCTTTTGTAAGAATTATTTGTTTGTTTGTAGAACAGGTAGAGAAAGTCATGTGAATAGAACACATCTGAGTTTTACTTTCTCTGCACCTACTATGAACATAGTGAATAGAGAAGGTATTGCATTACACCCAAAAATTCGATATAGAAATTTCATGTTTTGTGTATGTGTGTGTCTCCCCCCTCTCTCTCTCACTCTCACTCTCTCAGTGTATGTGTGTGTCTCCCCCTCTCTCTCTGACTCACTCCCTCTTTCTGTGCACGTGTGTGTGTCTCTCTCTCCCCCTCTCTCTCACTCTCTCTGTGTGTATGTGTGTGTCACCCCCCTCTCACTCTCTCAGTGTATGTGTGTCTCCCCCTCTCTCTCTGACTCACTCCCTCTCTCTGTGTACGTGTGTGTGTCTCTCTCTCTCCACCTCTCTCTCACTCTCTCTGTGTGTATGTGTGTGTCACCCCCCTCTTTCTCACTCTCTCAGTGTATGTGTGTGTCTCCCACCTCTCTCTCTGACTCACTCCCTCTCTCTGTGTACGTGTGTGTGTCTCTCTCTCCTCCTCTCTCTCACTCTCTATGTGCGTATGTGTGTCTCCCCCTCTCTCTGTGTATGTGTGTGTCTCTCCCCTCTCTCTCTGTATGTTTGTGTCTGCCCCCCTCTCTCTCACTCTCTCTGTGTATGTCACCCCCTCTCTCTCACTCTCTCAGTGTATGTGTGTTTCTCCCCCCCTCTCTCTCACTCTCTCAGTGTATGTGTGTGTCTCCCCCCTCTCTCTCACTCTCTCTGTGTATATGTGTGTGTCACCCCCTCTCTCTCTCACTCTCTCAGAGTATGTGTGTGTCTCCCCCCTCTCTGTGTAAGTGTGTGAGTCTCCTCCCTCTCTCTCACTCTCTCTCTCTGTGTATGTGTGTGTGTCTCCCCTCTCTCTCTGTATGTGTGTGTCTCTTCCCTCTCTCTCACTCTCTCTGTATGTATGTGTGTCTCCCCCCTCTCTGTCACTCTCTCTGTGTATGTGTGTGTGTCTCCCATCTCTCTCTCTCTCTCTCTCTCTCTCTCTGTGTATGTGTGTGTGTGTGTGTCTGTGGGTAGCATAGCTCAATGGCGAGCCGGTCCCCATGGCCACGCTCGCTAAGGAATCTCGCTTTGGTGCCTCGTGGGCAGGAGATCGTGGGTTCGAGTCCCGCCTTGGGCATGGGTGTTATATGTTTGTGCAATGTGTATATGTCTGTGTAAAGGAATAGTAAAACCAGGAGTCATACAGTAAACTTAGGGGGGGGATGTAAATGGGAATAAAAAAAATGGCGAAAAGTTTCTTAAACACCAAACTTATTTCTATTATCTTCCAAGGTTGCGACAGGAAGATTTTCAAGAAAATCCCCCACCCCAAGCTACCCTTTACTTGGAAAAAATTTCGAAAACCTTTATTTTCTTAAAAATGGCTCTAACGATTGTGATTAAAATCTGGTATATTTAAGATATTTACTTGAGAAACAAAATGTATATCTTCAATTTTCTGGGACTAGCCTCTGAAGACTACTTTATTGTGGATGAATTTTACGTATTTTTGCATAACTGCTAAACCGTAAGAGATGAACAAAAACTTACCACACAGAAAAAGTAGAGCACATTAAAACACAATTTATGTTGTGTACATTTTTTTCGTGGAGTAGATCGTTTTTAGGATATTCCTTGTTTTTAGTTAAGCTTTGAAAAACATACTTTCCTCATACAGGAATTTGTCAGCTCCTGTTCATACAAACAAAGGAACTTCAGTCACATAGCTTTTGACTATCACTTTAACCTATTGTATTCCTTTATTTCGCTTCTACTTAAGGAATCAAGTAATAAGACTATTTCTGATATTTTTTTCTGATTAGCATGAAGTAAGTAAAGTATAAGCTTTTTAAGAATAATTTGTTTCCGAGACGTTGAGAAAGTCATGTGAATGGAACACGTCAGATTTTTTTTAGTAGGAGTACAATAAAATATAACTAAACATAACATAAAATGCCGCTCAAGGTCAGTTCTAGTGATATATATTATGAAAGTGTTTGTGCAAGGGTAGCGAAGTGCCATGTTAGCGAGACTTGCATTTCGGATGTTCCGGGTTCATGCCCGGGGACCACTCACTCTGGGCTATATGATTTTATTGGTGTAACCAGAGTCAAAGAGAATGCTGGGGTTCTTTATCAACCATCGCGATTTCCTTTTCATCTTTTCTCTTCATTCCGTTTTCTCATCTTTTAGGTGTGCTGGTGGTTTGTTGGACATGGCAGTGTGGGCAGATAGTGCGGATTCGTGCTCATTGGTAAGAATAATCCCTGTAGACACTATGTTGCTGCACACCCTCTCAGATGCACCGCAGTCAGAGGAATCATCGGGATTAAACACGTTATGGACTTCCGCGCGTCATGGTGTCCTAATCTGCCTGTGGTCTGTAACCTCCAATGGTGCCTTCACCTCATCCATAGAATATATTTGAACAATCGCAGAGCACTTTTTGACCTCCTCCGTTGTCTGCCATTTACCCTTGCCCCTTTTACTCCTATTCTACAATAATTCTACAGACTAATATTTTTGGTTTCTCTGCTCTCTTAAACATGATAACATTTGCCAAAGAGAAGTTATGTATGTAAATAAAGTTTCTCAATCTTTGTAAGCCCTTGTTTCATTACCTTGTCTAGAATATACATAGTTGTTAATATATGCTAAACCCATTAAAAAGCAAATTTCTTAAAGGCATTCATGATGTTTGATGTTTTTTAATTACCATGGAAGTTCCCAATAATGGTTATGCGCCGAAGGGCAGTTTCTGCAATGTAAACCCAGCTCCACCCGTTCCTTCCTCTTTTCTCTTTTCCTCTTCATTTTCGCACATGAAACATTTAATTTATATTTTTTGCAATGTTCTTCTGCCCAGAATTTCCTTCCTGTTAAATCAAACATCCTTCTCCTTTCACTGTGAACTAGGAAACTTTGTTCTTTGTTCAATCGGACTGCATTATTAACATATGCAGATATACAACAAAAATATCCGATTTGTTACATTCCCATCAGTTTTTCTCCCATTTTATTTGTGAAAGGGTATAAACATTTTCTTACGAAGCTTAACCTTTATTTTTTCTGTCAGGTATGTACAATGTATTTAGGTTGTTCAATAATAATTGGCACCCTCTCTATAGCTCCTGTAAAATAGCAGTTTAATACATGTGTGTTGATGTATGTGTGGAGATCACTATAATACTGTCTACTGCCACCAGATGACGTTGCTACTTCCCATAGGTAGCTCATTGGAGGTGCAATTGTACCGGATTGCGAGTCTGCTTGTGGACATCGATGTAACAGCATGAAAGCAGACAAGTACAGGTAAAGTTAGACTTAGCGGTTTCTCTGAAGGGAAGGAGGGACTGCCTCAGACATCTAAAAGATGGCCACATGTGGGGAGGCAGACCAGCACGGGCAAAGGTGGACTGTGTGGGTTCATTGGAGGAAAGGAGGAACTGCTTCAGACATCCACAAGAGGTTAGTGGCCACATGTGGGGAGGCAGACCAGCACAAGCAAAGATGGACTGTGTGGGTTCTCTGGAGGGAAGAAGGGACTGCTTCAGACATCCACAAGAGGTTAGTGGCCATATGTGTGGAGGCAGACCAGCACAAGCAAAGATGGACTGTGTGGGCTCTCTGGAGGGAAGAAGGGACTGCTTCAGACATCCACAAGAGGTTAGTGGCCACATGTGGGGAGGCAGACCAGCACGAGCAAAGATGGACTGTGTGGGCTCTCTGGAGGGAAGAAGGGACTGCTTCAGACATCCACAAGAGGTTAGTGGCCACATGTGGGGAGGCAGACCAGCACGAGCAAAGATGGACTGTGTGGGCTCTCTGGAGGGAAGAAGGGACTGCTTCAGACATCCACATGAGGTTAGTGGCCACATGTGGGGAGGCAGACCAGCACGAGCAAAGGTGGACTGTGTGGGTTCATTGGAGGAAAGGAGGAACTGCCTCAGACATCCACAAGTGGTTAGTGGTCATATGTGGGGAGGCAGACAGCACGAGCAAAGGTGGGCTGTGTGGGCTCTCTGGAGGGAAGAAGGGACTGCTTCAGACATCCACAAGTGGTGAGTGGTCATATGTGGAGAGGCAGACAGCACGGGCAAAGGTGGGCTGTGTGGGCTCTCTGGAGGAAAGGAGGAACTGCTTAAGACATCCACAAGAGGTTAGTGGCCACATGTGGGGAGGCAGACAGCACGAGCAAAGATGGACTGTGTGGGCTCTCTGGAGGAAAGGAGGAACTGCTTCATACATCCACAAGTGGTTAGTGGTCATATGTGGGGAGGCAGACAGCACGAGCAAAGGTGGACTATGTGGTTTCTCTGGAGGAAAGGAGGAACTGCTTCAGACATCCACAAGTGGCTAGTGGCCATATGTGGCGAGGCAAACAGCACGAGCAAATGTGCACTGTGTGGTTTCTCTCAAGGGAAGGTGTGACTGCTTCAGAAATACACAAGAGGTTAGTGTCCACTTGTGGGGAAGCAGACAAGCACGGGCTAATGTGGACTGTGTGGTTTCTGTAGACGGAAAGAGTGTTGCTTCAGAAATACACAAGACGTTAGTGGCCATATGTGGGGAGGCAGGCAAGACGGGCAAAGGTGCACTGTGTGGTTTCTCTCGAGGGAAGGAGTGACTGCTTCAGATATTCACAAGAGGTTAGTGGTCACATGTGGGGAAGCAGACAACACGGACAAAGATGGACTGTGTTACTTCTCTGGAGGGAAATAGTTACTGCTTCAGACTTCCACAACTGGTTAGTGGCCATATGTGGGGAAGCATACAAGCACAGGCAAAGATGGACTGTGTGGTTTCTCTCGAGCGAAGGAGGAACTGCTTCAGACATCACAAGAGGTTAGTGGCCATATGAGGTGAGGCAGACCAGCACGGTCAAATGTGCACTGTGTGGTTTCTCTGGAGGAAAGGAGTGACTGCTTCAGACATCCACAAGAGGTAGTGGCCATATGTGGTGAGGCAGACCAGCACGGGAAAATGCGCACTGCGTGGTTTCTCTGGAGGGAAGGAGTGACTGCTTCAGACATCCACAAGAGGTTAGTGGCCATATGTGGAGAGACAGGCAACACGGGCAAAGGTGCACTGGGTAGTTTCTCTCGAGGGAAAGAGTGACTGCTTCAGATATCCACAAGAGGTTAGCGGCCATATGTGGGGAGACAGACAGGCACGGGCAAAGGGGACTGTGTGATTTCTCTGGAGGGAAGGAGGGACTGCTTCAGACATTCATAAGAGGTTAGTGACCATGTGTGAGGAGGCAGCATCAAGTCGCATATTCGTGTTTTTTGGGTATCCGAATTCAAATACGTAGATATTGTGCTAAAACGGGTCACCGTCGACGAATTATGCTTTTTCACGAGACTCCAGAAAAGAAACGTCAGTCTAAGAAGTGGAAGCATACTGGGAACCCTCGTCACGGCCGGGACTATTCGTTCAGAAACAAATGACAACGGTGTTCTTGTATCAGGAAGGGATACCTCTGGTGGATTGGCTGCCTCCCAATACGATCATCAACAGTGATCGGTACAACCTGCTGACACATTCAACAACGCCGCAACAGAAAATGGGGCCGTGGTGTCCTTTTCCATTAAGACAATGCAGGACCACACGCCAATCGCCAGACTATTGTCATTATTCGTACAATTGAGTTTACTGTGCTGCCACATTCCCCATATTCTCCGAATCTGGCTCCTAGTGACTATGCCCTGTTTTACTGAATGAAAGAGGTCATGCAGGTAAGAAGTTCACCGTCAATGACGACTTCATGCAGTTGTCCAACAGTGGCGCCGGGAGAGGCCCAAAGAATGGTTTGCTACATATACATTGGCGGGGAATACCTGTAACCTGAATAAGTTTGTTCCTTAAATCCTTCCTGTGAAGACAAAGAATTGTAGTGCCAATAATTTTTTTAACGCAGCTAATAACAGTGGGTAGAGAGGGATATTCCACTCAAAAGTCGATACCGAGAACATAGGTTTTGAGAATCCCTGAATAAAAACAATCTGATGTGTTCCGTTCACATGAATTTCTCTATATCCCTGCAACAAATTATTGTTAAAAAACTTATACTTCTATTAACTTCATGCTAATCAGTAAAACATTAGCAGAAATAGTCATATTACTTGCTTCTTTGTAAGTAGAGGTGAAATAAGGGAGTACTATAGGTTAAAGTGATAATCAAAAGCTGGTTGCTATGTCACTGTAGTTCGTTTGTTTGTATGGACAGCCGTTGACAAATTCTTGTATGGGAAATGTATAAGTTTTTCATAGCAGAAACCAAAAATAAGGAATGTCACATAAACGACGAACTCCATGAAAAAAATGAATATAACATAAATTGGGTGTTTTAATGTACTCTACATTTTTTGTGTAGTAAGTTTTTGTCCATCTCTTACGGCCATATTATTCAAAACTTAGTAAAATTCATCCAGAATAAAGTAATGTTCAGAGGCTATTCCCAGAAAATTCTAGATATACATTTTATTTCTCAGGTAAATATCTTGAATATACGATATTTTAGTGAAAATCATTAGAGCCATTTTTGAGAAAATCAAAATTTTCGAAAAAAGTTCCATGTAAAGGGTAGTTAGGGATGGAGGACTATCTTGAAAATCTTCGTGTCGCATCCTTGGAACACATAAATTTAAATACCAAGTTTGGTGTTTAACGGTCTTTTCGTTTTTGAGCTATGCTCTAACAGACAGAGAGACAGACACATATACACTCACGGACATTTTTCAAAAAATGTTTTTTTTTGTTATTCAGGTAGTCTCAAAACATGTATTTCCGGTGAAATTTTAGTATCGAATTTTTGGATGCATTACAATGCCTTCTCTATACACTATGTACATAGTACGTATATAGAATGTAATGTATGATATAAACTATGTGTTTTAACGAGATAAACATTTAATTGCGTGTTAAGATTTTGTCTGTCTCTTCGGTTTAACCGTTAGACAAAAACTTACTACACAAAAAATGTATAACTCGTTATAATACATGATTGCATAATTGCTTATAATGTGAATGAATGAATAAGTGTATTTATTGACATAGCAATATCATACATAGAAGTTCAACAACCGCACGGGTCCACAGACCGTACGTGCTTTTATAATACACATTACAATCAATATTAAAACAACAACAACAACAACAAAGAATTAAAAGAATAAACACGAAAATAAAATGACAAAGGAAATACACAGTCCAAAGCATTATTAAACAACAATAAAGAATTAAGAGTGAACCCGAAAATAAAAATACAAAGATATTCAAATATAGCAATTTAAATTTACAGCACACAGTACACCTTCATAAATGCACCCTCTTAAAATAGAAAATTACACTTAAAAGACATATATACACATAATATATACAACATATATAAAACCATAGCACAACAGTGACCTAAGTATGACATAATATATATGTATGTAGAACAATGTAGTCACTTTTGTTTAGTTGATCTTATGCCCCCCCCCCTTCTCTATTGGCAGCCTCGTCAGATCTCAGCTGTCTTGCCTTAAGTATAAATTTACCTAGCCCGTCCATGTTTTCCGTGCCTGCCAGTAGTGTCCAAAATGCTTCTAGCCCTTCATTCGCAGTGGTAAAAATTCGCGGCAAATATTTTTCCCGCCATTCCTCCGTACCCCTACATCTTGCCAAGATGTGAGTCCACGACTCTTCCTCCTCGCAAATGGGACAGATTCTGGTACCATTCTCGTCAGAAATGTTCGTGCTCCTCCATGCTCCTAGTCTAATCCACGCGAGCCCCTCTCTAATGAGTTTGGTACCTGTTTTGATGTATTGCTCCATACCCCACTCCGATTTCAGCCCAGACTGTACTTCTAATGACACCTTCTCTGTGCATTGCGCAATTATTTGCTGTCTGTCAATATCACTGAGATGTTTCTTAATTGTTCTCCAAATACTTCGCCTGTTTTCCTGCCCCGCCATCCAAATGTCTCCCATCCCAATGGTTTCCAACCCTTTCTTTAATTTTGATGCCCACGTCGAATTACCCTCCATTCGCAACTGTTCACGGTAGCAGACTGTTCTAATTAGAGATTGGTTTCCGTGAACGATTCTCAGCCAATATTTAACTGCTCTGATTTTGCACTTTATCGTTTCACTATGTGCCCCGAATTCTCTCATTATTCCGCAGTTTGCCGTACCCCTCCCTACACCCAGAATTGCTTTCAAAAATTGGGTCCTCACTTGATCCAGATTCCCTGTTTGTTCCCACCCCCATATTTCTCCTCCGTATGTCATCGTGGATCTAACTGTCGCGCCGTATACATCTTCCATTAAGGTTATGGATATATTCGGTATTCTGTAGCGTATCCGGAGAGCTTCCGTCGCTTTCACCCTTGCCTTGTGTTTCGTAATGCCAATTTCCCATTCATTGCGAATGTGAGTCCTAAGTACACAAAAGATTTAACATTGTCCAGTATCTGTCCTGCATATGTGCAAGTCTCCTCCCTGCTATAAACACAACCCTTTTTGAAAGGCATTGCCTTAGTCTTATTCACATTAACTGTAAGTAGCCATTCATCGCAATAATTCTTAAGTTTGTCCAGTCCTCGTTGCAATCCGTTTACTGTCGTAGAGCACAATACTAAATCGTCTGTGTATAAAAGTGTTGGGATCTGCAAATCCGCTACTACTGGTACTTGAATATTCCCTGCTATCATTGAATCAGTAATATCATCCACAAAGAGATTAAATAGCAAGAGAGATAAAATACAACCCTACCTCACTCCCCTATAGCTTCGGCAGCTCTCGGACACCCTGTTTCTGTCGTACTTCACACAGAATTCGACATTTTGATACATTTCCTGCAATGCTCTAACCATTTTACTTGATAACCCCTTTCTGCCTAGTTTGTACCATTATGCATTTCGATTGATAGAGTCAAATGCCTTTTTAAAGTCCACAAAAGCACAATGAAGCTTTCCCCGCTTAATTAACAGTTGCTTCGTCCTTAAAGTGTCTAATATAAAAGCGGCATCTATGGTACTGTGTCCTTCTCTGAAACCCATTTGAAATTTGAAAGTTTGCCAAATTTAGATTCCCAGTCCTTTATCCGGTTATATAACACTCTACAATAAATTTTCTCTATAATTGAAAAAAGAGTAACCCCACTATAGTTATCCGGATTTCCAATAGTTCCCTTCCCTTTATAAATGGGTTGAATAATGCCCTTTCCCCAACAGGTAGGGTAATTCCCCTCAATAAACAATCTGTTACATATCTGGAGCATTCTCCTACCAAACTCATTAACATTGGCTGCGGCTTTAAAAACTTCCGGGGGCAGCCCATCCAACACTGCAGCTTTGCCTCCCTTCAGACTCCTCAGCGCCTGTGCTATTTCTCGTGCTGATATTTCCTCATCCAGTATTGGGATCTCAAGATTTCCCAAAATTTGCACTTCCTTTATAAAAAATTCCTTCCCTTTCACCTTTCCCGAATATTCCCATAAAATTCATTGCACATTTTCTGGGAGAAATTTCCTTGGGCGCCTGACGGTTGCCTCTTAAATGTTTTACTACTTGCCACATCTCAGCGTTATCCCCCCGCGTTAAAATATTACTAATTTTCTGAGTAATTTTGTGTTGCCACGTAGTTCTCTTTTCCCGTAAGAGCTGTTTATACTCCCTTCGCTTTTTTGTAAAAAATTTCCTAATGTCATCCCTTCTGAATTTTGACAGAGCCTCCTCTGCTTGTTTCTTTACTGCATTGCTGGTCATACCAACCATTGAATCGTTTTAACTTACCATGCATTTGGACCTTCATTATCCCCGCAGCCGTTGCTATTATATGCGTTAGTTCCTCCGCTGTGTCTGCGTTCCTTTCCCCTAATCTTCTTTCTAATTTATCAACAAATACGTCTTTTTCTACCGGTTTCCATATAAATTTACTAATGAATCTCCCTTCGTCCCCCTGCCCCTCTTCAGATGCTAGCGCCGCCATGGCCGTCTCTATATTCAGTTCCAGGGCAACCGGACAGTGATGCGACTCGATACGATCCCCCACCCAAAAATTTCTAATTCTGCCAATTAAACCATGATTTATTAAAATAAAATCTATTACACTACCCCCATTTTCATTTATGAAAGTGAGTTCTTCCTCTCGATCGTCACCGTACTTGCCATTCATTATTTCTAAAGAGAAGGCATCGCAGAAAGCAAGTAATTGTCTGCCCTCCCCATTAATAAAACTATCCTTGCTCTTTCGTTGACCTTCGCGGAATTCCTCCCCCCATTGGAGACCCCCCGTTAGAGAAATATTCTCCCCTCCTAACCTCGCATTAAAATCTCCTAAAAGAATTAATTCAGCTCCTGGAAACTTTTCCTGTAACTGCACTAGCGTTTCGGTTAAGTCACTGAAGAAATTCCTGTTTGCATACTTGGACGTTGCTGGCTGGTTGTATAATCCTGTAAATATTATATGTACTCCCCCCTGTGCCAAAGATACAGCAATCACCGCTTCCAAACTGATTTCTAGTTTAGTTATCTCAGCCTCCAGCTCAGAACAATATAGAGGACGAAGAAAGTATACTCCGTCTGCCTTGAGTATGTTGATGTTATCCGGACTCATTTATTACTTTCTCTATACGTACTATGTACGTAATGTATAGAAAAGGTATTGTACTGCACCTAAAAATTCGATACCGAGATTTCACCGGAAATAAATGTTTTGTGACCAATCCAAATTAAGCATTTTCAGAAAACCCGTGTGTGGGGGGGGGGGGAGGGAGATGGCAGCATATCTCAAAAACGAAAGGTCCGTTAAATACCAAACATGATATTTAAGTTGAGTATCTTTAAAGGAGGTGACAAAGATTTTCAAGAAAATCCCCTCACTAGGAAAAAATTCCGATAATTTTGGTTTTCTCAAAATCCCTATAATAATTTTGGCTACAATTACTTATATTTAATATATTTAAATGATAAATACAGTGTATATCATGAGTTTTTTGGGAATAGCCCCTTTGTTCTGGATGAATTGTTCTGACAAACTTACCGCACAAAAATGTAGGTCACCTTAAAACAAACAATTTATGTCATATAAATTGTTTTCATGAAATTGACAATTTTCGAGACATTCATTGTTATTGGTTTCAGTTTTAAAATACTATTAACTTTTCTCGTACGGGAATTTCTCAACTCTTGGCCGCGCAGAGAAGCGGAAATCAATCCCATAGCAACGAGCTTTATAAGATTTGACTCGTTTTAGCGTACTATACCAGGTGTGATCAAAAAGTTTCCGGAATAGCTTCGCAACAATGTTGATGCTGAGATTTGTTTAAGTCTAACCCAGACGGTACATGCAGAGTTCCTTCCCGATAAAAATGAGAGGTCACGTTGAGTTCACTTAGGTTGATTGACCGGGATAGATTTCTTTTCGGGATTTTCCCTTATCCTTAGAAGATATATGTCGAGTAACTTTAAGCTCCATGGACTTCAAGAATTTTTGAGTATTATTTCACCAATTTCATTCATCGTCCGATGTAACCAATTAGATTAAACGACGTTAAGTTACAAATAATAATATTAATAATAATTATAATAATATAATACTAATATTATAATACTAACATAATAATAATAATAATAATAATAAAATTGTGACTGACAAAAAGCTATGCCAAGCGCCACCGCTGTGCCGGAATTTTGTCTTTAATATTCTAGTATATCTAATGACATTAGGCTGTCGCAATTAAGCACACTTAAAACCATCGATTCGGGCCGGGTTCAAACCCGCGACCTTGGTATCAGAGGGCCACCGCCTAAACAACTGAAGAGTCAAATCAAGTAGTATACTTTTCATTTCTTAATTATGCTGCTTGGAATACACATCACGCGCGCCCAGACACAAAATATGCCTGTTTCGGCTTCAGAGAACATCAAAACATGTATTTAAAGTGAAATGTTGGTATCAAAGTTTAGGTGGAATGCAACATCTTCTCTACCTACATTGTAGCTTGTACGTGGTAGAGAAAAGTAAATGTTGCAGCTGTAACACAATGACGATGGAATTCGAACTAACGATTTTGGAACGGAACGTGAACGCAAACGTTGCAACTGTTTTAGCAATAAGGACTGCACGTGCTGTGAGAAGCAACCTAATCTTTGGCCTGGAAATAAGGTAGTATACACGAGCCATTGGTTTCTAAATCACCCGTTTTACGCTACTGTTTGCGTTCCAGCGCCGTAAAATTGGACATGCAGGTGAGTATTAGCCGCCAGCGCCTTTCCAGTTCCTTCCGTATCACCTGTGATTTGTAGTGTGCGGAGTCAGTTTGTCGCTTTGTGCGCTCTATACCTCAGCGGACGTTTCGTAACCAGACAGCAGTCATTATAAATGCATTAGAGCTGCACTCCTAAGGTAACGCGTTTGTGGAATTTGATCAAAAAGTACAAAAAAATAAAAAAAATGTAGCTTGACTCGGACCAAATTACTTGTAGTTTTTCTTTGCTGTATACATTCCTGAGAATTTGTGTAATCAGTCCGTGAGAGTTGACAGATACTCTTAGTTTAAAAATTTCTGCAGGAGATTATGACATTCTAATACTTACAAAGAAACAATTTTCAAAACTTTAAATTGTTCCTCACAATGCAGTTTTCGAAACAGAAGCTTGAAAATTGTTATGCTTGATTAAAAATCTCACGTGTTCCATTTACATGATTTTCTCTATATACTGCAAAAAATTATTCTATTTACTTCATCTAATCGAGCAAAAATTAGCAGAAATAGTCTTATTACCTACTTCCTTGTTAGTAGAAGCAAAATAAGTGAGTACCATAGGTTAAAGTGAAAGCCAAGAGCTGGTTGCTATGTGACTGAAGTTCGTTTGTTTGTATGGACACGGGTTCACAAAGTCCTGTATGAGAAAAGTATAAGTTTTTATAGCTGAAACCAAAAACAAGGAATATCTCAAAAACAATCAACTTCACGAAAAAAATGTATGTAACATAAATTGTGTGTTTTAAGGTACTCTACATTTGTTGTGTGGTAAGTTTTTGTCCATCTCTTACGGTTTAGCAGTTATGCAAAATTCTGTAAAATTGACCCGGAATAAAGTAGTCTTCAGCGGATATTCCCAGAGAATTCAAAATATACATTTTATTTTTCTGGTAAATATCTTTAATATACGATATTTTAAACAGAATCGTTAGCGCCATTTTCTAGAAAATCAAAATTTTCGAAAAAAGTTCCATGGAAAGGGTAATTGAGGGTGCCGAGATTCTTCTCAAAATCTTCGTGTCGCATCCCTGGAAGATACTAAACTTAAATACCAAGTCTGGTATTTTACTGACTTTTCGTTTTTGAGTTATCGTGTTTACAATCACATGGACACACGGACACACACACGGACCTTTTTCTGGAAATAATTTTTTTGGATACAGGGGACCCTAAAGCATATATTTCCAGTCAAATCTTGGTATCGATTTTTTTGGTGGAGTGCAATACCTTCTCTATACACTATGTACATAGCATTTATAGAGAAAGTGAAAATAGTGCAAAAGAAAATTTATGAGATGATTTTTTTTTCTAATATCACCAGTGATTATGTAAGTAAATAATAAACTTCATATTGCTATAGAAAAAAAAAATTACAATTAAATAATTGGTTTCTCCTAAACTAAAATTGAAGAAAACTGCTGCAGACGAGAGAGGGAAAAGGAAGGAGGGTCCAGCTTACGTGTCTGAAGGATTTTAGACTGTTGGAAGGGTTTTAGTCTGTATGCAACTTAGAGGGAAAATGTTTTGAACATTTTTTGCCATTCAAAATGTTCCACACGATGCAGGTTTTATTTAAGCCCTCTTAACTTTTTAGGATAGGTTCTGAACAAGCCAAAAAGGGTTTCTATTATATGGTTTTTTAAATCCCTAATATTGTTGTAGATATTGATTTTTAAAGTCAATAGTATTATAAATTTTTGTCTGCTTTTTGCTTTAATATATTTATATGTTTAACTAATTATGGTACAATAAATTCATATGATAGTCTGTTACTGAAACTTAAATGCATATTTTGAAAAATAACAAAAATAAATTTTTCATCATTTTCATCGTGTGGGGTGATTTGAATTTGGCGCCAGATTTTTAATTTCAAAATTAATAACTCAAAAACTACAGATGATACATAAACCAAATTTTAAAGCACGTAACTACTGTAAAACATAAATGCATGGTCGAAATTTCAGGGTGATTAGTTGAAAACTGTTGGATTTAGGAATTTCACAGTTGTGTTTCCTTAATGTCCAGATTAAGCTTCTCAAGAAAAATTCCTAAGGTTTAGTTTCTACAAAAGGACTGTGTAAATTAAAGAAGCAAAGGTAAATGTATAATAACGTATTCCACTCCGTGTGAAGCATTGGAACATGCTGCTATGCGATGTAATGCAAGGTTTGTAAACACAGATTTTCCGCATCTATAACCTGCCTGAAGAAAGAATGCAGTTTTCAGGTGAGGTTGCAAGTGTGGCTATGTTTAGACAGGAGAGAGAACACCAGAGCGAGAGGGAGTGTCTTCTGCCTGCCGTCTGCACTCTTTCGTCAGACATATAATACATCTAGTGTTGTCTTTGCTTCTTTTCTTTGCCTAGGTAATTTTATCTATTTTATTACTTTCTCTAGCACGAATGAACAATGTACATAGATAAAGAAGGCATTGTATTCTACCCAAAAATTTGAAGTCGAGATTTCAATGGATATATTAATTTTATTCACCGAGTCAAAAAAATAGAAAAATGTCCGTGTGTGTGTGTATGCTTGTGGAGAGCATAGTTCAAGAAAAAGAGTTCGTAAATGACTGAAAACTTTATATAAGTTTAGGAGTTTCCAGGGATGCAACATGAAGGTTTTTAAGAAAATGCACCACCCCAAATTACCTATTATATGGAAGATGTTCTCGAAAATTGTTATTTTCTTAAAAATGGCTCTAACGATTTGATTAAAATAGGATACGTTTAAGATATTTTATGACAATAATATGTACATCTTGAATTTTCTGGATATAGCCTCTGATTTCTTCTTCATTCTGCACGACTTTTATATAACTGGTGCAATACCTTCTCCATCTACTGTGTATGTTGTGTATATATGCACTAGAAAAGGTCAAAATCTCATGTGTTCCATTCACATGACTTTCTCCACATATTTGTAACAAATTATTGTTAAAATGCTTATGCTTCTATTTACTTCATGCTAATAGAAAAAAACTAAGCAGAAATAGTCTTATTACTTGCTTCCTCGTAAGTAGAAGCGAAATAAGGGAGTACCATAGGTTAAAGTGATAATCAAAAGTTGGTTGCAATGTGATTGAAGTTCCTTTGCTTGTATGGATAGGAGTTGAAAATTCCTGTATGAGAAAAGTATAAGTTTTTTAAAGCTGGAACCAAAAACAAAGAATATCTATAAAAGAAAACAATCAATTACACGAACAAAATGTATATGACATAAATTGTATGTTTTAACGTGCTCTACATTTTTTGTGTGGTAAGTTTTTGTCCATCTCTTACGGTTGAGCAGTTATGCAAAGATCCGTAAAATTGATCTACAATAAAGTAGTCTTCAGAAGCTATTCCCAGAAAATTCAAGATATACATTTTATCTGCCAGGTAAATATCTTTAATATACGATATTTGAATCAAAATCGTTAGAGTCATTTTTGAGAAAATCAACATTTTGGAAAAACGTTCCATGTAAACGGTAGTTCAGGTTGGAGGGATTTTCTTGAAAATCTACGTGTCGCATCCTTGTAAGATACCAAACTTAAATACCAAGTTTGGTATTAAACGGTAATTTCGTTTTTGAGCTATGCTGTTCAAAAACACACAACACACACGAATCTTTTTCTGAAAATGATTTCTTTTTGGATTCAGGGGGATCCAAAACATGTATTTCCGGTGAAATCTTGGTATTGCAAATTTTGGTGCAATACAATACCTTCTCTATACACTATGTAGATGGTACATGTAGAGAAAGTAAAAATAGCATCTTCGTCCCAAAGTGGTATCTTATTAAACTGCCCTCAGACACGGTGAATGAAAAACGTCCGTGGTTGGCTGGAGAGTCATTCTTCAACGGCGTCTCAAACCTCATCATTGGTTTGAAAGTGGCGTCCCTTGGGAGGCCTCTTCAGTAGCCGGAAGACAAGTTAATCACGAACGAGAGGTTGGGACTCTAGGGGCATCTTGTAGAATTTCCCATTAGAGGAGCTTCAGTAAATCTTGGTGCATGCGTTCTAGAAATCCTGCGTCATTTGTTCCCAACCAGATCATACGTTCTCAAGTTTATCAGTCCAGTTGTTTTTACTTTCTCTACGCGTGCTATGTACATAGTGTATAGAAAAAGTATTGTATTCCAACTAAAATTCCATACCGAGATTTTACATTTTAGAAAAATCTCCTAGTTTGGGTGCGTGTCTGTGGACAGCATAGCTCAGCAACAAAAAGACCGTTAAATGCCAAACTCCCTGAGAAAAGTATAATTCTTCTTAAACTGAAACTAATAACAAGGCATATCTCGGAAACGGTTAGTTCCACAATAAAAATTAAAGGACATAAATTGAGTGTTTTGACGAGCTATATGTTTTTAGTGCAATAAGTTTTGGTCTATCTCCTAAGATTTGCCAGTTATTCAAAAGTAATTTAGAATGAAGAGGTCTTCGGAGACTATTGCCAGGAAATTCAAGATATATATCTTGTTTGTTATGTAAATATCTTCTTATACTCATACACTGAAATGTGTTCATTTACTGCTAAAAATATATATCGAAATGAAGACTATTTCGACACATATTTTCATTTCAATATAGATTTTTACGCTCGCGCGCTGCCCTACTAATGGCTGTTCATTGCCTACTAATGTGTATAAAATTACAGAAACGTCTTACGCGTACAAAAACTTCAAGGGTATTTAATTATACATTTAAGAATTATAAGATTATACAACTATTTCCTGAATTTAAAGTCATAATATTACGTAGGCAAAGTAAAGCAGGTCATGATATTGGCATCACAGAGACGAGGAAATCAATAACACAGGGCATGAGCGTTAACTCCACTTCCAACCAAAATGTTTATCTTTACGAGAATAGTTACATTCACATATCTTTATCAGTATATATGTATTGTCAGGTGTTTCATCATTGAAGGTTTCAATTTCATCTGTGGAAAATAATTTTGCTTTTTTCCCACAGTACCTTACCGATGTTTGTTTTAACAAGCCGTAGAACTTCTTATGGGATATATGAATTCCATGTTTCATATTGAGTGTAGTTTTCAATACTGAATAATTTGTCCACAAAGTTATTGTTTTTGACCTTTCTTTAAAGCAAACTATAAAAACATTCTCCTAGAATTAAGTTACATTTTTTGTTATTCTCCATACCATGAATTTATCATATAGCTTCTCATAGATCTTTTTTGATTTCTGTGGAATTGTTAACATTACTCGTCTCCTCTGTTATATCAGGAGACGTGGAACTAAATTCCATATCATTATCACTAGATCAAAATACCTCAGTCTCCATCTGCTGGATTAATTGCTATAATTAAATTCATTTACTAAATTCGGAAACCCCGAAAATAGTGGTTCTAAACAAAGATAACTAAGTTTGTTGTGATTTTCCTACTAGAGAATCCTTTCTCTCTTCCTCTCCTCTCTGTCCCATTGCCAGAGATTTTCATCTTGCTGAAAGCGATTCATTTTCCCGATGATAGATAAAGATGCAACGAAAAGGCGGTGACTTGTAATTTTTTATAGGAATTTGCCGCTTCTTCTGTTTCGCTTGGCCGGTGATATTGAAAAGAATGCGTTACAAGCCAAGGGGCAAATTAAAACAGCAGCGCACACAGAAGTCCAGAATGCAATAACGTGCTTCTCAGACGCACCTACTGGACGCGGGATATAATTTCCAATAATGGGACGTGGAAGGGCGTTACACCAATTACAGAGGTGTCAATAACAAATATCAGCCAACGTCACAAAGCAGACTTCTGCCCCCTAACACCTTAACAGCACCCCAGACAATAATACATTAGAGATTAACATAATATTATCGTATACTTCAATTTGGAAAAGTTAAACAAATATACTTTAACTTCTAGAAAGAACTCCCGATTATTCGCGTGCGCTTATCCGGTTTATGGATTATCCGTACATCCCCACCCCAAAAAAATTTGAGTGTTCCTTTCACATTACTTTCTCTACAATAAATTATTATTATTACAAAGCTTATTCTTCTATTTACTTCATCCTAAACGAGGAAAAATTTGCAGAAATGATATTTTTAATTGTTTCCTTGTAAATAGAATGGAAATAGAAGTAGCACAGGCTAAAACGTTAGTTAAATATTTTAAGACCTGGTTGCTATGTCACTGAAGTACCTTTATTTGTTTGGCCACACGTTGCCAAATAACCCGTATGAGAAAAGTATATTTTATAGCAGAAACTAATAACCAGGAATGTCTCAAAAAAGGTCAAATGAACGAAAAGAAGGTATATAACACAAATTGTGTGCGTTTAACAAGTTCTACATTTTTTGTCTATCTCTTACGGTTTACCAGTTATGCAAAATTCACCCAGAATAAAAATGTCTTAAGGGCTATTCCCAGATAATCCAAGATATACATTTTATTTGCCATTTAAATATCTAAATATAAGAGATTTTAATCAAAATCGTTAGAGCCATTTTTTGGGAGAACAAAAATATTTGAAAATGTTTCCATGCAAACGGTAGTTAGGGATGGGGGGATATTCTTAAAAATCTTCGTCTCGCATCCTTGGAAGATACTGAGCTTAAATATCAAGTTTGGTATCTAACGGACTTTGCGTTTTTGAGCTATACTGCCCCAAGATACACACACACAAACATGGATATTTTTCCAAAAAATATCTTTTTTTTAACACATGGTGTCCCAAAATATGCATTTCCGGTAAAATTTCTAACTTTTGGGTATAATACAATACTTCCTCTATACATTTTATACATAGTACGTGTAGACAAAGTAAGAAGTATTTTTATTTTCTCTATACGTATTTTGTACATAATGTATAGAGAAGGAAATTCGATACGAGATTTCACCGGAAAGATATGTTTTGATTTTCTCAGAAATGGCTCTAGCGATTTTGATTAAAATCTCGTATATGAAAGATATTTACCTAACAAATAAAATGTATATCTTGAATTTTCTGGGAATAGCCTCTGAAGACTACATTATTCTGGATGAATTTTACGAAATTTTGCATAACTGCTAAACCGTATAAGATACAAAAAAACATGCCACACTAATAATGTAGAGCACATTAAAGCACACAATTTATGTTATATACATTTTTTTCGTGGAGTGGGTAGTTTCTGAGGTATCCTTGTTTTCAAAGTTTCAACTTTGAAAAACTTATACTTTTCTCATTCAGGAATTTGTCAACTCCTGTCCACACAAACAAAGGAACTTCAGTCACATAGTAACCAGCTTTTGACTATCACTTTAAGCCATGGTACTCACTTATTTCGCTTCTACTTACAAGGAAACAAGTAATAAGACTATTCCTGCTATTTGTTTCTCGATTAGCATGAAGTAAGTAGAAGCATAAGCTTTTTGACAGTAATTTGTTGCACAGATGTAGAGAAAGTCATGTGAATGGAACACATCAGATTTTTTTTTATATCAGCACACTTTTTTTCGTTTCTGCATCATTTTCTTTTAACTTGCTTCGTTGAGACTTACACGTTGATTAACATCAGAAAAATTGAATTTATTTTTAATTCCACGAAACACTTAGACCGGTAAAAATGGAAACGTACTCTGTTGTTACGCGGTGATCGTTTAAACAATGGAACTATCAATTAATTTGAATTAACACGTCGCCAGGAAAGCTATAGTTCTTATTTTAATGGAAGTATCATTTATTGTCTCTTGGTGGATCTTTTATTGGTGTTTTCTATAGAAAAACAATACATATGCACAGAAACTGAATAAACTTTCGAACAAAGAATATAATATGTTGTAAAAAGCTCTTAATCGTGATTTTCTATTTACATATTTACGTTGTACCTCAAAAGCGTTAAATTACGGATTTCTCAATTATTCGCGTTTTTCGATTATTCGTGCTTGTTCCCCACCACATTACCCCAATAATCGAGAGTATATTCTATTACCATTATAAATCTGATGTATTCCAGCCTCATGACTTCCTCTACATCAGAAACAGATATTTTTGGATCATAAGACGCAATCATGACTTTGTTAAGGAAATTTTGAAATAAAAAAATCTGATAAGTTCCATTCATATGACTTCTCTACATCTCTGTAATCAACTATTGTTAAAAAGCTTATTCTTCTACTTACTTAATGCTAATGCAGAAACAATTGACAGAAGGTGTTTTATTACCTGCTTCCTTGTAAGTAGGAGGGAAATAAGGGAGTACCAAGGGTTAAAGTGATATTCAAAAGCTGGTTGCTATGTGACTAAAGTTCCTTTGCTTGTATGGACAGGAGTTGACAAATTCCGGTATGAGAAAAGTGTAAGTATTTTAAAGCTGAAACTATTATAATAAGAAATATCTAAAAAACGGTCGACCACACGAAAAAAATGTATATAACAAGCTCAACATTTTTGTGTGGTAAGTCTTTGTTTATCTCTTTGGTTTACCAGTTATTAAAATTTCCCCCAAATTCATCCAGAATAAACATGCCTTCGGAGACTATTCCCAGAAAATTGAAGATATACATTTTATTTATTACATCAATATCTCATATATAAGAGATTTTAATCAAAATCGTTAGAGCTATTTTTGAGAAAATTAAAATTTTCGAAAAAATGTTCCATGTAAAGGGTAGTTGGTGGTGGAGCCGTTTTCTTGAAAATCTTCGTATCGCATCCTTGGAAGATACAAAACTTAAATACCAAGTTTGGTTCTTAACGGCCTTTTTGTTTTCGAGCTAAGCTGCACACACACACACCGACATTTTCCCAAAAAACAATTTTGGGATTCAGGAGATCCCAAAATATGTGTTTCCGGTGAAATCTCGGTATCGAATTTTTGAGTGCATTACAATACTTTTTGTATACTCTATGTACATAGTATGTGTAGAGAAAGTAATAATAAAGGTTTTATTCTCTATTACTTACATGATGTGGGTATCCCATATATTTTCACTCTGTTTTGAAGCACAACAAAAAGTATCCCTTAGACTTCGTTTTCCCTTTCCCCCACATCTGAATTTTCATTTTCTGCGGATTATTTTCTCAATTTGTGGGGGCCCAAAATGCCTTTCTGCTGACCTATCACGTTGCTCTTTTGCATTTTGTGCAACTTCTATTTATAATGCAACACTATATGAGAATCTCTTCTGTTTAGGCGACATTGTATACAAACACGAGAGCTTACAAAAATTTATAACTGAATATCGCTTTCACCACGGTACCACTGCTACTGGAAACTTAACAAAAAAGAAAGGGGCTGTGAGAGAAAAGTTCTCTTGCTATCGCATTCTTTAACCCGTTATAGGGCAAAATTGCTATTCGGTGTATTTGTCGTTAAGGCTCATATTCTTCTAATGCTGCTTTATGTTATGTTGAACCCTGAACCTCATTTAGGTAACATGTATACAGTCCATAAGGCTCACATTCCCTTGCTAATGATCCATGTATTGTTGAAGCTACCGTAAATTTAGCTCGTTTTCAAATATTATGAGCTTTGAAGCATAAGACGCATATAAACTTTAGACCGTATTTTATAACAAAAAAATCTGATGTGTTCCATTCACATGACTTTCTCTACATCTCTGCAACAAAGTATTGTTAAAAAGCTTATGCTTCTATTTACTTCATTTTAATTGAGAAAAAAATAGCAGAAATAGTCTTATTACTTGCTTCCTTCTAAGTAGAAGCGAAATATGGGAGTACTATAGATGCTAAACTGATACTCAAAAGCTGGTTGCTACGTGACTGAAGTTCCTTTGTTTGTATGGACAGGAGTTGAAAAATTCCTGTATGAGAAAGGTATAAGTTTTTAAAGCCAAAACCAAAAGTAAAGAATATGTCAAAAACTATCAACTCCACGAAAAAATATATATGATATAATAAGTATTTTCAGGGCTTGTAGGCCGTGGTCCATTGGGTTTTGAAATTCCCGACGTTTCGCCAAGGGCAGCGATTGCCATCTTCACAGGTGATCCGGTGGCTGGTCAGGGCTCGAATGAATTCTTGCCGCGGAGAGCGCGTTTTTATACATGGCCGGTGGTCTTCATGAAGACATGGCCGGCCATGAAAGCCTCAGTTTGTACATATGTGATATAAATTCTGTGTTTTAATGTGCTCTGCATTTTATGTATATTAAGTTTTTGTGCGTCTCTAACGGTTTAGTAGTTATGCAAAATTCCGTAAAATTCATCCAGAATAAAGTAGTCTTCATTAGTTTTTCCCAGAAAATTCAAGATATAAATTTTATTTGTAGGGTAAATATTCTTAATATTTGACATTTTAATCAAATTTTTGAGTAAATCAAAATTTTCGAAAAAATTTCCCTGTAAAAGGTAGTTGGGGGTGGGGGGATTTCTTGAAAATCTTCGAGTCGCATCCCTGGAAGATACCAAACTTTCGTTTTTCAGCTATACTGTCCACAGACACGGTTTTTGTAATAATGCTTTTTTTTTTTTTGGACTCAGGGGGACCCAAAACATGTATTTCCGGTGAAATTCTCTTAATACTTGCTTACTTGTAAGTAGAAGGAAAATAAGGGGATACTCTAGGTTAAAGTGAGTGTCAAATCTTTTGAAAGCTGGTTGCCATGCGTTTGTTTACATTTCCGAGAGTTGACAAATTCCTTCATGTGAAATGATTTTAAAAACTGAAACCAATAACAAAGAATATCTAAAAATCTGATCTGTTCCATTCACATGACTTTCTCTATATCTCTGCAACAAATTATTTTTAAAAAGCTTTTGCTTCTATTTACTTCATACTAATCGAGAAAAAATCAGCTGAAATAGCCCTATTATTTGCTTCCTTGTAAGTAGAAGCGAAATAAGGGAGTACAATAGGTTAAAGTGATAGTCAAAAGTTGGTTGCTATGTGCCTGAAGTTCCTTTGTTTGTATGGACAGGAGTTGACAAAGTCCTGTATGGGAAAGTTTAAGTTTTTTATGGCTGATACCAAAAACAAGAAATATCGTAAATACAATCAACTCCAAGGAAAAAATGTATATAACATAAATTGTGTGTTTTAAAGTGCTCTACATTTGTTGTGTTGTAAGTTTTGTCCATCTCTTACGGTTTAACAGTTATGAAAAATGTCGTAAAATTAACCTAGAATAACGTAGTCTTCAGAGGCTATTCCCAGAAAATTCAAAATATACATTTTATTTGTCAGCTAAATATCTTTAATATACGATGTTTTAATCAAAATCGTTACAGCCATTTTTTAGAAAATCTAAATTTTCGAAACATGTTCCATGTAAAGGGTAGTTTTGAGTGGGGGGATTTTTCTCAAAATCTTCGTTGCGCATCCCTGGAGGATACTAAACTTAAATACCAAGTTTGGTATTTTACCGAGATTTCGTTTTTGGAGTTATCGTGTTCATAGACACACTAACACACGGACAAACACACACACACACACATGGATCTTTTCTGAAATTACTTTTTATGGATACAGGGGACTCTAAAACATATATTTCCGGTGAAATCTCGGTATCGAATTTTTTGGTGGAGTGCAATACCTTCTCTATCCACTATGTACATAGTACATATAGAGAAAGTAAAAATGTTAAACTACATGAAAAAATGTAATATGACATAAATACGAGATCTGCTGTTTTGTCTACCTCTTTGAGTTAACCGCTTACGCAAAATATTTACAAAAGTCATCCAGAATAAAGGGGTTTTCAGAGGCTATTCGCTTAGATTTGAAATTATATAAATGTTATTTGTCAGAAAAATAGCTTGAGTATACGATATTTTAATCAAAATCTTTAGAGCCATTTTTCAAAAATCAAAATTTTCAAAATGTTCCACTTAATATACGTCCTAAATACCAAGATCTTGTGTTAGAAATGTTATTTATTTTAGTACGTTGAAGAGAATGTAATAAATATTCTGAATGGAATTATTTGAGGTTAAAAATCTTATATTGTAGATATGAAAGTCAATTTTCCATATAAAAGCCCGAAAACAGTTTAATATGTGGAAGTTTGGCGCTGATACGAACGCGCCTGATGAGAGTGGTGTGTTTGTTTGCTGCTTGCCGCAGGGCGGACGTGATCGGAAAACTACAATAATTGGAAATGTGTGCTACCGGGATTCAATGCTGCGATCCCTGCCCTGCAGGCGAGCCATAAGATTCAGGGCACGAGGTTCGGTTTTTCATCTCTAAACACCCCCCGAGCTGAATGCTATGTAATTCTCCAATATCTCAAGTGAAACTCTTTGATCACGAAATTTATTGAAGTAGATCACAGGCCTCAAAGGAGAAGAACTTTTCTGCACGAACATTCGACACACATACAAAAACTTGTTTCATCTCGGGCAAAACATGCGTCTTTTGTTCTGATGAGTTCTTTGATACAGAAATATGGGAAAACTTGGATACCAAGTACAGTCATAACAAGAAATTTGTGTGGCTAGGCCGAGGCGGGCCAATAAATGGTCTTCTCATTGTAATTTTCTCCATATAAGCACTTTTCAACGTTGCAATGCAACCAGTCCATCGGAGCGCCCTCGTTAGGTCTCTTGGGGATTATAATCCCAGAAACCACACCTCCAACAGCTGCTACGGCTAAGCTCCTTACAATTCTTCAAGAGTTGCTTGGACATCAAAATTTACAACCCCAAAAATAACAATTTTTGCAAAAGCTTTACACCAGCGGTGCACAAGGGCTGTTGTACCATAACTGGCAACCATTGAGGAGCAAAACTTGCCTCCTCCTGACACTCCCCAACTCATTCTCACCCGCCATCCTGTAAACCCCACATTCCCGCCAGAACATGGTTAAGTTCTTGTTAAAATAGGAACACGTCTAATACTCCTCGAGCAGCCCTCAGCCTGCCATCTGCTCGTTGCGTTGCAATACAACCATGAAGATATACCAAATACAGTTGAAACTCACTTATACGTTATTCACTTCAACATTTTTCGCACATATACGCTAAAATTTTAGGGATCTGTCGTTCTCCATTAAATTTTTGCTCAATTATACGTTTTCGGTATACGTTTTCTCGGTAATGCGTCAATTTTTTTGATCCCCATACACAAAATGTAGCCATTTATACGTTTTTAAAAAACATATGGTGGTATGCTTGCTGTGTATAGCCTTGGAATTGTCTGGTTTGCGGTTTTCATTGACGCTTATCGTTTCATTGTTGTCATATCGTTCCAACAATCTATTAACCTTGGTTCCAACAGTCACTTCTCTCTGAGTACTGCTAGTGTGCTGTTTACATTGTCATTTATCCTTTCATTGTCGTAATTTCGTTCCCACGGTCACTTATATATATTTATGTGGAGTTTCGAGTTACAAACAGGAGAAGAAACATGTGTGAATATCAACCAGCAAGGAAGAAAACAAGAAATACCTTAACTCTTGGTGAAAAATTAAAAATTCTGGATGAGGACCATACCAGCAGAGAAACTCAGTTCTCAGTTATACAGTATTTTAGTAGTCTCCCTTGAAAAAAAACGTGTAAGTGAGGTTCCACTGTATTTGTCCATTGTGCACTTTGTACATAGGGGCTAGAGAAAGTAAAAAGCTGATGTGTTCCACTTACATTACTCCACTCACATGTTTCTTTACATCGCTGTAACAAATTATTATTTACTCTGATTCTACCTATTCAACTCCTGTCCTACACACGGCTTCTGTGAGAAATCGGTTAAAATTACCACAATTGTATATAATAGTTGGCTATACTATGAATCCTGGGACTTAAGGTATTTGTAACATTGTAAGTCGCCATTGGGTTGTCATCTCAAAATCATTTGAGATAACCTTCTGGTTTACCGGCTAACTAGTGAGTCATTTAAGAAATTCATTTCTATGCCAGCATGTTGCCATGGTAGCTCAGTGGTAGAGCAACCGCCTAGAGACCGGGAGATCCGTGGTTCAAATCCCGGCTATGGCATTGAATTTTTCCGTCTGACTACCTATCCAACTCCGGTCCTACACACGGTTTCTGTGAGAAAGCAGTTAAAATTATCACTATTGTTAAAAAGCATATTCTTCTATCCACTTTATGGTAAACATTAATAGAACTTGTCTTTATAACTTGTTTCCTTGTAGGTAGAAGGGAAATAAGGGAATACACTAGGCAAACACTGAGATCAAATCTTCTAAAAGCCAGTATCTGTGTTCTATGAAATCCGTTTCTATTCAGGTGCAGGAGTTTGCAACTTTACGTGCGAAAAAAGTTCAGGTATTTTAAATCTGAAACAAATAACAAGGAATTACCTACAAGTGGCACAAGTAGCAAAAACGGACGTTAAATACTGAAACAAAGTCTGAGAGAGCTAATCGAGAAAAAATTAGCAGAAATTGTCTTATTATTGATTTCCATGTAAGCAGAAGCGAAATAAGGGAGTACCATGGGTTAAAGTGATAGTCAAAAGCTGATTGCTATGTGACTGATGTTTCCTTTTCATCCAGAATAAAGTAGTCTTCAGAGGCCATTCCCAGAAAATTGAAGATATACATTTTATTTTTCAAGTAAATATCTTAAATATATGAGACATTAATCACAATCGTTGGAGTCATTTTTAAGAAAATCAAACTTTTGAAATTATTTCCAAGTTAAGGTGGGGATTTTCTTGAAAATCTTCGTGTCGCATCCTTGGAAGATACCAAACTTAAATACCAAGTTTGGTTTTTACCGACTTTTCGTTTTTGAGTTATCGTGTTCACAGACACACGGACACTTTACACACACATGGACTTTTTTTCCGAAAATGCTTTTTTTTAGTTAAAGGGGGCCCTAAAACATATATTTCCGGTGAAATCTCGGTATCGAATTTTTGGGTGCAATACAATACCTCTGTACACTATACATAGTGTGTATAGAGAAAGTAAAAAAAGCATGTGTTCCATTCAAATGACTTTCTCTACATCTCTGTAATAAATTAATTTTAAAAAGCTAATGCTTCTATTTACTTCATGCTAATCGAGAAAAAATGACAGAAACAATCTTATTACTTGCTTCCTTGTAAGTAGAAGCGAAATAAGGGAGTACCATGGTTAAATTGATAGTCAAAAGCTGGTTACTAAGTGACTGAAGTTCCTTTGTTTGTATGGACAGGAATAAGTGTATGTAATATTAAAGGTTTCGCGTTACAAGATCGGCGGTTACAATTATCTACACTTAACCCAAAAGTAGGATACAGGACCAGTGTGGTGAAACCTAACACACTGCTTGAAATTAGACACTACGAGAAAGGTAACTCTAGATGATAGCTAAATTGCATTTACATTATCTACAAAGAGATGATAGCGATGATGAGCCTTACCATGCTGATGGCAATTAAATTCAAGTGTGGTCATCCTATCTTCTGATCCAGGGGTAAATGACGCTGGTTCCAAACCATCTTCCCTTTGCAGAAGTGAGAGTCGTGGATTCTGGTTGTAATGGTGGCCAAAAGAAACCGCGGTTAAATGATTAACAAAACTGACCTCAATATTACATTGGAATTATTCTCCGAATGCTCTAAACCCTAGTTAATCTAAACAGATCGAACCAACATCGCCAGGAAGGTTTGCTAGCCTACGAATATGGGCATTTCTGATGACACAGCAAAATCCCAGCAAGCAAGGGTTGGAATTTAGGCTCAGCCATTCCATTGGATTGCGTGCAACAAAGTCACTGCAAGGCAATGGACATTCCCTGAACTAGTAACTTCCATGTCACGTGTGTGATGTCAGCCAATGAGGCATAATATAGGAGCGTATGACGCTATGACGTCAATGTTGGCGCGAAAATAAAATTCTTGTATTTTTCTCAAACGGAAAGGACTGATTATTTTCATATCTTATATTTTTTGTTTTACTCCTGTCTTTGCAAAGAGAAACACAAAGCAAGAGATTTTAACAGATTTGACTATCATTTTTGCTTAGTGTATGTCCTTATTTCCCTTCCAGTTACAAGGTAATGGGTAATGAAGTCGTTCTGCTAATCTTTATCTCGATTAGAGCATTACCAGAATAAGATGTTTTAAGAATAATTCTTTGCCCAATAGTTAGAGAAAGTCATGTGAATTGAACACATCAAGTTTTCTTTCCTCTACCCTGTATGTGCAATGTACACAGTGGGTAGATAAGGTATCGCATTTCACCCAAAATCCGATGTCAAGGTTTTACCGCAAATACAGGTTTTGAGGTACCCTGATGCCGAAAAAACAATTTTAGGAATATTACTATTAAAATTAATAATTTTAAAATTAATCAATAATTAGGTAATTATTACTTTAGGAAAGTTTAGCCATTGGTTTCAACTTTAAACTACTTAACCTTTCTCAAACGGGAAGCGAGGCTTACTGCAGACCATGCAAAGCGAACCGACTTTAGTTGTTTCACAAAAAAGATTTAGCCTAGTGTGTCCCCTTCTACAAGAAGCAAGTAATGAGCAATTTCTGTTAATGTTAATTTGATAAGCATGTCGTAGATAAAAGAATACTTTTTTTGTTAGATATTTGTTTGTGTAGCAAGCAGAGAAAGTCATGCAAATGGAACACATCACAACTTTGCATATTTTCCTCTTTCCCCCAAAACCGTAATTTTATCCTTCCCACATTATTGTTGTATTATTTAAAGAAAACTTTTAAGACCTAAAATTAATATTTTTACTTTCTCTACACGTACTATGTACATACTGTATAGAGGAGGTATTGTATCCCACCCAAAAATTTAATACCGAGATGTCACAGCAAAAACATGTTTTGGGTCACCTTCAATCCAAAAAAAAAGCATTTTTGGAAAAAGGTACGTGTATCTGAGTGTCTATGGACAGCATACCTCAAAAACGAAAAGACCGTTAAATACCAAACTTGGTATATAAGTTAGGTATCTTCCAAGGATGCAACATGAATATTTTCAAGAAAATCCCCCCACCCACAACTACCCTTTACATGGAACTTTTTTTCGAAAATGTTGATTTTTTTCAAAAACGGCTCGAACGATTTTGATTAAAATATCGTATATTAAGGATATTTACCTCACAAATAAAATGTATATCTTGAATTTTATGAGAATAGGCTCTGAAGACTTCTTTATTCTGGATGAACTTTACGGAATTTTGTATAACTGCTAAACCGTAAGAGATGGACAAAAACTTACCGCATAATTCATGTTATTCACATTTATTTCGTGAGATAATCGTTTTTGAGATGTTCCTTGTTTTGGGTTTCAGCTTTGAAAAACTTCCTGTCTATACAAACAAAGGAACCTCAGTCACATAGCAACCAGTTTTAACTATCATTTTAACCTATGGTCCCTTATTCCGCTTGTACTTACAAGGAAGCAAGTAATAAGATTTATTTCTGCTATTTTTTTTCTGGATTAGCATGAAGTAAATAGAAGCATAAGCTGTTTAACAATAATTTGTTGCAGAGATGTTGAGAAAGTCATGTGAATGGAGCACAGCATATTTTTTGCATATATTTCCTTTTCCCCCAAAACCGGAAAATTGGACCTTCCCACATTCTTGTTGTATTATTAAAATAAAACTTTTAAGATATAAAATTAATATTTTTAAACTTTGTGAACATAGATATATATTTGGTTTCCCCTTTGCTACGAGCATTATTTGAATTCCAAAAGGGATAAATTTCCTTTAAAAAGTGGCGTGTTAATGACGTAAAGGAGACAGGCAATGCCACTACTCTTTATTGAGAAAGTTGGTAGCCCTGACGAAAAAGGACCCTCTGGGTTACAAAAGTAAAGAGGGCGAGTTTTCTGTTTTCTTTCATCAAAAGGTTCATCACCATCTCTCCTCCTTTTCATGTTTTATTGATGAGGTAACTTGAAATGATTGGAAGCTGGAAGAAATTATTTCCAGAGGACCTTGGGGATCCTTTGAGAAGAAAACCACGAAGTGAGGCCGTGAGCATACTGCTACAACTGCACATTTTGTCACGCACAAAAATTATTCTACTTTCTTGGTAAAACGCAGGCGGACATACCAAATACGAGGTACGTCCAGAAAGTAAGTTCCGTTTGGTAATACAATTAAATTGTGTACAGATACAGAATAATGATTTATTGCACAAAATTCTCCAACTCTTAAACTACTTTTCCATATAACTGCCGAAATTTTCCAGGCATTTGTCATAGTGTGGCACAAGTTTTTGTATACCTTCTTCATAGAAGTTTGCCGTCTGTGTCTTCAAAAAGTTGGAAACATTTTCTTTCAGCTCTTCGTCATTGTTGAAGTGTTGACCGCCAAGGAAAGACTTGAGATGTAAGAACAGATGAAAGTCGCTAGGAGCGAGGTCAGGGCAGTTCTTCTGTAACCAAAGATGGACGCCCACTTCGTTCTTCAGCAAGCACTTCACTACGTCCTTCATTGAACTGTCGGACCCATCTTTTCAGCATTGAATCACTCATCGCATTTTGTCCGTAAACTTCGCAAATTTGCCGATACATTTCAATTGGTTTCACTTTCCTAGCATTCAGAAAACGAATCACAGATCTGATTTCACAAGCGGCGGGATTTTCAATCAACACCGACATTGTAAACAAGCACAACAAAGCGTATGTGGCTGACAGCGATCTCAAAATGGCGCACGTTTCTTCTCCTTGATACAGAGCGTCTACCACATGTGCGGAACTGCGATCGCAGCGCTGCAGCGGAGATAAATTGAAACGGAACTTACTTTCTGGACGTACCTCGTATATATCTTCAAGCGAGAAAAAAAATGTAAATGGCGTGTTATTTATGGACGCTCTTAAACTACTGTGGTTCTCAGCATCCCATTTTAATTAGGCGTGAAATATCATTTAATTTCGCTCAGAGGCCTCTTTATCGGCCTTGAGGTTTATATTACGTGCCGTAAATCTACGACACGGGACCAACGGCTTCACTTCCCTTCCGAAGCAAGACAGGCTAAGGATTTTTACGCCCGAAAAAAACCATCATCCTCCGCCGGGTTTGAACTCAAGCCGGTCCCTGTGGCCGCGCTCGCTAAAGTGCCTCGCTTTGGCTCTTCGTGGCGCAGGGGTTCGAGTCCCGCCTTGGGCATGGGTGTTTATGTGTTTGTAAATGTGTATGTCTGTGTATTCATATGTAAAAATAAAACGTTAAAATTAATAAGACAACTAAGGAAATATAGAAAACTGGGCAAAAAAAAAAAAAAAAAAAAAAAAAAAAACGCGAGCGACCTTAGGTAAATGAATCTTCAAGCGGGTGTATGCCGTTTAAGGAAACATCGACGCGATAAAATTATTATTATTATAATACAATTGTAATTACTTTCTCTACACGTACTATGTACATAGTGTATAGAGAATGTATTGTATTCCACCCAAAAAAAACAATACTGAGATTTCACCATAAATACATGTTTTGGGACCCCCTGAATCTAAAAAGTAACATTTTTAGAAAAAACTAAGTGTGTTTCTCTGTTAGTGTATCTGTAAACACGATAACTCAAAAACGGAGAGTCAGAAACAAACCAAACCTGGTATATATGTTTAATATCTTCCAAGGATGCGAAACGAAGATTTTGAGCAAAACCTCTCCAACCCAAACTACTCTTTGCATTAAAAAACTTTCAAAAATGTTTATTTTATCAAAATTGGCTCTAACGATTTTGGATAAAATCTCTTATGTTTAAGATATTTATCTGGCAAATAAAATATATATATATGTATATATGTTGATATTATTGGAATACGATTAATAACCATCGGAAGTTCATTTTATTGTGTTTTCTTCAGTTTTCGAACCTTAATTTTCATGAAAAAGCTACTAAGGCTTTAAATAATACTGAACTGATAAAGCTAGAATACACATAAATAAAGAGAACAACAATAAAAGGAATATCGTCCCTGATCTACCAGGTTAAACGATGTTAAGCTACAAAAAATAAATAAAAAAATACATAAAATGTTCTGTTATCCCACATAGCTTTGTGCCAAATCAGGAAGAAAGAAAACGGGGGTAAAAAATTGAGAACATTTTGGGAAAATTCGAACCTGAATCGAGCAACTTGGAACTCATGCTAACACCGCGTGTTATCCAAATGCGCTACTATTTAGCCATACCTTGCGGCCCCTAAGTCTATAGTTTTAATGTGCAGAAAATGGGTCTCGGGAACGATGTTTTCAGGTACGACTGTAATCTGCGGGTTGCATAAAATCAGAGAATAAGGGTAAGGTGAGCCACCTTGCTTAAGGGATCTGTGGCTCCTTGCAGGGGTTGATTTGATACGTGTCAAAGATTCACGGATCTGGTCCACAGCTTCCCGTTGGCGTCCATGAAATTTCCTCTTACAAATGCACCCTCTAGTCGTAAACTCAAAGAGTACCACTTAGGAATTGAAGGTCCACTACGTGGATCTACGTCACGGAAAACTGGTAGCGTCACAGATTCGCAATAAAATATACGGTGTTCCATAACATTGTTTCGGTACCCTCAAAGGTTCTGGAATAATTAAATAAATATATTTTAGATGATAAATTATTAGTTTCTCTACACCCAGTATCCAACAGAGAATGTATTGTATAGCACCCAAAAATTCGATAGCGAAATTTCAACCAGAAATACATTTTTAGGACCTCCTGAATCCAGAAAATAAGCATTTTTACCCTCTCTACACGCACCGTGTGCATAGTGTATACAGAAGGTATTGCACTCCACCCAAAATTTCGATACCGAGATTTCACCGGAAATATATGCTTTAGGGTCCTTTATATCCAAAAAAAGCATTTTCACAAAAAGGTCCGTGTGTTTGTGTGCCCGTGTGTCTGTGAACACGGTAAATCAAAAACGAAAAGTCGTTAAAATACCAAACTTGGTATTTAAGTTTAGTATCTTTCAGGGATGCGACACGAAGGTTTTTAGAAAAATCCCCGCACCACAAACTACCCTTTACATGGAATTTTTTTCGAAAATATTGATTTTCGCAAAAATGGCTGTAACGATTTTGATTAAAATATCACATATTAAAGATATTTACTGACAAACAAAATGTATATTTTGAATTTTCTGGGAATAGCCTCTGAAGAGTAGTTTTTTCGGAATCAATTTTACGAAATTTTGAATAATTGCTAAACCGTAAGAGATGGACAAAAACTTACTACACAACAAATGTAGACCACACTAAAACACACAATTTATGTTATATACATTTTTTTCGTGGAGTTCGTCGTTTTTGAGACATTCCTTATTTTTTGTTTCTGTTATGAAAAACGTATACTTTTCTCATACAGGAGCATGTCAACTCCTATCCATATAAACAAAGGAACTTCATTGACAAAACAACCAGCTTTTGACTATCATTTTAATCTATGGTTTTCCCTTATTTCGCTTCTACTTTCAAGGAAGCGAGTAATAAGACTATTTCTGCTATTTTTTTCTGGTTAGCATAAAGTAAATAGAAGTATAAGCTTTTTAAGAATAATTTGTTGCAGGGATATAGAGAAAGTCATGTGAATGGTACACATCAGATTTTTAGAAACGTGTTCTTGTGTGTTTCTTTGTGCAGCACAGCTCAAAACGAAAAGATTGTTAAATACCAAACTTGGTATTTAAGTTCAGTATCTTCCAAGGATACAAAAGGACAACATTTAAAAAAATTGATTAATATCTCTTATATTTAAGATATTTACAAGACAAATAAAATATATATCTTGAATTTTCTGGGAATAACTTTTAGACCTCTTTATTCTCGATGATTTTTTTCTAATTTTGCGTAACTGGTAAGCCGCAGAACTCCTTAAAACACACAATTTAAGTCAAATACATTTTTTTTGGTGGAGTTGACCGTTTTGTTGGTTTCAGTTTTAAAATACTTTCTTCTCATACGGGAGCTTGTCAATTGCTGGCCACACAAAGAAACGGATTTCAAACCAATAGCAACCGCATTTTAAAACATGAAGCAGTCGATTTAGCCTAGTGTATTCCCTTATTTGCCTTCTACTTATAAGGAAGTAAATTCTCGTAAGACCGTTTCTGCTGGTTTTTATCTCGATTGGCATGAAGTGGATAGAAGAACAAGCTTTTCAACAATAATTTCTTACAGAGATGTAGAGAAAGTCAAGTGAATAGAGCACACCAGATTATTTATAGCTCCATCCACGGTAACCATAGTATCAGAATTGGTGTCCTGATATAATTAATTCTGTGGAGGCAATACGAAAACCAACTTCGATGGTTTAAAAAACCAGACACAGAAAACTTTAACTGCAGAACGGATTATTTGTTTTTTTCCAAGCATACGAGGTAATTAGGGGAGATGCACGGAATGACGGTCGCTTAAATTGCAGGGACCTCCAAGCAGAGGTTGGTTTTTTTTTTTTTCCTTAAATTGATATGTTGTCTTTGGAAGTATTTACTGTAAATTTACGACGCCAAGTTATGACTAAGTAGTGCTAATAATTCAAAACTAATATAAATTGCACTGACCGCTATTCCCAGCATGTGCAGGTAATCACGGTCTCTAAGATACAGTAACGTAAAATAGAGAAGTTAAACATTTAAACCTTTATGTTCTTCTTTTATTACAACATTTCTTAAAGAAATGAAGTTAAATAAAATAAATCTGATTTGTTCCATTCACATCACTTTCTATTGCTAAAAAGCTTATGCCTCTATTTACTGTAAGCTTGGAAAAATTAGCAGAAATACTCTTATTACTAGCTTCCTTGTAAGTAGGAGCGAAATAAGGGAGTACCATAGGTTAAAGTGGTAGTCAAAAGCTGGTTGCTATATGACTGAAGCTCCTTTGTTTGTATGGACAGTAGTTGACAAATTTTTCAAAGTTGAAACCAAAATCAAGGAATATTTAAAAAAAGATCAACTCCACGAAAAAAAATGTATATGACGTAAATTATGTTTTTTAATGTGCTCTAGGCCGCTTGGGCCACTCGCCTCTCACCTAGACGGCCAGGGTTCGATCCCAAGCGATCGCATTTGAGATTTGTGGTGGACAAAGCGGTGCTGGGGCAGGTTTTTCTTCGGGTACTCCGGTTTCCCCCGCCATCGCATTCCACCGGTGCTCCAACATCATTCATGTATCACCAGTGTCACCGCCTGTGGTGCCATAAGTAGTTAAAGCGGGCGTTAAACACTACAAAAAAGTAATGAGCTCTACATTTTTGTATAATAAGTTTTTGTCCACATCATACGGTTTAGCAGTTATGCAAAATTCCGTAAAATTCATCGAGAATAAAGAATCTTCAGAGGCTATAAAGATATTAAGATATACATTTTATTTATAAGGTAAATATCTTTAATATACGATATTTTAATCAAAATCATTAGAGCCATTTTTCAGCTCCATTTTCTTGAAAACCTTCATGTCGCACCCTCGGAAGATACCAAACTTAAATACCAATGGAAATTAAACTTAAATGGAAATCGAAATGGCGTTTTATTTATGGACACTCTTTAACTGCTCTGGTTGTGAGCGTCCCATTATATATTGAGCGTGAAAGATCGCTTAATTTTGCTCAGATGTCTGTTTATCAGGCTTGAAGTTCTTTTACGCATCGGAAATTTGCATGGGATCAATGACTTTACTTCCGTTACATAACAAGCCATGCTAAAGATATTTTACTTCCATAAACATGCATCTCCACCGAATTTGAACCAGCAACCATGTTATACCCTGTTAGGGTAATAAAAATGCTGCGCACAACATTGTAGGCGCAGCTTTTGCCGATTACGTCATTCTCCCTTATCAGGCATGTCCATGTGTCATCAGACATGCATGCGTATCGCGATATGTATGTCCAAGGTGGGAGAGAGGCGAGTGGCAGTTAGTGATCACAAAAATCATAGTGTACTGTTTATTATAAGAATATATAAACTGAGAACTATTAAGAGTAATGTCGGGACCTTCAACATCCAAGTTCTCTTCTGGTAGTTCTCATAGAGGACTGGTTAGGAAGATTGTTTACAATGTTGCCATTTACTTGCGAAAACAAGTAATTGTTCTCATCATACATTCGATCATGCACGCCTATATTGTAAGAATAATTATTTATAGTGGTGATGGCAAACTCTCCTTCCATCCCCACAGAACGTTGGACCACTAAAGCGGAAAGAGGGGAAGCAGTTGAAGGCATAAGCTGCGGGGACCGAAATATGGTATATTTTTATTACCTTGAAAAGTTATACCTCTAGATCAAGCAGGACGACAAAGTAAATGTAAACTGAGTTATTTAATTTGAGCTTTCCTCAAAGAATATTGTTAAGCTACGATATGTATTTTACACACGGATATATACAAAAGGGTATTTAGTCAAGCATATGTTTAAGTGTAAATATGAACCAAAGAAATGGAATTTAAAATAAGCTGCTGCATTTTATCCTCCAAAATATTAAGGTAAGCTAAGCTTGAATGTGGCTTGTGAAAAGTGTTTTTGAAAAATAAATATAAGGCGAGTAGAGGTCCTCAGACCGTAGCGAGTCGCAGGGAAAAATAAAGTCTTAGCGCTTTGAGATTTCTATGAGCTTAGGCTAGCTTAAGTGTGAATATGGACGGGTCGAAATAAGACATTAAAATCTGATGGGTTCCATTCACATGATCTTCTCTAGCTGTGTCACAAACAAACTTTTTCTACGAAATATTATTTTTACTTTCTCAATACTTGCTATGTACATAGTGTATAGAGAAGGCATTGCACTCCACCAAAAAATTCGATACCGAGATTTCATCGGAAATATATGTTTTGGATCTCCTGTATTAAAAAAAAGTATTTTCAGAAAAAGGGCCCTGTGTGTGTCTGTGTGTCCATGCGTCAGTGTGTCCGAGTGTCTGAGAACACGGTAACTCAAAAACGAAAAGTCGGTAAAATACCAAACTTGGATTTAAGTGTAGTATCTTCCAGGGATGCGACACGAAGCTTTTAATAAAAATCCCCCCACCCCCAACTACCCTTTAAATGGAACTTTTTTTGAAAATTTTGATTTCCTAAAAAATAGCTGTAACGATTTTGATTAAAATATCGTATATTAAAGATATTTACCTGACAAATAAAATGTATATTTTGAATTTTCTGGGAATAGCATCTGAAGACTACTTTATTCTGGGTCAATTTTACAGAATTTTGCATAACTGCTAAACCGTAAGAGATGGACTAAAACTTACCACAAAACTGTAGAGCACCTTAAAACACACAATTTATGTTATAGACATTTTTTTCGTGGAATTGATTGTTTTTGAGATATTCCTTGTTTTTGGTTTGAGCTATAAAAACTTATACTTTTCTCATACAGGACTTTGTGAACTCGTGTCCATACAAACAAAGGAACTTCGCAGAGCAACCAGCTTTTGAGTATCACTTTAATCCATGGTACCCCCCCCCCCTTATTTCGCTTCTACTATCAAGGAAGCAAGTAATAAGACTATTTCTGTTAAATTTTGCTCCATTAGATGTAGTAAATAGAATAGTTTGTTGAAGTGATATAGAGAAAGTGATGTGAATGGAACACACCAGATTTTTTATATATCATATTAATCTAGAGAAACTTTAGTAGCATTGGTAATATTACTTAATTTTATAAGCAGAAGGGGAATAAGGGAATGTACTAGGTTAAAGCGATAGTCAATTCCTTTAAAGTCGGTCGCTATGTGAAACAATTGAAATTATATTTTCTTTTCCTGTCATGAGTAAACAAAAGAGAGACGAAAAAGGATGATATACCGTTTGAGAAGAACTTAATTAGGTTAAAATTGAAACCAATGACATGGAATACTTCGGAAACGGTTTAGTCTACAAAAAAAATGTATATGATAAAAATACTGTGTTTTAACGAGATTTACATTTCTCTACAATAAGCTTTTGCCTACCTCTTACGGTTTACTGTTATACAAAATGTACACAAAAGGATATTACCAGAAAATTTTTCTTGGCATTAAAATGTCTTAAACATATTGTATTTAAATCAAAACCGTTATAGCCAGCTTTGAGAAAATAAACATTTTGAGCTCCTTTCCATGTAAAGAATAGTTTGGGGTGGGAGTATTTTCCTCAAAATCTTCGTGTCGCATCTTTGGAAAATACTTAAGTTAAATGCCAAGTTTGGTATTCTGTCGACGTTTCGTCTTCAGAGACACAAGGACAAAGGAACACACAGGGACGTTTATCCAAAATCCTAAAACGTGTATTTCTGGTGAATACTCCACATCAAATTTTTAGTGTAATGCAATACCTTCTCTATGCACATGTAGAGAAAGTAAACATTTATTATATTTTTTGTCCAATGTGCCCTAAAATGTATATTTCTAAATAAATATAGATATAATTTTAAATGGAATACAATACCTTCTCTATGCACCTTATGCAAAGTAGAGAATAAAATAAAAGCGTTGTTTGGTGGGGGGAGGATTCAGGATACCCCAAAAGATCTAATTCAGTGACCTTTCGTTTTAGTTTTTTGGGTAGAATGCAAAACTTTCTGTGCTATGTAAGGAGTGAAGAAAGTAAAAATTCATTGCACAAAACCGCAATTTGCCTTCTATGACAGCTTTTTTACGATGAATGAAGTTGCTCAGAGACGTTATAAGCAAGGGAATACATAATGGTGTCAAAGTAGCAGTTTGAGCTGCTTTCTGCTTTATCAAAAATGCAAGAGAACGTGACACAAAGTCTATATTTGAATAATGTTCCTCTAGCAAAAAGTCAGAGGAAAATAAAAATTGTTATGGTACTCCTCACAGCACACAGTTGCAAGGGCTTGAGTAAATGTGTTAACACCAAATAGATTCATAAAGTTTGTCACAGGACTTTTTCCCTGATAGTCAGTACTATGTTTTTCCGTTTGTATCCCCGCACAACATATGAAAGGGAAATTGTATATAATATTATAAGCTTATAGAAAGCAATGTAAAATAGTTGTGAATATTTAAGGGTAGAAATATGCATTAATGCAAGCTGTTGTAACTTAGGTAATTAAGGCAAGGCGAGCTAGCTTAATTCCAGGTAACAGTTCACCAACCACCACCTGCTAATGAGCACAGGGTTTAGGCTAAACATGTAAGATAGAAAAGAACAGACATAGAAAGAAGTGAGATAGGAATAGTGTTTTGTCTTCCAGGTAGGACAGGAAATTGGAGAATTAGACAAAGCAAGCATAAAGTTAAAGTGAGAAGGAACCAATAGGTCATGTGCACGCTATGACGTCAAAACTTGACACAATTTATTCTTATAACTTGTGAGGTAATGCTATCTAAGAACCAATAGGAGGTACTGTTACATTTTATGGCGGGAATGGCAGATCAGATCTCTTATGTGGTTATTCTCTTACTGTTATTCTCTTGAGCTTGTGTTCACGTCACATTGTGTTGCGCACGCGTCTGCGTGCTTAAGTGGTGGGAGAACGAGGTGCAAATGGTTAGATTAGGCTCATGATTAATAATTTAATGGGTGGGATGGTATTGATTTACAACACATTTGTAAGGAACAAGCTAGCCGCCCGTTAAATCTGTGATACCATAAATTGAAATCGTAAGGGAAAATGCAGTGTATCTAATATTTGCCTCACCCACAAACCCCTGTGATAATTAGAATATTAGGAGTGGAATCTTCATCAACGACGACGCTGAGGACACTGCTGGAACGAGACACCGACTTCTCGCGACACGTTTAAGGTAATGCATCATAAAATATGGAATTTCCCATAAATACTCATAATCCCAACTATATCCATGTAACATACTTTATTGAAATTTACCTCTTAATACACCAAACAATGCTTTAGTTTTAGAAGTTATAGCTTACATGGTTATTTAAATGCAAAAATTTAACTATCTATATTCATTTTTCTGATTAAAAATTTCCGCACAAAGAACTTTAACGCCACCAAGAGGTTAGACCACCTAGATGGCCCGGGTTTGATCCCAAGCGATCGCATTTGATATTTGTTGTGGAGAAAGCGGCGCAGCGGCGGGTTTTCTCTGGTTCTCCGGTTTCCCTGCCATCGGATTCCAACAGTGCTCCAACTTCATTCCATTAAGCCTTTGTTGCCTGTCGGTACCTATAAGTTCCGCATGTTTTAAGCGTAACTATGCAAGTAGAGCTGTACTCTAGGTTTAATTTCATGTTATACTAACCTTCAACCATAAACGACAACTAATCAAGACAGTTTTATCTTGTAAAAATATATACAATGTTAGCCCTAAAATTGCAGTGACTTCTTAAAATAAATAAAAGAGTAAAACCCACATAACTACAGTCAAATGCAACCCGATTAGCTTCCAAGCATCACACAGATTATTTTACGTGGGCTCTACCGTCCTTTACCACAGTCACTGGGATTTGAACTTGCAACTTTTGGCGAATGGATGGTCAGTCCGTTACCTATCACCTAACCATTTGAACCACTTTTTATGTAGTGCCTTTGGCAGGATTATCAAAACTGGTTTAGAAGAATTAAAAGTTTTAATTGGGAAGAAAAAGATTAATAAAGGATCTACATTCATTTTCATTTCTATTATTTTCTATAATAATTTTATAGGTTTATTCCGATATATTTTTGCTAGAACTCCAGTTTGAACCTGAATTAAAAGAAAAATGGGATATGTAGTAAACTAATGCAGGCAACTAAGGGTTAATGATGAGTGTCATCGCCTGCGGTGCCACAAGTAGTAATAGCAGGCATTAAACATTATTGAAAAAGAAAACACAGATCAGGTTAAAACACACAATTTATGTCGACCACTCGTGAGATATGCCTTTGTACTGACTTAGTTTTAAAATACTTGAACTTTCCCCACACGGGAGTTTGTCAATCCTTGACTATGCAATCAGCTTTTAAAAGATTTGTCTGTCGCTTTAGCCTAATGTATTCGTTTACCTGCCTTCTACTTACAAAGGAGCAGATAATAAGAGCATTTCTGATAACGTTTATCTCAAATAGCATACAGTAGACAGAAGAATAAATCGTTCATAAACCGTTGCCTGTGTTGCATTTTAAACATGAGATGGCTTGAAATTATATCCAATGAAGAGCTTTGGAAAGCAACAGATCAACTCCAGGTAGAAGTTGAAATCAAGAGACGGAAATGGAGAGGACACACATGGAGGAAGCCAGCAGGATCCATAGAACGAACAGCATTAGAATGGAACCCACAAGGGGCACGGAAGGGAAGTCGTCCTAGAAAGACATGGAAGAGGACCATAGAGGAGGAGGCACTAGAAGTGGGGAAAAGTTGGAACGAAGTTAAGGCGCTGGCAAGTCGGAGAACACAATGGAGACGTTTCACGGATGCCCTATGTTCCGGAAGGAACAAGAGGAATTACGTCATGTCAAGTAAGATAGAAGAATTAGCTTTCTAACAATAATTTGTTACAGATATTTAGATAAACTAATGTGAATAAGACACATCTGAATTTTACTTTCTCTAGCCTATATGTACGATGTACATAGTGGATAGAGAAGGTACTACATTGATGTCGGGATTTCACCGGAAATAAGTGTTTTGATGTCTTCTGAAAAGCATTTTTACAAAAAAGTTGGTGTGTGTCTGTCTGTGTGAGTGTCTGTGGACAGCATAGCTGAAAAACGAAAACTGCGTTACATACCAAACTTGGTATTTAGGCTTATTGTCTTCCAAGGATGTAATACAAAGATTTTCAAGAAAATCCTCCCACAACAAACCTTCCTTTTACGGAAAAGTTTTCGAAAATGTTGATTTTCTTAAAAATGACTAACGATTTTGATTAAAATTTCGTATATTAAAGATATTTACATCCCAAATAAAATGTATATCTTGAATTTTCTGAGAATAATCTCTGAAGACCTGTTCATTCTGGTTGAATTTTGCCAAATTTTGCATAAGGGTTAAACTGTAAGAAATGTACAAAAACTTACTATGCAAAAAAGTAGATCTAGTTAAAACACACAAATTATGTCATATGCATTTTTGTTGTAGGGTTGACCGTCTCCAAGATATTCCTTGCTATCAGTTTCAGTTTTAAAATACTCAGATAGGAAGTGTCCGTTTTTCTTTTGTTCTATTCCTAGCCAACCAAAGAAGCGATTTGCACTGACAACGGCATAACGACAGCTTTTAAAACATGTGGCTATCACTGTAGCCTAGTGCATTTCTTTAGTTCTCTTCTACTTATAAGGAACTAAGTAATAAGGACATTCTGCTAATGTTTATCTTGATTAGCATTGTGTAGAAAGAAGAACAATCTTTTGTAAGAAGTTTGTAGAGCAGCTAGAGAATGTCATGTGAGTGTAACACATAAAATTTTCTGATTTTGCCTCAATCTTGGTTAAATTTCGCAGGTGCAGCACCTTAAAAGTAAGTGGTACGTTTTGATTCCACATAATGGCATCAACCACAAGGCTCTACTTCGTCTACATATCGAGCAGCAATAATTCTAAGTCCCAAAATCCAATATTTCAAATTAAGTAACCTACAACACTAATGTCGCCGCTTCTTTTTCAAAGCTGATCGAAGGTCGTGTTCCAAAATGAATAGTAATATTACCCAGTGACAGTTTTCTGTGGAGGAACGTACGAGGGTGGTCTGAAAAGTTCTCAGTCTGATAGTGAATAACGAGAATTCATGCTTTCAAAGTATTTTTCAATATAATCTCCTCTAATGTCAACACATTTTGTCCAGTGGTGTTTCAATGCCATTATCCCCTCTCTGTAGTATTCCTCTGGAAGTGCTGCAAAGTACCCATTTACAGCCAGCCGTAATTGCTTCTTCACTGGACGAAAAGCGCCTACTAGCGAGGAACTTCTTCAGTTTTGGAAACAGATGGAAGTCCGAAGGAGCCAAAACTGAGGAATAGAGTGGATGTTCCAGCACTTCATAGTGCAGATCTCTCAATTTCCCCATTACCAAAACACTTTGGTGGGCAGGTGCATTGTCCTGATGGAAAACATTTTTTTTCTTTTTAACCGAACTCTGTTTTCACGAATGATTGCATACAGTTTGTTTAGAAGTTGAGAGTAGTATTCTCCAGTAATGGTTTTACCTTTTTCGAGATAGCCAATCAACAAAATTCCTTTGGCATCCCAAAACACTCACGCCATGACCTTTCCCGCCAATGGCATCATCCTCGCCTTCTTTGGAGCTGAAGAACCTACTTCTATCTACTGCCTCGACTGCTACTTGGATTTGGGTGTGTAGTGGTGAATCCATGTTTCATCCAGTGTGACGTATCTGCGCAAAAAGTCACTTCTGTTCCTCTGAAAATGCGCCAAGCAAAGTGTCGTGTTGATGCGTATGTTATCCACAGTGAGGATAACAGTGTGGCACCCATCTTGCGCAAAGCATTTTCAGGTTCAATTCCTGTTGCAATATGTGACCAATACGTTCCTTTGAAATTCCAAGAGCATTAGCAATTCCTCGCACCTTTGTACGCCGATCTTCCAAAATCATGTCATGCACTTTTTCAATGATTTCCGGCGTGGTTACAGTTTTCGGACGTCCTTCGCGAGGATCGTTTTGAACGCTTTCACGGCCACGTGGGGTCGCCAATTTCTTCACAATGGAAACTGAAGGTGAAGCCACCATTCACAAATTCTGCAGGTATTAAACCTTCTTTTACGAAGAATTTTATCACAGCATGATATTCGAATTTCTCCATTTTCAAAGCAATGTGCACTTCCTCTGCTTCAAACAACTGCCTATAGTCAACTATTTCCTAGAATGACTTGCAATTTTACATAGGGTCTATTAACATGTGTACCAACGTAAGGGAAAAAAATCATGCAGGTAGTGCCGTGATCTCTGGCTGAGGCCGAGAACTTTTCAGATCACCCTCGTAATGCATTAGAATAACACTATCAAAGTCGTTCAGGAGAAGCATTATAACTTTGACAAAACTGAGACTCTGACGAACTTTCAATCTTCGGTGACATTTTCTGCAGAACTTACTCATCTTTTGCACGATAATTCGTCCGCATACAGCGCAAGCTGTGGCTGATTTGGATAAGTAGAATTAAACTGAAAAAGTCCACGTCATAGCCGGGATTTGAACCACAGGTCTACCGGTCTCTAGCCAATTGCTCTACCATTGCAACAATTCCCCAATTGACTCTTATGTTTCCCCGTAAATCACAAGATGATCTCAAATTATTTGGAGATGACGATCCGCAATGAAGACGTTGAATGTCGTAAATGCTTTAAGTCCTGGGCTTCATAGATTAGCCAATTATTTTTAATTTAATTGTTTTTTCACACAAGTCCTGTGTAGGACAGAAGTTGAATAACAGTTGTGACTGGGAGGTGCTTTAGCATCCACCATACTTCCCGGACTGAAGCTCTTGTTACTTGGACTTGATTCCGAAAATGAAGGAACCATTCAAGCCATTTGCTTCGGAACTGTTCCAGAGATCGTCAGGCAGTATACCACTCCAGTCAAACTATCAACAAAACTGACGCTGCTAAAGGTATCCTAGGACTTCCACATCGTTGGTAAATATTTTAAAGAGCAATAAAACTCAGTAACACATCTCTTTTGCGTTGTTTCGTTTCGTTTTGGCTTACCATCCCCATATTTAGGACTGCCCCCCCCCCAGGACCTGGTCAGAAGCCAACGATGTAGAAACCACAGAATGTAGAACCTGGAATGAGCGCAAAAAGTGGATAATATGAAATGCAAGCGAAATGAATAATAGGAAAGGTGTTTTAACAATTGATATAATCATCACCACCACAAATCCCTAATTCTTCCACTTAGGACGGAACCCGGGACACCTAGATGGGTGGCAAACGGTCTAACCGCTCGGCTACGACGCCGCCTGTATCCCTTTTGTAACAGTTATAAATAAATAGTTGCAGTATTTAAGATACAAATCGCATAAGTTCATGCTTCATTCAGTGTTTCAAATTCTCGAATAAAATTCACCTGAATTTTGTTTTAACAGGAATAAAAATCTGATGATACACTCACATGACTTTCTCTAGCTACTTTACGAACTAACATCTTACGAAAGATAATTATTGTTTCTAATCCATGCTAATCGACAAAAATTAACAGAATGCTCTTATTACTTAGTTCTTATCAGTAGAATGGAACTAAGGGAATGCACTAGGCTAAAGTGGTAGTCAAATGTTTTAAAAACTGTCGGTATGCGATTATCACTGCAAATCGCTTCTTTGCTTGGCCAGGAGTAGAACAAAAGAAAAACGGACACTTCCTGTGTGAGAAAAATGTAAGTACTGCACAATTGAAACTAATAACAAAGCATGCCTCAAAAATGGTAAGCTGCACGAAAAAAATGTATATGACATAACTTGTGTATTTTAACAAAATCTACATTTTTGTATAGTAAGCTTTTGTTTATCTCTTACGGTTTACTAGTTATACCATATTAAGCAAAATTCATCCAGAATAAACAGGTCTTTATAAGCTATTCCCAGAAAATTCAAGATATACATTTTATTTGTGATAGAAATGGTATTTTAATCAAAATCGTTAGAGTCATTTTTAAGAAAAACAAAATATTCGAAAATTTTTCCATGTAAAGTTTAGTTAGTGTTGGGGGGATTTTCTTGAAAATCTTCGTGTCCCATCCTTGGAAGATACCATGATACCAAGTTTGGTATTTAACCGTCTTTTCGTTTTTGAGCTATATTGTCCATAGATACACAAATACGGACCTGTTTCTGAAAATGCTTCTTACTTTCTCTACAACTACTATGTACATAGTGTATAGAGAAGATATTGCATTCCAACCAAAATTCGATACCGCGATTTCACCGGAAATACATGTTTTGGGTCCCCCTGAATCCAAAAAAGGCATTTTCAGAAAAAGGCCCGTGTGTGTGCGTGTTCGTCTGTATGTGTGTCTCTGGCAGCATAGCTCAAAGACGAAACGACTGTTAAATATCAAACCTGGTATTTAAGTTTGGCATCTTTCAAGGATGCGACACGAAAATTTTGAAGAAAATCCTCCTACCCTTTACATGGAACTTTTTTCGAAATTTTTTATTTTCTTAAAAATGGCTCTAGCGATTGTGATTAAAATATCGTATATTAAAGATATTTGCCTGACAAATAAAATGTATATCTTGAATTTTCTGGGAATAGCTTCTGAAGACTACTTTATTCTGGAGGAATTTTACGTAATTTTGCATAATTGCTAAACCGTAAGAGATGGACAAAAACGTACCATACAAAAATGTAGAGCACATTAAAACACATAATTCATGTTACATACATTTTTTTCGTGGAGTTGGTCGCTTTTTTTTTGTTTTTTATAGATATTCCTTGTTTTTGGTTTTAGCTTATAATTTTCCCATACAGGAATTTTTCAACTCGTGTCCATACAAACAAAGGAACTTCAGTCACATAGCAACCAGCTTTTGACTATCACTTGAACCTATAGTAGTCTCTTATTTCGCTTCTGCTAACAAGGAAGCAAGTAATAAGACTATTTCTGCTAATTTTTTCTCAATTAGCATGAAGTAAATAAAAACATAAGCTTTTTAACAATAGTTTGTTGGAGAGATGTAGAGAAAGTCATGTGAATGGAACACATCAGATTTTTTGGATTCAGGGGGTTCTAAAACATGTATTTCCGGTGAAATCTCGATATTGAATTTTTGAGTGGAATAAATACTTCTCTATCCCTATGCAAATTGTACATACGGGGCTAGAGAGAGTAAAAATTCTTCAGAATGTATTATTCGAGAATGTTTTTGGTCGGTTGTTAACAGACGCGTCAACCATCGAGAGGAAAGCTTTCAGATACCCAATACCTGGTGTAAAATGTGCTGGACACGGCCTATCGAGCTCTTCAAAATGCCAACCAAACAGCGTACGTTTAATCTGGGATTACTGAGTATGGCAATATACATTTCTGTCACCATCTCATCGGTTTTGGGACACCCGAACGTTCATCAACTGGAATGGATGTGCGACCACGCTAAAATTCGGCAGACCGCCCTTTAACAGTCGAAAACGAAGAGAGAGAATTCTTTAATGTCGAATCTGAATCTTTTTGTGTTTTTCAATGGGTTTAAATCATTCAAATGGAAATATGTGCTTTATCTTATGTTATATATATTCAAGTGTATACCAGTTTACCTTCTCTTCTACATATAGTAACAGGAGAAGTAATATAACCCATACAAAACATCAGTGACCAGATTTCACTAGATATATAAAGTTTTAAGACTCCCCTGAAACTAAAAACGCATTTTTACGCACATGAGATGTTTATATGTGAATATCTGTGTATGAACAGGATAAATGAAAAAAATCTTATGTGTTACACTCACATTACTTTCTCTAGCTGTTCTACAAACTTATTAATATGATTATTCTTCTTTCTAAACAATGCTATTCGAAATAAACCTTAGCAAAATATTCTTAATAATTTGTTCCTTATAAGTAGGAGGGAACTAAGGGAATGCACTAGACTAAAGTGATAGTCAAATGTTTTAAAAGCTATCGTTATACGATTGTCATTGCAAATCGCTTCTTTGCTTGGCCAGAAATAGAACAAAAGAAAATCGGATACTTTCTGTCTGAGAAAAGCTTAGTACTTCACAATTGAAACCAATAACAAGGAATATCTCGGAAACGGTTACCTCCACAACAAAAACGTAAGGGACATAAATTATGTGTTTTGACGAGATCTATATATTTTGTGTAGTAATTTTTGTCTTTCCCTTACAGTTTAACAGTTAATCAAAATTCGGCAATCACTTTAGTCTAGGGTATTCCTTTAGTTCCCTTCTGCTTATAAGAAACTATGTAACAAGAATATCCTGCTAATGTTTATCTCGATTAGCAGTGTATAGAAAGAAGAAGAATCTTTTCAGGAAGTTTATAGAGCAGCTAGAGACAGTCATGATTGTGACACATCAGATTTTGCTAAAAGTGCTGGGACCGTAAAGCATATTCTGGTGGAAATATCGTATTATAACACTTTCCCTAACCACTATGTAACTAGTACATACGGGATAGAGAAATTAAAAACGAAAAGTTGGCTATTTACCAGGTATTTAAGTTCAGGATCTTCCAAAAGTGATACCAACACTTTTGAAGAAAACTCCCCCCCCCCCACATCTCAAACTATCAATCAAACATCATTTTTTTTTTTTTCGTAATTTCCCAATAAAATTTAATATTTAGCTAATCATGTTATTCCGTTTTTACTTTCTCTACACGTACTATGTACATAGTGTATAGAGAAGATATTGCACTCCACCCAAAAACCGATACCAAGATTTCACCGGAAATATATGTTTCAGAATAAGGTCCGTGAGTGTGTGTGTGTGTGTCAGTCCGTGTGCCTGTGAACACGATAACTCAAAAACGAAAAGTCGGTAAAATACCAAACTTGGTCTTTAAGTTTAGTATCTTCCAGGGATGTGACACAAAGATTTTGAGCAAAATCCCCCCACCCCAAATTACCCTTTATATGGAGCTTTTTTCGATGTAACTATTTTCATTAAAATATCGCATATTAGAGATATTTACCTGACAAATAAAATGTATATTTTAAATTTTCTGGGAATAGCCTGTGAAGACTACTTTATTCTGGATGAATTTTACGGAGTTTTGCATAACTGCTAGACTATAAGAGGTAGGCAAAAGCTTACCACACAAAAATGTAGAGCACCTTAAAACACACAATTTATGTTATATACATTTTTTTCTTGGAGTTGATCGTTTGTGAAATCTTCTTCATTTTTTGTTTCACTTTTATATAAACATACTTTTCTCGTACACGAATTTGTCAACTCTTGTCCATATAAACAAAGGAATTTCAGTCACATAGCAACCAGCTTTTGCCTATTACTTTAACCTATGGTACTCTCTTATTTCACTTCTGCTTACAAGGAAGCAAGTAATGACTATTTCTGCTAAGTTTTTTTCGATTAGACTGAAGTAAATAGAAGCATAAGCTTTTTAACAATAATTTGGTGCAGAAATGTAGAGAAAATCACGAGAAAGGAACACATCAGATTTTATTTTTTAAATGAAATAAAAATGTATTTAAATAAAACGTTAAATGCTTATTTTAAACATTTTGACATCTATACTGAACATGCTTACTTTTATCACCTGTATACAACATACATAGTTGGTAGAGAAGGCATTTTATTATATCCAAAACTTTCAACGGGAGTACATGTTTTGAGGTCCCCTGAATCGAAAAAAGCATATTTACAAAACATTTCTTGCCTAAGTGTGTGTTTGGAGAGCATATTACAAAATCCAAAAGACCATTTAATATCAAACTTTGTATAGCTTTGAAGGATACGATATCAAGGTTTTCAAGAAAATCTCCCTGCCCCAAGCTATCTCTTACATGGATATTTTTAATTTTTTTCTCTAGAAAAGGTTCTAACAGTATTGTAACTAAGAAATGTTTCCGGGCTGTTTTGCCGTGGTCTGCTGGTGTTAGGAGTACCAGACGTTTCGTCCACAACTACGGTGGACATCTTCAGTGGCGCGGTCGAAGTTTTCTAGGAGAAGGTTTCGCTGCGTCTGAAGCGTTGACCAGTGTGATTGGCAGGCTGAGGGCAGCCCGAGGTGTGTTAGACGTGTCCCTGTTCTCAGAGAGAACTTAACCACGTTCTGACGGGATTGTGGGTTTTGTAGGATGGCGGGTGTGTATTGGGGCTGTGGAGTGACAGGAGGAGGCGAATATTGCTCCTCGACGGTTGCCTTGATGGTGCAACGGCCCTTGTGCACCGCTGGTGTGTTTTTATCAAAATGTTTCTTGAGGTTAAATTTTGAATCCAAGCAACTCTTGAAGGATAATAAGAAGCGTTGACTGTCGGGATCGCTACTTTTATACTGGCAAGTGGGGGGCGGGGCTTGGGCTCTCCGGCGAATGTGGCTTCTGATTGGACCGCTTCGTTGCTTCTCGTTTGATGACGTTTCCTGCTTTCAATGACGGGATGCCAATTCCTATTGAGTTTTAGTGCCTCTTCTTTCTTATTAAAATTGTTCGGATGCTTGTAAATCTCTATAGCCTCCCGCTGTAGTCGTGCATGGTAGTGTGTTGTAGATGAGAGGATAGAGGTGTCTTGGAAATTTATAATATGCTCGCCCTCTGCCTCAATAACGTGCAGGGCGACCGCGGACTTTTCTGTGTGACCTAGTCTGGTACTCCTAACACCAGCAGACCACGGCAAAACAGCCCGGAAACATTTCTTAGTTACAATGACTCCGGCCGTGAAAGCCTACGTTCTCTCTAACAGTATTGATTAAAATAGCGTAGGTACATAAAATATACTTACAGGACATATAAAATATATTACTTGAATTTTTTGTGAATACTTTCTTTAGACCTCTTCGTTCTGGATGAATTTTGCCTAACTGGTAAACATAAGTGATAGTCTAGTGTACAAAAGACCTAAGTCTCATTAAAACACACAAACACACAATTTATGTCATACATATTTTTATGGAGTTAACCGTTTCTGAGTAATTCCTTGTATTTGGCTTCAATTTAAACTACTTAGACTTTTCTCAAATCGGAAGTTATTTAATTTTATTTAGTTTTACTCCTGGCAATAAAAAGAGAACTTCAATTGTTCACATAGCGTCCAGGTTTTAAAATATATGACTATCGCTTATTGTAATGAATTCCCGTATCTTCTTTCTACTTACATGGAAGAATGTATCAACATAACTTCTGCTAATGTTTATCTAGATTAGCCTGATGCAGATATAAGAATATTTTGTAAAAGTAATTTGCTTGCAGAACAAATAGAGAAAGTCATCAGAATGGAACGTATCAGATTTTTATCTTAAAGAAACTATTGACTTTAAAAAACTAGTTTTACGTTCTCAAAAATTGTTCTAACTAGTTTTATTAAGATACCATATATTGAATCTATATTACTTATATCACAAATTAAATTAATATGCCGAGTTTTCTGGGAATAGCCAGGAATTTTCACTTCATTCGTGAAGTATATTGTATGATCTCGTATAACTATTAAATTGTAAGCAATTAAAGACTAGAGATCCAAATTAACTTTCAGAACACTGGTGCATTCTTTAAAAGCGAGCGGAGAGGAGAGAGGCAGTAGTAACGTGCGCTGCTAAGTTTTGCTGTGTACGATGTAGATATTACTGGGTACAGAAGTATACAGTTCTGTAGTAAACATGAGTTTTATTACAGAGTGCAACAGGATGAGCAAAAAATAAATATGAACTGTGGGTATGAAGTAATCACCTTCATATATAATTTACATGCGCAGATAGCTGCTGCAATGGATTACAATATATGTTCTGAATGTATCAAAAATAAAACTTCTTTGTTTGCACTTCCTACCTCCAAAATAGGATACACATGTACTGATTGCTTGCTAGAGTGAATGATTGGCTTGGAGAAGGAGAGGTCCCAGTGAAATTCCGTGTGCACGACACTATTTTCCAGTCAAAGTGCAACCAAATAGCAACCGTGTCCGGAGCCTAATGATAAACGATAGAAAGAACTGCATAAGTAAAAAACATGTGTTTTAGTCACTTTACTTTCTCTAGCTGTTCCACAAACAAATTTTCTTACAAAAGAGTATTCTTTTATCTATATTATCTAATCCAGATAAATATTAGTAGAATTTATTGAACTTATTACTTATTTGTGAGAAGAAGGGAAATAGGGAATACACTAGGCTAAAGCGTTAGTTCAAATCTTTTAAAAGTCGGTCGCTATATAGAAACATCTGCTTACCGGCAGTAAAACAAACGAGAGAGTTAACGATGACTTACCTTTCAGAAAAGTTTAAATAACTCAAAATTGAGACCAGTAACACGGAATACCTCGGAAACGTTAGGTCTACATAAAAATGTATATGACAAACTTTGTGTTTTAACGAGAGCTACATTTTTTGTGTAGCAAGTTTTTGTCTATCTCTTACGGTTTGCAGTTATACAAAACTTACACAAAAGTCATCCGGAATGAAGAGATTATTCCCAGAAGATTCAGTATTAACATTTCCTTTGTCATAAATATCTTAAACATATAGTACCTTAATCAAAATCCTTATAGCCGTTTTTGAGAAAATCAAAATTTTCAAAAAAAATCTTCCACGTAAAGGGTAGTTTAGGATGAGGAATTCATTGAAGACCTTCGTGTCGCATTCTAAGAAGATACTCAACTTAAATATGAAGTATGCTTATTACGGATTTAGGGGACTTTAAAATGAGCATTTATAGTGAAATCTCGGTATCGATTTTGGAATGCCATACTTCGCTGCAAATGTAAAAGTAGAGAAACTAAGAAGAAGTGAAGTAAGGGAGAAATTAATAAAAATCTTATGTGTACCAATCACATGACTTTCTCCACATCTTTGCAACAAATTATTCTATTTACGTTTTAAGGTGCTCTACATTTGTTGTGCGGTAAGTTTTTGTCCATATCTTATGGTTTAGCAGTAAAATTGACCCAGAATAAAGTTGTCTTAAGAGGCTATTCCCAGAAAATTCAAAAGATACATTTTATTTGTCAGGTAAATATATTTAATATATAATATTTTAATCAAAATCGTTAGAGCCATTTTTTAGAAAATCAAAATTTACGAAAAAAGTTCCATTTAAAGGGTAGTAGGTGGTAGGGGAATTTTTCTCAAAATCTTCGTGTCGCATCCCTGGAAGATACTAAACTTAAATACCAAGTTTAGTATTTTACTTACTTTTCGTTTTCAAGTTATGTTCACAGGTACACGGAAACGCGGACACACTGACACATGGAGCTTTTTCGGAAAATGCTATTTATGGATACAGGGGACCCTAAAACATATATTTCCGGTGAAATCTCGGTATCGAATTTTTGGGTGGAGTGCAATACCTTCTCTATACACTATGTACATAGTACGTATAGGGAAAGTAATAAAAGAATATCAATGAAATTAAGGAGCATTAGAAAAATTGGCAACATCATGGAGAGGTAGATAGACTACAGTGGCAACCCGTTGGGACACGTGACCTCGGTCGTTCAAGGAAAACATGGAAGAATTTAATTACCCTCGAGACGGTACAGCATCCTTGAAAGAAAGAAGAAAATAATCGAGTTATTATGTATAATGTCTTTTCAAACGAATAACTGTATAAACTAAAAGTATTTGGTTTAAAAAAACCTGTTATGTTCCGATCTGATGACTTTTTCTACATCTCTGTTATAAACTATTGTTAAAAAACTTATTCTTCTATCTATTTCATGCCAATCGAGCTAAAATTAGCAGAAATTGTGTTACTACTTGTAGAAGGGAAATAGGCTAAAGTGATGGTCAAGTATGATTAAAGCTGGTTGTTCTGTGACCGCAATTCTTTTTGACATGACTAGGAGTTGACAATTAACTGTGAGAGAAAAGTATAAGTATCTTAAATCTTAAACCATTTCAGAAATGGTTCAATCCATAAAGAAAGAAAAAAAACCAAGAAAACTAGGTTTTAACGAGATTTACATATTTTGTGTAATATATCTTCTACGGTTTACCGTTATGCCAAATTCATCCAGAATAAAAAGGTCTTCAGAGTCTATTCCCAGAAAATTCAAAATACAATACAGGGTTATTCAAAAAGAAAGAGCAGATTTCAAACACTTATTGCTTCCAAACTACAAAAATCTGATGTGCGCCATTCACATGACTTTCTCCATATCCCTGCAACAAATACTTCTTAAAAAGCTTATACTTCTATTTACTTTATGCTAATCAGAAAAAAATAGCAGAAATAGTCTTATTACTTGCTTCCTTGTAAGTAGAAGCGAAATAAGCGACAACTGTAGGTTAAAGTGATAGTCAAAAGCTGGTTGCTATGTCAATGATGTTCCTTTGTTTATATGGATAGGAGTTGACAGGTTCCTGTATGAGAAAAGTATACGTTTTTCATAGCATAAACCAAAAATAAGGAATGTCACAAAAACGACGACCTCCACAAAAAACATGTATATAACATAAATTGTGTGTTTTAATGTGCTCTACATTTTTTGTGGAGTAAGTTTTTGTCCATCTCTTACGGTTTTAACAGTTATTCAAAATTTTGTAAAATTCATCCAGAATAAACTACTCTTCAGAGGCTATTCCCAGAAAATTCAACTTATACATTTCATTTGTCAGGTAAATATGTTTAATATCCGAAATATTAATAAAAATCGTTAGAGCCATTTTTGAGAAAATCAAAATTTTTCTCAAAATCTTCGTGTCGCATCCCTGGAAGATACTAAACTTAAATACCAAGTTTGGTATTTTACCGACTTTTCGTTTTTGAGCTATCGTGTTCACAGACACACACACACACGGACCTTTTTGTGAAAATGCTTTTTTTTTTTCATATTGGGGACCCTAAAACATATATTTCCGGTGAAATCTCGGTATCGAATTTTTTTGTGGAGTGCAATACCTTCTCTATACACTATGTACATAGTGCGTATGGAGAAAGTAAAAATGAGCAGAAATAGTCTTACTACTTGCTTCCTTGTAAGCAGAAGCGAAATAAGGGAGTACTGTGATAGTCAAAAGCTGGTTGCTATGTCAATGAAGTTCTTTTGTTTATATGGATAGGATTGACAAGTTCCTTTATGAGAAAAGTATAGGTTTTTCATAGCAAAATCCAAAAATAAGGAATGTCTCAAAAACGACGAAGTCAGGAAAAAAATGTATATAGCATAAATTATGTGTTTTAGCGTGCTCTACATTTTTTGTGCAGTAAGTCTTTGTCCATCTATTATGGTTTAGCAGTTATACAAAATTCAGTAAAATGCATCCAGAATACTCTTCAGAGGCTATTCCCAGAAAATTCAAGATATACATATTATTTGTCAGAGAAATATCTTTAATATATGAAATTTTAATCAAAATCGTTACAGCCATTTTTGAGAAAATCAAAATATTCGAAAAAATTTCCATGTGAAGGATAGTTGGGGGTGGGGGATTTTCCCAAAATCTTCGTGTTGCATCCCTGGAAGATACTAAACTTAAATACCGAGTTTGGTATTTTACTGACTTTTCGTTTGTGGGTTATCGTGTTCACAGACACACGGACACACACACACACACACACACACACACACACACACACACACACACACACACACACACACACACACGGACCCTTTCGTGAAAATTCTTTTTTGGATATTGGGGACCCTAAAACATATATTTCCAGTGAAATCTCGGTATGGAATTTTTAGGTGAAGTGCAATACCTTCTCTATACACTATGTACATAGTGCGTATAGAGGAAGTAAAAAAACACAAAGAAAACGAGATATTAACGAATCTACATATTTTGTGTAATATTGTTTATATCTTCTACGTTTTACTGTTATGCAAAATTCATCCAGAATAAAAAGGTCTTCAGAGTCTATTCCCAGAAAGTTCAAGATACAATATATTTTGTCATGTAAGTACCTTTAATATACCATAATTTAACAGCGATCTTTAGAGCAATTTTTTGTTAAAATAAAAGTCTTCGAAAAAGTTTACCATATTGGGATAGTTCTGGGTGGGGAGATTTTCTTGGAAATCTTGCTGTCGTTTCCTTGGAAGATACTAATACAAGTTTGGTATTTTCACATACACAGAGTCTCACGAACGCACACAACGGTTGTCTAAAAGTAATTTTTTACTTTCTCTATACGTACTATGTACATAGTGTATAGAGAAGGTATTGCACTCCACCAAAAACTTCGATACCGAGATTTCACCGGAAATATATGTTTTAGGGTCCCCTTTATCAGAAAAAGGTCCGTGTGTGTGTCCGTGTGTTTGTGACCACGATAACTCAAAAGTGAAAAGTCGATAAAATACCAAACTTGGTATTTAAGATTAGTATTTTCCAGGGATGCGACACGAAGCATTTTATAAAAAGCCCCAACCCCGAACTACCCTTTACATGGAAATTTGTTTTGAAAATTTTCATTTTCTCAAAAATAGCTCTAAAGACTTTAACTAAAATATCGTATATTAAAGATATTTACCTGACAAATAAAATGTATATCTTGAATTTTCTGGGAATAGCCTCTGAAGAGTACTTTATTCTGAATGAATTTTACGAAATTTTGCATAACTGCTAAACCGTAAGATATAGACAAAAACTTACCAAACAAGAAATGTAGAGCACGTTAAAGCACACAGTTTAGGTTATATGCATTTTTTTCGTAGAGTTGATCGTTTTAGAGCCATTTCTTGTTTTTGGTTCATCATTCAAAACTTATACATTTCTCATACAGGAATTTGTCAACCTCTGTCCATACAAACAAAGGAACATCAGTCACATAGCAACCAGCTTTTGGCTATCACTTTAACCTATGGTACTCCCTTATTTAGCTTCTACTTACAAGGAAGCAAGTAATAAGACAATTTTTGCTATTTTTTTCTCGATTAGCATGAGGTAAATAGAAGAATAAGCTTTTTAACAATAATTTGTTGCAGAGATGTAGAAAAAGTCATGTGAATGGAACACGTCGGAGTTTTAGTGTTACGCTCATAGAACATTGATATTCTGTCCCTCTGAATAGTAAAAGGTTATTTTCTGTATAGCCTGAGCGCATTATACAACGATAACAGGACCGAAAATGTTTTTACAAAGTGTTCGCTAAGAAATTCTATTTAAACGCTCATTCCTTTTTAAATGTTTGAAAGACAAGCGAGGAGAACTCAAGAGAAAAGCGAGAATGAGATAAAAACAAGAGAAACATCTAATTCCTTGTTTAAACTAGAACAAAGATGGAAATGCATACTAAAGGTTTCTTCTTTTCAAAGAAAGCGGAGAAAGAATGAAACCATCTAAAAATAACAGGAGTTTTGTCCTCTCGCGCTTTCCTTATATTTTGCCTCGTTGGTTGTCATTTTGAGCAACTCTGAATCCATTCTGCCTCCGATCTATCATCTGAATCTCTAAGGGAATTCGTGGAATGTGTAATGAGGGTATACCTTACAGCGGACATACGGTGAAGTGATGGATTTCTGTTTACTGAGAAAACATACATATCTATTTACATCTGGAAGATACATATGCTGTTTCCAAACTTCACCAAAAGAATATGAGTCTTAATGTGTTACAAAAGAGTTGTTCAGTACTTCAAAGTATATATTAGCAAATTTGAATGTCCTAGAGGTGATGTAATTAATACACGTCACAGGCTTTCTGGAAACTTCTCGAAGGTACTATAAAGAAGCTGAGAGAAAAATCTCGAATTTCGAAAAATAATCATGATATTGATGTATCACGTTCGTCACCCTCCGTGATGTAATAGTTACCATACTAACTTCATATACCCAAGGACGATGGATTTTTTTGGGTGTAAAAATCCTTAACATGGCTTCCTTGGGAATATTTGTAGATTTACGGCACGTTAAAAACCGAGGCATCTGAGCAAAATTAAGTGGTCTTTCACGCCCAACTCTCTCTCTCTCTCTCTTTCAAGGTTCACTAAAGTGCCTAGCTTTGGTGCTTCGTGGAGCAGGGGATCGAGTCCCGCCTCTGTTATGAGTGTATATATGTAAAAAAGGAAAAAAAGTAGGAAAACATGGGAAACGTAGGAATAAATATAAAAAAAATCTAGGTGTTACGTTCACGTGACTTTCTCTACCTGTTCTGTTAACAATCTATTCTTACAAAAGATTATTATTCTATCTACATCGTAGACCGCGCCGTGGCTGAGTGGTTAGACCACTCGCCTCTCACCTAGACGACCTGGTTTGATCCCAAGCGACAGCATGTGAGATTCGTGGTGGACAAACCGGCGCTGGGGTTGGTTTTCTCCGGGTTCTCCGATTTCCCCCGCCAAAGCATTCCACCGGTGCTCCATCTTCATTCATGTATCATCAGTGTTACCGCCTGCGGTGCCTCAAGTAGTTAAAGCGGGCGTAAAACACTACCAAAAAGAATATCTACATCGTGCTAAACGAGATAAACATTAATATAATTACTACCTAGTTCAAATAGTGTTTTAATGAGATCTACATTTTTTGTCTAGCAAGTTTTTGTCTATCTCTTGTGGTTTAACAGTTATGCAAAATTCATCTAGAATTAACAGGTCTTCAGAAGCTATTCCCAGAGATTCAATATTTACATTTTATTTTCGATGTAAATATCTTTACCATGCGGTAGTTTAAACAAAATTGTTAGTCATTTATGAGAAAAACCAACATTTCCAAACTTTTCCATGTAAAGGGTAGTTTGTGCTGGGAGGATTCTTTTTAATCTTCGTGTCGCATTCTTGGAAGATACTAAACAGAGATACCAAATTTGATATTCAAGGGTATTTTCATTTCTGAGCTATGCTACTAACAGAAACATGCATACGGATATTTTTCTAAAATTGTTTTTTGGACTAAAGTATTTATTTCCGACGAAATTTCGACATCGAATTTTGAGTGGAATACAATACCGTATCTAGCTGCTATGTACATTGATTGTATGTACATACGGGGTAGATAAAGTAATAAAAATAAAAGAAAGAAACTAGCAGGAACTGAACGAGGCCAGGCATAGTGCAACGGTTTCGAAACGGGCTGTAGAGACTACGCCTACTTCATCATGTCATAGTTATACTACGTGTGCATTAAACTCAATCCGATAATTTTGTGACCCCGGACCGAGCTCAATTATATGCATACTTTACATCATACTGTATAATACCACAGGTTTCATGAATCATAAATAAACATAAAACTATCATATCCTTGTTTGTGTGTAAATTTTTACTGGAGTATAAAATTTAATTGTAAAACATTTCATTCTACAAAAACTATATTTGTCCCGCCTTGCTGCTCAAAAACCGGTTCCTGCACTTGCGCCTTGCGTCTTATAGTTAAGATGAAATGAATTTCAGCATTTATCTGTCCCAAATATGATTTCAGTAATTATTGGTAGTGGGAGGGTAATAACTGCAAATATTTGTATCAGCGTTTGAGGGCGATGTGATGATCCGGTATTTGCAGTTCTCTTCGTTAATTTCTAAATGTATATTCACGGTGTTTTTTATAGTGATTAGCGACCATTTTTACTACATAAGGAACCGTTGGCGATGACGTTGATGATATATGGAATTCAGATGGAGCACTGCAGAAAACCCGCCCCTGCGCCTTTTTGTCCACCATAAATCCTACATACGGACCCAACCCGGGCCACCGTAGTGAAAGAGGTGTGACCCAAACACTCGGCCACGGCGTAGCCACATGACGCTTTTAGGATGGCTATTATTCCCTACCTCAGATCTTGGGTTGTTTACGTAACAGGTCTCACAGTTGAACCTCCTCTGCCCAATTTCCTGCAAAACTATAGATGGACTGATGTATGCAAACACATCAGAGACATAGCCCAGGACGATTCTAAACACAGTAGACCCAAAATTTGTGCTTCATTTACAATGCTATTACTAAGTGGAAAAAATGAGCTACAGCCATGTGTTTTACGCATTGTTGTAAACTTAATGGCAAATTATTTGCGTTTATTCACCTTCGTCTCTTTATATTTCTCAACTTTATGTTGTAAACGTGATGCGCCTCTCGTTTCTTCGATGTGTTTTGAACACACCCTCCTGTTATCGCTCTCTGCTCTTTCTTGGTGTAGTGCAGACTTTACCAACTTGCTTAATTTTGTTCTCGAACAAGCCTGCTTGCTCCGTGCATGCAGTGCGTAAACACGTGACAGCAGGATTGTTTCGTGTTTCACATAATAATGTTGGGAACAGAAAACAATCCAACATGCAAGCCATCGACTTCTAAGTTTGGGGCCGTTAATTAGCTTCTCTACAAAAACTATTGTTAGTGTATTGATTATGTAGCAGTGTATAGTTAAACAGAACAAATGCTTGTTAACTTATGTATTTAGCAGAGTAAATTCAGCTTGGAGAAAAGCAAAAGCAGAAAGCTGACGCCGAGCTAGAAGTGTGGTGTGGGAAGCTCTTTGTTAGCAAGGTTTCTTTTGTCCAGTCACGTACTAACGGCTCACGCCGGGGGTAGAACTTAAAATTCGAAAAAGAGCAATTTTCCATTGTACGTATCACGTGCCATCTGATGTTATTCTGCACATAAACTAGAAATTCAGTTGATAAAGTCATTAGCAGAAGTAGATATAATTACAATGGGTATAAATCTGTGGTTGGCTCCACAGATTTCTGAGCATTGTCCATAACATACTCCAGGACGATTAAATGTGGGTGTTGTGGTGCACCCTGGAATGAGAACAGTGGATTTTGGGTAATATTTACGTCAATTGCGCGGCCTTTCTGTCCAATCAGAAAGAGGCCACCATGACGGTATTTTTAGTATATAAGGAACAGAGGAAGGCACATCGGGGCTGTTTTGCTACTGTTGGCCGCCTGTTCGCCGCTGTCTGCTGTCTGATCTTGTAATACTGTCATGCTGTCGGTCGTCCGGCTGAACGTCACTTCTTTACTTCTTGTAAATCATAACGATACTTAGTAGTTTACAGCACTCTATGTCAAGTGTATTTAAAATCAGTTACGTGCATTAAATTATATTGTGTAAAGCAAGATCAAAGAAGAAGAAGAAGTATATATAATTACGTGTGATTAACCAAGTACTAAAGTTCCTAGCAAGTGTTTAAGTTACCAGAATTGTGAAGCAAAGTGTTTGTCTCGCACCTCCTGGTTATAATAAACTCCAGGAAATTTAAGTACGTCTTCATTATTTATAAGATCACTCCCTAAACTACCCCCATTAGCTGTACCACCCCGAGAGAGTCAACTATCGTGCAGGCTGAGCAACCCCGAGGAATATCACCGTTAGTGGATTCATATCAACAGCTACGTCGGTCTACTCATTGGTAGTGGAGTGCACCGCCAACGTCACCAATCTGGGCAAGAAGCCGAGAACACAGCATCTGGTGCTCAGAACGTGGTGATTGGGAGAATACGCCAGAGCAATAAGGTCACCGCATATGTATGTAATTATTTCTCTGCAAGTGGGTATCACCTGGTGGCAAAGATATATATGTATACAAGATATATAAACAATAAATCACAGCTGCCAGTTTATGGCTTTGTAAGCTAGAATAATAGTTATTTACAACAAATATGAAAACATTAATTTTTCTCTCAATTCAGATTAATTAATTTCGTAATTAGAATCATCAACCAATTTAACATTTGTATTTACAGCAATATAAAATCACAAGCATTTCATTAAAGAATATTTACAAAAATTATCCACATTAATATCAAGACTTTTCCTAAATTTCTTCAGAGACAGGGGACAACCCCGAAAGGCAGCTCCAGGCAATTCATTCCAGTCTTTAATGGTTCTATTTACAAAAGAGAACTTTCCTACGTCAGTTCTGTATCTTCTACCCTTAATTTTGAACGGATGATCGTTTCGTGCATAGTAAGTTGGGTTTTCCAGTTTGTCAGTAACGTCCTCCCATGCGTTTAAGCCAGCGTAAGCTTTAAATAAAGCGCACAACCTCTGTTTCTCACGCCTAACTTTCAACGGCTCCCATTTTATCTCCTCAGCGTTTGTAGGCCCAAAATATTTACCCCTTTTTATGAATTTTATAGCCCTTTTCTGGATCTTTTCTAACGAATCAATTTGATTTACTCTATACGGGTCCCAACAAGTTACTCCAAATTCCATGACCGGCCGCACTAAGGACTTGTATGGCAGCTAACGTATAAGCCCACCGCAAGTATATGCTTGCATAGAAGGTGTCTTTGTTATTTAATGAAAGTAGGTACAAATGTTTAGTTTGTGACAACATTCTACAACCAGAAAGTTCAAGGTAGCGTCATCACGCAACTAATAGGAGTACGATAGTCACGAAGGAGATGACGGTTTCATTGAAATTGTGTTCCGTCCCAAGTAACTACCCTCACACTCTTGACGATACAATCTGATTACAATTGTATTACGACAGTGTAGTCCTTGTGCAGCCGTTCTCACGCTCGCTTTGGTGTGTGAGTCGGCGGAGTTGCTGACCTTAGAACGCGTAAAAACACAGGAAGTGCAACGCACCAATAACCGAAGGCCTGAAACGCAACACGCCAGATTCTTCTTGTAGCTTCGGCTTCTACAGTTTTCCAGAATGTTCTGCGACCTCAATTCTACTATAAATAACTGATATATCCCACTCATATAACCTTCTCTGGCTGTTCCACACCCAAACTTTTCTTACAAAATATTACTTTTTAAAACTACTAAGGCTTTCACGGCCGGCGTTCATTCTTTTATATACGTCATGCTAATTGAGATAAACATTAGCAGAAATAGCCTTATTACTTGCTTCCCTGTAAATAGTAACGAAACAAGGAGTACACTGGACTAAAGCGAGAGTCAAACATTTTAAAAGTTGGTCGCTAAGTGAAACAATTGAAGTTCGGTTTGCTTTGCATGGCCCCATTTGAGAAACGTTAGGTAGTTTAAAATTGAAACCAATAACAAGCAAAAGGTGTATGACATAAGTTATGTGTTTTAAAGGATCAACATTTTTGGTGTAGTAAGTTTTCGTCTATTTCTTATGGTTTGCCAGTTATGTAAAACTTATACCTAACTCATCGAGAATGAAGTAGTATTCAGAGACTATTACCATAAAATTCATTATATATATATATATATATATATATATATATATATTTCGTTTGCATTATAATATCTTAAATATATATCATTTAAATAAAAATTGTCAAGAGCAACTTTTGAGAAAATCAAAATTTTCGAACAATTTTTCATGTAAACAGTATATAGGGGTGGGGGATTTTTTCTTGAAAATATTCGTGTTGCCTTCTTGGAAAATACCGAACTTAAATAGGTACTGAGTTTGGCACTTAACCGACTTTTCATTTTTACTTTCTCTATACGTACTATGCACATAGTGTATAGATAAGGTATTGCACTCCAACCAAAAATTCGATACTGAGATTTCACCGGAAATATATGTTTTAGGGTCCCCAGTATCCAAAAAAAAAAAAAAATAAGCATTTTCAGAAAAAGGTCCGTGTGCCCTTATGTCTGTAAAGACGATAGCTCAAAAACGAAAAGTCGGTAAAATACCAAGGTTGGTATTTAAGTTTAGTATCGTCCAGGGATGCGACAGGAAGATTTTGAGAAAAATCCTTCCACCCCAAACTACCGTTTACACGGATTTTTTTCGAACATTTGGATTTTCTCCAAAATGGGTCAATATCTTATATATATATTCGTGAACTTGGTCGTTTATTAGATATTGCTTGTTTTTGGCTTCAGCTTTAGAAAACATACTTTTCTTATGCAGGATTTAACAATTCCTGTCCATACAAACAAAGGAACTTCAGTCACATAGCAACCAACTTTTGACTATCACTTTAACCAATAGTACAACCTTATTTCGCTTCTACTTACAAGGAAGCAAGTAATAGAATTATTTCTGCTGTTCTCGGTTAGTATTAAATAAATAGAAGCATAAACATTTTAACAATCATTTGTCAGAGATATAGAGAAAGACATGTGAATGGGACACATCATATTTTTGACCTATGCTGCCCACAGACATACAATACAGACAAATATTTTCAAATATGCTTTTTTGGACTCAGTAGGTCTCGTGTATTTTTGGTGCAATCTCGATATCGAATTTTTGGGTAGAATACAATACTTTCTCTAGAGAAAGAGAGAAAATAAAAAGGGAGGAAGAATTGCAAGCCAAGTAAGGGAGTAGTGAGTCGTGAATCAGATTTCGACTAGAGCGTTAGCGCGCAGTGACATGCCAGCATGAGGAGAAAGCCGTCACTATCTTCGCGTCGAGGTGTCGAGTGAATTGTTTGCAGCAGTGAATTAATTAAGTTATTAGAATTCCGATTTTTTGGTTAACAAAGACATTTGTTTGCTGCACCGGCAACAATAAATGGAATGTAAAAAAATAGATTTAATTAGCACTTACGCCAAACGTATAATCGAAATATAAATATATAAACATTAATGCAAGTTATTCGTTCTACCAATCACGAACCTACAGTAAGTATATTAAGTATTTTCTCTAATAATCAAATAAAAGAACTGTGAATTTTTAGAGACGATATCGTGTTTGCCCACTTGGCGCACTTTATTTAGAAATTAACTGAGGCTATAAATGACGAATGCCATTAATAGACACAATTTTAAACCTTATTTCCTTGCAAACTTTTTTACTAGCGCATTTCGATTATTTAAATGTTCAACACGATGTAATTTTTAACTAATATTTTTCAAGAATATTATACGTTTTTTTTTTTTTGGTATGACATCGCTTTTACTGCTATGACATCGGAGGCGGTGACACTGATGATACGTGAATTAAGATGGAGCATCGGTGGAACACCCGCCACTGCGCCGCTTTGTCCATCACAAATTTCACATGCAGTGGCTTGGGATTGAACCCGGGCCGTCTAGGTATCTCTCGAAAGCATGTTAAAAAAAGGTCATACTACTTTTTCGAAGTATATATGTGTATATATATACACACACACACACACATAGCTCATTTTCTGTAAAATTGAATGTGAATATTTTTAAAAATGCATCACGTGGCTAATTTTTATTGGAGTAATGAATTTAGACAGTAACAGTTATTATTTAAATAATCACGAAACCAATAGTCACACCGGTTGTTTTACTTGGGCCCTCCCCGTCCTTTACCAGATCTAATGTAAACTCATTTTCTTTATAACTATAGGTATTGAATATTTTTAAAAATGCATCACGTGGCTGATTTTTATTGAAACAATGAATTTAGACAGTAACAAACGCTTACACTTCTATTTACTTCATGCTAATCGAGAATAAATTAGCAGAAATAGTCTTATTATTTGCTTCCTTGTAAGTAGAAGAGAAATAAAGGAGTATCATAGGTTAAAGTGATAGTCAAAATCTGGTTGCTATGTGACTGAAGTTCCTTTGTGTGATCCAGAGTTGACAAATTCCTGTATGAGAAAAGTATGTTTTTTAAAGGTGAAATCTAAAACAAGGAATAACTCAAAAACGACCAACTCCACGAGAAAAATGTATTTAACATAAAGTGTGTTTTAAAGTGCTCTAAATTTTTTTCTGTGGTAGACTTCTGTCCATTTCTTACGGTTTAGCAGTTATATAAAACACCGTAAAACTCATCCAGAATAAAGTAGCATTCGGAAGCTATCCCAGAAAATTCAAGATATGCATTTTATGTCTCAGGAAAATATCTTTAATACACGATATTTTAATCAAAATCGTTACATCCATTTTTTAAAAAATCAAAAATTTCGAAAAATATTCTATGTAAAGGGTAGTTTTGGGGTGGAGGTATTTTTCTCAAAATCTTTGTGTCGCATCCCTAAAAAATTCTAAACCTAAGTACCAAGTTTGGTATTTTACCGACTTTTCGTTTTTGATTTATCGCGTTTACAGACACACGGACGGACACACACACGGACCTTTTTCTGAAAATGCTTTTTTTTTATACAGGGAACCCTAAAACATATATTTCCGGTGAAATCTCGATATCAAATTTTGGGTGGAGTTCAAAATTTTCTCTATAAACTATGTACATAGTACGTACAGAGAAAGTAAAAATGATTATTTAAGTAATCACATAACCTATAATTTTAATCATTGTTAAATATTATTATTATTGTGTGTAATAAGTTGTGAATAATATATCTTTATACTGTAAATTTTCCAAATTTGACAGATGCAACAATTTAGCCTATAAAATGTGGATTACGTATATCAAACGCAAAATGTAGCATACTGTCACAGCGCTAAAGGAAATATCTGTTTTTGCTTGCCGCGCAGTTGGCGGACATTTGCTCAACGCTCACATTAGAAGCATTGAGCAAATGTAGTCTCTTTGCTTTACTCAAAGGGTAACGTGTTGGTGATTCCTGGTTTAGAGTATCAACAAGATTAAAGGCATAAATAAATAAACATCGCGGCTTTCAGTCTCTTTCGAGAATTTAAACAGAATAGCAACATTTTATTCTAAAAATCTGGCTTATTCGACATTACAGAAGCCCGAAGGCAATTTAATTAAATTAATTTGCCTTTCTGTGTGCTTTAAAAGTAGTTTTACAATTACAGAAAAACGTTTTGCTTCCTCTACCACGTAAAACGTATTCCACTCAAAGATTCTATATCATTATTTCACCGGAAATACGAGGCTGTCCGGAAAATAAATACCGGTTTTGAAAAACAAGGCTTGAAATAGTTTTTTTCAGAACATCTGTTTGTGCATGAAAGAGCATTCCATAAACTTTTTTCGACATAATTGCCAGCATTGTTCAGGTATTTGTCATAACTGGGAATCAACGCCAGTAAAGACTCTCCATGCTAAACACCGTATTAAGCGGAAAAACATCACAAACCATTCTTATTGTGAACCGTCTGTTTTTAAAAATTGTCTCAATTCACTTGTTCAATCTTACCATTAATGAAAGCAGAAAACCGCCCACTCCGTGCTTCGTCTTGAACATTGGATCGTCCATCACTAAATTTCCTAACCCAATTTCTCACCACAAGGTGAGACCGTTAATTAGCCTCGTAATAATAATAACCATTTTTATTAATTATCTAAAAGTATTTAAAGAAAGTTAATATTTAATAAGTTGTATGCATAGGAAACAAGGAGCCAGTTGTTTACTTAAGAGTTACTCAGAATCATGACGCCAGACTGGATAGAGGGGTGAAAATTTGCTTCTTTTATGAAAGTCACATTCAAATTTAGTATAAGGGGAAACTACAGTTTAAAGCACACAAGGGGACTTCTTTTTTATAATCGTGGATTATGACGCTTTCTGGGAGATTTGCAATGGTTTTGGTGGACCTTCCAACCAATCAGAAAGAATCCACCATGAAACTGTTTTTTGTATATAAGAAGTAAGGTTTGGCACATCGAGGTCGTTTTACTAAGAATTCACCCGTGAGAGAGGCAACTTCGTCCCATGTTAAGAATTCGTCCGTGTGTGAGGCAAGGTCGTTTGTTAAGAAGTTCGCGAAGTAAGTTTATTATAATAAGAAACTGTATGTGAAGTAAAGTAACGTCGCTCAACTATTTAACAGTCGGCTCGTGATTAGGTGAAAGTGAATTGTGCCATGTACTCAACTAAAACAGTGTAATTGAAAGTACTTGTGAGTAAGTGTTAAAGAACATCAGTCAGCAGTATAAAAGTGTATAACCAGGTGCTTGTCTTCAAAACTCCTTTAGAATAAACAGCCGTAAAAGGTTACAAGTGTTTTCTTAACAATTACAAGATCACTCCTACAACTCCTCCCACTAGCCAAATCCACGCCTGGGACAGTCAATGTTCATGCAAGACTGAGCAACGCCGTGGCAACTCATCCCAGAAGAGCTTCAGTACCAAGTACGTGAGTGTAGTGGAGTTGATTGGAAGTGACACTTAGTTACGCTGCACATAAGCACCCAAAGGGAGGCGTAAAATCAACAAACTAAAATACTCCCGCATATGGCACATAATGTGCACCACTAACAAAGCATCGAAATCTCCGCTGCAAAGGATATCACAAAGTATAGTGTTCCTAATTGAGCGCCAAAAATTAGATCTGACAAAGGTCTCGGCAAGATGAGTGCCGCGTTTGCTCTCAGTGGAGAACAAACGTAATCATGTGATCAATTCAGAAGCTGGTTTAGAACTTTTCCGTCGCAATCCAAGCGAGTTCCATCGTCGATACATAATAATTGTGGATGAAACATGGATACAGTATTAAACTTCTGAGAAAAATGTACAATTGAAAAGGCATAGCGACTCCGTAAAAGGCAGAGGTGATGAAATCTGCAGACAAGGTGATGGCCTCGGTATTTGGGATGCGGCCGGAATCATCTACATTGATTACATTCAGAAAGAAAGTAGCATAAATAGAGTATATTATGGATCGTTTTTTGTCCCGGTTGAACGGAGAAATCAAGAAAAAACGCCCTTATCAGGCACAGATAGGTATTGTCTTTCATCAAGGCATTGCAAAGGTGCATAAATTATAGAATTAAGGTTCACATCACTACAACATCCACCATATTCACTATATTTTGCCACCAGTGACTTTTTATGTCCAAACTTGAAAAAGTGGCTCGGCGGGAAACGATTCACGTCTAACAAAGAGGCAATTTGCCTATTTTTAAGGAAGTTCCGAATACCTACTATTTGGAAGGCTTTAAACAATTGGAGAAACGCTGGGAAAAGTTTATCGGACTAAAAGAGATTATGTCGAAAAATAATAAAAAAAAAAAATAGACTAAGAAAAATCTGATGTATTACATTCACATGACTTTCTCTGCTTCTCTGCAACAAATTACTGTGCAAAAAGTTATGCTTCTATTTACTTCATGCTAATCGAGAAAAAAATTAGCAGAAATAATCTTATTACTTGCTTCCTTGTAAGTAGAAGCGAAATAAGGGAGTATCATAGGTTAAAGTGATAGACAAAAGCTGGTTGTTATTTGGCTGATGTTCCTTTGTTTGTGTGGACAGGAGTTGCCAAATTCCTGTATGTTTTTTAAAGCTGAAGACAAAAACAAGGAATATCTAAATAACGATCAACTTCACGAAAAATATGTATATAACACAAATTGTGTGTTTTAATGTGCTCTAAAATGTTTGGTTAGTAAGGTTTTTTCCATCTCTTACGGCTTATCAGTTATGCAAAATTCCGTAAAATAGTATTCAGAGGCTATTCCCAGAAAATTCAAGATATACAATTTATTTGTCAGGTAAATATATTTATTTACGATATTTTAATCAAAATCGTTAAGGCGATTTCTTAGAAAATCAAAATTTTAGAAAAAAGTTCCCTGTAAAATGTAGTTGGGGGTGGGGTAATTTTCTTGAAAGTTCTCGTATCGCATCCTTAGAAGATACCAAACTTAAATACCAAGTTTGTTGTTTAATGGAATTTGCGTTTTTGTGCTATGCTGTACACAGACACACACACACACACACGGATAGTTTTCTAAAAGCGCTTTTTTGGGATTCAGGGGGACCAAAAACATGTATTTCCGGTGAAACCTTGGTATCGAAGTTTTGGGGCTTTACAATAGCTTCTCTATACACTATGTACATGGTACATGTAGAGAAAGTCATAAGTTGATTTTCTATCTTTTTCAGAGGATTTATTGAACGCCCCACGCAATAGATCAATTGTAGTGTCTATCATGATCCTACATCAAAAAACAAAATGTTGATACTGCCAAAGCACTAAAGGAAACGTTTGTTTTTACTTTCAGGGCAGTGGTGGTGCACTACACAGGTGATTTCAAGGAGCATTGAGCAATTTTGGTATGTTTGGTTTACTAAAAATTAAACCAGTTAATTGGTGATTCCTGGCTTAGCAAAAACAGTGGCTTTCAGTCTCTTTCGATAATTTAAAAATCTGATATATTCCAATCATATGACCTTCTCTACCTCTCTACAAAAAAGCTTATGCTTCTATTTACTTCATGCTAATCGAGAAAAAATTAGCTTATTATTAGCTTCCTTGTAAGTGGAAGCGAAATAAGGGAGTACCATAAGTTAAAGTGATGGTCAAACGCTGATTACTATCTGACTGAAGTTCCTTTGTTTGAATAGACACGAGTTGACAAATTCCTGTATGAGAACGGTATAATCTTTTTCAAACCAAAAACAAGGAAGATCTAAAAAACAACCAATTCCACGAAAAAAAAGTTATATCACATAAATTGTGAGTTTTAACGTGCCCTACATTCTTTGTGTAAGTTTTTCCCCATGTCTTACGGTTTAGCAGTTATGCAAAATCCCGCAAATTCTTCCAGAGTAAAGTAGTTTACGGAGGCTATTCCCAGAAAATTCAAGATATACATTTTATTTGTCAGGAAAATATGTTTAATATACGATATTTTAATCAAAATCATTACAGCCATTTTTGGAAAAATCAAAATTTTCGAAAAAAGTTCCATGTAAATGGTAGTTTGCAGTGGGGGTATTTTCTTCAAAATCTTTGTGTCGCATCCTTAGATGATACCAAACTTAAACACCAAGTTTGACGATCTTTTCATTTTTGAGCTATGCTGTCCACAGACACACACACACACACACAGACACACACACACAGACACACACACGGACCTTTGTCCAAAAATGGTTTATTTTGGATTCAGGGTGACGTAGAACATGTATTTCCGAAGAAATTTCGGTATCAAATTTTTGGGTGCATTACAATACCTTCTCTATGCACTATGCACATAGTACGTGTAGAGAAAGTAAAAAGCTGGCTTATTCGACATTGTACGAGTGGATTTATAAATACTGAAGGCAATTTAATTAACTTAATTTGCCGTTCCGTATGCTTTATAAAATAGCTGTGCAATTACAGCAAAGATTATTTTCTCTAATACTACTATGTACAAACATAGTAGAAAGAGGAGATTTGCACTCCACTCAAAGATTCGATACCGTGATTTCACTGTAAATATATGTTCTGAGGAAATCTGAATTAAAAAAAAAAAGAATATGTCGTGTTGCATTCACATCCTTTCTCTAGCTGTTTTGCAAACAAGCTTACCTTACAAACGATTATTCTTTTAAACAAAGAAAGTATGACATTCCAGCTCTGATCAGCCACCGGATCAGCTGTGAAGATGCCAAGCGCAGCCCTTGGCACAATTCATTCGAGCTCTCACCAGCCACCGGATCAGCTGTGAAGATGCCAAGCGCAGCCCTTGGCAAAATTCATTCGAATCTGATCAGCCACCGGATCAGCTGTGAAGATGCTAAGCGCTTCCCTTGGCAAAATTCATTCGAGCTCTGATCAGCCACCGGATCAGCTGTGAAAGTGCTAAGCGCAGCCCTTGGCAAAATTCATTCGAATCTGATCAGCCACCGGATCAGCTGTGAAGATGCTAAGCGCTTCCCTTGGCAAAATTCATTCGAGCTCTGATCAGCCACCGGAGCAGCTGTGAAAGTGCTAAGCGCAGCCCTTGGCAAAATTCATTCGAGGTCTGACCAGCCACCGGATCAGCTGTGAAGATGCCAAGCGCAGCCCTTGGCGAAATTCATTCGAGGTCTGACCAGCCACCAGATCTCCTGTGAAGATGCCAACCGCAGCCCTTGGCGAAAACTTTAGGATCTCCTGAATAAAAAAAAAATCATTTTTAGAGAAAGTTCCGTGTGGCTGTGTATGTGTGTCTGTCTGCTTCTGTGTGTGCCTGTGGACAACATAGCTCAAAAACAAAAAAGACCGTTAAATACCAAATTTGGTATTTAGGTATAGTATCTTCCAAGGATGCGACACGAAAATTTTCAAGAGAGTAACGCCACCTCTAACTACCCTTTACATGGAAAAATTTTCGAAAATGTTGTTTTTCTTAAAAATGGCTCTAAAGATTTTGACTAAAGCACCAGATATTAAAGTCATTTCTATCACAAATAAAATGTATATCTTGACTTTTCTGGGAATAGCTTTTGAAGACTTGTTTATTCTGAATGAATTTTGCTTAATTTGGCATAACTAGTAAACCGTAAGATATAGACAAAACTTACTATACAAAAAATATAAGGCGTGCTAAAATACACAAGCTGTGACATATACGTTTTTGTTTTTCTCGTGGAGCTTACCGTTTTTGAGCTATTTCTTGTTATTAGTTTCAGTTGTGAAGTAATTACACTTTTCTCAGACGGGAGTGCCCGTTTTTCTTTTGTTCTACTCCTGGCCAAGCAAAGAAGCGATTTGCAATGAAAATCGCGAGAACCGACAGCTTTTAAAAAAATCTTATCTGTTATACTCACATGACTTTCTCTAGCTGTTTTATAAACTTCATACATAAGATTCTTCTTCTTTCTGCACCTTGCTAATCGTGGTACTCATTAGCACAATGTTCTTATTATTTAGTTCCGTATAAGTAGGAAGAAAATAAGGGAATACACTAGGCTAAACCAATAGTCAAATGTTTTAAAAGCTGACGTTAGGCGATTATCATTACAAATCACTTCTTTTCTTGGCCAGGAGTAGAACAAAAGAAAAACGGACACTCCCGTCTGAGAAAAGTGTAAGTACTTCACAACTGAAACCAATAGCAATGAATACCTCGAAAACGGTAAGCTCCATGAGAAAAATGTATATGACATAACTTGTGTATTTTAACAAGACCTAAATTGTTTGTACAGTAAGTTTTTGTCTATCTCTTACGGTTTACTAGTTATGCCAAATTAAGCAAAATTCATCCAGAATAAACAGGTCTTCAGAAGCTATTCCCAGAAAATTCAAGATGTACATTTTATTTGTTAGGTAAATATCTTTAATATATGATATTTTAATCAAAATCGTTAGAGCCATTTTTAAGAAAATTTCCAAAAAAAAGTTCCATGTAAATGGTATTTTGGGGTGGGGAGAATTTTCCCAAAATCTTCGTGACGCATCCCTGAAAGATACTAAGCGTAAATACGAAGTTTGGTATTTTAGCTACTTTTCGTTTTTGAGTAATCTTGTTCACAGGCACACGGAAACACACACACGGACCTGTTTCTGAAAATGCTTTTTTTGGATACAGGGGGTCCTAAAACATTTATTTCCGGTGAAGTCTCGGTATCAAATTTTATACATTCTCTATACACTGTGTACATAGTGCCTATAGAGAAAGTAAACATTGACTATCACTTTAGCTTAGTGTATTCCCTTAGTTCCAGTCTACTCATTAGGAACTAATTAATAAAATGCTGCTAATGTTTAACTCGATTAGCGTGGTGTTGAAAGAATAATTATATTTTGTAAAAAGCTTGTTTGTAGAGTAGATAGAGAAAGTCATGTGAGTTAAACACATCAGAATTTTTTTGCTGTTGTTTTGTTTGGTAGCTTAACGTTGTTTTACCTAGTTAGTTATATCGGATGATGAATGGAATTAGTGAAATAATGCTCAAATAATATCGGAGTCTAAGGAACTTAATGTTACTCTTCATTCGTCTCCTCAGGATAAGGGAAAACCCCGAATAAAAACCTTATCTAGGGAGATTCGAAGTCCAGACCTGTTGAATGTGAGGCAGACACCCAGACGGGCAATGTTTTTTTTACCTTGCCTATGAGTTCTCCACATCATATGGAGACAGGTCAAGATGGTGAGTACTCCATACCCAGCGATGCAGTAACCGTAACACATTCCTAACATCTTCAACCAATTACTTGTGACATTTTCTGACATCTTTCTAACGCAAATAGCTGTTTTTGATGTACGAGAGCTGCCCAACACGAGTTGCGCCCATCTGGCATGGCGGTCGCCGGACAACTGATTTCACATTACTCAGTGCGCTCCTATAGCTTGGCAAGGTAATTAAAACATAACTATATTTCGGTCCGCGCAGCTCACGCCTTGAACTACTTCCCTATTCCCGCTTTAGCCGGCCAGCGTTCAGTAATAGTAACAAAGGTGGAGACAAAGGGAGAGTTTGCCATCACCGCTATATCATTGTTACAATATGCGCCTGCATGGCTGAATGGAGGGTACTTGTTTTCACAAGAATGTGGCAACATTGTAAACAATATCCCTAGCCTGTCATCTAAGGGACTTACCAGAGGAGAACTTAGGTGTTGAAGGTTTCGGTATTACTGTTCTCAGTTTATATGCTCTTACAATAAACAGATCGCTACAATGTTTGTGATCACTCACTGCTCTCTCCCTCCCTCTCTCTCTCTCTCTCTCTCTCTCTCCCTCTCTCTCTCACGCATGATGGCAGATTCTAGTTCACTTTTAGAATAAGGCTCTTTCCTGAGTATTTCCTATTGGTTACTGAGGCAATATGGCTACGTGACAGGTGAACGTTAGGTTTCGAGATTTCGTTGAGCTTAGGCCTACGTTAGGTTAGGTTATGTTTAAATGAACGGGATCAAAATAAGGGGTAAAAATGGACTTTCTGAAAATCGGTTCTTCCTTCCAATGCGAAATGCACATTCTTCCGTTCGTTCTGTCTGCTTGCGTATGGGCAGCCATGCTGGTCAATCGATCAATGGCAGAGTCAAATCTAAAACTGAACTAGACTCTGTAATGTCACCTCTGTCACCACAGACAAAAACCTCGAAATGCGCATGCATGTCACATACTTATGCGGGAAAAGGGCGAATGACGTAATTGGCAATAGATGTGCCCACAACGTTCTGCGCAGCTTTTTCATTACTCTGACAGAGTATAAGACCATTCCAGCCCATCTGTTGTTGTTGTTGTTAACACAGATTGGGCTGTCTCTCTTCCTAGCAACATATACCATTTTCTGTTCCGATAACAGTTCGTCACAAAGTAAAATAGTTGCCATGACTTATGTTGGAACCCTCGTATCATTCCTTAGCACTGTCATAGCTACTTCCTAATGGTGCAGGTACTTCCCTCACAGGCTGTGCTACGTGTAAAGGTAATAGAATGAAGTAACGGCGTCTTTTGTTGTGAGGCAAGTCGAAATTGCCTCTTGGAAACTTTAAGCGAAATTTGAATGTTGGCATTACATCTATGGAGTCAATAACGCGCTACCTGGAGATGGAGATAGGCACCATTTAGAAAAACGGCGCTATAACGGCGAGCTCTTTGAAGTAGGTAGTCAAATTTCACTTTTATATCCCTTTCTACACCAAAGTGAGTATAAGAGAGTGCATTACAGATGCAGTTTTAGTGATACATACTAACCAGTTTTGCCAACTCTGAAGCACATCTTCGCCCTAGATCATATCTGAACCAGGCTAGCTCGTGCCAAAGTCTCCAACATTTTACTTTCTCTGCTACCTAGGTATTCCATCCCAAAATTCTAAATGAGATTTCACTGGACATTTATGTTTGAGGTACCCTGGATCTAATAAAAAGGTATGTTTACTTTCTTTACTTATTGCATAGATATTCATTCCACCGAAAAATTTGGTACCCAGATTTCACTGGAAATACACTTCTTATAGTTTCCTGTACCAAAAAAAAAATCAGAAAAAGCTCCAAGGGTTGTGTGTGTAAGTGTGTGTGTGTGTGAGTGTGTGTCCGTGACACAATGACTCAAAAATGAAATGAATCGGTAAAATAAACTTGGTATTAAAGTTAGTATCTTCCAGGGACGTGACACAAACATTTTCAAGAAACCTACCCACCCTAAACTACTGTTTACATGGAAAAATCTGATGTGTTCCATTCACATGACTTTCTCTACATCTCTGCAACAAATTATTCTTAAAAATTTATACTTCTATTTACATCATGCTAATCAGAAAAAAATAACAGAAACAGCTATTATGTGCTTCCTTGTAAATAGAAGCCAAATAAGGGAGTACCATAGGCTAAAGTGATAGTCAAAAGCTGGTTGCCATGTCACTGAAGTTCCTTTGTTTGTATGGACAGCTGTTGACAAATTCCTGTATGAGAAAGGTATAAGCTTTTCATAGCAGAAACCAAAAACAAGGAACGTCTCAGAAACGATGAACTCCACGAAAAAAATGTATTTAACATAAATTGTGTGTTTTAGTGTGCTCTACATTTTTTTGTGCAGTAAGTTTTTGTCCATCTCTTAAGGTTTAGCAGTTATTCAAAATTCCGTAAAATTTATCCAGAATAAACTACTCTTCAGAGGCTATTCCCAGAAAATTCAAGATATACATTTTATTTGTCAGGTAGTTTTTAATATATGATATTTTAATCAAAATCGTTAGAACCATTTTTGAGAAAATCAAAATTTTCGAAAAAAGTTCCATAAAGGGTAGTTGGGGGTGGGGGGATTTTTCTCAAAACCTTCGTGTCGCATCCCTGAAAGATAATAAACTTAAATACCAAGTTTGGTATGTCAACGACTTTCCGCGAAAATACTTTTTTTGGATACAGGGGACCCTAAAACACATATTTCCGGTGAAATCCCGGCATAGGCATCGAATGGAGTGCAATGTACATAATGTGTATAGAGAAGGTAAAAAAATCTGATGTGTTTCATTCGCATGACTTTCTCTAGCTGTTCCATTACAAACTATTCTTACAAATTATTCCTGTATCTACATCACCCTAATCAAGATAAACATTAATATAATTGGTCTCATTACTTTCTTCCTTGAAACTATAGTCAAATCATTTAAAATCTCGACACTATACGAAGCAATTGATATTTGGATTGATTTGTATGGTCCCGTTTGAGTAAAGTATAACTATTTTTAAGCTGAAACCAATAACAAATAATATCTCAGAAACGCTCTTTAACTGCTGTGGTTCTCAGCATCCCATTCTATACTAGGCGTGAAAGACCGCTTAATTTTGCTCAGAGGCCTCTCTATCAGGCTTGAGGTTCTTTTACGTGCCATAAATCTACGACACGGAACATCGGCTGTACTTCCCTTCCGAAGCTGTACTTCCCATGCTAAGGATTTTTACGCCCGAAAAAATTCATCGCCCTCCGCCGGGTTTGAACCCGCGACCTTGTGTATATGAAGGTAGCATGGTAACCATTACATCACGGAGGCGATAGCTCAAAAATGCATACGACATAAATAATGCGTTTTAAAGAGATCTACTTTTTGGTTTAGTAAGTTTACCAGTTAAGCAAAATTCATCCAGAATAAATATGTCTTAAGAGGCTATTCCCAGAGAATTCAAGATACATATTTTATATGACTTGTAGATATCTTAAATATAAGAGCTTTTAATCAAGATGGTTAGAGCCATTTTTTAGAAAATCAAAATTTTCGAAAAATATTCCAAACAGTAGTTGGGAGTGAAGGAAAATCTTTGTGCCGCATCCCTGAAAGATACTAAATATGAATGCCAAGTTTTGTATTTAACAAACTTTTCGTTTTTGAGCTTTGCTGTCCACAGGCACATACACAGAGAGAGAGAGAGACAAACACAGACACTGACCTTTTTCTAAAATACTTTTTCGGACTATGAGTACCTCAAAAAATATATTTCTGGAGAAATATTCGGGTGGAATACAATACCTTCTCTATCCACTCTGTACATTGAACGTACGGCGTGGAGAAAATAAATATTTGATGTGTTTCATTCACATGCCTTTCTTTAACTTTACACAACCAATTTTCCTTACAAAAGATTATTCTTTTATCCACGAGATGCTAATCAAGGTAAACATTACTAGAAATTGTCTTATTATTTGGTTCCTTTTAAGTAGAGGGGAAATCGATAGTCAACTCTTTCAAAAGCTGGTCCTATGTGAAACAATTTAAGTTCAATTCGCTTTGCATTGCCTATAGTAAATCAAGAGAGATGAAACGAAACCTCACTTCTGGTTTGAGAAAAGTTTAAGTATTTTAAAATTGAAGGTAATAACAAGGAATATTTCGAAAATTGTCTATTTTACGAAAACAAATGTGTACCTATATCATAAATTGACCGTTTTATCTATATTGTTTGTGTAGTAAGTATTGTCTATCTCTTAGGATTTATCAAGTATACAAAAGTCATCCAGAATGAAGAACTCTTCGGAGGCTATTCCTAAGAAATTCAAGATAATATATTTTATTTATAATGTAAATATCCTTAATATAAAATATTTTAATAAAAATTGAGCCATTTTTTAGAAAATGACAATTATCGAATATTTTTACTTTCTGTAGCCCCGTATGTACAATGTACATAGGGATAGAGAAGTATTGTATTCCACCCAAAAATTTGATACCGAGATTTCACCGGAAATATATGTTTTAGGGTCCCCTGTGTCCGTGTGTCAGTGTGTGCGTGTGACCGTGTGTCTGTGAACACGATAACTCAAAAACGAAAAGTCGGTAAAATACCAAACTTGGTATTTAAGTTTATTATCTTCCAGGGATGTGACACGAAGATTTTGAGAAAAATTCCCCCACCACAAATTACCCTTTACATGGAACTTTTTTCGAAAATTTTGATTTTCTAAAAAAATGGCTGTAACGATTTTCATTAAAATATCGTATATCAAAGATATTTACCTGACAAATAACATGTATATTTTGAATTTTGTGGAAATAGCCTCTGAAGACTACTTTATTCTGGGTCTATTTTACGGAATTTTGCAAAACTGCTAAACCGTAAGAGATGGACAAAAACTTACCACATAACAACTACAGAGCACTTTAAAGCACACAATATACGTTATATACATTTTTGTCGTGGAGTTGATTGTTTTTGAGATATTCCTTGTTTTTGGTTTCAGCTATAAAACTCATAATTTTCTCATACAGGACTTTGTGAACTCGGGTCCATACAAACAAATGAACTTCAGTCACATAGAAACCAGCTTTCGACCATCACTTTAACCTATGATACTCCCATATTTTGCTTCTGCTTATAAGGAAGCAAGTAATAAGACTATTTCTGCTATTTTTTTCTCGATTAGCAGGAGGTAAATTTATTGCAGAGTTGTAGAGAAAGTCATGTGGATGGAACACATCAGATTCTTTTTGAGAAGCAGCTACCGCCACTGCGCTCGTCATTTGTCAGTTACTTGAGGTCATAAATCTCCAAACGTCTGCTAAGATTAGGCGCAGCACAACACAGCAAGTGCCCTAGTCAATTTGCATGACGAAGTGGCGCGATAAGGCGAAGTCCATTAACTACACAGTGTGTTCTTTTATTGTCAAGCAGGTCTGGCTTGGTCACGAACATGACCAGTGTTACTGGATACTGGAGGGACGTTCCAAAAGTCATGGACCTCACCAACACAAACAAAATCTGTGTGACTTCCTCTACATCGATGTAGCAAATTATTGTTAAAAATCAAATTCTTATATCTACACCATAAACACTAGCAGAAATTTTCCTATTTCCTTGCTTCCTTGTAGGTTAAAATGATACTCAAAACCTGGTTTCTATGTGATTGAAGTTCCTTTATTTGTATGGATGGGATTTGACAAATTCCTATATGAGAAAAGTATAAGTTTTTCAAAGCTGAAACCAAAAACAAGGAATATCTAAAAAACGATCAACTCCATGATAAAATGTATATAACATAAATAATGTGTTTTAACGTGCTCAACGTTTTTTGCGGGATAAGTTTCTGTCCATCTCTTACAGTTTAGCAGTTATACAAAATTCCGTAAAATCAATTCTGAATAAAATAATCTTTAGAGGGTATTCCCAGAAAAGTCAAGGTAATGCATATTATTTGTGCAGTAAATATCTTTAATATACGATATTTTAATCAAAATCGTTAGAGCCATTTTTAGAAAATAAACATTTTCGAAAAAGGATCCATGTAAAGGGTAGTTGAGGGTGGGGGATTTTCTTAAAAGTCTTCGTGTCGCATCTTTGAAAGGTATTAAACTTAAATACCAAGTTTGATATTCAATGGTCTTTTCGATTTTGAGCTATGCTGTCCACAGACACACAGACACCAAGATACACACACAGAGTCGCACAGACATGGGCCTTTTTGTAAAAATGTTTTTTCTTGGATTCAGGGGGACCCAAAACTTGTATTTCCGGCGATATCTCGGTATCGAGTTTTTGGGTGAAATGCAATACCTTCTCTATACGCTATGTATGTAGTACTTGTAGAGAAAGTAAAAATCGTATTGTTATATCTACTTATGAAAATTGAGATAAACATTAGCAGAAATTGTCCTAATTACCTGCTTCTTTGTAAGTGAAGGAAAATAAGGGAATACAGTAGGCTAAAACCATAGTCAAATCTTTCAAAAGCTGGTTGCCATGAGGTTGAAATCCGTTTCTGTGCATGACCAGGAGTTTACAAATTTATGTGTGAGAAACGTTTAAGTATTTTAATATGAAACATATAGCATGGAATAATGAGTCATAAAAAACGAACCTAACCTCAATTGTTTTGCATAGCAAGCATCTATCGCTTTTGCCTAATGTATTTCCTTATTACCCTTCTACTTATAGGGAAGCACAACCAAAAGTTCTGTTAGAGTTTGTCCAGATTAATATGACGTAAATAAAGAATAATCTTTTGTAGGTAAAATTTGTTTGTGGAATAGTTAGAGAAAGGCATGTGAATGGGACACATCAAATTTTTTTCCACACACATGACCTTCTCTAAATTTCTGTAACAAATTATTGTTCAAAAGCTTAATGTTCTGTTTACTTCGTGCTAATCGAGATATAAATGGATTTATTACTTGCTTCCTTGTAAGTGGAAGGGAAATAAGGGATTACACTAGGCTAAAGGATAGTCAAATCTTTTAAAAACTGGTTGACATATAGCTGAAATCCGTCCAATAACAAGGAATATCTAAAAAAATGGTCACTTCCACGAAAAAATATATGTCATAAATTAAGTATTTTAACTAGGTACACATTTTGGTGGAGTAAGTTTTTCTATCTCTTAAGGTTATTCTATCTCTCCTGCTTTGAAAAATTCAACAAAATTTGTACAGAATAAGGAGCTCTTAAAAAATTCAAATTGTTCATTTTATTTATCATGTAAGAAGCTTTAATATACGATATTATAATCCAAATGGTCAGGAAAATGTAAGAGGAATGAGAAATTCCTGTTTGAAAAAAGTTTTAAAATCATAATCAATAATAAGAAATATCTGGGAAATAAATTCCACAAAATATGTAATATATATGTGTTTCAACGAGATCTACCTGGTTTGTCATTTCGGACGATGAATGAAATCGGTGAAATCATTCTCAAATGATCTCGGGGTCCATGGGACTTAAAGTTACTCCATATTCGTCTTACCAGTAAAGGGAAGACCCCAAAAAGACCTTACCCGGATAATTCACCCAAGCAAGGTTCAAACCAGTGACCTCTGGAAAGGGAAGCAAATACTCTTCCACCAATTACCGAGGCGTTCATTTAATTTTTCCCTATCTCTTTTGATATACATTTAATTTTTCATCTAAAAGTCGCTAATATATGACATTTTAGTCAAAATCGTTTGAGCCATTTTTGAGAAAATCAAAATTATTGGATATCTTTCTATGTAAACTGTAGTTTGGAGTGGAGTATTTTCTTGAAAATCTTCGTGTCGCATCCTTGGAAGACACTAACTTTAAATACCAACTTTAGTATGCTTCCGAATTTTCGTTTTTGAATTATCGTTAGTCCAGACACACACACATACATATATATATATATATATATATATACATATATACACATACATTTTTCTAAAAATGCCTTTTGGATACAGGGATCTTAAAACATGTATTTCCAGCGAAATCTAGAAATTGAATTTGTTGGTGGAATGCAATACTTTCTCTACCTATGAACTGTGTACGATGTAGATAAAGTAAAACACAAAAAAATCTGATGTGTTCTACTCCCATAACTTTCTCTACATCTTTGTAACAAATTAATGTTAATAAGCTTATTCTTCCAGATACTTCAAGATAAAAGAGATAAAGACTAATATTTACCGTCTTGTTACTTAGTTCCTATTAAGTAGAAACAATCAAATGTTTTAAAATGTGGTTGCTAAGGGATTGAAATCTGTTTATTTGCGTGGCCAGAATTTGAAAAGCTTTTTAAGTATTTATAAAACTGAAACCGTTAACAAGGAATATTCCGAAAGTGGTCAACTCGGAAAAAAATGTGAATGGCTAATGTTTTTTAAGAAGATCCACATTTTTTGTGTGGTAAGTTTTTGTCTGTCTGTTCGAGTGTACTAGTTATGAAAATTTTAGAACAATTCATTCAGAATAAAGAATTATTCAAGATATATATTTTATTTGTCAGTTAATTATTTTAAAAATAAGAGGTGTTAATCAAAATCGTTAGAACTATTTTTGAGAAAGCCAAAATTTCGAATTTTTTTCTATAAATAGTAGTTGGGGTTGAACTTAAATATCAAGTTTGGTATTTAATGGATTTTTCGTTTTTTGAGCTATGCAGCCCACACGCACATACACACACATATACACACATACAGACACATGCGTACATTAATCTAATGTATTTCAGGGGGTTTCAAAGCATGTATTTCCGGAGAAATCTCGGTACCGAATTTTTGGGTAAAACCTTCGCTATAGACTACGTGGATAGTACGAGTAGAGAAAGTAATTACTGCTTAAATAACAATTAAAGTTATAGTTTTGAAATATAACAGAAATATGACTCCTATGGTGTATAAGAAGTGATACATATTTTAACAAGATGTTATTTATGTTGTTAAAATCCATAACAATATTCTAGAGTAGGTCATTGACATGTGGAATAAAGTGTCAGGAGTGTTAGTGACCTCATCGGTGAACTCTGCAACAGAATAGGAATAGTAATCACGGAAAACTCCGAGGTATTACGAAGCGGTCGCAGGTGCCTGTGTGATAACTGTTCTACGACTGTGTTGCAAAACAAAACTTTCACCGTTTCTTGGAAACAGACGAAAGTTACACAAGCGAAATTTACAATACTCTAGTCTTCTCATTATAACAAGTAAGCATACATATACTGCTACTTCATCTGTCTCGCCAGAAGAAAAGCGCAGTTCATTTCAAATATTGTCGTAGGTATTACTCATAGTGATTTGTGTTTCTGGAGCTATATGCTGAGATACAGGGTCTTCAGATATATTCGGTCCTTGCCTCTAGTCGTTTGTCCATGTATGATATCAATAAAGGAAGCGAATTTATCACGCATTGCCTCTTGCAGAGGACTAGCAAACGATAGGTAGAAGAGGTGGATATCAACAGTTTCAAGGTCACCTTGGTGAAATGAAATTATTCCCTACTTTTCCAATATTTATATCTTAGAACAACCGCTTACGTCTTGTGAACTCTTAATAAAAAGCAAACAAATAAATTATTTATTTTAAAATTTCTCGTCGTAATTGCAGCATTTATGGAGCTCCTAGTTTTCTCAGTTCAAAGTGCTGCCCACAGACACACATATATTTTTTTTAAAAATGTTTTTGTTTGATTTAAGGGGTCTGAAAACATATTTCCAGTGAAATCTCACTATCTAATTTTTGGGTGCAATTCAATACCATCGCTATATAGTATGTATTTAGTACGCTTAGAGAAAGTAAAAATTGGCAGTAATGGTATTTTTACTTGTAAGTAGAAGGGAAATAAGGGGGCACCATATGCTAAAGCGATAGTCAAACTAAAAGCTGGTGATAGAAGTTCCTTAAAGTATAAGTATTTTAAAACTGAAACCATTAAAAGAATATTTTAAAAACGGTAAACTCTACGAAAAAAATGATATAACATAAATTATGTATTTATGTATTTTTGTTAGGTAAGTTTTGTCTATCTCTTACAGATTACGAGCTATGCAAAATTCATCCAGAATAAAGATGTCTTCAGAGGTTATTACCAGAAAATTCAATATATAAATTTTATTTTTCAAGTAAATATCTTTCATATACAGTATTTTTCGAAAAAATTTCCTTGTAAAGGGTAGTTGGGGGGGGGGATTTTCCTGAAAATCTTCGTGTCGCATCTTTGGCAGATGCTGAACTTAAATACCAAGTTGGGTATTAAAACTATGCTGTTCACAAACACACACACGCACACACACACACACACACACACATACGGACCGTTTTCTAGATTTTTTGTTTGATTCAGAAGGTCCCAAAATATGTATTTTTGGTAAAACCTCTGTATGGAATTTTTGGGTGCAATACAATACCTTCTCCATGCACTATGTACATAGTACGTGTAGAGAAAATAAAACTGTTATGTGTTCCATTCTTATGACTTTCTCTATATGTTCTGCAAGTAGAATACTCTTACAAAACAGTCTTGTTTAGTCTTCATCATCTTAATTGAGATAAAGCTTACCAGAAATGGTCTTATTATTTAATTCCTTATAAGTAGAAGGAAAATAAGGGATCAAATAGGCTATAGTGACAGTCAAATGTTCTGAAAGGTTTCGCTATGCGATTGTCATTGAAAATCCGTTCTCATCATATCAAGTAGTAAACTAAAAGAGTTTTGAAACGGATGAAGACTTACCTTTAAAAAAGGCTTAAGTATTTCAAAATGGAGACCACTAACATGGACTATCTCGGGATTGTAAATTACATAAGTTGTATGATTAATAAGATCTACATTTCAGTATATTAAGTTTTTGCATATCTCTTAAAGTCTTCATAGGCTATTCCCAAAGGCTATTTAATATATTCATTAATTTTTATTTAATAAACATAGAGTTACTTTGAAAAAAAAGTTCATTGAAAATGTTTCTACGTGAATAATAGTTTGAGGTGTGAACATTCTCCTGAAACTGTTCGGGCCACATTCTTAGAAAATAGTAACTCTAAGCACCAAGTCTGATATGTAACCTTTCTTTTTCCTTCTGAGTTATGCTACCCCATCCTACACAGGCGCGCATGGAGCATTTCTCTAAAAAGTGTTTTAATCAGGGGATTCTCAAGACAAGTATTTCCTCTGAAATCCCGCTATCGAATTTTTTGGGCGGAATACCATACTTTCTCTACTACAAATGAATGTGCATAATAACTGGTATAAATTGGAATAAAATATTTTACTTTTTTTTTAAATTTCACAGAAGCACATTTATTTCGTGAACAAATGCCACTATTAATGTAGCTAACAACTGATTTAAATTCAAACAAACTGTTTTACATTGTGTGTGTTTTTTGTTTTTTTAAATTTCACAGATACACATTCAATACCTAACAAAATATCATTATTAATGTGCAAAATAGCTGCTATAAATTCGAACAAAATATTTTACATGTTGTGACCTTTTTTTTTAAATTTCACTGATGTACATTTAATATGTGACTAAATTTTGTATTTATATGCAAAATAATTGGAATACATCCGAATAAAATATTGTATACATTGTGTTTTTTTTCAAATTTCACAGCTGCACGTAATATTACGTGACCAAAATGGCACATAATAACTGCTATATTCATAAAATAAAGGTTCCGGGAACCTTCATTCAATGATATAGACGCCGCCCGTGAAAGCTTAGTGATTATAACTGCTATAATGTCGAACAAAGTGTTTTACATATTCTTTTTTTTTTTTTTACCTTCTCTATACGCACATTGTACATAGTGTATAGAGAAGGTATTGTATTGCTCCCAAAAATTCCATACCGAGATTTTACTGGAAATACATTTTTTGGGTAAAATACCAAACTTGGTATTTAAGTTTAGTATCTCCCAGGGATGCGACACGAAGATTTTTAGAAATATCCCCCCACCCCCAACTACCCTTTACATGGAACTTTTTTCAAGAATTTTGATTTTCTCAAAAATGGCTCCAGCAATTTTGATTAAAATTTCGTATATTAAAGATATTTACCTGACAAAATGTATATCTTGAATTTTCTGGGAATAGCCTCTGAAGAGTAGTTTATTCTGGATGAATTTTACGGATTTTTTAATAACTTCTAAACCATAAGAGATGGACAAAAACTTACTATACAAGAAATGTAGAGCACGTTAAAACACACAATTTATGTTATATATATTTGTTTCGTGGAGTTCGTCGTTTTTGAGACATTCCTTATTTTTGGTTTCTGCTATAAAAAACGTATACTCTTCTCATACAGGAACTTGTCAACTAATATCCATATAAACAAAGGAACTCCTTTGACATAGCCACCAGCTTTTGACTATCAAGTAAATAGAAGTATAAGCTTTTTAAGGATAATTTGTTGCAGGGATATGGAGAAAGTCATGTGAATGGTACAATAAATTTTTTTTGTTTTGTTCTTTAAATTTCACATATGCACATTCAATAGTGAGTAGGTGTTACTATTAATATTCATAACAACTGCTATAATTTCGTACAAAATGTGTTAATTTTGTGTTTTTTTCATGTATCACAGATGCACATTTAGCGTTTCCAAAAATCGCTGTTAATGTTCATAATAACGGGTATAATTTCGAACAAAGTTTCTTATATTTTGTGGCTTTTTCAAATTTTGCAGATGCCTATTGAAGTGTTAGGACATGCCACTTTTTTCTGAGAAGTTCCACTGTTAGTTGATGCTTCTCACGTTCACGTTGCGTCTTATATTAACCGTAACTACACTCAGAGCATATATTGAATCCGAAGTGAGGTTAAGCCCCTGGACCCTCCCCCGCTCCCGGCCCCGGATCCCTTGAGTATTGTCCATCGGCCCGGGAACATAACAATGGATGTCCGAGGGTCTGTTCATCTTCCGGTCGTACAAAGAGAGTCAGTTTTAGCGGATTAATGTTTATTGTCCTTTTGGGGTGTCAGAGGAGTACGTGTAAAGCATTATTGTACCCCAGTGTACATGCCTGCCTTTTTGTTTGTTAAAACATGCGCGCAATCGCTGGCGTGAAATATGTGATCAAAAGTGGTTCTTGGTAATAAACTCAACAGGGTGATTCAGTGTTCATTTACCGCAGGCTCACGACTTTAGGGTGCGCCAATGAACGTCGGTTACAGTGCACAGCTGGCGCCGTGTTTTTTTTACTTCGCCGCCCGCGTTCCACCAGATATCCAAAACACTGCAGCCAAGAAGCCATGGTCGATGGATTTCACGGAGATCAACACGTTCAGCCTTTGCAATTTCCTCTTCCATTTCCTATGTTGGGCAAACTGATGATTTGCTGGTATCGCTCTAACAGGCCAGGTTTCTCACAACTGTCTGTCAAATATGATTATATTTTCAGGTCACGAACATTTGTGTCGTACACTCATTACTTAGTGAAAATAATTTTTATACGACCGAGCGTAATTGTGAAATTTACGAGCTCATTTCAGATCGCAAACTTGATTTTTACGGAATTCGCGCACATCTTTTTCTAAGACCGAGCGTAATTGAGTAGTTTACGAGCTCATTTCAGATCGCAATCTTGCTTTTTACGGAATCCGCGCACATTTTTCTATGACCAAGCATAATTGAGTAGTTAACAAGATCGAAAACCTGATTTTTACGGAATCCACGAGCAAAGAAGTACAGCAAGCGTAAAATGCAAGTGTAAAGTATGTTTTTGTTCCAACTTTACGCTCGCCATAATAATTCACAATATTAGTGTGTATCCATGGTTATAGCAGGGCGTGACAAACCACTATTATTGTTGTTCTGTGATTTATTTTGAGAAAATGGCAGATTTTGAGAAAACTGCGAAAGAATCCGAATCAAATTTACTACCTGCCCTAATGCTGCGAAACAAATAAAGAACTACATATAATCCTTGGAGAATAGGTCTAACTTAACCTCAAATTTATTTCATCTTTCGTTGCTTTTATTTGAATATCAGAAAATTCCTTTAAAAATATTGTATGATATCTAAGACTGCATCTCGTTTCACAGCATTCCCGCCCAAATCAAAAACCATAAGTTTACGCTCTTACATCATAACCAGTTCGAATTAAAAGTTGAATTTTTAACTCAAGCAATAAAAGTTAAAAGTCGTGCCTTTCCGCGCATGCGCAAATCTATTGATATCCATCAGCTGTTTTCAGTACTGATGCTATGAAGAAACAAATGAATATCGCAGCAATTTCTTCCATTTCCTATGTTGGATATTGCTGGTATCCTTCTAACAGGTCAGGTTTCTCACAACTGACAGTCAAAATGATTGTCGACAGTCAAATAAGATTATATTTTCAAAGTCACGAACATTATGCCCTACACTCATTACTTAGTGACCGAGTGTAATTGAGTAGTTTACGAGCTCATTTCAGATCGCAAACTTGATTTTTACGAAATCCACGCCCAAAGAAATGCAACAGGAGTAAAGTTTTTTTGTTCCAACTTTATCCGCGCCAAAATAATTCACGATATTAGTGTGTATATATCAGTTATATTATTTATTTGTTTATTTATCCGGTTGGGATCAAGGCCATAAGACCTCTTCCACTTTACCAGGCTATAGATTAAATTCAATACAACAATGAAACAATGAATAAAGGAACAAAGAACAAACATACTTTCTATGCAACCTAATAAAAACAGGTATAAAAATGTGCAACAAATATGCTGAAATGAAAAGAAAAATAACTGTAAACCAAGTTATTTTAAGTGAAATATTCATGTAGTTGAAACGCATATTAGTGATATTTAAAATTTAAATATATATTACTTGCCAGCACATAAAATATTAATAACAATAAATGATGTAGTGATTTACTTATCATATTAATACAGCAGCAGATAAATGTATGCCCTAATGTTTTTCCTTAACAGTATAACATTCCGGCAGTCCCTTATGTCTTCAGGTAGGAAATTTGAGACCGTTAATTAGCCCCGTAGTAATAATAACTATCAGTCTATTGATTATCTATATATATTTATATGTAACGGGAGTTAATATTTAATAAGTTGTATGCATCAAGAAGCAAGTTGTTTACTAGAAGTTACTCAGAATCATGACGCCAGACTGGATAGAGGGGTGAGAAGTTGCTTCTTTTGTGAAAGTCACGCTCGAGTTTAGTATAAGGGGAAACCACAGTTTAAAGCACACAAGGGGAATCAAAAGTACCCCCGCATATTACTGAACAACGTGTGGCAACAGCGAATCGAAATCAACCCTGCAAATTCCAAAGATGAGCCAAATTTATTATTAGCCCGTGACAAAATAATACTATGTTTTTCTGTGATATATTTTGAGAAAATGACAGATTTTGATAAGTATGATATCCTTATAGCTGAGAAAGAATCCGTAACAAAGTTACTACCTGCTCTAACGCTGCGAAATAAATAACGAACTTATAACCCTTGGTGAATGACTAACTTAACCTCAAAATTATGTCCCTGTCGTTGCTTTTCTTTTCATATCAGAAAAATTCTCGTAGAAGAAAGCATTGTATGATACGCGAGCGTCAAGATTCTTTTTGATTCTGTGTTTCGATTCACAATATTCCCACTAAACTGAAAAACCGTAACTTTACGCACTTACATCATAATTATTTTAGACAGCTCGAACTAAAAGTAAAAGTCGTACCTCTCCGCACATGCACATCTATTGATATCCACCAGCCATCAGTTGTTTTCAGTACTGATGCTAACAAGAAACAAATGAATGTCGCAGCAGCGCTGCGCATCACAGACACGAAGTAACCAAAAAGAATCTAATAATTAATAAGATGTCTATGAATATTGATGACGTCTAAAAATAGTGTATGGCACACTGTTAAAATGCTTTTATATTGTTTGTAGGGATGCAAAACTCACAATATGAAACACAATTTTTAGCGCTTATATAATAAATTATCAGGAATTGTTATCTCTGCGTAGATTTCACCGGAAATATGTGTTTTAGGGTCCCCTGTATAAAAAAAAACACTTTCAGAAAAAGGCCCGTGTGCCTGAATGTGTCCGTGTGTCTGTGAACACGATAACTCAAAAACAAAAAGTCGGTAAAATACCAAACTTTGTATTTAAGTTTAGAATATTCCAGGGACGAGACACGAAGACTTTGAGAAAAATCCCCCCACACCAAACCATCCTTTACATGTAACTTTTTTCGAAAATTTATATTTTCTAAAAATGGCTCTAAAGATTTTGATTAAAGTATCATAAATTAAATATATTTATTTACCTGACAAATAAATGTGTATCTTGAATTTTCTGGGAATAGCATCTGCAGACTTTTATTCTGGATGAATTTTACGGAATTTTGCATAACTGCTAAACCGTAAGAAATGGGCAAAGACTTACCACACAAAAAATGTAGAACACGTACATTTTTTTTTCGTAGAGTGGAATCGTTTTTGAGATATTCCTTGTTTTTGGTTTCACCTTTAAAAGAACATACTTTTCTCATACACGAATGTGTCAACTCCTGTCCATACAATCAAAGGAACTTCAGTCACGCAGCAACCAGTTTTAGACTATGATTTTGCCTGTGGTACTCTTTTATTTCGCTTCTTCTTCTTACAAGGAAGCAAGTAATAAGACTATTTCTGCTAATTTTTTCTGGATTATCATAAAGTAAACAGAAGCCTAATCTTTTTAATAATAATTTGTTGCAGAGATGTAGAAAAATTCATGTGAATGGAACACATCAGATTTTTTTTCTTTCCGCAAGGTAAAGCACTATCTACTTTGCAAGAAAAATATTCTTACAAAATCTTATTCTTTTTCTGTCTACTATTGGGGAAAAATGTTGGTAGAAATTAGTATAATTGTTTTGTGTTTTTCACACTGGCCATGTGAAGAACATAAGTTAGATAAAGTCACACTGACAAATTCAACGCCATAGCCGGATCTCCCGGTTTCTCAAAGCTACCATGGCAACATACCGACATTACTAATTGACATAATAGTTGGCTATACTATGAAGCACGGGACTTACGAAATTGTCAGTCACTATTGGGGTATGTTATCTTAGAGAATGTAGCTTTCCTGCAAAAATGCAAATCAGATGAGAAACTTAATTCCGTGGCGGCATATTGACATGGTAGCTCCGTTGTCAGAGCAACCGGCTAGAAACCAGGAGATCCATGGTTCAGATCCCAGCAATGGATTGTGTTTCTCAATTTCACTCCACCTATCCAATAAGTCTAAATAGTTTTATTGTTTAGTTCTTTGCAAGAAGGAGGGGAACAAGGGAATTCATTGGGCTAAAACGACTCAAATATTTTAAAAACCGGTCGCTATATCATGCAATTGATACTCTCTTCTCTTAGAATGACCAGGATGAAAACAATGAATAACGACTTCCCATTAGAAAAACTTTTTAAGTACTGAAATGTTAAAGCCAATAACAAAAAATATGTCGGAAATGATTAGTTCTATCAAAAACGGTTAATATACAGAGATTGTGCACGTGACTGATATAATAATTTGAGATCGGCGATGCATGGTCCCCGGATAAACATAACGCAGCTACATAGCGTTAAAGGTGTGGGTATCAGGTGCTGATAAGTCGGTGTTAAAGCAAAGCAGGTTGAAAAAATGGTTTAGAATGTCTTTAAAACTGCTGGCCAAGTATAAAAATATCGATTTTTAGCAGATCATACTAGCGTTCTCAAGATTTAATGTCGCAAAAATCCGTAGTATAGCGAACTAATCACTTGACAGTGCGACACTGAGCATTCTTGAGTTATGTAACCTACTCTGGAGCCGCTTTTACTTTCTCTAGCCCCGTATTTCACCGGAAATACATGTTTTAGGACTCCCTGAATCCAAAAAAAGCATTTCCAGGAAAAGGTCCGTGTGTGTGTGTGTGTGTGTGTGTGTGTGTGTGTGTGTGTGTGTGTGTGTGTGTGTGTCCGTGTGTCTGTGAACAAGTTAACTCAAAAACGAAAAGTAGCTAAAATACCAAACTTGGTGTTTAAGATCAGTATCTTCCAGGGATGCGACACGAAGATTTTGAGAAAAATCTCCCCACCCCAAACTACCCTTTACATGGAACTTTTTTCGAAAATTTAGATTTTCTTAAAAATGGCTCTAACGATTTTGATTAAAATATCGTATATTAAAGATATTTATCTGACAAATAAAATGTATGTCTTTGAATTTTCTGGCTTTAGCTTCTAAAGACCTGTTTGTTCTGGATGAATTTTGCTTAATTTGCCATAACTAATAAACCGTAAGAGATAGACAAAAACTTACTATACAAAAAATGTAGGCCTTGTTAAAGTACACAATTTACGTCGTATACATTTTTTTCGTGGAGCCTACCGTTTTCGAGGTATTCATTGTTATTAGTTTCAGTTGTGAAGTACTTATACTTTTCCCAGACGGGAGTGTCCCTTTTCCTTTTGTTCTATTCCTGGCCTGGAATAGAAGCAATTTGTAATAACAATCACGTAACGACAGCTTTTAAAACATTTGACTATCGATTTAGCCTAGTGTATTCCCTTATTTTCTTCCTACTTATAAGGAACTAAGTAATAAGAACATTGTGCTGAATACCTCGATTAACAAGGTGCAGAAAGAAGAATAATCTTATGTAAGAAGTTTGTAGAACGGCTAGAGAAAGTCATGTGAGTGTAACACGTCAGATTTTTTCAACTGCTCTAGTGACTTAATGCGTAACGCGGGAAGCTGCTATCCCGAAGGTCATGAGTTCGATTTCTGTCATAGAGTAAATGTTTTTATTATTATTTTTTTTCATTCCAGACGCAGTGCCGCGATGCGTGGCGTACTGGCACTTCAGAAACTTACAGCCGTTACTTCGAAATTTCAATAAACAGGCCAAATGTCTCCTATCTCAAATTACTTATTTAAGTAATATACATATTGTGTGAAAATATTTCGGTATAGTTCATTAACACCCTGTATATGACATAATGGGACCTACATTTTTGTCTATTTCGTACGGCTTACCAATGATTCAATTAGAACGAAGACGAATTCAGAGTCTACCCCAAAGAAATTTAGGATTTATATTTTATTTGGCATGTAAATTTCTTCATTACACGGTATTTTAATCAACATAGTTAGGTGGCTGATATTGAGACAAACGAACATTTTAAATATCCTTTAGTATTTACCTGTTCTTTCCTTTTTGAGGTATACTGTACAGATACAAACACGCACGTACACACACACACACAAACGCATGGTCCTTTCTTTATAGTTCTGTTTTTGGAGGGAGATTCACAGGCCTCAAAACAAGCATTTCTGGTGAAATCTCGATATTGAATTTTGGGTGGTGTATAATGCTTTCTCTTCCTACTGTCCCTTATTTGACGTTGCAGATATCCCTTCATGCGGTAAAAGGGTTGCAGAACTCAACGGGACTAATTAAGTTAACATAACTCCATGGCACGACAGCTCACGGGGAACCTTGACCTACCGCCCGGCCGCTACGTCCCCCATCTCGGTCCACTACAGACGTCATGGATGGGGTGCAGTTTTGGAGGGTGAGGCCGGTTAATGCGGTCCTCATGACCTGGAGCCGCTACTTCTCTATCAAGTAGCTCCTCAATTGGCCCCCCAGGGACCTTACGAGGCTGAGTGCACACCGGGCCAGGTCTCCCAGTGGGGGAAAAATCCCCACTGGGGATCGAACCCAGGTCTCCCGCTTGGTAAGCAGCTGCACTACCACCGCGCTAAGGAGACGACCACTAATTAAGTTGCAACTCACCAATGAGGAGCTGACTGGAGCGACCTGCGTTTCACCCCTCTCAATAAGCACAAACCGCTCGCGGATTCCGCTGATAAGCTAGAGAGGTTAAACGAAGCTACTCATGCAATTCCATGCAGCCGGGTTTTAACTTGGAGTTGCCCCGTTGAGTTCTGAAACTCTTTTAACCACACAAGAATAACTGCACATAACAAATATAGTAGATATGGTATGTATAGTAGATACCTACGTGCTACAGAAAGTAAAAACGAACTGTATATACGAACTGAGGTAATTATTTGCAAATACTTATATTCAGCTGCTTCTAGAAATTCTGAATTTATAGTACTCACCGGAATTGTAGGTCCAGATATCAGTCTTCAGTGACTCTAGATCTCCTGCAACAGAAAAAAATACACCTTTAGTATTTCAATTTTTAATTCAAAGCTGGTTCATTATCTATCTAATTCTGGTTAATAGCAATAAAGTTACATAACTATTTACATATTTCACTGTCGATATTAGGAGAATACAGCAGGTTAAAGAGATAAGAAGCCGATTTCAAAAATTTCATGTGTTACATTCACATGACTTTCTCTATATCTCTGCAACAAATATTAAAAAGCTTATGCTCCTATTTACTTCATGCTAATCGAGAAAAAAATTAGCATAAATAGTCTTATTATTTGCTTCCTTGTAAGTAGAAGCAAAATAAGGGAGAACCTGGTTGATATGTGACTGAAGTTCCTTTGTATGGACAAGAGTTGACAAATTCCTGTATAAGAAAAATATGTTTTTCAAAGCTGAAACCAATAACAAGGAATGTCCCAAAAACGATCAACTCCACGAAAAAAATGTATGTAGCATTAATTGTGTGTTTTAAGGTGCTCTACATTTTTTGTGTAGTAAGTTTTCATCCATCTCTTACGGTTTAGCAGTTATGGAAAATTCCGTAAAATTCATCCAGAATAAAGTAGTCTTCAGAGGCTATTCCCAGAAAATTCAAGATATACATTTTATTTGTCAGGTAAACATCTTTAATATACGGTATTTTAATCAAAATCGTTAGAGCCATTTTTAAGAAAATCGAAATGTTCAATAAAGTTTTATGTAAAGAGTAGTTGCGGTTCGGGGGATTTTCTCGAAAATCTTCGTGTCGCACCCTTGAAAGATACCAAACATTAATATCAAGTTTGGTATTCAACGGTCTTTTCGTTTTTGAGCTATGCTGTCCACAAACACACACGCACACCTTTTTGTGAAAATGCTGTTTTTTTGATTCAGGAGGACCCAAAACATGTGTTTCCGGTGATATCTCGGTATCGACTTTTTGGTTGGAATGCAATACCTTCTCTATACTCTATGTACATAGTACTTGTAGAGAAAGTAAGAAAAAAGTCGCTATATGTTGGTTCCAAATGCCATTTTCTCTGTATCATTACAAGAAAAAGCGAATAAAAATTTCACGTTTGACAAAAATATTTTAAGTTTAATAACACTTTATGCATTAGTATTCTTCGACTTCCTAAACGGTAACTAACATTTTACAAACACATTAAAACAGAAGAAGAGAAACCATAGCAATAGATGAGCTATAAAAATGTTGTATGTCCCATTCGCATCACTTCCCTATCTCTCTGTAAAAATTATTTCAAAAAAGTTATTCTTCTACTTTATATTGATTGAGATAAACATTGGCATAAATATTCTCTTAGCTTACTTCCTTGTAATTAGAAGGGAAATAAGGGAATGCACTTTGCATAAAAAAAGTTTCAAGTATTTTAAAACTGAAACCAATAGCAAGGTATATATCGGAATTGCCCAACTCCATGAAAAAAATATATATCACATATATTGTGTATTTCAACGAGATCTAACATTTTTTGTATTAAGTGTTTATTGTTAAGGTTTACCAGTTACGCAAAATTCAGCAAAATGCATCCAGAATAGACAGGTCCTTAGAGACTATTTCCAGAAAATCGAAAATGTACATTTTATTTTTGAGTCACTTTTCAGAAAATAATAATTGTAGATTAGTTTTCCATTTAAAGAGTAGTTAGGAGTGGGGGGGGGGGGTTCCTGAAAAGCTTCATATTGTAATTGGGGAGATGCTAAACTTATATACCAACTTTGGTAGTTTACCGTCTTTTCGTTTTTGAGTTATCGTGTTCACAGACATACGGTCAAAAAAAGGGGAAAAAACACAGACACATACAGATACATAACTTTTCTAAAATTGCTTATTTTCTTATACGGGAGTCCATAAAACGCGTATTTCCGATGAAATCTTGTAATCTAACATTTGGTAAAAAATGTAAATGGCGTGGAAGGTCTTTAACTGCTGTGGTTCTCAGCGTCTCATTCTATATTGGGTGTGAAAGACCGTTTTATTTTGCTCAGAGGCCTCTTTAACAGGCTTGAGTTCTTTTACGTGCCGTAAATCTACGAGACGGGACCAACGGCTTTACTTCCCTTTCGAAGGAAGCAAGGCTAAGAATTTTTACTTCCGAAAAAATACATATCCTCCGCCGGGTTTGAACCCGCGACCTTGGGTATATGAAGCTAGCATGGTAACCATTACACCACGGAGGGTGACACTCTAATATATGGATAGATTGCAATACCTTCTCTACCTATGTATCGTGTACTATGCAGAGAAGGTAAAAGTAATAAGTACTTAGTATGTGAAAAGTAGAAAACAATAAACATTTATTAAGTGTAATTTTCGTCTTCCTAAATATTCGTAATCAGTATTTGCCAAACATACATTAAAATAGAAGAAAATAAATCACAAGAAATTATGAAAATCCTCAAACGTTTAATATTATTGCACACCAAATAACCCAGCGGTATGATTCCGGCCATTTTGTCTGTGGCTTGCATTCGCAAGGTCGAGGTTCGCTTCCCGTGGCTGCAATAACCGATCCATGGTATGTTTTTTTCGAGGGCTTCCCGGGTCGCCAGACAAATAGTGGGGATGTTTCTTTCACACCCTGAATTTCCTGTCCCTGCAGGTCATTTCATTCATTCTTCATCCTGTTGGTTTCTTTCAGAGTTGAAAGCGTCGGCGATGGTCCGGTGCGGTGTGGTAAGGAAAAATGATGCTCCAAGTAACTATTTCCGTTCTCTGACTTCGCTAATTGCCGGATGAGCATCGCCCTAGGCGAAGGCGTTGGACTCTATATAGAGCGGTGGTTGCGATCTACTTGCCCGATAGTCGGGGTGCTTCAGTGTAGAAACTGTAGGCACCCTATCATTGCTATGCCGTCGCTCCGGGTTCCGGCCACCCAGTGTATCCTCTCATCTCATCCTTCCTTCCCGGGACGCCCTCCTTTCAGTGCGTTGCCCCATCGCTGTATCCTATCCTAAGCTATCCTAAACTCCATATAAAAGCATCTGATTTTCATTGACATGGTTTTCTCTATTTTCTGCAAACAAACATTCCTTATTAAATAGTATACTAACTATATTATGCTATTCGAGATAAACATTACTTACTGCCTTATAAGTAGAAGGCAAATAAATAAATAAATAGCCAGAAACAACAACCAAAACTAAAAGTTGACGCTATGCGATTGTTCATTGAAATTCTAATCAATTTCCATGACCAGGAGTAAAACAAAAGAGAAATGACACAGATGAGTACCTTCTATCCCACAGAATTATTTCCTAACTGAAATTAATAACATATGAAAAAGTTATCCAAAATGAATAGGTCATCAGAGAGTATTCCCAGAAAATACAAGCTATATATTTTAATTATTATATAGATATCTTTAAAATATGGTATTTTAATCAAAAGAGTCACTTTTGGGAAAATAAAATTGTCTAATTTTTACTTTCTCTACACGCACTATGTACTTATATATAGTGAATTGAGAAAGTATTGTATTCCAACCAAAAATTCGATACCGAGTTTTATCGGAAATACATGTGTTGAGACCCCCTGAATATAAAAAAGAAATTTCTAGAAGAAGATCAGTGTGTATGTCTATGGACAGTATAGCTAAAAACCGAATATTGATATTTAAGTTTTGTATTTCCCAAGGATGCGATACGAAGATTTTGAAGAATATCCCCCACCCCAAAATACCCGTAATATGGAAAATATTTTTAAGTTTTCATTTTCTCTAAAATGGCTCTAATGATTTGGATTAAAATACCGTGTATTAAAGATTTGTAGAGCCAGCAATTTCAGACATATTCTGTATTATTGTTTCAATTTTAAAATAGTAAAAAACTTTTCACATCTCTTTTGTTTTTCTTCTAGCCATAACAATCGCATAGTGACAGGTTTTAAAGTTTTGACTAACGGTTTAATCCTTTATTTTCCTTCTACTTATAAGCAACTAAGTAATAATACCATTTCGGGTAAGATTAATTTAATTAGCTTTATGTAGATAAAACAATAATATTTTGTTAGAATTGAGACAGTACATTGTTGTCACGAGCCTAAGAGATATTCAGAAGGAAAATATAAATGTATATTGAAAATGGGAACGGAAAAAAGATTTGAAACACGTATAAGTAGCAGAGTTATCACAATCTAGTAGGGCAGTATACCGTTAGGGGAGAGCATTGAACCGAAGGGATGAGAGTACACTGCCCTAGGGGAACATAAGAGGAAAGGAGAAAACAATGCTCCCGCTGGTCAGGCGACACTGTTTGAGACCATCGGCAGAACAAAGAGTGATTTTTAGGTGCGTGGAAATAGTTAATTTTAATACAGACGAGAGTACGGACGAAAGCACTGTATCAAAAGTAATGATCCAGTCGCGTAAAGCGTAGTTTAACAGTAGAACATTTAGGAGGAATGCGTATGTGTTCGACGGCGGAAAAAGGCCGAACTAATTGAATAAAGCACTTGTGTCGTACCACACCCTGAAAGAGTTTCCATGCTAGTAAAAATGCTGAAATTGTACAACCACAAATCCACACCATTCCTAATTACTCAAAAACCTGCACCCGAGATACGAATCCGTAACCACGTTAGCACCCCAGAATACAGCACCTATACTCCCGATTATTCGTTTGCTGATTATCCGCTCATCTCTCCTCCCTCCAAAAATTTGTTTTAAACCCAACAAACGTTTCTTTCCTTTCTCCGCCATCTCTTTTGCAAACATCTTTTAACTTGCTTCTTGACACTTACACGCCGATTAACACCAGAAAAACTGAATTTGTTTATAATTTAAACGAAACAGGTGGGCCGATAACAATGGAAACGGTATTCTGTTGTCACGCGGTGACCGTTTAAACAATGGAAATGGCACGTATTGTTGCTTGTCGGGTCCTCAAATGTTGATTCCTAGAGAAAAACAATACCTGGGTGGGCGGGTGGGTAGGTAGGTAGGTAGGTAGAAAGGTATGCATGTATGTGTGTATGTATGTATGTATGTATGTATGTATGTATGTATGTATGTATGTATGTATGTATGCATGTATGTATGTATGTATGTATGTATGTATGTATGTATGTATGTATGTATGTATGTATGTATGTATGTATGTATGTATGTATGTGTGTGTGTATGTATGTATGTATGTATGTATGTATGTATGTATGTATGCATGCATGTATGTATGTATGTATGTATGTATGTATGTATGTATGTATGTGTGTATGTATGTATGTATGTATGTGTGTATGTATGCATGTATGTATGTATGCATGTATGTATGTGTATGTATGTATGCATGTATGTATGTATGTATGTATGCATGTATGTATGTATGTATGCATGTATGTATGTATGTATGTATGTATGCATGTATGTATGTATGTATGCATGCATGTATGTATGTATGTATGCATGTATGTATGTGTGTATGTATGTATGTATGTATGTATGTATGTATGTATGTATGTATGTATGTATGTATGTATGTATGCATGTATGTATGTATGTATGTATGTGTGTATGTATGTATGTATGTATGTATGTATGTATGTATGTATGTATGTATGTATGTATGTGTGTATGTATGTATGCATGTATGCATGTATGTATGCATGTATGTATGTATGTATGCATGTATGTATGTATGCATGTATGTATGTATGTATGTATGTATGTATGTATGTATGTATGTATGTATGCATGTATGTATGTATGTATGTATGCATGTATGCATGTATGCATGTATGCAATGTATGCATGTATGTATGTATGTATGTATGTATGTATGTATGTATGTATGTATGTATGTATGTATGTATGTATGTATGTATGTATGTATGTATGTATGTATGTATGCATGTATGCATGTATGCAATGTATGCATGTATGCATGTATGTATGTATATTATGGTTTTCTCGATTTTTCGTGCTTCTTCAAAATGAAATGGCGTTTTATTTATGAACGCTCTTTAACTGCTGTGGTCCTCAGCCTCCCACTCTATACTGGACGTGAAAGACCGCTTAATTTTTCTCAAAGGTCTCTTTGAGGTTATTTTACGTGCCGTAAATCTACGACACGGGATCAGCGGCTTTACTTCCCTTCCAAAGTAAGCCATGCTAAGCATTTTTACGCCTGAAAAAATCCATCGTCCACCGCCGGTTTTGAACCCGGGACCTTCGGTATATGATAATCGAGGGTATACTGTAGTTTGTTTGCAGAACGAATGGAGAAGCTTATGTGAATGGCACACAGCAGACTTTTTAATTCAGAGAGACTAAAAACGCGTATATCTGGTGAGTAGTAGGGAACTTAAATATATGCGAACGCAACCGATTGCAATGTCATTCGCACTCTCACATACCGACAGTTTTATTGTCAGAAATATGCGTTACAACGCGGACCGGATATTTATGGCGTTCTGTCACAGTTTCAAAAACAAAACACGCCAGATAACGAGGTTGGTGCTGATGGGTATACAACACACGTTTCCGAATTTTATTTGGGTCGTAAATCTTCGCACTCTATCATATTGCCAAAAGTTTGTACGCCCCTGCGTGACCTTGACCTGCGAAACTCAATGAAGTGGGTGTAAAGATAAGGTGAAGGGACTGGCGTTCCTTGTTCAATATCCAAGACTCCAATGATTTAGGTGCGTTCGGCTTGGGAAAATTAGGGAAGCGTAACTTGATACACTTCTTACTTTCTCTGTGACGTAAATCAATAATGGATATTGGTAAAGCTATACGATGGTTCCACCACAACCACGGACATGCGCGCGCGCACACAAACGGCCTCTCTCCACATCTATGTAACAAATTATTGCTAAAAAGCGTATTCTTATATCTACTTCACGTTAATCGAGATTTACATTAGTAGAAATTGTCTTATTACATGGTTTATTTTAAGTAGAATCAAAAGGGAATACACTAGGCTAAAACGATAGTCAAATAGTTTAAAAGCTGGTTATTATGTGGTTGAAATCCGTTTCTTTGCATTGTCAGAAGTGAAAACTCCCGTAGAAAAATGTATAAAGGTATAAGTATTTTAAAATTGTAACCAATAAAAGGAATACCTAAAAATGATCACCTCCATGACAAAATTGTAAACGACATAAACTGTGTGTTTTAACGAGATCTACATTTCTTGTGCACTAAGTAGTCTATCTCTTGCAGTTTACTAGTTATGCAAAACTCTACAAAAGTAATCCAGAATAAAGAGATCTTCAGAGGCTAGTCCCAAAAAATCAAGATATACATTTTACTTGCTATGTAAATATCCTAAAAATACGGTATTTTTGCGTTAGAACCATTGTTGAGAAAGTCAAAAGTTTAAAACTTATAAAGGGTAGTTTGAGATGTGGAGATTTTTCTCCCTGGAAGATGCTAAACTGAAATACCTAGTTTGGACATTTTCCCCAAAGTGATTTTTTGGATACAGGAGACCCTAAAATGTATATTTATTGTGAGATCTCGGTATCGAACTCTTGGTGCATTACAATACCTTCTCTATACACTATGTACATAGCACGTGTAGAAAAACTAAAAATGTAATATTATAAAATTTCTTGTTAAATTACACAGATGCACCAATTAAATGATAGAGGAAAGGTGGAAATATTCTTCGGTACCTTTAAATGGATTTCAAAGGAGTTAAATCAGTATCTGCGAAGGAAACAAAAGAATGATATAAAAGGTTCTGCAAATGTATTATTTAATAGTTTCTGCAGATATTCTAGTACACCGTTCTCCCTTCCTAAACAACAAAACCCCTTCAGGACACCAGAACGGCGGGTTTTAGATTTAATTGCTCCAGAATTTGGTTTCTTACAAAATGGTTAGGTTTCACATCGGCAATTCGATAGCTTTAGAACCTGTTGAAGTGGTTGCCATGGCAACTTCGCATCGCCCATTCTATGCATTAGTTTATTTGTAAACTCCTGGCCATGCAAAGAAACGGATTTCAACCACATGGCAGCCAACTTTTTAAAGATTTGACTACCGTTTTAGCATTGTTCCAGCAATGTAGAGTGGATCACATCAGACTTTTTGGATACAGGGGACCCTAAAACGTGTATTTCCGGTGAAAACTCGGTAAGTAATGTTTGGGTGGAGTGCAAAGCCTCCACTACCTACGTACCGTGTATTATGTAGAGAAAGTAAAAATGTTAAGCTGATGCCAACTTACACTTAATGAAGAATTGTTTCGTAAATAACCATAGATGAATCTTAGATCCATCTCTACACTCCAGAAAGTAAATCGTAGTCAAAACAGTGGATTGCGCTAAGTGAACCAACTCCAAGAAAGGCAAACTCAATTGTGTTAGCTAACAAGGTTATGGCGAGTGTTTTCTGGGATGCACAGGGAATTATTTTATTGAAAGGGTAAAAGTATCACTAGTGACTACTATGCAAGCTTACTGCAACGGTTGAGTGATGAGGTGAAAAGAAAAATACCTCATTTGGCAAAAAAAAAAAAAAAAAAAAAAAAAAAGAAAAATCTTGTTTCGTCACGACAATGCTACGGCCCATTGTTCAGTCATTGCAATGGTAAAAATGTGCCAAATAAATTTGGAATTGCTTAAAAATCCATCCTATTCGCGAGATCTAGCATCCAGTGATTACCACCTGTTCCCAAACCTCAACAAATTTTTTGCGGGACGAAGATTTCACAGCAACGAGAAGGTCATTGATGCAGTAAACAGCTATTTTGAGGACCTTGATAAACCGCACTACAGAGATGGTTTAATTAAATTAGAACACCTATATTAAAATTGTTTTAAATGCTGTTTTCATTGAGAGGCCCGGGACTTATGAGCACCCTAGTATGAGGCCGCGTCGTGGCTGAGTGGTTAGAACATTCGCATCTTACCGGGTTCGATCCCAACTGACCGCATATGAGATTTATTGTGGGCAAAGCGGCACAGGGGAGGGCTTTCTCCAAGTTTTCCGGTTTCCCCCGCCATCACATTCCCCCGGTGCTCCATCTTCATTCCATGTATCACCAGTGTCATCGCCTGTGGTGCTTTGTTACTAAAAATGGGCGCTAAACACTATAAAAATATAAAAGGTTCTTAAAATGTATTAATCAATTGTTTCAGCATACATTCTAATACACCGTTCTCTAGCACCCCCCCCTCAATCCTTTCATTACTACAAAACCCCTTCAGGACATCAGAACGGCGGGTTTGAGATTTAATTACTCCAGGATTTGGTTTCTTACAAAATAGTTAGGTTTCACAGCACATCGGCAATTCGATAGGATTGCGTAGCTTTAGAACCTGTTGAAGTGGTTGCCATGGCAACTTCGCATCGCCCATTCTATGCATTAGCAGCCGGTTTATTTGCTTTTTCGCCCACTAATCCCAGGCAAGCTGTCAGTCTGTGCAACGCATACCCAGAACAATAGTTAGGCAAGAAGTCTCGAGGAGACAACATAATCCTGATGAAGTAGCACAACTTGTAATCTCTTTATTCGATCCTCTTCTGTGTGCAAATGTAAATCCGGGATAAAATTCGTTTCTGCTACCTGATTCTGCGATTTGTTAATAACCAACGCTTTAGCGGACCTAATCGAGTGAAGCAGTGAAAAACAACAGTTCTCCATGTGCCAACAATAGGATCAACAATGTGGCGCTCAGCCAAGAATTCCTCCCGCGCCCCTCCTTCGCTCGGTGCGTCGGAGTCTACAAAAAACAGCATTCCAACGTTTAGTGCGATACCGGGTGATAGAAAAAAGTGAATGCAGTATTGGAAGTAGATGCTTCGGTTTCTTGCTCTCTAAAGAAGCAACTTCTTAGCTTCAGATAACTTCCAACATCAATAGGCTGTGCGATGTGGTTAATTGAATAATCTTACTTTCTGTAACAAATTATTGTTAATAAGCTTATTCTTCTATCTACTTCATGCTAATCGAGATAAACATTAGCAGAAATAGTCTTATTACTTATAATCAGAGCTGGGAAATTCGTACCATTCGCCGTTCTGCATTTGCGACTGGCCGTCTCGCCGCATCAAAACAAGTCATTGATAAGAACATAGGGGGAGAGGTAAACAAACCTGTTGTCAAGTAAACAGTACTGTTTCCAAAGAACGAAAACGACTTCTCAGACATTCGCAAAAGCACACCTATTTACATCATTATGTAAACATCAAATTGTTGCATAGATAAAGCTGACTCTGGCTGATTTCCTTTTTACTTTCTCTAGCCCCGTATGTACAATGTACATAGGGATAGAGAAGGTATTGCACTCCACCCAAAAATTCGATACCGAGATTTCACCAGAAATATATGTTTTAGGCTCCCCTGTATCCAAAAAACGCCTTTTCAGAAAAAAGTCCGTGTGTCTGTGAACACGATAACGCAAAAACGAAGGTCGATAAAATACCAAACTTGGTATTTAGGTTTAGTATCTTCCAGGGATGCAACACGAAGCTTTTGAGAAAAAACTCCCACCCCAAACTACCCTTTACCTGCAAAAAATTTCGAAAGTTTTGATTTTCTTAAAAATGACTCTAACGATTTTGATTAAAATATCATATATTAAAGATAGTTACCTGACAAATAAAATGTATATCTTGAATTTTCTGGGAATGGCCTTTCAAGACTACTTTATTCTGGATGAATTTTACGGAATTGTGCATAACTGCTAAACCGTAAGAGATGGACAAAAACTTACTGGACGAAAAATGTAGAGTACGTTAAAACACAGAATTTATGTCATACACATTTTTTTCGTGGAGTTGATCATTTTTAAGATATTCTTGGTTTTTTGTTTCTGCTTTGAAAATCATACTTTTGTCATACAGGAATTTGTTAACTCTGCCCATACAAACAAAGGAACTTCAGTTACATAACAACCAGCTTTAGTTATGGCACTCTCTCATTTCGCTTCTACTTACAAGGAAGCAAATAATAACACTATTTCTGCTAATGTTTCTCGATTAGCATGAAGTAAATAGAAGCATAAGCTTTTTAACTACAATTTGTCGCAGAGATGTAGAGAAGTCATGTGAATGGTACGCATAAGATTTTTTACATATGTAGGTTATGAAAACACTGAAGCAGTTATAACACGAATTGTAATATTTACTCACCGAATGTTAACTAATATCCAAATAATAAAATTAATTTCTTAAATATCTTCCAATCTTACCAGATAAAACAAAACTAGGAATTAACTAAATCTTTACTCATCTGCGTATTATTGAAAATTATATGTTTTTCTGAAGCCTTTCAAATGAAAACCTCACTCTACGTTCCAACAAATAAGATTTGTAATGTGAAAAAGTTTGCTCCATTTCGCATTATGTATCAGTATCACCAAATAAATAGCATTTGTTGGGATCTAAAAGTGCAGCTTGTGTGCAATACATCACACTGAACGTCTTGGTTGTTCTACATGCCGCACAGTTTCAGTTCGGCTCCATACCTCTGGACTGTGACAGTATGATAGTTGTGGGTAACTTTCTGAACAAATTTGCAATCAAGAATATGTTTCTATGACGCTGCTTGCTGTTACTAGACATTACACAATTTGTATTTTAGAACTGAAATCGGTTTCTAAATAAGTACATGAAAAAGTACACTACTAGAATACTGCTGTGGCTGTAAAACTAATTAATTTTGCTCACATTTGAGCAGAACAAAGATGTTATTTGAACGCCTTCCTTACTACCGACGGGTTCAGTGTTATGCAGTGATACCTGTTTTACAGTAATGGGTTGCACTCTACGTTGACCTTTGCTGGTGAAAGTAGAGCCGCATGGTATTGTAAAACCTGGCCGCTCTTACTCTGCATAAGGAAATTGGTACGAACTTCCAAGTTCTAGTTATACTCTTATTATGACGGCTTGTAGGCCGTGGTTCAGTGGTTGGTATAACCGACGTTTCGCCGAAAGCTGCGTTCGGCATCTTCAGGGTGAGAGTCTAGCTCCGGAGTCCAGGCAAGACTGGAGCGCAGGAGCCAGGAGCAGGAACTAGTCGCCCGAGTGTACTCGGGCGGGTACAAATCACCACGGTACCTATCCGCTTTTCTCGCGGATTTAGCCGTGTGATATAAAAGATGTAGTCTTATGCAAGCGTTTTTGTCTGTGTCAAAGTAATGTGGGCAGGGTGTTTCCCTCTGTGCAGCCGGCGCGGGCTGGCTTACCTACCTGAGTGGCCACCCACCCAGAGAGGGACCAGGCCCGATGCTGCTTACCTTGGCCAGCCGCTTGCGGGCTGTCAAGGAAAGCAGTGCCGGCTAGCGTGCCGCTGATTATATAGCCGCGTGCCGAGGGATGGCGTGGCAATCTGTGGGTGGGGATAGATTAGTCATTGGCCGTCATCTGACCGAGGGCTGTCTCTGCTTCCCGTATAAAGCGACAAGCTCAGGGTTGCTTCAGGTGATACCGGCTTCCCCGCATGGCTTGAGGGCATCCCCGGTAGCACCTCCAACAGCTGCTACGGCTAAGCTCCTTACAATTCTTCAAGAGTTGCTTGGATTCAAAATTAAAACATCAAAACAAACATTTTGATAAACCCACAACCAGCGGTGCACATGATAGGCAACCGTTGAGGGGCAACACTTGCCTCCTCCCATCACTCCACAGCCCCAACACTCACCCGCCATCCTGCAAAACCCACAATCCCGTCAGAACGTGGTTAAGTGAACAGGAACACATCTATCACACCTCGGGCTGCCCTCAGCCTGCCAACTGCTCTAGCTAGCTCAGGTTTCACCCTCGCTCTTTCCAGAGCCGGAATACAAGCTTTGCTTATTATTAATAATCCCTCGGCGCGCGTCTATATAATCAGCGGCAATTTCAGTGCGCTCCAGTCTTGCCTGGACTCCGGAGCTAGATTCTCGCCCTGAAGATGCCGAACACAGCTTTCGGCGAAACGTCGGTTATACCAACCACTGGACCACGGCCTACAAGCCCGGCAAACTTAGATAATAAGATTGATAACGCCGACCGTGAAAGTCTAATCCTCTCGTTATACTGTTTTTCAAATGGGAAGAGTTCTACTCTGCAGCGAATGAGATGTGTTATCGTGCTCTGCGTTGCCAGGTCTTTTCATATTTCCCTCTCACTCGCACACTGAGCGTGCAAATCTGCCTGGCGGCATAATATTTATTCATGTATATTATGAATATTATTTGAGCTAAAAATCTGTGTTTGTTACGGTTTTGCTACGAAAAGTACTCCCTATCTTCCTCGTGTATTATTTTTTTAAAAAATAGAACATTTTGTTTTAGCGCAAGTAGTATTTATGAGAGACAGATTCACTTAGCGCGTTACTACCTAGTTAAGTGCGAATGCAATATGGCAACACAGTAGCACTCTGGTTGGCTGCCGGCCTGGTGGCGCTCAAGGGCAAACCTCATCCCATTTGAAAGTCATTGTAGTTCCTAATAAGTAGAAGGTAAATAAGGGAATACACTAGGATACACCGACAGTCACGTGTTTTAAAATGTGGCTGCTATGTGATTGAAATCCGTTTCTTGCGTGGCTAGCAGTTGACAAGTTCCAGCGTGAGAAAAGTTTAATTAGTTAAAAACTGAAACCAATAACAAGGAAAATCCCAAAAGCTCTGAACTCCAGCAAAATAATGTATATGACAAATTTTGTGTTTTAAGGAGCTTTACATTTTTTACTTTCTCTACACGTACTATGTACACAATGTATAGAGAAGGTATTGTATTACACCCAAAAATTCGATACCGAGATTTCACAGGAAATAGATGTTTTCAGACCTCCTAAATCCAAAAAAAAGCATATTTAGAAAAATGTCCGTGTGTCTTTCAGTCTGTGTGTATGTGTGTGTGCACAGCATAGCTCAAAAATGAAAAGACTGTTAAAAACCAAACTTGATATTTAAGTTTGGTATCTTCCAAGATGCATTACGAGGATTTTCAAGAAAAAAATTCGAAAATGTTGATTTTCTTAAAAATGGCTCTAAGGATTTTAATTAACTTCTCGTATATTTAAGATATTTACTTGACAAATAAAATGTATTTCTTGAAATATTTCTGGGAATAGCCTCTGAAGACTACTTTATTCTGGATGAATTTTACGGAATTTTGCATAACTGCTAAACCGTATGAGATGGACAAAAACTTACACCACAAAAAAATGTAGAGCACCTTAAAACACACAGCTTATGTTATATACATTTTTTTCGTGGGGTTGATGGTTTTTGAGTTACTCCTTGTTTTTTGGTTTCAGCTTTAAAATCATACTTTTCTCATACAGGAATTTAACATTTCAGGTCCATAAAAACAAAGTAACTTCAGTCACATAACGACCAACCTTTTTCCATTATTTTAACCTATGGTACTCCCTTATTTCGCTTCTACTTACTAGGAAGCAAGTAATAGGCTATTTCGGCTAATATTTTCTCGATGAGCATGCTTGTATTAAGCATAAGCTTTTTAACAATAATTTGTTGCAGAGATATAGAGAAAGTCATGTGAATGGAACACATCAGATTTTTTCTGTTCTTGCTGGAAGCCTGTAAATACGGGGAGTTGTTATTGTTTCAATAAATAAATAAATAATAATGGACAGGAAGACTCACACTAAAAGTTCAATATCATAGTTGGGAGTTGCATCACGGATCTCCCGAGCACCTGCAGTTTACCACTGAGTTAAAACATGCTGACACGACATTAAATTGAACTGCTTCATTAATATGGTAAACCAAAAGTAGATTCTCAAATAATTAAACACATGTTATCCAAATGACAACTTGCAATGTATTAAGTACTTTAAGCCCCGTGCTTCATACTTTAGTCAACTTCCTCATAAGCGTAATATTTTATTAAAATATAAAGTCCGGGATTAAAAGTAGTTCCGATATTATTAAGTTGCTATTCGAGTATGTCATCTCAAAATATTACAAGATCTACCTGAGTTTTACTGGGAAAAATCTAATGATTACACATTATATTATATATTTGGGAATATGGATAAATATTAGTAGATATGGTTGTATCAGTTCCTTCTGAGTAGAAGGGAAATAAGGTAAAACACTAGGCTAAAGTGATAGTCAAATCTTATAAAACGTCGCTTGTTATGTGAAACAACTGAAATTCCGTTCGCCTTACATGGCTAGGAGTAAACCAAAGAGATATGCAATTAAAGTCAGCTTAGTTAGCTTAAAAATAAAACCAATAATAATGAATACCTCGGAAACGGTTAATTCTAAAAAAGAATGTGTATGATATAAATTGAGTGTTTTAACAAGAGCTACAATTTTAGATGTAGTAATTTTATTTCTATCTCTTAAGGTGTGCAAAATTCATCCAAAATAGAGGTATCTTCAGAGGATTTTTCCATAAAATTCAAGATCCACATTTCGTTTGTCAGGAGAATATCTAAAACATGTGGTATTTTAAAAGAACTGTTTAGAAGCATTGTTGAGCAAATCATTAACATAGGAATCAGGTTTAAAAGATTTGACTGTCACTTTAGCCAAGTATGTTCCATTATTTCCCTTCTGCTTACAAAGAACTAAGTAATAAAAACGCTTCTAATGTCTATGTCAATTTGTATGAAGTAGATAGAAAAATAAGCTTTTTAAAAATAATTTGTTACAGACAGGTAGAGAAATACATGTGAATGGAACACATCAGATTTTTACTTTTTCTAGCACCCATGTACAGTGTAAGACAGAGGGGGCCCCTGAATCTAAAATATGTATTTTTAGAAAAAGGTGTCTATAATCTACGTGGAAAGCATAATTCAAAACGAAAACTCGGGTAAATACCAATTCCCCTGATACACTTTTCGAAAGTTTTGTTTTCCCCAAAAATGGCTATAACGATTTTTATTAAAATACCATATTATTACGATATTTTCTTGTGAATAGCCTCTGAAGACCTCTCCATCTTTGCTGAAATTTGTATAACTCGCACACAAAACTTATTACGAAAATATAGATCTCATAAAAACATACAATTTACCACATTTTTGTATGCTAACCATTTCTGAGATATTCTTGTTGGTCTCAGCTTTAAGCAACTGAAACTCTTCTGAAGCGGGAAGTGAGCTTTCCTTTCATCTCTTTTGTTTTACTCCCAGGATTGTTTCTTACAGATGAAATTTTAAAACATTTGACTATCGCTTTAGCCTACTGTATACCCTTATTTCCCTTCTACTTACAAGGAAGCAAGTAATAAGACCATGATGTATAATGGAATGATAATTTGTTAATCTACATAAAGTACATCAGAATTTGTTAGTTTAAAAAAGCTTCAAAACTATGTTTCTGGTGAAATATCCGTATCGAATTAAATATGGAATGTAATATTTTCACTACATACATTGCGTGGTAGAGAAAGTAAAATCCTAATGTAAATCCGTAAAGAAAAAAACGACCTCTACATCTCTGTTGATGCAGTTAGTAGTAGAATCATCACAAAAAGAGGAAGCTCGTCTAAGAAGTCCTCTGTCTTCAACTTTTGTTTGCATTCAAAGATTTGTTTACAAGAGCAGAGCTTGTTAGCTAAGGGGTGTTTTAAATGTGTGGCTTGACCAAGAAAACATAGGACTTATTTTACTTTCTCTCCCTTTTTACTTTCTTTACCATTTAAAAATAGATAGAGAAGCTGCTGTGTACCACCTACTGGTAGCATAGTGTATAGAGAAGGTATTGCAATGCACCAAAAAATTCGATAGCGAGATTTCACGGAAATACAAGTTTTGGGTATCCCCTTAATACTAAAAAACAATTCTAGAAAAATATCCCTGCGTGTGTCTGTCTGTCTATGAGTATGTGTGTGTGTCTGTGGGCAGCATAGCTCAAAAACGAAAAGACCGTTAAGTACCAAACTTGGTATTTAAGTTTGGTATCTTCCAAGGATGCGACACGAAGATTTTCAAGAAAATCCTCCAACACCAAACTATCCATTACATGGAACTTTTTTCGAAAAATTTTATTTTATAAAAAACGGCTTTCTTGATTTTGATCAAAATATCGTATATTAAAGATATTTACCTGACAAACAAAAATGTATTTCTTGACTTTTCTGGGAATAGCCTCTGAAGACTACTTTATTCTAGATGAATTTTACGAAATTTTGCATAACTGCTAAACCGTAAGAGATAGACAAAAACTTACTGCACAAAAAATGTAGAGTACATTAAAACACAAAATTTATGTTACATATGTTTTTTTCTCTGAGTTGGTCGTTTTTGACATATTCCTTGTTGCTGGTTTCATCTTTAAAGAACTTATACTATTCTCATACAGAAATTTGTCAACTTCTGTCCATACAAACAGAGGAACTTCAGTCACATAGCAACCAGCTTTAACCTATAATACTCCCTTATTTCCCTTCTATTTACAAGGAAGCAAGTAATAAGACTATTTCTGCTAATTTTTTTCTCGATTAGCATGAAGTAAATAGAATAGAAGGTTTTTTAACAATAATTTGTTGCAGAGGTGTAGAGAAAGTCATGCTAATGGAACACAACAGATTTTTAAGTTTATAATAATACAACCTTTGCTTTGCAACATCACACAAAACATGATGTTAAAACTACTTTAATTTAAAATATTATCTAAGTATTCATTTTCCATTTTTTCACTAAATTGGACAGACATAAAAACACACACGCGCGTGCTACAACAGAGCTAAAGACCAATAAAAATATCTGATGTGTTACAATAAAATTACTTTCTCTACATCTCTGTTAAAAATTATTGTTAAAAGTTATCTACACCAGGATAATTGATACAAACAGAAATTGCCCGTATTGCTTGGTCCCTTGTAAGTAGAACGACAAAAATCTAACGTATTCCATCCACATGATGTCCTCTAGATGTTAGGCAAATAAACCGTTTATTTAAAACATTAATCTATTATCTACATCATGCTAATTAAAATAAACATATGCAGAATTAGTCTGTTTACTAGCTCCTTATAAGCAGAAGGGAAATAAGAAAACGTACAGGCTAAAGCTGTAGTCTCGTTCTTTAAATGCTGGTCGCTATGTGAAACAACTGAAATTTGATTTCCAGGAGTAAACAAAAGAGAAACAAAAAGAAAAATGTCTTCCTGTTTGAGAAGCGTTTAATCGGCTAAAATTGAAACTAATAATCCGGGATACCTCGAAAACGCTTAACTGTACAAGGAATTGTGTATAACATAATCTGTGTGTTTTAATGCAATCTACATTTTTTGAGTAATAAGTTATTGTATATCTCTTACGGGTTACCAGGTATACAAAGGCCATTCAAAATAAAGAGGTCTTTAGAGGTTATTCCCAGAAAATTCAAGATATACATATCATAAACATATGGTATTTTAATCATAATCGTTAGAGCCTTTTTGATAAAGACAACATTTTCAAAAAACTTTCCATGTAAAGGCTAGTTGGGGTGGGGCAATTTTTTTGAAAATCTTCGTGTCACATCCATGGAAGATACCAAACTTAATTACCAAGTTTGTTATTTAACGGTATGAGCTATGCTGCACACACACACACGGACATGTTTCTAAAAATGTTTTTTTTTGGATTCAGATGGTCTCAAAACATGTATTTTCTGTGAAATCTGGGTATCGAATTTTTGGGTTACAATATTTTCTCTATACACTATGTACAAAGTACGTGTAGAGAAAGTAAAAAATTAATTTGATCCATGACCTTCTGTACCTGTTCTGCAAATAATTCTTACAATAGAATATTCTTTTGTCTATATTATACCAATGGACATAAATATTAGCAGAAATTGATTTCTTCCTTGCTTCCTTATAAGCAGAAGGGAAATAAGAGAACACACCAGGCTCAAGCAATTGGCAAATTCTCTAAAACCGGTTGCTCTAGGACACAATTCAAGTTCGGTTCTCTTTGCCATAGGCAGGAGTAAAACAAAAGAGAAATGAAATGAATAACTGTCCACATTTGATGATACTTTAAGTATTTTAAAATTAAAGAATATAACAAAGGATATACCCGATATGTTTAACTCTACAAAAAAAATGTATATGACATAAGTTGTGTCTTTTATCGAGTTCTAGATTTTTCTGTAGTAAGTTTTGATCTATTTTTTCGTTTTACTAATTTTCAAAGATCATCCAGAATGAACAGCTCTTAAAGGTTTTCCAGAAAATTCAACATTTTCCATGCAAATTTCTTAAACATATAGTATTTTATTCAAAATCGTTAGAGCCATATTTGAGAGAATTTCGAAAAATGTGCCATGTCGTTTGGATTGGGGGAAATTTACTCAAAAGCTTCGTGTTGTTTTCTTGATAAATTCAGAACTTAAATATCAAGATTTTCGTTTTTGATCTTTGCTGTTCACGGTCAATGGACACACATACAGATTTTTTAAAAGTCCTTATTTCGATTAAGGGGGTCTCAAAATATAAATTTGTGGTAAAATCTTGCTATCGAATTTTTGGTTGGAGTGCAATATCTTCTTTGCTCACTATTTACGTTGAACATACGTGGTCAAAAATGAATAAGTTGGATATGTTTATTTATCTGGAAATAACCTCTGGTATTTCTTCATTCTGCATGACCTTTGCGTAACTGGTAAACCGTGATAGACAGAGAAAATATTACTGCATAAAACATGTAGATCTCATTAGGGCCCACAATTATCTCCTGTATGTATTTGATTCTGGTAAAATCAGAGAAACAACTTTCATTGCCATCACATTGCGACCAACTCATAAAAGATTTGACCAGCTTTAGCATATCATATCTCCTTATTTCCTTGTACAATGAAACATGAAGTATCATTTCAGTTTCGTTTATCTTGATTAGAATAAAGTATATAGAACAAAAAGCTTTTGTAAAAATAGTTTGTTACGGAATAAATACTTAGAGAAAGATATGTGAATGAACATCAGATTTTTAGAAAAAAGTCCGTCTCTGTGTGTGTGAGTAGCGTGTTTGTGAATATTATTTAAATCTAGTTTCTTCCAAGGTTGCGAAATGAAGATTGTCAAGAAAATCCCCCCGCCCCCAACTACACTTTTCATGGAAACATTTGGATTTTCTCAAAAATGGCTCTAACGAGTTTTATTAAAATATCGTACATTAAAGATATTCGCATGAGAAATAAAATGCATATTTTGAATTTTCTCGGAATACCTACTAAATGCATCATTATTCTGCATATTTTTGACGAATTTCGCATAACTGGTAAAAAGTAAACACAGACAAAATCTTAATACACCAAAAATGTAGACTTCGTTAAAATACAAAAGTTATGTTATATACATTTTTACTTGTTCTACACGTACTATGTATATAGTATATTGAGAAGCTATTGTATTCCACCCATATATTCGATACCGGAACCCCTGAATGAAAAAGGTCCGCATGTATGTGTGTTTGGACAGCATAGCTCAAAAACGAAAAGACCGTTAAACATCAAACTTGGTATTTAAGTTTGGTATCTTCCAAGGATGTGAAACAAAGATTTTCAAGAAACTTCCCTTACTCCAAACTACCCTTTACATGGAACATTTTTCGTAAATTTATATTTCTCAAAAATAGCTCTAACGATTTTGATTAAAATCACTTATATTTAAGATATTTACATGACAAATAAAATGTATATCTTGAATTTTCTGTGAATACCCTCTTGATGAATTTTACGAAAATTTTCACAACTGCTAAACCGTAAGAGAAAGACGAAAACTTCCTACATGAAATGTAGAGTACATTAAAACACATAATTTATGGTATATACATATTTTTTGTGACGTTGATAATAATAATTTGTTTCAGAGATGTAGAGAGAAAGTTATATGAATAGAACACATTAGATTTTTTTCGTAGAGTTGATTGTTTTTCAGATATTTGTTGTTATATTGGTTTCAGTTTTAAAACACTTATATTTTTCTCATATTGGAATTTGCCAACTTGTCCATACAAAGAAAAGAACTTCCATCATCTAGCAACCAGCTTTTGACTATCACTTTAAGTAATGGTATTCCCTTATTTCCCTTTTATTTACATGGAAGCAAGCAATAAGACCATTTCGGCTTATTTTTTCTCGGTTATTATGAAGTAATTAATAGAATAAGCTTTTAAACAATAATTTGTTTCAGAGATGTAGAGAAAGTCATGTGAATTTAACAAATCAGGTTTTGTATATTAAATATATCAACGCTTCCCAGATCATACCGACTATAAGCACAGATTAGTCATTCAACAAATCGTGTGGTAGCGCTTCAGAATAAGCACGGTGTATAATATCTAGCGAACCATTTAAGCCTTGCTTTGTGAGTGGTAGACTGTCCCGCAAGACGTCCCAGCTGAAAGGTTTCTCTAAACATTGCTTAAAGGGGACGGCATATTTACTGAGATGGATCAATAGATACAGTGGTTTGATAAATCACTGATTAGTTCATTTATTGTTCAACAAACCCATTATAAAATGCAAGAATCTGAAGTTTCTCTCACATGATTTTCTCTAGCCATTCTGCATCAAATGTTCTTACCAAGGCTTACTGTTCTACCTACTTCATACTAATTGGGATTTAATTTAGCAGAAATTGCATTAATTACTTTTTACTTTCTCTACACGTAATATGTAGATAGTGTATAGAGAAGGTATTGCATTCCACCAAAAAATTCGATACCGAGATACCACCGGAAATACATTTTTTGGGTCCTCCTGAATAAAAAAAAAGCATTTTTAGAAAAAGTTCCGTCTGTGTGTCTGTGGACAGCATAGCTAAAAAACGAAAGACCGTTAAATACCAAACTTGGTATTTAAGTTCGGTATTTTCCAAGGATTCGACACGAAGATTTTCAAGAAAATCATCCCACACTCAACTATACTTTACTTTTTTCGAAAAATTTTATTTTCTCAAAAATGACTAACGATTTTGATTAAAATGTAGAATATTAAAATATTTACCTGACAAACAAAATGTATATCTTGAATTTTCTGGGAATAACCTCTGAAGACTACTTTATTCTGGATGAATTTTACGGAATTTTGCATAACTGCTAAACCGTAAGAGATGGGCAACAACTTACCACACAAACAATGTAGAACACGTTAAAACAAACAATTCGTGAATATACTTTCTTTCGTTGAGTTGATCGTTTTTTATATATGCCTTGTTTGTTATTTCCTGTCCATAGAAGCAAAGGAACTTCAGTCACATAGCAACCAGCTTTTGGCTTTCACTTTAACCTATGGTAGTCCCTTATTTCGCTTATACTTACAAGGAAGCAAGCAATAAGACTATTTCTGCTATTTTTTTCTCAAATACCACGAAGTAAATATAAGCATAAGCTCTTTAACAATGATTTGCTACAGAGATGTAGAGCAAGTCATGTGAATGGTACACATCAGATTTTTTTTTGGACTCAGGGGACCTCAGAACGTATAGGTGCGTTGCAATCTCTGTATAGAATTTTTGGGTGGAATACAATACTTCCTCTATATACTATGTACATAGCACGTGTAGTGGAAGTATATAAAAAAAACATTAACCCATATTTCTTCGACGAATACACTGATGGAATAAGCCCTATATTACACTATTACATTTCTGGGTCAAAATGTGATAAAACCTTTGATCACATGTAAGGCTGTTGGGTATATTATCTACACTATGTCAAATAATTGTTTTATTATTTCATTTATACAGCCCCCTTTAACATCTAAGATCATATCGGGAGCTTTTCACTTGAAACAACTCGTTTTCTGTAGGTTCTTTTGCGTTTGGTCTAAATTATTTTATTTTCCTCACATACATACTTTCCGACTCTGTGGGGGATAGGGAATAATTCTGTGCAAAGAAAAATTCCCCGCCTCAGCCGGGAATCAAAACCGGGACAGAATTTAGCCTGCTGACCACTCGACCATGGAGGCAGCTTTCAAATGATTGACCACGTATTTTATCCTTTGAAAAGGATATGCAACATTTGACAATAAGAGCTGTAATAATGTTAGGAATGTGTTATGTAATTTATTGGGTATTTATAAATAACTTTTACTTTATTAGAATTTATAAATTCACATGCAACAATTTCACTGAGCCTAACGTACAACCTAACCTCAAAAAGACAATTTCTTAAAGAATGCTAATGCAGCTCTTGTGGGTATTCATAACAAGGTATCAGTCAAATAGTAAGTATTAGTTAGAATAATATTAACTTTCTTCTTCTAAATATTGACTGCCCAATCCATTTAATTTATTCCTCACACCATTCGTAGTATATCCTTCATATATGGATACTTCATTAACGGCTTCTTCTATGTTTTAATGTATTTCCAATCATTTGTTTGTGTTTTTATAATCTTTATGTTTTTAATTATATAACATTTAATGTTATTACTTATAGGTTATGAGTACTTTGGTTGTAGCCATTGACAAGGTGTGTTCGTCTGCCATTTTATTTGCTCATCACAGATGTGATTAAAAGTGTGGTGGTGGGTATAACTTTTATCACAAAAGTTTGTCCAGCTAGATGTGACCAAAGATGCTATATTACACTGCATAAGGTTTTATCTTATCTATATGATCTTTAGGGATAGCATCTTGGGGATCGATAGAGGGATGCCTGCGTATACTATTTGCATACCTACCGAGTAGAGACTGACCTGCATTGGGGACAGCACGCGCCGCATGTAAACAACCTGTAGTAACGCGTTGGGGAACGAGGCTCGACGCAGCAGTATACTATACTATATGCTACAATACTGTTTTACAGGTAATTAATGCCTTTGATGATAGTGCATACACTTCAATCAAGATTGTAAAATCTTTTGCTTCAAATAGAGTGAATGAAGAATTGCAATTCATACAAAAGAACTTTGCAGATATAACACATATTTGTAAACATCAAACATGGAAATGCCTCGAGATCTGGAAGCTGTCGATGAACTTGTGCAGGCAATTAATCAGAGACCCGCGACACTTGTTTTAAACCGTGTGCAAAAGAAAGTGAAAATAGTGTTTGGAAAAAAATGTCGGGTTTTCAATAATGCGTGAAATACCAAATGTTCTACGAGGTGTTGCTATGGAAACAATTACTGATGGGGTATCTCATGTTTCCGTTTTGCTTCAATCAAATCTTGTGATGTGGGGTGAAGTTTTGTTTATGTGCCAATCGGAGACGATTCACATTTCAAACATTACGAATATATGTTGTTGTGCATTGTAATCTATGCATCTTGAGATAAAATGAAACGATAATGGTGCTGATGACTTGTTACACAACTGCAATTGAATGTATGTAAATATTAAAATTGTAGTTCTGTAAGGTGTGGTATTTATGCTTACAACCCACCCAAGCCCTATCATCTTCCACTGCTAGAAAAATATCAGAAACTACCATGCAATCACTGCCCCATTTTGCTTCTATTAGTACCACGGTATTGTCAACACATCACAATGCTCGCTAAATTCGATTCTGTCCCGCTATCGGTCCCCAAGATGCTATCCCTAGTTATATTTCTGTGCCTAAGACAGACTGTTTCATTAAACAGGAAGTGCTATTACTGTATGTTTCACAAGTTCGTCATCTTTGATATTTTAGTATAGCTAACTATAAATCTCATATTTTCCATGCGGAGGAATGAATTATCTAAAGAACTATGTTAACTGTAAGAGATTGCAATCAGTCAGTAGCATTGCGTGTTCAAAATTCCATGTCTGCATAAATAGTATAAACCTTCGCGACCTGACGTAGATGTATTAATGCGCACGCGTGTGCGTGTGCGTGTGTGATGCAATAAATTTACTTTCGTTACGAACCAAGTAATATCTGTTTTTGCAAACAACTGAAGGTCAGAGAGCGATAAATCTTCGTTATGCTTGACCCAGAACCACCGATTTAATAATAAAGTACGCATTTTGAGATATGTACGTGTGTGAAATGACACGTTTGCCTTGTGAGCGTGACCACAGGTGTAAAAAAATGTGTTCCATTCTTATTACCTTCACTCCATCTCTGTGACAAAATGGTCTAACATTACATCGGTTTTTGTTACTTTATCTACACGTACTAGGTACATAGTGTATGAAGAAAGTATTGTAATGCATTCAAAGATTCGAAATTTCACCGGAAATACATGTTTTGGATTCCCTGAATTCTCCTCCTAAAAAGTTAAAAATATCCATATGAGTGTGTGTGTGTGTGGTGTGTATACCTCAAAAACAAAAAGGTCTTTAAATAACAAACTTGATGTTTAAGTTCAGTATCGTCCAAGGATGCGACACGAAGACTTTTAAGATAATTCCACATCCCCAAACTATCCTTTATATGGAAAAAATTTCGAAATTCTTATTTTCTCAAAAATTACTTATGATTTCGTTTAAAATATCTTATTTTCAAGTTATTTGCACAACAAAATATATCTCTTGAATTTTCTGGGAATGGCGTCTGGAGGCATTGCTCTGCATGGTTTTACCGAAGTTTGCATAAACGGTAAACCGTAAGAGATAGACAAAAACTTAATACGCAAAAAATGTAGTCATATACATTTTTTCCGTGGAGTTGGGCGTTTTGGAGTTTTAAAATACTTAAACTTTTCTCATACGGGAACTTGGTCATGTAGGGAAACGATTTCAATCCCATAGCAACCAAATTTAAAACATTGGACTGTCGATTTAGCCTAGTGAATTCCCTTATTTCCCTTCTACTTATAAGAAACTAAGAAATAAGAGCATTGCTGCTAATGTTTTAGCCTGAAGTAGATAGAAGAATAAGCTTATTAACAATAATGTATAACACAGATGTAGAGAAAGTCATGTGAATGAAGCACATAAGATTTTATATTTTCTCCAGCCCGCACGTACAAAGTACATAGTGGATGGAGAAGGTATTGTATTCCACCCAAAAATTAAAAGTCAAATTTTCACCGGAAATATATATTTCGGGGCCCCTGGATCCGAAAAAAGCATTTTTACTTTCTCCATACGCACTATGGACATAGTGTATAGGGAAAGTATTGCACTCCACCCAAAAATTCGATACCGGGATTTCACCGGAAATATATGTTTTAGGGTCCCCAATATCCAAAATAAGCATTATCACAAAAAGGTCCGTGGGTGTGTGTGTGTGTGTCCGTGTGTCCGCGTGTCCGTGTGACCGTGTGTCTGTGAACACGATAACTCAAAACCGTAAAGTCGGTAAAATACCAAACTTGGTATTTAAGTTTAGTATCTTCCAAGGATGCGACACGAAGATTTTGAGAAAAATCCCCCCACACCTAACTACTCTTTACATGGAACTTTTTTCGAAAATTTTGATTTTCTCAAAAATGGCTCTAACGATTTTGATCAAAATTTCATATATTAAAGGTATTTACCTGACAAATAAAATGTATACCTCTGAAGAGTAGTTTATTCTGGATGAATTTTACTAAATTTTGAATAACTGCTAAACCGTAAGAGATGGACAAAAACTTACTACCCAAAAATGTAGAGCACATTAAAACACATAATTTATGTTATACACATTTTTTTCCTGGAGTTCGTAGTCTTTTTGACATTCTATATTTTTTTTCTGCTATGAAAAACTTATACTTTTCTCATACAGGAATTTGTAACTCCTATCTATATAAACAAAGGAACTTCATTGACATCAACCAGCTTTTGACTATCACTTGAACCTATGGCTGTCCCTGATTTCACTGCTACTTACAAGGAATCGAGTAATAAGACTATTTCTGCTAATTTTTTCTGATGAGCATAAAGTAAATGGAAGTATAAGCTTTTTAAGAATAATTTGTTGCAGGTATATAGAGAAAGTCTTGTGAATGTACACATCAGACTTTTAGAAAAAGGAGCGTGTGTGACTCTGGACAGCATAGCTCAAAAACGGAAATACTTTAAGTACCAAACTAGGTATTTAGGTTTAGTATCTTCCAAGGACGCGACATGAAGATTTTCAAGAAAATCCCAAGCCCCAAACCTTCTTTTACTTGGAAACATTTTCGAACATTTTTATTTTCTCAAATATAGCTCTAACGACTTTGAGAAAAATGTTTTAAATTTAAGATATTTACATAATAAATAGAATGTATAGCTTCCATTTTCTGGGAATAGCCTCTGAAGACCTCTTTATTCTACATAATTTTTGTTGAAGTTTGCATAACTGGTAAACCGTAAGAGATAGACAAACATTTGCTACACAAAAATATAGATCTCGATAAACCACACAATTTATGTCATGTACATAGTGTATAGACAAGGTATTGCATTGTACCCAAAAATTCGATATCGAGATTTCACCGGAAATACATGTTTTGAGACCACCTGAATAAAAAAAAAAGCATTTTTAGAAAAATGTCCGTGTGTGTGTGTGTCCGTGTGTCTGTGGGCAGCATAGCTCAAAAACGAAAAGACCGTTAAATACCAAACTTGGTATTTAAGTTCAGTATCTTCCAAGGATTCGTCAAGAAGATTTTCAGGAAAATCTCCCCCTGCCTTCACATGGAAACATTTTCGAAAAATGTGATTTTCTAAAAAATGGCTCTAACGATTTTGATTAAAATATTATATACTTGACAAATAATATGTATATCTCGAATTTTCTGGGAATAGCCTCTGAAGACTACTTTATTCTGGATGAATTTTACGTAATTTTGTGTAACTGGTAAACCGTAAGAGATAGACAAACACTTACCACACAAAAATTGTAGAGCACATTAAAACACACAATTTATGTTATATACATTTTTTTCATAGAGTTGATCGTTTTTTAGATATTCCTTGTTTTTTTTTTTTCAGCCATAAAAGACATACTTTTCTCATACAGGAATTTGTCAACTCCTGTTCATACAAACAAAGGAACTTCAGTCACAGAGCAACCATATTTTGCTATCACTTTAACCTATTTTACTTCCTTATTTCGCCTCTACTTACAGGGAAGCAAGTAATAAGGCTATTTCTGGTAATTTCTCACTTAGCATCAAGTAAATAGAGCATAACATTTTTAACAAAAATGTATTGCTGAGATATGGAGAAAGTCATGTGAATGGATTACATCAGATTTTTTTTTCGTGGAGTTGGTCGAGTTTTAAAATAGTATTGTCATACGGGAACTTGGCAACGGATTTGTATATCATGACAACCATATTTTAAAACACTTGACTGTCGATTTAGCCTAGTGTATTCCCTTATTTCCCTTCGACTTATAAGAAACTAGGTAATAAGAACATTCTGCTAATGTTTTAGCATGAAGTAGATAGAAGAATAGATATTGCAGAGATGTGAATGGAGCTTATCAAAGTTTTTTGATTCCCTTAATGGTGTGTTCCATCTAGGCTACATATGTTGATACTGTGATTGTTTCAGAGGTTGACCCAATGCCAGCAAGGAGTCCTGGCGCGTCCCCTGACACAAAGGCTACAAAAAGCCACCATATCCTTTGTGACCCGCTTTAAATCAGTTTCCAGCGCTGCAGGCAGTCGCTTCTGTAACTTGCCTTCTTATGCAAAAACAACAGCTCTTATCACTGCAGTGGTGCCAACATTAACACAAAGTTCTGCTCTACGGTTAGCCGAAGGCCAATAGAGCTTCTCCCAATTAAAAGCAGAGGGGAAATTTCTACTGCATAGTGATCCAATGCTCTGTAAGGTTCTCTGATCCAGGAAATGTTTACTTTCTGAGACGAGAGGAAAATGGAAAACCAGAGCTTTTGTTGTATGGTACAGGGCATTACCAACCTACTGGAGTGTGGTAAAATGTCCTTTGACTTGTTCCTACAAGATAGATTGATTGCATGGGTTGCTTTCAAAGCCTGAAAATCTGGTTTCTATGAAATTAATCTTCTTTCAATGTGTAGAAGAGTTACAATGGAACTCTGTTCTCTTGACTACACAAATATAGTTATCTTTCAAAAGTTACTCAAAGTTTAAATCACTATAAACACCATCACAATTTTACATACTGGTCAAGTAATTGGGTTAGACTATATTTTCTTTTTATAGTTTTTCTACACGTACTATATACATAGTGTATAAAGAAGGTATTGTAATGCACAAAAAAATTCAATAACGAGATGTCACCGGAAATACATTTTTGGGTCCCCCTGAATCCAAAAAAAATTTAAAAAAGGTCTATGTGTATGTGTCTTTGTGTGTGTGTGTGTGTGTGTGGACAGCATAGCTCAAAAATGTCCGTTAAAAACCAAACTTGGTATTTAGGTAAGGATGCGACACGAAGATTTTAAAGAAAATACTCCCCACCCTCAACTACTTCTTATATGAAAGTTTTTTGAAAATTTTTACTTTCTCAAAAATGGCTGTAATAATTTTGATTAAAACATCGTATATGAAAGATACTTAGCTGGCAAATAAAATGTCAACTCCTGCCCATACAAACAAAGGAACTTCAGTCACATAGCAACCAGCTTCTGACTGTCACTTTAACCTATGGTACTCTCGTATTTGCCTTCTACTTGCATGGAGGCGAGTAATAAGACCATTTCTGCTATTTTTCTAAACTAGCAAGAATTTAATAGAAGAATAAGCTTTTTAACTATAATTTGTTGCAGAAATGTAGAGAAAGTCATATGAATGGAACACATCACATTTGTATATTTTTTCCCGATTATCTTGAAGCAAATGCTTTTTAATAATATTTTTTTCAGTGATGTGGAGAAGGTCATGTGAATGGAACACGTCTGATTCTTTTTTGTATGGTACAGGGTATTACCAATCTGTTGGAAAACGTGTCGTAAAATTCCCTTTGACTTGAAGCTACAAGGTAGACTGTTTGCATGGGTTTCTTACAAAGCCTGAGGTTCTAGTTTCTATGAAATTAATTTTCATACAATGTACAGAGGAGTTACAATTGCATTGACTTGTTCTCCTGGCCACACAAATATAGTGTCTTTCAAAAGTTTCTCAACGTTTAAACCGCTATAAATACTATAACATGATAAAAACAAGCTGGCCAAGCAATAGGGTTAGACTATCTTTTCTCTTTGTACTTTCTCTGTACGAACTATGTTCACAGTGTATAGAGAAGGTATTGTATTCCACCCAAAAATTGGATACCGAGATTTCACCGGTAATACATGTTTTGGGTCCCCTTGAATAAAAAAAAAAAAACATTTTTACAAAAAGGTCGGTGTGTGTGTGCCTTTGGACGGCATAGCTCAAAAACGAAAGGTTCGTTAAAAACCAAATTTGGTATTTAGATTTGGTATCTTCCAAGGATGCGATACGAAGATTTTCAAGAAAATCTCCCCAACCCCAACTACCCTTTACATGGAACTTTTTTCGAAAATTTTGATTTTCTTAAATATGACTTTAGCGATTTTGATTAAAATATCATATATTACAGATATTTACCTGACAAATAAAATTTATATTTTGAAGTTTCTGGGAGAAGCCTCTGAAGACTACTTTATTCTGGATGAATTTCGGAATTTTGAAAATCTGCTAAACCATAAGAGATGGATAAAAACTTACTATAGAGAAAATGTACAGCACATTAAAACACACAAATACTATACATATTTTTCTTGGAGGTGATCGTTTTTAAGGTATTTGTTGTTTTTGGATTCAGCTTTGATAAACTTATAATTTTCTCATATAGGAATTTGTGAACTCCTATCCATACAAACAAAGGACCTTCAGTCACATAGGAACCAGCATTTGACTATCAGTTTAACCTATGGTTTCCCTTATTTTGCTTCTACTTACAAGGTAGCAATAATAAAACTATTTCTGCTAATTTTTTTATTGATTAGCATGAAGTAAATAGAACAATTTGTTACACAGATGTAACATATGGAACACATCAGATTCTTTCAGTTTACTGTTACCATGGGTACAGATTTGTTAAATAAAACGTTAGTAACCTTGTTCAAATCTGGATATCCATTGCATGCTCCACTAAACATGTTTCTTTTTTGGTAGTGTTTAACGCCCACTTTAACTACTTATGGCACCGCAGGCGGAAACCGGAGAATCCGGAGAAAACCCGCCCCAGCGCCGCTTTGTCCACAAAAAGTATCACATGCGGTCGCTTGGGATCGAACCCGGGCCGTCTAGGTGAGTGGCGAGCGATCTAACCACTCGGCCACGGAGCGGACCCGTCCGTCCGTATTCATCTGTGTATTAATACATAGCTTTCAAATTCACAGATACCCTAACAAATCTGAAATAAATGCTTAAACAGTCAATAGAGGGATAATGTAAAATGTGTCTTTAACTGCTTAAAAATGTATTACAAAATAAGTGTCTCTGATTCACTGCTGTACAACAATTTACTCAACGTTCGACGCATAGACAGTTGAAGCTTGTCTCACACAACTGGGCGCTAACACTCTAATCAGAGCCTGACTCCTTACTTGGCTTATAACACTTCAGTATGTATACCCCACCGCTGAATCCTTGCACTTGATAGTTGGAAGTTAATTGGTACATCCTCAAATAACAGATGAAGAGTTTTGCCCGTTTGACTTTCTGAACCAATCACAAAGCATGGTCAGTCAGTCAGACAACGGAAATGGATCTAGCAATATCTCGCTATATCCAACCGCGTGCTCAGTTTGTGAACTCCTAAACAACGTGCGTTGAGCTGTTCTGTGCAAGCTACGTACAACTATTTGTTATTTATATTTGGATGTTATTTAGGTGTGGCGAGGGTGGACGTGGCTTCTGAAAGTTGAAATGTAATCATGTGCACAAAATAACACGAAAAGCACAGGAATTAGACGGAAACATCAATGAATGTGAGCCACTATTGATATCTCGATGACGATGAAAGTGACAATGACGATGATGCTCCCAAAAATGACGACGACGGACACTTGGATGGAATTGAGTCATTAAAGTTCCAAACCGGTGAAAATCACTTTGTTATACCTTTCTCTCATCATAACGAGCTATTTTGCATTAATTTGTTCTATATTGTAGATACTAATGTATGCCACGTATATAAAATCGCTGTTATTTTCAATTAACATCAACAATAACTAATTCGGTTCATTATTTATAGGTTTGATATTCGTCTTTACACACGGTAGACATTTGCAATCGCTGTTGTTTACTAAACCCAGTTCAACCTTAAGTTGATCCTCGTCAAAACAACCCCAGGCGACCAGTGCACCGTTGCAATGTAGTCTTCCGCCATTCGCGCCAGAAACACTGTCATACTTTGTCGACCACGTGGCGTGCACACGCGGCATATTGTAATGCAAAATGAACAGGGCCCTTATTCTGTCAATTTAAACGGTAACTAAATTATTCTGTTAAGTATAATGGTGATAAAGTTGACGCTACATTCATATTGCCATCGTAAGCGCAAGAAGTTGTCACGGGTTTCTGGATCCGCAAGTTACATGCGAATATCTTCCAATCGCTCCGCAAGTTACAAACTGAATAACATAACAACAATACCACATAAGGAAATTCACTCCATCTTTTACAAAATAAATACATTACATACTAACAACTGACGCACGCGGCAGTGACGTCACAAAATTCAAAATTACTCAACTATAGATACCAACAACAGCAAAGACCGTAAATTCAATACCTGCCAAATTATACGTAAATCAGGATATTTCTATACTTTCTATTTATTAACCGATTTTAAATGACTAGTGTTTTCACCGCAATCCACACATATCACTTTTATTTCCTACTATAGATACCAACATGGTAGTTTCCGATTTGCAGACGGCAGAATTAATAGAACCGTTGTGCAGAATTAACGAAAATAGTACAAGCATAGAGACTGTAGGAAGTGATAAAGCTACACATTTAATGAACTAAGATTTATCTCTCTGTGTCTTCGATTTATAACAAGTAATAAATCTATACACAGATGATAGTTACATCCATTAAATCAAAGAAGGATTCACAAGGAGACTGCCATAACCTATTGAGGGAGATTAGAGATTGCGCGGCACGGCCAAATAGAAAAGTATGCATGTACAGCAGGCCCTGCAAAATCTTGGCAGTGCGATCGTCTGTAATTGATTTCATAGGTAATGCATGGAGAAAAGAAACAGACTTCATCCTCTGTGCACGCAACGCAAGGTTAAAGTTTGGAGTTTGCAAGCTCTTGCGTTGCATTGCGTTGCGTTTCTCTGTGAATACTTAGGGGAAGGGGGGCAGGATCGGGCATCTAACAATAAATTATAATTGATCATAACATATAATGTTTTAAGAAATGCACTTTATTGTAAATTATTGTATCATGAATTATGAACATTCTAAAACATGTGCTTTGTTGCCATCTTATATCACATACGTAATATAAATTAAAAAGCTTTTGTTTGCAAACTGCGGTTTTGCCCCTAGGGTAGGGACAGAACCGTTAAAACGGTGGGGCACAATCGGGTACTACAGTTTTTCTGTGCTTAACAGTCATTACATTCAAAATATTTCAATGCCTTTTGGGGCCAACCTGTGCAAAGTTCATGGGCCCATCTGTTGCACTTCACACACTGAATCCAGTCGTCATTTCGTTTTGCCTCACTATATTTTTTCTTGCAATAAGAGCACTGGCTATTGTTAGAATTTTCTTCAGTATATTTGGCTTTCTTTGCTCTTGTTGTTTCACCAAACTTAGACTGAAGCGACTTTCTGCAAATTGCTGGTGACTTAGGTTGAGTATTTGCCTTTTTTTGAAGCTCAACCTTATATGGTGACTCTGTAAGGACAGCTGTTTTCCCGCGGCGTCTTCCTGACGATGAGGGAAGTCTTTTAGCACAGGGAGCTGGCAACACATCCTTTGGTGAAACTGCAAATGTTTGTGGTTCAGCGGATATTGCTATTTTCTCTGCAATTTTGGATGGAAAAAGAGCGACTGACTCACTATGCTGGGTATGGAGTGTACACCCCTCAGATGTTGATGCTGATGGCTGAGGAGTGTTTCAGCTGGCATGAAGTCAACATCACTCAACTTGTTAGGACACAGGATTGGCGGGACCCGGTTATGCCCCCCGCTTCTGCCATCACACACCATTTTGTCCTTCTTAAGGCATACCACAATAACGACTTGCTTCCCGAATTGTAACGACATTGAAAACAACACTTAAATCCTTGCAATTTAATGTAGCAAAAGTAAAATATGTTGCTGTAGATACTTACCTCTTAAACTCCGTATTCAAATTTCAGTTAAATTACTTCAAAATGCGGAAATTTCTAATCATGAAGATTACAGACACAATAATGGGACTTCGAACTTCTGCTTCTGACTGCTGCCGATATGAGAATGCAGTTCAGTCAAGAAGTGGTAGATGGTAGCACTTTGCAGTTTAAAAAACCCATCTACCCGGTTGTGCCTCACTACCCCGTCCTGCCCCCCTTACACCTACATTAAATAACAAGAGTCCAAACTCTTGCACTTACATTGCGTCTGCGCTTGCATTTCATTGTGAATCCGGCTTGATAGTCGTATTAAAATAAAGCGAGCACATGTAATAATTACATCTGAAAAACACGTGCGAAAATATAAATAACATGCTTGCAATAACTTACATTTATTCGTTCTCTGGAAGCTGCTCTATTCCCTCCAGATCTGAGCTGTTTGTACTGCTTCTTTCTAATCCAAGTTTGATAACCAGGTTACCAACAACAATGTCACTTAAACTGTCCATCTCCCAAAACAACGCTTCTTTTTTCGTTACATGCTCAAACTGCAAGAAACCGTTACTAGTAAACAATTTGCGGAAATCAGGTGATTCATGTTGGGTCTTACAGCTCTGTTTAACGGTATAAATCGGCGTTATATTCCCAAACGAGAGATTAACTAATAAAAAATATGCTTGAGATATTTAGTTATAAGTTCTACATTTAGCACCTACTCAAACCATTTTTACTTTCTCTATAGGCACTATGTACATAGTGTATAGAGAATGTATGGCACTCCACCAAAAAATTCGATACCGAGATTTCACCGGAAATATATGTTTTAGGGTACCCTTTATCTAAAAAAAGCATTTTCGGAAAAAGGTCCGTTAGTGTGTGTGTGTGTGTCCGTGTGTCTGTAAATACAATAACTCAAAAACGAAAAGTAGGTAAAATACCAAACTTGGTATTTAAGTTTAGTAACTTCCAGGGATGTGACACGAAGATTTTGAGAAACATCCCCCCACCCCCAACTACCCTTTACATGAAACTTTTTTCGAAAATTTTGATTTTCTCAAAAATGGCTCTAACAACTGTGATTAAAATTTCGTATATTAAAGATATTTACCTGACAAATAAAATGTATCTCTTGAATATTCTGGCAATAGCCTCTAAAGAGTAGTTTATTCTGGATGAATTTTACTAAATTTTGAATAATTGCTAAACCGTAAGAGATGGACAAAAACTTACTGCACAAAAAATGTAGAGCACGATGAAACACACAATTTATGTTATAAACATTTTTTCGTAGAGTTCGTCGTTTTTGTGACATTCCTTATTTGTGGTTTCTGCTATGAAAAACTTATACATTTCTCATATAGGAATTTGTCAACTGCAATCCATAAAAACAAAGGAACTTCAGTGACATAGCAACCAGCTTTTGATTATCACTTTAACCTATGGTACTCCCTTATTTCACCTCTACTTACAAGGAAGCAAGTAATATGGCTATTTCTGCTAATGTTTTACTGAAGTTAATAGAAGTATAAGCTTTTTAAGAATAATTTGTTGCAGGGATATAGCGAAAGTCATGTGAATGGTACACATCAGATTTTTAAAATAAACAGTTGTAATTCAGATACAAATTAAAACAAAGTCTGGTATGTTCCATTCACATTGCTTTCTCTAACTATTCTACAAGCAAGTTATGCTTACAAAAGAGTATTTCTTTATCTACGTCATGCTAATCGAGATAGACATTACAAGAAATTGTGTTATTATTACTTGCTTCTTTGTAAATAGAAGGAAATAGGGATTACACCGGTTTAAATTTATAGTCAAATCTTTTAAACGCTATCGATATGTGAAGCAACTCAAAATCTGTTCTCTTTTAGATTTCCTGGAGTAAAACAAAAGAGATGAAACGAAAATTGACTTCCGTTTGAGACAAGAGTAAGTAATTCAAAACTGAGTCAATAACAAGCAATATTTCAGAAACGGTTAACACTAGAAAAAATGTACATGACATATTGTCTGTTTTAATGAGATCTACATTTTTTTGTGCAGTAAGTTTTTGTCTATCTCTTATTGTTTAATAGCTATACAAAGTCATCTAGAATAAAGAGGTCTTTAAAAGCATTCCCAGAAAATTTCAAATATGAATTTCGATGGATATCCAAAATATGTGGTATTTTAATCAACATCGATATAGGCATTTTGAAAATAAATGAATATATTATTTTTCGAAAAAAGTTCCACGTGAAGGGTATTTGGGGTAGGAGGATTTTGCTGAAAATCTTCGTGTCACATTCTTGGAAGATAAAAAGCTTAAATACCAAACGAATCCTTTCATGTTGCAGTTATGCTGCACAAACAAATACGGACCCTTTTCTAAAAATCTGATGTGTTTCATTCACATTACTTTCTTTACATCTCTGCAACTAATGATTGTTACAATGCTTATACTTTTATTTACTTCATTCTAATGGAAAAATAATTAGCAGAAATGCTTGCTTCCTTGTAAGTAGAAGCGAAATACTGGAGTAGCATAGGTTAAAATAATAGTGAAAAGCTGGTTGCTATGTGACTGATGTTCCTTTGTTTGTATGGACAGTAGTTGACAAATTCCTATATGAGAAGAGTATAAATTTTTCAAAGCTACAACTAAAAACAAGGAATATCTCAAAAACTAACAACTGCATGAAAAAAATGCATATATCATAAAGTGTACGTTTTAACGTGCTCAACGTTTTTTGTCTAGTACTTTTTTGTCTATCTCTTACGGTTTAATAACTATACAAAATTCCGTAAAATTGATCCACAATAAAGTAGTTTTCAGGGGCTATTCCCAGAAAATTCAAGATATACATTTTATTTGTCGGGTGAATGTATTTAATATACGATATTTTAATCAAAATCGTCGAGAGCCATTTTTAAGAAAATAACAATTTTCGACTTTTTTTCCATGTAAAGGGTAGTTTAGGGTGGTGACATTTTTCTCAAAATCTTCGTGTTGCATCCCTGGAAGACACGGAACTTACCAACTTTTCGTTTTTGAGCTATCGTGATCACACACACACAGACACGGATCTTTTTCTGAAAATGCTTTTTTTTGGAAACAGGGGACCCTAAAACATGTATTTCCGGTGAAACCTCGGTATCAAATCTCTAGATGGAGTGCAATATCTTTTCTATACATTATGTACGTAGTACGTGTAGAAAAACTAAAAATACTCTTTGTGATTCCTCCGGAGAAAACTCGGTATAGAATTTATTGGTGGAATACAATACGTTTGCCACCTGCTATGTACACTTAACATACATGCTAGAGAAAGGAAAATGTCTACATTTAATATCCGCTAAAAAGGGAATAGCGCTATTTTTACCTAAAATCGATTTTAAAATTGGACAGGGTGTTTCGCATACAAATTAAAAATTAAATAGCGAAACACTATGAATAGTTTATAAGGTAAGGTTTATGAAGCGTCATAGATAGGAATAAATCCATTTATACATATATAGATATGCTGATATATCGTCTCGTGACGTAGTTTAATGCTTGTTTGGCATTCATTTATTCAATTCTCCTTTATAACGGGTCATCGAGAAGTCGCTCCGCACCTCCCGTGTAACCAAGATTCCCCATGAGTTTGGAATTCTGGTGGCAGCACTGGCTGGCGCGAACGTATGGTGAAAACGTTACTCTGGTTAAGAAAACTGCCAGGTTCACTATATTCCTTGTACATAGAAGCGAAATAAGGGAGTACCATAGGTTAAAGTGATAGTCAAAAGGTGGTTGCTATGTAACTGAAGTTCCTTTGTTTGTATGGACAGGAGTTGACAAATTCCTGTATGAGAAAATTATGTTTTCCATAGCTGAAAATAAAAACAAGGAATATTTAAAAAACGATCAAAACCACGAAAAAGTATATATAACATAAATTGTGTATTTTAATGTGCTCTACATTTGTTGTGTGGTAAGTTTTTGTCCATCTCTTACGGTTTAGCAGTTATGCAAAATTGCGTAAAATTGATCCAGAATAAAGTAGTCTTCAGAGGCTATTCCCAGAAAATTTAAGATATACATTTTATTTGTGAGATAAATATCTTTAATATACGATATTTTAATCAAAATTGTTAGTGCCATTTTTAAGAAAATGAAAATTTTCGAATTTTTTCCATGTAAATGGTAGTTGAGGGGGGATTTGCTTGAAAATCTTCGTGTTGCTTTCTTGGAAGATACCAAACTTAAATTACAAGCTTGGAATGCAACGGTCTTTTGTTTTTGAGTTATGCTGTCCACAGACACACACGCACACACACGGATCTTTTTTGAAAAATATGATGTGTACCATTCACATGCCTTCCTCCATATCCCTGCAACAAATAATTCTTAAAAATCTTATACTTCTATTTACTTTATGCTAATCAGAAAAAAATAGCAGAAATAGTCTTATTACTCGCATCCTTGTAAGTAGAAGCGAAATAAGGGACAACCGTATGTTAAAGTGATAGTCAAAAGCTGGTTGCTATGTCAATGAAGTTCCTTTGTTTATAGGGATAGGAGTTGACAAGTTCCAGTATGAGAAAAGTATAAGTTTTTCATAGCAAAAACCAAAAATAAGGAATGTCACAAAAACGACGAACTCCACGAAAAAAATGTATATAGCATAAATTGTGTGTTTTAATGTGCTCTACATTCTTTGTGCAGTAAGTTTTTGTCCGATCTCTTACGGTTTAGCAGTTATTCAAAATTTAGTAAAATTCATCCAGAATAAACTACTCTTCAGAGGCTATTCCCAGAAAATTCAAGATATACATTTCATTTGTCAGGTAAATATGGTTAATATCCGAAATTTTAATCAAAATCGTTAGAGCCATTTTTGAGAAAATCAAAATTTTCGAAAAAAGTTCCATGTAAAGGGTAGTTGGGTGTGGGGGGATTTTTCTCAAAATCTTCGTGTCACATTCCTGGAAGATACTAAACTTAAATACCAAGTTTGGTATTTTACCGACTTTTCGTTTTTGAGTTATCGTGTTCACAGACACACGGACACACGGACACACACATACACACACACGGACCTTTTTGTGAAAATGCTTTTTTTGGATATTGGGAACCCTAAAACAAATATTTCCGGTGAAATTTCGGTATCGAATTTTTGGTGGAGTGCAATGCTTTCTCTATACACTATGTACATAGTACGTGTAGAGAAAGTAAAAATAATATGCAACTAACCGGTTTAAAGAAGATGTTTACCATTTTCTTGAAGACACAAATACACTCGTTTTAGTTTATTTTCTGACACTGTAATTAATGTCTCCTTTGTTACAGATGTTATGTAATCTTCTATTGCCGTTTTCAGCGCATCGATTGTTTTTGGATTTTCCTTATAGACCGAAGCTTTAGCGGCTCCCCAAAGAAAGTAATCCGGAGAGGTAAAATCAGGAAATCGCGGAGGCCATGGACCTTTGGAAATAGTTTTTCCCCAAAAAATCCCACTAACAGTCCAATGAATTTATATGATGTATGAGTAGTGACGTTATCTTGTTGAAGAAATGCACCATTCAATTCATCTTCATTTAGCGTGAAATAAATGGAAAAAGAATATCCAAGCAATAAACATCTGAATTAATTGAGTTAGGGAAAAAAAAAATTGGCCCAATAATTCGAGAGCGAGAAATCGCATACCATACATCAATTTTCTCTGAATGTAAAGGGGTTTCCTGAATTGCATTAGGATTTTCAGTAGACCATACTCGCGTATTTTGTGGATTTACGCATAAATGGAACCAAGCTTCATTAGTAAAAAAAAAAAAATCCTATCAGACACGTCAATTCTATGGTGCAAAATAAACCTGTGAAACCATTCAAAATACTGAACTCTTTTCCCGGGATCTGTGGGTTTTAATTCGTGGACGACTGATACCTTATATGGATACAAACCTAGTTCTTTTTTGACTGCTTTGTATGCGGAACCGTAAGAAATATAACATTGTTGGGCCAATTTGTTTATTGAGTTCTGTGAACTTTTAACCATTCTATCCGATATATCCGATAGTTTTGGTCTTCCACTTCTAACAGCATTATGCACGGGACCTGACTCCCGAAATGTATTAATTAAATCATGCACAGTATCTCTGTGCGGTAGTTTTGAATTAGGGAACCTGACAACGAAATTTTGTTTCACTTTCTCAGTATAATTTCCACGTTCATTAAAAACGTTTTCCTCTAGAAACACACGTTCCTCTGTAGAATACATTGATTTCGCTTCAGGCACACGTCAGAACTCACAGCATAGTAGACCATACTAACCAGCACAATAAACAAATCATGCTCTCGCAGCCGCTGATAACGCCAATTAATAATTATAACATCCCGTCGGAATCGAAAGCGATAAACCTAGGGATGCCAACCTTTTATCGAGCGGTGGCCAGCAGCAAGGTGCGGAGGAAGTTCTTGATGACCCGTTATAACCAGTTATTTATACTTAGAAATGCGGTCAAACACATCCATATGAAATAATCTTACACTTATAGGTCACGTTAATTTTTTGCTCACTACTCTGTTTCTATCGGTGTGAACAATAGCTTGCTATAGAATTACAGACTTTTGTGCAGTGGTTACTACAGATTTGGATACTCATTTGGTTTGTACTAGAATAGGTATAATTTTTATAAAAAATGGCAAACAAATAAAATAAGGAGTTAAAAACTTAATATTCTTCCTCCAAAAACTGGAAAAATTATTAATCCCAACATTACATTAATTATTATTCATCTTTCTTCTCTTAATTTATATATATGGTACTAAATTAAAATCCTAAGACTGTAGCTCTGTAGAATAACTGTGCTTATGTGATATGAAATTAAATATTTGCATTATATCTTCTTTAAGTTAATGCATCTGTAAATTTTATAAATTCTAATGTAAGTGTGTAAAACATCACATAGCAGTCAGCTTTTGACTATCACTTTAATGGTACTCCCTTATTTCGCTTCTACTTACAAGGAAGCAAGTAATAAGACTACTTCTGCTATTTTTTTCTCAATTAGTATGAAGTAAATACCTAGAAGCATAAGCTTTTTAACAATAATTTGTTGCAGAGATGTAGAGAAAGTCATGTGAATGGAGCACATAAGATTTTTAAACAAATTTGCATTTTCTGTAAGCTGATCTGTTACTCGATATTTGATAACTCCAATACTAGAAATACCATCGGTTTCTAAATAAGTACATAAATAAGTACACTGCCAGAAAGCTTACTCTGGATGTAAAACAAATTAATTTTGCTCACATTTGAGCAGAACAAAACTGTTATTCGAACGCCTTCCTTTCTATTGAGATGGGTCTCTGCCATGCAGAGATAGCTGTTTTGTTGTAATGGGTTGTACTCTACGTTGACCTTTGGTCGCTCTTACTTTGCATAAGGAAATTGGTACGAACTGCCTAGCTCTGTTTATGATTTTTTTTATTTTTTTGGTACTATGGGGTTGATCCACAAGTTTTCATGGAACTATCATGCTCTTGTTTATAATTCCAATACTAGAATTGCCACCCGTTTCTAAATAAGTGCATGAATAAGTACACTGCGAGAAAGCTTACGCCGGTTGTAAAACAAATTAATTTTATGCTCACATTTGAGCAGGATAAACATGTTTTTCGAACGCCTTACTTCCTACCGAGATGGGTCTCTATCATGCAGTGATAGCTGTTTTGCAGTAATGGGTTGCACTCTACGTTGACCTTTGCTCGCTCTTACTCTGCCTAAGGAAATTAGTACCAACTTCCTACCTCTGTTTATGATTTGAGCTTTCTTTTGGTACTATGGGCGTGATCCACAAGTTTGCATGGAAATATAGTGCTCCTGTAAAGCCACTTGTGTAGTACCTGAGTTTCTGTGGATTTGAGAGCTCATCTAGTGCACGAGTGTCATCGACAGGCAGTTGTGGAATTATCGAGCTCCAGCGATAAAATGTGCGTGGCACACCTCATTACCCGAATGAAGTTAGGTGCATACGGAGAAGAATGGCCAGCAGGGGTTAGTATATGTGGCTTCGAAATAAAGTGCATTACAACTGTTTTCCTGAATGCGCTCCTGCGCTCGTAAAGCGAACTACAGCGGATAATAAAAATCTGATGTGTACCATTCACAAGACTTGCTCTACATCTCTGCAACAAATTATTCTTAAAAGGCTTATGCTTTTATTTACCTCATGCTATTCGAGAAAAAATTAGCAGAAATACACCTATTACTTGCTTGTTTGTAAGTAAAGAGGAAATAAGGCAGTACCATAAGTTAAAGTGATAGTCGAAAGCTGGTTACTATGCGACTGAAGTTCCGTTGTTTGTATTAACAGGAGTTGATAAAAGTATAAGTATTTTAAAGCTGAAACCAAAAACAAGGAATATACAAGAAAACGAACAACTCCACGAAAATAATGTATGTAACATAAATTGTGTGTTTTATCGTGCTCTACATTTTTTGTGTGGTAAGTTTTTGTCCTCTCTTACAATTTAGCAGCTATGCAAAATTCCTTAAAATTTATCCAGAATAAAGTAGTTTTCAGCGGCTATTCCCAGAGAATTCAAAACATGCAGTGAATGAAGATGGAGCACCGGTGGAATGCGATGGCGGGGGAAACCGGAGAACCCGGAGTAAATCCGTCCCAACGCCACTCTGTCCACCACAAATCTCACATGCGGTCGCTTGGGATCGAACCCGGGCCGTCTAGGTGAGAGGCGAGTGGTCCAACCACTCGGTCACAACGCGGCCACACGCATTTCGGTGCACAGCAACCAGCTTCTAAAAGATGATTATCGTTTTAGCCCGTGTACTTCCTTATTCCCCTTTTATATAAGACCTTTTGATTAGCATGAAGTGGACAGTAGTATAAGTTTTAGTAAGAATGGTTAGTTACCAATAGCGTATGAGGGGAACACATATATTTGGAAAAAGGGCTGTATGTGTGTATCGGTGAATCAATCTGAGGACAACATAAATTTAAAATCTGATGTGTTCCACTCACATGACATTCTCTACATCTCTGCAACAAATTATTGTTAAAAAGCTTGTGCTTCTATTTACTTCATGCTAATCGAGAAAAAAATTAGCAGAAATAGTCTTATTACTTGCTTCCTTGAGAAATAAGGGAGTACCATAGTTTAAAGTGATCGTCAAAAGCTGGTTGCTATATGACTGAAGTTCCTTTGTTTGTATGGACAGGAGTTGACAAATTCCTAAATGAGAAAAGTAAATTGTTCTAAGCTGAAACCAATCACAAGGAATATGTCAAAAACGATCAACTCTACGCAAAAAATGCACAGTACATAAATTGGGTGTTTTAACGTGCTCTACATTTTTTGTGTGGTAAGTTTTTGTCCATCTCTTACAGTTTAGCAGCTATACAAAATTCGGTAAAATTCATCCAGAATAAAGTAGTTTTCAGAGGCTATTCCCAGAAGATACAAAACATGCATTTTGTTTGCCAGGTAAATATCTTTAATATACGATATTTTTAATCAAAATCGTTAGAGTTAAGTAATTTGTTTCTCCTAAACTAAAATTGAAGGAAACTGCTGCAGAAGAGAGAGGGAAAAGGAAGGAGGGTCACCTTATGTGTCTGAAGGGTTTTAGACTGTTTGAAGATATGCAACTTAGTGGGAAAATGTTTTGAACTTTAAAACTTGATTTACTCGTTTACAGTTTTTTTTAACGTTTTTTGGCATTCAAAATGTTCCACACGATGCAGCTTTTATTCAAGCTCTCTTAAATCATTAGGATAGGTTCTTAACAAGCAAACAAGAGTTTCTGTCATATGATTTTTTAAAATTCCTAATATTGTTTTAAATGTTGATTTTTAAAAATCAATTGTATTATAAAATTTCTTAAAAGCTTGTGTGTTTCTTGCTTTAATATTTTACCTCTAGAATTAACTGTGGTGTAATAAATCCATATGATAGTTCTGTTTCTGATACTTAAATGCATATTTTGAAAATTAAAAAAGCCTCATTTTCAGCTTGTGGAGTGATTTGGTAATTGCTGGTGGAGTATCTTACCCAAGAATCGATGAATCGTTGAATTGTGATGTGGAGCGATTTTTTTAACGACGGAGACGATTCGTATTTGAGACGTTACGAATGCATGTTGTAATGTATATGTATCTTGAGAGAAAATGAAACGGATACCAAAGCTGATGACTTGTCGCACAACAGCCACTGAATGTGAAGGTATTTATGTTTACCACCCACCCAACCTCAATCGCCTTCCACTGCTAGTGACGACATCAGTCTACCACCGTCCCAGTTCCCTTCTATTGCTACTACTATGCACACACTGCATTGTCCACACTTCAAAATTATATAGCATGCTGCGTTAACTTCGGTTCTGTCACGCTATCGGTCCTCGAGATGCTATCCCTAGTGATGATGGAACAATTGATGGAGGGCCCGGAGAAATCCCGCCCAGACGCCCAGACGCCGCTTCGTCCAGCAAAATCCCACTTGCAGGCGCTTGGGATCGAACCTGGGCCGCTCAGATGGGAGACGAGCGGTGTAACCACTCGGCTACGGCACCGCCTTTTGCTTTACTAAAAGAAGGTAATGGAGATGGCGTTTTTACTTTCTCTACACGTACTATGTACTTACTGTATAGAGAAGGTATTGCACTCCACCCAAAACTTCGATACCGAGATTTCACCGGACATGTACATTTTAGGGTCCCCTATATCAAGAAAAAAATATGTTCAGAAAAAGGTCTGTGTGTGTCCGTGTGTCTGAGAACACCATAACTCGAAAAAGAAAAGCCGGTAAACTACTAAACTTGGTATTTAAGTTTAGTATCTTCCAGGGATGCGACACGAAGATTTTGAGAAAAATCCCACAACCCCAAACTACCCTTTACATGGAAAAAATTTCGAAAACTTTGATTGTCTCAAAAATGGCTCTAACGATGTGGATTAAAATTTCGTACATTAAAAACATTTACCTGAAAAATGAAATGTATATGTTAAATTTTCTGGGAATAGCCTCTGAAGACTACTTTACTCTGGATGAATTTTACGGAATTTTGCATAACTGCTAAACCATAAGAGACGGAGAAAAACTTGCCACACAAAAAATGTAGAGCACATTAAAACACACAATATATGTTATATGCATGTTGTTGGTGGAATTGATCGTTTTAAAGATATTCCTTGTTTTCTGTTTCAGCTTTGAAAAACTTACACTTTTCTCATACAGGAATTTTTCAACTCCTGTCCATACAAACAAAAGAACTTCAGTCACGTAACAACCAGCCTTTGGCTATTAGTTTAGCCTATGGTAATCCCTTATTCCGCTTCTAATTACAAAAAGCAAGTAATAAGACCATTTCTACTAATTTTTTCTCGATTAAAGTGAATAAATAGAAGCATAAGCTTTTAACAATAATTTGTTGCAGAGATATAGAGAAAGTCATGTGAATGGAACACATCAGTTTTGTTTTTGCTCAGATGCCTATCAGGCTTGAGGTTCTTTTACGTGCCGTAATCTACGACATGGGACCCACGGCTTTAATTCCCTTCCGAATGAAGCCATCGTCCTCGTCCGGTTTTGAACCCGCGACCTCGAGTATATGAAGTTAGCTTGGAGGGTGACTTTTTAAGAGGGTAATCTGCTAGTGAATACATCACAGTCTACCACTGACCCATTGTCCTTCTATTAGTAGCATTGCGTACACACCTATTATGAACATATCACAATTATATAGCATGCTGCGCTCACTTCGATTCTGTCCCGCTATCGGTCCCCAAGATACTATCCCTAGTGATGATGGAACAATTGGTGGAAACCGGAGGACCCGCTTCGTGCAGCACAAATCCCACATGCAGGCGCTTGGGATCGAACCTGGGCCGCTCAGATGGGAGGCAAGCATTCTAGCCACTCAGCTTTACTTAAGAGGGTAATCGGTAACCACTGACTTGTTGCGACATCTGTTTGATATAGACAAGTTGCGGATTGACCGTAAAGAAGGTGCTAGTTTGCAGAAGTAACATAATCCTCTGCTTGGGCGCCCCATCTAATTCGCGGCGAGGTTGAGGGCGAGGTGAGGGGACGTGACTCGGCAATAAGTTAGTACCCAGAAGTTGCGGTCTTGCAAGGGGAAATTGATGTTATGGTTTGGAAAACCATTAGCTGCACGGTACTGCGATGGTTGGAAAGTAACTGGCAGTTTTCTTCAAGATTGCCGATTCTAATATGGGTGAGAAATTTCCTTGTGATTGCCACTTGTGGAGACTGTCATCTGCTGGAAGGGGTTTGTTAGGTTGCTCACCAATCATAGTGCCATTCACATTAGAATTAAATGCAACCTGAGCATTCACAATGACAAACCTAAACGTAGACAATAACCAATCAAAAATGAAAACAAGTGAACTGCGCCTTGCGAGTGAACAGGTAACTAAAATGACTGATAGAGACGAGAGTGTGGCAGCATTCGTGTACATGCAAACAAGAGTAGCCAATTTGCTTGGTGTTCTATATTTCAATGTACGGTTGTATCGTCGTAGACGATGGTGAATTCAGCCCCTTAATCAAAGACGAATTAACAGGGGAGATTTTCATAATCTACTAAGCTACTTTTCATTATCATAATGAGAGAGAATGATTCGCTGTAACTCAGAAAGTACTCGACAATAACCCCTATTAACCCTAGTTGCGCCGTTTTTAAAAAAAAAATCTGATGTGTTCCATTCGCATGACTTTCACTATATCTCTGTAAAAAATTATTGTTAATAAACTTATTCTTTTATTTATTTCATGTTAATCGAGAAAAATTAGCAGAAATATTCTTATTTCTTGCTTTATCGTAAGGAGAGGCGAAATAAGGGAGTACCATAGGTTAAAGTGAAAGCCAAAAGCTGGTACTTTGTGACTGAAGTTCGTTTGTTTGTATAGACACGAGTTGGCAAATTCCTGTATGAGAAAAGTCTAAATTTTTCAAAGCTGAAACCAAAAACAAGGAATATCTCAAAAAAATGCACATAGCACAAAGCGTGTGTTTTAATGTGCTCTACATTTGTTGTGTGTTAAGTTTTTGTCCATCTCTTACGGTTTAGTAGTTATGCAACATTCACCCAGAATAAAGTAATCTTCAGAGGCTATTCCCAGAAAATTAAAGATATACATTTTATTTGTCAGGTAAATATCTTTAATATACAATATTTTAATCAAAATCTTTAGAGCCATTTTTTATAAAATCAAAATTTTCGAAAAAAGTTCCATGTAAAGGGTAGTTGGGAGTGGGGGGATTTTCTTGAAATATACCAAGTTTGGTTTTTAACGGACTTTACGTTTTTTAGCTATGCTGCCCACAGACACACACATACACACACATACACACAGACACGCACACAAGACAGACACACACATGGACATTTTTCTAAAAATGCTTTTTTTTTTAATTCAGAAGATCTCAAAACATGTATTTCCGGTGAAATCTCGGGATAGAATTTTTGGGTGCATTACAATACCTTCTCTATACACTATGTGCATAGCACGTATAGAGAAAGTAAAAAGTAGCAACCGAACTCCATTATCCGAAGCTTTTCGCCTCAGAGTGACATTACTGTAAGTAATTTTAAAAACACATCGAGTGGTTCTCATTGGTTGATTCCTATGCTACATGTTAACTTTGACTCAAAAGCTTGGCTTTTGCAATCTCCTATGTTAACGTATTACAGTTAAGCCTAGGCAATGCCAATGTAACCATCATGAATGAACCTATACATATATTGACTACAAGCTTCTGTTTCTACGTTACGTCTATGGTTGATTTTCGAATGGCCCTTAAGAATACATAACCGCCAAAGACGCAGTATCATCAGCGTTGCAACACCTACGTGGTTCAGTGGAAATTTACGCGTTCTCATGCATGACTGATCAATTATTTGCAATCTGTTTGATTTCATTCTGTGAAAATGTCGGTTGTGTTATAAACAATGATTCCGTAAGGATTTACATTTATAATCGTTACAACCTTTTATACATCGCGAACATTGCTCTTGTTTTCACTCTCGAAATACCATGAGTGACACTGTCATTTGAAAACGTCTTACTTCCGTAATAAGTAAGTTGATATTACTTTAGCAACAGCGTACCGAGACAACCACGTGTCAGCAAATCAATCTCAAGGTAATCTCTCACCGACAATAGTTCTGTATTATACAGAGCCTTACCTATTGGTTACTGAGACAATATGGCTGCGACAGGTTTCGAGATTTCGTAGAGGTTAGGTTATGTTAGGTTAGCTTAGGTGTGTGTAAATGGACTGTATCAAAATAAGGGTTAAAAATATGACTTTCTCTAGTTACACTACAAACAAACTTCTTACGAAAGATAAGATCTTTCAACACCATGCTAGTCGAGATAAACATTAGCAGAATTGTATTACTTAGTTCCTTATAAATAGAATGGAACTAAGGGAACGCACTAGGCTAAAATGATAGTCAAATGTTTTAAAAGCTGTCATTATGCCATTGTCATTGCAAATCGCTTCTTTGCTTGACCAGGAGTAGAACAAAAGAAAAACAGACACTTCCGTCTGAGAAAAGTATTAGTACTTCACAACTGAAACTAATAACAAGGAATACCTCTAAAACGGTAAGCTCTACGAAAAAAATGTATAAGATATAGCTTGTGTATTTTAACGAGATCTAAATGTTTTGTAAACTAAGTTTTTGTCTATCTCTTACGGTTTACTAGTTATGCCAAATTAAGCAAAATTCATCCAGAATAAACAGGTCTTTAGAAGCTATTCACCACAAAATTCAAGGTACATATTTTATTTGTGATAAAAATGGCTTTAATATGTGATATTTTAATCAAAATCGTTAGAGCCATTTTTAAGAAAAGCAAATATTTCCAAAATGTCTCCATGTAAAGGTTAGTTAGGGGTAGGATCTTGAAAATCTTCGTGACGTATCCTTGGAAGATAGCAAACTTAAATACCAACCTGTTTTTCGTTCTTGAGCTATGCTGTCCATAGACACACACACACAGGGAACTTTTCTGAAAATGTTTTTCAGGGGGCTCCTAAAACGTGTATTACCGGTGATATCTCCAAATCGAATATTTGGGTGGTGTACAATACTTCTCTGTCCCTATGTACATTACACATACGGAGCTAGAGTAAGTAAAAATGCAGTTTTTGAAAATCGGCTCTTCTTTCCAATGCGAAACGCATTTGTTCGATCTGTCTGATTGCGCATGCGCATACATGTTGCTCAGTCGACCAATGGCAGAGTTTCAGTCTGCGGATTCGCGCCGCGTTATTGAAGTGGTGCTGCTAGTGTAACCGTTACTTTTCCACCACCCCCTCTCAAAATAGCAAGTTGCGATATGAAGGGCCCCGTCTCCATTCATTACCGGATCAACCCACTAAAAGCAGGTCTGTTATGACTGAAAATCGATTCTGGCGTCGCTGACCCTTTCCTGAAAGCGTAGTTTTCGCTGTTGGCATTTTCCTGAAATAAAATGAACAGGTATCGCCCCACACTTGTTGCCTGAGAAATGGGACACTAGCATATTTTAAAAACTCGCATTGTATTTAACTTTTAATTATACATATATTCTGGTCATCAGTAGACATAGGATCAACAGGAATACTGGCATGTCCTAACCAGCTGCTCTCTCGCAATACTTCATCACAGAGGTTAATGGTTAGTAGAGACCCGAGTGGATACGTTCTTGTTTACTTGTTTTTACTTTCTCTACACGTACTATGTATATAGTATACAGAGAAGGTATTGTAATGTACCCAAACATTCGATACCGAGATTTCACCGGAAATACGTGTTTTCTGTCCCCCTGAATCCAAATAAAGCATTTTTATAAAAATTGTCCGTGTGTGTGTCTGCCTGTCTGTGTGTGTGTTTGCGTGTGTGTCTGTGTGTATGTCTGTGGGCAGTATAGCTCAAAAACAAAAAGTCCGTTAAAAACAAAACTTGGTGTTTAGGTTGGGCATCTTCCAAGGATGCGACACGAAGATTTTCTTGAGAATCCCCTCATCCCCAACTACCCTTTACACAGAACTTTTTTCGAACATTTCGATTTTCTAAAAATTGGCTTTAACGATTTTTAATAAAATATCGTATATTAAAGATATTTACCTGCCAAAGTGTATATCTTGAATTTACTGGGAATAGCCTCTGAAAACTACTTTATTCTGGATGGATTTTACGGAATTTTACATAACTGCTAAACCGTAAGAGATAGAGAAAAACTTACCTCACAAAATATGTAGAGCACTTTAAAACACACAATTTATGATATATGTATTATTTTCGTGGAGGTGATCCTTTTTGAGATATTCATTGCTTTTGGTTTTAGCTTTAAAAATGTTTTCTCACACAGGGCTTCGTAAATTGCCGTCCATACAAACAAAGGAACTTCAATCACATAGCAACCAGCTTTTGACTATCACTTTAACCTATGGTACTCCCTTATTTCGCTTCTGCTTACAAAGAAGCAAGTAATAAGACTATATCTGCTAATTTTTTCTCGATCAGCATGAACTAAGTAGAAGCATAAGCTTTTTAACAATAATTTGTTGCAGAGATGTAGAGAAAGCCATGTTAATGGAACACATCAGATGTTTATTCATTAGAACAGTACTGTCTACTTGACAACAGGTTTGTTTACCTCTCCATCCGTGGGTTCTTATCAATGACTTGTTTTGTTTCGGCGAGACGGTCGGTCGTAACCTGTATGCGGAACGGCGCACGGTATGAACTTCCTAGCTCTGTTGATGACTAAGTCCGGATTCGTGTATTCATAATGTCTGACACTATCTCTCACGGTCTACCACTTATATGAAAGGCATTAGTCGAGCTAAGAGGAGCTGTATTGCAGTTTCTGCAGTAGATGGAGTTACTTGAGCGTAGAGCGGGTGTGTGAAGGGTTGAGTGTTGCTGTTGAGGGGATGTTATGAGCAGTGTGAATGTCTGGCATGTACCTGAGGGGTCCGATCAGTAGCCCGGAAGCCTTTCAAGATAATCCGGGCAAGATCACATTCCATACGACGAGAGGGCAGATAAGCGACACAGACAGGGATAAGCCCAAAGGAATGTACCACAAACAATTAAGGTATATTGGGAATAAGCATTCAGCAGAATATGAGGCAACACTAACAGGCAAATATTTTTGGCTTACAGTAGGTGAAAAGAATATCTTGGAGCCTCTAAAAGTTAGGCATAAAAACATAGGTTAGTCGCACTATTAAAAGCTTATGATGGTTTAAATGCAGCCGGTCCCAATGACCGCGCTTACTAAAATGCCTCGCTTTGATGCTTCATGACGCAGCGGTTCGTGGGTTCGAGTCCCGCCTCGGGCATCGGTGTTTATGTCTTTGTAAATGTGTGTCTATGTATGTATAAATAGATAAACAAAGGAAATATAGGAAACTAGAAAAAGAGGAAAAAGAAGAGTGGAATACAAAAACAAAATGCATAGATATGCGTTAGAAAGAGGTTTTCAAAACCCGGCATATTACGGACGAAAATTAGGGGAAAAAGGTACAGAACTGACGTAGGAAAATGCCCTTTTGTTAATACGACCGTTAAAGAATGAATAAGTTGCCTAAAGCAGCCTTAAAGGGCTGCCCTTGGACCTTTAAAGAAGTTTAGGGACAATTTAAAGAGAATAAATGACACATACTCAATTTCTGAAATACTTGATATGTAAGTTAATCATTCTGAACACAAAATGGCAAAGTAAGATAAATTCACAATTTATTTATTAATTGCCATGCCCACAAGCACTGTAAGTACTTACAGTAAGGGTTTGAGAGGCCATTAATATTTGCAGTGAAATTAGGAAATGACGTAACACTCAAGACATGTTCTACTTCAAGTAAAGAACTATTTATTAACAAAAGATTGTATAATAAGACCTTGGTCATATAATTTAGATATAGCCTTTCGTTTGTTCACATCAGCTATTAATTTTTTCTTAAAGATCAATAAAATATTGAAAAGCAATTTTGATTTATTATTGTTTCTTTTACAGTTTTTACTTTCTCTATACGTGCTATGTACATAGTGTATAGAGAAGGTATTGTAATGCACCCAAAATTTCGATACCGAGATTTCACCGGAAATAGATGTTTTGGGTCCCCCCTGAATCCAAAAAGGTCAATGTGTGTGCGTGTGTGTGTGTCTGTGTGTCTATGAGACTGTGGACAGCATAGCTCAAAAATACTATATATAGTATTATTAATAATGTAAGATTATTATGTAAGTGAATTTTGTACTTTTAACTCCACTACTGGGCAGTACCCAGTTGCAGAGGATAAATACATAAAAATATATCTAGTACATTTTTACTTTCTCTACACGCACTATGTGAATAGTGTATAGAGAAGGTAATGCACTCCATCCAAAAAGTCTATACCGTAATTTCACCGGAAATATATGTTTTAGGGTCCCTTATATACAAAAAAAGCATTTTCACAAAAAGGTCGTGTGTGTGTGTGTGTGTCAGTAAACACGATAACTCAAAAACGAAAAGTCGGTAAAAAACCAAACTTGGTATTTAAGTTAAGTATCTTCCAGAAGACACGAAGATTTTGAGAAGCATCCGCCCACCCCAAAATGCCCTTTACATGGAACTTTTTTCGAAAAAAAATATTTTCTCAAAAATGGCTCTAACTATTTTGATTAAAATACGGTATATTAAAGATATTTACCTGACAAATAAAATGTAAATCTTGAAATCTCTTGAAATTTCTTAAAAACTATTCTGGATGAATTTTACGGAATATTGCATTACTGCAAAACCGTAAGAGATAGACAAAAGCTTACCACACAATAAATGTAGAACACATTAAAACACACAAATTATGTTATATACTTTTTTCGAGGAGCTTATCTTTTTTTAGATATTCCTTGTCTTTGGTTTCAACTTTAAAAAATGTCTCTCATACAGGAATTTGTCAACTCCTGTCCATACAAAAAAAGCAACATCAGTCATATAGCAACCAGCTTTTGACTATCACTTTAACCTATGGTACTCCCTTATTATCATGAAGTTAATATAAGAATAAGCTTTTTAACAATAATTTGCTGCAGAGATGTAGAGAAAGGCATGTGAATGGTACACATCAGAATTTTGGTACATTTTTTCACTTACTTTCCAACATCTGCACCACTTCAGAGGTTCACCGAAATGGTTATCTTAACTGTTTCTTTGGCCAGTCGATCTGCTGTCTCGTTTCCGACAAGTACCTTAATCCATGTGTACTGGTCTAGCTCCTAATCTTCTTGTTTGCCCTATAAGGTTGCTGTGTAGTGCGTAGGATCATCTATCTCAGGTTCACCAACTGTTTGCCGTTTGAGTAAAGCAAAGAGGGGAGAGTTGCTCAGTGCACCTGCGAATCACATACTGTGCACTGCGCGAACAACGAGGAAAAACAAAAACCAGACAATCTGACGTGTTCACATGACTTTCTCTACATCCCTGTAACAGTTATTGTTAAAAATATATTCTTCTATCTACTTTACGATAAATGAGATAAATATTAGCAGAAAGTGTCTTAATTACTTGCTTCATTGTAAGCAGAAGGAAATAGGCGACTACGCTGGGCTAAAACGATAGTCAAATGTTTTAAAATCTGGTTGCCATGTGGATGAAATAAGTTTCTATGCATGGCCAGGAGTTTACAATTTTTCGTGTGGGAAAAGTTACATTTTAAATCAATAAAAATAATAAAAAACGATCCACTCCACGAAAAAGTGTATATAACATGAAATGTATGTTTTCGTCTATCTCTTACGGTTTGACAGTTACTTCAAATTCATCCAGAATAAAGTAGTCTTCAGAGGATGTTCCCAGAAAGTTCAAGATATACATTTTATTTGTGAGGTAAATATCTTTAATATACGAAATTTTAATCAAAATCGTTAGAGCCATTTTTGAGAAAATCAACATTTTCGAAAAAAGTTCCATGTAAAGGGTAGTTGCGAGTGGGGGGATTTTTCTCAAAATCTTCGAGTCGCATCCCTGGAATATACTAAACTTAAATACCAAGTTTGTTATTTTACCGACTTTTCGCTTTTGAGTTATCGTGTTCACAGCCACACCGATATACGGACACACTGACACACGGACCTTTTTGTGAAAATGCATTTTTTGGATATTGGGTACCCTAAAGCATATATTTCCGGTGAAATCTCGGTATCGAATTTTTGGGTGGTGGGCAATACCTTCTCTATACACTATGTACATAATACGTATAGAGAAAGTAAAAAACAGAAAATCTGACGTGTTCACATGACTTTCTCTACATCGCTGTAACCGTTATTGTTAAAAAATATATTCTTCTATCTACTTTACGATAAATGAGATAAATATTAGCAGAAAGTGTCTTAATTATTTGCTTCATTGTAAGCAGAAGTAAAATAAGCGACTACACTGGGCTAAAACGATAGTCAAATGTTTTAAAATCTGGTTACCATGTGGATGAAATCCGCTTCTATGCATGGCCAGGAGTTTACAATTTTTCGTGTGGGAAAAGTTACATTTTAAATCCGAAACCAATAACAAGGAATATCTAAAAAGCGATCCACTCCTTCAAATTCATCGAGAATAAAGTAATCTTCAGAGGATAAGGAAGTTCAAGATATACATTTTATTTGTGAGGTAAGTATCTTTAATACACAATATTTTAATCAAAATTGTTAGAGCCATTTTTGAGAAAATCAAAATTCTCGAAATTTTTTCCATGTAAAGGGTAATTAGAGGTGAGGGGATGTTTCTCAAAATATTCGTGTCACATCCCTGGAAGAAAATAAACTTTAATACCAAATTTGGTATTTTACCGTCTTTTCGTTTTTGAGAAATCGTATTCAGAGACATACGGACTCACGGTCTAATGTGTCCCTTATTTCCCTCCTACTTACATGAAAGCAAGCAATAAGACCATTTCTGCCATTTTTTTCGCGATTAACATGAAGTAAATAGAAGACTAACCTTTTTAACAATAATTTGTGACAGATGTAGAGAAAGTCATGCGAATGCAACACATCAGATTTTTACTTTCTCTACACCTACTATGTACATAGTGTAAACAGGAAGTATTGTATTTCACCCAAAAATTCGATACCGAGATTTCACCGGAAATGCATGTTTTATGACCGCCTAAATCCAAAATAAAGTACTTGTAGAAGAAGGTCCGTGTGTGTGTGTGTGTGTGTGTGTGTGGACAGTACGACTCTCACTCTCCGCGTGGTTCTCTAACCACTGAGCTACTGTGACAATATAATCTACTAATTGTAGGTAGTTAATTCCCCTGTTGTAGCTTTACGATTGGTAGAAAAAATGCTTTATTGCATCTGTTGCGTTAGTGTTTACACTTCGGATATGACATACCCATATTTTCATTTTTCAGTTTTTACTTTCTCTGCACGTACTAATACATAGTGAATAAACCTATTATATAACCCAAAAATTCGGTACCGATATTTCACCGGAAATAAATATTTTGAGACCCCCTGAATCAAAATTTAAGTATTTTTAAAAAAAAGGTGTATGTGACTATGTGTGTGGAAGCATGTCCCTAAAATGAAAATACCGTTAAAAACTAAATACGAAGATTTCGAGCAAAATCCTAAGCTACTCTTTGCATGGAATAGTTTTCAAAGGTTTCAATTTTCTCAAAAATGACCCTTACGATTTCAGTTAAAATGAGTTATTAAAGATATTTACATGAAAAATAAAATGTTAAATTTTCTGGGAATAGTCTCTGAAGACGTCTTCAGTCTGAATGACTTTCGCAGAACTGGTAAACACAAAACTTAAACTTATTACAGAGAATATGTAAATCTCGTCAAAACATACAATTTATTTTATATTTTTGTTGCGGAGCTAACCGTTTCTTAATGTAACCGTTTTCAGTATATTCTTCGTTATTGGTTTGAATTGTCAAAGCACACAATTTATGTCAAATTTGATGTGAAGCTAAGCGTTTCTGATATGTAACTTGTTATAAGTTTAAATTTTCCAATATATATATATATATATATATATATATATATAAAAGAAAGTCGTGTTAGTTACACTATTTATAACTCAAGAACGGCTGAACTGATTTGGCTGAAAATCGGTGGGGAGGCAGCTGAGAACCAGGAGACGGACATAGGATACTTTTTATCCCGTTCATTTGTTTAACATGGTATAACAAAACGCAACAGACAGCTAAACGCATTGTTGTCTATGGCCTTGTTTCGAGTTTCTATTAGCTTATTGCGCCGATATTATCATTAACAATGCCGCGACCAAGACAATCAAATTTTTCGCAACAAGCCGTAATGCAACTAGGATTCGAAACATTGCGAATGAAATTGCACGTGAAGAGCAACTATCCAATTAAATGTTTAAACTCCTTGAATGTGCCTGGCTTACCACCGCACAATTTACGACTAAAGGTTGGCTCCGTAGTAATCATGCTTCGAAACATAAACCAACCAAAACTGTGCAACGGAAGGCGTTTGGTGGTAAGTAAATTGATGAACAATGTGATTTACGCGACGATACTCAAAGGAAAATTCAAAGGTGAGGAAGTTCTCATTCCGAGGATCCCGATGATCCCAACTGATTTGCCGTTTGAGTTTAAACGACTTCAATTCACCAATAACAAGGTCAATCCTTGAAAGTTTGTGGTCTGAATCTACAAAATCCATGTTTTTCCCATGGTCAATTATATGTGGCTTGTTCACGGGTCGGAAGACCATCTGCGTTATTTGTTCTTGCGCCTGATAATAAAACAAGAAATGTCGTCTATCACAAGATGCTTCACTGAAGAGTGAAACTCATGCACCAAAATACACGGCCAATAAATAATCATTAAAATACTTGATTTTTTTATTTATATTTATTATCCTAATAAAAATGTGAACTTATTAAATTCCAAAATCTGCTCATTTATTGCTTCTAAGGCGGAAGAAAGTTCGCCGGGTCAGCTAATATTGAATAAGCCTAGCAATTAATTTACTCTCCTTTATTCCCTTGCTTTCTCCCTACAGAAACATTATATACAGAAGCTTCATTAAAATATTTTCTAGTTAAAACCATTGCTTTTTATTTTCTCTACACGGACTATGTACATAGTGTATAGAAAAGGTATTGCATTTCACCTAAAAATTCAATACCGGGATTTCTCCGGAAATAGACGTTATAGGCTGCCCTGTGTCCAAAAAAAGGTCCGTGTTTGTGGGTCGTTAAAATAATAAACTTGGTATTTAAGTTAAGTATCTTCCAGGGATGCAACACGAAGTTTTTGAGAAAAATCCCTTTACCCCAAATATCCCTTCACATGGAAAAAGTTGAAAAGTTTTGATTTTCTGAAAAATGGTTTTAACAATTTTGATTAAAATGCCATATACTAAAGATTATTTTTTGATAGTTTAACGTCCTTTAACCTGGTTGGCCATATCGGAGGATGAATGAAATTGGTGAAATGATGCTCAAATGATCTCGGGGTCCACGGAGCTTAAAGTTACTCGACATTCGTCTTCTCAGGATAAGGGAAAACCCCCCCCCAAAATATTATCCGGGTAACTCACCCTAAATGAGATTCGAACTCACGACCTTTTGAATGTGAGGCAGACACGCTACCACCACACTACCCAGGCTGGATCTAAAGATATTTATATGGAAAATAAAATGTATACTTTGAATTTTATAGGGATAGCATTTGAATTTTGCGGGATTTTACTTAACTAGTAAACTATAAGTGGTAGAGAATTTTCACTTTACTGAACATGTAGATCTTGTTAAAACACACAATTTATGCAATATACATTTTTTAGGTGGAGTAGGTCGTTTTTGAGACATTGCTTGTTATTGGTTTCAGCAATAAAATGCTTATATTTTTCTCATTCAGGAATTTGTCAGCTCCTGTCCACAGAAACAAAGGAATTTCAGTCACATAACAACTAGCTTTTGATTATCACTTTAACATATGGTACTCCCTTATTGCGCTGCTAATTACAAGAAAGCAAGTAATAAGGCTATTTCTGTTTTTTTTTTTTTTTCTTCTCGATTAGTATGAAGTAAATAGAAGCATAAGCTTTTTAACAATAATTTGTAGTAGAGGTGTAGAGAAAATCATGGGAATAGAACACATCAGATTTTTATTTTTTGTGATTACCTTTGCGTAGTATTTGATTTGTCTTGCATTCAATGTTCGGTTCTAATTGTGAAGCGATAATATTCGTGCCCTGAAAACAAAAGCTAGTCTCGGAGAAACGAGTGTTGGCGAGAATCTTTGTGTTGACGGCTGTCGAGAATCAGACAGGCAGAAAAACAAAAACCTCCCACCGTCTGGCTTGAGTTATTTTCAGAACCATCGGCTTCACGAAGCAAGTGCGTCGCGTTCTCTGTTATCCCCGTGTTACTTTCCAATCTGCCGAATATGGAATGTTAAATATGGAGGCGCACAGGTTTACCAACACGCAATAATGTACGGATAATGGCATTAACACGCTCCAATCGCTAGCCGAGCATTGTTCCCAAGTTTTCACCTACCGCTGCGGAACAATGGGCCGGCTTGTAAGATCCGCAGTCCTACCTACATTACGGAGCAAAAGCAAACACCAAGAAGGAGAAGAACGTCGTCTTTTGTCTGAGTACTCTCTCGCCGTTTTAATCCTTTCTGGATAGCGGGCCCGTCACATGGCGCTGTGTAGATTTACTGTAATGTTGGTAACACTGGCGAGGAAAGCCCTCCATAAGGACTCGGCTCTCGGAGACTTAACTGTTAGTACTCTTCCGAATTTGCATAACAATACCCGGGCTAGCTATCTCGTACTGACGTGCACCTCCGCCGCGCAGCGGTACAGTCTCTACAAAAAATCTCATGTTTTGTATTCACATGCTTTTGTATCCCTTTGAAGCTATCTAAACTATTTTTACTTTCTCTACACGTACTATGTACATAGAGTATAGAGAAGGTATTGTATTGTACCCAAAACTCGATTCCGAAATTTTACCGGAAATACATGTTTTGGGACTCCCAGAACAAAAAAAAAAATAGAAAAATATCCGTGTATGTGCGTCTATAGACGGCATAGCTCAAAAACGAAATGCCCGTTAAATACCAAACTTGGTATTTAAGTTTAGTATCTTCCAGGGATACGACAGGAAGATTTTGAGAAAATTTTCCCCACCCCAAACTACCCTTTACATGGAACTTTTTTTCGATTTTTTTTTATTTTCTCAAAAATGGCTCTAACGATTTTGATTAAATGTTCGTATATCAATGATATTCACCCGTCAGATAAAATGTATATCTTGAATTTTCTGGGAATAGCCTCTGTAGAGTACTTTATTCTGAATGAATTTTACGGAATGTTGCATAACTGCTAAACCGTAAGAGATGGACAAAAACTTGCCAAACAAAAAATGTAGACCACTTTAAAACACACAATTTATGTTATATGCATTTTTTTCATGGAGTTCATCATTTTTGGTTTCCTCTTTAACAACTTTTACTTTTCTCACACAGGACTTTTTCAACTCCTGTCCATACAAACAAAGGAACTACAATCACATAGCAACCAGCTTTTGACTATCACTTTAACCTATGGTACTCCCTTATTTCGCTTCTACTTACAAGCAAGCAAGTAATAAGATTATTTCTGCTAATTTTTTCTGATTAGAATGAAGTAAATAGATGTATAAGCTTTTTAAGAATAATTTGTTGCAGAGATGTAGAGAAAGTCATGTGAATGGTAAACATCAGATTTTTACTTTCTCTACACGTACTATGTACATAGTGTATAGTGAAGGTGTTGTATTGTACCCAAAAATTCGATTCCGAGATTTTACTGGAAATACATGTTTTGGGATACCTTGAACTAAAAAGCAATAAAATAGAAAAATATCCGTGTATGTGAGCTTTTAGGTGGCGTAGCCCAAAAACGAAATGCCCGTTACATACCAAACTTCATAATTAAGTTTAGTATATTCCAGGGATACGACACAAAGATTTTGAGAAAAATCCCCCCACCTCAAACTACCTTTACATGTAACTTTTTTCGATTTTTTTTATTTTCTCAAAAATGGCTCTAACGATTTTGATTAAAGTTTCATGTATCAAAGATATTTACCCGTCAAATAAAATGTATATTTTGAATTTTCTGGGAATAGCCTGTGTAGACTACGTTATTCTGGATGAATTTTACAGAATTTTACATAACTACTAAACCGTAAGAGATGGACAAAAACTTGCCAAGCAAAAAATGTAGATCACTTTAAAGCACACAATTTATGTTACATGCATTTTTTTCATGGAGTCGATCGTTTTTGAGATATTCCTTGTTTTTGGTTTCAGCTTTAAAAACTTATACTTTTCCCACACAGGACTTCGTCAACTCCTGTCCATAGAAATAAAGGAACTTCAGTCACATGTCAACCAGCTTTTGACTATCACTTTAAGCTATGGTACTCCCTTATTTCGCTTCTACTTACAAGGAAGCAAGTAATAAGAGTAGTTCTGATAATTTTTTTCGATTAGGATTAAGTAAATAGAACAATAATGTGTTTCAGAGATGTAGAGAAAGTCATGTGAATAGAACAATTCAGAATGTTTACATGGAAGCATGTAATAAGATTATATAAGCTATTTTTTCCTAGATTAGCATGAAGTAAAATAGAAGAATAGGCTTTTTGACAGCAATTTGTTGTAGAGAGTCATGTGAATGGAACACAGATTTTTTTGATGGCATATAGGTATTGAATTTCTGGGTAGAATACAATTCTTTGTCTAAAATGGGTAAGTAGTGGAAAAATTGCAAACAGATGAGTGAATATCTGTAGCAGTGCATTAAATCTGTTTACTCTCCAAGAGACAATTACGGTGTATGGCAGGGTGCTGGGTATCCAGGCGAAGTGATACGCTCTCGGGCACATGCTTAATGGCCGGCTGTTGCTGCAGTTTCTAACCTAATGTTGTTCGTCATGCAGAGCATCATCTTGTCTAAAACTGCAACTATCTGCTTCATGCATTTGTGTTACCGTGGAAATAATCACACGTGAGAAAATCATGTTCACACACTTCAACATTTTTTGATGCTGTTTTACATACTCTAACGCGCCCACAGTAGGCAGAAAAGGTGTGTCTTGCGCCCAAAAATTATTTTTTCTACGAGCGAACGTAACTGAGGGTAGAGAAAGTAATGTGAATGTAACACATAAGCGTTTTTTTCATTTTGATCATGTAAATAGAATGAACTTTCAAGGTCGTCACATAGTGATCAGCCTTTAAAGGATATGGCTAATGCTTTACATTCGTATAATTTTCTTATTTCCCTTGACGCACTGGAAATAACTAATAACACTATTTCTGTTGCTATTTATATAGTTTAACACGAAGTAGATAGAGTAATGTGAATGGAATGCAACACATTCTTCTGTTACCAGCTAGCTCCTCAGTGGTAGATATGTGTTCGTATGTGTGAGATTTGAAGACTTAATTTGATAAGAATGATTAATGCATGATAATTTAACTGATCTGCATGAAAGAGTTGTCAATTGTTTAAACAAGAATAATCAACTGTTCCCGAATCATATTAAATATGCTATTATATATGTATTAAAATATATGTTGTAGGAAATACTTATTCGCGTAGTAAAGTAACAAGCTTGAGTTATATAACTTATTTAAATACTATACGGCGAATCCCTTAGCAATCACTGCTAAATTTTAGACGACTGCGGTAACACTTCCATGACTTGTAGTCGCCCTCCGTGGTGTATTGGTTACCATGCTAACCTCATATACCAAAGGTCGCGGGTTCAAACCCGGCGGAAAACGATGGATTTTTGTGCATAAAATCCTTAGCATGGCTTCCTTCGGAAAGGAAGTAAAGCCGTTGGTCCCGCGTCGTAGATTTATGGCACGTAAAAGAACCTCAAGCCTGATAGAGAGACCTCTGGGTAAAATTAAAATTGGTCTTTCACGCCCAGTATAGAATGGGACGCTGAGAACCACAGCAGCTAAAGAACGTCCATAAATAAAGCTCCATTTCCATTTCATTTCCATGACTGGAAACATAGGAGAAACGAAGTGCAAAAGGCACCAATCACTACATTATAGTACTCCATGTCCGTCTGTTACTGACTACACCATCTTTAAACAGTTGACTAAGTTGATTCAGTTTATTGAAACTGTTTCTGCAAGATTTATCGCGACTCGCACGAAAAAAATTTTATGTTTTCCATTCACATGACTATATCTACATCTCTGCAACAAATTATTGTTAAAAATTTTATGCTTCTTTTTATTTCAAGCTAAACGAGAAAAAATTAGCAGAAATAGGCTTGTTACTTACTTCCTTGTAAGCAGAACCGAAATAAGGGACTACCATGGGTAAAAGCGAGTCAAAAGCTGGTTTTTTTTTTTGTATGGACAGGAATTGATAAATTGCTGTTAAGTTTTTCAAAGCTGAAACCAAAATCAAGGAATATCTCGAAAAAGACTAACTCCATATATATATAAAATAAGATTATAATATAAATTGTGTGTTTTAATGTGATCCACATTTTCTGTGTAGTAAGTATTTGTCCAGTTGATTTAGCAGTTATGCAAAATTCCGTAAAATTCATCCACAATAAAATAGTCTTCAGAGGTTATTCAATATATGCATATTATTTGTCCGGTAATTATCTTTAATATACGATATTTTAATCAAAATCGTTAGAGCCATTTTTGAAAAAATCAACATTTTCGAAAAAAGTTCCATTAAAGGGTAGTTGGGAGTAGGAGATTTTCTTGAAAGTCTTCGTGTCGCATCCTTGCAATATACCAAACTTAACTAGCAAATTTGATATTTAACAACACACACACGCATACACACACAATTCTTTTTCCAAAAATGCCTTTTTTGGATTCAGGGTGACCCAAAACATGTATTTCCGGTGAAATCTCGGTATCGAAATTTTAGGTGCATTACAATATCTTCTCTATACACTATGTACATAGAACTTGTAGAAAAAGTACAAATGATTATTCTGAGTAATATAAGATAATAGTATTATAATATCACATGCAATGTTACGAGAACAAATAATGCAAAACTGCCTTTATTTCTTAGAATCAGGACTTAAGAGAGCTCAGGTGATCATAATTTGTTCCTTCATCTCTGCGTTTTGTTTCATAAAGTCAAGCCATTTGCAATTATTTCTCTGGTCTGACTAGGTAATACCTTGTCACTTAACTTTGAAAACGTAGTAGCCAGGTTTATAACTGCTGCAAAAATAAAATAAATTATATCCTGCATTCTTTGAATATCTAAATAGATGCGAAACACTTTCTATGCAGGCTGCACAAAGTTTTGCTCGCTGTCGTAAAAGTATCATATCGAAAACTCCAAGTAAGCCAAGCTTGGCAACTGGGTTGGCGGTCTAGGTCACGATTCCAGAAGTTTTGCGCCCGCTGTACTTGAGTGTGCATTTTACGGAGAGAAAATCACTATTGCGATCTAGGGGCCGGATTCGATCCCAAACACCCTCATGTGGGATTTGTGGTAGACGAAGCGGCGTCTGGGTGGGTTTTCTCCGTGTCCTCTGATTTCTTACGCCACTCATTCCACCAATTGCTCCATCATCACCTTTCCTTGCATTTCATATCATCCACTTCCTCACGCTTATACCTGACTATGGCCGATCACTCCCGGGTTCTCCATTCTGTGATTTCTTGTCGTTGGGGCTCCTACAGTCTTCTTTCTGCCAGCCGTCACATTGCAAATTTTAGTTTTAAATTTGACTCTGCCATTGGTCAATTGACTAACATAGCTGCCCATGCACAGGCAGACATAACGAACGCAAAACTGTGCATTTCGCATTGGAAGGAAAAACCAATTTTCAGAAAGTTCATTTTACCCCATATTTTGATCCAGTTAATTTACATACACCTAACATAGCCTAACATCGACGAAATTTCGAAACTTGTCGTTCACCTGTCATATTATCTTCGTAACCAATAGGAAAAGCTCAGGTAAGAGCAATAGTCTAAAACTGAACTATAATCTGCAATCTCGCCCGCTAGGCACCTGCTTGTAAATCCTAGGGAGGTGTTAGTCCTAACTAGGTGGACTGACTACACGATGTAGGTCAATAGGAAAATATTTATAAAACGCCAAATGAGAGATACCCAAGTTATAGACCACAAAGATGGAGAAATATAATAAGACCTAAAAATCTGATGTGTTCCATTCACATGAGTTTCTCTACATCTCTGCAAGAAATTATTGTTAAAAAGTTTATGCTTCTATTTACTTCATGCTAATCGAGAAAAAAAGAGCAGAAATAGTCTTATTACTTGCTTCCCTGTAAGTAGAAGCGAAATAAGGGAGTACCGTAGGTTAAAGTGATAGTCAATAGCTGATTGCTATGTGACTGAAGTTCCTTTGTCTGTACGGACACGAGTAAACAAATTTCTGTATAAGAAAAGTAAAGTTTTTAAAGCTGAAACAAAAAACAGGAATATCTAAAACAAAAAACAAAAAAAAAAAACAACAAAATACAAAAAAAAAAAAAAAAAAAAGATCAACTCTACGAAATAAATGTATATAACTAAATTGTGTGCTTTAACGTGCTCTACATTTATTGTAAGGTAACTTTTTCTCCATCTCTTGCGGTTTAGCAGTTATGAAAAATTCCGTAAAATTCGTCCAGAATAAAATAGTCTTCAGAGGCTATTCCCAAAAAATTCAAGGTATACATTTTATTTGTCAGGTAAATATATGTAATACACGATATTTTAATCAAAATCTTTAGGTCCATTTTTGAGAAAATCAACATTTTCGAAAAAAAGCTCCATGTAAAGGGTAGTTTGGGGTGTGGGGATTTTCCTCAAAATCTTTGACTCACATCCCTGAAAGATACTAAACTTAAATACCAGGTTTGGTATTTTACCGACTTTTCGTTTTTGAGTTATGTGTTCACAGACACACGGACACACACAGGGATCTTTTTCTGAAAATTCTTTTTTTTTTTTATACAGGGGACCCTAAAACATATATTTCGGGTGAAGAAAAAACATTTCTTTCTTTAATTATTCCGTTGAAAATTCATTCAATTACACAATTTAGCACCAAATTAAGCAGAATGTTCTGGAGTTTCAATTCCTTGTCACTAGATATGCAGATGTTTATATTTTATTCCTAATTGCATTGTTGGCAGCTGTTTAGACATTTTGTTCTTGTAACCAACGTGAAAATGCAGTACGATATAGAGCTGAGTCAAGGATATTTTCAGCAAAATGGCGCTACATGCCATACATCAACTGAATCCATGAACCTAATTGCAAGCTTCTTTGACGATTGCATAATTTCCAGGAACTTTGGACACCGAGATCTTCAGATTTGACTCTTTCTATCGGTTTACTTAAAAGACAGGGTTTACGTCACACGTCCCCAGACATTGGACGATCTGAAGCACAACATCACAATGTAGATTCAAGATATTGACAACAGAGTCCTCCAACGAGTGGCCAATAATATGGAACGACGTGTTGAGTTTTGCGTTGTGCAGGATGGTGGACATTTTCAACATTTGCTATAGAGGTAAATAATCTCCCAAAATTCCTCTACAATTTAGGTATAATAATTTGTCGCCAGTATAATGAAAGAAATGTGTCAGCTGTATATAAATCACACTGTAGTACGTATAGAGAAAGTAAACGCCATGAATTTATCAGACGTAGCAGGCAAAAGAGTTCAACGCTTGAAGAAGAAGAAGAAATAAAATTACAGCATGGGAGATTAAATCATTTTATTCATGCGCGTTTTATGTGAAGTGCTGGACCGGATTTGAGGTCGCTCAGAATTCCCGTAGGAATGAAAACGGATCCAAACTTGAGAGGCCACGTTAGACCCCGTGGGATCCGGAGAGGAAGGTATCCGATATCATATATAGAGGTCACTCGCTCTGCATTGCGTCGTCTTGCAATACCAACATTGCAAACTTCACAGCCACGCCTAAAATCGACTCTCGCGCGCGTTTTCGATTTCCTATAAACCCACGGGGCTTATGGGCCGAGTATGGTGGACATTCTGAGTCCAGACTACAAACACCAAGTGTATTTCTTATGTAGGTTTAAATTTCGAACCCAGCAGAAGCACCAACACAGCGAAATTAAAACCCCTGCTCCCATCCTAGGTATATCATATCAAAACCAGATATCTGCAGATTATTAAAACGCCGGCCTTTGTTCACTGTCAGGCCAATGTAATTAAAGGGAGACCTCTAGCGGCAACATCACAAAACCAAAATCAGACGCTGCCAAATTAAACCAAACTAATTATCTGTAGACTGGTGGTAACAATGTGCTGCCATCTATTGTGCAGTTCTTTTTTTTTTTTAACCGCGATAACACCTCGCTTTGATGGGAAACATAAGGGTGGATATGAAATATGACAAGTGTTAATTTAAAAATTGTTTATAATGAGGAGTCAGAACGGAAAGTTTGTTTGTATTGTTCTCTGTTGGAAATATATTGTCAAATGGTAGATTCGACTCCAGTACGCGAAGTGCTATAACAACATAATTTCAGCTTCTCCGAGAGTAAATTTTCAGAGCTTATGCCTTGTCACCATTTAGTTTATATTTAAAAAATCTTATGTGTCACACTCACATGACTTTCTCTAGCTGTTCTACAAACCTCATGCATAAGCTTCTTCTTCTTTCTGCATCTTGCTAATCGTGGTACTCATTAGCACAATGTTCTTATTATTTAGTTCCGTATAAGTAGGAAGAAAATAAGGGAATACACTAGGCTAAACCAATAGTCAAATGTTTTAAAAGCTGTCGTTATGCGATTGACATTACAAATCGCTTCTTTTCTTGGCCAGGAGTAGAACAAAAGAAAAACGGACACTCCCGTCTGAGAAAAGTATAAGTACTTCACAACTGAAACTAATAACAATGAATACCTCGAAAACGGTAAGCTCCACGAGAAAAATGTATGCGACATAACTTGTGTATTTTAACAAGACCTACATTGTTTGTATAGTAAGTTTTTGTCTATCTCTTACGGTTTACTAGTTATGCCAAATTAAACAAAATTCATTCAGAATAAACAGGTCTTCAGAAGATATTCCCAGAAAATTAAAGATATACATTTTATTTGTTAGGTAAATATCTTTAATATATGATATTTTAATCAAAATCGTTAGAGCCATTTTTAAGAGAATCAAAATGTTCGAAAAAAGTTCCATGTAAAGGGTAGTTTGGGGTGGGGGGATATTTCTCAAAATCTTCCTGTCGCATCCCTGGAAGATTTTAAACTTAAATACCAAGTTTGTTATTCTAGCGACTTTTCATTTTTGAGTTATCGTGTTCACAGGCACACGGACCTTTTTTGGATACAGGGGACCCTAAAACATATATTTCCGGTGAAATCTCGGTATCGATTTTTTGGTGGAGTGCAATACCTTCTCTATACACTATGTATATAGTACGTGTAGAGAAAGTGAAAAAAAAATGCCTCTACAAGTTATGAAAATCATGAAAACTGAAAATTAAATCTTGAAAATTAAATTATTGAATCTCTTGTTTGCCGTATAGGTGCGCTAACCAAGTGCAGCAGCCGACAGAATTAATCGTGCTATTGTCCACACCGTTCTTGTTCACATTTTAGTTACATCGGACTGTATAGCCTACGAGGTTCATTGCAATGTAATGATTTAAGTTACTTTTAGGGTGTTTAGCTGACTTGTTCATCAGCATAAGCGCTGTTATTAATATTGTAAGAAGATTGAATTGTCTTACGACAAATAATAATAATAATAATAATAATAATAATAAATTCTGAATTAAATTTTAAGGGAATGACGGCCACGCGCACGGAATGGCGACCACATGACCGCCATTACCTTCACGAGCAACGTTACAGAAAATGCTTCATAACCAACAAATGGTGTGTTCTCTCTCAAAACAAAAATTATTCCAATAATCAGCAATAAATACGCTACTCGTTTTATAAAAAGATTGAACAAATGTAAAACAATGAAATATACTTACAATGTCTGGATTTTCTGGACGAAATTATAAGAAAACTGCCAACTACAGAAAAACACTTCTAACCTCGTAAACTTACAACTCAGCAATGCAGTTACTATTTAAATAGTTCTATCTCTTTGCGAACAGAGCGCAAAACACGATAGACATTTCTATGTCATTACGAAGCGATAATACAGCGATGATCGCCATTCTCTGCTGTCCATCATTACCTGCTTCTCCCTTATTTTAAAATCGAAACTAATAATAAGGAATACATAACAAACAGTCAACTTCACGAAAAAATGTATATAACATAAATTGTGTGTTTTAACTAGCCCTATATTTTTGTTCTAAAAGTTTTTACCTATCTCTTACGGTTTAACAGTTTTGTAAAATTCAGCAAAACTCATCCGGGAATAAAGTCTTCAGAAACTATTCCCAGAAAATTCAGGATACACATTTTATGTGTCATGTATGAATCTGCAATATATGATATTTTAATCAAAATTGTCACAGCCATTTTTGAGAAAATAAAAATTTTCGAAATTTTTTCCATGTAAAGGGTAGTTGGGTTGGCGGATTTGCTTGAAGATCTTCGAGTCGCGCTTGGAAAATACTGCACTTAAATACCAAGTTTGGTTTTTGAACTATGCTGCCTGAAGACACGCACACACACATACACACACATAGACATTTTTCTAAAAATGTAATGACTTCCTCACTATCTCGGTAACGAATTATTATTAAATAGCTAAGTCTTCTATCTACTTCATGCTAATCAGGTAAACATTAGCAGAAATTCCCTTATCACTTGTTTCCTTGTAAGTAGGAGAGAAATAAGGAAATATACAGGCTAAAGCGATAGCCAAATATTTTAAAAGCTGATTACCATGTGAATGAAATCTGTTGTTTTACATGCCAGGAGTTGACAAATTCCCATATGAAACCAATAACAAGGAATATCTAAAATTGGTAAACACTACGAAAAAAAAAGTATAGACATAAATTATGTGTTTTAGCGAGCTCTACATTTTTGTGCAGTAAGTTTTTATGCATCCCTTACGGTTTACCACTTACTTAAAGTTCGGCAAAATTCATTCTGAACGAATAGGTCACAGAAGATATTCGTATAAAATTCAAGATACGCATTTTATTTGTGATGCAAAGAGTTATAATATGCAGTATTTTAATAAAAATCGTTGGAGGCATTTTTGAGAAAAACGCAACTTTCAAAATGTTTTCTATATAAAGGATAGTGTGGGGTGGGGGATTTGTTTGAAACGTTTGTGGCGCATCCTTGGAAGATTGTTCTTAAATACCAAGATTCGTTTTTTACCTATGCTGCCCATAGATATACACAAACACATACGCACGCGTGCGCTCGGACATATTTTTAAAAATCTTATATGTTCCACTCACATGACTATCTCTGCATCTCTGTAACGAATTATTATTAAAAAGCTAAATCTTTTATCTGCATTATGCTAATCGAGATAAACATTAGCAGAAATTGTCCTTATACACAGGCTAAAGTGATAGTCTCGTCCTTTAAAATATAGGTTTTTCTTGTAGACTTGATTATTCTCGAGATATTATTTGTTATTGGTTTGAATTTAAAGCTTTTCTTAAACGGGAGCAGGCAAAGCAAAGCAAACCACACTTCAATTTTTGCACACAACGACCACCTTTTAAAATATTTGACGATCACATTAAACCTGATGAATTCCCACATACAAGGAACATTTCTGCTAATGTTTATCTAAATTAACATGACGTATATAAAGGAACAATCTTTTTTAAGAAAAAAGTATTTGTGGCACAGCTACAGAAAGTTTTGTGAATGGAACACATCAGAATTTTTTCGGACTCAGCGGGCCTTAAAACATATATTTCCGGTGAGATCTTGGTATTGAAATTTTGGGTGGAATACAATGCTTGATTTTATGTGTTCCATTCACATGACTTTCTCTACATCTCTGCAACAAATTATTGTTAAAAAGCTTATCCATCTATTTACTTCAAGCTAATCGATAAAAAAATCTGATGTGTACCATTCACATAACTTTCTCCATATCCCTGCAACAAATAATTCTTAAAAAGCTTACACTTCTATTTACTTAATGCTAATCAGAAAAAATTAGCAGAAAAAGTCTTATTTCTCGCATCCTTGTAAGTAGAAGCAAAATAAGGGACAACTGTAGGTTAAAGTGATATTCAAAAGCTGGTTGCTATGTCAATGAAGTTCCTTTGTTTATATGGATAGGAGTTGACAAGTTCCAGTATGAGAAAAGTATACATTTTTCATAGCAGAAACCAAAAATAAGGAATGTCACAAAAACGACGAACTCCACGAAAAAAAATTACATAACATAAATTGTGTGTTTTAATGAGCTCTACATTTTTTGTTAAGTACGTTTTTCTCCATCTCTTACGGTTTAGCAGTTATTCAAAATTTAGTAAAATTCATCCTCAATAAACTACTCTTCAGAGGCTATTCCCAGAAAATTCAAGATATACATTTCATTTGTCAGGTAAGTATGTTTAATATACGAAATTTTAATCAAAATCGTTAGAGCCATTTTTGAGAAAATTAAAATTTTCGAAAAAGTTCCTTGTTAAGGGTAGTTGGGAGTGGGGGGATTTTTCTCAAAATCTTCGTGTCGCAACCCTGGAAGATACAAAACTTGAATACCAAGTTTGCTATTTTACCGACTTTTCGTTTTTGAGTTATCGTGTTCACAGACACACGGACACAGGGATACACGGTCACACACACACACACACACACACACGGACCTTTTTGTGAAAATGCTTTTTTTGGATATTGGGCCCTAAAACATATATTTCCGGTGAAATCTCGGTATCGAATTTTTTGGTGGAGTGCAATACTTTCTCTATACACTATGTACATAATGCGTATGGAGAAAGTAAAAATAGCACAAATAATCTTGTGACTTGTTTCCTTGTAAGTAGATGGGAAATAAGGGAGTAGCATAGGCTAAAGTGATAGTCAAAAGCTGGTTGCTATTTGACTGAAGCTCCTTTTTCTGTGTGGACAGGAGATGACAAATTCCCATGGTTTTTAAAGCTGAAACTAATAACAAGGAATATTTAAACAAAAAACAAAAAAAAAAAAAAAAAAACGATCAGCTCCACGAAAAAAAGGTATATAACATAAATTGTGTGTTTTATCCTAATCTGTGTTTGTGTAGTAAGTTTTTGTCGATCTCTTACGGTTTACCAATTATGCAAAGTTCCGTACAATGCAGCCAGAATATACATGTCTTCAGGGGCTATTCCCAGAAAATTCAAGATATACTTTTTATTTGTTATGGAAATATCTTTAATATACGAATTTTAATCAAAATAGTTTGAGCAATTCTTGGGAAAATCAACATATTAGAAAAAAGTTCCATGTAAAGGGTAGTTAGGGATGTGCGGATTTTTTTGAAAATCTGCATATCGCATTGTTGGAAGATACCAAACTTAAATACCAAGTTTGGTATTAACCGTATTTTCGTTTTTGAGCTATGATGTCCACAAACACACACGAACCTTTTGCCAAAAATGCTTTTTATGGATTCAGGGGAACCCAAAACATGTATTTCCGGTAAAATCTCGGTATCGAATTTTTGGTTGGAATATACTACTTCCTCTATATACTATGTATATAATATGTGTAGAGAAAGTAAAAAATACTTCTTGAATAGCCACAGATAATCTCGCAGATTTAAGTTACTCTATGTGGCTGGATTTTCTGCGTACCGTGGGTTAATTAATGACGTCATATGCTTACTCAAGTTGGGTTCTAAGATTGCAGCGATTATACACGCATTATGATGGTTCGTTCGACAGCAGCGACATCTATTCAAGACATCTCTCAGCTAAGCTTGGTATTCCTACACAGATGTTCGGCATTCCCTCAACATCTACGGAGGGGCGTTGTATTGTGTACATAGGCAGTTAGCGGATTAGATTAGATTAGGACAGATTAGATTGATTGCTTTAGATTACATCGTATCATACAGATGAGTTACTCGGCACACGGATTACGGCGATATCTCCCATCTGCTTACAACATCCGTTTCATTTTTATTCCATCTACAGCAACCAACTAGATTTGCTTCACATCTCTGGCGTATACACGGCGTGCGTAAGCTTCGCGTTTGGAGAGCTATAAGACCTGATTCACGTCACCCGCTTACTCTGACCTCAGGATTTTTTATGGTTTTCCCTGGCTAATAGCTGCTCTCTTATCCAGCACTGCTAAATTACCATAAATTCCCATTTCATTCAGTTTCCTTCTCATTTTCCAAGTAGCCTTAAAGTTATTAAGATTCATAACATAAGAGAAACGACTTTCGATATTTACTTTCTCTACACGTACTAAAAAAATAAAAATAAAATCTGTATACTATACCCCGGTATCTAATTGCTTACACCAGGACAAATATCTCAGACCTTATATTATTTATTAACAAACTTTTTTTTTATTTTAAAAAATAAAATAAATATACAATTGTCAGATTAATAACTTAACCTAAATAACTTAAATTAAATTATACATCTGAACTTATATATTTATCAAAACTAAATTTAATATTTAAATGTTTATGTATTATATTAATTATTATGAAGAACCTAAATATTTAGAATTATACATAGGTGTATTTAGAATTTAGGTTTTATTACACTATTATTATTATTAATTAATATGAATTATCACTTTATTAAACTATAATTAATATATTTGATTATTTATTATTATCCTTTCATCAATTTATTGTTTTAATTTACATATATATATATATATATATATATATATAGTGTATACAGAAGGTACTGTATTGCACACAAAAATTCTATACCGAAATTTTACGGGAAATATATGGAACTCTCTGAATGACTTTCTCTACATCTCTGCAGTAGATTCTTGTTTAAAAGCTTACTCCTCTATTTGCTGCTTACTAATCGAGCAAAAAGTAACATAAATAGTCTTATTACTTGATTCCTTGTAAGTAGATTAAAGTGATGGTCAAAAGCTCGTTGCTATGTGACTGAAGTTCCTTTGTTTGTGTGCACAGGAGTTGACATATTCCTGTATGAGAAAGTATAAGTTTTTTAAAGTTGAAACCACTAACCAGGAATATCTCAAAAACGATAAACTCCACGGGAAAAATGTATATGATATAAATTGTGTTTTTATTGTGATCTACATGTTCATGTAGGTAGTACGTTTTTGTCTCTCTCTTACGGTTTACCAGTAAAATTGGAAAATTCAATAAAATTCATCAAGAATAAAGAGGTCTTCAGAGGCTATCATTCTCTGCTACTGGGTGCTGCCCGGTGGCAGAGTTAAATGTACAAAATTCATTTACATGATTATCTTTCAGTTAATAATAGTAATACACCTATCTATGTACATGGTTTTTGAATAACCTAACTACTTATTATTCAGTACTGCAATACTTATGTCAATTACGAGCATGTTTATAAACAGTTACTATAAAGCCTCAACATTAATAGATATAATAGTTTTTGGGATCCCTAATTACTTTACAATATTTACTTTAATTAATTATCTAACATTTATTCTCTTTAAATTATCCTTAAATGTTTGTAAGGTCAGAGAGCAGTCCTGAGAATCTATAGCAGCATTTCATTCCATTCTTCAATGGTCCTATTAACAAAAGAGTAGATAAATAAAAGCATAACCATTTATGACATTAGTTTGTTTGCAGAACAGGTAGCGAAAGTAATATGAATGGGACACATCAGATTTTTATTTTTTCTACACGTACTATGTACATAATGTATAGAGAAGGTATTGCATTCCACCCAAAAATTCGATACAGAAATTTCACCGGAAATAGACATTTTGGGTCCCTCTAAATCCAAAAAAAGCATTTTTGGAAAAAAGGTCCATGTGTGTGTGTGTGTGTGTGTGTGTGTGTGTGTGTGTGTGTGTGTCTGTGGACAGCATAGTTCAAAAACTAAGAGACCGTTGACTACCAAACTTGGTATTTAAGTTTGGTATATTTCAAGGATGCGACACGAAGATTTTTAAGAAAATCACCCCACCACTAACTACCCTTAACATGGAAAAATTTTCGAAAATGTTGTTTTTCCTAAAAATGGCTGTAACAATTTTGATTAAAATACCACATATTAAAGCCAATTTCTATCACAAATAAAATGTATATCTTGAATTTTCTGGAAATAGTTTCTAAAGACTTGTTTATTCTGGATGAATTTTGCTTAATTTGGCATAACTAGTAAACCGTAAGAGATAGACAAAAACTTACTATACAGAAAATATAGATGTTGTTAAAATACACAAGTTATGTCATATACGCTTTTTTCGTGGAGCTTACCGTTTACTTGTTAATAGTTCCAATTGTGTAATACTTATACTTTTCTCAAACGGAAGTGTCCCATTTTTTTCTACTTCTGGCCAAGTTAAGAAGCGACTTACAATGACAATCGCATAACGACAGATTTTAAAACATTTATCTATCACTTTAGCCTAGTGCATTCACTTAGTTCCATTCTACTTATAAGGAACTTAAGTAATACAATTGAGCTAATGTTTATCTCGATAGCTTGGTGTTGAAAGAAGAATTATCTTTCGTAAGAGTTTATTTGTAAAGTGCCTAGAGAAAGTCATGTGAGTGTAACACATAAGATTTTTTAATTCATGAACCATGAAATATATCAAAAATCCAATATCCTTTTAATAAGAGTAGGGTCCACATTTTAGCCTCCTAGCATAAAACTGCAACATGAATTTTTGGGTAGAATGCCTTTTGTACCTATGTACCATGCACTAAAAATCTAACGTGTTCCATTCATATTACTTTCTCTACATCTCTGTAACAAATTATTGTCAATAAGCTTATTCTTTTCTCTACTTCATATTAATCGAGATAAACATTAGCAGGAACGGTCTGATTACTTAGTTCCTTATAGTTGAAGGTTTTTTTCGTTTTTTTTTATTTTTTAACGTCCTTTAACCTTAATGCAATTGATGATATGATGCTCAAATGATCTCGGGGTCCATGGAGCTTAATGTTACTTGACATTCGTCTTCTCAGGATAAGGGAAAACCCTGAAAAAAACCTTACCCGTGTAACTCACCCTAAGCGAGATTTGAACTCACGACCTTTTGAACGTGAGGCAGACATGCTACCACCACGCTACCCAGGCGGGCTAGTTGAAGGTTAATACGCGAATACACTAGGCTAAACTATCAAATGTTTTAAAATATGGTTGCTATGGAATTGAAATCGATTATTTACGTGGCCATGAATTGACAAGTTTTCGTATGGGAAAGGTATGAGTATTTTAAAACTGAAACCAATAACAAGAAATATCTCAAAACGATCAACTCAACGAAAAGAATGTATATGACGTAAATTGCGTGTTTTAACGTGAACTACATTTTTTGTATAGTACGTTTCTGTCTGATTCCTACGGTTTACCAGTTACGTAATACTAAACAAAACTCATTCAGAATAAATGTCTTTAGAGGATATTCCCAGAAAATTTAAGACACACATTTTATTTGTCATGTAAACATTTTTAATCAAAATCTTTGAGCCAATTTTGATAAAACCAAAATTTACGAAAATATTTTCATGTAAAGTATAGCTTTTGGTGAATGGATTTTTCTCAAAACTTTCCTCTCGCATCCCTGGAAAATACTAAACTTAAGTACCAAGTTTGGCATTTAACGGAGTTTTCGTGTTTGCTGCCCACAGAAACAAACAGACACACACACACACACATACAAATAGACAGTCAGACAGACACACACAGGGATATTTTTCAAAAAATGCGTTTTTTTATTCAAGAGGTTCTAAAACATACCTATATTTCCGGTGAAATTTCGGTATGGAATTTTTGGGTGCAATGCAATACCTTATTTATGCACTATATACATATTACGTGAAGAGAAAGTAAAAATCTGATGTGTTCCATTCACATGACTTTCTCTGCATCGCTGTAACAAATTATTATCAAAAATCATATTCTCTTATATACTTTATATAATCGAGATAAATATTAACAGAATGTTTCTTAATTACTTGCTTCCTTGTAAGTAGAAAGAAAATAAGGGAATACACTAGGCCAAAATGACAATCAAATATCTTCAAAGCTTGTGGTTGAAATCAGTTTTTATCAGGTCAGGAATTTACAGCTTTGAGAAGTATTTTAAACCTGAAAAAGATAAGGAATATCACAAAAACGGTCAATTCCACAAGAAAACGTAAATTACATAAATTGGGTATTTTAACATGATCTACATTTTTACTTTCTCTATACGCACTATGTAATGTACATTGCACTCCACCCAAAAATTCGATACCGAGATTTCACCGGAAATATATGTTTAAGGGTCTCCTGTATCCAAAAAAGTATTTTCAGAAAAAGGTCCTTGTGTGTGTGTGTCAGTGTGTCTGTGAACACGATAATTCAAAAAGAAAAGTCGGTAAAATACCGAACTTGGTATTTAAGTTTAGTATCTTCCAGGGATGCGACACGAAGATTTTGAGAAAAATCCCCCCACCCCAAACTAACCTATCCATGGAACCTTTTTTGAAAATTTTGATTTTCCAAAAAATAGCTCTGACGATTTTGATTAAAATATGTATATTAAAGATATTTACCTGACAAATAAAAGGTATATTTTGAATTTTCTGGGAATAGCCTCTGAAGACTTTATTCTGAGTGAATTTTCCGGAATTTTGTATAACTGCCAAACCGTAAGAGATAGACAGAAACTTATCACACAAAAAATGTAGAGCACATTAAAACACACAATTTATGTTGTATACATTTTTTTCTTGGATTTGATCGTTTTTAGATATACCTTGTTTTTGTTTCCAGGGTCGAAAATCTTAACTTTTCTCATACAGGAATTTGTCAACTCATGTCCGTACAAATAAAAGAACTTCAGTCACGTAGTAACCAGCTTTTGACTATCGCTTTAACCAATGCTACTCCCTATTTCCTTTCTTACTTCTGGTACACATCAAATTTTTATTGTATAGTACGTATATGTGTAACTCGTAAATAGGCAGCTGTCAGATACCTGACCTGGATCATATTTGCCACATACTATTGGATTCTGCTGGTTGGAGATCTTCATCCGGAAAGAACGCTGGGAATTAGAAAAACGTCGTTGGATCCTCGGCATTTACAGAGACTCTAGTTTCCGAACTGTTGACAGATTCAGCTAAAACAACAAAAATACAATGCGACACACCTACCTTAGTTATTCTGAACTACAAGGACAATTACCATTTTTATTAATGTAACTGTTTCTTATGTATTATTATGTATAATATGGAAAAAAAAAATAATAATAAAATGCATAAAAAAATGTAATCTTATAAAAATGCTCTTCGGTATTCAAATGCAGTTTGGTTCGACAATAAATACCTTTTGTTGTAAAAAAAAACGCGAGGAAGTGGAACGAATAATAAGAAAAAAAAATTGAAAGAAACAAAAACAAAAGAAACTCCTGTCCATACAAAAAGGAACTTCAATCACATAGCAACCATCTTTTGACTAATACTTTAGCCTATGGTACTCCCTTATAAAATAATAATAAAAAAAAGTCTGATACGCACCATTCACATGGCTTTCTCTACACCTCTGCAAAAAAATATTCTTAAAAAGCTTATGCTTCTATTTACTTCATGCTAATCAGAAAAAATTAGCAGAAATAGTGTTATTACTTGCTTCTTTGTAAGTAAAAGCGAAATAAGAGAGTACCATAGCTTAAAGTGATAGTCAAAAGCTGGTAGCTATGTCACTGAGGTTCCTTTGTTTGTATGGACAACAGTGGACAAATTCCTGTTTGAGAAAAGTATATTTTTTCAAAGCAGAAAACAAAAACAAGGAATGTCTCAAAAACGATGGAATCCACGAAAAAAATGTATATACCGTAAACTGTGTGTTTTAAGGTGCTCTACATTTTTGTGTTGTAAGTTTCTGTCCATTTCTTTCGGTTTTGCAGTTATGCAAAATTCCGTAAAATTCATCCAGAATAAAGTAGTCTTCTGAGGCTATTCTGAGAAAATTCAAATTATAGATTTTATTTATCGTGTAAATATATTTAGTATAGTAAATTTTAATCAAAATCGTTACAGCCATTTTTAAGAAAATCAAAATTTTTGAAAACAGTACTATGTAAAGCTTAGTATGGGGAGGGGGGGATTTTTTCAAAATCTTCGTGTCGCATCCCTGTAAGATACTAAACTTAAATACCAAGTTTGATATTTTAGTTACTTTTCGTTTTTGATTTATCGTGTTCACAGGCACACGGACACACACACACACACACACACACACACACACACACACAACTTTTTTTTCTGAAAATGCTTTTTTGTTGAATACAGGAGGTCCTAAAACATGTATTTCCGGTGAAATCTTGGTATCAATTTTTTGGTTGGAATACAATACCTCTCTATCCCTATGTATATTGTAAAATTGGGGCTAAAGAAAATAAAACAGATCAATAAAGCTGTTGATTCTCCATAATCTCCTTAAATTTAATTGTTAGCTTTTCCGTTCAAATAAATACCAGGCGTTTTTACTTTCTTTACAGAAAAAAAGCACACACACACACAAACACTCAAAGAAAAAAAAAAACTCTTGCGGTTTACCAGTTTTGCAAACAAATTTCATTCAGTAAAACATGTCTTTAGAGGCTATTCCCAGAAAACTCAAGATATACACTTTATTTACCTTATGAATATCTTTAATATACGATATTTTAATTGTAATAGTTAGAACCGTTTTTGAGAAAATGAAAATTTTCTAATTTTTGTCCATGTAAAGCGTAGTTTCTCGTGGGGGGGATTTCTCTTTAAATCTTCGTGTTGCATCCCTGGAAAATACTCAACTTAAATACGATTTTTTTTATTTTACCAACTCTTCGTTTTTGTGATATTGTCACAACTAGGGTTGTGACAGGGGGGCGTAGCGGACTTAAGCAAGTTTAAAGGGTAGAGACAACTCATTGGGTCGTTTGTTGGCCCATTTATTTATCCACCATTTATAGGTTCACAAAAGGGCCTTCATTAATATATCAACTATGTGCTAGTTAAAAACTAAGATTGTTACTTAATTTGTGAACCTATAAGTGGTGGATAAATAAATGGGCCAACAAACGACCCAATGAGTTGTCTCTACCCTTTAAACTTGCTTAAGTCCGCTACGCCCCCCTGTCACAACCCTAGTTGTGACAATATCGTGTTCCCGTACACACACACATGGATCTTTTACCAAAACTGGATTTTTTTTATACAGGGGACCATAAAATGTGTAATTTTGAGCTTGGATTACTGACACTTCCTTATATATATATACAATGAATTGTCTCTTATTTGTTAAGAAAAAATTATATAAATATTCACGTTGCAATTATATTCATAACTATCCTACAAAGACTTCTAACCATTTATATATAGATAAGTGTAAGTGCACCATAACACAAAATAGCTATGAAATTGTATCTCTAAATTGTTCTATGGTTTACCTGATTATTTAAAGAATTCTTCCATTCAGTATTTTAAAAGAAGGATAAGAACTGTTTTAAACAATAATCCTCTTTATGAGGTCCAGGAATTCTCTACAATTGATGTAAAAACCGTTTAAATTGTTCTTGACGTTGCTATACAATTTTTATGCTCTTATCTCCAAAATAAGTATCAGTTAGTATCTTTAAATGGCAAAATGTCCAGTTTTAGGCCGGTGAAGTATGGTGTTCCACAGGGGTCTGTACTTGGACCTGTTCTTTTTCTCATATATATTAATTATCTACCTGTCAGGATCGATGATGAATGTCTAGAGGCCTTTCTATGTACAGATGAGATAACTACTAGTCTTTCTCATGATAATCAAGACGTTATTTCTATTAAAAGTCACAATTTATCCTGTAATCTGCAGAAATGGCGCAATGCCAATGGACTTTGTATTAATTGCAATACAACTGTAGACACCATATTCTCTATAAATCCTTCCTCCCTGTTATCGGTTAAGTTTCTGGGCATCCATATCGAAATCGGCTTGGGTTGGCAGACTCATATTAACTACTTATCAAGTAAAATAAGTAAAAGCTTATTCTTATTAAGGTCACTTAGACTTAGTGTCTCCCGTTCTACTCTTGTTACAGTGTATTATCCTTATGTTCATAGTTACCCAAGTTATGGTACTCTGTTGTGGGGCAATAATACTGGTCAGTTATTTATTCTTCAGAAGAAATCTGTACATATCATATTTGGAGCTTCACCAAGAACTCACTGTAAACCACTTTTTATGCAACTTGGTATACTGACATTGCCTTCAATGTTTGTTCTAGATTCCCTCCTATATGTTAAAAAAAAAAGATTAACCTTTTCTCAATATGTTCTTCTGCCCATAATTATCCCACTCGAAAATGCTCTGATATTTATATTAAAAATGCAAATATAGTAAAATCCTTAACAGTTTCTCATGTATATCTGTTAAAATTTTCAACACCTTGCCTCAGAACATTAAGACTCTTCCGTTGTTAAACTTTAAGAGGAGGATCAAAACAATCTTGAAGCAAATCCTCTTTATGGCATTTCAGAAATGTATGACCCGAAATGGGATTAATCTTATCCATTTTTAAATGTATTGTAACATTATTGTAAGTAGAATGTTTCATTAATTTTTACTTTCTCTAGCCCCATATGTACAATGTACATAGGGATAGAGAAGGTATTGTAATGCACCCAAAAATTCGATACCGAGATTTCACCGGAAATACATGTTTTAGAACCCCCTGAATCCAAAAAAGAAATTTCAGAAAAAGGTCCGTGTGTATGTGTGTGTCTGTATGTGTGCCTGTGGACAGCATAGCTCAAAAACGTTAAGACCGTTAAATACTAAACTTGGTATTTAAGTTTTATATCTTCCAAGGATGCGACACGAAGATTTTCAAGAAAATCCCCCCACCCCCAACTACCCTTTACATGGAAAAAGTTTCGAATATTACATACCAAATAAAATGTATATTTTGAATTTTCTAGGAATAGCCTCCAAAGAGTTCTTTATTCTGGATGAATTTTGGTAAATGTTGCTTATCTGCTAAACGGTAAGAGATATACAAAAACTTACTACACAGATAATGTTGTTCTGACCAAAACATACAATATATGTCCTTTACATTTTTGCTGTGGAGGTAACCGTTTCCGAGATATTCCTTGTTTTTGGTTTCAGTTGTGAGTACTTATACTTTTCTCAGACAGGAAGTGTCCGTTTTTCTCTTGTTCTACTCCTGGCCAAGCAAAGAAGCGATTTGCAATGACAATCGAATAATGACAGATTTTAAAACATTTGATTATCGGTTTAGCCTAGTGTATTCCTTTATTTTCTTTTTACTTATAAGGAACTAAGTAGTAAGATCATTCTGCTAATGATTATCTCGATTAGCAAATGCAGAAAGAAGAATAATCTTAAGTAAGAAGTTTGTACAAGAGCTAGAGAAAGTAATTTGAGTGTAAAACATCAGCTTTTTATTCTCTTGACGCAGCCTATGTATAGTTCATACTTAATGACTGAAAGTAAACTATCCAACTGTCTATGACAATAAAAAAATCTATTTATATATCTACTTCATGTGAAATCTTAGTATTGAATTTTTGGGTGCATTACGAGGGCAATCCAGAAAGAAACTGCCGTTTGTGCAGGAAGTGGTGGCAGTAGCGTCATTTTCTACACATCAGTGTGCATAGTGGTCAGTATCCTTCTAGCTGTCTAAGGAAGAGCATTGTACTGTCGCGCGTTTGAGAGATATAACCTCAAAACATGAGCGCCGCAATAGAAAATCCCGCCAAGTGTGAGGTGCGTGGTGTTATAAGATTTCTTTTGGCAAAACGTCACTCAGCAGCGGAATTCATCGTGAATTGTGTGCAGTATATGGTCCTAACATTAAGAGTGAAGGTGTTGTCCGTCATTAGGTACGATTTTTACTTTCTCTATACGCATATTGTATAGAGAAGGTATTGCACTCCACCCAAAAATTCGATACCGAGATTTCACCGGAAATATATGTTTTAGGGTCCTGAATATCCAAAAAAAAGCATTTTCACAAAAAGGTCCGTGTATGTGTGTCCGTGTGCCTGTGAACACGATAACTCAAAAACGAAAAGTAGCTAAAATACCAAACATTGAGAAAAATTCCCCCAACCCCAACTACCCTTTGCAATTTTTTTTCGAAAATTTTGATTTTCTCAAAAATGGCTCTAACGATTTTGATTAAAATTTCGTATAGTAAAGATATTTACCTGATAAATAAAATGTATATCTTGAATTTTATGGGAAAAGCCTCTCAAGAGTAGTTTATTCTGGATGAATTTTACTGAATTTTGAATAACTGCTAAACCGTAAGAGATGGACAAAAACTTAGCACAAAAAATAAATAATGTAGAGCACATTAAAATACACAATTTATGTTGTACACATTTTTTCGTGGAGTTCGTCGTTTTGAGACATTCCTTATTTTTGGTTTCTGCTATGAAAAACGTATATTTTTCTCATACAGGAACTTGTCAACTCCTATCCATATAAACAAAGGAACTTCATTGACATAGCAACCAGCTTTTGATTATCACTTTAGCCTATGGTGTTCCCTTATTTCACCTCTACTTACAAGGAAGGAAGTAATATGGCTATTTCTGCTAATGTTTTACTGATTAGCATGAAGTAAATAGAAGTATAAGCTTTTTAAGAATAATTTGTTGCAGGGATATAGAAAAAGTCATGTGAATAGTTCACATCAGATTTTTTTAAAAATGGAAGAACTAACATTCATGAAGAATACAGGAGTGGTAGGCCTACTCTTGTCAATGATGACCTGGTGGTCAAAGTGGATGGAAAAGTTCGTGAGAACCGTCGGTTCACGATAACAGAAATTTTCCCGAAATTTCTCGGAGTCTTTTGCACGAGATAGTGACCAAACACCTAGGGTATCACAAGTTTTGTGCTCGTTGGGTACCAAAACTGCTGACTGACGACCACAAAACCAAAAGAATGAGTTCTGCCATCGACTTTCAGTATGCCACTGAAGGAGAAGCATTTTTGAACAAAATTGTTACTGGCGATGAAACTTGGGTGGCCTACGTGAATGTTGAGACAAAACGGCAGTCAATGCAATGGGGACAAACCGCTTCTCCAAGCAAGCCAAAGAAAGCCATCAAACTTTGTCTGCGACGAAAGTCATGGCTACGGTTTTTTGGGATGCTAAGGGCATCTTTCTCGTTGAATTTATGGTACGTGGCACGACTGTCAATCTGTAGCCTACTGTGAAACGTTGAAAAGACTAAGAAGGGCAATCCAAAACATGCGTCATGGTCTTCTGTTATCTGGTGTTGTGTTTCTGCATGACAACGCTCGCCCGCACACAGCTCGAAGAACAAATGAACTTTTGGCCAGTTTCAAATGGGACGTGTTTGACCATCCCCCCTACAGCCCGGACTTAGCTCCCAGTGATTTTCATCTGTTCACATACATGAAACAGTGGCTTGCATCTCAGCGTTTCGGCAATGACGAAGAACTTCAACACGCCGTGATGGGTTGGCTGCGTTCACAGGCGGCAGCGTTTTATGCAGAGCGTATTTCAAAGACTGTTAAAATGTATGACAACTGCTTGAATTTCTTCGTAGAATATGTAGAAAAATCTGATGTGTACCATTCACATGACTTTCTCCATATCCCTGCAACAAATTATTCTTAAAAAGCTTATACTTCTATTTACTTCATGCTAATCAGTAAAACATTAGCAGAAATAGCCATATTACTTGCTTCCTTGTAAGTAGAGGTGAAATAAGGGAATACCATAGGCTAAAGTCATAATCAAAAGCTGGTTGCTATGTCACTGAAGTTCCTTTGTTTGTATGGATAGCAGTTGACAAATTCCTGTATGAGAAATGTATGTTTTTCATAGCAGAAACCAAAAATAAGAAATGTCACAAAAACGACGGACTCCACGAAAAAAAATAATTAAATAACATAAATTGTGTGTTTTAACGTGCTCCACATTTTTTGTGTAGAAAGTTTTTGTCCATCTCTTACGGTTTAGCAGTTATTCAAAGTTCAGTAAAATTCATCCAGAGTAAACTACTCTTCAGAGGCTATTCCCAGAAAATTCAAGATATATATTTTATTTGTCAGGTAAATATATTTAATATACGAAATTTTAATCAAAATCGTTAGAGCCATTTTTGAGAAAATCAAAATTTTCGAACAAAGTTCCATGTAAAGAGTAGTTGGGGGTGGGGGGATATTTCTCAAAATCTTCGTGTCGCATCCCTGGAAGATACTAAACTTAAATACCAAGGGGACCCTAAAACATATATTTCCGGTGAAATCTCGGTATCGAATTTTTTGGTGGAGTGCAATACCTTCTCTATACACTATGTACATAGTGCGTATCGAGAAAGTAAAAATAGAAAAAAATGTTGTATTTTTCATATATAATAATACAATTTTTATACCTCAAATGGTTTAATTATTATTTCCAAACGGAGGTTACTTTCTGGACCGCCCTCTACGTGTAGATACAAAATTTAGATCAGATGTAGTTGCCATTAATAACGGGAGGGATCATGTAAATGTGATTTATACGAGCTTCGCCGCACGTAGCAACTCTGATTCAGACTGTATTGATACGGTATATAATTGCGGATAGCCCTGTTTCAAGTAACCCTTTAAAATAGCCGATAGCTACTGAAGATTCCAAGTCACGACCGCAATAACATCACGCGCTGAGCCTTTATTGCTCTATTAATGTTTTCTTTAACTCCCACCATATGTCGCTAATGGCCAAGCGGTCTATTACAGTCTTTGTTTTATAGGACACGCAAAACGGCTTGATAAACGCTGCTTGTTCTCTAGCTAAAATGACCTCTGACTGCACTTCGCTGCAGTAACACTGAAGCGATAGTCATCTGCAATGAGTCGGGTTTTAGTAGGCAAGTCGTTAAGTTAGGAATGCACTTTGTGTTGGAAGCGGAAGCGACTGCAACCTTGCAGTGCTCTGTAAAACAACATTATACAAGGTGATTTATATACAGCAGACACATTTCTTTCATTAATTGCTTCAAAACGTGTTATGATAGTGACAACTTACTGTACCTAAATTGTAGAGGAATTTTGGGACATTATTTACCTCTATAGCAAATATTGAAAATGTGCTCCATCCTGCACAACGCACAACTCAACACGTCGTTCCATGTTACTGGCCACTCGTTGGAGGACTCTGTTGTTAATAGCTTGAATCTCCTTTGTAATGTTGTGCTTCAGATTTTCCAATGTCTGGGGACGTGTGACGTAAACCCTAACTTTTAAGTAGACAGATAGATAGATAGATAGATAGATAGATAGATTAGACTAGATTAGACTAGATTAGACTAGATTAGACTAGATTAGACTAGATTAGATTAGACTAGACTAGATTAGAATAGATTAGAATAGATTAGAATAGATAGATAGATAGATTAGACTAGATTACACTAGATTAGACTAGATTAGACTAGACTAGACTAGACTAGATTAGATTAGATTAGAATAGATTAGAATAGATTTGAATAGATTTGAATAGATTAGAATAAATTTGAATAGATTTGAATAGATTAGAATAGATTAGAATAGATTTGAATAGATTAGAATAGATTAGAATAGATTTGAATAGATAGATAGATAGACAGACAGACATACAGACAGACAGACAGACAGACAGACAGACAGACAGACAGACAGATAGATAGATAGATAGATAGATAGATAGATAGATAGATAGATAGATAGATAGATAGATAGATAGATAGATAGATAGATAGATAGATAGATAGATAGATAGATAGATAGATAGATAGATAGATAGATAGATAGATAGATAGATAGATAGATAGATAGATAGATAGATAGATAGATAGATAGATAGATAGATAGATAGATAGATAGATTGTTTATTTGCCAGAACAATACAAAGTTTGTGTAGCAACGTCAACATTTGTATAAATAACAAAACAAGTTACAAAAAAATATTACTTTTACAATTATAAAACTCTGAAACAGTGTACAATGGATTGGAGAGCAGAACAGTCTTAAATTTTCTTTTGAATAATGATAAAGGCATAGTTTTTACATTTTTAGGAAGGCTATTAAATAGGTTTAAAGATATGGTTTCAAATGAGTTTTGAACTTTGCAATACTTACAGTTTATAATATAAATGTTTGCAGTATTTCTTGTGCAATAATTGTGAACAGAGGAACACAATGTATAAGAATTTATATTCATTTTGACAAATAGTAAAATATTAAGAACAAATAAAGATACCATAGTAACCCGATAGAAAGAGTCCGGCGATGTCAAATCCGGAGATCTCGGTGGCCACAACTTCCTGGAAATTATTCGATCGTCTAAGAAGCTTGCAATTAGGTTCATGGATTCATTTGATGTATGGCATATAGCGCCATCTTGCTGAAAATATCCTTGACTCAGCTCTACATCGTACTGCATTTTTACGTTGGCTACAAGAATAAAATTCGAAACAGCTGCCATTAGAAATAAAACATAAAAATCTGCGCATCTAGTGACAAGGAATCGAAACTCCAGAACATTCTGCTTAATTTGGTGCTAAAATCGGGTCATTGAATGAATTTTCAACGGAATAATTAAAGAAAGAAATTGTCAGTTCTACACAAATCACGCTGTACCTGCTTTGAAAGCAAGTAAATTAGTAATTTCGAGTAAATCTTGAGTTTTCTGGGCATAGCCACTGAATACCTCTGTCACATATGACATTGATATCATATTTTCATTATTTATTTTATTATAATTGGAAATATTGTTTATGTCAGTCACATTCTGTTAAATTATCATGGAAACATATTTCACATTTTATTAATTTACTTAAGACTTGACAGTGCCGTGGGTGAGTAGTTTGACCACTCGCCTCCCATCTAGGCAGCCCGGGTTCGAACCCAAGCACCCGAATGTGGGATTCGTGGTGGACGAAGAGGCGTCTGGACGGGTTTTCTCCGGGCCCTCCGGTTTCCCCCACTACTCATTCCACTATTTATGTTATATACATTTTTTGTGGAGTTGACTGTTTTCTATATATTCCTTATCATTGGTTTTAGTTTTAAAATACTCATACATAGCTCATGCGGTAATTAGTCAATTTCTGGTCATGCAAAGAAATGGGTTTACATCCCATAAGAGGCAGATTTTAATATATTTGACTATAACTTTAGCCTAGTTTATTCCCTTATTTCCCTTCTACTTACAAGGAAGCAAGTAGTAATTGTATTTCTGCTAATATTTATTTCGATTAGTATGAAGTGGATAAAAGAATAAGTCGCCCTCCGTGGTGTAATAGTTACCATGCTAACTTCATATAACCAAGGTCGCGGGTTCAAACCCGGCGGAGGACGATGACTTTTTCTCTATACGCGCTATGTACATAGTGTATAGAGAAGGCATTGCACTCCACCAAAAAATTCGATACCGAGATTTCACCGGAAATATATGTTTGAGGGTCCACTGTATCCAAAAAAAAGTATTTTCAAAAAAGGTCCAAGTGTGTGTGTGTGTGTGTATCCGTGTGTCTGTGAACACGATAACTCAAAAACGAAAAGTCGGTAAAATACCAAACTTTGTATTTAAATTTAGTATCTTCCAGGGATGCGACACGAAGATTTTTAAGAAAACCCCTCCTACCCAAACTACCCTTTACATGGAACTTTTTTAAAAAATGTTGATTTTCTAAAAAATGGCTCTAACGATTTTGATTAAAATATCGTACATCAAAGATATTTACCTGACAAATAAAATGCATATTTTGAATTTTCGGGGAATAGCCTCTGAAGACTACTTTATTCTGGGTCAATTTTGCATAACTGCTAAACCGTAAGATATGGACAAAACCTTACCTCACAACAAATGTAGAACACCTTAAAACACAAAATTTATGTCATATACATTTTTTTCGTGGAGTTGATTGTTTTTGAGATATTCCTTGTTTTTGGTTTCAGCTATAAAAAAGTATACGTTTCTCATACAGGACTTTGCGAGCTCGTGTCCATACAAACAAAGGAACTTCAGTCGCAGAGCAACCAGCTTTTCACTAGCACTTTAACCTATGGTACCCCCTTATTTCGCTTCTACTAACAAGGAAGCAAATAATAAGACTATTTCTGCTAATTTTTGCTCCATTAGATGAAGTAAGTAGAATCATTTATTGCAGTGATATAGAGAAAGTCAAGTGAATGGAACACTTCAGAGTTTTTTATTTAGGGATCCTCAAAACATGCATTTCCTGTGAAATCTTGGAGTCTCAAACTATGTACAAGGCTTTGTCTTCCATTTACCAACATGTGTTGTGTAAAGGAAATCTGAAGCTTGATTCTTTTCTTTAAGCCCCGCTGGAGCTAAAATGGCGGACGAATAGGCCCTTTACGGTGTCTCAAGTGGTTGTCAATACTCCATTATTGCTCTGTGTCCTTATTAAAAACCCCTGCTCTGATCATCTGTTTATCACACGTAGTTAACAGAAGACGACTGAACTGCGACACACACGTGCGCCGCTCTTGCAGGCACTTCACTTTAATTAAGCAATTTCCCGATGTGCAGCGCCTTCTCGAGATAACTAAGATGCATGTCTTGACGTGTGAATCATTATCAGAAGCCGTTCTAAGAAAGAGAAAAAAAAAAACGGTCGTTTATTGTTGGAATTGCACTTTTCTCTTGAAAGCGGTAGATTTATCGGGGCCAGTAGTCTTGGCTGCGCCTTGGGGGTGGGTTTGGATCCCAACTCATGGACTAAGGGTAAATCAAAGCCCTCTAGCTTGCCTGTGCCACAAATGACCAAGATTTCACGTTCCGATGCGTATTTCTAAGATCATCGAGCCGTGACAGTAAAATGCAGAAAGCACGTTACCATGGAAACGCCTTTCCGCCAATTTATCAGTTCCAGTTTTACCTCTTCGCTTTTAACGACCGCCTCTCGTTCGTTTCGCGTAAAACCGCTGTAATTTACTGTCGGCTATACGCTTGGAATGGGTAGCTAAAAGAAAACGGTAAACATTAGAGCAAAAATAAGCTCGATAACGGACAAACAATGGAGCGCTACTTCACGGAAAATGGGTCGCTTACTTCCAATTGACTTGCCACAGTTTTCATTTACTCAAATGTTCCTAGATCTTGAGGTCACAAACATTACATGTCCTCTTAAGAGAATTAGCATTAAAACTCGAAAGAAGTTGGCAATGTCATTAAATCCTCAAGATTTGCTTTTCTTCTTCATCTTCTCCAACGGATTATCCTCCTCCTGTTGAGTAGCCTGCCGATGAGTAAGAAAACAGGGATCACCAGATGGATGCCCCTTGAGCGAAGCAGGGAGTAGATTTTTACTTTCTCTACACGTGTTATGTACATAGCGTATAGAGCAGGTATTGTAATGCACCCAAAAATTCGATACCGAGATTTCACCGGAAATACATGTTTTGGAAAAACGTCCGTGTGTGTGCGCTTGGAATTTAAGTTTGGTGTCTTCCAAGGATGTGACACGAAGATTTTCAAGAAAATCATCCCACCCCTAACTACCCTTTACATGGAACTTTTTTTCGAAGATTTTGATTTTCTCAAAAATGGGTCTAACGATTTTGATTAAAATATCGTATATAAGATATATTTACATGATAAATGAAATGCATATCTTGAATTTTCTGGGAATAGCCTCTGAAGACTACTTTATTCTGGATGAATTTTACGGAATTTTGCATAACAGCTAAACCGTAAGAGATGGACAAAAACTTACCACACAAAAAATGTAGATCATGTTAAAACACAATTTATGTTATATATATTGTTTTTTCATGGGGTTGATCCTTTTTGAGATATTTCTTATTTTTAGTTTCAGCTTTGAAAAACTTAAACTTTTCTCAGACAGAAATTTGTCAACTCATGTTTATACAAGCAATGGAACTTCCGTCACAAAGCAACCAGCTTTTGACTATCACTTTAACCTATGGTACTTATTTCTTTTCTATTAACAAGGAAGCAAGTAATAAGACTATTTCTGCTAATTTTTTCTCGATTAGAATGAAGTAAAGAGAAGCATAAGCTTTTCAACAATAATTTGTGTCATATGTAGAGAAAGTCATGTGAATAGAGTCATAGTCAGATTGTTTGTTTTACTTTCTCTACACGTATTATATACTACCTAGTTTTATTTTTTGGTAGTGTTTAGCACCCACTTTAACTACTTATGACACCACAGGCGGTGACACTGATGATACATGAATGATGATGGAGCACCAGTGGAATGCGTGGCGGGAGAACCCGGAGAAAATCCACCCCAGCGCCACTTTGTCCACCACAAATCTCACATGCGGTCGCTTGGGAGAGGCGAGTATGTACTAGTGTATAGTGTATTGTATTCCACCCAAAAATTCGATACTGAAATATCAGTGGAAATCGCAAAAACTAAAAGACCCTTAAATACCAAACTTTCAAGGATGCGACATGCAGATTTTCACGAAAATCCCCCACTCCAAACCAGCCTTTATATGGAAAAACAGTTAATTTTTCTCATAAACACCTCTAACAACTTTGATTAAAATACCTTACTCATTTACAGCACAAATAAACTGCATATATTGAATTTTCTGGGAATAGTCTCTGAAGACATCCTTATTTTGGATAACTTTGCAGAATTTTGCATAGTTAGTAAAATATAAGAGATAGACAAAAGCGCACTACAAAAATCTGATGTGTACCATACACATGACTTTCTCTATATCCCTGCAACAAATTATTCTTAAAAAGCTTATACTTCTATTTAATTTATGCTAATCAGAAAAAATTAGCAGAAAGTCTTGTTACTTGCCTCCTTATAAGTAGAAGCGAAATAAGGGACTGCCATAGGTTAAAGTGACAGTCAAAAGCTCGTTGCTATGTCAATGAAGTTCCTTTGTTTATATGGATCGGAGTTGACAAGTTCCTGTATGAGAAAAATATAAGTTTTTCATAGCAGAAACCAAAAATAAGGAATGACTCAAAAACGACGAACTCCACGAAAAAATTTTATATAACATAAATTGTGTGTTTTATTGTGTTCTACATTTTTTGTATAGTAAGTATTTGTCCATCTCTTACGGTTTAGCAGTTATTCAAAATTCCGTAAAATTCATCCTGAATAAACTATTCTTCAGAGGCTATTCCTAGAAAATTCAAGATAAACATTTTATTTGTCAGGTAAAAATGTTTAATATACGAAAATTTAATCAAAATCGTTAGACCCATTTTTGAGAAAATCAAAATGTTCGAAAAAAGTTCCATGTAAATGGTAGTTGGGGGTGGGGAGATTTTTCTCAAAATCTTCGTGTCGCATCCCTGGAGCATACTAAACTTATATACCAAGTTTGGCATTTTACCGACTTTTCGTTTTTGAGTTATCGTGTTCACAGAAACACGGACACACGGACACACACACATGGACCTTTTTGATAAAATGCTTTTTTTGGATATTGGAAACCCTAAAACATATATTTCCGGTGCAATCTCGGTATCGAATTTTTGGGTGGAGTGCAATACCTTCTCTATACACTATGTACATAGTGCGTATAGAGAAAGTAAAAATGTAGATCTCATTAAAATCACAATTCACGTCTTATGTACTCTTTTGTAGAGTAAGCCGTTTTCTAGATATGACCAATTCGAGGGGGAATTGGTCATACGGGATTTGGTCATCACCTGTCCATACAAACTAAGGAAATTCAACACATATCAAAGTATTCCCTTATTTCCCTTCTACTCAAGGAAACAAGTCATAAGACCCTTTCGGCTAATTTTTACTTGGTTAGCAGAAGTAAATAAGATGAATAAATATATTGCGGAAATATAGAGAGAGCTATGTGAATGGAACACATAAGATTTTCCTTGGACAGCAGAGCTCAGAATCTAAAATACCGTTAAATTCCAAACTTGGTATTTAAGTTTATCTTGCAAGGATGCCACACGAAGATTTTCAAGAAAATTGCGGTTTGCCAATTAATTTTAGAAATACTTGTAAGAAGTGTTTAAAAATCTGATATGTACCAGTCACATGACTTTCTCCATATCCCTGCAACAAATTATTCTTAAAAAGCTTATACTTCTATTTACTTTCTGCTAATCAGAAAAAAATAGCAGAAATAGTCTAATTACTCGCTTCCTTGTAAGTAGAAGCGAAATAAGGGACAACTGTAGGTTAAAGTGATAGTCAAAAGCTGGTTGCTATGTCAATGTAGTTCCTTTGTCTATATGGATAGGAGTTGACAAGCTCCTGTATGAGAAAAATATATGTTTTTCATAGCAGAAACCAAAAATAAGGAATGTCACAAAAACGACGAACTCCACGAAAAAATGTATATAACATAAATTGTTTGTTTTAATGTGCTCTACATTTTTTCTGCAGTAAGTTTTTGTCCATCTCTTACGATTTAGCAGTTATTCAAAATTCAGTAAAATTCATCCAGAATAAACTACTCTTCAGAATCTATTCCCAGGAAATTCAAGATATACATTTTATTTGCCAGGTAAATATGTTTAATATACGAAATTTTAATCAAAATATTTAGAGCCATTTTTGAGAAAATCAAATTTTTCGAAAAAAGTACCATGTAAAGGGTAGTTGGGGGTGGGGGCATTTTTCTCAAAATCTTCGTGTCGCATCCCTGGAAGATACTAAACTAAAATACCAAGTTTGGTATTTTACCGACTTTTCGTTTTTGAGTTATTGTGTTGACAGTCACACGGACACACGGACACACACACATACGGACTTTTTTGTGAAAATGCTTTTTTTTGGATATTGGGGACCCTAAAACATATATTTCCGGTGTAATCTCGGTATCGAATTTTTTGGTGGAGTGCAATACTTTCTCTATACACTATGTACATAGTGCGTATGGAGAAAGTAAAAAACAATAATAAATCAAAATTGGTTTTCAATATTCTATATAACATTGATAAAAATGAATTTTCGATGCAACAAATGAAAGGTTACACATTAATTGTATGGATAGAGCCTTCTTAAACACTTTTTTAGTTTGTACATAGTGTATAGACAAGGTATTGCACTCCACCCAAAAATTCGATACCGAGATTTCACCGGTAATATATGTTTTAGGGTCCCCAATATCCAAAAAAAGCATTTTCACAAAAAGGTCCGTGTGGGAGGTCCGTGTATCCGTGTGTCCGTGAACACGATAACTCAAAAACGAAAAGTCGGTAAAATACCAAACTTGGTATTTAAGTTTAGTAACTTCCAGGGATGTGACACGAAGATTTTGAGAAAAATTCACCCACCCCCTAATACCCTTTACATGGAACTTTTATCGAAAATTTTGATTTTATCAAAATTGGCTATAACGATTTTGATTAAAATTTCGTATATTAAAGATATTTACCTCACAAATAAAATGTATATTTTAAATTTTCTGGAAATAGCCTGTGAAGAGTAGTTTATTCCGGATGAATTTTACTGAATTTTAAATAACTGCTAAACCGTAAGGGATGGACAAAAACTTACTACACAAAAAATGTAGAACACATTAAAACACACAATTTATGTTATACACATTTTTTACGTGGAGTTCGTCGTTTTTGAGATATTCCTTATTTTTGGTTTCTGCTATGAAAAACCTATACTTTACTCATACTGGAACTTGTCAACTGCTATCCATATAAACAAAGGAACTTCATTGACATAGCAACCAGCTTTTGACTGTCACTTTAACCTACATTTGTCCCTTATTTCGCTTCTACTTACAAGGAAGCAAATAATAAGACTTAATTCTGCTAATTTTTTTTCTGATTAGCATTAATTAAATAGAAGTATAAGCTTTTTAAGAATAATTTGTTACAGGGATATAGAGAAAGTCATGATAATGGTACACATGAGATTTTTGTTAATAAATTTTACAGTAGATTCTTTACTTGAAGTAGCACATGTCTTGACTGTTACGTCATTTCCTAATTGTACTGTAAATACTTACAATGCTTGTTGGCATGGCAATTAATAAATATATTGTAAATTTAGCTTTTATTACCAAATATGTGTTCAAAATGATTAACTTAATATCAAAAAACATTATTAAAAATCTGATGTGTTCCATTCCATAGCCAATTTTCCATTCTCTACATCTCCGCAACAAATTATTGTTAAAAAGCTTATGTTTCTATTTACTTCATGCTCATCGAGAAAAAAAATAGCAGAAATAGTCTTATTACTTGCTTCCTTGTAAGTAGAAGCGAGATAATGAAGTACCATAGATTAAAGTGATACTGAAAAGCTGGTTGCTATGTGAATGAAAAATTCCTAAATGAGAAAAGTATGTTTTTCAAAGCTGAAATCAATAACAATGAATATCTCACTAACGATCAACTCCACGAAAAAAAGGTATATTACATAAATTGTGCGTTTTAACGTGCTCTACATTTTATGTGTGTAAAGTTTTTGTCCATCTCTTCCGGTTTAGCAGTTATACAAAATTCCGTAAAATTCACTCAGAATAGTCTTTAGAGGATATTCCCAGAAAGTTCAAAATATACATTTTATTTGTCAGGTAAACATCTTTAATATACGACATTTTAATCAAAATCGTTACTGCCATTTTTGAAAAAATCAAAATGTTGGAAAACAAATTTATGTAAAGGGTAGTTTGGGGTGTGGGGATTTTACTCAAAATCTTTGTGTTGCATCCCTGGAAGTTTGGTATTTTAACCACTCTTCGTTTTTGAGTCATCGTGTTCACAGACACATGGACACATGGACACACAGTCCTGTTTGTGAACATGCTTTCTTTTTGGATGCAGGGGACCCTAAAACATATTTTTGATAGCGATATCTCGGTATCGAATTTTTGGATGGAGTGCAATACCTTCTCTTAACACTATGTACATAGTACGTGTAGAGAAAGTAAAAACTACCTGAGGCCTGCGAAATGCTCACACGTTTCCGCGACGCCATGTTGCTTGTTCCCAATAATTGAAACATTATTTCACCCCAAGGAGGATTCGAACCATGAAGCATTCGACAGAAGGTTTGTGCCTCACTTGCATCAAACAAGTTTCACTGGATAAGCAAATGCTGAAGTTGGCAGTTGTACGTGAGGTGACATCATTATTTACTGTGCTTTGTTTGCAGATATACTAACGCTGAAATGTTTGTCGCAGATCAAGCAGTTGGTAAACCTTAATTCTCCAACTTCCTGCCGCTAGGGGATCAAAATTAAATTAAGTTGTTCTTGTTTCCTAAGGTGCATCAAGTAAAATCTCTTACCTTGTTGCCAAATGTCTTGTAGAAATAGAAATAGATGACGGGTGGCAACATTTCTGTATTTCACGAAGGGATATAAACAATCTGATACGTTCCGTTCTCATGACTTTCTCTAGCTGAATTAACTTTTCTTACAAAAGATTATTCTTTTATATACGTCATGCTAATCGAGATAAACATTAACAGAAATAGTATTTTATTACTTGATTCTTTGTAAGTAAAGGAGAAGTGATAGTCAATTCCTTTAAAAACCGGTCACTATGAAAAACAATTGGAATTCCATTGTCTTTATTTGCCAGGAATAGCTAAACAGAAGACAGACGAAAGAAAGGTGACCTACCGTTTGAGAAAAGTCTAAAATCGAAACAACTAACACGAAAAATCACCAAAAAGTTCTGCCTCCGCGGTCGAGTGGTCAGTGAGCTGACTTCTCACCCTGAGGTCCCGGGTTCAATTCTCGGCTGGGGCGGGAAATTTTTCTTTAACCAGAATTATTCCCTATCCCCCATAGAGTCTGGAAGTATGAATGTGAGAGTTTTTTTTGGTAGTGTTTAGCGCCCGCTTTAACTACTTATGGCACCGCAGGCGGTGACACTGATGATACATGAATGATGATGGAGCATCGGTGGAATGAGATGGCGGGAGAAACCGGAGTACCCGGAGAAAACCCACCCCAGCGCCGCTTTGTCCACCACAAATCTCACATGATCGAACCCGGTCTAGGTGAGAGACGAGTGGTCTAACCACTCGGCCACGGCGCGGCCGATGTGAGAGTGAATGTGCGTGTGTTTAGTAATATAAAGTTTAACCTAATGTTCTGAACCTACAGTTTCACAAGTGAAAGCCCCCGATATGACCATTGATGTTAAAGGGGGCTATACAAATGAAGCCAAACAAAAAAAAAAACAAAAAAAAATCCTCCAAAAAGATCAGCTCTACAACCAAAATGCATATGACATAAATTGTGTGTGTTGTAACTCTCTACATTTTTTGTAAAGTACGAGGCGTAGAAATCCTTAGCATGCCTTCATTCGGAAGAGAAATAAAGCCGTTGGTTTCGTGTCGTAGATTTACGGCACGTAAAAGAACCTCAAGTCTGATAGAGAGGCCTCTGAGCAAAATTAAGCGGTCTTTCACGCCCAGTATAGAATGGGACGCTGAGAACCACAGTATTTAAAGAACGTACATAAATAACACGCCATTTATTTTTTTTTCAACGAGAAAAGGAAAAGTATATGACAAATTGTGTGTTATACCGTGATCTACATTTTTTGTGCAGTAACTATTTGTAATTCTCTTACGGTTTACCAGTCACGCAAAATTCATTCGGAATAAAGAGGTCTTTAGAGGCTATTCCAGAAAATTCAAGATATATATTTTATTTGCCAAATAAATATCTTTAATATACGGTATTTTAATAAAAATCGTTAGAGCCATTTTTGAGAAAATCAAAATCTTCAAAATGTTTTCCATATAAAGGGTAGTATGGTGTCGCAACCTTAGAAGGTACTAAACTTAAATACCAGGTTGGTATTTTACAGAGTTTTCATTTTTGAGTTATGTTGTTCACACACACACACGGGCCTGTTTCTAAAAATACTTTTTCTCTTTTGGATACAGGGAACCCTAAAAATCTATTTCCGGTGAAATCTCGGTATTGAATTTTTGGGTGGAATGCAATACCTTATTTATACACTATGTACATATAACGTGTAGAGAAAGTAGAAATCGTATTAGAAATGACATAGAAAGCAATTTAACCTGCGCACACTTTTAAAATTGCACCCAAACTATGTGTTTCATCGGCTCTAGGAGAAGCAAAGACTGCAAATATGTACTCTAACGTAGTACGATTTGTGCACGAGAAATCAAAAAATCATTATTTTCTTTCAAAACCACTAAAAGCACGAAATTCTTTGTCACGCCTCAGTGTTGACTGTTTGCTCCTGCTGTGCACGTCACTGACTCGACCCTTAGCATCTGTGTCGGTCAGTTTGGGGAAGCAAACTTTCGCCATCTTCAACTTCTCGAAAACAAGATTTTGCACGTCATCACTAGACCTCGGACTTCAATACTTGCCTTCTAAAGTTACCTGCAACATTAGATGTACGCCAGGACTTCGGTTGGAGAGCTGCAGAGGTAATAATTGGATGTCGGATGTTTAGACTCACAAAATCTTACTTTTAGGTGCCTAAAATAGGCTTCGATGTTAAGCAATAGGCTCTAATAACACAACTTACACGAGATAAACATGAGTTTTGATGCATTCAAATTGTATTTTTGCTTTCTAAACCTTTAAAAAGGCAACAATAGTGAGTATTGAAATCACACAGTAGTAAAAATAGTAAACTAATACTAACTATATGTACAAAAACATTTTACTGTGTCTTATTTTATGAATTTATAATTGATCATACATACTATGGAGTTATAACGATGAAAAAAAAAAGAGCTCTGAAAACTAAGTGAATAGATAACACTTGCCGCTATTCGGATGGATGGATGGATGGATGGATGGGAGAGTGGGTGGATGGGTGGGTGGATGGGTGGGTGAATGGATGGGTGGAGGACGGATGGGTGGATGGGTGGATGGGTAGATGGGTGGAGGGTGAATGGGTGGAGGGGTGGAGGTGTGGATGGATGGAGGGTGGATGGGTGGAGGGTGGATGTGTGGAGAGGTGGATGGGTGGAGGGGTGGAGGGTGGAGGGGTGGGTGTGTGGAGGGGTGGAGGATGGAGGGGTGGATGGGTGGGTGGAAGGGCGGATGGGGTGGATGGGTGGAGGGGTGGATGTGTGGAGAGGTGGATGGGTGGAGGGGTGGAGGGTGGAGGGGTGGGTGTGTGGAGGGGTGGAGGATGGAGGGGTGGATGGGTGGGTGGAAGGGCGGATGGGGAGGGGTTGGGTGGATGGATGGGTATATGGACGGATGGGTGGATGGGTGGTTGATAAGGTGGAGGGATGATGGGTGGGTGAAATGGATGGATGGGTGGATGACGGGTGGACGGATGAGGGGGTGGTATTTGGGTGTATAGGTGGGTGGTTGATAGGAGGATGGGGTTTGGGTGGATGGGTGGATAAATAGGTGTGTGGGTGAAGGGATGGAGGATGGGTGTTTGGGTGGATGGATGATGGGAGAATGGGTGTTTGGGTGAATGGGTGGATAGAGGGGTATGTGTGAATGGGTGGATGATGGGAGGATGGGTGGATAGAGGGGTATGTGTGAATGAGTGGAGGTTGGGAGGGGGTGAATAAGTGGAAGGGGGAGGATGAAGCCTAAATAAACCCGGGTACCTTAGTTGCTTAAAGTTACTCATCAATTGTCTTTTCAGGATAAGGGAAGCTACTTACCTCATCCGAGGAGAAGGATACACACCTAGGCGACTGGCACCGAACCTAGGTGGTTGATGCATCTACGCCTCACAAGGAAGAGAGGTATTTGGTGAGGGGTAGTGTTTAACGCCTGCTTCTAGTACTTGTGGCACTGCAGGCAACACTGATGACGCCTGTGAAATGCGATGGCAGGGGGAAACAGAGAACCGGGAGAAAGCCCCCACCTTCTACCAAAAATCCCATATGCGGTAGTTTGGGATCGAACCCGTGCCGTCTGTTAAAGGCGAGTGGTCCAACCACTCGGCCATGACGCCGCCCTGTTTGATGAGTGGATACCCGGGGAGCCGAAAGGGGAGCGACGCTCACAATGACAGGGCCCCTACAGATTCCATATGAAGCACCCGGACAGTCGGACAAGCGGACCGAGAACTCTGCCCACATTGGATCTAGGGTAAAATCCTCATCCTCGCAGCCATCCAAAGTCGGTGTGCAGATCGTCACTGTGAACACCTTTTTCCCCGCGACGCGAGCACCTTCGCCGACACTTCCAACCCTAAAAGAAACTTGAAGAATAGGTTACATCAGGACTGCTTCAAAATTGCCCAAATATGCTCAATGACCCCGCAGAACGGAATGAGGTTCAACTCATCTGGGTACCGGGCCATATACGCGCAGAGGGCAATGAAAAAACTGATGAAATTGCAAGACAAGGAACAGCTTCACAATTTATTTGATCTGAGCCGGCTCTAGGGACATCTCGATGTTTAATTAGAGAAACTATCAATAACTAGTCCAAAATAGATCATTATAAGACCTGGCGTAAACCCTCAGGAAACAGACATGGGAAACTATTTATCAAAGAATCATGTAAGGAAAGAGCTGAGAGCCTGCTAAAGTGTAGGAGACCTCAGCTGAGAACAATTGCTGCTTTCCTCACAGGGTATGCCCCTGAGAAAATGCATCTTAACACAATTGGAGTGCTTCAGGGAAACTTAGACTGCAGATTTTGCAGGAAGGAGACTGAAACAGCCCAGCACATGTTATGCTCCTGCGAAGTTTTAGCTCGTAAGAGATACAAAGCTTTTGGAAAAATGTTCATAGAACCAGAAGAAGTATCATCCTTACCCATTGTAAGGTTGCACTCATTGTAAGGGATGCAGGTGTAATGGGTTGGCTCCAAACGATACAATAAGACCCAGGCTGAAGTGCGCCTAAAGAAATGATGGGGAATCTGTATCGCAAATGAAGAAGAAGAACTACAGGAATAAAATGATAATAAAAACGTCATAGAGAGACAAAAAATTCGGGGGATGATCGCTTAATGCCCCAAGAAAGCCTCCAAAAATACTAATGTGTCAGGAAGACCAGCCACGCCGGTACCGAGGCCGAGTGGTTAAACCACTCGCCTCTCACCAAGGCGTTCCGGTTCGATCCCATGTTGGATTTGTGATTTGTGATGGACAAAGCGGCGTAGGGGCGGGTTTTCCTCGGAATCTTCTGTTTCCCTGGCCATCGCAATCCACCGGTACTCAATCTTCATTCAATGTACCATCAGTGTCATCGCCTGCGGTGCCACAAGTAGTAAAAGTGGGCGATAGCAATCTGATGTGCTCCATTCACATTACTTTCTTTATATCTCGATAACACACTATTGTTAATAAGCTTATTCGTCTATCTACTTCCTGCCAATCGAGATAAACATTAACAGAAATGGTCCTATTACTTAGTTCCTTATAAGTAGAAGGGAAATACACTAGGCTAAAGCGATAGTCCAATCTTTTAAAAGCTGGTTGACGTGTGGTTGTAATCTGTTTCTTTACATGGTCAGGAGTTGACAAATTCCCGTATGAGCAAAGTTTTAAAACAGAAACTAAAACAAGGAATACCTCAAAAAGGGTCAACTCCACGAAAAAAATGTATATGACATAAATTTTGTCTTTTAACAAGATCTGCATGTCCTATTTAGTAATTGTTTGTCATTCTCTTACGGTTTACCAATTATGCAAAATTCAGAAAATTTCATCCACAATAAAGAGGTCTTTAAAGGTTGTTCCCATAAAATTCAAGATATACAGTTCGTTTGTCAAATAAATATCTTAAATATAGTGTATTTTAATTATAATTGTTAGAGCCATTTTCGAGAAAATCAAAATTCTCAAAAAATATTTCATGTAAAGGATAGTGGTGGTGGGGGATTTTCTTGAAACATACGGATATGTTTCTAAAAATCTGATGTGTTACACTCACATGATTTTCTCTAGCTACTACACAAACAAAGTTCTTACAGAATATTCTTCTTCTTTCTACACCATGGTAATCGAGATAAACATTAGCAGAATGTTCTTATTACTTAGTTCCTTATAAGTAGAAGAGAACTAAAGGAATTCGCTATGCCTAAAGTGACAGTCAAATGTTTTAAAAGCTGTCATTATGCGATTTTCATTACAAATCGCATCTTTGTTTAGCCAGGAGTAAAACAAAAGTTAAGTGGACATTTCCTGTCTGAGAAAAGTATAAGTATTTTATAACTATAACTAATAACAAGGAATATCTTAAAAACAGTAAACACCACAATAAAAATGTATATGATATAAACTGCTTATTTTAACGAGATCTACATATTTGGGGTAGTTTTGGTCTGTCTTTTATGCTTTACTAGTTATGCAAAATTAAGCAAAATTCATCCAGAATAAACAGTTTTTCGGAAACTACCACTAGGAATTTCAAGATATACATTTTATTTGTAATGGAAATGGCTTTAATATGTAGTATTTTAATAAAAATCATTGCATACATTTTTAATAAAAACAAAATTTTCGAAAAATTTTACATGTAAAAGGTAGTTTTGGGTGGAGGGATATTCTTGAAAGTCTTCGTGTCGCATCCTTGCAGAATACTGAACTTAAATACCAAGTTTGGTATTCAACCAACATTTATTTTTGAGCTACTCTGCCCACAAACACACACACACACACACATACACGGTTATGTTTCTAAAAATTCTTCTTTACTTTCTCTACGCGTACTATGTACATAGTGTGTAGTGTATAGTGTAATGCACCCAAAAATTCAATACCGAGATTTCACCAGAAATACATATTTTGGGCCCCCCCCGAATCCAAAAAAATCATTTCTGGAAAAAGGTCCGTGAGAGTGTGTGTGTCTTTGGAGAGCATAGCTCAAAAACGCAAAGACCGTTAAATACCAAACTTGGTTATTTAAGTTTGGTATCTTGCAAGGCTGTGACACGAAGATTTCAAGAAAATCCCCCACCAACTACCCTTTACATGGAACTTTTTTTTCGAAAATGTTGATTTTTCAAAAATGGATCTAATGCTTTTGATTAAAAATCGTATATTAAAGATATGTACCTGACAAATAATATATATATCTTGAATTTTCTGGGAATAGCCTTTGAAGACTACTTTATTCTGAATGAATTTTACGGAAGTTTGCATAATTGCTAAACCGTAAGAGATATACAAAAACGTATTACACAAATATGTAGAGGACATTAAAATACGCAATTTATGTTACATAACATTTTTCAGTGAAGTTGATGGTTTTTTTTTTTTTTTTTTTTTTTTTTTTTTTTTTTTTTTAGATATTCCTTGTTTTTCGTTTCAGCTTTAAAAACATACCTTTCTCGTACAGGAATTTCTCAACTCCTGTCGTACAAACAAAGGAACTTCAGTTACATAGCAACCAGCTTTTGACTATCACTTTAACCTATGCTACTTCCTTATTTCGCTTCTACTTACAAGTAAGCAAGTAATAAGGCTATTTCTACTAATTTATCTCGATTAGCATTAAGTAAATAAAAGCATTAGCTTTTTAAGAATAATTTGTTGCAGAGATGCAGAGAAAGTCATGTGAATGGAACACATCGGGTTTTTTGTAATCATAACGAAATTGTATGTTCCAGACACAAAGCTCGGGTATCACACTGAAATTCAAACTCGAAACCTCTTGAACATTTAAGCAGATAGGCTACCTCCTCACCACAGAGGTGGTCCAATGTCAAAGAAAAGCTGATATTAACGTTCCGTTTTCCATAGATTCGGTCTAAAACGGTAATGGGTGTAGAAATCCCGAGAGTGTTATCGGACGTTTTAGACAGGAGTGTGGCCTGACTGGTACTGCGAGGCAGAAGTCACGCAACATTGCTTTATTAGAGTAGGCTACGCTTCGCCTACATATTCAAATAGGCCATTAACCTTTTCCATATCCTACACGTTCTCTCGCTGGTTTAGGATCTGCACGAGCGTTTAAAATGAAGATGTAATATGCAAAGTATTCATAAGGCTATGCCCATATTTGCTGTCTGAAACATTTCACGTCCTGCGTTCATATTACTTTCTCTACTCACTCTTCTATGCTTGTGATTCTTCAAATTAATATATTTGATCTGTACGGGAAATGCAAACAATTTGGACAATATTTCCCAAACAAAATTGTAGAAGAGCATAAAAGTCTGAGCCACAAGTTTTCCATGTAAAGGGTAGTTAGGGGTGCGTGAACTTTCTTGAAAATCTTCCTGTTGCATCCTTGGAAAATGCTGAACTTAAATACCAAGTTTGGCATATAACTGACTTTTAGTTTTTGAGCTATGCTGTCCACAGATATACACGCACACGCACAAACACACACAGGGACCTATTTTGATTCAGGGCGACCCATGATTTCCGGTAAAATATCGGTATAACATTTTTGGGTACATTACAATACCTTCTCTATACACGATGTACATAGTACGTGTAGAGAAAGTAAAGTTTTGATTTTCTCAAAAATAGCTCTAACGATATGGACTAAATTTTCGTATATTAAAGATATTTACCTGACAAATAAAATGTATATCTTCAATTTTCTGGGAATAGCCTCTCAAGAGTAGTTTATTCTGGATGAATTTAACTGAATTTTGAATAACTGCTGAACCGTAAGAGATGGACAAAAACTTACTATACAACAAATGTAGAGCACATTAAAACACACAATTTATGTTACATACTTTTTTCGTGGAGTTCGTCGTTTTTGAGACATTCCTTATTTTTGGTTTCTGCTATGAAAAACGATTACTATTCTCATACAGGAACTTGTCAACTCCTATCCATATAAACAAAGGAACTTCATTGACATAGCAACCAGCTTTTGACTATCACTTTAACCTATGGTAGTCCCTTATATTGCTAATTTTTTCTGATTAGCATAAAGTAAATTGAAGTATAAGGTTTTTAAGAATAATTTGTTGCAGGGATATAGAGGAAGTCATGTGAATGGTACAGGTCACATCAGATTGTTATATTTAGTTTTATCAATAATAATTTATAAAACATACAGTAATATTTTCGATCTTTAGGAATTATAAGCGTAAGAGACGGATTATCAAAACCACAAACGCTTTTAAAGAAAAGCGTTACTAATCAAATAATTATTAAAGCAATATGTTTATCATTAGCCAATTAGCATACGTGTACAAAAAATCTGATGTGTTCCATTCACAGGACTTTCTCTGCATCTTTACTATAATGTTGTTAAAAGCTTATTCTTCTATATAATTCTTGCTGAGACAAAAATAAGCACAAAACGTCTTATTACTTGCTCTCATGTAAGTAGAAGGAAAATAAGGAAGTATCATACGCTAAAGTGATAGCAAAAAGCTGGTTGCTATGTGATTGAGGCTCGTTTGTTTGTATGGACAGGATCTCTAAAACGATCAACTTCACGAAAAAAAATATATATAATATAAATTATTTGTTTTCTATTCAGTGAGTTTTTGTCTACCTCTTACGGTTTACTATTTATGCAAACTTCCGCAAAATTGATCCAGAATAAACATCTTCAGAGTATATTCCCAAAAAGTTGAGGATTTTGAAGATATGCGTTTTATTTGTCATCTCGGAATCGAATTATTGAGTGCATTACAATACCATCCCTATATACAAGTACAAGGTACGTATAGAGAAAGTAAATATGAACGTTTTTGTCAGGAATATACTAAATAAATTATTTTATTTTGTATAGAAAGCAATTATCAGAACGTTTATATATAGTTATATTGATAGTAAGTTTTAAAACATACAGTATTATTTTCGATCTTTCGCACTTAAATCGTAGTGGAGAGATTATGAAAACACGTAACTATTAAAGGTACAGGGTTGAAACTGCAATGCGTTTATAGATTATTTAATTAGCAAATGAATTTCTTTGCCTTAAAGCCTTTACAAGTTAGGTTTGAAATCCATGTAAGTAAGCAAAGGAGTTTTTCGTGAAAATTGATAGACTATGAGGTGGATGTTGTTTCAGTCGATAAGCCAAACAGAGGCCTATATGTAACCGATACCCCCAATCAGCGAGGTGGCCGCTTACAAGCCATCCCTGTTCATTAGTGTTTGTCCACAAGCTGGCAAAATTAACTACGTGTTGGTTTCCGGCGCCACTTCTCAGGATGGTGCACCCACCCACGTCCTTCTGCACAAACACTACCTCTACTGTATTGGCTAAACTCAACCCTAGTCTGATCGAGGGGCCATGCAGCATTAAAAATTGCTTTAAGATTAATTCACGAATGAATTTTAAATTAAATTGTGAAACAATTAAAAAAAATCTGATGCGTTCCATTCCCATGACTTTCTCTACATCTCTGCCACAAATTATTGTCAAAAAGCTTATGCTTCTATTTACTTCATGCTAATCGAGAAAAAAATAGCAGAAATAGTTTTATTTCTTGCTTCCATGCATAATCTGTCGTTATGCGATTGTCATTGCAAAGAAAAACGGACACTTCCTGTCTGAGAAAAGTTTAGGTACTTCACAATTGAAACCAATAAAAAGGCTTATCTTGGAAACGGTTACCTCCACAACAAAAACGTAAAGAATATAAATTGTATGTTTTGACGTGATGTACATTTTTTGTGTAGTGGGTTTTTGTCCATCTTTTACGGTTTAGCAGTTAAGCAAAATTCGGCAAAATTCATCCAGAGTAAAGAGGTCTTCAGAGGATATTCCCAGAAAATTCGAGATATACATTTAAATTCGGATATAAACAGGTTTAATATATGGGATTTTAATCAAAATCGTTATTGCCAATTTTAAGAAAATCAAAATTTTCGAAAATTTTTCCATGTAAACGGTAGTTTGTAGTGGAGGAATTTTTTGAAAATCTTTGTGTCGCATCTTTGGAAGATACTGGACCTAAATACCTAGTGTGGTATTTAACATTCATTTCGTTTAGGGGCTATGCTGTCCACACACACACACACACCGGAACTTTTTTTTTAAAATGCTTTTTAGGGCTCAGGGGACATCAGAACACATATTTCCGGTGAATTCTCGACATCAGATTTTTGGGTGCATTACAATACCTTCTCTATCACTATGTAGATTGTACATATGGGGCTAGAAAAAGTAAAAGGAGTGGCAAGAGCTGGAGGGAGCTGAAGCGACTAGATAGTCATAAAGGAAGATGAAAGACATTTATGGATGACCTATGTTCCACAAAAGAATAACGGGAACTAAATCGGGTTAAGATACAGAAATAATTTCTGCCTGAACTTATTACAAACTAGGTAGAGGAAATCTTGTGAATGTAACACATTAAAGAATATATTGCAAGAGCTTGATATTGCATTTTCGCGCCTCTACTTAAAATCTTCTCATCCTACAGAAAGGAAATATGGAAATTCTATTTCACTTATGTACACCAACCTTAGTTGAAGTCACGTGACTGCAATGTCAACCGAGGAAAGTGTTCTTCCAGAGAACTTCCATCTCGTCTTAAATTCATAATATCAGTTCGTAACCGTGCCAAGTGAAGAGGCACGCTCCCTTAAAAGTTTACGGCAAACTTTTACGACATTGCTTAGGGTTTAAACCCCTTTTAAAACCATTGAGAAATCTCAGGTTAAAAATCGCGTGTATACAGTTGTCTCTACGGGCTACATTTAATAGATAGTGTCAGAAAGAGTTTTGTTTCACAGGAGTAAAGTTGAAATTGTGTGTTTTAATGAGATCTACAAATCTTCTATATCCTCCGTTCTACCAGTTATACAAAAGGCATTTGGAATGACAATAGCTTCAGAGGCTATTCACAGACAATTCAACATATACAATTCATTTAACATAAAAATATTTTGTCGCATGATAAGTATTATGTACATAGTGTATAGAGAAGGTATTGCACTCCACCCAAAAATTCGATACCAAGATTTCACCGGAAATATATGTTTTAGGGATCCCCATATCCTAGAAAAGCATTTTCACAAAAAGGTCTGTGTGTGTGTGTGTCCGTCGGTAAAATATCAAACTTGATATTTAAGTTTAGTATCTTCCAGGGATGTGACACGAAGATTCTGAGAAAAATCCCCCCTCCCCAAACTACCCTTTACATGAAACTTTTTTCGAAAATTTTGATTTTCTCAAAAATGGCTCTAACGATTTTGATTAAAATTTCGTATATTAAAGATATTCACCTGACAAATAAAATGTATATCTCGAATTTTCTGGGAATAGCCTCTGAAGAGTAGTTGATTCTGGATGAAATTTACTGAATTTTGAATAACTGCTTAACCGTAATAGATGGACAAAAACCTACTACACAAAAAATGTAGAGCACGTTAAAACACACAATTTATGTTATATACACTTTTTTCGTGAGTTCGTCGTTTTTGAGACATTCCTTATTTTTTGTTTCTGCTATGAAAAACTTATATTTTTCTCATACAGGAACTCGTTAACTATCCATATAAACAAAGGAACTTCATTGACATAGCAACCAGCTTTTGACTATCATTTTAACCTATGCTTTTACTTACAAGGAAGCAAATAATAAGAGTATTTCTGGTCTTTTTTTTATGATTAGCATCAAGTAAATTAAAGTATAAGCTTTCTAACAATAATTTGTTGCAGGGATATAGAGAAAGGCATGTGAATGGTACACATCAGATTTTTTTTTAGAGAAATCAACATTTTCCTGTATAGAGTAGTTCAGGGTGAAGGATACATTGCAATCCATGGAAACTTCGCTTGTTCAGAGCTTGATATTGCCGCTGGGTGCTCTATCTCGCCTGTGCTTTAGGATGGGGAGGGCCCAGGTTAAATAATCGGTGGTAGGGCATTCCTGGATGATGACGGGGCAGGTAGAAGCACCCTGAGAAATCTAAGGTTAAAAACCGCGTGTAGACACACAGTTGTCTCTACGGGCTACATTTAATAGACAATGTCAGAAAGAGTTTTGTTTCAGAGTAGTAAAGTTGAAATTGTGTGCTTTAATGAGATCTACAAATTTGGTGTAACAAAATGTTATCTATATCTTACGTTTTATCCGTTACTCGTCCGGAATGAAGACGGCTTTAGACAATTTTAAGATATACATTTCATTTTACATAAAATATTTTAGTCATATAATACTGAATCGAAATCGTTTAGCCATTTTTGTATCGACATTTCCCTATAAAGGGTAGTTTTGGTGGCGGATTTTTTTTAAATCTTCCTTTCACATCCGTGAAATATGTTGAAATGAACTTTTTAGTTTGATATTTTACCGGCTTTTAATGTTTTCAATTATACTGTTCACAAAAACTCACTTAACATAGTTTTTTTTTTAAATATTCGTGTCGCAGTCTTAAAAGTTTTTGAAATTGAATATGTAGTTTGATATTTTATCGACGTTTAGTTATAAAGTTTTACTTTTCACAAACACCAAGTTACATAGATTTGTTATTTGAAAATCTTCGTGGCGCATCCATGAAAAGTCTTGAAATTAAATATATAGTTTGGTATTTTACCAACTTTTAGAATTTCAATTATACATGCTCGTGCGCACACTCTCAGAGAGAGAGAGAGAGAGAGAGAGAGAGAGAGAGAGAGAGGTGGGGACCTCTTTCTAGAAATGTTTTTATTTTCTCTACGGAGTACAGTGTATGCACATAGTAGGTAGAGAAGGATTGTATTCTACCCACAAATTCAATATCGAGATATTACCGGAATGTATGATTGAGCACGCCTGAATCACAAAAAAGTACTTTGAATTTCTCTATTTCGTGCATAGTACGTAGGCAGAGAAATTAATGCATTCCACCCAAAAATACAGATTCGAGATTTCAATGGAAATGCAAATTTTAGGGTACCATGTATATAACACAAATGTTTTTCTTTGTCTGCTTCGTAATTGGTACATAGAGAAGCTAGTGTATTTCACCCAAAATTTAGGTTTTAGGTTCCCCTGTATCCAAACAAAAATCACGAGTGTGTGAGAATGTCTGTAAGCAACATAAGTCTAAATGTAAAAATATTAAGAGACCAAACTTTATAATTAAGTTCAGCATAAACCAAGGTTGTGGCATAAAATCCTCATTTCTCTAATCTACGCTTAACATGGCTAAAATAGTACCAGAAATGGCTCTAATATTTTGAATAAAATACAGTTAATTAAGTACATTTAATGACAAAATGTATACCTTGAATTTTCTGGAAATAGCTCTGAAGATCGTAAGAGATAGACAAAAATTTATGCACAAAAATGTAGATTTCGTTAAAACATACAATTTATGTCATACAAAGTTTTTCCAAGATAAGCATTCCTTGTTATTGATTTCAAATTTAAAATACATAATACTTTCCAAACGGGAATGTGCTATTCCTTTTGGTTTTGCTCCTGTTCATGCAAAGAGAAACAAATTTCAAACCCATAGCAACCAACCTTTAAAGATTTGACTATCTTTCTAGTCTAATTTATGTTATTATTCCCCTTCTGTTAATAATAAACTAAATAATATTAACATAAAAATAAGTTTTTGTAAGAATAGTTTGTTACAGAAAATTTGGAGGCCATGTAAATGGTATACATCTTATATTTTTGCTTTCTCTACAAGTACTATGTACATAGTGTAGAGATAATGTATTTTATTCCACCCAAAGTTAGAAAAACGTTCGTGTATGTCTGCAGGCAGCATAGCTCTAAATAAAATACTGTTAGAAACCAAACTCGGTACTTAAGTTTAGTATCTTCCAAGTTGCGAAAGAAAGATTTTCAAAAAAATCCCCCCACTCCATGCAAAAAGTATTGAAAATGTTGTTTTTCTCAAAAATGACTAAGGATTTTGATTAAAATACCGTATGTTATACATATTTATACCACAAATAAAATAAATATCTTCAAATTCTTAGAAACAGCTTCTAAACACTTATTCATCTGAATGGACTCGACTACGAAACTTAAATCCTTAGTATGGCTGCCTTCGGAAAGGAAGTAAAGCCGATGGTCCCGTGTCGTAGATTTGCGATTCGTAAAGAACTCAAGCCTGATAAAGAGGCCTCTGAACAAAATTAGGTGGTCTTTTACGTCCAGTATAGAATTGGAAGCTGAGAACCACAGCAGTTAAAGACCGTCCATAAATAAAACTCCATTTATATTTCTCAGAATGGGCAGAGTGTCATGTGAATGGAATGTATCAGATGTTTATTCAGGGAACCGTAAAACATGTATCTTCAATGAAATCTCGGTATCGGATTTTTGGGTGGAATGCAATTCCTTCTCTACTTGTGCTATGTATCCTATATGGGGAGAAAGTCAGAAGCAACATACCTGGGCAATAAACCCATACATTTCGCTTATTGTTACGACGGAACAAGTTTCTACTCTGATTGAACCCCGCAGTCTGCTGGACGTCAGATCCTTCCAACTTTGCAATTCAATCAGAAGAGATGAAACGGGCACCGCCAACTGGTAAAACAGAAATTCTCTCGAGATTTAGCAAAACAAAACGCCACAGGGTACAGTGTGTTTGTATTTATACAGCTCATTTTCAAAGGGCAACCGACCTGTTTCGACTCGGTACCTGCTAACGTAAAAAATTACCTTATTGTTGAGCTTAACAGGAGATTCCTACAGCTGCTATCGCGTTGCTATTTTTGGTTAACAGAGATATATGTAGATACATGTAATAAACAAGAGAGGAATGGATTAGCGTGGATGAGAACAGGAACATTGCTTTTGTATCAGTGAACTAGAACGTTGTATTTTGTGCGGGGAGCAGGACAGATTTTTACTTTCTCTACACATACTATGCACATAATGTATAGAGAAGGTATTGCATTCTACCCAAAAATGTGATACCGAGATTTCATTGAAATATACGTATTAGACTTCCCTGTATAAAAAAAAAGTTAAAAAAAAAAGGCCAGTGTGTGTGTGTCCGTGTGCCTGTGAACACGACAACTCAAAAACGAAATGTCGGTAACATACCAAACTTGGTATATACGTTTACTTTCTCCCAAATATGCGACACGAAGATTTTGAGGAAAATCTCTGCTTCCAAACTACCTTTTACATGCAATAATTTTCGAAAAATTTTATTTTCTCAAAAATGTATCTAACGATTTTGATTAAAATACCGTAAATTCGACAAATAAAATGTATATCTTCAATTTTCTCGGAATAGCATTTGAAAACCTCTTTATTCTGGATGAATTTTGCTGGAATTTGTATAGCTAGAAAACCGTAAGAGTTAGACAAAAGCTTACTACACCAAAAATATACATCTCGTTAAAACAGAGAATTTATGTCATATACATATATATATTTTTTTTTTCATAGGGTTGACCATTTTTAAATATTCCTTGTTATTGGTTTCAGTTTAGTATGGGAAATTGTCAACTCCTGGTCATGCAAAGAAATGGATTTCATTCACATGGCAACCAGTCTTTAAAAGATTTGGCTATCCTTTTAGCTTTTCCCTTCTATTTATTTATAAGAAAGCATTTTTGCTAATGTTTATCTCGATTAGTATGAAGTAGACAGAAAAGTAATTTTTAATAATAATTTGTTGCAAATATGTAGTGAAAGTCATGTGAATGGAACACATCAGATGTTTTATTCGAATCTTAAAAGGTGTCGTATGGGATAAATATTGAAATAGGGTTCTCTTTCCATAGCCAGAGGACCTCCCGTTAGAGACAAGTTTTCACCATTTTCAAACTGAAACCAATAACAGGGAACATTTCGGAAATGGCTAGCTATAAGAAACTACATACTGCATTTTGTGTTTTAACGAGATCTACATTTTTTGTGTAGTAAGCCCTTGTCTATCTCATATGATTTATCATTTACCGAAAATTAATTTAGAAGAGAACTTCAAGGATTATTTCCATAACATTGACGATATACATTTTATTTTTCATGCAAATATATGACGTTGTAAACAAAATCATTAGAGCTATTTTTGAGAAAATCGAAAACTATGAAAGTGTAGTTTGGGCTTAGGGTATATTTCTGAAAATCTTTGTCTCATCCATCGAAGGTGCTGAACTTAAATACAAATTTTGGTACGTAAACAACTTTTAATTTTTGAGTTAGGCTACCCATAGACACACTGACACAGCCAAACATGTGGACCTCTTTTTAATTTTTTTTTTTTTTTAGATTTAGGGTAAATCGAATAAAATACTATATGTAGCTCATATACACATTGCACGTGGTAGGTAAAGTAAAAGTATAGATCTCCTTAAACCAGGTAATTTATTCAAAATACAGTTTTGAATTGTTATTGTTATAAAGTTTACAAAATGTATGCTTTTCAGAAATGGAAAGTTGTCCTTTTTTTCCTTGTTTTTCTAGAATATAATATTTCATTACCATCACATTGTAAACAGCTCTTAAAATATGTACCTATTACTTTAGTCTAGTTACTAATACTAGTTAATGTTGATCTCGATTAGCGTTAAGAGGTTAGAAGACTAATCTTTTGTAAGAATAATAGGTTACAGAATTAGTAGAGAAAGTCATGTGAATGTTACATATTATACATTTCTACTGGTGGTCACGCGCATGAGGTAAAACTTGCATTATACATGAGCAACGCGAAATAAATTTTCTTTTTTTCTTTGTTTTTATCAGTAGGCATACTTCAACATAACAGATATTTATCCCACTCTAGCCTTCAGTTGTTTGGGAAAACAGGTATTATTTGGTTGGTAATGAAGGTAAATTTATTACACCACACACGCAAACGCACACATACACATACGTACATACTATAGCTGTACGTCAAGTCGTGAAGGTTTGTATTATTTATGCAGACATGTTGTTTTGAACACGCAATACTACAGAGTTACAGCGATCACTTCCAGTTATAGATCTTCAGATCATTCATTCCTTCACAAGGAAAATATGTTCTAATTGGCTACATTAAAATATCAAAGATATGTAATGCTCCGAAAAGGGTTGCGAAATTCTGTAACCCACTATAGATCCTCCCCATTGTCTTCTTCAAAGAAATTTGGGCTAGTAATGAATCGTGATGAGAAGCCATATCATATAAAACTTTTAAACCAAAAGTTCTTGTTGAGTTAAAGTCTCTGGGTTATTTTATGCCTGAATTTACGCGTGATATCTCGTCTGAGGTATCACGATATGAAAAACCTAATTTTCATGCAAGCTGGATCTCCAACCCAAAGCTTCCTGTAAAACAATAACACGCAGTGTCCGTAGGTATTTTCCGACAACGTGGCCTCCGCGATCTCCAGATCTTAATCCGGGCGACATTTGTTTGTGAGGTTACCTATTAAGAGTTTTACTGTCACTGCAACAAATCTACTACAACCGATAGGTCATATGTTACAAGAAATTTTAACATTAAAAGATAGCATCTACAAAATGCTGTGCATGATGCCTTAGAGAGAATTCTTAACGTTGAACAAGAGAACAGCGAATATATTTCCAATGTTTTGAAAACCCCATTTATTACCGACACAGTGATGCTTTAGTTTTAGTATTTTCCTATCTATAATGCAATATTAATAGTGGATTAATGTTTTACTCCTTTCTGAGAAAAATACCGTACACTAAACATGATAGAAAAATAAATAATTTTTCGTAAGAATAGTTTGTATAGTCAGTAATAAACGAGAGAGGGTAGAGATGATCATGTCAGTGTAACACTATATAGTACACGAGGGCCACTATTAATATTTTGAGCCTTAGCAACAATGCTTGCTGTAGGTGCCATCTGGTGTTTTCACTGGAAAGTTTGACATTGTTGACCTTCACCTACTACAGATATTTTGACAATGGGGCATTATTCAGACTTTAAGGTCTCAGGATAAGACGGATTTAACTCGTGAAAGTGTTCGTGCGATGATTTATTATGATTCTCGACTTGGAGTATCAAGTCAAGAGTGCAGTGATCAACGTACTAATACATTTGGCAATGAAGCTCTATTCCTTGCCGCTGTGAAATACTGGTATAACGAGTTTAATCGTGGCCGCCGTTCGCTCTCTGATGAAATTCGTGTATCAGAAAATATTGATGATGTATAAATACTGATAGTACAACATTTTCCTATTAGTTTCATTAGCATAAATGAAATACTGCATGGTCATTTCGACGTGAAAAAGGATATGCTTTTGTTGGATTCCACATAATTTGACATAGTCTCAAAGGATGCTCGTGTCGATTGGTATACAAAAATGCTCAAGAAGTATAATATTGGGGCTTCAAAAGACGTATATAAGATTGTAACAGGTGACGAATTATGGATTTATGCATATGAACCAACGTAAACAGCATTCAACTGTAGGGTGCTTTAAGAAAAAACAAATCAAAGCACTCGAAGCACTTTGAAACAAATGGTCACCTGTTTTGTTTTGTTTGCTTTTTTTTTCTCATAAAAACTGGTCATGTGGCAACGGTATCTTAAGAGGAACGTAAAGTGGTCAATTCTGAATGGTAAACAATCAATTGTTTACCGAAGATATTCGATAAAATATAAAAAACTAACATTTGCCGGCGGATCGTTCTTTATCAAGACAATGGTTTTTCTTTACAATGTTTATCGCCCTCTTTTTCTACAGACGGCACCGCAGGCAACAACACTGATGATACAAAGAATGAAGATGGAGCACTGGTGAAATGCGATGGCAGGGGTAACCGGAGAACCCGAGGAAAACCATCCCTACGCCGCTTTGTCCACAACAAATCCCACATGCGGTCGCCTTGGTGAGGGGCAAGTGGTCTAACCCTTCGGCCACGGCAATGCGAGCGCTAACACATCTCGTCTAAATACGGTCCATTTGTACGCTCAAAAAAATCGAATTGATGACTCATCCGCCGTTTAGCCCTTATTTGGCGTCCAATGCTTTCTTTTTCCCAAACATCAGCTATAAAATGCGTGGATAATGATTTTCGTCGATTGAAGAAGCCGTTGGTGCGTTCAAAAACCATGTTTTGGAGGTGCCTCAAGCTGATTGGAAAATGTGCCATGGGAAATGTGCGCATGCAGAAGTATATTCAGCATAAAGGAGAATATATAGAAACATTAAGGCAAGTTTCAATAACAAATTACTGTTTTACTTCCTCTGCACCTACTATACATAGTGTATAGAGAACGTATTGTAATGCAGCCAAAATGTTGATACCGAGATTTCACCGGAAATACATGTTTTGTGTCCTCCTAAATCAAAAAAAAAAAAAAAAATTATAGAAAAATGTCCATATATGTGTGCTCTTTGTGTGTGTCTGTGGATAGCATAGCTCAAAAACAAAAATACCATTAAATACCGAACTTGGTATTTTAGCTTGGTATCTTCCAAGGATACGACACAAAGATTTTCAAGAAATTTCCCCCATCCCAAACTAACCTTTACATGGAACATTTTTTGAAAATTTCCATTTTCTCAAAACTGTCTCTAACGATTTTAATTAAAATACTTTATATTTAAGATATATTTATGAAAAACGAAGTGCATATCTTGAAATTTCTGGGCATAGCCTCTGATGACCTCTTCATTTTGGATGACTTTTGTATAACTGAAAACCGTCAGAGATATACGAAAACTTACTACACAAAAAATGTAGATCTCATTAAAATACACAATTTATGTCATGTACATTTGTTTTTGTTTGGTTTTTTTTTTTTTTTTGTAGATTTAAATGTTTTTAAGATATACTCGATTATTCATTTCATTTTAGGTGCTTAAACTTTTCTCAAACGGGAAGACAACTTTATCTCGTTTCTCGTTTGTTTATTCCTGACAAGCAAAGAGATTTGAATTTCAAGCGTTTCACATAGCGACTGGCCTTTAAAGGATGAGACTATCGCATTAGCCTGTGCATTTACTTATCTTCCTTCTTCTTACAAGAAGGTAGTAATAAGAATGGTTATGTTTATCTTGATGAGCATGATGTATATACTAATTAACGTTTTGAATAAAAGGTTTGTTTACCGAACAGCTATAGGACATCATGTGAATGGAACGCAATATAGTTTTACTTTCTCTATATGCACTATGTACATAGAGTACAGACAAGGTATTGCACTCCACCAAAAATTTCGATACTGAGATTTCACCGGAAATATATGTTTTAGGGTCCCCTGTATCCAAAAATAGTATTTTCAGAAAAATGTCCGTGGGTGTGTGTCCGTGTGTCCGTGTGTCCGTGAACACGATAACTCAAAAACGAAAAGTCGGTAAAATACCAAACTTGGTATTTAAGTTTAGTATCTTCCAGGGATGCGACACGAAGATTTTGAGAAAAATTCCCCCACCCCAAACTACCCTTTACATGGAACGTTTTTCGAAAAGTTTGATTTTCTAAAAAATGGCTCTAACGATTTTGATTAAAATGTCGTATGTTAGAGATATTTACCTGAAAAATAAAATGTATATTTTGAATTTTCTGGGAATAGCCTCTGAAGAATACTTTATTCTGGGTCAATTTTACGGAATTTTGCATAACTGCTAAACCGTAAGAGATGGACAAACGCTTACCATACAACAAGCGTAGAGCACTTTAAAACACACAATTTATGTTATATACATGTTTTTCGTAGAGTTGATTGTTTGTGAGATATTCCTTGTTTTTTGTTTCAGCTATGGAAAACATACTTTTCTCATACAGGACTTTATGAACTCGTGTCCATACAAACAAAGGAACTTCAGTCACATAGTAACCAGCTTTTGACTATCACTTTAACCTGTGGTACTCCCTTATTTCGCTTCTACTTACAAGGAAATAAGAAATAAGACTATTTCTGCTAATTTTTTCTCGATTAGCAGGAAGTAAATAGAAGCGTAAGATTTTTAAAAATAATTTGTTGCAGAGATATAGAGAAAGTCATGTGAATGGAACACACCAGAATTTTAAGAAAGCTCCTCACTGTTCAACTTTAGTGACATTCACCTGGGAACACAGCCTCTAGGATACTAACGTTTGCATGTGTCTACTAGCAATGCACTCAGACGTCATCTGGGGGTGACATCCCATTCTGTGTACATGTTTTCAAATGTATATATTGCAATAACCGCATATTCAGTATATATACGGAGAATTGTTTTCATGAAGCTCTAGAACTACAGGTAGAATTTCCTACTTACACATATAAGATGTATCTTAATACCATAAAATTACAGTTTCTCCTATTATTCGTGAATCTTCTCCCCCATACTACCCCGAATAATCAGGAGTATATTGTATATATCCATATAGTACAGACTGGTAGGGAATAAATGCAAATATTTGTGTCAGCGTTTGAGGAAAATTCGCTGATCTAGTCTTGCAGATTTTTTTTTTTCCGTTATCTTCTAAAGTCATATTGACGAGGGAAATTTCTCGATGTTTTTTTTAGGATGGAGATTATTCCCTTTTTCAGTGATTATTTACGTATCAGGTTACACGGTTGACCCTCCTGTGCCCTGCTTGACTACAGATGAAGGAAGAATATCGTTCGCACGGCAACTTCAACCTATGTAACCATACGTACAGCTTTATCTGATTAGAATTCACAATGTATGCAGAGTTTAAATTATAAATATTGAACACAATGTGATTATTATTCTTTATTTAAATTTTCTTTCATTATACAAATACATAACTCAAACCAGAATGTAAGCATTTCTATTTCCATTCTTTAAATAACAAAACAGCTTACATTGCCCCTATAAAAGTAAGAAATTAAAATTAAACCACAACACTTAAAAAACCTTAATTTGGGAATTAAGAGAACCTGTGTCATAGATCCTTTGATACTCTGCAGTTAACGTTCGCCTTTTGGGAAGGTGATTTAGAAATTGCCGATAGTACAATCCCTCGTAGCAGTGGCAGATTCCTCAGTTGCGGTGTAAATGAAACGAGTATCTGGATATTCAGCATATGTAAAACCATTCATTTTGGAAAGGAAAGTTTGCGACTGTATCGCTCCCACGTTTCCTCTCTATGAGTCACGTGAGTTTAAATTGGCGGTGTGCGGGCTGTATAAATACAGAAGCTGGCCGTTGCGTAATATATGTAAACACAATAGAGACATAATTCAAAACTTAAGACAATGGAATTTATACCTTATATATATACACACACATTAGTTTTATAGGATTGCTGTCTACAGACATAAAATAATTTGCACTTATTCACCTCCCATCCTGTATATGTCCGATTCTAAAATATGTTTACAAAAATTGGGGACTGGTTCCTCACATCGAAACAAGAACCTTTATTCATATAAACAGAGGTCTTAAAACTCTTCATTTCCGATTTATTTAGGTTCTAAATGTTATTACGTAAGTAAAACCTTTTAAAGTGACACATATCTATATTTTTGACACTGTCAACTTCTTAAGACGTGTTCAACACAAATACAGAGCAAATGCTCAAAATGTCCTCTTGTGTCTTAGCCACTAATACCGTACTCAAAGCATAGACTGCCAAATACTTTGCATTCTTACATGACACGTAAATTAAGAGTTTCTTCATCCGAGTTGTCGGCTGCATAAAGAAACTGTTTAAGGTGTTCCCAAACATAAAAATCCGAAGGATTGAGGTCAGTGGAGCGTGCAGGCCACGGGACTGGTCCTCCCCTACGTATTCATCAAATGGTAGATACCAGCCAGTGCATCTAGAACAATGAAACTGAAATGTGCTGGAGCCCCATCATGCATAACTTACATGTTTATTCTTATTTGCAGGGGAAAATCTTCTTGTCTGGGAGAGTGTTATGAAAGAAGTTCCTATAGATAGCGCCTATAATGCGTGCTAGAAGAATGTATTATACAACTGACAAATGACAAATGTAAACAAGTAGCCATTGCAACACAAGACCAACTCCACAGAATAAAATCAGTCAAAGCCTTCTATGAATAATTGCGAGATAAATGCGCTAAACTTTCATTAAGAACTGATAACGAGAAAACGAAGGCTTTGGAACATATGCATACCGGGTGGAAGGTTATTGCATGCCTTGTAAAATGTGCTTCTTGGGAGTATTACAAATAGAAAAGTCTAATAGCATTTTGTTCTTTGATCAGCCAATTTCGAAAAAATAAATGGCTTTTGTTCCAAATTGCATGCGTAATTCCTCAAGAATGTATAAAATCCGCTGAGTACGTATTTCTAACATTGGTTTCTGTAGAAATTATGGGAGATCACACACGTGAAGTAACTCAGCAACGTTGCGTTGAGGTTCGTCAGGTTTCTGAACCGGCTTCTGAATGTAAACACTTCGGATGCTTGCAAACACGACACATGGTGGTGTAATGTTTTTGGAGATAGGTGCAACTGGCCTTCTGAAGTGGTAGCAGCGTTGCCAGCTTGTCTGTCTCTAGTTTTCGATAAAACTAAAATATGTACGTAGGAAATTGTCAGAGAAAAAAATTTAACATACAAAATGTGTTCGAAATACCGAGATCTATCACTGGTTTAAATTGATGTAATGATTTTCCTTTCACTCGATATAAAATGAGCTTATTTTACTGTTTTAAAATAAAGAATCCATCACCAAACGCAGTAGAAGTATTTTTGAATCATCTGTATACACCCCGAGGGCTTTGCGTTTAGAAACCCATGCGCATGCGCGAGAGGTGTCAGCTTCTCCATTGATCCTAGGCAAGACCTCTACACGGTCTTTAGAAACATATTGTTTGATGTTCAAGACGAAAGACTTCCAAATTAAAGAAACTTTGTAGTTTAAGCGAGTTACGTTACAATAAAAATGTTCACCCTCCATGTTTCAAAATGGCGGTAACGAAACAAAGCCCTTTTTAGCGTAATTGGCTCAAATTCTGTAAAAGGAACCACCCAAGTATCCAAATTTAAAATTAAACAGGATAATTAGGGGTGTGACTTGCTAATGAGGGGTGCCGTTTTAATCCAGAGCCTCTTTTTGAAATTCTGACGTCACTCAAAGAACCGGATGAGACAAATATGGCGTGTTTTATTACCCCATTCATCTCTTTTGAAAACATCCAGCAAAATAAGACAAAAAGGGCGCTGGCACAAGAAAGGATTATTAACATAAAAGAAGACATGCAACATTAGCCTCCAGGTGGCATATTCCGTAATGAATGAGCAGAAACTTCAAAGTGAAAGCTAAGGTAAGGGTTTAATTTTCTGGCTGTATTACAAGGGTTCGATTCTTACTGCAATACTTACTTTGGCATAATGAAGCTCTAACCATTCAAGCATTCAGTGTAATCTATCCAAAATACTACAAACAAAGTTTAGCTTGATTCAAATGTGTTCCGTTCACATGACTTTCTCTACATCTAATTATTGTTAAAACCTTTTCCTTCTATAAACATGATAATCAAGATAAAAATTAGCACAAATAGTCTTACTACTTGCTTTCTAGTAAGTAGAAGGGAAGTAAAGCAATACACTAGGCTAAAGTGATGTCAAATCTTTTAAAAGCTGGTTGTTGTGTGATTATATATAATTTTCTTTGATCGCCAAGAGTAGACGAATTTCCATAAGAATCAAGGTTAAGTATTTAACAATTGAAACCAATAACAAGATGTATCTCGGAAACGATCACTCTAAAAAAAATCTGATGCGCTCCATTCCTCTGAATTTCTCTACATTTCTGCAACAAGTTATTGTTAAAAAGCCTATGCTTTTATTTACTTCATGCTAATTGAAAAAATTAGCAGAAATAGAATTATTATTTGCTTCCTTGTAAATAGAACCAAAATAAGTGAGTACCATAAGTTAAAGTGATAGTCAAAAAATTTTTAAAGCGGAAACCAAAAAAAAAAAAAAAAGAAAGGAATATCTCAAAAGCAATGCACGCCATGAAAAACATCTGGTGTGTACCATTCACATGACTCTCTCTATATCCCTGCAACAAATTATACTTAAAAAGCTTATGCTTCTATTTACTTCATGCTAATCTAGAAAAATTAGCAGAAATAGTCTTATTACTTTCTTCCTCGTAAGTAGAAAGAAAATAAGGGAGTAGCATAGGTTAAAGCAATAGTCAAAAGCTGGTTACTATGTGACTGAAGTTCCTTTGTTTGTATGGACATGAGTTGACAAATTCCTGTATAAGAAAAGTTAAGATTTTCGACCCTGAAAACAAAAACAAGGAATATCTCAAAAACGACCTACTCCAAGAAAAAAATGTATACAACATAAATTGTGTGTTTTAATGTGCTCCACATTTTTTGTCTAACCCATACGGTTTAGCAGTTATACAAAACTCTGGTAAATTCACTCGGAATAAAGTAGTGTTCAGAGGCTATTCACAGAAAATTCAAAATATACATTTTATGTGTCAGGTAAATATCTTTAATATACGATATTTTAATCAAAATCATTAAGTCATTTTTGAGAAAATCAAAATTTTTGAAACAATGTTCCAGGTAAAGGGTAGTTGGAGGTGAGGAGATTTTTCTCAAAATCTTCGTGTCGCATCCCTGGAAGATACTAAACTTAAATACCAAGTTTGGTATTTTACTGACTTTTCGTTTTAGAGTTTTCGTGTTCACAGACACACGGGCACACTGACACACGGACACACACACACACACAAGGACCTTTTTCTGAAAATACTTTTTTAGATAAAGGGGACCCTGAAACATATATTTCCGGTGAAGTCTCGGTATTGAATTTTTGGTGGAGTGCAATACCTTCTCTATACACTATGTACATAGTTCGTATAGAGAAAGTAAAAATCTGATGTGTACCATTCACATGACCTTTTTCTATATCCCTGCAAGAAATTATTCTTAAAAACCTTATACTTCTATTCAGTTTATGCTAATCAGAAAAAAGAGCAGATATAGCCTTATTCCTTGCTTACTTGTAAGTAGAAGCAAAATAGGGGACTACCATGGGTTAAAATGATAGTCAAAAGTTGGTTGCTATGTCAATGAAGTTCCTTTGTTTATTTGGATAGAAGTTGACAAGTTCCTGTATGAGAAATGTATTTAAGTATAAGCAGAAACCAAAAATAAGGAATGTCTCAAAAACGACGAACTCCACGAAAAAATTTTATATTATATAAATTGTGTGTTTTAACGTGCTCTACATTTTTTGTGTGGCAAGTTTTTGTCCATCTCTTACGGTTTAGCAGTTATTCAAAATTCAGTAAAATTCATCCAGAATAAACTACTCTTCAGAGGCTATTCCCAGAAAATTCAACATATACATTTAGTTTGTCAGATAAATGTCTTTAATATACGAAATTTTAATCAAAATCGTTAGAGTCATTTTTTAGAAAATCAAAATTTTCGAAAAAAATGTTCCAGGTAAAGGGTAGTTGGGGGTGAGGAGATTTTTCTCAAAATCTTCGTGTCGCATCCCTGGAAGATACTAAACTTAAATACCAAGTTTGGTATTTTACCGACTTTTCGTTTTTGAGTTATCGTGTTCACAGGCATACGGACACACGGACCTTTTTCTGAAAATACTTTTTTAGATAAAGGGTATCCTAAAACATGTATTTCCAGTGAAATCTCGGTATCGAATTTTTTGGTGTAGTGCAATACCTTCTCTATAAACTATGTACATATTTCGTATAGAGAAAGTAAAAATGTATGAATCCATGGAAGAATGTCATGTATCATATTTACATCATATGTCATATTTACATATTATGTATGTTGTGCCTTAAATCCATAAAATTGTTATTTCTCATATTATTCGTGCACATGGGGGCGAAGGGGAAATGGATTTTATTGAAAATCTTCGTGGGGCATCCTTGGAAGATTTTGAATTTAAATAACAAGTTTGGTATTTAACGAGTGTTTCGTTTTTGAGCTACGCCGCTCACAGACACACACAAAAAACTAATCTTCTTCTACTTCTTCTGCTTCTTCTTCAGAAATTGAAACAGCGTTACTTTCAGAATTGGACACGGAATTGGCACGGCCACTAATCCATTAAGATAGGCTACATGCTATTCTTCAACAGCGTTTCTATCTGCGTGTGTCACCTTATCTGCACTTATGTGATCGTTGTATACACATTCCTTTCAGGGCCCATGAGCTGGGAACACAATAATACGTATAGAGAAGGCAACAATAATGAGAAACATAAATATATAAATGCAGGTCAGAAGTTCTTCTTGTATAAACATGGCTTGCTCATCTATACAGACGGATCACGTGTATGCAAGTATAATGACAATAACAATATAGCGTTAGTTAGCAGAGCTTTTGTTGTATTTGCTGGTGACTTTGAAACTACCTACACACAATACAACCTTGCATCAGTCTGCACAGTATTTCGTGCGGAACTTTTTCTCTTAGGGGGAGTCGAAATGAGATTTTCATAATTATTTTGCATTTTAATTTTTAATTGCATATGGATATTTCGAATCTCCATCTCATTTTCTTATAACTTTCATAGAGGTACGCTTATTGTAAATAGTTTGAAACTATTGTTGAAAATAATTTTTTGTAGTGGTTTTACTTCGTAAATCATCAATAACTTTGTAAATAGACAAGGTATTCTAATGCTCCCAAAATTCGATACCGATATTTCGCCGAAAATAGATGTTTTAGGGTCCCCTGTATCCAAAAAAAGAAAAAAGGATTTTCAGAAAAAGTCCGTGTGCCTGTGGATACGGTAATTCAAAAACGAAAAGTCGGTAAAATACCAACATTGGTATTTAAGTTTGGTATCTTCAAAGGATACGACACGAAGATTTTCAAGAAAATGCCCCCACCGCAAACTACCCTTTACATGGAACTTTTTTCGAAAAGTTTGAGTTTTTCAAAAATGGCTCTAACGATTTTGATTAAAATATGGTATATTAAAGATATTTACTTTACAACTAAATGTATATCTTGAATTTTCTGGGAATAGCCTCTGAAGACTACTTTATCCTGGATCAATTTTACGGAATTTTGCTTAACTATTAAACCGTAAGATATGGATAAAAAGTTACCACCAAAAAAACGTAGAGCATGATAAACACACATTTTATGTTATATACATTTTTTCGTGAAGTTGATCGTTTTTGAGTTATTACTTGTTTTTTGTTTCACCTATAAATACATATATGTTTTTCTCATACAGGAATTTGTCAACTCCTGTCCATACAAACAAAGGAACTTCAGTCACATAGCAACCAGCTCTTGACTATCACTTTAACCTATGGTACTCCCTTATTTCGCTTCTAGTTACAAGGAAGCAAGTAATAAGACTATTTCTGCTAAATTTTTCTCGATTAGCTTGATGTAAATAGAAGCATAAGCTTATTATCAATAATATGTTACAGAGATGTAGAGAAAGTCATGTGAATGGAATACATCAGATTTATTTATTTTGTTAGGAAAATTTTACTTTAGCTATTGGCAGCATTGGCATCCCACTCATATTCTTTCATGTGAGCGTTTCGAAGTACTGCGAACTTATGTTTGAAAAGTTATGTTTCTTATTTTGTTAAATATTATGCTTGAAAACAATTTCTGATGAAGTAAAAGTTTGAATAGGAATGCCGCATTATCTCAGAAACTAAGGGTTGAAAATTTTACCACACATTTGCACCTAAATAGGCTTTATTTTAACGAGAAGAATGTTATGTATGTACATTGGTTATTTTTTTAAAATTTAAAAATCATAATTTTTATAAACATTTAAGAGCTTTATTTAAAAATAAACATGCCTCTCTTTCTAATAAAAAGATATATTCTATTTTTCATCATTCAACACTAAAATTATTGGATAACTTGAAAATGTTAGCTAACTATTTTAAATAGTTGCTGAGATAATGGGTCAAAGTTTATCAGAATATTAAAATTCTAAGCGATTCCCCAGCTGTGCTTGAAGCAATAAATGTTAAATATAGTTTAAATCCTATTGCAGTCGATATCTGTAATCTACCATTACCAAAAACGTATGTTTATGCTGGATACGTGGTCATACTGGAAATGTAGGCAATGAAACAGCTGACGAAATTGCAAAAGCAGCATCTAATTTAGTTACAGAATGTGATAATACAAAATGCCCAAAATTGTTGGTAATAACCGCTTTAAAAACAGGCATGCTTAACAGTTGGAACTCAAAATGCCAAGAAAGTAATAATGCTCAGTTTACAAAACATCTGCTTTCCTGAAAGTCAAGATAGATTAGATCTAAGTCATTTTGTGCCTACATTAACAATAGCACAATTCATGACTGGACACGTAAATTTGTATCTTGAATGATTTAATATAGTAAGTGAAAGTACCTGTTCATAACCAATAACAACAAGAACAACAACATAGATGCTAAATTAAAATCCCCTCACAAGAGATAATAAAATAAACGAAAAGAATAACAAAATAAATATATCCTGTAGAAAAAAATATAAAAAATATAAAAATATCCAAATTTGTTAAAGAAAATACCTCTAAAATTAAAGAACAACCAGAACAACAAGAACAACAACATAGGTGCTAAATTAAAATCCCCTCACAAGAGATAATAAAATAAACGAAAAGAATAACAAAATATATATATCCTGTAGAAAAAAATATAAAAAATATAAAGATATCCAAATTTGTTAAAGAAAATACTTCTAAAATTAAAGAACAACCAGAACAACAAGAACAACAACATAGGTGCTAAATTAAAATCCCCTCACAAGAGATAATAAAATAAACGAAAAGAATAACAAAATATATATATCCTGTAGAAAAAAATATAAAAAATATAAAGATATCCAAATTTGTTAAAGAAAATACTTCTAAAATTAAAGAACAACCAGAACAACAAGAACAACAACAAGAATAACAAGAACAACACCAAGAATAACAAGAACAACATCAAGAATAACAGGAACAACACCAAGAATAACAAGAACAACACCAAGAATAACAAGAACAACACCAAGAATAACAAGAACATCAAGAATAACAGGAACAACATCAAGAATAACAAGTACAACACCAAGAATAACCAGAACAACAACAAGAATAACTAGAACAACAACAAGAATAACTAGAACAACACCAAGAATAACTAGAACAAGAACTAGAACAACACCAGAATAACTATAACAACACCAAAATAACTAGAACAACACCAGAATAACAAGAACATCAAGAATAACAGGAACAACACCAAGAATAACAAGTACAACACCAAGAATAACCAGAACAACACCAAGAATAACTAGAACAACACCAAGAATAACCAGAACAACACCAAGAATAACTAGAACAACAACAAGAATAACTAGAACAACAACAAGAACTAGAACAACACCAGAATAACTAGAACAACACCAAAATAACTAGAACAACACCAAGAATAACTAGAACAACAACAAGAATAACTAGAATAACACCAGAATAACTAGAACAACAACAAGAAAAACTAGAGCACCACCAGAATAACTAGAACAACAACCAGAATAACTAGAACAACACCAGAATAAATAGAACAACACTAGAATAACTAGAAACACACCAGAATAACTATAACAACACCAGAATAACTAGAACAATACCAACAATAACTAGAACAACACCAAGAATAACTAGAACAACAACAAGACTAACTAGAACAACACCGGAATAACTAGAACAACACCAGAATAACTAGAACAACACCAGAATAACTAGAACAACAACAAGAATAACTAGAACAACACCAAGAATAACCTGAACAACACCAAGAATAAATAGAACAACACCAAGAATAACTAGAACAACACCAAGAATAACTAGAACAACATCAAGAATAACTAGAACAACACCAAGAATAACTAGAACAACACCAAGAATAACTAGAACAACACCAGAATAACTAGAACAACAAGAATAACTAGAACAATACCAGAATAACTAGAACGACACCAACAATAACTAGAACAACAAGAATAATTAGAACAACACCGTGAATAACTAGAATAACAAGAATAACTAGAACAACACCAGAATAACTAGAACAACAAGAATAATTAGAACAACAAAATGAATAACTAAAACAAAACCAGAGTAACTAGAACAACACCATGAATAACTAGAACAACACCAGAATAACTAGAACAACACCATGAATAACTAGAACAACACCATGAATGACTAGAACAACAACAAGAATAACTAGAACAACAAGAATGACTAGAACAACACCAGAATAACAAGAACAACACCAAGAATAACTAGAACAACAACAAGAATAACTAGAAAAATACCAAGAAATACTAGAACAACAACAAGAATAACAAGAACAACAACAAGAATAACAAGAACAACACCAAGAATAACTAGAACAACAACAAGAATAACTAGAACAACAACAAGAATAAATAGAACAACACCAAGAATAACAAGAACAACAACAAGAATAACTAGAACAATACCAAGAAATACTAGAACAACAACAAGAATAACAAGAACAACAACAAGAATAACAAGAACAACACCAAGAATAACTAGAACAACAACAAGAATAACTAGAACAACAACAAGAATAAATAGAACACCAAGAATAACAAGAACAACACCAAGAACAACTACAACAACAAGTATAACTAGAACAACAACAAGAATAACTAGATCAACACCATGAATGACTAGAACAACACCAAAATAACTGGAACAACAACAAGAATAACTAGATCATCACCATGAATGACTAGAACAACACCAGAATAACTAGAACAACAAGAATAACTAGAACAACACCATGAATAACTAGATCAACACCATGAATGACTAGAACAACACCAGAATAACTAGAACAACAAGAATAACTAGAAAAACACCATGAATGACTAGAACAACAAGAATAACTAGAACAACACCAGAATAACTAGAACAACAAGAATAACTAGATCAACACCATGAATGACTAGAACAATACCAAAATAACTTGAACAACAAGAATAACTAGATCATCACCATGAATGACTAGAACAACACCAGAATAACTAGAACAACAAGAATAACTAGAACAACACCATGAATAACTAGATCAACACCATGAATGACTAGAACAACACCAGAATAACTAGAACAACAAGAATAACTAGAAAAACACCATGAATAACTAGAACAACACCATGATCAACTAGAACAACAAGAATAATTAGAACAACACCAGAATATCTAGAACAACAAGAATAACTAGAACATCACCATGAATAACTAGATCAACACCATGAATGACTAGAACAACACCAGAATAACTAGAACAACAAGAATAACTAGAACATCACCATGAATAACTATAACAACACCAGAATAACTAGAACAACACCAGAATATCTAGAACTACAAGAATAATTAGAACAACACCAGAATATCTAGAACAACAAGAATAACTAGAACATCACCATGAATAACTATAACAACACCAGAATAACTAGAACAACACCAGAATAACTAGAACAACTCCAAGAATAACTAGAACAACAAGAATAACTAGAACAACACCATGAATAATTAGAACAACACCAGAATAACTAGAACAACAAGAATAAATAGAACAACACCATGAATACTAGAACAACAAGAATAACTAGAACAACATCATTTATAACTAAAGCAACACCAGAATAACTAGAACAACACCAAGAATAACAAGAACAACACCAAGAATAACAGGAACAACAAGAATAACTATAACAGCAACAAGAATAACTAGAACAACAACAAGAATAACAGGAACAAAGAATAACAAGAACAACACCAAGAATAACAAGAACAACATCAAGAATAACAAGAACAACGACATAGCTTGAAATTAAATTAAAGTCCCCTCACAAATAATAAAATAAACGAAATGAGTAACATATTGTTCATCCTGTAGAAAAAAAAATATAGAAAAAGTTATAAACATATCTAAATTTCTTAAAGAAACTACTTCTAAAGTTAAAGAACTACAAGAACAGCAATAACAGACTGCCTCTGTGGTCGAGTGGTCAGCGAGCCGAATTCTCACCCGGAGGTCCCGGGTTCGATTCCCGGCTGGGGCGTGGAATTTTTCTTTAACCAGATTCATTCCCTATCCCCCACAGATGAATGTGCGTTATATTAGTACTATAATAATGATTAACCTAATGTTCTTGAACCTCCTCAGGACCTGGAGCCGTAAGTTTTCCATCAAGGAGCTCCTGAATTGCCCCCTCACGAGGCTGAGTGCACCCTGGACCGGTACCAAACCCAGGTCTCTCGCTTGGTAAGCAGTTGCACTACCACCGCGCTAAGGAGATACCGTTCACAACCACGATAGAATGTTAATCATTTACTCTTTGACTGCCAATTACACGAAACGATTAATAATGTACTTAGACTTCTGTAATAAATCTTACACTACACCGTTACACAACATTGTTAGAAAACAGTGTGGCTACTCAGAATTTAAAATATTTGTCAATAATATATTTAATTCATAATAAACAACTACCCACATTTTTCCCATTTTACTTAATACACCTATAGAAATAACTACTTTACTTTCCAATGAATATGATCCTATTTTTATTATTTTTAATTTCTCTACACGTACTATGTACATAATATATAGAGAAGGTATTGCATTGCACCCAAAATTAGATACTGAGATTTTATCGGAAATGTATATTTTGAAAGCCCCCTGAATCCAAAAAAAGCATTTTTAGAAAAATGTACGTATGTGTGTGTCAATCAGTCAGTGTGTCTATGGGCAGCATAGCTCAAAAACGAAAAGTCCGTTAAATACCAAAACTGGTATGTAAGTTCAGTATCATCCAAGAATGCGACATAAAGATTTTCAAGAAAATCCTCCCACTCCCAACTACCCTTTATATGGAAAAACTTTCGAGAATTTTGATTTTCTCAAAAATGGCTGTAACGTTTTTTTATTAAAATATCGTATATTAAAAATATTTACATCACAAATAAAATGTACATTTCGAATTTTCTAGGAATAGGTTCTGAAGACCGCTATATCCGGAATGATTTTTATTGAATTTTGCATAACTAGTGAACTGTAACAAATAGACAAAAGATTACTACAAAAAAAATGTAGATATTGTTAAAAGACACAATTTATGTCATACAACATTTTTTTCGTGGACTTGATTGATTTTGAGATATTCCTTGTTTTTGGTTTCAGCTATAAAAACTTATACTTTTCTCATACAGGACTTTGTGAACTCGTGTCCACGCAACTAAAGTAACTTCAGCCGCAGAGCAACCAGCTTTTGACTATCACTTTAACCTATGGTACCCCCTTATTTCGCTTCTACTAACAAGGAAGGAAATAATAAGACTATTTCTGCTAATTTCTTCTTGATTAGCATGAAGTAAATAGATGTATAAGCTTTTTAACAATAATTTGTTGCAGAGATGTAGATAAAGTCATGCGACTGGAAAACGCCAGATTTATTTACAATTGGGGGGGGGGGTTCAGGGACACTAAAATAATACAGGGTGTTAATTAAATACACAGAAATAATTTGCGAGATTGTGCACGTGACTGATAAAAGTATTTTGAGATCGGTGATGCATGGTCCCCGGATAAACATAACGCAACTACATAGCGTTAAACGTGTGGGTATCAGGTGCTGATAAGTCGGTGTTAAAGCAAAGCAGGTTGAAAAAATGGCTTAGAATGTCTTTAAAGCTGCTGCCCGAGTATAGAAATATCGATTTTTAGCAGTTCTTTACTAGCGTTCTCAAGATTTAATGTCGCAAAAATCTGTAAAATCTCAAACTAATCACTTGACAGTGCGACACTGAACATTCATTAACTACGTTCCTGAGGTAGCCTATACTAGAGGCGTTTTTTCAACTGCTAATGCGTAACGCGAGAAGCTGCTATCCGAAAGATCATGAGTTCGATTCCTGTCATAGAATAAATATTTATTATTATTATTATTGTTATTATGTTCATTCCAGACAAAGTGCCGCGATACGTCAACGAGACCCGAACTCGGAAACTATCTTTCACTTGAAAGCCAGTATCATAACCACTACGCTAGAGAGGTACGCTGTAATATATGCCTTCTTTTTTACTTTCTCTACACGCACTATGTGTATAGTATATAGAGAAGGTATTGCACTCCACCAAAATTTCGATACCGAGATTGCACCGGAAATATATGTTTTAGGGTCCCTTATATCCAAAGAAAGCATTTTCACAAAAGCGTCCATGTGTCCGTATGTCTGTGAGCATAACTCAAGAACGAAAAGTCGGTAAAATACCAAACTGGGTATTTGAGTTTAGCATCTTCCAGGGATACGACACGAAGTTTTTGAGAAAAATCCCCCCACCCCAAACTACCTTTTTCGACAATTTTGATTTTTGCAAAAAGACTAATGATTTTGATTAAAATATCAAATATTAAAAATATTAACTTGACAAACAAAATGTATATCTTGAATTTTCTGGGAATAGCCTCTGAAGACTACTTTATTCTGGACTAATTTTACGGAATGTTGAATAACTGCTAAACCGTAAGACTTAGATAAAAACTTACTTCATAAGAAATGTAGAGCTCGTGAAAACACAATTTATGTTATTTAAATTTTTTTCGTGGAGTTGATCGTTTTTGAGACATTCATTGTTTTTGGTTTAAGCTACGAAAAACTTACTTTTCTCATATAGGAATTTGTCAACTCCTGTCCATATAAACAAAGGAACTTCAGTCGCATAGCAACCAGCTTTTGCCTATCACTTTAACCTATGGTACCCCCTTATTTCGCTTCTACCAACAAGGAAGCAAGTAATAAGACTATTTCTACTAATTTTTGCTCCATTAGATGAAGTAAATAGAATAATTTGCTGCATTGATATAGAGAAATTCATGTGAATGGAACACATCAGATTTTTCGTGTTATGCTCTCGACTGGTTGATAAATTAGTCAGTGGCGTACTGGCACTACAGAAACTTATTGCCATTACTTCGACATTTCAATTAACATCTTGTATATTTCCTCTGAAATCTCGGTATCGAACTTTTAGGTGGAATAGAACATATACACGTGTAGGAAGAGCAATAATAGCACGAGAAATAAATATATAAAACGGAAACAAGCGTTACAGCAGAAGAAACGCGGATATCTATAAGAAAAGATGTGCCACGAATGAATGAACAGTGTTTGCAGAAGAATGTGGCGAGTCGGTCGATACGGCGGGCGAGTCTGTACCAGTCTTTACAAACAGATAAAACCGAATATCGGCTAACGTACAGTATCTGCCAAAATATGAAACATACTCACGTCTTTGCATTCCTTTGCTTTATTCTTACTGTGCGTTCATCATTATCTATAAAAAACCTGACGTGTTCCACTCACATGACATTCTCTGCAACAAGTTATGTTTCTAAAGCTTATGTTTCTATTTACTTCATGCTAATCGATAAAAAATTGGCAAAAATGGGCTTATTGCTTGCTTCCTTGTAAGTAGAAGCGAAATAAGGGAGTACCATAGGTTAAAGCGATAATCAAAAGCTGGTTGCTATGTGACTGAAGCTCCTTTGTTTGTATGGACAGGAAGTAACAAATTCCTGTATCAGAAAAATACAAGTTTTTCAAAGCATAAACCAAAAACAAGGATAATCTAAAAACGATCAACTCCACAAAAAAATATATAACATAAATTGTGTGTTTTAAGGTGCTCTACATTTTCTGTGGTGTAAGTTTTTGTCCATCTCTTACGGTTTAGCAGTTATGCAAAATTCCGTAAAATTGACCCAGAATAAAGTAGTCTTCAGAGGCTATTCCTAGAAAACTCAAGATATACATTCTATTTGACTGATAAATATATTTCATATATGATATTTTAATCAAAATCGTTAGAGCCATTTTTAAGAAAATCAAAATTTTCGAAAAAAGTTCCATGTAAAGGGTAGTTGGGAGTGGGAGCATTTTCTTTAAAATCTTCGTGTCGCATCCTTGGAAGATACCAAACTTAAATACCAATTTTGGTATTCAACGGTCTTTTTGTTTTTGAGATATGCTGTCCACAGGCACAGACACACACACACACACACACACACACACACACGCACATTTTTTTAAAAAATGCTTTTTTAGATTCAGGGGGACCCAAAACATATATTTCCGGTATCGGATCTTTGGGTGCAATACAATACCTTCTCTATACACTATGTACATAGTACGTGTAGAGAAAGTAAAAACCTGATGTCCATTCGCAAGTCTTTCTTTCTTTGTGTTGATATCTTTCGTTATTATTTAATTATATCAAATCATCTGTTACTTTCTAGATGGTCCTCGTATATAGTACGTGTAGAGAAAGTAAAATTCATATGTTTACTTTCTCGACACGTATCATGTACATGGTGTAGAGTAGGTATTGTATTACATCCAAAAATTTGATACCGAGATTTCACTGGAAATAGATTATTAGGACCACCTGAATACAAAAATAAAAACATTTTTAGAAAAATGTTCATGTGTTTGGGCAGCATAGTTTAAAAACGAAAAGTCCGTTGAATACCAAAATTGGTATTTAAGTTTGGTATCTTCCAAGGATGCGACATGAATGTTTTCAAAAAAATACCCCTACCCAAACTACCCTTTATATGATAAAAATTCAAAAATGTTTATTTTCTCAAAAAATGCTCTAAAGATTCTAATTAAAATGTCTTATATTTAAGATACTTACATGGCAAAGAAAATGTATGAAGAGAAGTTATTTGTCAAACAACTAGTGAAATATTACTGGAAAATTGAAACGAGTCCTGAAAAATATCTGATGTGTTGTATTCATATAACTTTCTCTACACCTTTACACCTAATTGTTAAAAACATTATTCTTCTATTCACTTCAAGCTAATTGAGAAACAAATTAACCGATATTGTCTTATTACTTGCGTCCTTTTATGCAGAAGAAAAGTAAGGGAGTACCATAGACCAAAGCGATAGTGAAATCTTTTTTTAAGCTGGTTTCTATATTAATGAAGTTCCTTTGCTTGTATAGACAGGAGTTGACAAATTCCCGTATGAGATATTAAGTATGGTAAAACTGAAAGCAATAGTAAGCAATATCTCAAAAACGTTCAACTCCACGAAAAAATTGTACATAGCATAAATTTGTGTTTTAACCAGCTCTGCATTTTTTACTAAGCACGTTTTTGGCTGTCTCTTACGCTTTACAAGTTGTGCAAAATTCAGAAAAATTCATTTATAATATAGATGTCTTCAGAGGCTATTCCCAGAAAATTCAAGATATTTCATTTGTCATGTACATATCTTCAATATACGACGTTTTTAGTCGCCCTCCGTGGTGCTAACTTCATATACCCAAGATCGTGGGTTCAAACCCGGCGGAGGACGATGGATTTTTTCGACTATAAAAATTCTTAGCATGGCTTACTTCAGAAGGGAAGTAAAGCCGTTGGTCCCGTGTCGTAGATTTATGGGACGTAAAAGAACCTCAGGCCTGATAGAGAGGCCTCTGACTAAATTAAGTGGTCTTTCACGCCCAATTATAGATTGGGACGTTGAGAACCATAGTAGTTAAAGGGAGTCCATAAATAACACTCTATTTACATTTATTTATACGTCGTTTTAACCAAAATCTTTTGAGCCACTTTTGCGAAAATTAGAATTTTCGAAATGTTTTCCATATGTACGAGTACATAGTACGTGTAGAGAAAGTAATAAAAAATATGTGAATAGCTGCACCATAGTAAGTAGTGGAGATGGGAATCAAGACCCACAGCACTATCAATGTACCCTTGCACAAAGGACATTCATTATGTGCAGGATATTGAACTGTGGACCGTGGTTCGCTAAACCATGAGCTGCCATTTCTCAGTTGTTCCCCAAGGAACGACATTCCCGTATCGGGGGTCAAACTAGTATACGTTACTACTAATTCTACCGCAGCGCTAAACGGATGCCCTGGGATCAAATAATTGAGCCTCGCTTTTCTGACCTGCCATTCTACGATTGAACCACCGTGTTGAGGTTCATGGGCAGGGTTGCCAACTTGACAAATCTCCCGCCAAAATTGACGGATTTTCAAGTTGTATGACGGGAAAAATTTAGTTTTAATCCTTTCCAGCCCGGTGGTGCCATATGGCATCATTATCTGCACTTGCTGTTCTAGATGGATAAAGGTTAACGCTCATTAATTTTTTACCTTAATCGTGTATATTTTGGTATTTTCTTTCAATTCATTGATATTAACACAGCCTAGAATAAGCAAAAGCAATAATAAAATCCTATCAGAGATAACTTTTTCTAACGAATGCAGAACTTAACTCCGCTGCAGTGCTAGTCCAGTCAACAATTAGATATGCCAACCAGCATTTATTTTACCTGCACCCATCCCTTCCTTTATCACAGTAGTATTGTAGCGAGGATTTCAACCCAGGTTAACCTGCGACATTGAAATCTTGATCAATAATGTTCAGTGTTTTAGAAGTTTAGGCAACTAAGTTACCGATAAGCGATTAAGTAAGACCAACTTTTTATAGCAAAAATGCATATTATGGCATCAGTTTTCAAGAAGAAATTTCAATCAAAATAAATCGGGCTGGAAAGGGTTAACATTTTAAAAATCTTGACCCAACCGTGTTTATGTATGTATAATCTAGCTATATACAGACTGTTTCAAAGCGATACTAAACGAGGATAGCAGCCTATAAGCTTACACTTTGACTTGTCCGAAAATTGATGTCGCAACTTTTAAACTCTTCTATTTAAAGTATTGTGCGTGTGTTTAAATATCGCACACATTTGGAATTAGGCAGTGAAGGAACAACAGTTGTCATACGCCATGTAAACAACCTCAGAACGTGTTATACGAAACACATAACAAAGCCCATATGCTACGTTTTCCATTACTAAGGTGACCTACGCCGCGCCGGCGTATCTATCAAACCACGTCTACGCCACGCGACTGGGACCTTCGCTACCAACCGGAATCTCTCTTGGAGTGGGCCAGGAACGTGCAATTTGGTTATGTATGACTGCCTAATCCATGATGGTTTTATGGCAATTTTTGTATATGCCGAATTTAGAGCTGAAAATTATATTCACGTATCACGTACGGTATGACCAACAACTTCGTTTGGTGTTGTTTTGAAACACTCTGTATTACAAACTACCACAAAATCTTAGGGAAATACATAACCAAAATCACTTTAAAAAAATCCATATTTTTTTTTCTTAACAAAGGATATTACTCAATTAAGGAGTAGATGGAAGATAAACTGTGATCTTGTAAATATTGTACATAATTTTTATCACAGTGTGTTTGCTATATCTGACGAGTCACCAATTTACGAGCATTAGCTCAAAATGTAAGTATCATGTAATGAATAAAGTATTATATTAATTATTATTATTATAATCATATTTTTAGAAAAGCTGTCATAGATGTAAACCTTAGTTCACCTGCAAATACGAGGTGAGTCAATAACTAATTCCTCCTATTTTTTTCTCGTTTAGTTTCTAAGAAAACTTTGATTACACAGTACCAAAGTCATAATATTGAGGATTAAATTGTCACTTTTCAATGTAATTTCCGTCGTTTTCCACAGTTTTTGCCCACCTTTTAACAAGGGCATGTATACCAGTGTGGCAAAATACACAGCCTTGCTTCCGAAGCCATTGAAGCACAGAGTTTTCACGGCTTTTGCATCTTCAAATGAATCCCACGATAAGCTTCCTTTAGCGGCTCAAACAGATGGTAATCTGATGGTGCTAGATCAGGGTTGTATGGGGAATGAAGCAAGATTTCCCATCAAATTTTCACAATCGCTTCAGTGATGTGATGACTGGTGTGTGGGTGTGCATTGTTATGCAAAAGAAGAACATCCACATGTTTTTTGTACGCGAACTCATTGAAGATGTGTTTCAAGGATTTTGAGGGTGCTGACGTATCGGACAGAACTTACTGTGCATCCCTGCTCCAAATACTCAATCAGAATCACACCCTCTGTGTCCCAGAACACTGTCATCATCACTTTCCCTGCACATTTTTTAATGTTTTCTTCTTCGGTGAGGTTGTGAGATGCCATTCCATTGACTTTTTGATTCAGTTTCAAAAAAATGAACCCATATTCGTTTGAATCCATGCAATGTTTTACAGGGAACACCTCTCCCTCCAAATTGAAGCGCTGCAAGAGTTCGGCGGCTATTGTTTTTCTTGTCTCCTTATTTTCGTCAGTTAACCTTTCTTGGTACCCACCGTGAACAAACTTTTGAGTAGCCAGTTGTTGAATAATCGTCATCACACTGCTTTTACTGAGGGACATAATGCAACACAATTCGTCCCTTGTTACCCGACGCTCATTCACTCACTAATGTTGCGTGGAGTCACTGCAGTCACCGGTCTACCACTCCGATTTTCATTGCCAACGGTGTTTGCCCTTCCTCTTCATTACAGCGACGGACCCAACTCCTAACAGTGCTGACGTCCATTGTTGCATCACTATACACGTTTTTCGTCCTTTCATAGATGCGCATGGGCGTTTCACCTTCCGCATTTAAGAATTCAATTATGGAACGCTGTCTAATACGCACATCGAAGTCGACCATTTTGCAAAAGGCAGCATTGCTGCCATCTGTTGACTTAGGAAGTTGCTACTGCAGTGGATTAGAAAAGGTTTGAGGAATTGCGCCAAATTCAATTCACATTGCAAGTTTAGTTAAGAAGAAAAAATATAGGAGGCATTAGTTACTGACTGACCCTCGTATATATCATATTGATTAAATACATATAGGATGTAAGCGAAAACTGAATTGAAAAAAACTAAAATTTGATTTCCTTCCAGAAGCTGTCCTTACATTGTTTTTAGTTAATCACTAATTAGATCCCTTGATTATCTTTCAGATATAAACAAGAAACTCCTCCAACGTTCTGAACCTCGATTTTTAATTTTATTTTGGAAAAAAATACCGAAATTTCTAATTTTGACGGATTTTCACAGTTTTTTGGGTGTTGGCCTGACGGAAAAAATAATCATATGTTGGTAACACTGTTCATGGGAAGTCACTTTCCGTCCATGAACTTCAATTTTGTACATTCGTTTTAATTTACAATATTAACTTACAACTAACAGTATGAAAGAGAGTCATAAAAAGATAATTATATGTGGCTAAACACAAGGGGGCACAAATACAAAAAATCTTATGTGTTCCATTCACATGACTTTCTCTAGCTGTTCCGCTAACAAACCTTTTAATCAAAAGCTTATCCTTTTATCCATATCATGCTAATCGTGATAAACATAAGTAGAAATGTTCTTATTAGTTGTTTAATTATAACTAGAAGGGACAATGAGTTCACAGGCTAAAAAGGATAAGTTTTTTAAAAAGCCGGTCGCTATGCGAAACAATTGAAATTGCGTTCATTTTCACTGCCAGGAGAAAAAAAAAAAAAGAGAAACGAGAAGAAATATTTCTTTCCATTCCAGAAAAGTTTTAGTGCCTTAAAATGTATACCAATAAATCGAAATATCTCGAAAATGGCCAGCTACAAAAGAAATGTACATGTCTTAAATTGTGTATTTAAATTAGAACTACATTTTTTGTCTGGCAACTTTTTGTCTATCTCTTGCGGTTTACCAGTTATTCAAAAGAACGAAGAGGTCTTCAGTGGCTATTCCCCGATAATTCAAGATATACATTTCGTTTGTAATAAGAATATTTTAAACATAACGTATTTTAATAAAAATCGTTAGAGCCGTTTTTGAGAAAATAAAAATTTTCGAAAATGCTCCATGTAAAGGGTAGTTGAGTGGATGGATTTTCTTGAAACATCCTTGGAAGATACTCAATTTAGATATCAAGTTTGGTATTTAAGCAACTTTTCTTTTTTGCACACACACACACAAACACAGACACACACACACACACACACGGACACTTTCTAAAATTCTGATGTGTTCCATTCACATGGCTTTCTCTACATCTCTGCGACAAATTATTGTTAAAAAGAGTAAGCCTCTATTTATTTCAAGCTATTCGAGAAACAATTAGTAGAAATAGTGTTATTATTTGCTTCCTTGTAAGTAGAAGAGAAATAAGGGAGTATTACATGTTAAAGTGATAGTCAAAAGCTGGTTGCTATGTGACTGAAGTTCCTTTATTTGTATGGACAGAAGTTGACAAACTCCCTTATGAGAAAAGAGTAAATTTTTCAAAGGAGAAACCAAAAATGGGGAGTATCTCAAAAACAATCAATTTCACGAAAATATATAAGATAAATTGCGTGTTTAAACGTGTTCTATACTTTTTGTGTAGTAAGTTTTTATCCATGTTTTATTTATGCTCTAACAATTTTGATTAAAATATCGTATGTTAAAGATATTTTCCTGACAAATAAAATGTACATCTTGAAGTTTCTGGGAATAGTCTCTGAAGACTACTTTATTCTGGATCAATTTATGGAAGTTTGCGAAACTGCTAAGCCGTAAGTTAGGACAAAATTTTACCACACAAAAATTATAGAACACGCTAAAACACACAATTTATGTTATATACATTTTTTCCTGGAGTTTATCGTTTTTTAGATATTCCTTGTTTTTGGTTTACTTTTCTCTTACAGGAATTTGTCAACTCCTGTCTATACAAACAAAGGAACTTCAGTCACATAGCAACCGGCTTTTGACTTTCACTTTAACCTATGGTACTCCCTTATTTCGCTTCTACTTACCAGGAAGCAAGTAATAAGACTATTTTTGTTATTTTTTTTATCCTGGATTAGCAGGAAGTAAATAGAAGCATAAACTTTTTAACAATAATTTGTGTAGAGAAAGTCATGTTAATGGAACACGTCAGATTTTTCAGTATAGCAATACTTATGTCAATTACCAGCATGTATATAGATCAACATTAATACTACGCATTTCTAATTTATACATTAATAATAATAATAATATTAATAGTATGCATTAAGAAAGTTTTTGAGATCCTTAATTACTTCACAATATTTACTCAAATTAACTAACATTTATTCCCTTTAAATTAACTCTAAACTTCCTTAAGGTCAAAAGCCAGCCTGAAAGCCTGCTTCCAGCAATTTATTCCATTCTTCAATCGTACTGCTAACAAAAGAAAATGTTCCTACGTCGGTTCTGTATCTTCTACCTTTAATTTTATACAAACGATCGTTTCGTCCGTAGTATACCAGGATTTCTAACCTCATTCTAACACCCACCCATGCATTTAAACCATCATAAGCTTTAAATAATGTGATTAACCTATGCCTTTTACGCCTTCGCTTTAGCTTCTGTTCTTCATTCTTTGCCCTCTACTTATAAAGAACTTGGTTGTAAAACAATTTCTGCTAATGTTTGTCTCGATTCGTATGATATAAATGAACGAATAATCGGATAGGTAGAGTCAGACTGAAAAATGCAATACCTTAGCCGGGATTTGAACCACGGATCTCCCGATCTCTAGCCGGTTGCTCTGCCACTGAGGTACTATGGCAACATGCCGGCGACCCCAATGGCGACTTACAATGTTGTAAGTACTTAAGTCCAGGGATTCATAGTCTAGCCCACTATTATTTGGGGTTGTCATCTCAAAATAATTTGAGAACACCTTGTGGTTTAACGGGAAACATGCGAGTCAGTTGAAAAATTCAATGGTATGCCGGCATGTTGGCAGGGTAGCTCAGTGGCAGAACAACCGACTAGAGATTGGGTGATCCGTGGTTCAAATCCTGGCTATATCATTGAATTTTTTCAGTCTGACTCTACCTACCCAACTCCTGCCCTACACACGGCTTATGAGGAAAAAAATAATTAATCCAAAAGAGTAATCTTTTATTAGAAGAGTTGGTTTGCAAAACAGGTAGAGAAAGTCATATAAATGGGACATGTCAGATTTTATTTCAGGTCGGAAATATACACTACTGATACAGCTGGAGGAGTCGATAGTTTCGTTGCCAAAGCTTATGGAGTGAAAACACTATTATAATCTAGGGGAATTTACTACTTTTTGAATACGCGAGTTTACGGATAAACACATGTACCAAATTTCTATACGCAGATTGTCAAAGGATAATATCAAACTCAGAAGCTTATTAAATCAAATAAACATATATTATAATAGCATTATAAAGCATGATCTCCCAATAATTAAAGCAAACATTACCTATAATTGCCAACTAAATACAGCTAACACTGAAATTTAATAATCCTATAACAACATTTCGCAACCAGTATAGTACCTAGTAAATCACAACCTAAAAATATGATGTGTTCCATTCACATGACTTTCTCTATATCTCTATAACAAATTATTGTAAATAAGCCTGTTCTTTTATTTATTTCATGCTAATCGAGAAAAATTACCAGAAATAATCTTATTTCTTGCTTCCTTGTAAGCAGAAGCGAAATAAGGGAGTACCATTGGTTAAAGTGATAATCAAAAGCTGGTTGCTATGTCACTGAAATTTCTTTGTTTGTATGGACAGCAGTTGGAAAATTCCTATATGAGAAGAGTTATGTTTTTCAAAGCTGAAACCAAAAACAAGCAATATCTCAAAAACGATGAACTCCACGAATAAAAATTATATAACACAAATTGTGTGTTTTAATGTGCTCTACATTTTTTGTGGGGTAAATTTTTGTCTATCTCTTACGATTTTGCAGCTATGCAAAATTCCGTAAAATTCATCCAGAATAAAGAGGCCTTCAGAGGCTATTCACAAAAAAGTTAAGATATACATTTATTTGTCAGATAAATATCTTTAATTTACGATATTCTAATCAAAATCGTCAGAGCCATTTTTAAGAAAATAAAAATGTTCGAAACTTTTTCCATGTAAAGGGTAGTTTGGGGTGGGAGGATTTTCCTGAAAATCTTCGTGTCGCATCCTTGGAAAATATCAAATCTGAACACCAAGTTTCGTTTTTAACAAAGTTTTCGTTTTTGAGCTATGCTGTTCACAGGCACACACGCACGGAGATTTTTAATTTTTTTTTGGATTAAGGGGGTTTCAAAACATGTATTTTCTGTGAAATCTCGGTACCAAATTTTAGGTGCATTACACTACCCTCTCTATACACTGTGTACAGAGCAGGTATAGAGAAAGTAAAATAAAGTGTAAGATGTTTTATTATTGCCCAAATTTGATATGTACACTCACATTTATATACAGTGTCTTAATTTTGCTACTGAACTAAACAACTCGAAGATCAAGCAACACATCATTGTTAAAAAGCATATTCTTCTCTCCACTTCATCCTAATCGAGATTACTATCAGCAGATATGTTTTTAATATTTACTTTCTTGTAAGTAGAAATAAATACAGTAGGCTAAGCGATTGTCAATTTTTTTAAAAACTGGTTGCCATTTGATCAAAAATCCATTTCTTTGTAGGACCAGGAGGTGATAAATTCCCATCTGATAAAATTAAAGCTGAAACCTATAATAAGGACTAACTTATCAACAACCACAACTTCATGTGTTCCATTCACATGACTTTCTCTATATCTCTGCCACAAATTATTGTTATGCTTCTATTTACTTCATACGAATCGAGAAAAAATCAGCAGAAATAGTCCTTTTACTTGCCTCCTTGTAAGTAGAAGCGAAATAAGAGAGTATTATTGGTTAAAGTGACAGTCAAAAAATGGTTGCTATGTGACTGAACTTCCTTTGTTTGTATGAACTGGAATTGCTAAATTCTTGTATTAGAAAAGTATGCTTTTAAAAACTGAAATAAAATAACAGAATAACTCAAAAATGATGAGCTCCACGAAAAAAATGTATATAAGATAAATTGTGCATTTTAAGGTACTCTACCTTTCTTGTGAAGTAATTTTGTCTCCATCTCTTACGGTTTAGCAGTTATGCAAAAATCCATAAAATTCATCCAGAATAAAGTAATCTTCAGAGGCTATTCCCTGAAAATTAAAACTATACATTATATTTTTCAGGTAAATGTCTTTAATATAGGAAATTTTAATCAAAATCGTTAGACATTTTTGAGAAAATCAAAATTTTCAAAAAAAGTTCCATGTAAAAGGTAGTTGGGGTGGGGGGAGTTTTCTCAAAATCTTCGTGTCGCATCCGTGGAAGATACTAAACTTAAATACCAAGTTTGGTATTTTACTGACTTTTCGTTTTTGAGTTATCGTGTTCAAAGACACACGGACACACACACACACACACACACAATGAGTGTAGAGAAAGTAAAAAAGTAGCTAAATTACATAAATTATGCGTTTTAATGAGATCTACGTGTTTCGTGTTGTCTATGTCTTACGTTTTTCCAGTTATGCAGAATTCAGCAAAGCTCATCCAGAATAAAGCGATCTTTGGGGCTATACCCAGATAATTCAAGATTTACATTTTTTTGTTAATTAAGAAAGGCTTTAATATGCGAAATATTAATCAAAATCGTTACATCCATTTTTAAGAGAAGTCAAATATTTCGAAAATTGGATAAGTACAGTCAGGCTGAAAAATCCAATGTCACAGCCGGGATTTGAACCGTGGATCTCTAGCCGGTTGCTCTACCACTCAGCTACCATGGCAATAAGCCAGTACGGCATTAAATTCCTCAACGGACTCGTATGTTCTCCGGTAAACAACAATTTCGAAAACATGTCCATGTAAAGGGTACTTTGAGGTAGGGGGATTTCTTGAAAATATTAGTTTGCATCCTTGAGAGATACAAAATTTAATTTGGTATTTAACGGATTTCATTTTTACTTTCTCTATACGTACTATATACATAGTGTATAGAGAAGGTATTGCACTCCACCAAAAAATTCGATACCGAGATTTCACCGGAAATATATGTTTTAGGGTCCCCTGTATCCAAAAAAAGGATTTTCAGGAAAAGGTCCGTGTGTGTGTGTGTCCGTGTGTTTGTGAACACGATTACTCAATAACGAAAAGTCAGTAAAATACCAAACTTGGTATTTAAGTTTAGTATCTTTCAGGGATGCGACACCAAGATTTTGAGAAAAATCCCCCCACCCCAAACTACCCTTTACATAGAACTTTTTTCGAAAATTTTGATTTTCTAAAAAATGGCTCTAACGATTTTGATTAAAATATCATATATTCAAGATATTCACCTTACAGATAAAATGTATATTTTGAATTTTCTGGGAATAGCCTCTGAAGACTGCTTTATTCTGGATGAATTTTGCATAACTACTAAAGCGTAAGAGATGGACAAAAACTTAACACACAAAAAATGTAGAGCACATTAAAACACACAATTTATTTTATATATGTTTTCGTGGAGTTGATCGTTTTTGAAATATTCCTTTTTCTTGGTTTCAGCTTTGAAAAACATACTTTTCTCATACAGGAATTTGTCAACACCTGTCCATACAAACAAAGGAACATAAGTCACATAGCAACCAGCTTTTGGCTTTCATTTTAACTTATGGTGCTCCCTTATTTTGCTTCTAGTTACAATAAAGCTAATTTTTCTCGATTAGCATGAAATAAATACAAGATAAGCTTATTAACAATAATTTGTTACAGAGATATAGAGAAAGTCAATTTAATGGAACACATCAGATTTTTTAACTATGCTATATCGAATTTTTTGGGTGAAATGCAATACCTTCTCTATGCACTATGTGAATGTTGAGAAAGAAGCAGTACAGCTGTTATTTTAGTGTGCAAATTAGTCTCATTAGAAATGCAAATGCAAGCAAAAAAGTGAGTTAATGTTATTCAGCGGTTGGACAAGGTCGTTAAGAAACTGAAAGATCAGGAGAAAGAAGTTATCTCAAGGAAAGTTATAATAAAGCAGGTGTGAAACACCTTTAATATGGTGTATAAAATGTCATCGTGATGAATAGAGGACGCTTAGACTTTTAAGGAATATTCTTCTTTGCTTATTATTGGAACTCGGTCCGTGGTCACGAAGTTGCCGGAATCAGGTTGGTGCACACAGAGCATATATCTATGACTGATGCACTAGGTGCGGTCTCTGCAGCCCGTTTGGTATGGGTTGCAGTATCTAGCCTTGCTCACTGCCTGGCCTCGTTCAATTCCTGCTAGTTGATAAACCAGTTAACACAGAAACACAGTGCAGATATCGAATAACATTGGGGTATGTCATCTCAATAATTTTATATCACCTTGCTTTTACCGGGAAACATGCGGGTCAGTTGGGGATTTAATGCTGTGCTGGCATGTTGCCATGGTAGCAGAGTGGTTAGAGCAACCGGCTAGATACCGGGAGATCAGGGGTTCAAATCCCGGATATGATACTGAGTTTTTCGGAATCTATCTATCCAATACACTCGCTGTTACCGCCACTGACAGGTAGCATTCATAGATCACCATAAATGTGCAGGTGCTTATGCGGTACTGCACAAATGAGGCATGGGGGATTTTTCAGGGTAGCGCCGTGCTGGTTTGAGTCCCACACTGCTGGCTCGCTTGGGGCTAGAGCGTTAGTAGCCTTTTCCCCCACCACAAAATACTCTTGCCTCCATTTCCCTGATGATAGTGACAGAGTACCCCGTTGAATCCCTGGAAATGAATCCAACACTTCTGGCTGAGAAGAAGTCATTAAATTTGTAAGAAATTCATGTTAGTGGAACACGTCAGATGTTTAAAAAAGGTACTTATTGATCCACGTTCGTATGTTGGGCGAACGGTACATTATAACGTTTATTTCTAAATTCAATATTTGCCTTACAGCTAGTCAGAAAGCATCTGTTAACAGGAAATGACATTTTCCGCTCCATTTCTGCATAAAAAGCTACACCATTGGTTTAAATGTCTGACTGCTATAATATTACTATAATGCCAAGAAATAAGCATTTACCGTAATAAAAGGATACAGCAGCAAAATGGCGTGTGTGCCCCGCAGGAGCGCAAGAACAGAAATCATATGGTAAGCCACATTTTAAAGACAATTGGTCTCCCACCCCCACATACAGCTTTGCCCTATTTTCTGTTTCAACGAACGCCAATCCATAATTCATAAGGACAAGGGGGAGGAAAAAAGGGGGTTTCCCGGGCTAGTGTAGACTCCAGACTCTTGGAGATCGTCTTCTGTCGTTTTTAGTCATCCAACTGTTTACTGTGAGAGATGCAGAACAAAAAGTTTGTAATATATTACAAATACACAGCAGTTGGTGGTACAGCCAGAAAAACGCCATAAAGCAAAAAAAGGGAACCCTACTTGTTTCCAACGTAACGTTTTACATTCACATGTTTTCTGCACACATTCTTCTCTAAACCATTGTTACGAAAGCTTATTCCTATACATTTCTCTTGTTAATCGAGATTAATACTTTCAAAAAAATCTAATGTGTTACATTCACATGACTTTCTTTACATTTCTGCAACAAATTATTGTTAAAAAGCTTATGCTTCAGTTTACCTCATGCTAATCGAGAAAAAAATTAGCAAAAATAGTCTTATTATTTGCTTACTTGTAAGCAGAAAGGAAATAAGAGAGTACGATAGGTTAAGGTGACAGCCAAAACATGGTTGCTATGTGACTGAAGTTCCTTTGTTTGCATGGGCAGGAGTTGACAAATTCCTGACTTCACTTTATCCTTTGTTACTCCCTTATTTCTCTTCTACTTACAAAGAAGCAAATAATAAGACTATTTCTGCTAATTTTTTCTCGATTAGCATGAAGTAAATAGAAGAATAAGCTTATTAACAATAATTTGTTACACAGAAGTAGAGAAAGACATGTGAATGGAACACATCAGAAAAATTTTATTGCAGTTCCTTTGAATTATGCATATATTCCATCCATGTAACACAACAATAATTAGTATTTAATGCAATTATTACGAGCTACAAATTAGCGGCTATTTCACAAAATTTGCACAGCCCATATTGGGGTCACTTCTGCGGTCTGGTGATTTGCGTAAAAGCCTTTAATTTCTGAGTTCGGTTTTTAGTTTTCGAATGGAGGCAAATAAATATCAGTGTCGACGGTTTCTGGTTTCTAAATTTCGTTTGAGTACATTTAATCGATTGTTGGAGCATTTATATTTCCTCTAGCACGTACTATGTACATAGCAGGTTGAGAAGATGTTGTATTTCATCCAACATTTTTATTTCGAGATATCAAGAAAAATATGTTTTGAAATCCCATGAATTCATTAGAAGCAGTTTTAGAAAGAAGTCCATGTACCTACGTGTGTGTTAATATGTACTAATTTTTTTTCAAAGAAAATGCACACCCCAAACTATCCTATATTTCAAATGTTTTTCGAAAATTTTAAGTATCTCAAAAATGGTTCTATCGAGTTTTATTTAAAATACCATAAGTTTAAGATGTTTTCACCGCCTATAAAATGCATATTTTGAAATTTCTAGGATTAGTCTCTGAAGCTATATTGGTTCTGCACGGCTTTCACAAAGTATGTAAACTGTAAGAGGTACCAAGAACTTACTCGACAAGAAAGGTAGAAATCGTTAAAACACACATTTTATTTACTTATATTTTTAAAAATGATTTTATCGTAATTTTTTTTAGAATTCACTGTCTCCGAGATATTCTTTGTCAATGGTTTCAATTTTAAAATGTCTTAACTTTTCTCAAATAACACTCATAATTCGTTTCATATCTCTTTTGTTTTACTTCTGGTCAAACAAAGAGAACCGAGTTTCAATTGTACAACATAGTGACCATCTTTAAAAAAAATTACTATCACTTAGCCTAGTAGGCGGCGTCGTGGCCTACTGGTTAGACCACTCACCTCTCACCAATGCGGCCTAGATTCGATCCCAGGCGTCCGCAACTGAGATTTGTGTTGAACAAAGCAGCTCAGGGGAGGGTTTAAGGCGGGTTCTCCGGTTTCACCCACCATCGCTCTCCGCCGGTGCTGGATATTCATTCCATGAATCATCAGCTTCATCGTTTCGGTTCCATATGTAGTAAAAGCGAGCATTAGACACTATCAAAAAATCTGATGTAATACACTCGCATGACTTTCTCTAACTATTTTACAAACAAACTTCTTAAAAAAGATCACTCTTCTTTCTACACCATGCTAATCGAGATAAATACGATTATTAACAGAATATACTAATTGCTTAGTTTCTAATAAGTAGAAGGGCACTAAAGGAATGCGCTAAACTAAGGCGACAGTCAAATGTTTTAAAAGCTATCGTTATGCGACTGTCAATAAAATTCATCTGATGGTTACACCCACATGACTTTCTCTAGCTGCTCTACAAATCCCCTACAAAAGATTATTCTTCTTTGTACACAATGCTAATCAAGATAAAGGTTAGCAAAATGTTATTACTTAGTTCTTTATAAGTAGAAGGAAATAAGGGGATGCGCTATGCTAAAGTGATTGTCAAATGTTTTAAAAGCTATCTTTATGCGATTGTCATTGCAAATCACTTCTTTGCATGGCCAGGAGTAGAACAAAAGAAAAACAGACACTTCCTGTGTGAGAAAAGTTTAAGTACTTCACAATTGAAACCAATAACAAGGAATATCTCGAAAACGGTTACCCCCACTACAAAAACACAATTGTGTATTTTGTGTAGTACGTTTTTTTTTCTATCTCTTACGGTTTAGCAGTTAAGCAACATTCAGCAAAATTCAGAGGCTATTCCCAAAAAAATCGAGATATACATTTTATTTCGGACATTAATAGCTTTAATATACGGGATTTTAATCAAAATCGTTAGACCCATTTTTAAGAAAACGAAAATTTTTCAAATTTTTTCCATGTAAAGGGTAGTTTGTTGTGTTTTTTTTTTAAATCTTCGTGTCGCATCCTTGGAAGATACTAAACATAAACACCAAGTTTGGTATTTCACGGTCTTTTTTGTTTTGGGGCTATGCTGTCCAGACACACACACGGACCTTTTTTTAAAAATGCTTTTTTCGGACTCGGGGGACACCAAAACATATATTTCCGGTGAAATCTCGGTATGGAATTTTTGGGTGCATTAGAATGCCTTATATATCCCTATGTACATTGTACATATGGATCTAGAGAAAGTAAAAAAATGGACATTTCCAGTCTGAAAAAAAGTAAATCAAAACAATCAGTAAGCAGTATCTTGGAAACGGTCAACTCTCTACAACAAAAATGTATGTCATAATGGTGTCTTATAATGAGATCTATATTTGTTTGTTTGGTAAGCTTTTGTCTATTTCTGAAAAATATTTCCAGAATGAACAGGTCCTAGGAAGTATTTCCAGAAAATTCAAGATATACAGTATATTTGTGATGTAAACATGTATAGCTTATTTTAAAATTTTGTCGTCACATTTTTGAAAGTTGATAAATTTAAACACAAGTTTGCTATTTGACGGACTTTTCGTTTTTGAGCTATACTACTTTCAGACACACGGACATTTTTCTAAGAATGCTTTTTTTGGATTCAGGGGTTCCTAAAACATTCATTTCCGGTGAAATCACGGCATTGAATTTGCAGGTGCATTGCAATACCTTCTCTATACACTATGTACATAGTACATGTGGAGATAGTAAAAACTTAACTTAGTGTATTCCCTTGTTTCCCTTCTACATACAAAGAACTAATTTACCCACAATTATTAATTATTATTATTATTATTATTATTATTGATTTCCAAGTGTTCTAATTAAATTCACTTTGTGGCATACAAATGTATCGATGATTTGCAGTTATCCATGATAAGTTGATAACTAAAGAAAACATTGAAGCAAAAGCAAAGTGTCTCCGTTGCCCAGTGCCAGTAAAACGTTTGCTTATTCTTGGTGCAATGTTTTCTCGAGGCACCTATTGGTTGTTGTGGTGGTGCGTGTTGCGCTTCCTGAAGAAGGGATGTCCTTTGTGTTCTACCAATATCGGACGAATCCTTTGTGAGTCGACGTAAAAGGTGGCAACAATCGATATGTTGGCAAAGCCGAGGGTGGTCAGGTATATCTCTGTGAAAAGTTAACCTTGCTCTATTCCTGTATATGGGTTTGTTGCCTCAAGTTTATTCTTCCCAGCGTTTTTCATCTACAAATATCTCATGTGATTCATGCACATAACTTTCTCTTCATATTCTGCAATAAAATATTGACGCGGCTCGGGTTCGACAAAGTGGTGCATGTGCGGTATATTCTCCGGTTTGCCCCGCCATTGCATTCCACCGCTGCTCCGTCTTAATTTCATGTATCTCTGTGGTACCTATGTACTAAAAGTGGGCACACTACATAAAAATCTGATGGGTTCCATTCACGTGACTTTCTCTACATATCTGCAACAAATTATCGTTAATTCTATTTATTTCATGGTAATCGAGAAAAAAATAGCAGAAATATTTTTTTTTTTTTTTTGGTAGTTTAACGTCCTTTAACCTGGTTGGTCATATCGGACGATGAATGAAATTGGTGAAATGATGCTCAAATGATCTCGGGGTCTACGGAGCTTTAAGTTACTCGACATTCGTCTTCTCAGGATAAGGGAAAACCCCGAAAAAAATCTTAACCGGGTAACTCACCCTAAGTGATATTCGAACTCACGACCTTTTGAACGTGAGGCAGACACGCTACCACCACACTGCCCAGGCGGGCTTGGAAATAGTCTTATTGCTTGCTTCCGTGTTAAGTAGAAGCGAAATAAGGGAGCGCCATAGGTTAAAATGAGAGTCAAAAGCTGGTGGCTATGTGACTGAAGTTCCTTTTTTTGTATGGACAGGAGTTGACAAATTCCTGTGTGATAAAAGTAAAGTTTTTTTTTTTTTTTTAAACTGAAACAAAAACGGTAAACCCCACGCAAAAAATGTATATGACATAAATTATGTATTTTAACGAGATTTACATTTTTTGTGGTGTAAGTTTTTGTCTGGTCGTCTCCTTAACGCGGTGATAGCGCAACTGCTTACCAAGCGGGAGACCTGAGTTCAATTCCCGGTACCGGCGTGGGGATTTTCCCCCGCTGGGAGACCTGGTTCTGGGTGCACTCAGCCTCGTAAGGTCCCTGGGGGGCCAATTGAGGAGCTACTTGATGGAGAAGTAGCGGTTCCAGGTCATGAGAACCGCATTAACCGGCGTTGACCACGTCTTACCCTCAAATTCTGCACCCCATCCATGACGTCTGTAATGGACCGAGATTGGGGACGCAGCGGCCGGGCGGTAGGCCAAGGTTCCCCGTGAGCTGTCGTGCCATGGAGTTATTGTTATAAGTTTGTATCTATCTCTTACGTTAACTAGTAATGCAAATTTCAACAAAATTCACCCAGAATAAACTGGTCTTCAGAATCTATTCCCAGAAAATTCAAGATATACATTTTATTTGTCATGGAAGTGGCTTTAATGTGCGGTATTTTAATCAAAATCGTTAGAGCTGTTTTTTTTTAAAAAAAAACATAATTTTCGAAAACTTGAAAATCGTGTCGCATCCTTGGAATATAGCAAACTTAAATATATGTTCGTTTTTGAGCTATGCTGTCCACAGACACACACACACACACACACACACACACACACACACACACAGACAGAAACACACAAACACACGCGGACCTATTTCTGAAAATGCTTTTGTTGGATTCATGGGTCCTAAAACATGTATTTCTGGTGAAATCTCGGTATTAAATTTTTGGGTGGAATACAATACTTCTCTATCTCTATGTACATTGTACACACGGGGCTAGAGAAAGTAAAAACTCTTGCTAACTATTAATGCACACTGGTAGAGTTTGCAGCAAAGAAAAGCGTTGAAAACTCTATAATTCATAACATAATCACTCCTCACATAAATTTATTGTCATTCATAAATAAAGAATTAAAAACCTTTGGACCACACTCTACATTGAATGCCGCAAATAATGCCAGACATATATAAGCTACAGAGAAGAGATCAAGTTTTAACGACAAGATTAAGAATTGAAAACACCAAATTAACAAACGCCTGTCTAATATCCAAAGAATACCGCCAGAGTGTAGCACCTATAAAATACCCTAATAAAAGAATCCCTCCTTTGATGAACCTGCACTACGATCTTAATCGTGCTCACTGATTCTTGGTTTGATTACCGGTAAAATGTGCGCCAGTTCATCACTGAAGACTCGTTTATTGCATTATCACTAGAGCTCTGTTTTGGGTTCCGAAACGCACTCAGTTACAAACACACTAAGCAGTCAGTGGTATATAGTGAGAGAGTAGTGGGGAGGGGTTTGTAATACAGAGACACCTCCGTCTCGTCCAGGACTGGTGCAGACAGTGGCGGATGTCCGTTAACACGGGCAAAAGTCATGCTGTTCTGTTCTCCAGAAAACGCCCCGCAATAGACCAGATACCCAACTTGTCCTTACAGAGCCAGATGAATAGAGTGCGAAAATTCCATCAAATACCTGACGTCACTCTTGATAAGGGCCTAACTTTTTGTGAACACGTGTGGTAGCCTCCCTTTACCCTGTACTGGCCTCCCAGATGCCGGTTCACTTAAAGTTACGTCATTTTAAGGCGCTCATAGTCTCCCTGGTGCTCTACGCCTGCGAAGTGTGGGGCATGGCTGCAGAATCCTGGCTTCTCTGGTTACAGCGGGCACAGAATAGAGGACTCCGGTCTATATAGTCTGTATGACGACGTTTCCCTTTGAGGCTACTACATGAAGCTTCGGCCCTCCCATATGTGGAAGATGTCATTAGGCGCCGGGCTCAAAAGTTCTACGCCAGATTGGCAACCATGAAAACGCACTTGTCAGATCTCTGGGGGAGTACTTACCCACTGAACGCCGAAAGAGGCGGTTTCGGGTTCCCCAAAAACGGCTGTAAACCAGCCAACAGCGTAATAGCTGAACAAAGCACTCCACCCTCCCACTGGGAGTGGTCTATCAAAATTCACCAACATAATTAAGTTAAAAAAAATAATAAACACCAGCGGAGCAGAGGAAAGGATGCTACTCCTGAAAAAATCTGATGTGTACCATTCACAAGACTTTCTCCATATCCCTGCAACAAATAATTCTTAAAAATGTTATACTTTTATTTACTTTATGCTAATCAGAAAAAAATAGCAGAAATAGTCGAATTACTCGCTTCATTGTAAGTAGAAGCGAAATAAGGGACAACTGTAGGTTAAAGTGATAGTCAAAAGCTGGTTGCTATGTCAATGAAGTTCCTTTGTCTATATGGATAGGAGTTGACAAGTTCCTGTATGAGAAAAGTATACGTTTTTCATAGCAGAAACCAAAAATAAGGAATGTTACAAAAACGACGAACTCCACGAAAAAAATGTAAATAACATAAATTGTGTGTTTTAATGTGCTCTACATTTTTTGTGTAGTAAGTTTTTATCCATCTCTTACGATTTAGCAGTTATTCAAAATTTAGTAAAATTCATTCAGAATAAACTACTCTTCAGAGGCTATTCCCAGAAAATTCAAGATATGCATTTTATTAGTCAGGTAAATATCTTTAATATACGAAATTTTAATCAAAATCGTTAGAGCCATTTTTGAGAAAATCAAAATTTTCGAAAAAAGTTCCATGTAAAGGGTAGTTGGGGGGGGGAGTTTTCTCAAAATCTTCGTGTCGCATCCCTGGAAGATACTAAACTTAAATACCAAGTTTGGTATTTTACCGACTTTTCGTTTTTGAGTTATGGTGTTCACAGGCATACGGACACACAGACACACGGACACACACACACACACACACACACACACACACGGACCTTTTTGTGAAAATGCTTTTTTTGGATATTGGGGACCCTAAAACATATATTTCCGGTAAAAACTCGGTATCGAATTTTTTGGTGGAGTGGAATACTTTCTCTATACAGTATGTACATAGTGCGTATGGAGAAAGTAAAAATTGCAACCGCTCGAGGAGCCTATCTAGCGGCACCTCCTTACCACCAACACCCGAAACCTCAAAATTATAACCTCAACCTTCACCTCATTCCTGTGGTTAAACCCTTACCTGGGTAGGTATACAGCAACAACACCTAGGCTCACCACGAGCCTACCAGACTCGTACGCACACGCACGGGTTTGTAGCGTAAATATGCACACGTTGAAGTATAATCTGTTCCAAAAGTATCTCATTGCTGTATTGACATTATATACATACTTCTAATTCATAAAGTAAAACAACAAAACTACCATTTTATAATATTATTGGTAAAATACTTTTATTTCTGAAAGTACAAGGCGTTTTGAAAAGCTCGATACAAAACATTCAGTATAATGTGCACAACTTTCAAAAGAAAATGACCATAAATCAACCAAACTCATTCATAATTCATTGCAGCGAATTACAAGATACATTCTTAATTGTATCGAAAGAAAAGGCTTTCCTTCTGTTACTGAAAATATGTTTCTCAATCTGCGTTCTGTTTCAGTGTTCACTGGTTTATCTACTAGCAGGAACTGAACGAGGCCAGGCAGTGAGCAATGCTAAATAATGCAACACGTTTCGAAATGGGCTGTAGAGACCACGCCTATTCCATCACGTCACAGTTCTGTCTGCACCGAACCTCAATCCGGCAATTTCGTGACCCCGGACCGACTGTAATAATCACCATACACTTTCGATATTCGACTATAAAATTCGGATGGTCGAACATTTTGTGCAAATGCAAAAAAGTACGAATAAGTTATTTGCCGGTGGTATAAAATCGGCGTTCAAAAACTGGTACTACATGACTATAAATGTCTTTACAGAATGGAGATTACTTTGAGAAATAGAGTAAAACGCAACTCCATGGTACGACAGTCTACAAGGGAATATTGCTAACCGCCCGGCAGCTGCATTCCCCATTTCGGCACAAAAGCACTATGTATAATGCCAACGGTCATACCATGCTGAAAACACCGGTTCTCGTCCGGTCGCTGTAGTTAAGTAGCATTGGGCGTGGTGAGTACTTTGATAGATTGGGAACACCACGTGCATCCGCCCCTTTTTGCCGGTCCCCATGGCTGCGCTCACTAAAGCGTCTCGCTTTAGTGTTTCGTGGTGCAGGGGATCGTGGGTTTGAGTCCCACCTTAGGCACTGGTGCTTATGTGCTTGTCTGTGTATGTATAAGTAAAAAGAAAGCATGAAATTAATAAATCAACTAAGGAAATGTAGGAAACTGGAAAAAAAAATATGATGTGTACCATTCACATGACTTTCTCTACATTTCTGCAACAAATTATTCTTAAAAAGTTTATACTTCTATTTAGTTCATGCTAATCAGTAAACAATTAGCAGAAATTGCCATATTACTTGCTTCCATGAAAGTAGAAACGAAATAAGGGAGTACCATTGCTTAAAGTGATAATCAAAAGCTGGTTGCTATGTCACTGAAGTTCCTTTGTTTGTATGGACAGCAGTTGACAAATTCCTGTATGAGAAATGTACAAATTTTTCATAGCAGAAACCAAAAATAAGGGATGTCTCAAAAACGACGAACTCCACGAAAAAAAAATGTATATAACATAAATGGTGTGTTTTAACGTGCTCTACATTTTTTGTGTAATAAGTTTTTGTCCATCTCTTACGGTTTAGAATTATTCAAAATTCAGTAAAATTCATCCAGAATAAACTACTCTTCAGAGTCTATTCCCAGAAAATCCAAGATACACATTTTATTTGTCAGGTAAATATCTTTAATATACAACATTTTAATCAAAATCGTTAGAGCCATTTTTGAGAAAATCATTTTTGAAAAAAGCTTCATGTAAAGGTTAGTTGGGGGTGGGGGGAGTTTTCTCAAAATCTTCGTGTCGCATCCCTGGAAGATATTAAACTTAAATACCAAGTTTGGTATTTTACCTACTTTTCGTTTTTGAGTTATCGTGCTCACAGACACACGGATACACGGACACACACACAAACACACGGAACTTTTTCCGAAAATGCTTTTATTTAGATAAAGTGGACCCTAAAACATATATTTCCGGTGAAATCTCGGTATCGAATTTTTGGGTGGAGTGCAATACCTTCTCTATACACTATGTACATAGTGCGTATAGAGAAGGTAAAAAAAGGGAAATAGGAAGCCGGAGGCCTGACAAGCCTCCGAAACTGCATTTGTACATGGGGTGCAGTGCTGGAGGGAGTCCCTCCCAGCCGGTTGATGCGGCTTCCTCGACCTGAAGCCGCTACTTCTCAATCAACTGCCCCCCCCCCAGGGAACTCACGAGGCTGAGAGCACCCCGGACCAGGTCTCCCAGTGAGGGAAAGTTCCCCACGCCGGTACCGGGAATCGAACCCTGGTCTCCCGCTTGGTATGCCTCCGCGCTACCACCTAAGAAGAAATAGAGTAAGGAATTATAAATTTGTAAATAAAGTTTTGTGCTGTTATCTTTCTTATTATTTAGTTAAGGCAAATCGTTCCTCACTTGTGGAACTAAGGTTATCATTTTATAATACTCGTATCTTAGTCAGTGGTCCGAGAATGAGAGAGGCCCGAGTATACATTGAACTGTCGGCCCTTAGAAGCTCATTGTCCGATAATGATATCGCTGCGTCACGGTAAAGCAAGCATTGGATCAACATGCTCAACACTTTGGCAGTGAAACATCCGCAGCAACTGTAAATATGGGTTTACTAGAGAAAATCGGATTTGGTGAAATACTGATAAGCTAGGGAAGCATTCCCTTGATGGGATTGTGATCCCCGAGGATTACGTTGCCGTTGTTGGGCTCGCGCTATTCAATATCCCTTCAGTTAAGCGATGTTGCCTACTTCCCACTATACATTATGAACCTTATCAACACTATACGTTTTACTTTCTCTATTATGTATGGGTAGCAGAGAAACTATTGCATTCCACCCAAAAAATCAATATCCAGTTTCACCGAAAATGCACCATTTGAATGTCCTAATTAAAAAAAAAAAAAAAAAAAGCTGATGTGTTCCATTCACATGACCTTCTCTACACCTCTACAACAAATTATTGTTAAAAAAGCTTACGCTTCCATTTACTTCATGTTAATTGGCAAAAAATTAGCAGAAATAGTCTTATTACTTGCTTCCTTGTAAGTAGAAGTGAAATAAGGAAGTACCATAGGTTAAAGTGATAGTCAAAAGCTGGTTGCTATGTGACTGAAGTTACTTTGTTTGCACTTTGATAAATTTCTGTATGACAAAAGTACGCTTCTCAAAGCTGAAATAAATAACAAAGAATATCTCAAAAACGATCAACTCCAAAAAAAATGCATATAACATAAATTGTATCTTTTATCGTGATCTATATTTTTTGTGTAGTAAGCTTTTGTTTATCTCCTACGGTTTACCAGTTATATGAAACTGAATAAAAATTATTCAGAAAAAAGATGCCTTTAGAGGCTATTTCCAGAAAATTTAAGATATAAATTTTATTTAGAATGTAAATATCTTAAATATAAGACATTTTAATCAAAATGGTTATATCCATTTTTGAGAAAATCAAAATTTCCAATTTCTTTCCATGTAAAGGGTAGTTGGGGGTGGGGGGATTTTCTTGAAAATCTTCGAGTCGCATTCTTGGAAGATACCAAAATTAAATTCCAAGTTTAGTCTGTTCGTTTTTGAGCTATGCTGTCCACAGACACACACACGGGAACCTTTTTCTAAAAATACTTTTTTTTTATTCAGGGGGACCCAAAACATTTAATTCCGGTGAAATCTAGGTATCGAATTTTTGGGTGCAATACAATACCTTCTCTATACACTACGTACATAGTACGTATAGAGAAAGTAAAAGTTATTTCTCTAGCACGAATATACAATATACTTAGTAGATATAGAAGATATAGCATTCCATCCAAAAAGTCAATATCGAGTTTTGCCAGAAATGCACCATTTGAGAGTCCTGATTAACAAAAAAACATTTTTACTTCCTCTGGCACGAATGAACAATATACATAGTCGACAGGGAAGATGATATATTCCACCCTAAAGTTCAATATAGTGTTTTGCTGTACAATTTGAGAGTTCTGTGTACAAAAGAAAATTTCTGGCACGTATGTGCAGAGAATATATTGTATTCCATCCAAAAACTCAATATCCAGTTTTACCAGAAGTGCACCATTTGACAGACCTGATTGACAAAAAACATTTTACTTCCCCTAGCCCAAATGTACAATATATATAGTAGATAGAGAACATGATATATTCCACCCCAAAAAATTCAATACGAGGTTTGCTGCAAGTGTAAAATTTGGGAGTCCTGTTTCCCAAAAAAAAAAAAAAAATCTCTAAAAAAAAATGGAGTTTTATTTATGGACGCTCTTTAACTGCTATGGTTCTCAGCGTCCCATTCGATATTAGGCGCGAAAGACCGCTTAATTTTGCTCAAAGGCCTCTCTATCAGGCCTGGCGTTCTTTTATGTGTCCTAAATCTACGACACGGGACCAACGGCTTTATTTCCATGGATTTTTACGCCCAAAAAACTCCATCAACCTAACAAAATGTCTAGCACATATGTACAATATATAGTAGACAGTGAAGATATTGTATTCCATCCAAAAAGTCAATAACGAGTTTTACCGGGAATACATCACTTCTGCAGAAAAAATAATTGACGTGCGCCATTCGCATGATATTCTCTACATCTCTGTAACAAATTATTGTTAAGAGCTTATTAATTTCTCTATACGTGCTATGTATATAGTGTATAGAGAATGTATTGCACAGCATCAAAAAATTCGATAGCGAGATTTCACCGGAAATATATGCTTTAGGGTCCTCTGTATCCAAAAAAAAGTATTTTCAGATAAAGGTCCGTGTGTGTGTGTGTGTGTGTGTGTGTGTGTCCGTGTGTCAGTCAAATTATTCTATTTACTTCATCTAATGGAGCAAAAATAGCAGAAATAGTCTTATTACTTGCTTCCTTGTAAGTAGAAGCGAAATGAGGGGTACCATAGGTTAAGGTGCTAGTCAAAACCTGGTTGCTCTGTGACTGAAGTCCCTTTGTTTGTATGGACACGAGTTCACAAAGTCCTGTATGAGAAAAGTATAAGTCTTTATAGCTGAAAACAACAAGGAATATCTCAAAAACAATCAACTCCACGAAAAAAATGTATATAACATAAATTGTGTGTTTTAAGGTGCTCTACATTTGTCCATCTCTTACGGTTTAGCAGTTATACAAAATTCCGTAAAATTGACCCAGAATAAAGTAGTCTTCAGAGGCTATTCCCAGAAATACCAAAATATACATTTTATTTGTCATGTAAATATCTTTAATGTACGACATTTTAATCAAAATCGTTAGAGCCATTTTTTAGAAAATCAAAATTTTCGAAAAAAGTTCCATGTAAAGGGATTTTGGGGGGGTTCTCAAAATCTCCGTGTCGCATCCCTGGAAGATACTAAACTTAAATACCAAGTTTGGTATTTTACCGACTTTTCGTTTTTGAGTTATCGTGTTCACAGACACACGGACACACACACACGGACCTTTTTCTGAAAGTACATTTTTGGATACAGGGCATCCTAAAACATATATTTCGGGTGAAATCTCGGTATCGAATTTTTTGGTGGAGTGCAATACATTCTCTATACACTATGTACATAGTACGTATAGAGGAAGTAACAACGAATTATTTGCATAGTTTAAGTTTTACTGTCATCAATGTTTAGCATCAGACTGATAAATTTTGTAGAGGTCAGTTTGATTTACACAAACAGGCTATGAATATGACAAAGGCTATGTTAACAGCTGAAAAACTGAGCATGAAATATTAACATTCATCAGACTGGGGACTGTTTTTATAATCATTAATAATACATTTTAGTAATTCTGCTCCTCCTGCCCCCAAACAAACAGTCCGCATCATATTTATTGATGAAACAATGACACGTTCGATTCAGAGAGCATTTGCTTCCTTCTCTGTACGTTTCCATACGTAATTCAAAGCAATTTCATATACCCAAGGTCGCGGGTTCAAACCCGGCGGAGGACGATGGATTTTTTCGGGTGTAAAAATCCTTGGCATGGCTTCCTTCGGAAGGGAAGTAAAGCCGTGGGTCTCGTGTCGTAGATTTACGGCACGTAAAAGAACCTCAAACCTGATAGAGGCCTCTGAGCAAAATTAAGCGGTCTTTCACGCCCTATTTAGAATGGGACGCTGAGAACCACAGCAGTTAAAGAGCGTCCATAAATAACACGCCATTTCCATTTCATTGTGGTATGGATATGACAGTGAGTTTGTGTGTTTCATATTGATCATATGAAAATTATTAGCTAAATGGCGATTTCTTCAGAAATATATGCTTGGGACACCATGAATCCAAAAATATCATTTTGGAAAAAGGTTCGCGTATGTGTCTGTGGACAGCAAGCTCAAAAACGAAGTGACCGTTAAATACAAAACTTGGTATTTAAGTTACGTATCTACCAAGGATGCTACACGAAGATTTTCAAGAAATCACCCCACCCCAAACTATCCTATACATGGAAAAACTTTCGTAAATCTTGATTTTCTCAAAAATGGCTCTTAGCGATTTTGCTTATAATCTCTTATATTTAAAATATTTACATGCCAAATAAAATGTATATCTTTATTTTTCTGGGAATAGCCTCTAAAGACCTCTTTATTCTGGATGATTTTTATTGTATTTTGCATAACTAGTAAACCGTAAGCGATAGACAAAACTTACTACACAAAAATGTAGATCACACTTTATGTTACATACATTTTTTCATAGAGTTGATAGTTTTTTAGATATTCCTTATTACTGTTTTCAGCTTTAAAAACATACCTTTCTCATACAGGATTTTGTCTACTCCTGTCCATACAAAGGAACTTCATTCACATAGCAACCATCTTTTCACTAATACCTTAACCTTTGGTATTCCCTTAATTCGCTTCTAATTACAAGGAAGCAAGAAATAATTTTAAAATTTAAAATTTTCGGGCTATTTTGCCGTGGTCTTTAGGTTAAAATATGTTTAGTTAAAATATTTCTACTTAACGTTTAGTCCCTGTCTCTGAGGGACATCTTCAGAGGAAATGTGCTCACGTCGCTAACTCGAAAAGAATAACAACAGTGCAGTTTTAGAGCCAGTATATATATTCGGACACACTGGCTATAAACCGCACTGTTGTTATTCTTTTCGAGTTAGCGACGTGAGCATATTTCCTCTGAAGATGTCCCTCACAGACAGGGACGAAACGTTAAGTAGAAATATTTTAACTAAACATATTTTAACCTACAGACCACAGCAAAATAGCCCGAAAATTTTAAATTTTAAAACTATGGACACCGGCCGTGAAAGCTTACGCATATATTTAAGAAATAATTTTTCTCAATTACCATGAAGTAAATAGAAGCAAGGGCTTTTTCGCAATAATTTGTTGCAGATATATAGAGAAAGTCATGTGAATGGAACACATAAGAGTTTTTCAAGTTTTGATTGCACATACAGTTTTTGAATCTGCCATTAAGCTTTGTGCAACTTTTATAATGAAATTTGTGGTTTTTACTTTCTCTAGCGCGCATTACAATGTAGATAGTAGGTAGGGAAAGTACTGTATTCCTTAAAAAATTCGATACAAGATTTCAGTGGATATGCAATTTGTCCCAATAAATTTACAGTTTTACGGAAAACAAATTGACGAACTCAAGGTCCGCTTTACAATCCTGTCAATTTGTGCGGTGAATTCTGTATACACTGCTGTTTGTGAAAATAGCAACACGAAGGAGGGAACTTTAGAAAACCATGCATGTCATATTGGAACGCTCTAGCTAACTGCATATGATCTTTAAACAACCGGATAGTTACCACTGGCTTGCACGCTATCAAAGAAATGTCGGTAAAATACCAAACTTGGAATATAAGTCTAGTATCTTCCAGAGATGCGACACAAATATTTTGAGAAAAATTCCACCACCCCAAACTACCTTTTAGATGGAAATTTTTTTAAAAATTTTGATTTTCTCAAAAATGGCTCTTAATGGTTTTGATTAAAATATCCTGTATTAAAGATACTTATCTGAAAAATAAAATGTATAGCTTGAATTTTCTGAGAATAGCTTCTAAGGTTACTTTATTCTGGATGAATTTTACGGAACTAAGAGATGGACAAAACTTGTCAGACAAAAAATGTAGAGCACGCTAAAACACACAATTTATATTATATGCATTTGTTTCGTGGAGTTGATCGTTTTTTTAGATATTCCTTGTATTTGGTTTCAGCTTTAAAAAGATACTTTTCTCATTCAGGAATATGTCAACTACTGTCCATACAAACAAAGGAACTTCAGTAACATAGCAACCAGCTTTTGATTACCACTTTAAATTATGGTTCTCCCTTATTTCGCTTCTACTTACAAGGAAGCAAGTAATATGGCTATTTCTGCTAATTTTTTTCTTGATTAGGATGAAGAAAATAGAAGCATAAGCTTCCACTGCCAACCTATGACCAGTAATCATACTAGCGTATTCTTGTCACTGCGCAGACATATTTGGGACATCTAGTTACATATACATCCGTTTTTAACGGCAAAACAATTATTAAATGTTATATTATCAGAAAACGCATAAAACCGCGCAACTAACATTTTAGACATTCTGCAATACAAACAAAAACTGTTTTATTTCACTGTTCCCATGTAATAACAATCCAACAAAATTTGTATATAAATAGTTATTTATGAATTTACAGCCCATCATGTTTGTTTGTAATTATACATGAATAGACTAACTAAATTAATTTCTTCTTTTTCTTGTTTGATAAAAACTCAGAATAATATATCCAGTAAAATATTCCATAAATAACAATAATTTTGCATAGCAAACTGTTCTATAAACATGCAGAGGTATAAATCTGTAATTTAGTGGTTATCTGCTTATTTTTAAATCGCTATATAAGCAATGGACATATATCTTTTAGGTACTGTTTCTGAAGCATAAATTCACTTTAGGTAACGTTACAAATACTCAATTAAAAGCACAAGAAGGTGTGCTTACGAGGGCCGGCTGATAAGTCCCGGGCCTCACACAGATATGGTGCCACTAGGCCAGTTAGACGGTAGCATCGTAAAGTTTACCTCTAGACTAGCTTGTATCTACAGCTTATTTAGGTTTCGAATGACATCATTTTAAACAAGACCACCACCGACCCCACCCCCTCCCCCAACCCCACCAACAACACCACCGCTCCCGCCCCACCCCACTAACACCAACACCACCGCTCCCGCCCCACCCCACCAACACCAACACCACCCACCCCCATCTCCTACCAACACCGCCCCCACACCCTCCCCTACACCACGACCCCCAACTCCTCACCCAACCCCACCAACAACACCACCCCCGCACCACCCCACCTCCCACCAACACCACCCTCGCCCTCACACCCCACCCCGCCCTCCCACAAACATCCCCTCCCCCATCCCACACCCATCACCTCCCCCATCAACATCACCCCACACCCACACCCACCCTCACCTCGCACCAACACCGCCCACCCCCATACCCACACCCTCCCCTACCCCACTAACACCACCACCCTACCCCCACCCTCCCACAACCACCCCTCCCCCACCCCACCCCCACCTCCAACACCACCCCCACCTCCAACACCACCCCCGCCCCCTCACCCACCCCCACTAACACCACCCCCGACCACACCCACCCCCGACCACACCTACCCCAGACACCACATCCAGCCCCTTACCCACCCCCGCCAACACCACCCTTAGAGTTTTTAGCGGGACATTATTACCTTTTATCCTGATCATATAAAGAGAATCGAATTTCAACCTGAGCATATAGCGACAGCTCTTAAGAGATCTGAATGTCGCTGTAGCCTAGTGTACTGCTTTATTTCCCTTCTACTTACAAGAAATAGAATTAAATAAGCTTTAAAACCATTTCTGATAAAGATTATATCGCTATGCATGAAGGGATGAAAGGATTTTGTAACAATATCTTGCTACATAATGGGTAGAGTACGTCACGTGAATGAAACACTTCATTGTTATACGTACTATGTACATAGTGTAAATAGTGAGGATATTGTATTGCACCCAAAAATTCGATACCGAGATTTCACAAGAAATACATCTTTTGAGACCCCCTGATTACAAAAAAAAAAGTTATAAAGCATGTCCATTTGTGTGTCTGTGGGCAGGATAGCTGAAAAACAAAAAGTCAGTTAAATACCAAACTTGGTATGCGACACGAAGGTTTTCAATAAAATCCCAACTACTACTTACATGGAACATTTTTCGTAAATTTTGATTTCTCAAAAATGGCTCTAATAATTTGGAATAAAATACCTTATGTTTAAGATATTTTTATGAGAAAATAGATATACATCTTGAATTTTCCGAAAATAGCTTCTGTAGACCTCTTCATTCTGGATGACATTTGGGTAATTGGCAAACCATAACAGATAGAAGAAAAAAAACACACACTACACAAAAAATGGAGATCTCATTAACACACACAATTAGTGTCATACATAAAACACTAATATATACAGGCTGTTAATGAACTACACTGAAATAATTTGCGAGATTGTGCACGTGGCTGATATAAGTTATTTGAGATCGGTGATGCATCGTCCCCAGATAAACATAACACAGCTACATAGCGTTAAACGTGTGGGTATCAGGTGCTGATAAGTCGGTGTTAAAGCAAAGCACGTTGAAAATATGGCTTAGAATGTCTTTAAAACTGCTGCCAGAGTATAGAAATATCGATTTTTAGCGTTCTCAAGATTTAATGTCACAAAGATCTGTAAAATCTCGAACTAATCACTTGACAGTGCGACACTGAGCATTCATTAACTACGTTCTTGAGTTATGTAGCCTACTCTGGATACGTTTTTTCAACTGTTTTGGTGGCTCAGTGCATATCGCGGGAAGCGGCTATCCCAAAGGTAATGAGTTCGATTCCTGTCATAGGGTAAAAGTTTTTTATTATTTTTTTTTTCATTCCAGACGAAGTGCCGCGATACGTGGCGTCCTGGGACTTCAGATACTTTTAGCCGTTACTTCGAAATTTCAACAAACAGGCCATAAGTCTCCTATCTCAAAGTATTTATTTAAGTAATCTACATATTCTTTTAAAATATTTCGGTATAGTTCATTAACACCTGTATATATCTACCACGTAAAATGTAGGTACAGAGATTATACAATACACATCCCAACCCAACATTTCGATAGGAAATTTTACCAGAATAAATATTTTTATGTGCCCTGAATTAAAAAGAGTATTTTGTGCGGACAGCGTAACAAAAAAGCTCTGATCTGTTCCATTCACATGTGGTTCTGTAACTGTTTCGCTGACAAACTTTTATTCAAAAATATCTTATTACTAGCTTCCTTGTGTCTTTCTGTTCGAGTAAAATTTAAGTTGCTTAAAATAGAAACCAATAATCCGGAATATCTTGAAAATTGTTAACTCAAAAAAAAAAAAAAAAAAAAAAAATACTCCTGACAAGCAAAGAGATGGAATTTCAATTGTTTCACATAGCTACCGGCTTTTAAAGGATGAGACTAACGCTTTAGCCTGTGCATTTTTTTATTTCCCTTCTATTTACAATGGAGCTAGTAATAAGACAAATTTTGCTTATTTTATCTTGATAAGCATGATGTAGATAAATTAATCTTTTGAATAAAAGCTTAGTTAGCGAAAAAGTTAGAGAAAGCGATGTGAATGGAACAGATCAGAATATTTTTACTTTCTCTACACTCACGACGTGCATAGAGAAGGTATTGCACTCCACCCAAAAATTCGATACCGAGATTTTACCGGAAATATATGATTTAGGGTCCCTTATATCCAAAAAAAAAGCATTTTCACAAAAACGTCCGCGTGTGTGTGTGTGTGTGTGTGTGTGTGTGTGTTTGTGTGTGTCCGTGTGGCTGTGAACACGATAACTCAAAAACGAAAAGTCGGTAAAATACCAAACTTGGTATTTAAGTTTAGTATATTCCAGAGATGCGTCACGAAGGTGTTGAGAAAAATACCCCCACTCCAAACTCGCTTTACATAGAACTTTTTTCGAAAATTTTGATTTTCACAAAAATGGCTCTAACGGCTTTTATTAAAACATCATATATTAAAGACATTTACCTGACAAACAATATGTATATCTTGAATTTTCTGGGAATAGCCTCTGAAGACTACTTTATTCTGGATCAAATTTACGCAAGTTTGCATAACTGCTAAACCGTAAGAGATGAAAAATAACTTACCACACAGAAAAGTAGAGCACTTTAAAACCCACAATTTGTGTTATATGCAACTTTTTCATGGAGTTGACCGTTGTTTAGATATTCTTTGTTTTTGGTATCAGCTTTAAAAAATTATACTTTTCTCACTCAGGACTTTGTCAACTCCTGTCCATACAAACAAAGGAACTTCAGTCACATAGCAACCAGCTTTTGACTATCACTTTAAGCTATGGTACTCCCTTATTTCGCTTCTAATTATAAGGAAGCTAGTAATAAGTCTATTTCTGTTAATTTTTTCTCGATTAGCATGAATTAAATAGAAGTTTACGTCATGAGAATTGAACACATCAGATTTTTAAATCATGGAATGTCAAAATATGCATTTCTCGTAAAATTTCGTATGAAATTTTGGGTTGGAGTGTACAATGTATAATTTCTCTACCTGTAGAGAAAGTAAAAAGGTTACTTACCTAACCTAGAAATGTTTGGTGGAGTTAGCTTGGGAAACCAGGAGTTCCTTCCTGTAACCGTAGTAACCAGGTAGAAAAGCGACTTTATTCCTCGAGCCAGAAAACTTGTAAGCTGTTATGTAAATGGTATGAAGTTATTACCGGAAAAAGAGGGGAACATATTTAATGTAAATGTGGTTTTCCCTCACAGCACCTTCACTTGGAGCTAAACCCACATTGGGCGTTTTCGGCTCCTGCGTTTCCTCCTGAAGGAAGCGAGTAAAGGTCGCACCAAAAGGGAGAAATGTAAATTCGCGGGCAAATAATGAGGAGAAGAAGCACTGTCGTTTGTTTCGAAGAAAGAAACTTTATTTTATTTCAGTGTTCCTCTGGAACCTCCTTTAAAAATTAAAAAGGGATCGGGAAGAAAGTTTCTTTGTCAACGTCCGGCGCTTTGTCCCCGAGAATTTTTTTCTAAAAGGAAGGGCGGCCCACAAATTGGCTTCATTAGGGCGTCTAGTGAGAAACTGCACAAGTTGGCAACAGTTTTTCTTACCACTGATCTGTGAGTGTTCCTTTGCATTCTTTTGTTTTAGGGTATATCATTTTCTGAAAAGAAGATCTTAACATTTATAACTGCCTGCAGCAAAGGATTTAGAAGCTTGAGATAATCGCATGCTACCGCTAGATGGCACTGAAATCGTCGTTAAGTGTGCGTAAAGGTGCGCTTCCATTGCAGCTTGTTACTTATGTCACGGAAATATATGTTCTGCGATCCCATGAATACAAATAATTGGCATTCTTAGAAAACGTCCAGTGTGTACATGTGTGTCTGCGAACACATAATTAAAAGCTAATCTGATGTGTTACATTCACATGACCTTCTCTACATCTCTGCAACACATTATTGTTAAAAAGCATATGCACTACAGAGATGGTTTAATTAAATTAGAACACCGATATGGAAAATGTATTTATTAGTCTTTCTGGAGATTATGTTGAGAAATAAAGCATGAACTTTTTTTTAAATGTTGTTTTCATTGACAAGCACGGGACTTATCAGCCGACTCTCGTGTATGCCCTGTATTTGGAGTCGATAAATATCCTTCATATACGTTAAAAACCTGATGTGTTCCATTCACATGTCTTGCTCTACATCTCTGTAACAAATTATTGTTAAAAAGCTTATGCTTCTACTTACTTCATGCTAATCGAGAAAAAAATAGCAGAAATAGTCTTATTACTTGCTTCCTTGTAAGTAGAAGCAAAATAAGGGAGTACCATAGGTTAAAGGGATAGTCCAAAGCTGGTTGCTATGTGACTGAAGTGCCTTTGTTTGTATGGACACGAGTTGACAAATTCCTGTATGAGAAAAGTATAAGTTTTTCAAAGCTAAAACTAAAAGCAAGGAATATCTCAAAAACGATTACCTCTATGAAAAAAGTATATAACACAAATTGTGCGTTTTAATGTGCTCTACATTTTTGTACGGTTTAGCAGTTATGAACAATTCCGAAAAATTCATCCAGAATAAAGTACCTACTCTTCAGAGAACATTCCCAAAAAATTCAAGATATTCATTTCATTTGTCACGTAAGTATATTTGATATACATATTTTAATCAAAATAGTTAGAGCCAAATCAACATTTTCGAAATCTTTTCCGTGTAAAGGTTAGTTGGGGATGTGGGGATTTTCTTGAAAACCTTCGTGTCGCATCCTTTAGAAGATAATAATGCGGTCCCCTCATGATGTGAGGCCGCTGCTTCTCCATCAAGTAGCTCCACAATTGCCCCCCCCCCCCAGGGACCTAACGAGGCTGAGTTCACTCTGGTTCAGGTCTCTCGGCGGGGGAAAAATCCCCAGGCCGGTACTGCGAATCGAAACCAGGTCTCCCGCTTGGCTACCACCGCTCTAAGAAGGCGACCATCCTTGGAAGATACTAAACTTAAACATCAAGTTTGGTATTTAACGAACTTTTCGTTTTTGAGCTATGCTGCCCAAGATCGCCACACACATACACAGACACAACGGAGATGATTATAAAAATGCTTTTTGGATTCAGGAGGCTCAAAACACGTATTTCCGATGAAATCTCGGTTTGGAATTTTTGGCTGCATTACAACACAATATCTTCTCTATACAATATGTACATAGTACGTGTAGAGAAAGTAAAAATAGTATTTATATAACCAAACAAGCTAGAACTTTGTTGCTTTGCAAAAATATCACTGCAATCGAGTATAATAACTGGTATAAATTTTAATAAGACATATGACATAGAGTAGATGTTTTAAATTTCATAGATGCATCGCCTTAAAACACACGCTGTAGCTGGGAAAGGGCCCAAAATGGGGTGTCACCGAGGGATGTCAACCCTGGCCGAACGTCCGGTCCTTAAATTGAACCTTAATCCCTTCAGGAATTGTCTCGACTTGGGAAACAAAAGAGTTAAGCCCTGACAACCGCCATTTTGTGCTCCGCTAAGCTGTAGTTACTTCTTTCTCCGCCAGTGACGCTCGATTGTTTGCACCTTCCCCGGATTAGAACGAGTTGGAGACTGTTACAATACCCTTGGTTTCTGTGGGTTACCGATATCCAAGATTGAAAACGTTAATCACCTCTCACTCGAGCTTTTGTTCCAGTGGTTTGTGATTCAGGCAATGCACTGGTCAAACACACCTTGGTGAGGAAAAAGTAGAAGTAGTAGTAGATAGTAGTAATAGTAGTAGTAATAATACTGATGTTAATAATAATAATAATAATAATAATAATAATAATAATAATAATAATAATAATAATAATATCATTACTTTCTATACTAGCCGGCGTCGCGGATGATTGGGTAGACCGCTCCTCTCCCATCTGGGTTCTATTCCAAGCGCCTGTATGTGGGATTTGTGGTGGACAAAGCGGCGTCTGAACAGGTTTTCTCCAGTGCTCCGGTTTCTTCCGCCACTCATTCCACAAATTGCTCCATCATCACCTTTCCTATCATTAATTTCGCTTGAATTTCACTTCATCCACTTTCTCATTTTCATGCCTGACACAACTTCTGAATCCTAGGCACTGGCCAAGAATATTGAGAGGGTAAACGAAACGAAACTTTGTATACCGTCTATCATTTATGAGTGCGTATAACAGATATTTTTTTTTTTTTTTTGGAAAAGTAGCTAAAATGCACGTTTTTTTACCTTCTCTACACAGACATTTCACCGAAAATATATGTTCTGAGACCGCCTGAATCCAAAAGAAGTATTTTTACTTTCTCTATACGTACTGTGTACATAGTGTATAGAGAAGGTATTGCACTCCACCAAAAAATTCCTTACCGAGATTTCATTGGAAATATATGTTTTAGGGACTCCTATATCCAACAAAAGTATTTTCAGAAAAAGGCCATGTGTGTGTGTGTGTGTGTGTGTGTGTATGTGTGTGTCCGTGTGTCCGTGTGTCTGTGAACACGATAACTCAAAAACGAAAAGTCGGTAAAATACTAAACTTGGTATTTAAGTTTTGTATCTTCCAGGGGTGCGACACGAAGCTTTTGAGAAAAATCCCCCAACACCAAACTACCCTTTACATGGAACTTTTTTCAAGAATTTTGATTTTATTAAAAATAGCTCTAACGATTTTGATTAGAATATTATATATTAAAGATATTTACCTGACAAATAAAATGTATATCTTGAATTTTCTGGGAATAGCTTTTGAAGACCTGTTTATTCTGGATGAATTTTGCTTACTTTGGCATAACTAGTAAACCGTAAGAGATAGACAAAACTTATTATACAAAAATGTAGGTCTTGTTAAAATACACAAGTTATGTCATATACATTTTTCTCGTGGAGCTTGCCGTTTACGAGGTATTCACTGTTATTAGTTTCAGTTGTGAAGTACTTATACTTTTCTCAGACGGGAGTGTCTGGTTTTCTTTTGTTCTACTCCTGGCCAAGAGAAGAAGCGATTTGTAATGACAATCGCATAACGACAGCTTTTAAAGCATTTGACTATTGGTTTAGCCTAGTGTATTCCCTTATTTTCTTCCTACTTATACGGAACTAAATATAAGAACGTTGTGCTAATGAGTACCACGATTAGCAAGGTGCAGAAAGAAGAAGAAGCTTATGTATGAAGTCAGCTAGAGCAGCTAGAGAAATTCATGTGAGTGTAACACATCAGATTTTTACTTTCCCTACATCTACTATGTACATAGTATATAGAGAATATATTGCCTTCCACCCAAAAAATTGAAACCGACATTTCATGGAAATATACGTTTTAGGGTACCCCGTATTAAACAAAAGTATTTTCAGAAAAAGGTCCGAGTGTATGTGTGTCCGTGTGACTGTGAACACGATAACTAAAAAACGAAAATTCGTAAAATACCAAAATTTGCATTTTCTCGCAAATAGCTGTAAAGATTTTGATTTAACCATCACATGTTAAAGATATTTACCTGACAAATAAAATATATATTTTGCATTTTCTTAGAACCCCTGAATCAAAAAAAAAAAAAACATTTTTAGAAAAATGTCCGTGTGTGTGTCTGACAATCCATCTGTCCATGTGTGTGTCTGTGGGCAGCAAAGCTCAAAAAGAAAAGACCATTAAAAACTAAATTTGGTACTTAAGACTGGTATCTTCCAAGGATGAGACTCGAAGATGTTCAAGAAAATCCCCCATCCCAAAAAAAAACGTTTACATGGAAAAAAATTGGAAAATTATTATTTTCTTAAAAAGGGCTGTAACAATTTTGATTAAAATCTCGTATATTTAATATATTTACTTGGCAAATAAAATGTATATCTTGAATTTTCTGGGAATAGCGTTTGAAGACTATTTTATTCTGGATAAATGTAGGATTTTTGCATAACTGTTAAACCGTAAGAGATTGACAAAAACTTACAATACAAAAAATGTAGAACACCTTAAAACACACAATTTTACTATCAGTTTAACCTATTTCGCTTCTACTTAAAAGGAAGCAAGTAATAAGACGATTTCTATTAAAATTCATGTAGAGAAAGTCATGGTGAATGGTGCACACCAGATTTTTCAATCTAGCTGTACCTTTCCAATAATTCAATATCTGGTTATGTATGATGTTTTCATGTTTATCTCACAGGATGGATGTAAGGAAAGTAGGCTTTTTCAGGACCCCCTGAAGACATCGCTATTCAATCTTCGGCATTCTGAAGCCTGAATGACATATGGAGAGGAGTGATCAGATATTCTGTTGGTACCCTGTGAACTACACGCCGCGGGCCGTGAGTCTTGAAATGGAAATTGGCGAGGATTTTGTAGCTTGGCAGGTTTTTGAATGGACGTGCAAAATGAAGTTGGGCTCATCGATATTTTATCGAGTACTGGGAGTAACAGAGAAGGGAATATGAATGTATATATAAGTGAAGATTGAAACGAGGCCAAGAAATTCATTACCAAAGACAAATACCAAGTTTTATTAGATCGCGTTTTTGCCAATTGCAGAGCGAATCTTGATGATGGATGGCGTATTCGAGCCAGGGCTGTATTAGCTAATTAATCCTTTTATTGTTTGTTTTTTCATGTGGATTTCTATTGTCATCTGTGTTACCAACCCCTACCACACTTGGATAGGTCATTGCAGAACAGTTACGAGTCACTAAATTAAAGTTTAAAGGAGAGAGAAGATCTGTTGTCTTCCTCTACTTATTCTATAACCATTCTTACAAGATTAGATTACATAAATAGATTAGAAAGCGTTATGTAGGTTCCATATGGCTAGTTAGCCACTGAAAATAGAACTTGTTAAGACATACACATGCATACATATGCTTATATACTACGAAAAATCTGATGTGTTACATTTATATGATTTTCTCTACATCTCTGTAACAAATTATTGTTAAAAAGCTTAATCCTCTATCTACTTTATGATAATCCAGATAAACATTAGCAGATATTGTCTTAATTACTTGCTTCCTTGAAACTATAAGAAAACAAACCTTGACTATATACACTATGTACATACTGCGTGTAGAGAAAGTAAAATGAAGTGTTCTATCCACGTGACGTACTCTACCCATTCTGTAGCAAAATTTTCTTACAAAATCCTTTCATCCCTTCATGCATATCAAGATAAACTTTATCAGAAATTGTTTTCAAACTTATTTACTTCTATTTCTTGTAAGTGGAACAGAAATAAAGGAGTACACTGCTCTTAAGAGTTGTCGCTATATGCTGAGGTTGAAATTAGATTCTCTTCGTATGATCATGAAATAATCTGATGTGTTCCATTCACACGACTGTCTCTACATCTCTACAACAAATTATTGTTTAAAAGTTTATGCTTCTATTTACTTCATGCTAATCTAGAAAAAACCACTAGAAATAGTGCTATTACTTGCTTCCTTGTAAGTAGAAGAGAAATAAGGGAGTAACATAGGCTAAAACATTAGTTAAAAGCTGGTTGCTATGTGAGTGAAGTTCCTTTGTTTGTATGGACAGAAGTTGATAAATTCCCTTATGATAAACGTAAGGGTTTTTTAAAGCTGAAACCAGTAACAAGGAATATCTCAAAAACGATTCACTCCACGAAAAAATGTGCATAACATCAATTGTGAGTTTTAACAAGCTTTACATTTTCTATCCAGTATGTTTTTGTCTATCTCTTACGGTTTGCCAGTAATGCAACACTGAGTAAAATTCATCCAGAGTAAACATCTTTAATATACGATATTTTAATCAAAATCTTTAGGGCCATTTTTGAGAAAATAAAAATGTTCCATGTAAAGGGTAGTTGGGGTTGGGGGCATTTTCTTGAAAATCTTCGTGTCACACCCTTGGAACATACTGAACTTAAATACCAAGTTTGATATTTAACGGAGTTTCGTTTTTGAGCTATGCTGACCAAACACACACACATACACACACGTATGCACATTTTTCTGAATCTGCTTTTTTTTTTTTTTTGGGGTACATTACAATACCTTCTCTATACACTATGAACATACTACGTATAGAGAAAGTAAAAATGCGCAGGCTAAAGCGATATTTTCGTCCTATAAAAGCTGGTGGCTATGTTGTGATACAATTGAACTTCCAAACTCTTTGCTTGCCAGAAATAAACAAATGAAAAACGAGAAGAAAGATGTCTTTCCGTTTGAGGAAAGTTAAGTAGTTAAACCTGAAACAAATAACCCGAAATATCTCGAAAACGGTTAACTCTACAAAATAAATGTGTATAGCATAAATTGTGTGTATCAATGTGGTCTACTTTTTTGTGCAATAAGTCTTTGTACATTTTTTACAGTTTGCTAGTTATATAAAAGTCATCCAGAATGAACAGGTCTTCAGAGGCTATTCCCAGAAAATTCAAAATATATATTTCGTTTATCATAAAAGTATCTTAAACATAGGGTATTTTAATCAAAATTGGTAGTCATTTTTGAGAAAATAAACATTTTCGAAAATTTTTCTATATAAAGGGTAGTTTGTGGTGGGGAATTTTCTTGAAAATCTTTGTGTCTGTCGCATCCTTGGAAGATACCAAATTTAAATACCAAGTTTGGTATCCAACGGTGTTTGTTTTTTAGGAATGCTGCCCACATACATACAGACACACACACACTGACAAGACAAACACGGACATTAAATTGGATCCAGGGGGTCTCAAAACATATATTTTCGGTGAAATCTCGGTATCGAATTTTTGGGTGCAATACAAGCTCTCTACACTATGTATATAGTACATATAGAGAAAGTAAAATTGACGAGATTTACATTTTTGGTGCTGTAAGATGCAAAATACAGCAACATTGGTCAAGAATAAAGAGGTCTTCTGAGGCTATTCCCAAAATATTCAAGATCTACTTTTTATTTGCCGTGTAAATGTCTTTAATATACGTTATTTTAATAAAAACTTTGACAAAATATAATTTCCAAATTTTTTCCACGTAAAAGGTAGTTGCGGTGGGAGGATTTTTCTCAAAATCTGCGTGTCGCATCCTTGGAAGATACCAAACTTAAATACTAAGTTTGGTATTTAACGGTCTTTGCGTTAGGGTAGATATAAGAATATCCTGTTGCAGTAGAAGTAGAGAGAGTTATATTATTTACACTAAGCATTTAAACGCAGCTCTATCACTGACCAAGACCCATATTCCTTACGGCACACCCTCCTGAAAAATGACTTGCATTAGTCTTTGTAAACGTGTTGATTTTGATAAACATCGGCTCGGTTGTTACACCGGAAGGACTGTTCTGGGGTGGAACGGCGCCAGTCGATTTGTCACCCACCACTCGTTCCTGGGAAGACGACACTCTGGTCGATATCTCTGTAAACACTCGCAGCCATGGTATTGCTCTCTGCCAGATCCAATCGACTTGCCAACTTTTCAGTGTACATACATCGTACCAGCCACTTAGAATACTCATCGTATATCTAAGAGGTTTACTGATATTAAAATAACATCGATATAATAATGTTCATTTTTACTTTCTCTACACATACTATGTACACAAGGCACAGAAAGAAACGACACTTTCTTGATCCGTACACCGCATTCCTTACCGTTTGTAGGGTCTTTATTACGTCATGTTTTTATTGCATTGGCTGATACTGCCACCTTGCAAGTGAGTGTTCTATATCGAACCAATAGAGCATACCAATGCTGGGTTTGTCAACTCATTCGCCAATGGGAATAGCCACCTTACTCAATTGGAAGCGAGATTAGGTAACGTGTACTACAATAGTAAGCAACAACCCCTCCTCCTTCCCCAATTAGAGTTTGGTAGTGTTTAACGCCCGCTTTAACTACTTATGGCTCCGCAGGCGGTGACACTGGTGATGGAGCACCGGTGGAATGCGATGGCGGGGCAAACCGGAGTACCCAAGAAAACCCGCCCCAGCGCCGCTTTGTCCGCCACAAATCTCACGTGCGGTCGCTTGGGATCGAACCCCGGCCGTCTAGGTGAGAGGCGAGTGGTCTAAACACTCGGCCACGGCCGGGTTTGAACCCGCGACCGTGGGTATAAGAAGTTAGCATGGTAACCATTATACAGCGATGTAGAGAAAGTCATATTTCTGGAACACATAAGATTTTTACTTTCTCTATAAGTACTATGTACATAGTGTATAGAGAAGGTATTGCACTCCACCAAAAAATTCGATACCGAGATTTCACTGGAAATATATGTTTTAGGGTCCCCTATTTCAAAAAAAAAAAGTATTTTCAGAAAAAGGTCCATGTGTGTGTGTCCGTGTGTCAGTGTGTCCGTGAACACGATAACTCAAAAACGAAAAGTCGGTAAAATACCAAACTTGGTATTTATTTATTAGTCTGACTCATAAATGAGTTTGCCAAGTGACACAGAACAATATATATTTAGAGGTTGTTAACAAAAAAATATTTTATCATACGTTATAATAGTTATATAAAATTAAGCTATGAGAACAAAAGATTATAAAAGATGTGCAACAATAAAAGCTATAACAATAAAACAGAAAAAAAAGACTACAAAAATAAAGTGATTTATAAACCATAATACATTTTACGTTCTATTCAAACCATGTAAATGATTTCGAAAAATGGCTACGGAATGTTTTATGATGTTTTCCGTGATTGCTTGCTCTACACTTCTGCTAATTTTATATTTTGCCCTCCATTTCACAAACATACTTGTAATTGTTCCTCGAGATCCAAAAAATAGGCCTACTATTGTTATTTTTCTGAGATTGTATTTTTCTTTAAAATATGGTATGGTGGGCTCACATATGTTCTGTTTTTCCAGATGAACATGTTGAGGTTGATCTTTATTCAGTTCAAAGCGGATGGTCGGGTCTATTATCTCTGCTTCTGATTTTCTTCTGTTTATAGCAATGATGTCTATGCGACGATTACTACCACCATCAGCTAGGCAGTGAACTTCCTTGTAAACTTCTAGACCAGTTTCACGTAATGCGTTTGCCAAGATAGATCTTATGGTGTTGTGCCTCTTAATTCTCAGCAGTTCTCCCTGAGGGCAGTTTCCAAGCACATGGGGAAGAGTTTCATACTCACTGCAGTGTCTGCAGTGGTTTGTGCTTGAAGATCGTCCAGGAATACTGCGAACTGGAGCTACGATTGCATTCATTTTCAGTGTGTCCCTCCATTCAGAACTGCTCAAGCCTTTTTTATTAATTAGCCAGGTGTTTGCGGCTGTAACTTCTGAAAATAGTTCCACTCCTTTTTCTTTATGAGGATAGGAGCACCAAGCCTGATATTCTTTGTCACGTAAGGTGATTCTCAACTGTCTGACTGTTTTATCAGATCGTTCCATTTGTAGAGCAGAAAAGCAGTGGTTTATGATGTCTTCATAATTTCGTACTACGTTGACATGTGGATCGCTCAGTAACTGCAGCCTGATGTTAATATTCAGTTGCTAAAGATACACTTCCCAACAAGTTTTCAGTATTGAAAGCCCTTTATATTTGTGAGATGTATATATCATAGAATTTGGAGTGTCACTAGGTAGCTGAAGAATTTCTTTCACAGAACTTCGAATCATTTTGTCTGCTTTCAATAGAAATGTATTAGGAATTTTGTTTATAGTGGCGGTTTGAAATGGATAAATTAAGGATGGCCCAATAAACTGATCTATAACCGATAACATTTGCTGAGGGTGTAATAGATAAGTAGAAGATAGCGTGTCTAGATTATTTTTAAGTTTAGTCAAAACGTCATCAGAATTAAAAATTAAAGATTGATTAAAAGAAACACCAATATATTTAACTTCTTCTGTAGCAGAAATGCCATTAATATCACCATGTATGGTTTTAACTATCTCGACATCAAGTTTTCCCTTGTTTATGAGAATGGCTTTAGATTTCTCAGCTTCAGGAGATACGCAGAAACCATATGAGTCTGAGACACTTTTCTCTGATAATTCGTTTAATATGTGGTTAAAGCTAAGGTTAAAAAATATTGGAGAAAGAAGGTCACCCTGCATGACTCCTCTTTTAAGTTGGATTTTCTGTGTCCTTTCTTTTCTTACTTGAATTTGAGTGGTATTGTCTACCAATAAATTTATCAGCAAACGCTTGAGTTGTATAGGCAGTGCTGAAGAACTAATTGTTGAGCACAGATTATTATGGCCAATAGTATCAAATGCCTTACTCACATCTAAGAACAACAGACCGGCAGAACGCTTTTGTAAAGTAGCGGTCCGTAAGATTCCCTCAACTATATTAATGTTAATAAATGTTCCAGGTGTCACAAGGAAGCCTTTTGGAAGGGGTTGAGATCGATTAAATTTCTGACAGTGATATCGAGAGTTTTTGAAAATACACGTCGTACCACAGAAGTTATAGTAATTGGTCTCCATTTATTTATGTCATTTTCATTACCAACTTTATGTATTAATATGGTTCGAACTTCTCTTAGTTTATCAGGCACAAATGCTGTTTTGAGCATTCTTTTCAAAAGTCCAGCTAGTAATTTAGCAGATGTTGGATTTTTTATTGCTTTCAAAATAACTTTATCTGGACCAGGGCTAGTATCAATTGCCATTTTATTCATTGAGTTTAGTATCATTTCTGGAGTTATTTCTGGCAAGTGCTGGGGTGAGAGTTCATCATCAATAGAATTTTCATATAATTCTCTGGGATGATTATTAATTGTTTCAAATATGTTTTTAAAGTGTAATTCTACTTCAAAAGTTGTAAATAGCAAGCCTTTGTTATCATTTTATATAACATTTTTCTGACAGCTTTTCTCCTCTGATAGAAAAATTCATACTGAATCATTTCATAATCAAATTTTGCTTTACGTCTTAGACGTTCGTTTTTGGAAAACCTTTGAGACTTGCTGGTATTGTTGAATTATTATTATTGTTTAATTATTATTATTAATTATTATTATTATTGCTGAATTGGCGTATTAGTATCTTCCAGGGATACGACACGAAGATTTTGAGAAAAATCCCCCCACCCCAAACTACCCTTTACATGGAGCTTTTTTCGAAAATTATGATTTTCTAAAAAATGGCTCTAACGATTTTGATTAAAATATCGCATGTTAAACATATTTACCTGACAAATAAAATTTATATTTTGAATTTTCTGGAAATAGCCTCTGAGGACTACTTTATTCTGAAAAATGTTACAGAATATTATATAACTGCTAAGCCGTAAGAGATAGACAAAAAATGTAGAGCACATTTAGACACACAATTCATGTTATATACATTTTTGTCATGGTGTTGATCGTTCTTTAGATATTGCTTGGTTTTGGTTTTAGCTTTGAAGAACTCAACTTTTCTCATACAGGAATTAGTCAACTCTTGTCCATACAAACAAAGAAACTTCAGTCACATAGCAACCAGCTTTTGACTATCACTTTAACCTATGGTACTCCGTTATTTACCTTCTACTTACAAGGAAGCAAATAATTAGACTATTTCTGCTAATTTTTTCTCGATTAGCATAAAGTAAATAGAAGCATGAGCCTTTTAACAATAATTTGTTACAGTGACATAGAGAAAGTCATATGAATGGAATACATAAGATTTTTGTTGTTGTTTTATTCCAGGCAGACACACACAAGCACACGCGGACCTTAGAAGCTAATCCAATCAATAGTGTGACTATACGCCAAATTCACGCGTCTATACCTTGCTGCTCTGAATCGCTGCACGACCGAGAACGCTTGGTTTCCATCGTGCATAGCTAACTCTGCGCATGCGTTGTCGGCTTCTTTTTGCATAGTTCCGCTGCCACTATAATATGCGCCTTGAGATTAATACATTAGTAATTTAATACATCAAAGCGAGGCATTGTCGCACCTGTGAGAAGGGGTCACGACTGATCGAAATGTGCACGTACCAATAATGACTTCCAAAAATGTCTTCCCACTGCATTGGGTGGTACATAAAGGAGTTGGCAGTCTCGCGTACTCAGGAAGATTGAGTGGACGAACAACATCACCTACCTAGAATTGCCACTGGCAGGCAGCATTCATTATCACCAGAAATGCGCAGGTGCTTTATGCGGTACTGCAACAGAGAGGCGTGGGCCTCCTACTTCCGGTGGGGGTTTTCTGTGAGTAGTGCCACCCTGGTTCGAGTCCAGGGTGGGGAGTCTCACACTCCCAGGCTTGCCTGGGGTTAGGGCGTCAGTAGCCTTTTCCCCCGTCATCAATAAATAAAAAGCTCGATAAAGACCTAAATTTTGAGGTAAATGTCAATTTTTTTATTTTGTTTTTTTGTTAGTATTTAACGCCCGCTTTAACTTCTTTGGCACCGCAGGTGATGACACTGATGATAGATAGAATGAAGATGGTGTACCGGTGAAATGTGATGGCGGAGGAAACCAGAGAACCCGGAGAAAACCCGCTGCTTTGCTACTTTGTCCTCCACAAATCTCACATGTAGTAGCTTGGGATTGAACCCGGGCCGTCGGGTGAGAGGCGAGTGACCCATATGCGTCGGAGACTTGTGTCTGGCCATTTTGACTGCGGCCTTTTTGTAGCTGATGATGAGATCCACAATGCAGGTTTTTTGTTGCTGCAGTGTTTAACGCTTTTACTACTAGTGGCACCGCAGGCGATGACACTGGTGACGCATGGAATGATGATGGAACACCGGTGGAATGCAATGGCGGGAGAAACCGGAGAAAACCCGGCCCCTGCGCCGCTTTGTCCACCACAAATCTCACTTGCGGTCGCTTGGGATCGAACTCGGGCCGTCTAGGAGAGGCGAATGTTCTAACCACTCCGCTACGACGCGGCTCACAATGCCGGTTACCCTGGGATTCGTCTTTTGCGAGCTCCCATAGTCCCAATTTTATTTTATGCTTGCGAAATCTGGGCTGCAGGATCGAGGATGTTGCTTCTACAGCGTCTTCAGTCAACTATTCTGTACCTCGCTTCTTCTCCGTTAGACTCCTGAACGAAGACCCAGGTTATCCATGTATAGAGGACAAGATTAGGCCCCGGGCTGTAAAAATTCTAACGAGTGAATCAAAAAAGCACGGACCGCGCCAGTCCGCGTCCTCGGCTGCTTGCCGTTGTCGCTATCATAGAAAGGCGTCGATGAAACCACTTTTAATGGCTTTATTTACCAACTTTATGAAAGGAAATGCTGAAACTGGCCACCGTCATTGCTATAAATTGTTGGCAACTCTTTAGGAAACCATCCATCTCTCGCTGTAGTTAACCTTGAGAAATGCTGACAATTTCCTAGCAGATATTTGATTTGTTACTCCTCCAGGGTGTGTGGGTTTGTCCTGTACACTTTATGGTTTAAGTTACCCCAGAGATAGAAATCACTGGAGGCTAGGTCGGGGACTGAGGGGACCACAAATCTCCACTAAATAATTCTCTAAAACATACTTCAATTGTTCTCATTGAAAGAGACGCTGAAAAGTACTGTTGAAAAAAGGCAAAATTCCTGTCTGTTAATTCTCTATAAAGGGGAGGGGGCGATTATATTCACGTATGTACGGGCGTCAACTTTTGACTCGAAAAAAATGTGATATGTAGGGAAATCAGGGAGTAGCATAGGTTAAAGTGATAGTCCAAAGCTGCTTGCTATGTGACTGAAGTTCCTTTGTTTGTATGGACAGGAGTTGACAAATTCCTGTATGAGAAAAGTATAAGTTTTTTTAAAGGTGAAACCAAAAATAAATATTTCAAAAACGATTAACTGCACGAAAAAATGTAACATAAATTGTGTGTTTGAACGTGCTCTACATTTTTTGTGTGGTAAGTTTTTATCCATCTTTTATGGTTCAGCAGTTATACATAGAATTACAACTATACCACTTCAACAAGTTCAAAAAAACATGCTCCTACGGGAAATCATAAATGAAAACAGATAGACAAATCACTTAAATGCTCAGTCAGGTGCATTTTTCAATTATTATTTCTACTTTCTCTACACGTACTGTGTACATAGTGTATAGAGAAGGTATGGTAATGCACCCAAAAATTCGATACTGAGATTTTACTGGAAATACACACACACAAAGAAGCATTTTTACAAAATTGTCCGTTCTGTGTGTGTGTGTGTGTGTGTCTTGAACAGCATATATCAAAAACGAAAAGATAGTTAAATACCAAACTTGATATTTAAAATAGAAGCTTCCAAGGATGCGACACGAAGATTTTCAACAAAATCCCCCCACCCCCAACCACTCTTTGCATGGTTAGAATTTAGACAATTTTGTTTTTTCTCAAAAATGGCTCTAACAATTTTGATTAAAATCTCTTATATTTAAGACAATAAAAATGCCAAATAAAATATATATCTTTGATTTTTCTGGGAATAGCTTCTAAAGACTTCTATATTCTGGATGATTTTTATTGAATTTTGCGTAACTGGTAATAAACCGTAAGAGATAGACCAAAACTTACTACACAAAAAACGTAGATCATATAAAACACACAATTTATTTCATATACATTTTTTTCGTGACGTTGTCCGTTTTTGAGATATTTCTTGTTATTAGTTTTAAAATACTTCTACATTCGTCATACGAGAACTTTTCTATGCTCGGCCACGCAAAGAAACGGATTTTAATCCCATAGCAACCACATTTTAAAACATTTGACTGTCGGTTTTGCTTAGTGTTTTGTCTTATTTCCTTTCTACTTATAAAGGAACTAAGAAATAAAACAATTTCTGCTAATGTTTTAGCATTAAACAGTTAGAAGAATAAGCTTATTAACAACAATTTGTTGCCGAGATGTAGAGAAAGTCATGTAAATGGAGCACATCAGATGTTTTTTCACTGATGACTTACGTAATATATACAACTAAAATAAAACCACTGTAGAATTCTCTAAGCAATCCGAGAATCTCTGCAGCATTGCATTTCTGCACCATAAAGCAGGCTACAAACTCTGACAGTATTAATAGCAGAGAGTCTGGAAATAATGCTTCACAGATCGCGTTATCAAAGTTCAGCTAGACGGCCATTTGCTCAGCTCTCTTAGTGAAATTGCTTTCATAATTCATATTTTAATATTTCCCAAATGACGAAATTGATTTTGCAATCATAAAGTTAATAAATTGGTTTAATTCATCAGTTTAAAACCCAATTTTCCTCCCTTCCCCAAGATTTTGGTCTCTGGTTTTCTCTTTCACCAAAACCCACCTCCATGTTTTGGTCGATATAACAGGATACCGCTTTGTTTTCTCCCGTGATATTTGCTTGTTTTCTTGATTTCAATAATTGCAGTTTACAGATGTGTATTTCCTAAGCTAGCAAATAATTAATTTAAACCTGTGACTTAATTAATCAACAAATTTCTAACATCTACGTAAAAAAGTATGCTTATGACTTTTATGAATTCTAACAATTCCTACTCACTTTCTTTACCATATACATATCAGGTAGAGAAGGTATTGCACTCCATCCAAACCTTCAATAAGAAGATTTCACGGAAATGCACGCCATGTATTCATGAACACTGAATAAAAAATCGGATGTGTTCCATGACTTTCTTTACATCTCTGTAACAAATTATGGTTAGTAAGCTTATTCTTCTATTTACTTCATGTTAAACGATAAAAAATTACAATAAATAGTCTTATTTCCTGCTTCGTTGTAAGTAAAAGCAAAGTGTAAAGTGTTAGTCAAAAGCTGATTGCTATGTCTTTTGTTTGTATGGACAGCAGTTGACAAATTCCTATATGAGAAAAGTATAAGCTTTTAAAGCTAAAATTAAAAATAAGGAATATCTTCAAATCCACCAAAAATTTATATAACATAAATTGTGTGTTTTCACGAGCTCTACATTTCTTATGAAGTAAGTTTTTATCCAAGTCTTACGGTTTAGCAGTTATTTAAAATTCCGTAAAATTCGTCCAGAATAAAGTAGTCTTCAGAGGCTATTCCCAGAAAATCCAAGATATAGATTTTATTTGTCAGGTAAATATCTTTAATATATGGTATTTTAATCAAAATCGTTAGAGCCATTTTTGAGAAAATAAAAACTTCCGAAAAAAAGTTCCATGTAAAGGGTAGTTGGGGGTGGGGGAATTTTCTTGAAAATCTTCATGTCGCTTCCTTGCAACATACCAAACTTAAATACCAAGTTTGGTATTCAACGGTCTTTTCGTTTTTGAGCTATGCTGTCCACAGACACACACAAACACACACACACACACACACACACACACACACGCCCAACCACGGCACCCAAAATATTTATTTCCGGTGACATCTCGGTATCGAATTTTGGGTGCAATACAATACCTTCTCTATACACCATGTACATAGTACGTATAGAGAAAGTAAAACGTATGCTTATGAATTTATTAATTCTAACGATTCCTACTCACTTTCCTTACCACATACATATCAGGTAGAGAAGGTACTGCATTTCACCCAAACCTTCAATAACAAAATTTCACGGAAATGCACGCATGTATTTATGAACACTGAATAAAAAGTCTGATGTGTTCAATTCACATGGATTTCTTTACCACTACTAAAAAAGCTTCTTATAAAATATTATTCTTCTATGTACGTAATACTAGTCAAGATAAACATTAGTAGAACAGGTTTTGTTAGTTAGATCCTTATAATTAGAAAGGAAATAAGGGAACACACTAGACTAAAACGAAAATAAAATTTTATAAAAATGTCGCCATTCACAATTAAATTGGATTCTCTTTGCATACCCAAGAGTAAAATAAAAGAAGGACAGAAAAGCGTTTGGAAATTGAAATCAATAACAAAAATATCTTGGAAATGGCTAAATGTACAAAAAAGTGAATAGGACATAACTTGTGTGTTTCTACGAGATCTATTTTTTATAGTAAGTTTCTGTCTATCTCTTACGAATTAACAGTTATACAAAGTCATCCAGAATGAAGAGGATTTCAGAAGCTATTGGCAGAAAATTCAAGATATACCTTACATTTGTCATAAATATATCTCAAACACAGGGTATTTTAATCAAAGTCACTATACATTTTTGAGAAAATAAACATTTACGAACAATCTTCCATTTAGAGTAGTTTTTAATTGGGGATTTTCTTGAAAATCCTCATGTCGTACAATTGGAAAATGCTGAACCTAAAAATCAAGTTTGGTATAAATCGACTTCTAGTTTTGGAGCTATGCTCTTCTGACACACGCGCGCGTGCTTGCGCACACAAACACACACAGGGTTTTTTTTTTTTTTTAAGAAAATGGGTTTCAGGGGTCTCAAAATTTGTATTTCCGGTAAAATCTCGGTATCAAATATTTGGATGGAAGGCAATACTTTCTCTTCCCTCAGTGTACAATGTACAATGTAGATAGATCGTCGAGAAAGTAAAAATCAATACAAAATTCTCGCAGGAAATACATATATTGTAAACCTAATAAGTAAGTTGTTTTTTTCTTTTACTAAAATCTTATATGTTTCAATTAAACGACTTTCTATACTTATTCTTAAAAATATTCTTTAAAAATCCGTATATTTCTATCTTATTTACGAGAATCGATATATATTTCATTAATAGATTTATTACTTATTTATTTGTAGCTACAAGAAGAAAAAACGAGATACATCAGACTTAGGTGATACTCAATTTTTTGAGAGCCAGTAGCTATGTGAAATTCCACTCCTCTTTGCTTAACCAGGTAAAAGGAATACAAATAACGGCTTCTCATTACAGAAAAGCATAAGCGTTAAAAATTAAAACTATTAAATAGGAAATTCTCGAAAATGGGTTTGACATAAATTGTCTGTTTTAACGAGATCTACATTTTGTGTAGTAATATTTTGTCTATCTTTAATGGTTTACCAAATAAGCAAAATTTGTCAAGTATGAAGAGTACTTAAGATGCTGTAGATAAAAATTCAAAATGCTCATTTAATTGTTATGAAAATACCTTAAACATATGGTAATTTAACAAAAAATCTTATGTGTTACACTCATATACTTTCTCTAGCTACTCTACGAACTACTTCTTTCAACACCACGCTAATCGAGATAAACATTAGCAGAATTTTATTACTTACTTCCTAATGAGTAGACTGGAACTAAGGGAATGCACTAAGCTTAAGTGACAGTAAAATGTTTTAAAAGCTGTCGATATGCGATTGTCATTGCAAATCGCTACTTTGCTTGACCAGGAGTAGAACAAAAGAGAAACGCACACTCCCGTCGGAGAAAAGTGTAAGTACTTCACAACTGAAACTAATGACAAGGAATACCTCGAAAACGGTAAGCTCTACGAAAAAAAGTCATGACATGACTTGTGTATTTTAACAAGATCTACATTTTTTTTGTATAGTAGGTTTTTATCTAGTTTTACGGTTGTGTCAAATTAAGCAAAACTCATCCAGAATAAACAGGTCTATAGAAGCTATTCCCAGAAAATTCAAGATATACATTTTATTTGTAATAGAAATGGCTTCAATATGTGGCATTTTAATCAAAATCGTTAGTCATTTATAAGAGAACAAAATTTTCGAAAAATTTTCCATGTAAAGGGTAGTTAGGGGTGGGGGGATTTTCTTTAAAATCTTCGTGTCACATCCTTGGAAAATACCAAACTTAAATACCAAGTTTGGTATTCGACCGTCTTTTCGTTTTTGAGCTATGCTGTCCACAGACACATACACACAGATAGACAGGCACACACATACACACACGGGCCTGTTTCTGAAAATGCTTTTTTAGGACTCAGGGGGTCCTAAAACATGTATTTCCGTTGATATCTTGACATCGAATTTTTGGGTAGAATACAATACTTCTCTACATTGTACATACGGGGCTAGAGAAAGCGTCGCCCTCCGTGGTGTAATGGTTACCATGCTAGCTTCATATACCCAAGGTCGCGGGTTCAAACCCGGCGGAGGACGATGGATTTTTTCGGGTGTAAAATCCTTAGCATGGCTTCCTTTGGAAGGGAAGTAAAGCTGTGGGTCCCGTGACGTAGATTTACGGCACGTAAAAGAACCTCAAGCCTGATAAGAGAGGCCTCTGAGCAAAATTAAGCGATCTTTCACTCCCAATATAGAATGGGACGCTGAGAACCAAAGCAGTTAAAGAGCGTCCATAAATAACAGGCCATTTCATTCCATTTGCTAGAGAAAGTAAAAAACTGATGTGTTCCATTCACATGATTTTCTCTACATCTCTGTAACAAATTATTGTTAAAAGCTTATGCTTCTTATTATCTCAGGCTAATCGAGAAAAATTCGCCAAAATGGTCTTATTACTTGGTTCCTTATAAGTAGAAGCGAAATAAGGGAGTACCATAGGTTAAAGTGACAGTCAAAAGCTGGTCGCTATGTGACTGAAGTTCCTTTGTTTAAGTGGACCAAAGTATGAAGAAAAATATACGTTGTTTACAGCTCAAACCAAAAACAAGTAATATCTCAAAACGACCAACTCCACGAAAAAAATTATACATAACATAAATTGTGTTTTAACGTGTTCTACGTTTTTTGTGTGATAAGTTTTTGTTATGCGTGTTATATATGATATTTTAATTAAAATCGTTAGAGCCATTTTTCAGAAAATCAAAACTTTTGAACAAAGTTCCATGTAAAGGGTAGTTGGGGAGGGTCTTTTTGAAAATCTTACTGTCGTATCCCTGAAAGATACCAAAACTAAATATCAAGTTTGGCTTTTAACGGTCTTTTCGTTTTTGAGCTATGCTGCCCACAGACACACACATACACACAGACAGATAGAAGAATGACAGATGGACATTTTGCTAAAATGCTTTTTTTATTCAGGGGGTCTCAAAACATGCATTTCCGGTGAAATCTCGGTATCGAGGTTTTGGGTGTATTACAATAACTTCTCTATTCACTGTGTACATAGTACGTGTAGAGAAAGTAAAAAAATTGATCATTTTTAGAGAATCAAAATTTGCTAAAATATGCCCATATAAAGGGTAATTTGAGGTGGCGAATTTTCTTGCAAATCTTCTGTTGCATCCTCGGAAGATACAGAACTTAAATATTAATTTCACACCGAATCGATTTTTCGTTTTGAGTTCTGTTATTTGCTTACACACGGACCTATAAATGTTTATTTTCATTCAGAGGACATCAAATAATAAAAAAAGTCCATGTGTGTTGGTGTGCGTGTATGTTTGTTTGAGAGTAGTATAACTCAAATATGAAAACTCGAAAATATACTAAAATGCCTATTCAAACTTAGTCACTATTCAAAAATCTCCCACCCAAAACTACCCATAAAACGGAAAATTTGTCTAAACTTTAATTTTGTTTCAATGTTTTATTTGATGTTTTGAATAAAAAAATTAAATTAAACCATCATAAATAAATAAAATAAAGTTTTAATTAAAATATCATAGATTAAAGATGTTTACTTGACAAATCTCCGTGGTGTAATGTTTACCATGCTAATTTCATATACCCAAAGTCGCGGATTCAAACCCGGCGGAGGACGATGGAGTTTTTCGGACGTAAAAATCCTTAGCATGGCTTCCTTCGGAAGAGAAGTAAATCCGTGGGTACCGTGTCGTAGATTTATGGCACGTAAAAGTACCTAAACCCTGATAAGGAGTCTCTGAGCTAAATTAAGCGGCCAGTATGGAATGGGACGCTGAGAACCCCAGCAGTTTAAGAGCGTCCATAAATAAAACGCCATTTCATTTTTATGACAAACCAAACATAACTTAAATTTTCTGGAAATAGCCTTGAAGGCCTCATCTTTCGAAAAGAATTTGATATAATCCTCTGTAACTTGTCAACGTTAAGCAATAGAGGATAACGTACTCCACAACAATTTTAGATTTCTTTAAACAGGGAAACTTATTCCAAATTATTTCATTTTGTGATATCCAATTTCGGTATATAAAAAGCTAGAATTCTTCAATATTTTGTTATTCTTTTAAAATTCTGTCGAAGTAGAATTGTTTCTAGTGATTTGATTGTAAGAGTATGGAATTTTAATGAAATGTTTGTTTTATGCAACATTCTGGTTTATTGGTATATGCTGTACATACATATACACACACGCGCACGCACATACATGGGCCTGTTTTCTATTACAAAAAATTGTATGTGTTCCACTCACATGACTTTCTCTAGCTGCTCTAAAAGTAAATGTTTCTTCTTCTTTCTACACCATGCTAATTGAGATTAACATTAGCAGAATGTTCTTATTACTTAGTTCCTTATAATAAGAAGGAAACTAAAGTAATATACTAGGCTAAAGTGATAGTCCAATGTTTTAAAAGCTATCGTAATGCGATTGTCATTGCAAATCGCTTCTTTGCTTGGCCAGGAATTGAACAAAAGAAAAGCGGACACCTCCTGTCGGAGAAAAGTATAAGTACGTTACAATTGAAACCAATAACAAGGAATTTTTCAGAAACGGTTACCTCCACAACGAAAACGCAAAGGATTAAATTGTGTGTTTTGGCGAGATCTACATTTTTGTGTAGTAAATTTTTGTCTCTCACGGTTTAGCAGTTAAGCAAAATTCGGCAAAATGCATCCAGAATAAAGAGGTCTTCAGAGGCTATTCCCAGAAAATTCAAGGTAGGTATACATTTTATTTGGATCGTAAATATCTTTAATACAGGGGATCAAAATTGTTAGAGCCAGCTTTGAAAAAATCAAAATTTTCGATTTTTTTTCCTTGTAAAGGGTAGTTTGTGATGAGGGGATTTTCTTGAACATCTTCGTGTCGCATTCTTGGAAGATCCCAAACCCAAATACCAAGAATTGGTATTTAACGGTCTTTAAGTTTTTGAGCTATGATGTCCACAGACACACACTCACACACAGGGACCTTTTTCTAAAAAAAATTTTCTGGACTCTGGGGAGTCCAAAACTTATAATTCTGGTGAAATCTCGACATTGAATTTTTGGGTGGAATACAATACCTTCTCTATCCACTATGTACATTGTACATGCGGGCTAGAGAAAGTAAAAAATATTTCATTTTGAATTCAGGGGACTTCAAAACATACATTTACGGTAAAATTCCGACCTCGAGTATTTCGTGGAATGCAACCCCTTCTCTACCAACTATGTACATAGCATCCTGTAGAGAAAGAATGAAATTCCTGCGGGACGAAATTGCGGCACACTGGCAGCGCCAGTAACATCCTGGCAATTGACAGGGTTGTTAATAAATATTAATCATCATTTTACAAACACGCACTCACAATCTTGCTTTTTTTTTCCCCTTCAAAAATGCTCACTTAGGGGACACCAAAACATATATTTCTGGTGTAATCTCTATATTTATTTATGGGTGGAATGCCTTTACTTACTGGTAGAAATACTACAAAGTAATACTTTTTCGGGAGAGACTTTTACTGCTCATATATCAGAGGTTCAAAAGCCGAGTCGGAAAAAAAAAGAAGAAAAAAAAAAAAACGTAACTCTTATGAAGCATTCCAGAATTATAATTTGAAAAATGCTAAACCTGAAACATAGTAATGTGTGTAGGGATTTGAAACACAGAAAGACCGCTGGTGCATTAAAAAATTATTTATTAATTTGCAACGGGAAGACGAGCTGCGCGCGCATAGCAGGGCGTTGCCTTATTCATTTGTCTGCCAGGAAGCTCTTGGATATCCTATCCGCGACATCTACATGATGAAATTATTTATTATTAATGCGCAGTTCTTCCATATGCATGAAGAAAACTCGTTCCTTCATTTAGCACGTCGTGCTTAGCCGGAAGAATAAATACAAGGGGAAATTAAAAGGGCCCCCTTTATTAAAACCAAACACGTACTTCGTTAAGTACGGGGTTCAGGTATTTTTCCATTGAAATCCTTGGGAGCACAATAATAATGGTAGAAGCAGCAGCATCAGTAGTAGTAGTGATAATAATAATAATAATAACAATAATAATTTAATTTTTTATGATGTTTTTTACTTTCTCTATATTCACCATGTACATAGTGTAAAGAGAATGTATTGCACTCCACCAAAATATTCGATAACGAGATTTCACCGGAAATATATGTTTTAGGGTCACCTGTATCCAAAAAAAGTATTTTCAGAAAAAGGTCCGTGTGTGTGTGACTGTGAACACGATAACTCAAAAACGAAAAGTCGTTAAAATACCAAACTTGGTATTTAAGTTTAGTATCTTCCAGGGATGCGACACGAACATTTTGAGAAAAATACCCCCACCCCAAACTACCCTTTACATGGAACTTTTTTCGAAAATATTGATCTTCTAAAAAATGGCTATAACGATTTTGATTAAAATATCGTATATTAAAGATATTTACCTGACAAATAAAATAAATATTTTGAAATTTTTGGGAATAGCCTCTGAAGACTACTTTACTCTGGATGAATTTTTCATAACCACTAAACCGTAAGAGATGGACAAAAACTTAACGCACAAAAATGTAGAGCACGTTAAAACACACAATTTATGTTACATACTTTTTTTCGTGGAGTTGATCGTTTTTGAGATATTCCTTGTTTTTGGTTTCAGCTTTGAAAAACACATACTTTTCTCATACAGGAATTTGTCAACTCCTGTCCATACAAACAAAGGAACATCAGTCACATAGCAACCAGCTTTTGGCTTTCACTTTAACCTATGGTACTCCCTTATTTCGCTCCTACTTACAATAAAGCAAGAAATAAGAGCATTTCTGCTATTTTTTTTCGATTAGCATGAAATAAATAAAATATAAGCTTATTAACAATAATAATTTACAGAGATATAGAGAAAGTCATGTGAATGGAACATCAGATTTTTTTTTAAAAAGCCATTACATACGTTGAAGCTATCTTTTTGTACAAATCTAGACATCTATTGCAGACACATGTTCCATAAACATGATGTTGGTGTTGGTAATCTGAACGCGTTTCGACAACCTTCGTTGTCATCTTTTGCAGGTTAACAGACGCCTGCGGTGGCTCACACGCTCACGACAGTTTGCAGGCTGAGGGCAGCCCGATGGTGTTTTAGACGTGTTCCTATTCTTTACAGAACTTAACCACGTTATGACGGAAATGGGGGGTTTGCAGGATGGCGGGTGAGAGATGGGGTTTTGGAGTGACAGGAGGAGGCAAGTATTGCTCCTCGACGGTTGCCAATTATGGTGCAACGGCCCTTGTGCACCGCTGGTGTGATGATTTTTCAAAAATGTTTACTTTTGAGGTTTTAATTTTGATATCCAAGCAACTCTTGAAGGATTGTAAGGAGCTTGGCCGTAGCAGCTGGTTGAGGTGCACCTTCGTTACCGGGGATGCCCGCAAGCCATGCGGGGAAGCCGGTATCGCCTGAAGCGGCGGTTTGTGGGATGGTTATCCCCTAGAGACCTAACCAGGGCGCTCCAGCTTCCACGTCTAATATAGGTGTCGATCTGATAGCAGTGACATCAGGTGGTAGGAGCTGGACTTCATTGACATCTGCCTTCTTCTTGCGTATCCTTGGTGACCTCTGGTGGAACACCCCATGTCTAGTGGAGCATATATCTGCAATAGATGTCAAGATTTGTACAATAATAATAACAATAATAACTATAGCAATATTAATAATAATAATAATAATAATAATAATAATAATATCAACCTTGGGGTTAACCGTTTACGATATATTCCTGGCTAATGTTTTCAATTTTAAAATACTTATGCCTTAAATATATGCGTAAGCTTTTACGGTCGGTAGCCATAGTTTTAAAATTGAAAGATTCCGGGCTGTTTTGCCGTTTTGTTTAAGATATTTCTTCCAAACGTTTCGTCTCTGTCTGTGAGGGACATCTTCGTATATGATGGATGGATTGGAACGGGATGAGATGAATGAACGGTCGGGTGGATGGATTATTCACGGACAGATGGATGGACGGAAGACGGACGGATGGATTAGATGGCTGGATGGATGGATGGATGGATGGATGGATGGATGTATGAATGGATGGATGGATGGATGGATGGATGGATGGATGGATGGATGGATGGATGGATGGATGGATGGATGGATGGATGGATGGATGGATGTTCATTGCTAAAAAAAGTAACACACAGGTATAGCAACGTCAATTTAATTTACAAACCTTGAATGTTATAAAATTATTGGACCGTATAGATAGGATTTTTCAGCAATAAATTTTGTGTATAAATCACCAGCATTTTCCTACCTTGACCGGGGTTGGGGGAAACGAGTACTGACGTCAGCACCTCGCAAGGGCTACCTTTGGGCACGTTAGCTACTCTGTTTTCTCCTGCAGACTTCGATTTACCAACTCCCTGGTTATTAATATCATGTAGCTATACCACGTTAAATTATTAAAATAGAAACACAAAGACAAATGAATATCCTTGAATACATTACATGAGGTAAACAAAGTTCGTTTTGTTACTTAGAAATAAAATACAGCCCTTAATTATACATTAACAACACGAGAGAACGGAGACGATGCATTAAATAGCAGTGGAAAAGTACATAAGCCGCAAGTTTAAGCAGATTATTTCAAAAGTTAATAATTCTGTTTTGATTTTGTTCAGGAATCAAATAAAACCGTTAAATCGCTGCTAAATTAATACTACAGTGGTTACCACATGGGAATCAGTATTGTTTCAATCAATGTGGGGCTTTCAATTTTCAACAGTTACATGAAACGAAACGAATAGCAAAATAATGAAACACACTAACAGAATTTAGAACAGCTGATGTTTATTATATTACTGTACAGTATGTTTTTTACTTTCTCTACACGTTCTGCGGGTATAGAGAACGTATAGTATTCCACCCAAATTCACGCAACCCAGATTTCAACGGAAATATAAGTTTTGAGGCCCCCTGATAGAAAAGGATCTATTTATGTCTATGGACAGCACAGATAAAAAATATGACGTATCCCAATCACATGATTTTCTCTACATTTCTGCAACAAATTATTGTTAAAAAGCTTATACTTCTATTTACTTCATGCTAATCGAGAAAAAAAATAGCAGAAATAATATTATTACTTGCTTCCTTGTTAGTAGAAGCGAAATAAGGGAGTACTATAGGCTAAAGTCATAGTCAACAGCTGGTTGCTTTGTGACTGAAGTTCTTTTGTTTCTATGGACAGGAGTTGACTAATTTCTGTATTAGAAAAGTAAGTTTTTTTAAAGGTGAAACAAAAGACAAGGCATATCTCAAATACGACCAACTCCATGAAAAAATGTACATAGCTTAAATGTTGTGTTTTAACGAGCTCTACATGTTTTGTGGAGTAAGTTTTTGTTGATCTCTTACGGTTTACCAGTTATGCAAAGTTCCGGAACATTTACTGAGAATAAAGATGCCTTCAGGGGTTATTCCCAGAAAATTCAAGATATACATTTTATTTGTCATACAAATATCTTTAATGTACGATATTTTAGACAAATTGTTAGAGCCATTTTTGATAAAATAAAAATTTTCGAAAAAAGTTCCATCTAAAGGGTAGTTGAGGGTCGAACGATTTTCTTGAAAATCTTCGTGTCGCATCCTTGGAAGATATCAAACTTAAATACCAAGTTTGGCAATTAACGGTCATTTCGTTTTTGAGCTGTGCTGTCCACACATACACACATACCCATGCACACACATATACAGGAAGTTTTTCTAAAATTTTTTTTTTTGATTCAGGAAATTACAAAAAAATTATTTCCGGTGCAATCTCGGTATGGAGATTTTGGGTGCAATATATTATCTTCTCCGTACACTATGTACATAATACGTGTAAAGAAAGTAAAAACTTACTACACAAAAAATATAGATATTATTAAAACACACAACTTATGTCTTTACATTTTACTTTCTCTAGCATGTATGAAAACGTACATGGTGGATAAAAATATTGTTTTCCACCCAAAAATTCCATATCGAGATTTAATCGTAAGTGCATATTTAGATACCCCCTTCATCCAAGAAAATATTTTAGAAACATGTACGCGCGTGGGCAGCATAGCTCAAAAATTAAAAGTCGGTAAATACCAAAGTTAGTATTTAGGTTCAGTATCTTCCAAAGATGCACACAAAAATTTCAAGAAAATCCCCCGCACCCCCAACCTACATGGAACATTTTTCGAAAATTTTTATTTTTTCAAAAAGGCTAAGGCGATTTTTATTAAAATGTTTCAGATATTTTAATGTCAAATAAAATGAATATTTTTAATTTTCTGGTAATTTTCTCTGCAGATCTCTTCAATTTGGGTGACCTTTACTTAACTTATGCATACCAGGTAAACCATAAGATGTTCACACAAACTTATTACACAAAAAATGTAGATCTAATTAAAGCACACAAAGTCATATACACTTTTACTTTCTCTAGCCCCGTATATGTATAATGTACATAAGGATAGAGAAGTATTGTATTTCACCCAAAAATTCGATGTTGAGGTTTCACCGGAAATACATGTTTTAGGACCCTCTGAATCAAAAAACGTTTTTTTCAGAAACAGGTCGGTGCGAGTGTGTGTGTGCGTGTTTTTTTTTTTTTTGTCTGTCTGTGTGTGTGTGTGTGTCTATGGGTCTGTGGGCATCATAGTCCAAAAACGAAAAGACGGTTAAATATTAAACTTGGTATTTAAGTTTGGTATCTTTAAAGCATGCGACACAAAGATTTTCAAGAAAATTCCCCCACCCTTAGCTACCCTTTACATGGCAAATGGCTCTCACGATGTTGATTAAAATACCACATATTAAAGCCAATTCTATCACAAATAAAATGTATATCTTGAATTTTCCGTGGATAAGTTCTAAAGACCTGTTTATTCTGGATAAATTTTGCTTAATTTGGCATAGTTAATAAACCGTATGTGCATTTTTTTCCATAGAGCTTACCGTTTTTTAAGGTATTCCTTGTTATTAGTTTGAATTGTGAAGTTCTTATACTTTTCTCACACGGTAGCGACCGTTTTTCTTTTGTTCTACTCCTGGCCAAGCAAAGAAGCGACTTGCAATGGCAATCGCATAACGACAGCTTTTAAAACATTTTACTATCACTTAAGCATAGCAAATTCCTATATCTCCCATCTACTTATAAGGAATTAAGTAATAAGAATATTCTGCTAATGTTTATCTGCAATAGCATTGTGTAGAAAGAAGAAAAATCTATTGTAAGAAGTTTGTTTGTAGAGCAGGTACAGAAAGTCATGTGAGTGTAACAACATAACACATTTTTTTGTAGATTTAACCATACCCAGAGTTAGCAGTTTCCGTTTTAAGAAACAAACTTTTCTCAAACGGGAAGATGCCTTTCTTTTCGAGTCTTTTTGTTTTACTCCCACGAAGTTAAGAGAACCGAGTATTAATTTTTACTTTCTCTATACGTACTATGTAAATAGTGTTTAGAGAATGTATTGTATTGCACCCAAAAATTCGATACCGAGATATCAACGGAAATATATGTTTTGAATCCACTGTGTGTGTCTTTGGGCAGCATAGCTCAAAAATGAAATAATCGTTAAAAACCATACTTGGTATATAAGTTTGGTATATTCCAAGGATGCGACACGCAAATTTTCGAGAAAATCTCCCTACTCCAAACTACCCTTTACTTGGAAAAAATTTCCAAAATTGTTATTTCCTTAAAAATGGCTCTTAACGATTTTGATTAAAATTTCGTATATTTAAGATATTTACTTGACAAATAAAATGTATATCTTGAATTTTCTGGGAATAACCTCTGAAGACTACTTTATTCTGGATGCATTTTTACGGATTTCTGCATAAATGCTAAACCGTAAGATATGGACAAAAATTTAACACACAGAAGATGTAGATTACATTAAAACACACAACTTATGCTGCATACGTTTTTTTCGTGGATTTATCGTTTTTAATATATTCCTGATTTTTTGTTTCAGGATTGAAAAACGTATACTTTTCTCATACAGGAATTTGTCAACTCGTGTACATACAAAGAAACTTCAGTCACATAGCAACCAGCTTTTGACTATGACTTTAACCTATGGTACTCCTTTTTTCCCTTCTAATTACAAGGAAGTAATAACAAGACTATTTCTGCTAATTTTTTCTCGATTTACGTGAAGTAAAGAGAAGCATAAGCTTTTTAACAATACTTTGTTACAGAGATGTAGAGAAAGTCATGTGAATGGAACATATCAGATGTTTTCACCTAGCAACCGGCTTTTAAACGATTGAAAATCGTTAGTGTATTCCCGTATTTCCCTTCTGCTTGCAAAGAAGCAAGTAATCAGACCAATTCTGTTAATATATCTCTTGATTAACATGCTGTAGATAAAAGTATAATCTCTTGTAAGAAAGTTGTTTGCGGAACACCTAGAGAAAGTCATGTGAATGAAATTCATCACATTCTTTGTATTAACCGTTTCTGAGATATTCCTTTTTATTTGTTTCGATTTTAAACGTGTTTCAAGCGGGAAGATAGCTTTCGCTTCATCACTTTTATTTTAGTTTTTTTTTATTGTTTCATTTGTATAGCCCTCTTTAACATATCTGGGTTTTGCACTTGAAACAACTCGTTGTTATAAGTCATTTTATTTTCCTCAAACTCACACACATTCATACATACTCTCAGACTCTGTGGGGGATAGGGAATAATTTTGGCTAAAGAAAACTTCCCCGCCCCAGCCGGGAATCGGACCCGGGATCTCCGGGTGAGAAGTCAGCTCGCTTACCACTCGACCACGGAGACAGTCTTCATCACTTTTGTTTTACTGCTGGGTAACTGGTTCACCAGTTGTAGCGTACCGCTGCTTCCGCACCGTCTCTTTGATGTAACCCCATAGTGCATTATCTGGAGTTGTTAGATCATGGAGATTGTCCGATCCTCTACCCATCCAAAGACGTTGTCGAACAGCCACTGCGCAGTGAGCAGGCGCCCCATCATGTTGAAACCAAACACTATTTAAGATTCCCGCATTTTGCAGCTCAATAATCTGGAGGAAAGTGTTCTGATTAACAGGACCATCAAAAGAATATGGACCAAACAGATGAGTTTGTGTCATTCCGGCCCATGTTTCCTCATGGTTCATTCCGGTACCCCTAACTCTGCAGCACGTTTCCTTAAGGATTTAACTGGAGATTGTTGGATATATTTTTCCACGTCAGCACAAAGTCAAGTCTGGAGGATGGTCTTCCACTTCTCGTCGCGTCCCGATCACTGCCCGATCACTTTTTTTCCGTTCCCACACTAACAACGTCTTCTTTGTCGGTGCTGCTCTCACAAACCGTGCACCGAAATCGTCCATGACATTTTTCATTGGTTTGCCATTAATTTGAACCCACACAGCGGACACTAACCGTTCCTCAATTGTGTAACCACTTTTATCACTTTTATAATTCTTTCTTAATATCTCGGCATCAACTAATTTGATTCATAAGATTTGTTTGTCATAAGAACGACAACAACCGAACAATCGAAGTCGTCAACAAAGGAATTTTTGACAGGAGAATAATATGAATATCTACCAACCTCAAAAAAAAAAAAAACATATTTACTCGGGTAATTTTAAACTTAGTACAATGGTATACAACTTTGTGCGCAAACGTAGGTACTAATTGATCTCATATTTGTGTTGCATAAGCCTAGCCAGGTCACGCCAATGAAATACTTCAGATTTCCAGAACTTGCTTTCCGCGCAGAGGCGATTCACAGGAGCATCGAGCACATTTAATCTCTTTGCTTTACTCAGGGAAAGCAGTTGGTGACCTTTAGTCTAGAGCAGGGCTACCAGATTCATTTCACAAAATATCGACAGAATTATTTTAAAAATCGCCAAAATCATACTGAAATCACCTAATTTTACATTCAAATTTTCATAGGGCGTAGGGGGGGGGGTTGAAAATGTCTAAGATTTGGTTTAGATTTTTTTTTTCTGTTTTTTACATCATGCTTCTTACGGTCAGACAATTTGGCTCTTAGTTGCAAACTTTACAATAAAAACAAAGAGTTATATCATAAGAAACCCACTAAAAGCATTTATTTACTTATTTCAAATTCACAACTGCAAAGTCATATCTGCAGGATTTCTCTTTGGAACAAATTGCTTATCGGTAATGGTGTTATATTAGGTTGCTGTTTCTCTTTGGATTTTATTCATTAGATTACACCACTCCCAACAATATTCCAGACTTTGGGGAGGATACGGAATAATATCGACTAGAGAAAATGCCACACCCCCAGTTGGGAATCGAACCCGGGACACTTCGCAAAGCAGGAAAGCAACTCTTGTTAAAGTTTATTACATTACCACTTACCTATTGCTAATACTCAAATTATATATACATAATTCTTCTATGCGTGTGTATGTGACTGAATTCCCCCTAAACGACTGGACAGATTATAATGAAATATTTTGTGTGTGTTCCAGTGGATTCGAGAATGGTTTAGATTCTCAGTTCGGTTCAATGGTAATTGTTTATTTAATTAATTTTTACTTTCTCCATACGCACTATGTACATAGTGTATAGAGAAAGTATTGCACTCCACCAAAAATTCGATACCGAGATTTCACCGGAAATATATGTTTTAGGGTCCCCAATATCCAAAAAAAGCATTTTCACAAAAAGGTCCATGTGTGTGTGTGTGTGTGTGTGTACGTGTGTCCGTGTGTCTGTGAACACGATAACTCAGAAACGAAAAGTCGGTAAAATACCAAACTTGGTATTTAAGTTTAGTATCTTCCAGGAATGCGACACGAACATTTTGAGAAAAATCTCCCCACCCCCAACTACCCTTTACATGGAACTTTTTTCGAAAATGTTGATTTTCTCAAAAATAGCTCTAACGATTTTGATTAAAATTTCGTATATTAAACATATTTACCTGACAAATAAAATGTATATCTTGAATTTTCTGGGAATAGCCTCTGAAGGGTAGTTTATTCTGGATGAATTTTACTAAATTTTGCATAACTACTAAACCGTAAGAGGTGGACAAAAACTTACACACAAAAAATGTAGAGCACATTAAAACACACAATTTATGTTAAACACATTTTTTTCGTGGAGTCGTCGTTTTTGTGACATTCCTTATTTTTGGTTTCTGCTATGAAAAACGTATACTTGTCATACTGGAACTTGTCAACTCCTATCCATATAAACAAAGGAACTTCATTGACATAGCAACCAGCTTTTGACTATCACTTTAACCTACGGTTGTCCCTTATTTCGCTTCTACTTACAAGGAAGCGAGTAATAAGATTATTTCTGCTATTTTTTTCTGATTAGCATAAAGTAAATAGAAGTATAAGCTTTTTAAGAATTATTTGTTGCAGGGGTATGGAGAAAGTCATGCGAATGGTACACATCAGATTTTTATTTATAAATTGTTGTTGATTTTGGAATGTTTTAGATTGGATCCGGCAGACGGCGCTACAATCGTAGTATCGAATATTCAATAATATTTTATTGCAATTCCAGTTTTTCCCGACAGGTGGTGCTACGATCAAATTCCGGAAAATATTTTATAACTTCGTGTTATTATTGTGTTACAAAAAAAAAAAAAAAAAAAAAAAAAAAAAACGTGTGCTAATTGAAATATTACAATAAGATTCAATTAATGTTTCAAGAGTTTTAAAGTGTGCATAAAAAACTGTATATTTTGCTAATTCAGTGTGGAATTGATGTGAGTAATTTGTATAATATTCTATCAAATTGCGTTAATTAACAGCCACCCTAACCTACAAAAAAGTTTTAAGTTTTCGAACTAAAGACGTGACTACATATCAAAAATAATATCCTGCATATAATATTATGATATATTTGCATTCAACTGGATTATGCTGCGACTGTATTCATAGCGAGGTAATAATGAAAAGCTAGCAAGGAAAATAGTATAGCAGCTAATTTTTCTTCTGTGTATGTAGGTATTTTAAACCTGTTTCATAGCAGTTGTGACTTAACGAACATACCTTACTCTACTCATTCATATATTACTTAATTTATAAAACAATGTATAATATACTTTTTAAGGAATACATTTAAATTATTGTCGTGATTTCAGAAGCAGCCCAAACATTCGCAAATCGCCTCAATTATAAACATCTGATGTGTTCCATTCACATGACTTTTTCTACCTCCCTGAAATAAATGATTGTTAAAAAACGTATGCCTTTATTTACTTCATCCTAATCGAGAACAAATTAGCAGAAATAGTCTTCCTTGTAAGTAGAAACGAAATAAGGTATTACCACAGGTTGAAGTGGTAGTCAAAAGCTGGTTGCTATGTATTTTGTTTGTTTGGACATCAGTTGACACATTTCCGTACGAGAAAAGTATGTTTTTTTAAAGCTGAAACCAAAAACAAGGAATACCTCAAAAACGACCAACTCCACGAAAAATGTATATGACATACATTGTGTGTTTAACGTGCTCTACAATTTTTGTGTGATAAGTTTTTGTCCATCTCTTACCATTTAGCAGGTAAGCAAATTTCCGTAAAATTCATTGAGAATAAAGTGGTCTTCAGGGGCTATTTCCAGAAAATACAAGATATACATTTTATTTGTGAGATAAATATTTTTAATATGCGCTATTTCAATAAAATCGTTAGGTACTTTAGCGAATTTTCGTTTTTGAATTATCGTGTTCACCGACACACACACGGACCTTTTTCTGATTTTTTTTTTTTGGTTACAGGGGACCCTAAAAATATATATTTCCGGTGAGATCTCGGTATCGAAATTTTGGGTGGAGTGCAATACCTTCTCTTTACAATATGTACATGGTACGTGTAGAGAAAGTAAAAATCGGTCGGAAAATGCATCTTTTAGTAGCCCAAATCGCGACTTTTCACCCAATCTGGCAACACTGGTCTAGGCGGAAGGAGATGGATTTTTTCTTCAGAAGGGAAGTAAGGCGATGGTCGCGTGTCATAGATTTACGGCACGTAAAAGAGTTTCAAGTCTGGTCGCGTTCTTTCACGCCCAGTACTGATAACCACAACAGTTAAGATGCCACCATAAATAAAACTCAATTTCATAATATTTCTAAGAATTAATATCGACGTTGCACCGGAAATGAACTTCTTAAGGTTTCTTGAATAAAAAGCTGACGTGTTCCATTCACATGATTTTCTCTACATTATTGTTAATAACCTTTCGTATGTTTATGTTACGAATACTTAAAAAGAATATTACTGTATTTAATTGCAGTGTATTAGGGGAGATGCAGGCAATGACGGTCGCTTAAGAGTTGCAGCCCTCCCCTCCAAGAAGAGGTTGGATTTTTTCTGTAAACTGATATGTTGTCATTAGAAGTATTTAGTGTACATAAATTTACGATGCTAAGTTATTGCTAAGTAATGTTAATAATTCAAAATTAATATAAATTGCACTGACCGTTATTCCTAGCATGTGCAGGTGATCACGGTCTCTAAGATACAGTAACATAAAATAGAGAAGTTAAATATTTAAACCTTATCGTTCGTCTTTTATTAGAACAGTGCTTAAAGAAATGAAGTTAAATAAAAGAAAGTATCTCTACAAGTTATGAAAATTATGAAAACCGAAAATTAAATCTTGAAAATTAAATTATTGAATCTTGTGGTGCGCTAACCAACTGCAGCAGCCGACAGAATTACTCGTGCTATTGTCCAGACCGTTCTTGTTCACATTTTAGTTTAGATTAGAAAGCAGTCTGTAGGTTTGTTTAGGCCAGAAAGTCACTGAACATAGAACTTGTCAAGGCATATACATGTATACATATGTTTATATACTATGAAAAAAAAAATGTATAAAGCTCTAGTGCTAAAAGCATAGGTTACAAAAACAACAATACTTTTTTTTTGCATGCAAATAAAAACAAAGAGTATCAAAATATAGTGTTAAAATGTATAAATAAATATAATTTCATTATATGTAAAACTAATGTTATGTCAGATGATAGTTTTCAAATTATCGATATTATAGTTACTAGTAGTAATTATATAAAATAAAACATGATTATTCTATTATGTACTCTTCATAAATGTCAACAAATTACAATACATATTTACAAATATGTTATAGAATTTCCAATGCAAAGATTTACAATTATGTACTAGAGTGTAAAATATCAAAAAATCAGGCTTTACAGACCTTGTGTCATTGCTAAATACACAAAAAAAAATAATACATTAGACTGTAAAGCCTACGAGGTTCATTGCAATATAAGGATTTAAGGTCTTTAGCTGAAATAAGCTATATAAGCACTGTTATTAATATTGTGAAAAAAAAAAATAATAATAATAATAATTATAATGATAATAATAAATAATGCTGAATTTAATTTTAAGGGAAGACGGTCACGTGCAGGGAATAACGGTCACATGACCGCCATTACCTTCACGAACAACGTAACAGAAAATGCTTCATAACCAAGAAATAGTGTGTTCTCTCTCAAAACAAAAATTATTCCAATAATAAGCAATAAATGCGCTACTCGTTTTATAAACAGGTTGAACAAATTTAAAACAATGAAATATAGTTACAATGTCTTGATTTTCTGCACGAAATTATAAAAAAACTGCCAACTACAGAAAACACTTCTAACCTCGTAAACTTACAACTCAGCAATGAAGTTACTATTGAGATGGTTCTATCTCTTTGCGAACAGAGCGCAGAACACGATACACATTTCTATGTCCTTACGAAGCGATATTACAGTGAACTGTATTATGGATTTTACTTTGGGGGTAAGACGGCGCAGAGGGTGAGTGGTTAGACTGCTCTCCTCTCATCTAGGTGGCCCGGGTTCGATCCCAAGCGCCCGGTGGTTTTCTCCGATGTCCCCCGCCACTCATTCCACTAATTGCTCCATCACCTTTTTAATAATCAATTTCGCTTACATCCACTTCCTGTTCATGCCTGGCTAAGAGTCGACCCCTTGTAACAGGTTACCCATTCTGTGGTTTCGTGCCGTAGGCTCCCCGACAGGCTTCTGACCCTCTAGGCATTAGCGTCTAAGTCCATGGTGGGGGTGTCAGATCTTCAAATACAGGAGGGTAAGCCGATTATGAACCAAGCTTCAGTATTACGAGTTTTTATATTGCAGAAGAGAGCTATAAGATTAATTCATAGAGGCACGCCCAGGACTCATTTTACTTTCTCTACACGTACTATGTACATAGTGTATAGAGAAGGTATTCCACTCTACCCAAAAATACGATACCGAAATTTTACCGGAAATAGACGTTTTAGGGCCTCCTGTATAAAAAACACATTTTTAGAAAAAGATCCGCGTGCGTTGTGTGTCCGTGTGTCTAAGAACACGATAACTCAAACACGAAAAGTCGGTAAAATACAATACTTGATTAAAATATGTATATTAAAGGTATTTACCTAACAAACAAGATGTATATCTTGAATTTTCTGGGAATAGCCTCCGAATACTACTTTATTCTGGATGAACTTTAGGGAATTTTGCATAACTGTCAAAGCATAAGAGATAGACAATAACTTAGATAACAGAAAATGTGGAGCTCGTTAAAACACACACTTTCTGTTATATACATTTTTTCGTGGAGTTGATCGTTTTTGAGATATTCTTTGTTATTGGTTTCAGCTTTAAAAAACATACTTTTCTCAAAGGGGAATTTGTCAACTCAAACGAAGGAACTTCAGTCACATAGCAACCAACTTTTGACTAATACTTTGGACTATGCTACTACCTTTTTCCCCTTCTACTTGCAAGGAAGCAATTAATAAGACCATTTCTGTCAAGTTTTCTCAATTAACATGAAATAAAATAGACACATAAGCCTTTAACATTAATTTGTTACAGAGGTGTAGAGAAAGTAACGTAAATGGTGCACATCAGATTTTTTCGGGCATAAAACTCCATGCATGGCTTTCCTTAGAAGGGAAGTAAAGTGAACTTCAAGTCTGGTCTTAAGCGGTCTTTCACACTCAGTAGAGTCGCCCTCCGTGTTGTAATGGTTCCCATGCTAACTTCATACACCCAAGGTCACGGGTTCAAACCCGGAGGAGGACAATGGATTTTTTCGGGTGTAAAAATCCTTAGCATGGCTTCCTTCGGAAGAGAAGTAAAGCGTTGGTCCCGTGTCGTAGATTTACGGCACGTAAAAGAACCTCAAGTGGCCTCTGAACAAAAGTAAGCGGTCTTTCACGCCCAGTATAGAATGGGACGCTGAGAACCACAGCAGTTATAGAGCGTCCATAAATAAAAACCTGATATGTTACATTCACATGACTTTCTCCACATCTCTGCAAGAAATTATAGTTAAAAAGCTTATGCTTCTATTTACTTCATGCTAATCAAGAAAAATAATAGCAGAAATAGTCTTATTACTCTCTTAGATCCATTTTTGAGAAAATCAAAATTTTCGAAACAAGTTCCATGTAAAGGGTAGTTGGAGTGGGGGGGATTTTCTTGAAAATCTTCGTGTCGCATCCTTAGAAGATACCAAAACTAAAATACCAAGTCTGGTATTTAACGGTCTTTTCGGTTTTAAGCTATACTGTCCGAGACACAGACACACGCACGCACACTCACCTACGGACCTTTTTCCTTTTTTTTTTTTTTTTTTGGATTCAAGGGGACCCAAGGCATGTATTTGCGGTGAAATCCTAGTATCGAATTTTTAGGTGTATTACAATACCTTCTCTATACCGTATGTACATAGTACGTATAGAGAAAGTAAAAAATCAATTTATTTTCCATTGTGAACGGCATTATTAGAGCATCAATTCAACTGTTGAATAACGCACAAAAGCAAAAGTTAGGGTAAAGGAAAAGCTAAAACGAAAGTGATAGTGGTGCCACCTTGCGATTTTCGATGACAACCACAGAAAGCCTGAGAAATGCAGCTTTTTGGGAACCAATTGGATCCGAGCTCATGCTACCATTTCTAATTAACGACAAGATTAATCTAATGTGAACCTTCTCGATGGAACAAAAGCCGAAAGGAAACGGTTTATGCAGAGAACTGTTGGAGGTGAGTGTACCAATTAAGAGCGCCTTTAGCAGAGGCTGTACGTACATCCATCTTCCCAGACAGATTGCAAGGCACATATTCTTCTTGAAATGTTGCCCGACTCGTGAAACCAAACCAGTACAAGGCAATTAGTTCCACAATGTTCGATTGTGTGTTCTCCTCTAATTTAATGCACGCGGCTCAGAACCAATCTACTCCACTCTACAGTCCATTACAGCAGGCTACATGCTCCGAAAAAGGCATCTAATGCACAAACATTTTCCTAATAGTAGTTGAAAAATTTAGAGGTGGGGATCCCATAGGGGATAGCTAGACAAATTAATTCCTGAGCGTCATTACGATACTTCCTGGATCGAGTTTGCATTTCTAGTTCCTGAGTTCGCCGCTAGACGCCATAATGACGAAGGATCGTCTCATTGCTCACAGATGGCACTGTAGGAGAAAACCACAACTTGCGGACATGAAATGGTGGATATTTTTGTAGTGTTTAACGCCCGCTTTAACTACTTATGGCACCGCAGGCGGTGACACTGATGATACATGAATGATGATAGATCACCGGTGGAATGAGATGGCGGGGGAAACCGGAGTACCCGGAGAAAACCCGCCCCAGCGTCGCTTTGTCCACCACAATGGTGGAATTTTGCTAAAAAAGCTTCTTGTATATAGGCGTGTGGTTCTTTTACGTGAAAATAAACACTCCACGGAACCACAAGCTTTACTTCTCTTCGGAGGAAACCATCCATCACGCTCCGCCACGTTTGAACCTGCAACCAAGGTTTTAGAGGCTATCGTGGTTTTCATTGGTTTCAGTTCTGATGTTTTCCAACTGGAAGTCCTCATTCGTTCCATATTCTCTCGTTATACTCCTAGCCATATAAATAAAAGCGAATTTCAATTGCATTACATAGTCTCTTAGAGCCATTTTTCAGAAAATCAAATTTTCGAATTGTTTTTTCCTTGTAAAGGGTAGTCTGGGGTGTGGGGATTTTCCTCAAAATCTTCATGTCGCCAACTTAGAAGATACTTAACTTATATATCAATTTTGGTATTTTACCGACTTTTCGTTTTTGAGTTATCGTGTTCATGGACACACTCACGGATTGTTTTATGAAAATGTTTTTTTTTTTTATTTTTTTTTATAGAGGAGACTCTAAAAGGTCTGTTTCCAGTGAAATCTGGGGATCGAATTTTTGGAATGCCATAAATACTTTTTGTATACACAATGTACAGAGTAGTGTAGGGAAAGTAAAAATTTTACAAAATTTAGAGAAGGATCCAGTGATGCAGCCACGGGGATAGCAAGACAATTTAATTCTTGTAGCGTCGTTACGATATTTCCTGGATCGGATTTGAATTTCTAGTTCCTGGGTTTGCCGCTATGCGCCAAGGCAATGAAGGATCGCGTCGTTGCCCACAGATGGCACTATAGGACAAAATCAGACTTGTGGACGCGAAACAGCAGGATTTTTCTCTTTCAATATATAGAGTGCTTTTAGGTGTAAATAAGCATTACACGGAATCACAGACTTTACTTCGCTTCCTAAAGAAGCCATGCTAAGGATTTTTGCATTATTCTCCGCCAGGTTTGAACCTGTAACCTTGCGTTTTAGAAGCTAGCATTTTTAGTTTTGTATTCTAGTTTTTTTTTTTTCGATTGGAAGTCGTCAGTGTATCTCTGGTTTTACAAATAGCCATGCAAACAGAACCGAATTTCAATTGTATCACATAGTATTTCCTGTATCTTCTAAGTGGAAAATAGGGCGTTGTTAGGATGTTTCCTTGGTCGGATTTGAATTTTTGTTCCTGCATTCGTCACTATACGCCACGGTAACGAGGGATCGGTATGTCGCCTACATGCAGCACTGTAGGACGAAATCACGACTCACGGACGCGAAATGGAGCAATTTTGCTCAGAAACCTTCTTTCAAGCTTGGAGTTCTTTTACGTGCAAATAAACGTTACTCTGACCAACCGGCTTTATTTCCCTTAGAAACATTTCTGAGAAAATCTAAATTTTCCAATTTTTTCCATTTAAAGTGTAGTCTGGGGTGGGGGGATTTTCCTCAAAACCTTCATGTCGCATCCTTGGAAGATACTAAACGTATATATCAAATTTGGTATTTTACCAAAATTTGTTTTCCAGTGAAATCTCGGGATCCAATTTTGGGTGGAATGCAATACCTTGTGTATACACTAAGTTCATACTAGTGTAGGGAAAGTAAAAATGTACGTAAATGTAGTAGTTAGACAATTGATAGAAGAATCCCAAAGTGCAGCCACGGACACAGCAAGGCAACTTAATTCCTGTAGCGTCGTTACGATGCTTCCTGAATTGAATTTGCATTTTTAGTTCCTGAGGTCGTCGCTATGCGCCATGGTGACGAAGGATCGTCTCATTGCTCACAGTGGCACTGTAGGAGGAAATCACGACTTGCGGACGCGAAATGGCAGAATTTTGCTAAAAAACCTTCTTGTATCAAGGAGTGTAGTTCTTTTACGTGACAATTAACACTCCACGGAACCACCAGCTTTACTCCTCTTCGGAGGAAACTATCCATCACCCACCGCCACGTTTGAAACCTGCAACCTTGGGTTTTAGAGACTATCATTATTTTTATTGGTTTCAGTTCTAATTATTTTCGAAACATTTTCCATATAAAGGGAAGTTTGGGGTGGGTGGGATTTTCCTCAAAACCTTCGTGACGCATTCTTGGAAGATACTATACCTACACATCAAGTTTGGTATTTTTCCGACTTTTCGTTTTTCAGTAATCGTGTACACGGACATACACACCCGCGGATCTTTTTCTAAAAATGTTTTTTTTTATACAAGAGATCCTAAAACGCCTATTTCCGGTGAAATCTGGGTATGGAATTTTTGGTTACAATACAATAGGTACCTTCTCTATACACTATGTACATAGTGCGTAGAGAAAGCGAAACTGTGCAAAGTAGTTGCAACATTTAGAGAGGTGCGGATCCCATAGTGCACAGCAAGACAATTCAATTCCTGTAGCGTCGTTATGACGTTTCCTTGATCGGATTGGAATATCTAGTTGCTGCTTTCGCCACGGGGATGAGCTATCGGCTCTTTGCCCACAGATGGCACTGTAGGAGGAAATCACGACTTGCGGACGAGAAATGGCGGAATTTTGCTCAAAAACCTTTCTGTATCTAGTCGTGTGGTTCTTTTACTTGAAAATAAACACGGAACCACCAGCTTTACTTCTCCTCGGTTTTAGAAGCTATCATGGTTCTTATTGGTTTCAGTTCCAATTTTTTCCAACTGGAAGTCCTCTTTCGTTCCATGTTCTCTCGTTGTACTCCTAGCCATGTAAACAAAACCGAATTTCAATTGTTTTTCATACAATTCGCGTGTAGGACAGGAGTTGATAGTTAAGAGACACACTGAAAAATTCAATGCTATAGTCCGGATTTGAACCCCGGATCTCCCAGCCTCTAGCTGGTTGTTCTACCACTGAGCTACCACGGCAACATACCGGCACGGAATTTAAATTTCTTAACTGACTCGCATGTTTTCCGGTTACCCACAAATTGTATCACATTGTATTTCCTGTAACTCCTTAGTGGAGCATAAGTCATCGATACGATGTTTCCTTGATCGGATTTGAATTTCTAATTTGTGAGTTCGCCGCTATGCGCCATGGTGACGAAGAATTGGCTCACAGATGTCACTGTAGGAAGAAATCACGACTTGCCTCCGAAAAAGCCTGGCTCCCTGCGCTAGGTTTGAATCTGCAATCTTGGGTTTTAACGGCTAGCATAATAACCCATTACAACACGGAGGGCGACTGACATCAAGACAAATAAGGAGGAAAGGTGACTCATTCTGTTGCCTAGTGGCGAGGAGTAAAGTAGTTGTCTTGCTACAAGTCAAGAGCAGTGGGATTTTTTCTTCGCTATTATTTAAAGTACTTTGTTTATACCTGTATGTTTCATCGATGATCGAAAACGTTGCCGACTAACGGTATGTTGGCCGCGTAACGTCAGGCAGCCAACCTTTACATCTGAAAAGGATGAAATATGCAATTAATAGTGTGGGAAAGCAACGATATAGTTGGCATAATAACAGTATTGGCATCGCTTCCATAGTGTTCCAGGTAAACACTGTTATAGATAATGAACTACATTAAGGAGAAATTAGGAATGCGAAAAATGGCGCGATGGAATCGCATCCATAGGGAGACCGGGAAACGATTAAATAATAATAATAAATAATAATGATAATAACAATACTAATAATAACAAAATGCGAAAATAAAATGAAATAAGATTATTATTATTATTATTATTATTATTATTATTATTATTATTATTATTATTATTTACTAATAACGCTGCTATGTTTTCACTAAAAAGGAAAAAAGCAATTGATAAGTTTTATTTGATAGTAGATCCTTTATATATTAAACTTCTCCATTTAACCCAAAATATTAATTGATCAAATTAATTACCGCAGTTGCAGTGTGAGGTACCGGAGGTAATCATGTACTTATGAAATCACTTTTAGCTATGTCAGTTACCACTTAACCTCAAATAAGCAATATCTGCAATAGGTAGGTTATCTATTCTGGTACTGTCATTTTCCCTCTATTTTCAGATCCCAAGAACGAATATTCGTTAATGTGCATATTTTGTAACTTGTTAATTTTAAAGGATTACGACAGCAAAAATATACTTTATACCTGAAATAAGTAGATACGTTTTTGTTTATTTAAACAATGTGACAAAGGGAACGATAGTTAGTGCATAAAAATCTGACGTGTTCCATTCACATGACTTTCTCTACATCTCTGCAACAAATTATTGTTAAAAAGTATATGCTTCTATTTACTTCATGCTGATTCAGAAAAAATTAGCAGAAATAGTCTCATTACTTCCTTCCTTGTAAGTAGAAGCGAAATAAGGGAGTACCATAGGTTAAAGCGATAGTCAAAAGCTGGTTGCTATGTGATTGAAGTTCCTTTGTTTGTATAGACAGGACTTGAAAAATTCCTGTAAGAGAAAAGTGAAAGTCTTTCAAAGCCGAAACCAAAAACAAGGAATATCTCAAAAACGATCAACTCCACGAAAAAAAATGTACATAATACAAATCGTGTGTTTTAACGGCTATACATTTTTGGTGTGGTAAGTTTTCGTCCATCTCTTACGGTTTAGCAGTTATGCAAATTTCCGCAAAATTCATCGAGAATAAAGCAGTTTTCAAAGGCTATTCCCAGAAAATTCAAGATATGCTTTTATTTGGCATGTAAATGTCTTAAATATAAGAGATTGTAATCAAAATCATTAGAGTCATTTTTGAGAAAATTAAAATGTTCGAAATAAGTTACATGTAAAGGGTAGGTGGGGTGGGGGGACTTTCTTGAAAATCTTCGTATCGCATCTAAGTTTGGTATTTTACCGATCTATCGCTTTTGAGTTATCTTTATTGAGTTTGATAACTAAATCATAAAGTCAGTCTTGATATCAAGTTTAATAAACCCTTATTAAATCATAATGTAATTGTTTGTTAAAAAGCTAATCACACACAGACCTTTTTCTAATTGTTTAATTCAGTGGACCCTAAAGCACGTATTTCCGGTGAAATCTCAATATCGAATTTTTGGGTGGAATACAATTCCTTGTTTATCCACTATATGCATTGTACATCCGCGCTAGAGAAAGTAAATATTCGCGGTCAACGATTTGAGTCATTGATGCCGCAGTAGCTGCTTACGAATAATATATTTTTTACTTTCTCTAAAGAAGAATGACGTTCAGCATTTGAGAGCTGGTTTGAAAGGATGAAACGCTATATAGAATGCTATAGAGAACATTGTGACAATGCCGTATGTGTACGTGACTGCTTTCAGGTGCGCTCTGGTATGCGACAGTGGACTCGCATGTTTCCCAGTAAGCCACAAGGTGATCTCAAATTACAATGTAGTACGTAGAGGATTAATAGTATAGTCAATTATTATGATCAAATAGAGCAACTAGCTAGAGATCGTGGTCCAAATCCCGGCTATGGCACTTAATTTTCAGTCTTGTTTCAGAATTTGTTTACTTTGAACTAAAGTTCGGGTCTAGTTAAGATTTTGTCATTAACTTTCGTTATTATTTCTACATACTCATTTGTTATAATAAAATCTGTATTATCAGTTATAAAATGCACTTTTCTGGAATAAAATCAGTTAAATCAATGGTAAGTCTCTCTTGAGTGACCCTAATATAAGTCACTCAATAAATAATTGAAAGCAGTTGTTCACATTAAAATGAAGCTTCCAACAGCCAAGCTATGGAAGTGCTTGGACTGATGTTCAATTGTCTCCTCATCAGAACTAGACAATGGTGTTGATTCCCTGCCAGAGAAATATAATTTTAAGTTGGTAAAATGGCATTAAGGCAATACGCTGCCAGAAACAAATGGCTCCTTGTTCTCTTGATCTTAAACCCGATTACATGGTGCATGTCTAATTGCAGAACCGCAGTGAGGCACATCTTCTGTCCACAAGACTGCTGATCTGACAAGAGCGAGCAACGAGGAAGCCCTTGCTAATTTATCATTAGTGTGTCATTGTGCGCAGGCGCTAGAACAGGCAATTAACAGGTTGGCTGGGGTTATAATACCATGCCCGAGGAAAAGGTCAATTAGAGTGTGTAAATTACTGACGGAGACGGCGGTGCTCCAAATCTTGTAGAGGCGTGGGGAGCCTGTCAGCCATTCCATTACTGCATAATGATAACAATCAAGTGCTGGGTTTGAGTCCCGGTGGGAAATATTTTGTTTCAAAATATATATAATTGTATTTTATAATTAAGTTTACAATAATACAGGAATTGCGTCACACCGTCGAATGGGTCGGGTGACCGTACATGCTGTCTAAAAACACTGAATTTAAAGTATTACCTACATATCTCTTTCACGTATCTTAACAACATTGGAAATACACACATGCACACACACACACACACACACACACACACACGCTCGCGCGCTATGTCAACAGAAACACAGAACTACAAAAGAAAGAACACTCTGATATCACACACATACACAAACACACGCTCGCGCGCTATGTCAACAGAACCACAGAACAATAAAAGAAAGAATACTCTGATATCACAAACACACATACACAAACACACGCTCGCGCGCTATGTCAACAGAACCACAGAACAATAAAAGAAAGAATACTCTGATATCACAAACACACATACACAAACACACGCTCGCGCGCTATGTCAACAGAACCACAGAACAATAAAAGAAAGAATACTCTGATATCACAAACACACACACACACACACACGCTCGCGCGCTATGTCAACAGAACCACAGAACAATAAAAGAAAGAATACTCTGATATCACAAACACACATACACAAACACACGCTCGCGCGCTATGTCAACAGAACCACAGAACAATAAAAGAAAGAATACTCTGATATCACAAACACACATACACAAACACACACACACATACACAAACACACGCTCGCGCGCTATGTCAGCAGAACCACAGAACAATAAAAGAAAGAATACTCTGATATCACAAACACACATACACAAACACACACACACATACACAAACACACGCTCGCGCGCTATGTTAACAGAACCACAGAACAATAAAAGAAAGAACACTCTGATATCACAAACACGCATACACAAACACACACACACACACAAACACACGCTCGCGCGCTATGTTAACAGAACCACAGAACAATAAAAGAAAGAACACTCTGATATCACAAACACGCATACACAAACACACACACACACACACAAACACACGCTCGCGCGCTATGTCAACAGAACCACAGAACAATAAAAGAAAGAATACTCTGATATCACAAACACACATACACAAACACACGCTCGCGCGCTATGTCAACAGAACCACAGAACAATAAAAGATAGAACACTTTGGTATCATTCACACACACAACTACATTACGTATTCATACATATAAATTACTCAAACACCAAATAAGTCTATACAATATTTACACAAATATTTTATCTCCCAATGCACGAACTTCCATTAAGTATGTGTCCAGGCTTGGCCAGTTTTGTCCGTTTAGAATCAAATCCCAGAATGCAATATCCGGCAATAAGTTTTTCCTAGCATCCTCCATCTGTATACACAATAGTACATGGAAGTGAATATTCTTTAAGCTACAGGACACGCTTTTAAAAATGGTTACCTGAACGGACAGCCGGAAAAGTAGACATTTGGGGAGAAAGAAATTAAAAATGTTAAACATTTGTATTATCTAGGTGTAAGGTTTTTCATGGCAGGAAAATGGCACAAGAACGCAAAGGGATTGTAAAACCCAAAGGGATTGGACAACTTTCTGAAATATTGAGGCTATTGACCCGGATACCAGATATACCAGTAAAAACATTACAAACCATGTGTAAGGCACGTCTTCATTATAGAAATGAGGTGTGGGGAAGGGATAGGGTAGATACTCTCAATAAAATACAATGTCGTTTCTGGAAACGTATTCTGGGATTTGCGGAGGGGAACTTCTAATTACGGTGTTCTTCGTGAGGTAGGATGCTGGGAAGATGCTGTATATGCTAAATTAAATGTAGTTAGATACTGGCTGCAAATAATTAAAGGTGACCAAACAACTCTAAAAGTATATAACCGAACTACGAGGCACTTGATTATAGAGACCAATAAATTATGCCTCGTGAATTATGTTTCCTCGAGTTACTATAATCACTGAAGGAACCAGGAGTGAACAAACTGTCAATCAATACTCGATGCAAATTGAAATTTAGTGTTATTTATGGACGGTCTTTAAGGGGACAAGGTACTCTGAAATGGCTAATATTAACATTTTTTGACTTGTAAAAGCTCTATTATTTCTAGTTTCAGAAAATGTATATTTTGGGGGAGTTAGGATTTTAATCAATTTAAATATAATATAAAATCTAGCCTGCATTTATTTAAAGCTGTTGTACTCCTTTTTAGAACACTTGTATTTTTAAATTCAGTTTTCTCAAATCCGCATTTTTGGATACGTATGTACCTTTTACTCAGAAAGTATGAGAGCTGGAAAGCTGAAATTTTCAGCACATATAAACAGCAAATAGTTGACCTTTCTGAACCACAATCTTGATGTTATAATATATTAAGAAAGCAACATTGTTGCAAATTTTCCAAATTTTTGAATTAGCAAATAATTTTTTTAAATTCTACTGAAATTATAATCATAGCTAAATAATTGAGGTTCAGAAGATAGCGGATTATACCAAGAACAAGCATGCAAAAGTGTCATTATTTATTGGAAGTAGTATCAGAAAAAAATAAGCTTTATTACTTTTCTGCTGAATGAAATACTTTTTATAGACTCAACTACATAATCTATTAATGCAAACAACCACTTGAAATAATTGTCATGATTTATAGAATAACCAACAAGTTTTTGAAAAAAACTGGAATACTTTAAGAGCAAGGATAATTTAACTCACTTAAGGTGTAATTTCCATAGGTTCAGACTACCTTGCCTCTTTAACTACGTCTTGACAAAATATGTAATCATAGAATTTTTATATCAAACGATGTCAAATGCTTTATGACAGAAGGAAATGAATACTAAATAATGCAGTGTCCCATTCTATCCTTATGAAAAACCTCTTAGTTTTGCACAAAGGTTTCTCACTCGGCCTTGAGGTTCTTTTCGTGCCGTATATCTACGACACGGGACCAACGGATTTACTTCCCTTTCGAAGGAAGTCATCCTTAAGATGAGCTAAAACCCATCATTGTCCGTCGGGTTTGAACCCGCAATCTTGGGAACCACGGAGGACATTTGCTGCAATCTAATATCTGTATACTATGTTTGTAGTATTTCAAGAAAAAAAGTCTAAAAATCTGATTGTTTCGTTCACATAACTTTCTCTAGTTGTTCGATATACAATTTATGCTTACAAAAGATTATTCGTTTTTACTTTCTCTAGCCCCGTATGTACAATGTACATAGGGATAGAGAAGTACTGTATTCCACCCAAAGATTCGATACCGAGATTTTACCGGAAATACGTGTTTTAGGACCCCCTGTATCTAAAAAAAGCATTTTGAGAAAAAGGTCCGTGTGTCTGTGTGTGTGTGTCCGTGTGTCCGTGTGTCTGTGAACACGATAACTCAAAATCGAAAAGTAGCTAAAATGCCAAACTTGGTATTTAAGCTTAGTACCTTCCAGGGATGCGACACGAAGATTTTGAGAAAAATCCTCCCACCCCAAACCACCCTTTACATGACAATTTTTTCGAAAATTTTGATTTTCTTAAAAATGGCTCTAACGATTTTGATTAAAATATCGAATATTAAAGATATCTATCTGACAAATAAAATGTATATCTTGAATTTTCTGGGAATAGCTTCTAAAGACCTGTTTATTCTGGATGAATTTTGCTTAATCTGGTAAACGTAAGAGTTAGGCAAAAACTTACTATACAAAAAGGTATGTTTTGTTATAATACACAACTTACGTCATATACATTTTTTTTCGTGGAGCTTACCATTTTCGAGGTATTTATTGTTATTAAGTTCAGTTGTGAAGTACTTATACTTTTCTCAGACGGCAGTGTCCGTATTTCTTTTGTTCTACTCCTGGCCAAGAAAAGAGACGATTTGTAATGACCATCGCATAACGACAGCTTTCAAAACATTTGAATGTCGGTTTAGCCTAATGTATTCCCTTACTTTCTTCCTACTTATAAGGAACTAAGTAATCAGAATATTGCATTAATGAGTACATCGATTAGCAAGGTGCAGAAAGAAGAATAATGTTATGTAAGTAGTTTGTAGAACAGCTAGAGAAAGTCATGTGAGTGTAACACATCAGATTTTTCTACTTCATGATATTGATATAAACATTAGCAAAATGGTCTTATTACTTGCTTTCTTGCAAGTAGAAGGGAAATAAGGGAATACATTAGTCTAAAGCGGCAGTCAAATATTTTAAATTTGGTCGCTATGTGAAACAATCGAGGTACGGTTTGCTTTAATGTTCCTGTTTGAGAATAGCTAAGGTAATTTAAAATTGAAACTAATAACCAGGAATATCTCGAAAACGGCCAACTCTGCAAGAAAAACATGTATGAAATTAATTATGTGCATTAATGAGATCTGAATTCTTTGTGTAGGAAGTTTTAGTACATCTCTTACGGTTTGGCCGTTACGCACATTACTGCAAAACGTATCCAGAATAAAGAGGTCTTCAGGGGCCATTGCCAGAAAATTCAAAATATAAATTTTATTTGTGATGGGAATATCTTTACCTATATACGCTTTTTTACGTTCTCTACACGTACTATGTACATAGTGTACAGAGAAGGTATTGTATTGTACCCAAAAATTCGATACCGAGATTTCACCGGAAATAAATGTTTGGGTCCCCCTGAATCCAAAGAAAAAGCAATTTTGGAACAAGGTCAGAGCGTGTATGCGTGTGTCTGTGGACAGCATAGTTCAAAAACGAAAACACCGTTAAATACCAAACTTGGTATTTAAATTTGGTATCTTCCAAGGATGCGAAACGAATATTATCAATAAAATTCATCCACCCCCAACTACCCTTTACATGGAACTTTTTTCGAAAAAATTTACTTTCTCAAAAATGGCTGTAACGATTTTGATTAAAATATGTATATTAAATATATTTACCTAAAAATAATATGTATATCTTGAATTTTTTTGGGAATAGCCTCTGAAAATTACTTTGTTCTGGAGGAATTTTGTATAACTGCTAAACCGTAAGAAAGGGACAAAAACTTACCGCACAAAAAATGTAGAGGCACATTAAAACACACAATTTATGTCATATAAATTTTTTTTCGAGGAGTTGATCGTTTTATATATTCCTTAATTTTGGTTTCAGCTTTGAAAACTTGTACTTTTCTCATACAGGAATTTGTCAGCTCGTGTCCATACAGAAGAACTTCAGTCACCTAGTAACCAGCTTTTGACTTAACCCTAACCTATGGTACTCCCTTATTTCGCTTCTACTTACATGGAAGCAAGTAATAAGACTATTTCTGCTAATGTTTTCTCGATTAACTTGAAGTAAATAGAAGAATGAGCTTATTAACAATAATTTGTTGCAGAGATGTAGAGAAAGCCATGTGAATGGAACACATTAGATTTTTTTAATTTCTCTACACGTACTATGGAGAGAAGTTATGTATTGCACCCAACAATTCGATACCGAGATTTCACCGGAAATACATGCTTGGGACCCATGAATCCAAAAAAAAGCACTTTTAGAAAAATGTTTCTGTGTGTGTGTGTCTCTGTGGCCAGCAAAAAAAAAGTCCGTTAAATACCAAACTTGAGAGTTAAGTTCAGTATCTTCTAAAGATGCGACACGAATATATTTAAGAAAAGCCCTGCAAACATAACCTTTATAAGGAAAAAATTAGAAAATGTTTTTTCAAACATGACTAACGATTTTGATTAAAATCTCTGATATTTAAGATATTTCCATATCAAACAAAATGCATATCTTGAATTTTCTGGGAATAGCCTCTGAACACCTCTTTATTCTGCAGGCATTTTTCTGAATGTTGTATTACTGCTAAACCGTAAGAGATGGACAAAACATTACCACACAAGGAATGTGTAGCATGTTAAAACACACAATTTATGTTATATACATTTTTTTCGTGGAGTTTATCGTTTTTTAGATAGCCCATGTTTTTAGTTTCAGCATTAAAAAGCGTATACTTTTCTCATACAGGAATTTGTCAACTCCTGTCAATACAAACAAAGGAACTTCAGTCACATAGCAACCAGCTTTTGGCTTTCACTTTAACCTATGCTACTCCCTTATTTCGCTTCTACTTACAAGGAAGGAGGTAATAAGGCTGTTCTGCTAATTTTTTCTCGATTAGAGTGAAGTAAATAGAAGCATAAGCTTTTTAACAATAATTTGTTGCAGAGATGTAGAGAAAGTCATGCGAATGGAACACATCAGATTTTTTCAATTTCTCTACACGTACTATGGAGAGAAGTTATTGTATTGCACCCAAAAATTCGATACCGAGATTTCACCGGAAATACATGCTTGGGACTCATGAATCCAAAAAACGCACTTTTAGAAAAATATCTGTGTGTGTGTGTATGTGTGTGTCTGTGGCAGCAAAAAAAATCCGATAAATACCAAGCTTGATACATAAGTTCAGTATCTTCTAAATATGTGACACGAAAATGTTCAAGAAAATTCCTGAAAACCTAACCTTTACATGGAAAAAAACAGAAAATGTTGTCTTTTCAAAATGGCTCTAACGATTTTCGTTAAAATCTCTGATATTTAAGATATTTCCATATCAAATAAAATGCATATCTTGAATTTTCTGGGAATACCCTCTGAACACCTCCTTATTCTAGATGCATTTTTCTGAATTTTGTATAACTGGTAAACCGCAAGAGAAGGACCAAATCTTACTACACAAAAAATATAAATCTCTTTAAAACACACAATGAATGCCATATATAATTTTTTTTAAACAATTGACTGTCAGTTTAGCCTAGTGTATTCCTTCATTTCCCTTTTACTTATAAGGAAGTAAATATTAAGAGAATTTCTGATAATGTTTATCTCAATTAGCATGAAGAGGATAGAAGAATAAACTTACTAACAATACTTTGTTATATCGATGTAAAAAATCATGTAAATGAAACACATCAGATTTTTTGTAAACTAATTCTGCAATTTTCAATTTTCCCATGCCTATACTTTTCTCAAATGGAAAGACTTTACTCGGTTTTATTTCTGCTGATAAGTAAAGAGAACAGAATTTCAAAGCCATCACAAAATTACCAGGTCATTTTTGAGCATATAGTGTTCTCTTAATTCCGTTATATTAACAAGAAAATACATAATAGAAATATTTCTGCATATGTTTGTCTCCATTAACGTGAAATAAACAAAGATGGGGTAGAGAAAGTCGCGTGTAACACAAAATTTTATTCATTTACATTCGTTCTGGCATTTCGGTTAATGCGCCTCTCATTGTTTTAGTTCCAAATAATAATGTATCATGCAAGTTGCCTGTTCCTCTTTCACTCTGTTTAAAGTGACTTTTCTCTCTCTAAAAGTTTTATTTTAGAGAGACTACAAATTTGCTATGCAGAAAGCGTCCATGTATTAAAGCACCCGACGCTCTTTTGTCTGTGAAGATCTATTTTGTTTGTAAACATTGAAACGTGGTATAATGTTCTGTGGCTCAACGATTTTGTCTGACGTATTACTTTCTCTACACATGCTATGTAATAGAGTACAAAGGAAGTACTGTATTCAACCCAAAAATTCGATACTTACCGAGATTTCACCCAAATTTGAATAAAAATTATAGATCTCGATAAAACACACGATTTACTCCATATGCATTTTTGTTGTAGAGTTAATCACTTCCAAGATAAACATTGTTATTAGCTTAAATTTTAAAACACTTATATGAAAAGTGTTATTTATTTATTTTTTTTATACGTACTATGTACATAGTGTATAGATAAGGTATTGATTCCACCCAAAAATTCGATACCAGGATTTCACCGGAAATACATGTTTTGGATCCCCCTGAATCCAAAAAAAAAGCATTTTTGGAAAAAGGTGCGTGTGTGTGTCTGTGGACAGCATAGCTCAAAAACGAAAAGACCGTTAAATACCAAACTTGGTATTTAAGTTTGGTATCTTCCAAGGATACCACAAGATTTTCAAGAAAATCACCACACCCCCAATTACCCTTTACATGGAAATTTTTTCGAAAATTTTGATTTTCTCAAAAATGATTAAAATGATTAAATGATTAAAATATTGTATATTAAATATATTTACCTGTCAAATAATATGTATATCTTGAATTTTCTGGGAATAGCCTCTGAAGACTATTTTATTCTAGATGAATTTTACATAACTGCTAAACCGGAAGAAAGGGACAAAAACTTACCACACAAAAAATGTAGAGCACATTAAAACACACAATTTATGTTATATAAATTTTTTTCGAGGAGTTGATCGTTTTTTAGATATTCCTTGTTTTTAGTTTCACCTTTGAAAAACTTGTAATTTTCTCATGCAAGAATTTGTCAAACAAAGGAACTTCAGTCACCTAGTAACCAGCTTTTGACTCCACTTTAACCTATGATACTCTCATATTTAGCTTCTACTTACTAGGAATCAAGTAATAAGTCTATTTCTGCTTTTTCTCGGTTAGTATGAAGTAAATAGAAGTAAAGCTTATTAACAAGAGAAGTAGAGTAAGTCATGTGAATGGAACACATCTCAGATTTTTTTATTGTTTAGTTTAACTTCTAGGGTTATACCGGGCTATTTGACTTGAGAAACAATTGTTGGTGTTCATCACGCTGAACTGCTGACTTCTTAACGTTGGTTTCTCGGTTTGAAATATATTAAACACACACTCATACTTTCAGACTGTGTGGGAGATAAGGAATGATTCTTCTTAAAGAAAAATTCCCGCCCCAGCTGCGTTTTTCTTTTGTTCTACTCTGGTCAAGCAAAGAAGCGAAATGCAATGACAATCGCATTAATGACAGTTTTTAACCCTTTCCGGCCTGGTAGTGCCACATGGCATCATTATGTGCATTTGCTGTTCTAGATGGATACAATCTTAATCGTCTATATTTCGGTATCTTCTTTCAATTTATTGATATTAACACAGCTTAGAATAAGCAAAAACAATAATAAACTCCCATCAAAAATAACTTTTTCTAACGGATACAGAACTTTATTCCGCTGCAGTGCTAGCGAGGTCCAGTCAACACTTAGATATGCCAACCAGCATTTATTTTACCTGGACCCATCCCTTCCTTTATTACAGCGAGGATTTCAACCCAGGTTAACCTGTGACATTGAAATCTTGATCAATAATGTGCAGTGTTTTAGAAGCTTAGGCAACTGAGTTACCGATAAGAAATCAAGTAAGTCCAACTTTTTTGTAGCAAATATGCATCCTATGGTATCAGTTTTCAAAAAGCACTTTCAATCAAAAATAAGTCGGGCTGGAAAGGGTTAAATAGTGTTGACTATCGTTTTATTATAGTGCATAGGGCATATTTATAATAAACTAAGTAATAAGAATATTCTCATAATGTTTATCTCGATTACCAAGGTGTGCAAAGAAGAATAATCCTTTGTAAGAATTTTGTAGAACAGCTAGAGATGGTCATGTAGTGTAATACATCAGATTTTTATTCATTTACATTCGTTCTGGCATTCCGGCTAATGCGGCTCTGATTTAGATCCAAATAATAATAATAATAATAATAATAATAATAATAATAATAATAATAATAATAATAATATATCATGTAAGTTAACTGTTTCTCTTTCACTCTGCTTAAAGTGACTTTTCTCTCTACAAAGGTTTTATTTCAGAGAGATTACAAATTTGCTATGCAGTAAGCGTCCATATACGTATTAAAGCGTCCATATACGTATTAAAGCGTCCAACGCTCTTTTGTCTCTGAAGATATATTTTGTTTGTAAACATTCAAACATGGTCTACTGTACTATGGTTCATCGATTTTGTTTGACGTATTACTTTCTCTACACATACTATGTAATAGAGTATAAAGGAAGTACTGTATTCCACCCAAAAATTAGAAGCTTACTGAAATTTCATCGAAAATATGTTTTGAGGCCCCTGAATATAAAGAAAAAGCATTTACAGACAATATTACCGTCACCGTTAGACAACAAACTTGGTATTTAAGTTCAGTATCTTCCAAGGATTCCCTTGCGTCCCATCTAGGGGTCGATTACAAGCACCCGGATTCGTTGTGGACGAAGCGGCATCTGGGTGGGTTTTCTCCGAGTCCTCCGGTTTTCCCCGCTACTCATTCCACCCTCTGGTGCGTACGCTGCGTACCCAGAGCAACCGTGGTACTTCTGACGTGACCAGAAGTAGTCGAGCCCCTCCAGTAGGGTAGCTCTTCGGACTGGGTTGGACTCGACGTGGCACTGGTCCCGATACCCATGCGTTATTGGGTACTTCTCGGCTCTTGCCTTGACGCGGTTGTGTAGACACCTCAAAGTCCTCCGGCACTAACCTGGACAGCTAGTAGAGGGTATGCTAGCGTCCGTCGCCCTCACCAAGGTTCATTGGTAGTCTTCCCGGATGAGTTGACGCGCGTAAGTGGCGTATCCACTTCCGAACCGGTACGTCCCCATACCGTGGGGGGGGGGGATTTTAAAGAAATCAGATATTGTCCTAATAGAAAAAAAAAAAAAACCATAGAGTCTTGCACTCCCAGGCGCATCGAGAATGGGGTCTTCGGCCCTTAGTATTTATTCGAACTTACTCATTCCACCAATTGTTCCATTATCACCTTTTCAACCATCAATTTCTTTCATATTTCGTATCATCCACTTCCTTCTTCATATTTGGCCACGGGCCGACCCGTAACAGATTCTCCATTCTGCGGTTTTGTGCCGTTGGCTCCCAGACAAGCTTCTGACCCCTAGGCACTGGCTTGTAAGTCCTACAATTACGGGGAGGGTAAGCCGATTACAAATCGAAAACGAATCTTCTAAGGATGCGTCACGAAGATTTTCAAGTAAATGCCCCTACTCCAAACTACCCTTTAGACGTAAATATTTTGGAAAATGTTTTTCTAAAAATGGCTCTAACGATTTTGATTAAAATACCGTATATTAAAGCTATTTACATCACAAATAAAATGTATATCTTATAAAGACCTGGTCGTTCTGGATGACTTTTCTGAATTGTGTTTCTCCAACCCTTTAGAACGTATATAACATTCTTTTTCCTTGGTTCCACAGAGTTTCAGAACCCGTATAACTGTTTGTTCCTTTATTATCATTATCTTCATCATCACTAAGAGAAGTGCTACTATAACTATTATTTTCCAACAATTCTGCGACGGTTATACCCTTTGTCAATGTTCTCTTGTTCCGGTATGCATTCTGTGATGTGCATACACTAAACAAGCAAGCCCGCACAGAATAAACAACGGCATGTGTTTACCACTAGCTACTGCTCGCGCACTACAATGGCAAACGTGTGACAACCTCAGAAAGAAAACTTAAATAAACAGGAAATATAGCCGGGGAGGTCCGAAGCTACAGGGTAACTCAACGGCGCCAGTCACAGTTAAACCAATCAATTCACGTATAAGTTACTCAATAAAATCAGAAATGTTGAAGATGAGACTGCTCTTCAGGGTGATTTAAATGAAATGAGTGATTGGGCTGCTGCAAATAAAATGAAAATTAACGCTGGCAAAAGTAAGTCAATTGTATTTAATAGATCTAGGGAAAAAATTGTGCAAAACTATCACATGGGTGGGGAAAAAATTCCACAGGTGGATAGCTGCAAATACTTGGGAGTTTACTTGGCGAGTAACGCTGGATGGGACGAGCAGGTAAATTCTGTATCTAAGAAAGCGTGGAAAACACTGCACTTCCTAATGAGGATTTTAAAAAAGAGGAGTGCGAAGTCCAGGGAAATCGCGTATAAGTCCTTAGTGCGGCCGGTCATGGAATTGGAGTAACTTGTTGGGGCCCGTATAGAGTAAATCAAATTGATTCGTTAGAAAAGATCCAGAAAGGGGCTATAAAATTCATAAAAAGAGGTAAATATTTTGGGCCTACAAACGCTGAGGAGATAAAATGGGAGCCGTTGAAAGTTAGGCGTGAGAAACAGAGGTTGTGCGCTTTATTTAAAGCTTACGCTGGCTTAAACGCATGGGAGGACGTTACTGACAAACTGGAAAACCCAACTTACTATGCACGAAACGATCATCCGTTCAAAATTAAGGGTAGAAGATACAGAACTGACGGGGGAAAGTTCTCCTTTGTAAATAGAACCATAAAAGACTGGAATGAATTGCCTGGAGTAGCCTTTCGGGGTTGTCCTCTGTCTCTGAAAAAATTTAGGACAAATCTTGATATTAATGTTGGATAATTTTTGTAAATATTCCTTAAATGAAATGCTTGTGATTTTATATTGTTGTAAATACAAATGTTAAATTGGTTGGTGATTCTAATTATTAAATTAATTAATCTGAATTAAGAGAAAAATTAATGTTTTCATATTTGTGTAAATAACTATTATATCTAGCTTACAAAGCCATAAACTGGCAGCTGTGGTTTATTGTTTATATATCTTGTATACATATATAACTCTGCCACCGGGTGATACCCACTTGCAGAGAAATACACGCACGCACGCACACACACACACACACATACACACATACACACATACACACATACATACATACATACACACACACACACACACACACACATACATACATACATACATACATACATACATACATACATACATACATACATACATACATACATACATACATACATACATACATACATACATACATACATACATACATACATACATACATACATACATACATACATACATACATACATACATACATACATACATACATACATACATACATACATACATACATACATACATACATACATACATACATACATACATACATACATACATACATACATACATACATACATACATACATACATACATACATACATACATACATACATACATACATACATACATACATACATACATACATACATACATACATACATACATACATACATACATACATACATACATACATACATACATACATACATACATACATACATACATACATACATACATACATACATACATACATACATACATACATACATACATACATACATACATACATACATACATACATACATACATACATACATACATACATACATACATACATACATACATACATACATACATACATACATACATACATACATACATACATACATACATACATACATACATACATACATACATACATACATACATACATACATACATACATACATACATACATACATACATACATACATACATACATACATACATACATACATACATACATACATACATACATACATACATACATACATACATACATACATACATACATACATACATACATACATACATACATACATACATACATACATACATACATACATACATACATACATACATACATACATACATACATACATACATACATACATACATACATACATACATACATACATACATACATACATACATACATACATACATACATACATACATACATACATACATACATACATACATACATACATACATACATACATACATACATACATACATACATACAACAGACGACAATGCTGCGCCAACAGGCAGCTAAAATATCATAGATTACATACAGGTGGACACTAACATGCATGAAGTGAGTCGCCCTCCGTGGTGTAATGGTTACCATGTTTGTTACCTACTTCGTATCTGTGATGGATATGCATTTGTTTCTTCTTAGCATCAGTACTGAAAACAGCTGATGGTTGGTGAATAACAATAGCTTGCGCATGCGCGGAGTAGTAGTATGATAAAGAACGGCTTTTAACTCGTGTTACTTGCGTTAAAGATTCTACTGTCTAAAAATATAATTAAATATAACCACAGCAGTTAAAGAACGTCTATAAATAAAACGTCATTTCATTTCATTTTATGAATTGTAAGTTATTTGAACGTGAAAACCAACTTCAGCTAATAGCTGTCACCCTCCGAGGCGTAATGGTTAGTATGCTAACTTCATATACCCAAGGTCGCGGCGATGGCTTTTTTTTCTTAGCGTACAACTCCTTAGCATGGCTTCCTTCGGAAGGGAAGTAAAGCCGTTGGGTGTGTTCCATTCACATGACTTTCTCTACATCTCTGTAAATAAATATTAAAAAGCCTAAGCTACCTTCATGCTAATCGAGAAAAAATTAGGAGAAATAGTCTTATTACTTACTTCCTTGTAAGTAGAGGCGAAATAAGGAAGTACAATAGTGATAGTAAAAAAATCTGTTGTGTTACACTCACATGACTTTCTCTAGCTGCTCTACAAACCTCCTACAAAAGATTATTCTTCTTTGTACACAATGCCAATCGAGATAAATATTAGCAGAATGTTCTTTTACTTAGTTCCTTATAAGTAGAAGGAAATAAGGGAATGCACTATGCTAAAGTGATTGTCAAATGTTTTAAAAGCTATCGTTCTGCGATTGTCTTTGAAAATCACATCTTTGCTTGGCCAGGAGTAGAACAAAAGAAAATGTTAAGTACTTCACAATGGAAACCAATAACAAGGAATATCTTGGAAACAGTTACCTCCACAACGTAAAGGGCATAAATTGCGTGTTTTGTCGAGATGTGCATTTTTGTGTAGTGAGCTCTTTTCTATCTCTTACGGTTTAGCAGTTAAGCAAAATTCGGCAAAATTCGTCCAGAACAAAAAAAATCTTCAGAGGCAAATCCCAAAAAATTCGTGATATACATTTTATTTCGGTCATAAATAGTTTTAATATACGGGATTTTAATCAAAATCGTTGGAGCCATTTTTAAGAAAATCAACACTTTCGAAATTGTTTCCATGTAAAGGGTAGTTTGCGGTGGGGGGATTTTTTTTTAAAATCTTCGTGTCAAATCCTTGGAAGATACTTAACCTAAATACCAAGTTTGGTATTTAACGGTCTTTTCGTTTTGGGGCTATGCTGCCCACAGACACACACTGACACATACACACGGATGTTTTTTTTTAAAATGCTTTTTTCGGCCTCAGGGGACCCCAAAACATATATTTCCGGTGAAATCTAGGTATCGAATTTTTGGGTGCATTACATTACCTTCTCTATACTCATGAACATTGTGCATATTGGGCTAGAGAAAGTAAAAATCTGATGTGTTCCATTCACATGACTTTCTCTATATTTCTGTAACAAATTATTGTTAATAGGCTTATCTTTTATTTATTTCATGCTAATCGATAAAATTAGCAGAAAGTCTTATTTCTTGCTTTATTGTAAATAGAAGCGAAGTAAGGGAGTACCATAGGTTAAAGGGAAAGTAGTCTTCAGAGGCTATTCCCAGAAAATTCAAGATATACATATTATTTGTCAGGTAAATATCTTTGATATACGAAATTTTAATCAAAATCGTTAGAGCCATTTTTGAGAAAATTTTCGAAAAAAGTTAGTTGGGGGTGAGGGATTTTTCTCAAAATCTTCGTGTCGCATCCCTGGAAGATACTAAACTTAAATACAAAGTTTGGTATTTTACCGACTATTCGTTTTTGAGTTATCGTGTTCACAGACATACGGATACACTGACACACGGACACACACACACACACACACACACAGGACCTTTTTTGTGAAAATGCTTTTTCTGGATATTGGGGACCCTAAAACATATATTTCCGGTGAAATCTCGGTATCGAATTTTTGGGTGGAGTGCAATACATTCTCTATACACAATGCACATAGTGCGTATAGAGAAGGTAAAAGTGGTTGCTATGTGACTGAAGTTCCTTTGTTTGTATGGACAGGAGTTAACAAATTTCTGTATGAGAAATGTATAAGTTTTTTAAAGCTGAAACTAATAAGGAATATCTAAAAAACGATTAACTCTACAAAACAAATGTGTATTACATAAATTGTGCGTTTTAACATGCACTACATTTTCTGTGTGGTAAGTTTTTGTCCATCTCTTAGGGTTTAGTAGTTATGCAAAATTCCGTAAAAATTCATCCAGAAAAAAGTAGTCTTCAGAGGCTATTTCCAGAAAATTGAAGATATACATTTTATTTGTGAGGTAAATATCTTTAATATAGGTATGAAATTTTAATAAAAATCATTAGAGCCATTTTTGAGAAAATAAAAATTTTCGAGAAAAGTTCCATGTAAAAGGTAGTTTGGGGTGGGGTGGGGGATTTTTCTCAAAATCTACTTTTCGTTTTTAACCGTATATGCTATCTAAAAATACTTGAATTTAAAATATTACCTACATATCTATTTTATGTATCTTAATCATATTGGAGATACACACACATACACACATACACACACCTTCACTCACGTATTCACACACATATAGATTACTCAAACACCAAATAATTCTATACAATATTTATACAAATATTTTATCTCTTAGTGCACGTACTCCCATTTAGTTTGTGCCCAGGTTTGGCCAGTTTTGGTTGTTGAGAATCAAATCTCAGAATGCTGCCTTTCGTCAGTTTGAAGCTAAAATACTTCCGCCAGTAATTTTTTTCCTAACATCCTCCATCAACATGCAATCAGCCAAAATACGAGGTACGTCCAGAAAGTAAGTCCCGTTTGGTAATAAAATTAAATTGTGTACAAATACAGAATAATTATTTATTGCACACAATTCTACAACTCTTAAACTACTTTTCCACATAACTGCCGAAAATTTTCAGGTATTTGTCATAGCGTGGCAAAAGTTTTTGTATACCTTCTTCATAGAAGTTTGCCGCCTGTGTCTTCAAAAAGTTGGAAACATTTTCTTTCAGCTATTCATCATTGTTGAAGTGTTGACCGTCAAGGAAAGACTTGGGATGTAAGAACAGATGAAAGTCGCTAGGAGCGAGGTCAGGGTTGTACGGAGGATGATCAAACACGTCCCAGCCAAATCCCTGTAGGAGGTTTTTCGTCACATTTGCAGTGTGTGGTCGTGCGTTGTCGTGAAGAAAAACAACACCTTTTGACAGCAATCCTCGGCGCTTATTCTGTATTGCGCGGCGCAATTTCCTAAGTGTCTCACAATAAACATCTGCTTTGATTGTTTGACCACGCGGTAAGAAATTCCATAGCGAGAGCACTAATTGTAAACTTGCGGTTTTCCTGGATCTTGTCATCAATCGCGTGAACCGGTTCTTCTGTAACCAAAGATGGACGCCCACTTCGTTCTTCATCGTGCACTTCACTACGTCCTTCATTGAACTGTCGGACCCATCTTCTCACCATTGAATCACTCATCGCATTTTGTCCGTAAACTTCGCAAATTTGCCGATAAATTTCAATTGGTTTCACTTTCCTAGCATTCAGAAAGCGAATCACAGATCAGATTTCACAAGCGGCGGGATTTTCAATCAACACCGACATTGTAAACAAGCACAACAAAGCGTATGTGGCTGACAGCGATATCAAAATGGCGCACGTTTGTTCTCCTTGATACAGAGCATCTACCGCGTATGTGCGGAACTGCGATCGCAGCGCTGCAGCGGAGATAAATTGAAACGGAACTTACTTTCTGGACGTACCTCGTATGCGTCAAGTCTTCCTGATACACGCATAAGGGGCAAATCTGCCTACCAGCTTCATCAACAACCTCTGAGTCAAGCTATTCCCGACCTATGTTTCATACCCATTTTTATTTCGTTTTGTAACTGCAATGACGATTTTCTTCTACATTCAAATTCTATTTCCTGTGTGGTTATATTGTATATAGGTGTATACACTATGTAGGTATATAGTACATGTAGAGAAAGTAAAAAGCATCAATGGCCTACGCGTGCCTTATTTTATTATCTTGAATATGATTTTTAGCAATAGACAAGCTCGGTGCGAAGAGACTTTTCTGACACTGTACAAGTTAAGTCCAAAGCAAGCCTCCTCATCCTTGCTTGACATATGCTACGCAGTTGCAGTCACTTATCCTATTTATGCAGAATGTCAGAATTAGTTGGGATCCACATGAACTATGAAACATGCAAGGCGTTTCCGTTCAGCGCTATAAAGTCCTGGGTTCCTGTCTTGTAGGCGTGGGAAATACGTCATGCTTTCAAATGCCGCATAATATTCACTTGAGGGACATACAGTTCTTTCCACTGCACCGTTTTGGTGCCCCACTTCTGATCCTCAGTGTAGCACTACTGCATATTAAAAAGATATTTTTTACCTTCTCTACACGTACTATGTACATAGTGTATGGATAAGGTTTTGTAATGCACCTAAGAATTCGATACAGGGATTTGAACGAAAATACATGTTTTGAGACGGCCTGAATAAAAAAAAGCATTTTTAGAAAAACGTCCGTGTGTTACTGTATGTATGTGTGTGTGTGTGGGGGGGGCAGCATAGCTCAAAAACGAAAAGTCCGTTAAATACCAAACTTGGTATTTAGGTTTGGTATCTTCCAAGGATGCGACACGAAAATTTTCAAGAAAATCCCCCCATCCCCAACTGCCCTTCACATGGAACTTTTTTTCAAAAATGTTGATATTAAAAATATTTACCTGACAAATAAAATATATATCTTGAATTTTATGGGAATAGCCTCTGAAGGCTACTTTATTTTGGATGAATTTTACGGAATTTTGCATAACTGCTGAACCGTAAGAGATACACATAAACTTACCACACAAAAATGTAGAGCATGTTAAAACACACAATTTATGTAATATACAGGGAGTTGCTCGTTTTTGAGATATTCCTAGATATTGGCTTCAGCTTTGAAAAACTTGTACATTTGTCATACAGGATTTTGTCAACTCCTGTCTATACAAACAAAGGAATTTCTGTCACATAGCAACCAGCTTTTGATTATTACTTAAATCTATGGTAATCCCTTATTTCGCTTCGGCTTACAAGGAAGCGAGTAATAAGACTATTTCTGGTAATGTTTTCTCGGTTAGCATGAAGTAAATAGAAGCATAAGCTTTTTGATAAAAAGCAGAGATATAGAGAAAATCATGTGAATGGAGCACATCAGATTTTTATTTATGTAGATGATTTAGTGATCTGTTCTATGACAGTAATTGGACTGCACTAGGACTGGACAAACTTGAGGATTCTTGCGGTAAATGACAGTTAATGTGAATTAGACTAAAGCAAGGTCTTTCAAAGAGGGTTCTATTTATAGCAGATAGGAGATCTGGACATAGGCAGGAAAGAAACTCGACAATGTTGTATCTATTTTCTACGACCGAGTGTATTTGAGAAGTTTACGAGCTCATTTCAGATCGCAAAATTGATTTTTATGCAATCCACGCGCAAAGACTTCAGTAAGCATAAAGTAATTTTGTTCCAACTTTACGCTCGCCAAAATAATTCACGATATTAGTGTGTATACAATGCCGTTTGTCAAAATTGCAACATCAAGAAAAAATTCCCCGAATAACGGCAAAATTGGTGAAAGCGTAGAAGAATGTGCAAGCAATGAGTGATTAGGTTCGCAGAGAGATGGGGTGCACCTAGGCCGAGCAGAACCCTGTCGTGTCGGTGCAACAAGGTCAGGTTGCACCAAGTGTAGTCAGTACAGAGCTGTCAAACAAGCTGGAAGCAATAAAATGAGTGCCAGTATACCTCGTCGACGTCAAAGGGAACACTATCGGCATGAGAATGCGTTTGAACGGGATAGAATGATCGGGCTTGTACAGGGTATGCTGCTACGGCAGTGATGCGTGTGTGGAAGCAGTGGATAGATGAAGAGTGAGTATTGGACCACGGAAGATGACCACAGCACGCGATGACTGCCTTGTTGTATGAATGCCATAACAGATCGTACAGCTTAATCCGTAATGTTGGCTCGACGCTGGAGCATTGCAACGGTGTGAATTTGTATCAAAGGCTCGTCGTCATCTGCTGCAGGCTCGACTGGTTGCACACATGTCATTACATCGGCTTCCATTGTCCAAAAACTACAAGTTCCTTCGACTGCAATGGACACGTGAACACCTCCACTGGGATGCTGAGTGGCAAAATGTACTCTTTTCGTACGAGTGCCGCTTAAACGTGTCCAACAGTGATGGTTGCGGTACCGTGGTGAGCGCAACCTGAAGGGATCGCAATTTTCACAAACAGTACTGTATAGGTATCACTGATCAACAAACACCACTTCATAAATTTCTTATATTGTGCCTCAAACTTTTCGGAATTTAGCGGGTAGTGAATTTGATTCTGCTTCTTTCGCAGCTCATAATTCTAAAAATCGGTCACAGAACAACAATTATATTCGTTTATCACGGCCTACTGTAATCGTACCGAAATGCGAAATAAATAACGAACTATAACCTTTGGTGAATGGCTCAAACATAGCCTCAAATTTATTTCATCTTTCGTTGTTTTTCTTTTAATACCAGAAAATTCTCGAAAAAAAAACAAAAACTTGTATGATATGCGAGCATAAAGTTTCTTTTGATTCTCAGGTGGTTGTGAAACGAGACGCAATCGAGTTTCACAATATTCCCGCTCGAATCAAACACCATAACTTTATGCTCTGACATCATAAATAATTATTGTGTTCTTGGGACTCATTTTACGATGAACGGAAAATGGACAAAAACATATTGATGACATGAAAACACAAGGCAAGGGTGAAAGTAGAGGAATCTCTTCGGATACGTAGCAGAATTCCAGATATGTCCGTATCCTTACTGGAAACTATATACGGACGACAACTAGATCCGCGGCGACATAAGGAGAAGAAATAAGGGAGTGGAACAAACAGGGAATCTGAACCAAGTGAGGACTCAATTTTGAAAGGAATTCTGGGAGTAGGGAAGCTACGACCAACTGCGTAAAAATGAGGGAATTTGGGATATATAGTGAAACTATAGAATGCAAAATCACAGCATTAAATATTGGATGAGAATTGTTCACGGAGACCAATGTCTAATTGGGGTTGTCTGCTACCGTGAACAGCTGAGAATGGAAGACAATTTGACTTGGGCATCAAAAGTAAAGAAAGTTTTAGAAACCATTGGGATGGTATACGATTGGATGGCGGGGCAGGGAAACAGAAGGAATAATTAGAGAAAGCTTAAGAAACCCCTCCGTCATATTGACAGATAGCAAATAATTTCACAGGGCACACTTCAACAGCCCAAAATGTTTAAGAATAGTTTATTTTCTCAAAAATAGCTCAAAACATTTAGATAAAAGTAACCTATATTAAAGATATTTCATGATAAAATGTATATTTTGAATTTGTGAGAATAGCCTCTGAAGACCACTTCATTCTGAATGCCGTTGCCAGTATTGTTCATAATTTACATTAATGATCTTCCGAATTTTATTCGCAGTTGTTACTCAGAGACATATATGTTTGCAGACGACTTGGCTGTTAACATTACTCAGTCAAGAACAGATATATTGATCTCAAAACTTAAAGAGGTAACTAATAGTGTCCAAACTTGGTGCAATGCTAATACTTTGATTTTAAACAGTTCAAAAACAGAGACATTACATTTTAGTTTAAGGAGAATAAATTCAGATGACCATAAAACAGTGAAATTTATAGGTTTGCATATCGACTCAAATCTGTGCTGGCAAACTCATGTTACGTATGTTGTAAAAAAAGTAAGTAAGGGTTTGTTCACGTTACAAATACTTAAGAACAATAGTAATGTAGTATATTTAATTGCGGCGTATTATCTCATCTGAAATGAGCTCGTCAACTTCTCAAATACTCTCGGTCGTAGAAAATAGATGTAACACTGTCCAGTCTCCTCCCTGCTGTCTGTCTGTCTGTGTGTCATAACCGTAAGAACACAATTTGCCTAAAATACACTTTTTAAGGAGTTACACATTATCGAGATATTATCCAACTCTTTCATTAAATGGGTGTCAAATCTTTTTTTCTTGGTCATGCAAAGAGAACCGAATTTCAACGTATTCACATAGCACCAGCTAATAAGAGATTTAAGTATCATTTTAGCCTGGTGTAATACTTTATTAACTTACACAGATATAGTGATAAGAGTATTATTTTCTCTACATGTATTATGTGCATAGTGTATGTAGGAAATATTGTATTCCATCTAAAAATTCAATACCAAGATTTCAGCGGAAATATATAGTTCCCTGAGTCCAAGAAAAACATCTTTAGAACATAGTCCGTGTGTGTGTGTGTGTGTGTGTGTGTGTGTGTGTGTGTGTGTGTGTGTTGACAGCATAGCTCAAAAATGAAAAAAAAAAACCGTCAAATACCAAACTTGGAGTTTAAGTTTGGCATCTTCCGAACATTTAACAAAATTCTGCACCCCAAAATACGCTTTAGATGGAAAAGGTTTTGAACATTTTGCTTTTCTTAGAAAACATCTCTTACGGTTTTGATTAAAATACCGTATATTAAAGCTATTTATATCACAAATAAAATGTATGTTTGAATTTTCTGGGAAAAGCTTCTGAAGACCTGTTCATTGTGAATGAATTTAGCTGAACTGTGCATAACTGGTAAATCGTAAACCGATCTCGATAAAACACACAATTTATGTCATATACTTTTTCTTTATTATTATTATTATTATTCTTTTCTTTTTTTTTTTTGTTGCAGAATTGGCAGTTTCGAAGATATTTCTTGTTATAGGTTTCAATTTTAAGTATACATCTTCTCTAACGGGGTCACCTTTGCATTCATCTATTTTGATTTTAATGCGAACTGATCTTCAATTGTTCACATACCGATCGGATTTTAGATTTTTTAAAGAATATTGGCTGAAGAAAGTCATGCAAAGGTAACATATGTGATTCGCGCATTTATTCCTGCTTTTTCTCTGTCTTTTATTATTTGTTTCTTTCACTCTCGTGTTCATGCAAATTACCTGGGTTCTGAAAGCTATCACTGGCGACACGATCTTTTTTTTTTTTTTTTTTTTTTTTTTTTTTTGGTAGTGTTTAGCGCCCGCTTTAACTACTAATGGCAACGCAGGCGGTGACACTGATGATACATGAATGATGATGGAGCACCGGTGGAATGCGATGGCGGGGGAAACCGGAGTACCCGGAGAAAACCCGCCCCAGCGCCGCTTTGTCCACCACAAATCTCACATGCGGTCGCTTGGGATCGAACCCCGGCCGTCTAGGTGAGAGGCTAGTGGTCTAACCACTCGGCCACGGGGCGACACGATCTGACTGTCACTTTATCCACTACCTATATCCTACACAGAAATGTGTAAATGCCCGCCTCTCTGGCGCGTGGGTAGCGTGTCTGCTTCACATTTTAAGAGTTGCGATTTCGTATCTTGGTTAGTGACTTACGGGGATAAAGTTATCTTATCCCCACCCCACCAGGCTTCTCCGTCATCCTGAAGAGAAGAATATCGATTTACTCTAAGCTCTAGGGTCTGGGTTTCTTTGAGCATCTTCTCTCCTATTTCATTCATCTTCCGATATGACCTACCAGGTTAACGACGTTAAACCTCAAGCATAAAAAAGAAAGAGAAAAAGGAAAAACCTGACGTTCATTCACATGACTTCCTCTTTTATAACCAACTATTTTTATAAAACATCAGTATTCCATATACTTCTTGTTAATCGAGCTAAATATTATCAAAAATGGTCTAATTACTTAGTTTCCTAGAAGTGGAAGAAAAATAAGGAACATAATATGCAAAAGCATTAGTAAAACCTTTCAAAAACTATCACTATGCGATTAGATTTGGTTAACTTGGCATGCCCAGGAGTAAAACAAAAGAAACAGAATTTCAGTTTGAGAGAAGTTTAGGTATTTTAAAATTGAAACTTATAACGAGGAATATCTCGATAATGGTTAACTCGACAGACAAAATTTAAATTAAATAATTTGTGTTTTTGACGAGGTCTACATTTTCCGTCTATCGCTTATGGTTTACTAGTTATACAAAAGAATGAAAAGGTCTTCAGTGGCTATTCCCAGAAAAGTTAATTTAAGTTCTATCTGGCATATAAATGACATAAAGAGTATTTTAATCATAATCGTTAAAGTCATTTTGAGAAGTTAAAATGTTCAAAAATGTATCTATGTAAACGGTAGCTTGTGTTTGTAGTGGGGGGGGGGGATTTTCTTGAAAATCTTCGTGTCGCTTCCTTGGAAGATGCGGAACTTAAAATATCAAGTTTGGTATTAACAGATATTTAGTTTTTGAGCTATTTAAGATACACACACCCACACACACCCACACACACCCACACTCACCTTTTTCTAGAAAAGTTTTTTTTGTATCCAGGGACCCTAAAACTGTATTTTCAGTGGAATATGTTCTCTATTGTACTACGAGGGTCATTATTTATATTTTGAGCTTTGGTAACACTGGTTGCTGAAAGTGTCATCTGGTGTTTCCACTGGAAAGTCTCCCACTCTTGACTCAGATATTGTGTCAAATGAGCGTTATGTGTGTTATTTGCAGTGACTTAAAATTGTGTCTCACCGAAAAGATGGAATTAACGTGAGTTTCGTGCGATGGTTTATTAAGATTTTCGACGTGGTTTATCAAAACAAGAGTGTATTGATCAACTTACTACATTTGCCACTGTGAAGTGCTGGTATAATGATTAATCGTAGCCGCCGTTCGCTCACTGACGTCCAAAATCAACTGTTGAATCAGAAAACATTGATGCTGTGCAAAAACTGATAGTACAAGATCGTCGTCATGATACATAAAACTGTGAGTTAGAAGCACCCAAGACATTAGTAACACTGCACGATCATTTAACAGTTGCTCTCGATGGACCCCACATAATTTGGCACATTTTCAAAAGAATGCCCATGTCGTTTGGTGCACAAAATGCTCAGAAAATACAATGGTGAGGATCAAAAGACACGTATGAGATTGTAACAGGATCTATATTTATGAGTCGAAACATAAACAATAGTCAACTGTATGGGTATTTCAAGGTGAACCATATCCAACAAAACTTGCACGCACTCGAAGAGCTTTGAATCAAATGGTAAATTGTTATTTCAGAAAAGCTCTTCTTGTGGCAAGATTGTCTTTGAGTAAGTAAAACGGTAATTTCTGAATGTTACATAATCATTTGTTAACAGAAAGTCTTCGGTGAAAAAGGAAAACGAGCAAGTGCTGTTGGGTGGTTTTTCATCAAGACAATGCAGACGCTCACACATCTCGTCTAACAACCGACTATTTTAACATTCAGAAACTAGAATTGATGACTCATTCGGTGTACTGGCCTGTTTTGACTTCCTTTTGTTCCCAAACATCAACAATAAGCTACGTGAACAATGATTTTCGTCAGCAGAAAAAGCCGCTGATGCGTTCAAAAACCATGTTTTGGAAATGTCTCAAACAATTTAGAAAAAACCTGATGTGTTCCGTTCACATGCCTTTCTCTACATCTCTGTAATAAATTATTGTTACTAAACTTATGCTTCTATATATTTCATGCTAATCGACAAAAGTTAGCAGAAATAGTGTTTTACTTGCTTCCTTGTAAGTAGAAGCGAAATGAGGGAGTAGCATTCATTAAAGCGATACTCAAAAGTTGGTTGCTATCTGACTGAAGTTCCTTTGTTGGTATGGATAGGAGTTGACAGATTCCTGTATGAGAAAAGTTAAGTTTTTCGTACTTGAAAACAAAAACAAAGAATATCTCAAAAACGATCAACTCAAACAAAAAAATCTGATGAGTTACACTCACATGACTTTTTCTAGCTGTTCTACAAACTTCTTACATAAGATAATTCTTCTTTCTGCACCTTGCTAATCGAGGTACTCATTAGCACAATGTTCTTATTACTTAGTTCCGTATAAGTAGGAATAAAATAGGGGAATACACTAGGCGGAACACATAGTCAAATGTTTTAAACGCTGTCGTTACGCGATTGTCATTACAAATCGCTTCTTTTCTTGGCCAGGAGTAGAACAAAAGAAAAACGGACATTCCCGCCTGAGAAAAGTATAAGTACTTCACTACTGAAACTAATAACAATGAGTACCTCGAAAATGGTAAGCTCGACGAGAAAAATGTCTATGACATAACTTGTGTATTTTAAAGAAACCTACATTTTTTGTATAGTAAGTTTTTGTCTATCTCTTACGGTTTACTAGTTATGCCAAATTAAGCAAAATTCATCCGGAATAAACAGGTCTTCAGAAGCTATTCCCTGAAAATTCAAAATATATATTTTATTTGTCAGGTAAATATCTTTAATATACGATATTTTAATCAAAATCGTTAAAGCCATTTTTTAGAAAATCAAAATTTCGAAAAAAAGTTCCATGTAAAGGGTAGTTTGGTGTTGGGGGGATTTTTCTCAAAATCTTCGTGTCGCATCCCTGGAAGATGTTAAACTTAAATACCAAGTTTGGTATTTTACCGACTTTTCGTTCTTGAGTTATCGTGTTCACAGAGACACGGACACACTGACACGGACACACATGGACCTTTTTCTAGAAATACTTTTTTGGATACAGGGGACCCTAAAACATATATTTCCGGTGAAATCTCGGTATCGAAATTTTTGGTGGAGTGCAATACCTTCTCTATACACTATGTACATAGCACGTGTAGAGAAAGTAAAAATGCTATGACAAATGGTTCCAACGCAAAAAGTGTATTGAACATAAAGGAGAATATTTCTAGAAACAATAAAGGAAACTTCAATGACAAATTATTCTTCTTACTTTCTCTACACGTTCTATGTACATAGTGTATAGAGAAGGTGTTACACTCAACCCAAAAATTCGATACCGAGATTTCACCGTAAATATATGTTTTAGGGTCCTCTATATCCAAAAAAAGCATTTTCACAAAAAGGTGTGTGTTTGTGAGTGTGTGTGTCTGTTTCTGTGTCCGTGTGTCTGTAAACACGATAACTCAAAAACGAAAAGTAGCTAAAATACCAAACTTGGTATTTAAGTTTAGAATCTTGCAGGAATGCGACACGAAAATTTTGAGAAAAATCCCCCCACCCCAAACTACCCTTTTTATGAATTTTTTTCGAAAATTTTCATTTTCTCAAAAATGGCTCTAATGATTTAGATTACTAAAGACACGGCAAATAAAATGTATATCTTGAATTTTCTGAGAAGAGCCTCTAAAGACCTCTTTATTCTGGATGAATTTTCCTGGATTTAGCATTACTGGTAAACCGAAAGAGATAGACAAAAACTTACCACACAAAAAACAGTATTGCTCGTCATGCACATTTGTTTCGCGAAGTGGACCATTTTTCGGATATTCCTTGTTATTGGTTTCAGCTTTAAAGTACTTAAATTTTCACATTCAGGAATTTTTCAACTGCTGGCAATGTAAAGAAAAGAAATTCATCCATTTGGTAACCAGCTTTTAAAATATTTGACTATCGTTTTAGTCTAGTGTATTCCCTCAATTCCCTTTTAATTGTACAAAAGCGTTTATGCATACGTTTATCTCGATTAGCATGAAGTAGATAGAAAAACAAGATTTTAACAATTATTTGTTACAAGGATGTACAGAGAGTCATTTGAATGGAACGCTTCAGGTTTTTATTATCAGCCTCAAAATATAAATTAGTGCCCCTCGTATGTAGTAAGTAGATAAAGTAAAAAGTGTAAATGTGCAATGAACGTGCATCCGGATTAATAAAAACTGTATAGAATAATAGCCCTTTGTAACAATAGCACCAGTTGAAGTGGTTGTAAAACACTTACTAACTCAACTTTAGCTGGACCTTTACGAAAATAAATGTAACCTATTACTTTTCATTCCAATAAAATAAAAATCTGATGTGTTCCATTCCCATGACTTTCTCTATATCACTGCAACAAATGATTATATTTACTTCATCTAATGGAGCAAAAATTAGCAGAAATAGTCTTATTACTTGCTTCCTTGTTACTAGAAGAGAAATAAGGGAGTACCATAAGTTAAAGTGATATTCAAAATCTGGTTGCTCTGCGACTGAAGTTCCTTTGTTTGTATGGACACAAGTTCACAAAGTCCTGTATGAGAAAAGTATAAGTCTTTATAGCTGAAAAAAACAAGGAATATCTCAAAAACAATCAATTCCACGAAAAAAATATATATAAGCATAGATTGTGTATTTTAAGGTGCTCTACATTTGTTGTTTAGCAGTTTTGCAAAACTCCATAAAATTGACCGAGAATAAAGTAGTCTTCAGACACTATTCCCAGAAAATTCAAAAGTATACATTTTATTTGTCATGTAAATATCTTGAATATGCGATATTTTAGTCAAAATTGTTAGAGCAATTTTCTAGAAAATCAAAATTTTCGAAAAAAGTTCTATGTAAAGGGTAGTTTGGGGTGGGGGGATTTTTCTCAAAATCTTCGTGTCGCATCCCTGGAAAATACTAAACTTAAATACCAAGTTTGGTATTTGATCGACTTTTCTTTTTTGAGTTATCGTGTTCACAGTCACACGGACATACGGACACACTGACACACGGACCTGTATCTGAAAATACTTTTTTTGGATACAGGGGACCCTAAAACATATATTTCCGGTGAAATCTCGGTATCGAATTTTTTGGTGGAGTGCAATACATTCTCTATACACTATGTACATAGTGAGTATAGAGAAAGTAAAAATAAATAATAATTTGAAAAGAGTGACTGGAAAAAATCACCCAAAACTCACAGGGGCTTTAAATTAAACGATAAATTGTTTCAAAGAATTGGAAATGAAATGTTGGAAGGAAACTTGTGGAAGTTTGACTCTCAGTTTCGAGGGTGAAATTTGTCATAAGGTTTGACGTTGCGAAGGGAAAGGCAATACAAACTGTTAGGCAAGACTGTGCAGTTCTAGCAGAAGAATATAATATCGAGATAAGAAAGAGAACTGACATATGCAATGTTACAGCCTCTGGACAGATATACGTTACCTTCTTGCAAAAGACAATTTGGACGGTTTCGCCTCCAGGTCCTGGCTCCAACCATCGAGTTCCGAACAATATCTTTTGTTTCAGACTTCGATTTTCATCGTCTATCTCTCCTTAAAGGTGAACCATTATCTTAGGGAAATGGCACGCCAGATGTCTCTGCTATTATTTCCTATCTGCAAAAGATTCCTTGAATATGTTACTCAAAAATCTTATCTGTTGCCTTTACATGGTTTATTCCACTCATTCTTCTATAAACTACTTTTACAAAAATCTGATGTGTTACACTTACATGACTTTCTCTAGCTGTTCTACAAACGTCATACATAAGATTCTTCTTCTTTCTGCACCTTGCTAATCGTGGTACTCATTAGCACAATGCTCTTATTATTTAGTTAGGCATAAATAGGAAGAAATTAAGGGAATACATTAGGCTAAACCAATAGTCAAATAATTTAAGAGCTGTTCGTTATGCGATTGTCATCACAAATCACTTCTTTTCTTGGCCAGGAGTAGAAAGAAAAACGGAGAAAAGTATAAGTACTTCACAACTAAAGCTAATAACCATGAATATCTCGAAAACGGTAGGCTCCGCGAGAAAAATATATATGACATAACTTGTGTATTTTAACAGGACTTAAATTTTTTGTGGAGTAAGTTTTTGTCTATCTCTTACGGTTTACTAGTTATGCCTAATTAAGCAAAACTCATCCAGAATAAACAGGTCTTCAAAAGCTATTTCCAGAAAATTCAAGATATACATTTTATTTGTTAGGTAAATATGTTTAATATGTTATATTTTAATCAAAATCGTTTGAGCCATTTTTAAGAAAATCAAAACTTTCGAAAAAAAATGTCCATGTAAAGGGTAGTTTGGGGTGGGGGGATTTTCTCAAAATCTTCGTGTCGCATCCCTGGAAGATACTAAACTTAAATACCAAGTTTGGTATTTTAGCTACTTTTCGTTTTCGGGTTCTCGTGTTCACAGACACACGGACACACGGACCTTTTTTGAAAATGCTTTTTTTGGATACAGTGGGTCCTAAAACATGTATTTCCGGTGAAATCTCGGTATCGAATTTTTGGGAGGAATACAATACTTCTCTATCTCTATGTACATTGTACATATGGGGCTAGAGAAAGTTAAAATGTGTTCATTTATCTAGTAGATATACTAAGTAAGAGAAGTATTGGACTTCAACGAAAAAAAAAGTATGTGTTCCATTCACATGGCTTTCTCTACCTCTCTGCAACAAATTATAGTTAAAAACCTTATGCTTCTATTTACTTCATGCTAATCGAGAAAAAATTTAGCACAAATATTCTTATTACTTGATTCCTTGTAAGCAGAAGGGAAATAAGGGAGTAATATAGGCTAAACTAATAATCAAAAGCTGGTTGCTATGTGACAAGTTTCTTTGTTTGCATGTATGGACAGGAGTTGACAAATTCATAGCTGAAAACAAGGAATATGTCATAAACGATCAACTACTCGAAAAAAATGTATATAACATAAATTGTGTGTTTTAATGTGCTCTACATTTTTGGGTATTAAGTTTTTGCCTATATCTTACGGCTTAGCAGTTATGCAAAATTCTGTGAAATTTATCTTGCATAAAGTAGTATTCATAGGTTATTCCCAGAAATTCAAGATATACATTATATTTGTTAGGTGAAAATCTTTAATATACAATATTTTAAACAAAATCGTTAGAGACATAATTAAGAAAACCAAAAATTTCGAAAAAAGTTCCATGTAAAGGGTAGTTGGGGTGGGGGTTTTTTCTTGAAGATTTTCGTGTTGCATCCTTGGAAGATACCAAACTTAAATACCAAGTTTGGTTTTTAACGGTCTTTTCGTTTTTGAGCTATGCTGTCCACAGTCACACACACAAACACACACACAGGGACAGTTTTCTGAAAATGCTTTTATTGGGTTCAGGGAGTCTAAAAACATGTATTTCCGGTGAAATTTTGGGTACAATGCAATACCTTCTCTATAAACTATGTACATAGTTCGTAAAAAGTAAAAAACATTGTTAAAATCATATATCTGTGCGTCTCTGGATATCGTGGGTTCAAGTCCCGTTTTGGGCATCGGTGTTTGTGTTTGTATATGTGTATGTATGAGAAGCAAAAACAGTAATCAAATAGAAAAACAAAAGAAATGTTGAGAAAATAGAAAAAAAAAAAGAAAAGGAATACAATGACGGAGTTCCGACAAGACACCGGAATTGCATTTTTATTACAACAATAAAAAAAATATAAAAAAACGAAATGTACGATAAATACAAGAGTTGGCATTTAAGTTGAGTATCTTCCAAGGATGCGACACGAAGACTTTTCAAGAAAATCACGCCATACTCAACCCCATCACATGAAACAATTTTTAGTGGTGTAATGGTTACCATGCTATCTTCATGGCCAAGCCGTGGCCGAGTGGTCAGACCAGTCTCCTCTCAACTAGACGGCCCGGGTTCGATCCCAAGCGACCACAAGTGAAATTTGTGGTGTACAAAGCGGCGCAGGGGCAGGTTTTCTCCGGGTTCTCCGGTTTCCCACGCCATCTCATTCCACAGGGGCTCTGACCTGCGGTGCCAGAGCTGTAAAAGCGGGCGTTACACACTCCCAAAATAAATGCTATCTTCATATACCCAAGGTGGCGGGTTCAAACCCGGCGGAGGACGATGGATTTTTTCGGGCGTAAAAGGCCTTCGGAAAGGACACGCAAAAGAACCTCAAGCCTGATAGAGAGGCCACTGAGAAAAATTAATCGGACTTTCACGCCCAGTTTAGAATGGGACGGTGTGAACTACAGCAGTTAAAGAGCGTCCATAAATAACACTCCATTTCCATTTTTGGAAACATTTTCCAAAATGTTTATTTTCAAAAATAGCTCTAATGATTTTGAATAAAATATGGTATATTAAATGTATTTACATGAAAAATAAAATGTGAGTCTTGAATTTGCGAGGAATAGCCTCTGAAGACATGTTTATTCTGGATCAATTTTACGGAATTTTGCATGACTGTAAGTAATAGACAAAAACTTACCTAACAGATCTCGTTGAAACACACAATTTATGATATATACGTTTTGTTGGGGAGTGAATCATTTTTGACATATTCCTTGTTATTGGTTTCAGCTTTAAAATCATACGAATTTGTCAATTCCTGTCTATAAAAACAAAGGAACTTCAGTCACATAACAACCAGCTTTTGACTATCACTTTAACTAATGCTACTTCCATAATGCTTCTACTTACAAGGAAGCAAGCAATATGACCATTTCTGCTATTTTTCCTCGATTAAAATGAAGTAAATAGAAGCACAAGCTTTTTAAAAATAATTTGTTGCAGAGATGTGGAGATACTCATGTGAATGGAACACATCAGATTTTTTTGCATATGCTACTCCTTTATTTCCCTTCTGCTTGCAAGGAAGCAAGTAATAAAACTATTTCTGCTAATCTTTTTCTCGATTAGCATGAAGTAAAAACAAGCACAAACTTTTTAACAATAATTTGTTGCAGAGACATAGATGAAGTCAGGTGAATGGCGCACATCTGATTCTTTTATAAAAAATTATTTTCTTTATTCAGAGGTTCTTAAAACATTTTTTTTTTGTAAAATGTCGTTATCGAATCCTTGGATGGAATGTAGTGCTATGTTCGTGATAGAAGAAATAAAATACGTGCTGAAATACTGAAATTTTACTGTTTTTCTGAAAGTTTACATATCCAATTTTGAACATATAATTGGATGGAAAGGAGCAAATTTTCACGTGCACATACACAGTAACATATTCACATGGTTCTATGGCTATCTCTCCTTCCTTTGCTATTTGAAAACCTCATTATACAGTACATTTGCAGTTATTTGAATTGCATGGAAATATCCTTTTGTTATGTTTACTTTGTCAACTACCTTTCACCAGCGCACACAGATTTCTCACAGAGATAACTCCATTTTTGGAAAATCAAATTCAATGGGAAGTATTTCTAGCGCATAAGAGACTTCGAAAGTTAATCAAATCACAGCAACTCACGGAAATTCTTTCTAAACCGCAGGAATGGCAAAAATATGAGCTAGAAGAAAAATCTGATGTATTACATTCACATGGCTTTCTCTACATCTCTGCAACAAATTATTGTTAAAAAGCTTATGCTTCTATTCACTTCAATCTAATGTAAAAAAAAATTAGCAGAAATAGTCTTATTACTTGCTTCTGTGTAAGTAGAAGCGGAATAAAGGAGTACCATAGGTTAAACTGATAGCCAAAAGTTCTGACTGAAGTTCCTTTGTATGGACAGGAATTGACAAATTCCTGCATGAGAAAAGTATACGTTTTTCAAAGCTGAAACAAAAATCAAGGAATATCTTTAAAACGATCAATTCTAGAAACAAAATGTATATAACATAAATTGTGTGTTATAATGTGCTCTACAGTTTTTGTGTGGTAAGTTTCTGTCCATCTCTTATAGTTTAGCAGTTATGCTAAATTCCGTAAAATTCATCCAGAATAAAGTAGTCTTCAGAGGCAATTCCCAGAAAATTCAAAAGATATATTTTATTTGTCAGGTAAATATCTTTAATATACGAAATTTAATGAAAATCGCTAGCGCCATTTTTGAGAAAATCAAAGATTTCTAAATTTTTGCTATGTGAAGTGTAGTTTGGGGTAGTGGAATTGTTCTCAAAATCTTCGTGTCGCATCCCTGGAAGATACTAAACTTAAATACCTAGTTTGGTATTTTACCGACTTTTCGTTTTTCAGTTATCGTGTTCACAGATATGCAGACACACACATAGGACCTTTTTCTAAATCCTAGATACAGGGCACCCTAAAACGTCTATTTCCGGTCAATTCTCAGTATCGAATTTTTGGGGTGGAATGCAATACCTTCTCTATATACTATGTATACTTAGTATGTGTAGAGAAAGTAAACATGTTTAATTATAGGTACCTACTTAATTCACATTTATTTAGAAATGATGTTTGTTTGTTTATGTTTTACTTTCTCTAACACGTGTGTAAATACAGTGTACATTAAACTTGAGAACGGATTGCATTCCATCCAAAAAAGGGTACCTTTTGGATTGGTAAGTGAGGGGGGAATTGAATACAATTAAACAAAGGCCCTTCCTCCCAAAAAAAAAAAATGTGTGTGTGGAGGGGGGGGGCAGCACAGCTCAAAAGCGAAAATTCGGTTAAATACCAAACTTGGTTTTTAAGTTGAGTATCTTCCAAGGATGCGTCACAAAGATTTTCAAGGAAATCCTTCCACCCCAAAACTACCCCTTATATCGAAACGTTTTTTAAAATGTTGTTTTTCTAAAAAGAATTATTTTGATTAAAATATCATATATTAAAGATATTTACATCACAAATAATATGTATATGTTGAATTTTCTAGGAATACTACTTTACTCTGAACATATATATATATATATATATATATATATATATATATATATAACATTAATTATAATAAGAACTGAAGCTTTCTTGGTGACGTGTTAATTCAAAATCTTCTCGGGCTTCTAGCCAGGTAAAAACTTGGCTTGACACCAACGTTTCGAAGAAGTGCATCTTCCTCGTCTTCAGGGTGAACTTATCTAGAATAGGAAGACATCTTTCTTTTGTTTGCTTCTGGCAAGCAAAGAGATGGAATTTCAAATGTTTCACATAGCAACCGACTTTTAAAGGACTTGACTATCACATTGACCCGTACATTTTCTTACTTCCGTTCTAGTTACAAGGAAGCAAATAATAAAACTAATTCTGCTTATGTTTATTTTAATTAGTATGATCAAGATAAATAATTATTCTTTTAAATAAAAGGTTTGTTTGCGGAAAAGCTAGAGAAAGCCATGTGAATGGAACACATCACATTTTTTAAATGTTTTATATTCAAGGATCCTTAAGGCATAAGGATCTCAGCATCGAATTCTTGAATGGTGTGCAATATCACCTATACGACATAGAGAAGGCAAAAGAACACGGAAATTCGTTCTGTAGTCGAAATAAACAATTTCCAAATGACTAAATCTGATATCCTAAATATTCTGTTTCTGCTGTTCCTTAGGGAATAGCGTTAGTAAAGAGACTGTATGCTTTTAAACTCCCCATGAACTTCAAAAGTACATTTTCGGTGAGCTATTAAACTCGGTCAGATTTCATAATTAAAGGTATTTCGAGCATAGGTCGTGGATTCCCGGTTCTGAAAGGGAAACGCGGCAATGTCTCACTTTCAGCTCTCTAAGTTCTTTGTTCAGACGGCGTATTAACGTTATTGAGCTTCTGGATGACTTCGGAAACTTTTAATTGTCTTCCATTTTGTGTTTTTCTCTCGTTTTCGTATGTAAAAGTTTCAGAAATTGTGAATAGGACTTTAATAAGGATCTCCTTCAGTCTCCCACAGACAAACCTCATGTAAGAACTCGGGTAAAACCGCTATTTTTCATAAAATACAAGACGTTTTTTAGACATTACAAATGGATAAAAGCTGTCAGAGTGCTTCAAATGAAACGAAATGACGTCATGGTAATGTGTTGACTTCTTACGGAAGGGACCGGGGACGTGTAGCACTGATGAAAGTCACTGAATCGTGAGTTCGAGCACATGACTTTCTCTACGTCTCTGCAACAAATTATTGTTAAAATGCTAATGCTTCAATTTACTTCATGCTAGTCGAGAAGACATTAGCAGAAATAGTCTTATTACTTGCTTCCTTGTAAGTGGAAGCGAAACAAGGGAGTACCATAGGTTAACGTGATAGTTAAAAGCTGGCTGCTATGTCACTGAAGTTCCTATGTTTGTATGGACAGGAGTTGACAAATTCCTGTATGAGAAAAGTATAAGTTTTTACAAGCTGAAACAAAAAACAAGGAATATCTAAAAAAAAAAAAAAAAAAAAAAAAAAAAACGATCAACTCGACGAAAAAACTATATATAGCATAAATTGTGAGTTTTAAAGTGCTCTATATTTTTATGTGGTAAGTTTTTGTCCATCTCTTACAGTTTAGCAGTTATGCAAAATTCCGTAAAATTCCATGAGATAAAGTAGTCTTTAGAGGCTATTCCCAGAAAATTCAAGATATACATTTAATTTGTCAGGTAAATATCTTTAATATACGATATTTTAATCAAAATTGTTAGAGCCATTTTTAAGAAAATCAACATTTTCGAAAAAAGCTCCATGTAAAGGGTAGTTGGGGGTGGGGGAATTCTCTTCAAAATCTTCGTGTCGCATCCTTGGAAGATATGAAACCTAAATACCAAGTTTGGTTTTTAACGGACTTTTCGTTTTTGAGCTAAGCTGCCCACAGACACACACATATACACACAGACACACGCACACACGGACATTATTCTAAAAATGCTTTTTTTTTTTAATTAGGGTGTCCTAAACCATATTTCCGGTGAAATTTCAGGAATCAAATTTTTATTGGAATGCAATACCTTTTCTATACTCTATGTATATGGTACGTATAGAGAAAGTAAAAATGTTAGAAAGTCTTATGTGTAAATCCGAGTGAGTGTTTGTGTTAGCTCAAAAAGAAAAGCCAGTTAATAATAATAAAACGGAGCATCTTCCGAGGATATCTACGATGCAAAAGTTTTCGAGAATATGACCACCTCAAACTATCCTTTACATGGTATGTTTCATTTTTTATTTTCTCAAAAATATCTATAACGATTCCCGTATATTAAAATATTTTACTTAACATAAAACGTATTTCCTGAATTTTTCTTGGGAATGGCCTCCGAAGTGCTCTCCATTCTGAATGACTTTTGCATAACTGGTAAAACATAAGAGAGAGAAGAGACAAAAACATACCACACAAAAAAAGTAGATCCGACAAGTATACAGACACCCATATATATATATATATAATCTTTGTGTGGTAAGTTTTTTACTCCTAGCCTTGATAAGAGAACTGAATTTCAGTTTTATTACATAGAAGCCAACTTTTAAATATTTGACTATCACTTTAGCCTAGTGTAATCCCTTATTTATTTTTGTACAGTACAGTTTTTGTTTACCAGTTATGTAAATGTCATTAAAATGCATGTAAATATATTTAATATTACATCCATTTATGAAAAAATAAGAAAATTCGAAAAATGTTCCATCATTTATCTTGGGGTGGAGGGACTTCCTTAAAAATCTTCGTGTCGCTCCTTGCAAAGTACTTTAATTAATTATCAAGTTTGGTATTTAATCGAGTTTTTGTTTTTGAGTTATCATATTCACAGGCACACGGACCGTAATCTAAAAATTATCTTTTTGGATTCAGGGATCTCAAAACATATATTTTAGCAGAAATCTGAACATATAATTTGGACGGACTGCAATACCTTCTCTATACACTATGTACGTGTAGAGAAAGTAAAAATCGTTAGACATATTTTTTAAGAAAAATCGAGTTATTTTCTTTTTGCAGTATTTTTCAGGAACTAAAGAACTGCCTTCCTTGAATAACCTCGTTATTAAATAAGGGCTTGCAAAGATTTTAGCGGAAGTTTTCTAGTATCTGATACAATACTATACTAGAATTTCTGATTAATTTTTGAACCGAGCAAAGTTGCATGTACAACTTCTTTTCAAAGTTCCCTCTTACTTTATAAAGTCAATAGAAGAAAAGTTTTATGGCGAAAGACTGTCCCCGTTTTATTCTTCCATTCATTGCTTCGTACCGATGAAGAAACGTAAAATCCTATAAACGATGCATTCTGTTTTCGAATCTGTCTTTCTCTACACCAACTATGTATTTAGTGTATATAGAAGGTATTCTAATGCAGCCAAAAATTCGATATCGAGATTTCACCGGAAATACATCTTTTGGGACCCCCCCGAATCAAAAAAAATTAGAGAAAGGTGCGTGTGGGTGTGAACAGCATAGCTCAAAAATGAAATGAAAACATCCCAAACTTGGTATCTTCCAAGGATGCGACACGAAGACTTTCAAGAAGGTGCCCCCACCCCCAACTACCCTTTACATTGAAAATGTTTTGAAATTTTTTTATTGTATCAAAAATATGTCTAACGATTTTGATTAAAGTATCGTATGTTTAAGATATTTTTATGACAAACAAAATATATATTTTGAATTTTCTGGGAATAGCCTCTGAAAACTTTTTTATAATGGATGACTTTTGTATAACTGCCAAACTGTAAGACTTATACAAAAACTTACTACACAAAAAAAAAGTAGAGTACATTAAAACACGCAATTTGTGTTATATATATTTTTTCTTTCGTGGTGTTGGTCGTTTTTGAGATACTCCTTGTTTTTGGTTTCAGCTTTAAAAGGTCATGTGACTGGAACACATCAGATTTTTTGAAAGAAGGTCCGTGTGTCTATCTATGTTTGTGTGTGTTATGGGCAGCATAGCTCAAAAACGAAAAGTCGGTTAAATACCAAACTTGGTATTTAAAATGAGTGGTTTTCAAGGATGCGATACGAAGATTTTCAAGAAAATTCCCCCTACCCCAACTGCCCTTTACATGGAACATTTTTCGAAAAACTTTTCGATTTTTTCAAAAACTGCTCAAACGATTTTGATTAAAATACCTTATGTATAAGATACTTTTATGACAAAGGAAATGTATAATTTGAATTTTCTGGGAATGGCATCTGAAGACCTCTTCATTTTGGATGACTTTTATATAACAGAACTTACTCACAAAAAATGTAGATCTCATTAAAACACACAATTTATGTCATATTTATTCATTTATTGCAGCGATAACTGTTTTCGAGATATTCCGGACTATATTGTTTTCAATTTGAAGCCACTTAAACGTTTCTCGAACAGGAAGAAATCTTTCTTCTCGTTACTCGTTTGTTTACTCCTGACAAGTAGAGAGATTGGAATTTAAATTGTTTCACGAGACGACCAGCTTTTAAAGCATGACACTATCGCTTTAGCCATTACATTTTCTTATCTTCCTTCTACTTATAAGGAAGCTAGTAATAAGACTAATTATGCTTATGTTTATCTTGATAACATGATGCAGATAAAAGATTGATGTTTTGGATAAAAAGTTTGTTTACCGAACAGCTAGAGGACATCATGTGAATGGGACACATTAAATTTTTCGCTTCTATTTCCAAGGAACCAGGTAATGTTTGCTCTTGTTTCTCTCGATTATCACAAAGTAAATAGAAAAATAAGATTTTAAGCAATAATTTTTTACGGAGAAAGTCATGTGAATGAAACACATCAGATTTTTTGTTTGTGTAATTCACTTTTAAAGGTTGTCTCCTTAGCGCGGTGGTAGCGCAGCTGCTTACCAAGCGGAAGACCTGGGTTCGATTCCCAGTACTGGCGTGGGGATTTTTACCCCACTGGAAAAAATCCCCCGGGGTGCACTCAGCCTCGTAAAGTTCGTAAAGTCCCTGGGGGGCCAATTGAGGAGCTACTTGGAGAAGTAGCGGCTCCAGGTCATGAGAACCGCATTAACTGGCCGGGAGGGGCTCGAGGCGCTGACCACGTCTCACCCTCCAATTCTGCACCCCATCCATGACGTCTGTAGTGGACCGAGATGGGGGAGGCAGCGGCCGGGCGGTAGGCCAAGGTTCCCCGAGAGCTGTCGTGCCATGGACTTATGTTAATTCACTTTTAATGGGTAAGCTGATTCCAAAATTTACCAAGTGAGATGTCTCAGAGCAATGTTGCCTGATCTTCCGATTATTTTTGTTTTTGTGGCTTAACGTCCATTAACCTGTTTGGCCACATCGGATGATGAATGAAATGGTGAAATGATGCTCAAATGATCACGGGGGATCTTAAAGTTACTTGACATTCTCTTATCTGGGTAACTCACCCTAAACAAGATTCAAACTCGCGACCTGTTGAATGTGAGACTGACACTAACTCCCACACAGCGCAGACGGGCTCTTCCGATTTGTCACATGATTTTCGAGCTTTAGGTGCATTATCGTAAATTCGGATTTTCATTCTAAATCTTCTGGTTTTAATTGTATTTTCCCTTATAAATTAGTTTTTATTTCAATTTAATTTTTAACGTAAATCAATTGTTAAATGTAAAACAAATATTTTATTCAAATTAAATATAATATGAAAGATCTTTTAAAAGTGTCTGCAAACTTTAAAACGTTATAAATATTATAACATCTGAGAAAGGTACATTAAAAGCAAAAGAAGCCAACTGAGCAAACAACGGGGTTTTATAGAACATTGGGAAGATGTCATTCGTGCTTTTGTTCAACGTACACCATTCTTTCTACAATGCTACTCATTTTGCAGATGATAATTTGGAATACTAGCAATTTCTTGCGAGAGAGCATCTGTCAGTTGCTATCGGGTTGTTGGACTTGTCAGGAAAATGTTCTTTAAGGTGACCCTACAACCAAAAATCGTTGGGATTTAGATCTGGAGACCTCGGAGGTAGTTTGTTGGAACTTTACAAATGCAATATAGGCCTGCTCCTAAATTTTGAAGGCTTTTAAATTTTCTCAGACCTTCAGAAAAAGTCTTCTTGCTTTCGAATAGAATTAAATCAGTTGTACACTTATCATTTAGTGATAGAGTCATGATTTATAAGTGCATGCATTGACACCAGCCTTTCAAAGGTATAAATCATCTTCTAGCCAGGTAAGTACATGCATTGACTCTAACGTTTCTAAAATGTTCATTATCTTCTAGCCAGGTAAATACGTGCATTGAGTCTAACGTTTCGAATATGTGCATCATCTTCTAGCCAGGTAAATACGTGCATTGAGTCTAACGTTTCGAATATGTGCATCATCTTCTAGTTAAATACATTCATTGATTCCAAAGTTTTGAAGATATGCATCATCTTCTAGTTAAATACATTCATTGATTCCAAAGTTTTGAAGATATGTATCATCTTCTAGTTAAATGCATTCGTTGATTCCAAAGTTTTGAAGATATGCATCATTTTCTAGGTAAATACTTTCATTGATTCCAAAGTTTTGAAGATATGCATCATTTTCTAGGTAAATACTTTCATTGATTCCAAAGTTTTGAAGATATGCATCTTTTTCTAGGTAAATGCATTCATTGATTCCAAAGTTTTGAAGATATGCATCATCTTCTAATTAAATGCATTCATTGATTCCAAAGTTTTGAAGATATGCATCATTTTCTAGGTAAATACTTTCATTGATTCCAAAGTTTTGAAGATATGCATCATTTTCTAGGTAAATACTTTCATTGATTCCAAAGTTTTGAAGACATGCATCATTTTCTAGGTAAATGCATTCATTGATTCCAAAGTTTTGAAGACATGCATCATTTTCTAGGTAAATACATTCATGGATTCCAAAGTTTTGAAGATGTGCATCATTTTCTAGGTAAATACATTCATGGATTCCAAAGTTTTGAAGAAATGCATCATTTTCTAGGTAAATACATTCATGGATTCCAAAGTTTTGAACATATGCATCATTGTCTAGGTAAATGCATTCATTGATTCCAAAGTTTTGAAGATATGCATCATTTTCTAGGTAAATACATTCATCGATTCCAAAGTTTTGAAGATAGGCATCATTTTCTAGGTAAATGCATTCACTGACTCCAGCGTTTCGAAGATGTACATCATCTTCGTCTTCAGAGTTCACTAACAAAGTTTAAGTTAGGAGTCGCGTATTTAAAGTGCCACAATAAAGTTAGCATCTGACTGGTTCACAAGATATTTTTAGCCGAACAGCAATTGATATTTATTGAAGATTTATTTGGAGACGAAGATGATGCACATTTTATCGGAGAGCCCTCGTTAGACTCTTGAGGATTATAATCGCAGAAACAGCTGCTTCAAGCGATACTGGTTTTCCCGCAAGGCTTGCGGGCATCCCCGGTAACCAAGGAGCAACTCCACCAGCTGCTACAATCCTTCTAAGGGCCAGTTGTACGAACTCGGAATAAACCTCTGTTAGACGTTTTTCCATGGTTATGTGCTAAATTGTGTTGTACAACGGAATAGAGACTATCAAGGGAATAAACATGGAATAACTTATGTCCGATAAATGAACACTACACAACTTGGTGGTTATAAGATAAATGTGACAAGAAGATAGTTAAAATAAAGTTATATTTATAAAACAGTAAAATCTACCTACAATATTATGATCAATATTTTTATGGAAACAATTAAATTTAATCCAACCTAAGATAAATATAAAATAGTGTAGTGCAGCACTTCACCAGCACAATGCATAGCGTTATAAAGAGTGAGGTTACGTTTTACTGACGTAATACAAAGGATAGGTTACTTCTAGGGCAATATGCTTCAAAGCGTAAGATAGCCACAAGTGTTAATGTTAGCGACATTCTGTACTGTATTCAGATTTTGGAGGTTATGTGCAAGTTTAAAAACGATACCACTACAAGCTTTGTGATGCAGGGAGGAGATGCCCAGATTAAAAGATGCTTTCAGAGCTCGTAAATCTAAATATATTATTTTACAATAAATTCATAATTTTTCGTATTATATGCTGTAGATTTAATACATTAGAGACAATTTTGATTGAATAGAGAATACCTTCCACTAAGTGCGATCTGTAATGGGAACGGTTTAATGTACTATTCGACATAACTACTGATATTTCTGTTTGTTAATAATACCTGTATAGCAAATTGTTTTTGTACTTATCTTGGTGCAACGATTCAATTATATATATCTTAAGTTGATAGTGCTATTGGCAACATTAAAATGTAAGTTTCAAAATTCACTTACTAAGTGTTTTAATGAATAAAATACAGAAACCAGGCTAGTACGTTAGCTGTTTTGAGTATAGAAACGGAAAGATGTCATATATCAGCACAAGATGCAACTTTGCACATAAGGTTTCATTTCCATACTCCTAACCTATCGCAAGAAGTCACAGTATACATATGTTATGTTCTGTAAAGTGTACAGCAATTCTACTTCCGAACACGCTTGTGAACATGCATAATTATTTCATAGTACCGTAAGCAGTTAAAATAAGAAATAATACATAGTTTAGGAACAGATGATTGTGAAATAATGCAAATTTTCAACAAAATAAAGCAGTAATTACGTATCAAGCTGGCCATGAATGACTCGCAACATAGCCAACATTAGTTTTAAATCTACAAACAGTCGAATAGATATCTAAGGGATAAAATTGCATCGTACAACTCGTCACCACATTTATACCGTGAGTTGGGTATTCCAAGAATAACTATTCCAGGATGTATTCCGAGTTCGTACAACCTGGCATAAGAGTTGCTTGGGCTTCAAAATTTCAACCCTCAAAAAATCCTATGTGTTCCATTCACATGACTTTCTCTACATTTCTACAACAAATTATTGTTAAAAAGCGTATGCCTTCTAATCGAGAAATATTCTTATTATTTGCTTCCTTGTAAGTAGAAGCGAAAAGCCTTATTTACACCCACCATCCTGCAAACCTCACATACCCGTCAGTACGTGGTTAAATTCTAGCAAGAATGGGTAAACGCTTACCACACCTTTGGGCTGTCCTCGGTCTGCCAACTGCGAGCACATCTTTGAAACGTTAGATTCAATCCATGTATTTACCTGGCTAGAAGCTCGAGAACATTAAGAATTGATTTAACTTCTTCATTTGCAAAATAAATACGGAATCTATTTGTCTGCTTTGTTCAGAAACGTTCCTTGATGACCTGTATGCAGCTGAGGTCAGGAGACTTGCGTGCGTGACTCGAGGTCAACCGGAAGTCACGCTCGTTGAGTTCTGTTGTGACCCTGCGAGGTCGAAACCCCATTCGTTTGGATTTCCTGCTATATATGGGGGGGGGGAATTCTGATGTGTTCCATTCACATGACTTTCTCTACATCTCCGCAACAAATTATTATTAAAAATCTTGTGCTTCCATTTATATTATTACTTATTACTTGCTTCCTTGTAGGTAGATAGGAAATAAGGCAGTACCATAGGGTAAAGCTATAGTCAAAAGCTGGTTGCTATGTGACTGAAGTTACATTGTTTGTATGGACAGGATTTGACAAATTCCTTAATGAGAAAAGAATACATTTTTAAAGCTGAAACTAGAAACAGGAATTTCTCAAAAACGATCAACTACACGAAAAACATGCATATAGAATAAATTGTGTGTTTTAATATGCTCTACATTTTTGTTTGGTAAGTTTTTGTCCATCTCTTACGGTTTAGCTGTCCGTAAAATTCATCCAGAATAAAGTAGTCTTCAGGGGCTATTCCCAGAAAATTCAAGATATACATTTCATTTGTCATGTAAATATATTTAATATGCAATATTTTAACCAAAATCGTTAGAGCGATAAAGAAAATCAGCAGTTTCGAAAAAAAGCTCATCGTGTCGCATTCTTGGGAGATATTTCCATGGCACGACAGCTCACGTGGCGGCAAGATTTTTTGAAGCGGGTATTGCAAAGCTTGTGCACCGATACAATAAATGGCTCAATCTTTTCGGTGATTATGTTGAAAAGTAACCATAAGTGTACAGAACTTTTAGTAATTAAATAATTGTTTTCTATGAAATTGTCTTTTATTTAAAGACTATTGGAGGTTGAAAAAAAAGCTGCCCTCGTAATTAGTAGAGAAAGTAAGAAAATACTTACGATTTTTTGACCGAGTGTAATCAAAGTTTCATTCCCAGTTCCCCTTAAAATGAAAGGGTGAAACAGCGCGAAAAACTTAACTTCTTTGCGTGATGTAACGAGGGCCATTTACCACTTCAACTAATTTGCATTGTTGTGCACGATGGTGGCGTGATTCCTTTCCTGTGTTTACTCGCAGCAGTAATGAGCGCGCTACTTTGTTAGCGACATAATTATTGAGCAGCGGAACTTCAAGTGGAACTTAAAAACAAACTCATTATTGGATCCTTTATGCACTACCTCATAATATAAGTGCATACGTGCACCTGATAATTGCATTTGTTAGCATTTCCGTTCTATTTAGTTCACTTTCGTTTAATGCATAGAAGAAAGGAGGAAAGAGAAGTAAATACAAGTTTAATTGTGGCAACTGTTTATTTACAACAGTTGCAAGAGAGAGAGGTATATACAGGGGGCGCAGGATCGAAGCCTCCCGTACCCAGGTAAACTTGACAGGTAATAACTCCCAAGTCTCCCCGAAACCGGTGTAATTAGCTAGCAGGTGGGGTGGAATGGGTATGCCTAATTTTTTCCTTGATTTCTTTCAGTGTACTTCAAATTAGTTAACATGTTTTTCGACGAGACTGGAATCACGGACAGTAAGGAGGTCGTCTCCTTAGCGCGGTAGTAGCGCAGCGGGAGACTTGGGTTCGATCCCCAGTACCGGCGTGGGGATTTTTCCCCCGCTGGGAGACCTGGCCCGGGTTGCACTCAGCCTCGTAAGGTCCCTGGGGGGCCATGAGGACCGCATTAACCGGCCGAGGGGCTCGAGGCGCTGACCACGTCTCGCCCTCCAATACTGCACCCCATCCAAGACGTCTGTAGTGGACCGAGATGGGGTACGCAGCGGCCGGGCGGTAGGCCAAGGTTCCCCGAGCTGTCGTGCCATGGAGTTAAGTTCAGGACAGTAAGGAAAAGTCTACTTCGGAACGGTTACACTTTCGGATTCCAGAAGTGTTTAAAAAGTGGGGTAGCGCGATGGACGTGCAATGTTAAAAGGTGTAAAAGTTTTATTAAAACCTTTTCCATTGAAGAAATAGATTGTTCTAGATATTGAAGCGTGACAAAATTCAGAGACAGAAAGTACTTTGTGATCTGAAGAGAAAAGCTACGGAACATATATGTAAAAGGCCATCAAAACTAATATAATAATCAAATATTACAAACACCAAACTGCAACTGTCACCTGTTTCGACTGGGAGACTACCTGCTTTCGGGAGGCTTGGGGGCTTTTTAATTAGGGACCTTTAAGGGTCCGGGAGGCTTCAGTGCTATTTTTCAGTCCGCCGAAGGCTTTGATACCGCACTCTATACAGAATGGGATGTAAATAAGTCCAAAAATTTCTATCACCCTTTGAGGAAAATCTGATGATTCAGTATTTGCAGTTCTTTTCTTTATTTTCTAAAGTCTTACAATGCCATAGCCGGGATTTCAACCACGGATCTCCCGGTCGCTCTAACCACTGAGCTACTATGGCAGCATGCCGGCACGAAATTAAATTCCTCAACTGACACACATGTTTCCCGGTAAACATCACCCTTGGTACCTAAGTACTTTCTCTACATGTACTATGTGTATAGTGTATAATGTATTTTTTTTTTTTTTTTTTTTTTTTTTTTTTTTTTTTTTTTTTTTTTTTTTTTTTTTTAGAGTGAACTATTTTCAAGATGTTCCGGATTATTGTTTTTAAATTTAAAGTCACCTAAACTTTTCTCAAACGGGAAGAATCTTTCTTTTGTATTTTATCTGTTTACTCCTGTCAGACAAATGGAATGGAATTTAAACTATTTCACATAGCTTTTCAAGAATCGACTATCGCTTTAGCCACTGTATTCCTTTATTATCTTTCTACTTACAAGGAAGTAATAGCAAGATTATTTCTACTTATGTTTATCTTGATTAGCATAATTTAGATAAAATATAATCTTTTGAATAAAAGGTTTGTTTGCCGAACAGCTAGAGAACATCATGTGAATGGAACACAACAGAACTTTTTTTCTTCTACTTACCAGCAACCAAGTAATAAGTATAATTTCTGCTAAAGTTTATATCGATTATCATGAAGTAGATAGAAGTATAAGCTTTTTAACAATAGTTTGTTACAGAGATGTATAGAAAGTCATGTGAATGGAACACATCCGTTTTTACTTTCTCTATAGGACTATGTACATAGTGTATAGAGAATGTATTGCACTCCACCAAAAATTTCGATACAGAGATTTCAATGGAAATATATGTTTTAGGATCCCCTTTATCTAAAAAAAAAGCATTTTCGGAAAAAGGTCCGTGTGTGTGTGTGTGTGTGTGTGTGTGTCCGTGTGTCTGTGAACACGATAACTCAAAAACGAAAAGTCGGTAAAATACCAAACTTGGTATTTAGGTTTAGTATCTTCCAGGGATGCGACACTAAGATTTTGAGAAAAATCCCCCCACACCCAACTACCCTTTACATGGAAATTTTTTCGAAAATTTTGATTTTCTCAAAAATGGCTCTGACGATTTTGATTAAAATTTCGTATATTAAAGATATTTACCTGACAAATAAAATGTATATCTTGAATTTTCTGGTAATAGCCTCTGAAGAGTAGTTTATTCAGGATGAATTTTACTAAATTTTGAATAACTTCTAAACCGTAAGAGGTGGACAAAAACTTACTCCACAAAATATATATAGCACGTTAAAACACACAATTTATGTTATATACATTTTTTTCGTGGTGTTCGTCGTTTTTGTGACATTCCTTTATTTCGGTTTCTGCTATGAAAAATTTCTCATACAGGAATTTGTTAATTGCTGTCCATACAAACAAAGGAACTTCAGCGACATAACAACCAGCTTTTGATTATCACTTTAACCTATGGTACTCCCTTATTTCACCTCTACTTACAAGGAAGCAAGTGTTATGGCTATTTCTGCTAATGTTTTACTGATTAGCATGAAGTTAATAGAAGTATAAGTTTTTTAAGAATAATTTGTGCACGGATATAGAGAAAGTCATGTGAATGGTACACATCAGATTTTTTTTAGTTGGAATCAAATATCTGCTCTATATGCTATGCACAGTGTATGTATCTGCTGGAGTACCTTTGCTAATTTTTATACCGATTAAAACAAATCAGATAAAGGATAAACTTGTGTAAGAACATTTTGTACAAGAGAAGGTTATGTGAAAGTAACACATTAAGTTTTTTTTTATGTACATGGCGTTATCAGAAGTAAGATAATGCATTTTGTGTTAAGGGTTTGAAAGGAACCGTTTAAATTTACGAAGCACTTCACGGAGGATGGGATGGTAGATGCTTGATAAAGGGAAAGTGTTCAGAACAGAGCTTAATTAAGAGTGGTATAGAGCGGTAGAATGTGGGACAGGCCATCATTATCGATTTAAGCTATCACTCGAGGCATTCAGCCATCGCACAGGAAAACAGCGACATAAATGTGAGCACCCTTGTATAGGTACTAACCCTCAGCTCTGTTTGGATATTATCGTGACAATTCAGCTCAAATATTAGAGCGCCAATGGAATGACCGAGATTAGGAATGTCAACCAATCGCGGCCATCAGACTGGAATGGAAACATGTTATCGCAGCTGATGTTCATTTCTTTGAAATCTTGTCGCAGCTGACGGCAAGTTTGCAGATTCTATTTACGTTTTAGACTAAGACTCTTTCCTGAGCCTTTCCTATTGGTTACGGAGACAATATGGCTACAGGACAGGTGAACGACAGGTTTCGAGATTTCGTCGAGGTTAGGTTACGTTTGGTTAGGTGTATGTAAATGAACTGGATCGAAATAAGGGGTAAAATGGACTTTCTAAAAGTCGGTTCTGCTTTCCAATGCGAAATGACAATCTTCCGTTCGTTCTGTCTGCATGGGCAGCCATCTTGTCAATCGACCAGTTGCAGACTCAAATCTAAAACTGAACTGTAATCTGTATTGTCGCCCCTGACGTTCGTATGTTTAACCTCCTGTCTTGGTTATTGGTGACAAGATGACAATCCAAGTAGCCAACCTTCACTCTTAATAGCTGTCAGTTTCACAATTATCCTTTCAGTTAATTCAGTTAAAATGTTTATTTAAAGTTTTATCCAGTTCATAATGCTTTAGTTCAAAAAAGGTGTGAAAATGACTATTATTTGTAATTCTAATGGATGAGATGATTGGAATAACCTCAAATAAAATAACGTTTGCTTCCATTTCATATATTAGTTATTAAAAGCTGAAATAAAATAGCTGTTCCCTATTTCTATTGTTGCTATTGATATTCGTACATTGGTTATAGATATAGTCGGCTATCATAATTCAGGAGGCAGTGAAAAAAGAAAGAAAAATCGGTAAATACACATGGTCGAATTCATTATATAATATTTGAGAACTAATATAAGTATTACAATCATAACCTGATAAAATCTCCCTTCCTGTATATTATAGATTACAAATAGTCTATTTCGCTGAATCTCTTAGAACAATTAACTCCCGTCGCTTCGCTCCGGTCGCGTATTATCGACAAGATGTAAACGCTCGGGGTATTATGAAAATGTTCGTGACGCATCATTGGAAGATACTAAACTTAAATAGCAAGTTTGGTATTTAACAGGCTTTTCGTTTTTAGCTATGCTATACATACACACACTGACCTTTTCCTAAAAATGAATTTATTTTTTTTTTATTCAGGGGTCTCAAAACATTTCGCATATCTTGGAAGTACATTCCCTTCTACTTATTATGTACATGTACACATGTGTCAGAAAAAGTAAAAATGCTCTGTTTTCCTTTCACATGACTTTCTCTAACTATCGTATAACAAACTATTCTTAAAAAGCGCATTCTTCTATCTGCTTCATACAAACCAAAATAAACATTAACAGAAGTGGTCTTATACATATTTTCTATGTCATACAAAGTCATATGTATGTCATAGACATGTGGTATTTTAATCAGTATTAATAGAGCCCTTGTTTAAAAAATAAAACTATTTGTAGAGGATAGTTGGGGTGGGGGGAGTCTTTGGACAATTTAGCTCAACTATTAAAGCGCCAACGTAACACCCGAGATTAGGAAATTTCAACCAATCGTGGTCATCTGACTGTAGACATTTTATATCGGTTGATGCTCATTTCTTTGAAATCTTGTCGCACCTGACGTTCGTTTGTTTAATCTCCTGTCTTGCTTATTGGTAACAAGGTGACAATCCAGGCAGCCAACCTTCACTTTTAATAACTATCACTTCCACAACTGTACTTTCAATTAATTCAGCTACAATGTTTATTTATAGTTTTATCTAGCTCATAATGCATATAGTTCATAAAAAGAGTGAAAATGATCATTATTTGCATTTCTAACGTATCAGATGATTGGAATAACCTCAAATAAAATAACGTTTGTTTCCATTTCATGTATTGGTAATTAAAAGCTGAAATAAAATATTTCCCTATTACTTTCTCTATACGTGCTATGTACATCGTGTATAGAGAAGGTATTGTATTGCACCCAAAAATTCTTACCGAGATATCACCGGAAATACATGTTTTGAGACCTCCTGAATAAAAAAAAAAGCATTTTTAGACAAATGTCCGTGTGTCTGTCTGTCTGTCTGTCTGTGTGTGTGTCTGTAGGCAGCATAGCTCAAAAACGAAAAGCCGTTAAGTTTGGTATTTAAGTTTGGTATGCGACACGAAGATTTTCAAGAAAATCCCCCCACTCCCAACTACCTTTTACATGGAACTTTTTTCGGAAATCTTGATTTTATAAAAAATGGCTCTAACGGTTTGATTAAAATATCGTACATTAAAGATATTTACCTGACAAATAAAGTGTATATCTTTAATTTTCTGGGAATAGCCTCTGAAGAGTACTTTATTCTGGATGAATTTTGCCTAACTACTAAACAGTAAGAGATGGACAAAATCTTAACACACAAAAAATGTAGAACACGTTAAAACACACAATTTATGTTATATATTTTTTTTTCGTGGAGTTGATCATTTTTTAGGTATTCCTTCTTTTTGGTTTCAGCTTTGAAAAACTTACTTTTCTGATACAGGAATTTACCAACTCGTGTCCATACAAACAAAGGAACTTCAGTCACATAGCAACCAGCTTTTGGCTTTCACTTGAACCTATGGTACTCCCTTATTTCGCTTCTACTTACAACAAAGCAAGAAATAATACTATTTCTGCTAATTTTTCTCGATTAGCATGAAATAAATAAAAGAATAAGCTTATTAACAGTAATTTGTTACAGAGATATAGAGAAAGTCATGTGAATGGAACACATCACATTTTTTATTGTTGCTTTGATATTGGCATATTGGGTGTAGTCACGGTCAGCTTTGTCATAATTCAGGAGGCGTTGAAGAAAGAAAAAAAGAAAAAAACATTCGGTAAATAAATTTGTTCGAATGCGTCATTTATCATTTGATAACTAATGTAAGTTTTACAACCATAACCTGATAAAATCTCCCTTCCTATATTATAAATTATTAATAGTGTATTTCGCTGAATTGTCTTATCAAATACAACTCGTGTTTTCATCTCTTAAGACAACTGACTCCCGTCGCTTCGCTCCGGTCGTGAATTATCAATAAGATGAAAACACTCCTGGTATCACTTATGATTGTCTCTCTCAAAAACAAAATTTTATACAGTTTATGCTAAAAGTAGGTCTTTTACCAGATTTCATAGTGTTAAAAGTAGAACATTCTGTCACTCAGTGTTATAAACCGTTAACATTCCAATGTCACTAAATTTGGTTTCTGCATCCTCGGCGTCATTCTAGTAGACAATGACTCCGAAAGCTCGTATCGATCCATAAAATAGCGGCTGATTTGAATGTCATGAACATGGAATCTGCTGAACCAGATATAATTATGCAAGCAGGAGAAAGAGAGAAAAATTACGACTGCTACACTGCCTCTGTTGTAGAGTGTTTTCGTTCTGTAGCTGAACCAGATATAATTATGCAAGCAGGAGAAAGAGAGAAAAATTACGACTGCTACACTGCCTCTGTTGTAGAGTGTTTTCGTTCTGTACGAGTAAGTGCCCATGTTGTCAGCACTGATGCTAAGCAAGGCAACAGCTGAATATCGCAGACCATTAAGCGTGAACTCCGTAAAATAGGTAATAAAATAAATTTATAATTTTAATATGTCAACAAATATTTATAGGATTACTGTACTCGGTCTACGGCCTCGATTCCCAAGCTTCCTACTCACAATATAAAAAACCATTTTTACTACTTGTATCATAACTGTTCCTGTGATTTTTCAAAACAGATTATAAAATCAATTCTTACTCTCTCTCTCTCTCTCTGTCTGTCTATATATACGTAGTACATGGAAAAGCATTGCATTACACCCAAAAATTCGACACCGAAATGTCACACGTTTTAGGGCGTCCTGTATAAAATTCTGATGTATACCATTCACACAACTTTCTCTAACTGATCCACAAACAAAGTTTTCTTACAAACGATTATTATTTTATTTAGGTCGTTCTAATCGAGATAAACAGCAGAATTGGTCTTGTAAGTAGAAGGGAAATAATGGAATACATTAGGCTAAAGCGATAGTCAAATCTTTTAAACGCTGGTCAGTTTCTTCAAGTCAAAAAATAACTTGAATTTTCTGGAAATAGCCTCTTATGACCTCTTCATTCTGGATTGTTTTTGTATAACTGGTAAACTGCAAGATATAATAAAAAAATACTACACGAAAAATATAGATCTCGTTTAAACACACATATTATTTCATTCACTTTTGGGATCTATATAAAAGAAACAATAAAAAAAATCATATGACTTCCAATGTGTTTCTAATGAGATCTACACTTTTTCTTTACTAAGTTTTTGTCTATTTCTTACGGATTGCGCGTTACAGAAAAGTCATCCAGAATCAAGGTTTTCAAGACTATTCCCAGATAATTCAAGATATAATTTTTATTTGTCATTCAAATATATTTAATATACTGCTTTTTATTCAAAATCGTTAGAGCCATTTTTGAGAAAATCAATGTTTTCGAACTTTTTTCCTTATAGAAAGTAGTTTGTGTTGGAAGGATTTTGCTCAACGTGTCTCATTCGTAGAAGGTACTAAACTTAAATACCAAGTTTAGATTTTACAGACTTATACCTTTTATTTTCTCTACACGTACTATGTACATTGTGTATAGAGAATGTGCACTTCATCCAGAAATTCGATACCTAGATTTCACCGGAAATGTATGTTTTAGGGTCCCCTGTATCCAAAAAAAGCATTTTCAGAAAAAGATCCGTGTGACTGTGAACAGGATAACTCAAAAACGAAAAGTCGGTAAAATACCAAACTTGGTATTTAAGTTTAGTATCTTCCAGAGATACGACACGAAGATTTTCAGAAAAATCCCCCTACCCCAAACTACCCTTTTCATGGAACTTTTTTCGAACATTTTGATTTTCTCAAAAATGCCTCTAACGATTTTGATTAAAATGTCGTATATTAAAGATATTTACCTGCCGAATGAAATGTATATCTTTAATTTTCAAGGAATAGCCTCTGAAGACTATTTTGTTCTGGATGAATTTTACGGAATTCGGCATTGCTGCTAAACTGTAAGAGATGGAAAAGAACTTACCACGCAAAAAATGTAGAACACCTTAAAACACACAATTTATGTCATATGAATTTTTTTCTTGGAGTTGATCTTTTTTGAGATGTTCCTTGTTTTTGGTTTCACCTTTAAAATCTTATACTTTACTCATACCTGAATTTATCATGTCCTGTGCATACAAAGCAACTTTACTGTGACTTTAACCTATGGTACTTCCTTATTTAGCTTCTGCTTACAACAAAGCAAGAAATAAGACTTTTCTGATAATGGTTTCTCGATTAGCATAAAGTAAATAGAAACATAAGCTTTTAACACGAAGAAGATAAGCACGAAGAAGAAGAAGAAGAAGAAGAAGAAGAAGAAGAAGAAGAAGGAGCTTTGAAAAAAAAAAAAAGACTGTTGCCGAATGGGTAGATAGATAATTGTGTGTAACACATTCATGTTTAATATTTGGTATCTGTTTTGCGTTTTGTTGCACATTTTTCTGCTGATATTTTGTGTTATTTTAATATGTTCTTCTGTCAAGTCAATAGAACCCTTCAGCGAGCTGATATGTTTTTTGTAATGAATGGAGTTTGATGGTTCTCCGTTTTCATTTATTGATGTTGGGATGTGATGGTAGGAACTGTAGAGAAAATGACGTCGCCGACTTCAAATGGTGGTAATCTGGTTATAGACGCTCCGACTTTTGTAATGACTTCTTTCAAAAGTTCGCGTGAAAGAAAATTCAATCCTTTGCTTGGCATGTGCTTCTTGGCGTCAACTAATGGCTCGTTAGGCATTTATCGTTCGGGGTGCTAAAAGAGAAACTCGAGAAACGAAAGGTCTGGGCTCGAGTTCCTAACTGAATCTGTCTGAGGTTCGAATCCTTAACTGGGTCTTTCTTTGTTTTCTTTTTTGTCTTCATTACTTTCCCTATACGTACCATGTACATGCTGTATAGTCTGTGTGACTGTGTGTGTGCGCGCGCGTGTCTTTGGGCAGCATAGCTCAAAAATGAAAACACCGTTAAAAACTAAACTTGGTATTTAAGTTTAGTACCTTCCAAGGATGCGACACGAAGATTTTCAAGAAAATCCCCCACCCCAATATTTCGAAAAGTTTGTTTTTCTTAAAAGTGGCTCTAACGATGTTGATTAAAATCTCGTATATTTAAGATACTTGACAAATAAAATGTATATCTTGAATTTTCTAGAATAGCCTCTGAAGACTACTTTATTTAAGATGAATTTGACGGATTTTTGCATAACTGCTAAACCTTAAGAAATGGATGAAAACTTACCACACAGAAAATGTAGAGCACATTAAAACACATAGTGTATGTTATATACATTTTTTTGTGGAGATGGTTGTTTTTTTAGATATTCCTTGCTTTTAGTTTCAGCTTTAAAAAACATACTTTTCTCATACAGGAATTTGTTAGCTTCTGTCCTTACAAACAAAGGAACTTCAATCTCATAGCAACCAGCTTTTGACTGTCAGTTTAGCCTATAGTACTCCCTTATTTCACTTTTACTTACAAGGAAGCAAGTAATAAGACTATTTCTGATACTTTTTTCTCCATTATTATTAAGTAAATAAAGGAATAAGTTTTTTATCAGTAATTTGTTGCAGAGATGTAGACAAAGCCATGTGAATGGAACACATCATATTTTTTTTTCTTTTGAATCCTTGTTCCATTTAGTGTCTGGTTTTCAACCAAGATATACATTGTTCATTTAATTGTAACACAACTCCTCTATATATTTTACTTCTTTTTAGTTTTTCATTTAGTTATATGTTCTACAGTATTAATAATGTCTTTATTTGTCAATCTAGGTCAGAGGTATCTATAGCTACCTAGTTGTTATTTTTGCATTCTTGCCTTCTAATGTTTTCCTTAATGCAAATAATATTGTAATTAATTGTTGGTATTTAATATAAAATATCTAACTTTAACTTTGTGTCGTTTTCCTTTTAGAGCTCTTTAACTTCATTTTCATTATATTTAAATGAATGCTGCAATTATGTTCTTCATTACATGCTATTTATTTCATATTTTAAAGATTTTTTCTCGCTTAATTACAGCCTTTTATTTAATGTTACGGGAACGAAAGTACTGGAATAGTTATACTTCTCTATGTGTAAGCGGTGATTTCATTCCCGAGTTATTCTGCTTGACAGTCAGCAGAGTGGGATAAAATGCGCGGAAAGTGTTCGCGCGACTCATTGGCACCAGAGAAAGCAACGTGCAAGAATGAGTATCAGTTATCGTCAGAACCTTGGACGAGAAGAAGCCAGCTATAAGCTACCGATAGTCGATTCGGCAACAGGTCGTTTAGGCGAGCTAAGGCACGTTCCGATTTCACATTTCTGGAGCGGGTCATGTTCTGGGCTGAACTTGGCAAAATTAAGAGCCTTAGTGCCTGCTCCTTTATTCTAACATGTTTAATTTTGGCCGAATACTCTTATAGAAATTTAGATTTTGTAAAACGTGTTAAAGAAGTAAAAATAAGTTTTCAGATAAGAAGCCATGTTAAATGAAGATCATTTAACACTCTGTAAAGTTTTGTAATTGTTATTTCAGCAAGAGTTCATTGTAGTATTTCTTCCACAATACATGCTTGTATGAAATACTTTACTCCAATTCTTTTAATATTGAAGTAAAACTATTCTTTCGACTTTTCTTATAATGTAATACGTGTGCTTTCATAATTGCATTCATTTAACGATTCAAAGAAATGTTATGAATCACAAAGTATAACGTGAACTACGAAAATTTAATTCCTGCAGTTTTCAAAAGTATTATGATCTCGTTAATATACATTTTTAACTTTTCCGAAATATTGGTTTCATAGCCATGCAAAAACAAAGATTTAAACGACATGGCAACCAAGTTTTAAAGATTTGACTATCGCTTTAGGCTAGTGCATCCCCTTATATTCCTTCTACTTATAAGAAAGCAAGTAACAAGACCGTTCTGGTAATGTTTATGTCCATTAGTATAAAGTAGATAGAAGAAGAAGCTTTTCAACAGAAATGTGTTACAGAGATGTAGAGAAAGTGTGATTGGAACACGTCTATTTTTAATTTTTTAGCTTGAAAGTAAGAATGTTTAACACTAATGTTACTTTAATTAAGTATCTATTTTCATTTCAGTCATATCATAAATAATTAATGCAAATTTTAAAACAATGTTCGTCACAAAATATTTCCTTGGTAATTAATTTTTTTTTTTGCTTTCTCTACACCTACTATGAATATAGTAGGTAGAGAAGGTATTGTATTCCACCCAAATATTCAATGCCGAGATTTCACCGAAAATATGTTTTGAGGTCCCATGATCTGAAAAAGCATTTTTCGAAAAAGGTGCGAGTGTGTATGAATCTGTAGCCAAGCAGCATAGCTCAAAAACGAAGAGACTATTAAATAACAAATTTGGTATTTAAGTTTAATATCCTCCAAAGATTCGACACAAAGATTTTGAAGAAAATCCTCCCTCCTTAAAATATCCTTTACATGGAAAATATTTTAAAAATATTGTATTTCTCTAAAATGCTCCGACGATTTTAATTAAAATATAGTATATTACAGATATTTACATAACAAATCAAATATATATCTTCAATAAGCTCTGAAGATGGAGCACCAGTGGAATGTGGTGACGGGGGAAACCGGAGAACTCGGAGAAAACCCACCCATGCGCCGCTTTATTCACCACAAATTTCATATTCGGTCGTCTGCGATAGCATTTCCCCGAATAAATAGTATTACATGTTTTACTTTTACGTCCTTCTATTATCTTATCTATTATTATTATTATTATTATTATTATTATTATTAGATTTAATTGTTTTTTCACAGAAACCGTGCGTAGGATTTGTATAGGTAGAGTCAGATTGAAAAATGCAATGCCATAGCAAGGATTTGAACCACGGATCTCCCGGTCTATAGTCGGTTGCTCTACCACTGAGCTACCATGGCAACATGCCGGCATAGAATTGAATTTCTTAACTGACTCGCAAAGTGATCTCAAATTATTTTGAGGTGACAACCTCAATGGTGACTTACAATGTTGCAAGTACTTTAAGTCCCAGGATTCATAGAATAGCCAATTATTATGTACAGTTGTGACAATTCTAATTGTTACTGTTCTATACGTACTATGCACATAGTGTATAGAGAAGGCATTGCACTCCATCCAAAAATTTGATACCGGATATATATTCGATATATTTCACCGGAAATATATGTTTTAGGGTCCCCTGAATTCAGAAAAAGCATTTTCAGAAAAAGGTTCATGTGTGTGAACACGAAAAGTCGGTAAAATACCAAACTAGGTATTTAAGATAAATATCTTCCAGGAATACGACCCGAAGATTTTGAGAAAAATCCCCCCACCCCAAACTACCCGTTACATGGAACTTTTTCCGAAAATATTGATTTTCTTAAAAATGACTAACAATTTTGATTAAAATACCCTATATTAAAATATTTACCTTACAAATAATATGTATATCTTGAATTTTCTGGGAATTGCCTCTGAAGACTACTTTATTCTGGATACATTTTACAGAATTTTGCATAACTGCTAAACCGTAAGAGATGCACAAAAACCTACCACACAAAAAATTTAGAGCACTTTAAACGGCACAATTTATGCTATATACATTTTTTTCGTGGAGTTGATCGTTTTTTAGATATTCCTTGTTTTTGGTTTCAGCTTTAAAAAACTTACTTTTCTCATACAGGAATTTGTCTATTGCTGTCCATACAAACAAAGGAGTTCAGTCGCATAGCAATTAGCTTTTGACTTTCACTTTAACCCTTATTTGGGTTCTACTTACAATGTGGCAAGTAATAAGACTATATCTGTTAATTTTTTCTCGGTTAGGATGGAGTAATTAGAAGCATAAGCTTTTTAACTACAATTTTTGCAGAGATGTAGAGAGAGTCATGTGAATGCAACAATCAGATTTTTTTCACAGAAACTATGTGTGGCATAGCCGGGATTTGAACCACGGATCTCCCGGTCACTGGCCGGTTGCTGGTTTATTAGTTTGGTTTAATTTAAAGTCTTTAATATATTAATAAAATTAAAGTGCAGACTAATATCCATTAAAGTAAAGTATATGATGATAATTTAAGGGCTTATTTCCAAGGTGACGTATCGCCAATTTTTAAAGATTTTGAGCTAAGCATACCAGAGAATACCTCTGTGAAGATGTAAGTTGTATTAAATGTTCAAAACGACGTAAATGCCAGCGTCAGAAGCCTTTGAAACTTATGTTATTTCCAATACGACGTATCTCCCAGCTGTGTTTATTTCCAAAACGTCTCATTTCCTCGTAGCTAATAGGAACGCTTCAAGTTACATTTAAAAAAATCTGATGTGACTCTTCTCTACATCTCTACAATAGATCATTGTTAAAATGTTTATGCTTCTATTTGCTTCATTCTGATTGAGAAAAAATTAGCAGAAATAGTCTTATTACTTGCTTCCTTGTAAGTAGAAGTGAAATAAGGGGCTACCATAGGTTAAAGTGATAGTCAAAATCTGGTTGCTATGTCAATGAAGTTCCTTTGTTTATATGGATAGGAGTTGACAAGTTCCTGTATGAGAAAAGTATACGTTTTTCATAGCAGAAACCAAGAATAAGGAATGACTCAAAAACGACGAAGTCCACGAAAAATTGTATATACATATATTGTGTGTTTTAACGTGCTCTACATTTTTTGTGTAGTAAGTTTTTGTCCATCTCCTACGGTTTAGCAGTCATTCAAAATTCGGTAAAATTCATCCACAATAAACCACACTTCAGAGGCTATTACCAGAGAATTCAAGATATAGATGTTGTTTGTCAGGTAAATATCTTTAATATACGAAATTTTAATCAAAATCGTTAGTGTCATTTTTGAGAAAATCAAAAATTTCGAAAAAAGTTTCATGTAAATGGTAGTTGGGGGTGGGAGGATTTTTCTCAAAATATTCGTGTCGCATCCCTGGAATATACTAAACTTAAATACCAAGTTTGGTATTTTACCGACTTTTCGTTTTTAAGTTATCGTGTTCACAGGCACACGGACACACACACACATACACACACGGATCTTTTTGTGAAAATTCTATTTTTGGATATTGGGGACCCTAAAACATATATTTCCGGTGAAATCTCGGTATCGGATTTTTGGGTGGAGTGCAATGCATTCTCTATACACTATGTACATGGTGCGTATAGGGAAAGTAAAAACTAGGTATCACTGATGATCATCCTTCAATGTCCTTTTATAAGCAGATATTTTTATGCAGTCATGTGGAAGTCAGTAATAATAACATTGATGCTTAGGTCCATACTATAATTTCTGGTGATAGTAAAATGATTGACATGGGCTCTCATATTAATTTTGTTTGTTTTTAAGGTTTATAAACTGAAAACTTGAATAATTTAAGCACACAAAGTCAGGTTACAATTAAGAGCTACAATCAATTATTAGCTATTAATATTATTTGCAGTTGGAAAAAAGAAGTTTGGTATTGGTCATCTTTAAGGTGTGTGAGGTTTAAAAATTTAATCAATTATCTCATCTGGTATGGTATTAAACTAACATTTTGAGATATTTTGGTTTACCATTTAGATGTTCTGGTGTTTGAACGATAATAAACATAATACAGCTATAACACTTTTATTTTATCAATTTTATATATATATATATATATATATATATATATATATATCAACTTCTTCATATTGCAGTGGACATCTGTATAAAGCTTTAGTTTACTGCCATAATTACTTATCTCCCTGTCACGTGATCCCTGTTCCTCCATTCCTCTGACTGTGATTTTTACTTTCTCCATACGCACTATTTACATAGTGTATAGAGAAAGTATTGCACTCCACCAAAAAATTGGATACCGAGATTTCACCGGAAATATATGTTTTAGGGTCCCCAATATCAAAAAAAAAAGCATTTTCACAAAAAGGTCCGTGTGTCTCTAAACACGATAACTCAAAAACGAAAAGTCGGTAAAATACCAAACTTGGTATTTAAGTTTAGTATCTTCCAGTGATGCGAAGATTTTGAGAAAAATACCCCCACTCCAACTACCCTTTACATGGAACCTTTTTCATAAATTTTGATTTTCTCAAAAATGGCTCTAACGATTTTGATTAAAATTTCGTATATTAAACATATTTACGTGACATATAAAATGTATATCTTGAATTTTCTGGGAATAGCCTCTGAAGAGAAGTTTATTTTGGATGAATTTTACTAAATTTTGAATAACTGCTAAACCGTAAGAGATGGACAAAAACTTACTTCACAAAAAATGTAGAGCACTTTAAATCACACAATTTATGTTATATACATTTTTTCGTGGAGTTCGTCGTTTTTGTGACATTCCTTATTTTTGGTTTCTGCTATGAAAAACGTATACCTTTCTCATACAGGAACTTGTCAACTCCTATCCATAGAGACAAAGGAACTTCATTGACATAGCAACCAGCTTTTGACTATCAGTTTAACCTACAGTTGTCCCTTATTTCGCTTCTACTGACAAGGAAGCGAGTAATTAGAATATTTCTGCTATTTTTTTCTGATTAGCATAAAGTAAATAGAAGTATAAGCTTTTTAACAATTATTTGTTGCAGGGATATGGAGAAAGTCATGTGAATGGTACACATCAGATTTTTTTCCCATATATACAGTCATGGAAAAAAGTATCCATATACCGGTGTTTATGAAGTAAAACTTAATTTATTACAACTAAAGCTAACATCCAGAGAGGTTATATGGTAAACCAACTGTATGATATTTCCTCCTGAATATATACATATAAACGCATGACCTAAATTACTCCTCTTCAAAAAGTAAACAAAACATTTGTACCAGCTGGCTTCTCACAACGAGGAAAAAAGCGTTCATACACTCAAAGAAATTGACAGTTTAAATACAATAACAAAATGAATACTTTGTAGGCATTTCTGTTCTTCGTATTACTTCTTTTAACCTCTTTAGCATGGAATGAACCAGGTTTTTGTGGTCTCTAGGTAATATTTTGCCATTCTTGCTGAAGACATTGTTTCAGAGCTGCATTACTTCGAATGTCATGCTTTCGGACCATTCTTTCAAGGGTATCCCAAGATGTTCAATTGGATTAAGGTCTGCACTCTGTGCTGGAATCTTGAGAACGTGGGGAGTAAGGTACAACAACCACAAACGAACAATTTCCGTCGCATGCTTAGGATCATTGTCTAGTTGAAGGTAGCAATCTGTACGTAAACTCAATTTATCAACACTGTTTTGCTAATTATTCTTTAGGATATCTAAATATTGAAATATATCCAACAAAAACAAGTTCCCCAACACCAGATGTAGCCATACATCCCCATACCATATTTCCTCCTCCACCATGCTTCACTGTGGCTTGCAGGTGCTTGGGCTCAAGCTCAGTATTTGGTCTTCTCCACACCAAAATTCTGCCATCATTTACAAATACATTTAATTTACTTTCATCTGTGAACAGTACCCTATCCCAGAAACTCGTGTTCTTGCTTAGATGCTCTCGAGCAAATTCAAGTCTGACTTTCTTGTTCTTCTTGCTGATGTATGGTTTCTTTCTAGGTACCCTAGCTCCATGGCCTGCACTACTTAGAACATAGCGAACAGCCCTTGGTGTTTATTCCTTTCCGAACTGATCGTTATCATAGGCAGATAATGCAGAGGCTGTCAATTTAGGATATTTTTTATCATTCTTATTAACATATTCTTTTCTCTTTTCGTAAGCTTCTGTGGTCCTCCTCTTCTTTCGCTGTTAATGATAGAATTTCTCTCTCTATATCGTGTTATTTTGGATTGCACAGTTGCCCGGCTTCTTCCAACAACATCAGCAATATTTGAAAATGATTTTCCCTTTTGATATTGAGAGATAACTGTCTTTCCTCTACAGCTGTTTCTTTACCTTTGGGGCCCATATTTCTGTCGCACGGCATTCACTACGTAACAGAACCAACAAGCAGGAGGTGTAGCTTGCCACTGAAGGCATTGCTTGCTGCAAACGGTTCGTTGGTGGTTTCTGTGTTTACATTTCTAGTGGTGTAAGAATACTTTTTTCACTGTCAAATACAGCCAACATTGGGGTATCGTTTATTTCCTTGTGCTGATCCCGATGGCCTCGCTCGCTAAAGTGTCTCGCTTTGGCGCTTAGTAGTGCACAGGATCATGAGTTCGAGTCCCGCCTTGGGCATGGGTGTATATGTAATAGGAAAACGTTAAGAATAATAAGGTCTACTAAGGAAATATAGGAAACTGGAAAAAATGGAGGAAAAAAAAAGGAATACAGCGGCGGAGTCCTGACAAGCTTCCGGAACTGTATCTTTTGTTTTAAAAAAAATCTGATGTGTTTAATTCACATGAAATTCTCTATATTTCTGTAACAAAACATTGTTAATAAGCTTATCTTTTATTTGTTTCATGCTAATCGAGAAAAATTAGCAGAAATTGTCTTATTTCTGAAAAAGCAGGTTGCTATGTGACTGATGTTCCTTTGTTTGCATGGACAGGAGTTGAAAAATTCCTGTATGAGAAAAATGTAAGTTTTTCAAAGCTGAAACCAAGAAAAAGGAATATCTCAAAAACGATCAACTCCACGAAAAAATGTATATAACATAAATTGTGTATTTTAACGTGCTCTACATTTTTTGTGTCTTAAGTTTTTGTCCATCTCTTAGGGTTTAGTAGTTATGCAAAATTCATCCAAAATAAAGTAGTCTCCAGAGGCTATTCCCAGAAAATTCAAAATATGCATTTTATTTTTCAGGTAAATATCTTTAATATATGATATTTTAATCAAAATCGTTAGAGCCATTTTTTAGAAAATCAAAATTTTCGAAAAAAGTTCCATTTAAAGGGTAGTTTGGAGTGGGGGGGTTTTTCTCGAAATCTTCGTGTCGCATCCCCGGAAGACACTAAACTTAAATACCAAGTTTGGTATTTTACCGACTTTTCGTTTTTGAGTTATCGTGTTCACAGACACACGGACACGCACGGACCTTTTTCTGAAAATACTTTTTTTTTTATACAGATGACCCTAAAACATGTATTTCCGGTGAAATTTCGGTATCGAATTTTTTGGTGGAGTACAATACTTTCTCTATACACTATGTACATAGTGAGTATAGAGAAAGTAAAAATACTTTTTCACTGTCAAATACAGTCAACATTGGGGTATCGTTTATTTCCTTGAGGTGCTTTTGTTTAATACTCAAATCTTTGTTATCATGACATAGTTTATTTAATAGGGTGGCTACCTATACAGAATCGTAGCACTGTCACTTAATTTAATATGGAAATATCAGTGGTCGATTTCAATTACTTATTTCCATGACTGTAGATACATTTGCAAATATTAGAGGATTGCACATGCCGAAAATTAGGCTTCTAGCTTAATACGGCCAGGAATTATATGAAATTTGTCTTTTGTGTAAAATGAGATTTCATGAAGAAAAGTCACTTTGGAAACAAGCCCTTCAATTGTTTTTAGGTAAATATTTTTGGGCTGAATTAAAATCGAACCTGGGACGTCTAGGTGAGAGGCGAGTGGTAACGACGCGGATTTGAGATCGTGGTTCTGTTGTCCATATTTCTCATACGAGAGCGAGGAAGGATACGCGGTGTTCCATTCGTGTTTCCTGGTGTTGATATTAAGGTGATTTCCATGTTACCCCGAATCGTAGTTTATCTTTTGTATTCTTTTCGCTAGCGATAAGTTGGAAGTTATGTTATTGGATTTCTTGATGTTATCTGGGCTTTGCAAAGCCCGGAGTATTGTTGTGGTCCCTGCAGCTACCCGTGCAAAAACGTCATGTGAATCTGTTTCAGTAAAGCGTTAAATATCCTAATACTGTGACTCCCCGCAGAGCGGTGATGTCAACCACAGCGCGACGAGCTGGAGCACGCCCTTGCGGCAATGCAGCACGTCGAGCACGAGGGCTGCTCAAAAGGGTGCTCAAAAACGTAAGTTCTCGATAGTATCCCCGTCTGTCACGCGGGAAACCGGGGTTCGATTCCCCGCCGGGGAGATACAATTAATGCCGATCCCGGTGGCCGCGCTCGCTAAAGTGACCCGCTTTGGCGCTTCGTGGTGCACAGGATCGTGGGTTTGAGTCCCGCTTTGGGCATGGGTGTTTCTGTGTTTGTAAATGTGTCTATGTATATGTAAAAGCAAAACGTTAAGAATAATAAGGTCTACTAAGGAAATGTAGGAAACTGGAAAAAATGGAGAAAAAGGAATACAGCGCCGGAGACTTAACAAGCCTCGGAAACTGTATTTTTAAAATAAAAAAAACAAAAAAAAAAAAAAACTGATGCGTTCCATTCACATCACTTCCTCTAAGTCTCTGCAACAAGCTTAAGCTTCTATTTACTTCATGCTAATCGAAAAACAGTCTTATTATTACTTGCTTCCTTGTAAGTAGAAGCGAAATAAGGGAGTACCATAGGTTAAAGTGATAGTCAAAAGCTGGTTGCTATGTGACTGAAGTTTCTTTGTTTGTATGGACAGGAGTTGACAAATTCCTGTATGAGAAAAGTATAAGTTTTTTAAACCAATAACAAGGAATATCTAATAAAGCGATCAACTCAACGAAAAGAATGTATATGGCATAAATTGTGTGTTTTATCGTGATCTATATTTTTTGTGTAGTAAGTTTTATATCTAACTCTTACGGTTTAATAAAAATCATCCAAAATAAACAGGTCTTTAGAGGCTATTCCTTGAGAATTCAAGGTATACATTTTATTTGGCACGTTAATATCTTTAATCAAAATCGTTAGAGCGAGTTTTGATAAAATCAATTTTTTTTTTTTAATTTTTTTCATGTAAAGGGTAGTTGTGGATGGGGGAATTTTCTTGAAAATCTTCGTGTCGCGTCCTTGGAAAATAGCAACCTTAAATATCAATTTGGTACTTAACGGTCTTTTCGTTTTTGAGCTATGCTGCCCACAGACACCACACACACACGCGGACATTTTTCTAAAAATGACTTTTTTGCTGTCAGGGGGTCCCAAAACATGTATTTCGGTGAAATCTCGGTATCGAACTTTTGGGTGCAATACAATACCTTCTATATACACTATGTACATAGCATATGTTGGGAAAGCAAAAATATTTTTTTTTTGATTCATTGATCTTCAAAAGCCTATATTTCCGTGGTACACAGTACCTTCTCTATCTACTGTATATGTAGTACGTCTGCAGAAAGTGAAATTTTCAGGAAGCCTAAAACATTTTTTTCGGTGAAGTATCAGTATCGAAATACATGTTTTGAGACCTCCTGAATCCAAAAAACAAGTATTTTTTATAAAAACGTTCGTGTGTGTGTCTGAATGCCTATCTGTGTACAGCATAGCTGAAAAACGATCTGTGCATTAAATTGGAAACTTGGTGTTTAAGTTCAATATCTACCAAGGATACGACACTAAGATTTTCAAGAAAATCTCACTTCACAAACTACCCTTTACATGGAAAAATGTTTGAACATTTTGACTTTCTCAAAAATGGCTCTATTTTAATTAAAATGCCGTAAATTAAAGTTATTTTCATCAGAAATAAAACCTATATCTTGAATTTTCTAGAAATAGCTTCTGAAGACCTGTTCATTGAAAATGAATATTAGTAAATTTTGCGTAACTGTTAAACCATAAAACGGAGAAAAACGTATTACACAAACAATTTATATATCGTTCAAATATTCACTTTATGTCAAATATGTGTACATTTTTACTTTCTCTATACGCTATATGTACATGGTGTATAGAGAAGGTATTGCACTCCACCAAAAACTTCGTTACCGAGATTTCACCGGAAATTTATGTTTTAGGGTCCCCAATATCCAAAAAAAAGCATTTTCACAAAAAGGTCCGTGTGTGTGTGTGTGTGTGTGTGTGTGTGTGTGTGTGTGTGTGTGTGTGTCCGTGTGTCCGTGTGTCTGTGAACACGATAACTCAAAAACGAAAATTCGGTAAAATACCAAACTTGGTATTTAAGTTTAGTATCTTCCAGGAATGCGACACGAAGATTTTGAGAAAAATCCCCCACCCGCAACTACCCTTTACGTGGAACTTTTTTCGAAAACTTTTATTTTCTGAAAAATGGTTCTAACGATTTTGATTAACATTTCGGATATTAAACATATTTACCTGACAAATAAAATGTATATCTTGAATTTTCTGGGAATAGCCACTGAAGAGTAGTTTACTCAGGATGAATTTTTACTAAATTTTGAATAACTTCTAAACCGTAAGAGATGGACAAAAACTTACTAAACAAAAAATGTAGAGCACATTAAAACACACAATTTATGTTATATACATTTTTTTCGTGGAGATCGTCGTTGTTGTGACATTCCTTATTTTTTGTTTCTGCTAGGAAAAGCGTATACCTTTCTCATACAGGAACTTGTCAACTCCTATCCATATAGACGAAGGAACTTCATTGACATAGCAACCAGCTTTTGACTATCACTTTAACCTACAGTTGTCCCTTATTTCGCTTCTACTTACAATGAAGCGAGTAATTGGACTATTTCTGCTATTGTTTTCTGATTAGCATAAAGTAAATAAAAATATAAGATTTTTAAGAATAATTGGTTGCAGGGATAAGGAGGAAGTTATGTGAATGGTACACATCAGATGTTTACTTTCTCTATACGCAATATGTACATGGTGTATAGAGAAGGTATTGCACTCCACCCAAAAATTCGATACCGAGATTTCACCAGAAATATATAATTTAGAGTCCCCTGTATCCAAAAACAGTATTTTCAGAAAAAGGTTCGTGTGTGTGTGACCGTGTGTCCGTGTGATTGTGAACACGATAACTCAAAAACGAAAAGTTGGTAAAATACCAAACTTGGAATTTAAGTTTAATATTTTCCAGGGATTGGACACAAAGATTTTGAGAAAAATCCCCCAACCCCAACTACCCTTTACATGGAACTTTTTTCAAATATTTTTATTTTCTAAAAAATGAGTAACGATTTTGATTAAAATATCGTATATTAAAGATATTTACCTGACAAATAAAATGTATATTTTGAATTTTCTGGGAATTACCTCTGAAGACTACTTTATTCTGGATGAATTTTACGGAATTTTGCATAACTGCTAAACCGTAAGAGATGGACAAAAACTTACATAACAAAAAATGTAGAGCACCTTAAAACACACAATTTACCTTTATACATTTTTTTCGAGGAGTTAATCGTTTTTGAGATGCTGCTTATTTTTGGTGTCAGCTTTAAAAACTTATGCTGTTTCATACAGGAATTTAAAAATTCCTGTCCATACTAACAAAGGAACTTCAGTCACATAGCAACCAATTTTGACTATCACTTTAACCAATAGTACTCCGTTATTTCACTTCTACTTATAAGGAAGCAAATAAATAGACTATTTATGCTGAGTTTTTTCTCGATTAGTATGATGTAAATAGAAGTATACACTTTTTAACAATAATTTGTTGCAGAGATATAGAAGAAGTTATAGTCCAAACCAGCTGTTTACTTTAATCTCGACTATAACTCTGAGGCTGCGAGATAAGGAATAAGCTAAACGGAATGCGACAGCATTTTGTTTCTCATAGCTTCTTGATGCAGGTGACTGGAATAGCGCTAAGCGTCTCTTTGTCCAATTACAATGCAAATGAGACCGGACGGATGGACAGGTAATCGACACAAGCGAAGTCTGTCATCCTGCATCACACGGCCACGTCCCCGAAACAACGCTCAAAAGCAGACATGCATTTCATAAAGAACCAAGAGGGAATTTGTGAAACACCATGTTTAGAGCAAGAAATGACCTTTCGATCGCTCGTGAGAGAAAAGCTACCTTGAGTTAGCTTCACATTACTTTCTCTACCTACTTTGCTACGAATTATTACATTTTGTATTAAATAGCGATGTATATGCTGAACTCCCTCTTGTATTTTTACTTTCTCTACACATACTATATACATAGAGTATAGAGAAGGTATTGCACTCCACCCAAAATTTCGATACCCAGATTTCACCAGAAATATATGTTTTAGGGTCATCTGTATACAAAAAAGTTGATGTGCTCCATTCACATGACTTTCTCTACAACTCTGCAATAAATTATTGTTAAAAAGCTTATGCTTCTATTTACTTCCTGTTAATCGAGAAAAAATTAGCAGAAATAGTCTTATTACTTGCTTCCTTGTAAGTAGAAGCGCAATAAGGGAGCACCATAATGAAAAACTGATAATCAAAAGCTGGTTGCTACGTGACAGAACTTCCTATGTTTGTATGGACAGGAGTTGACAAAGTCCTGTGTCAGAAAAGTATAATTTTTAAAGCTGAAACCAAAAACAAGGAATATCTCAAAAACGATCAACTCAATGGGAAAAAATGCATAAAACATAAATTGTGTGTTTTAAAGTGCTCTTATATTTTTTGTGTGGTAAGTTTCTTTTTCATCTCTTACGGTTTAGCAGTTATGAAAAATTCCGTAAAATTCATCCAGAATAAAGTAGTCTTCAGAGGCCATTCCCAGAAAATTTAATAAATACATTTTATTTGTCAGGTAAATATCTTTAATATATGAAATTTTAATCAAAATCGTACCAGCCATTTTTGAAAAAATCAAAATTACCGAAAGAAGTTCAATGTAAAGGTAGTTTGGGGTAGGGGGATTTTTCTCAAAACCTTCTCGTCGCATCCCTGAAAGATACTAAGCTTAAATACCAACTTTGGTATTTTACCGACTTTTCGTTTTTGAGTTATCGTGTTCACAGACATACGGACACACACACACGGACCGAAATTTCACCGGAAATATATGTTTTATGGTCCCCTGTATCCAAAAAAAGTATTTTCAGAAAAAGGTCCGTGTGTCAGTGTGTGTGTGTGTCCGTGTATCCGTGTGTCTGTGAACACGATAATTCAAACGAAAAGTCGGTAAAATACCAAAATTGATATTTAAGTTTAGTATCTTCCAGGGATGCGACAAGAAGATTTTGAGAAAAATCCCCCCACCCCAAACTACCTTTTACATGGAACTTTTTTCGAAAATTTTGATTTTCTAAAAAATGCCTCTAATATGCTTTTTTCGGTTAGTTTTAAGTAAATAGAACAATAAGCTTTTTAACAGTAATTTGTTGCAGAGATGTAGCGAAAGTCATGTGAATGGAACACATGAAATTTTTAAAATTTAAAATTTTCGAGCTGTTTTGCCGTGGTCTGTAGCTTAAAATATGTTTAGTTAAAATATTTCTTCCTAACGTTTCGTCCCAGTTTGTGAGGTACATTTTCAGAGGCAATGTGCTCACGTCGCTAACTGGGAATTGTATTGCATTCGGTGGTCGTTCACATAATACGATAAAGTAGAGGTTATAGCTACGACTAAAATTGTTACCCCCGTTTATACAGAGAATTATTGAAATTTATAAAAACACAAACAAAGATGAAGGACTTAAATTAAACTCCACCTGGTTCCATATACTTTCTCAACTCCATAACCTCCAGGCTAAATACAACCAAAACTAGAACCCGTCCAGTTGACCCCGCCCACCAGTGCCTGAGCATATATACCGACTATAACTCGTACTGTTGTAATTCTTTCCGAGTTAACGACGTGCGCACATTGCCCCTGAAGATGTCCCTCACAGACAGGGACGAAACGTTAGGAATAAATATTTTAACTAAACATATTTTAACTTACAGGCCAAGAAAAAATAGTCCGAAATTTTTAAATTTTAAAACTATGGACACCGGCCGTGAAATCTTACGCATATATTTCCCTCTTGTATGTTAAGGAAACTTTTAGCAGTCTAACAGTTTGCTTGAATATTCATAATTATACGATACGAAATTGTCTAAACTAATATATACATTACCCTAGACAAACCCGATAGTCACATGTTTTAAAATGTGGTTGCTATGGGATTGAAATCCGTTTCTTTGCGTGGCCAGGAGAAACATTTAAAGTATTTTCAAATTCAAACAAAACAATCTGTATCTCGAAAACGGTCTACTCTGCAACAAAAATGTACAGGAAGTTTTTGTAGTATGTTTGTGTTTATCTCCTACCGTTTAGCAAAATTCAGCAAAAAATGTCCAAATGAACAAGTCTTTTTTTTTTTTTTTTTTACAAATTCCTGTATGAGAAAAGTATACATTTTTCAAAGCTGAAATCAATAACAAGCAATATCTCAAAAGCGATCAATCCCACGAAAAAAAGTGTATTACATAAATTATGTGTTTTAGCGTGGTCTACATTTTTTGTGTGGTAAGTTTTTGTCCATCTCTTACGGATTAGTAGTTATGCAACATGCCGTAAAATTCGTCCAGAATAAAGTAGTTTTTTTTTTTTTTTTTTTTTTTTTCTTTTTTAGCTTCTAAGGAATTAGCAGATGTTTCATAACGAAAAGAACCTTGAATTGCTGTGTTAGGATACACGAGGAATAAAATGGCACATGTAACACACCTTAGTTGCCTGCTGCTTGCAGCCTTTTGTGACAAACTACTGTGACTGGAATTTCAAGTTAAATGTTTTTTTTTTTTTTTTTTTTTTTTTTTTTTTTTTTTTACGGGATAACTACTTACCATCTTTTTTTTTGTTATAGTTTGTTGAAGAACAGGTATAAAATTCATGTAATGTAACACATCATATTTTTACTATTGTCTTAGTCTTTTTTTTTCAACAAAAAATTATTAAAACCGTATATTTCTAACTACTTCACATAATTCCAGAATATGTTTTACAACGTATCCTTGTAGACACGAAGGAATAAAGGAATACACTAGGCTAAGCGACAGTCAAATCACTAAGTGTCAAGGCTTGATGCCTTTTTTTTTTTTTTTTTCAAGTGTGTATTATTTTTAGGAGCCATGGTTGGAAAGGCGCGGTCTGGCGTTTCTGGATCAGTTTCCATCTCTCAGTGTAGAAAAATTGCCTGAGTTTGGTCAGGGTACAATCAACGGGGTTGTCCATCGTCTGTAACCATGTAAAGGTGCCCATTAACAACCATATAAGAGAATTCTGCAATGGGGGATGCAGCTTCGGCAGATTCAGATGTAACATGTCGATTGGTGAAGGGTTCCAACCGACAGGTATCCAATTGCGACATTTTCCCAAAACCCAAGTCCATATGGCTGCTTTACCGGAACATTCGAGCAAGCGATGTGGAAGGGAATCCGCTGCATGGCAAATTGGGCAATTGCTGGAAATGGTCATCCGGTGACGATATAATTTGTCTGCCGTAGGAAGAACTTCATTGACCACTTCATATGTTACCGCTATCCATTCCACATTAATGTGCGGAATGCTAAAACAGCTCCAAATACGTTTCCAAGGCAAATGAGGATATTTCTCTTGGACATGTGGGGTAACAGCTACAGGTCGCCGAAGAGAAGCATAAACATTTTTCACAGAACTAAAATCACCACGAGCGACCTTCTCCGGTGGTAACGCACTGAATGCATAGAACGTTGTATGAAATAGCTGGGGAACCTTGTCACGTTCTCCCTGAGTCCAAAACGATGCATACTGTTGTTGTAATACGACATCCACAGGGTCACCTTTATCATCCAAGGCAAACAGAAGTAGTTTAAGGATCAATGCCTGGGACTGCAGAGCCACATCCAGTAATCTCCAACCGCCCTGGCCCTTAGGGAGACGCAGTTGGGTACGCGCAATGCGGTAGAGCTTCCCAGTCCAAATAAAATAACCCATTACCTGTTCAATTCTTTGGCAATGACGTTTCGTCGGAGGTAAAACATGAGCAAGGAACCAAATTCTGCTCAACGCAAAGCAGTTACAGAACCATATCCGCTGTACCAAATTCAACAACCGGGCTTTCTGATTATACATGACAGCACGTAAGACATTAATGCGAGAGGTCCAATTGTACTCCCTCATGTCTGCCACGTTGTCACTGAAGTAGATCCCCAAAATCTTTGTTCGCTGCACAACAGGAATACCTAAAGCTGAGGTATCGGGAGGCCGTATTCCAACCTCTAATATTTCAGACTTCCGCAAATTAAAGCTCATGCCAGTACTATTCTTATAGTACTGTAGACAATCCCTCAATCGAAGATCATCTTGGTGTGTGGTAACCATCACAGTAACATCATCTGCATATGCTCGCACCGCAAGTCTCTGGCCATACGCATCAATTCCAGTAAGAGTAGATTGCAGCCGTCGAAGCAACGGATCAACATACAGCGCGAACAATATCATCGACATGGGACAACCTAGGTGCACGGAGCCTTCAACTGGAATAGCCGCCGTTAAAAATCCATTGCAGAGTACTTTGGAGGACGCAACACCATACAGGGCTTTTACTAGGTTTACAAGCTTTTGAGGCATGTTCAAAACCTCCAATCGTTTCCATAGCCCCTCGTGAACAATACTGTCGAAGGCTTTTTCGAGATCTAAGTTTATGATAGCAGCAGACTTCTCGTCCTGTGTACAATGCAATATACAGTCTCTCACCGCAGCCAGTCTTCAGAGTTTATTCCCAGAAAATTCAGATTTGTGTTGTGAATAATTTTAATACATATACCGTATTTTAATCAAAATCGTTACAGCCGTTTCTAAGAAAAACAAAATTTTCAAAAATGTTTCCATGTAAAGGGTACTTGGGGTCGGGGGTGATTTTCTTGAAAAAATCTTCATCCTTGGTAGATACTGAAGCTTATATATCACGTTCGATATTTAACGGGCTTTTAATTTTTGAACTTCCTGTCAACAGACACACGCGGAACTTTTTTTATTTTTTTTTAATCGGGGTGTCTTAAAATATGTATTTTCGGTTAAATCTCGGTATCCAATTTTTGTGTGCAATTTAATACTTTCCCTATACACATAGTACGTGCAGAGGAAGTAAAAATGTCCTGTGTTAGGTTCACATTACTTTCTTTATCCATTCTGCCACGAATTATTACTTTCTAGAGTAAGTAGCGGAAGTATTATATACCATTCAAAAATTCGATACAGAGATTTCACCGGGAATACTGCTTTGAGGCTCCCTGAATAACAAGCTTGTTCTTGTATCTACTCCATGTTAATTGAGATACGGAAACGGTTTTATTACTAATTTCCTTGTAAGTAGAAGGGAAATAAGGTAACACACTAGGCTAAACTGACAGTCAAATGTTTTAAAATGTAATTGCTATGGGATTGAAATCCGTTTCTTTGCGTGGGCAGCAGTTAAAAAACAGGTTCCTACATGCAAATTTTTAAACTGAAACCACCAAAAAGGAATTTCTCGAAAACGGTCAACTCCGGGAGTAAAATGTATGACATAAATTGTGTGTTTTAATAAGAGCTAACAGTTTTCGCGTAGTAATTTCTGTATATCTCTTACGGTTTGCCAGTTACATAAAAGTCATCCAGAATGAAGAGGTCTTCAGAGGCTATTCTCTGAAAATTTAGAATGTACATTTCCCCTGTCATAAATATATCTTACACATAAGTTGTTTTAATGAAAATCGTATGAGCCTTATTTGAAGAAATCAAAATGTTTGAAAAATGTTCCATGTAAAGGGTAGTTTGGGGTGGAAGGATTTTCTTGAAAATCTTCGAGGTGCATCCCTGGAAGATACTGAACTTGAATGCCAAAGTTGATATTTAATGGAGATTTCCTTATTGATTTACGCTGTCTATAGACACAGACACAATCACACACACGGACATTTTTCTAATTTTTTTTTCCGGACTCAGGGGAACCTAAAATATATATTTCCGGTGAAATCTCGACATTGAAATTTTAGGTGGAATAAATACCTTCTCTATCCACAATGTACATTGTAAATGCGGGCTAGAGAAACTAAAAGTACCTTGTATTCCGTTCACATGACTTTCTCTACATTTCCGTAACAAATTAATGTTACTACGCTTACTCTTCTATTTCATGATAATCGAGATAAACATTATCAGAAAGGATCATATTATTTAGTTGCTTATAAGTAGGAGGAACATGAGGGAATACACTAGACTAAACCGGCAGTCATACGTTTTAAAATATGGTTGCTATGGGATTGAAATCCTTTTCTTTACGTGACCACGTGCTTACAAATTCCCACATGAGAATCGTTTAAGTGTTTTTTTTTAACTGAAACTAAAACGAATATATCTAAAACTGTCAACCCCACGAAAAAAATTATTATGACATAAATTATGTGTTTTAATGAGATTTATTTTATGATTAGCAAGTTTTTGTCTATCTCTTTCGGTTTGCCAGTTATACAAATTTCAACCAAATTCATCCAGAATGAAGAGGCCTTCAGAGGCCATTCCCAGAAAATCAAGACGTACATTTTATATGCCATGTACATATCTTTAATATACTGCATTTTAATCAAAATGGTTACAGCCATTTTTGAGAAAATTAACATTTTCGAAAATGTTTACATGTGAAGGGGAATTTTCCTCAAAACCTTAGTATCGTGTTCTTGGAGAATAGTAAACGTAAATACCAAGTTAGGCTTTTACCGACACGCACGGAACTTTTTCTAAAAATTCTTCATTGTTGATACAGGGGACCCTAAAATGTGCACTTCCGGTGAAATCTCTGTAACGAGATTTTTTTTTTTTTTTGGGTGGAATTGTAGAGAACCCGAAAATCAGAAAGTATATATGGAATCACTGAGAATAAAGTGTGAAAAACAGAATTAAAATTAAATGATGCTCTCTGTGATGCTTACATTCCACAAGTATGCAATATTAAACTTCAATATTATATTTACTTTTGTTTTATTCGGTTGTTGGATGAAATTCTCTCTAGTCAATGGAGGCATTTTATTCAACTCCCAATAGGACATTCTAGGTCTAATATCTGTTCATAGATGCTGACGATTATAAAGAACGTGTTGTCGCTATTGCTTTCAACACAGATATCATTTTGAGTAATTACAGTTGTTTTAAATTTCACTGTTTTCCCATTGCAACCAACGTATTGCGCGTGACTTAGAACGCGTTTTGCCCTCCACTCGTATTCCTCAATTCCCAACACTCAAAGCCGGCTGCACAGCCGGACGTGTAGAGGTTTGCTTAAAGTAGACCCGTTGAGTTCTGCAACATTTAACGCGCCAAAGAATATATGCATAAAACAAATACGGAGCAGTATTGGTATTGAAAAAATGGATGAATGGAGGACAGTAGAATCCCCAAGAGGGCAGCAAGGTATTTCATTACGAAAATTCCTGGTCCATCATTGAGGTTATTTATATTTTTACTTTCGCTACACGTACTATGCACATATAGAGAAGGTATTGCATTGCACCTAAAAATTAAATACCGAAATTTCACCGGAAATTCATATTTTGAGACTCCCTGAATCTAAGAAAAGGATTTTAACAAAAATGTCCGTGTGTCTATCTGTCCTTTGGACAGCATAGCTCAAAAACGAAAAGGCGGTTAAATACGAAACTTGAAATTTAAGTTTGGTTTCTACCAAGGATGCAACATGGAGATTTTCAAGAAAATTCTCCCACCCCTAACTTCCCTTTATACGGAAAATTTTTCGAAAATGTTGTTTTTCTTAGATATGGATAACGATTTTGATTAAAATACTACATATTAAAGCGATATATATTACAAATAAAATGTATATCTTGAATTTTTGGGAATAGTTTCTAAAGACCAGATTATTCTAAATGAATTTCGCTTAATTTAGTATAATTAGTAAACCATAAGAGATAGACAAAAACTTACTTTACAAAAAATGTAGATCTTGCTAAAATACACAAGTTATATCATATACATTTTTTCGTGGAGCTTTCCGTTTTCGAGGTATTCCTTGTTATTAGTTTCAATTGGAAGTACCTATACTTTTCTCTTCTGTTCTACTGCCGGCCAAGCAAAGAAGCGATTTGTAATGACATCGTATAACGACAGCTTTTAAAACATTTGACTATCTCTTTAGCCTGGTTCTTTCCCTTAGTTCCATTCTACTTATAAGGATATAAGTAATAAAATTCTGCTAATGTTTATCTCGATTAGCATGGTGTTGAAGGAAGAATTATCTTTCGTAAGAAATTTGTTTGTAGAGTAGCTAGAGAAAGGCATGTGATTGTAACACATTAGATTTTTAAAAGAAGTAACAGCAAAAGGGTAAAACAGCAACTTATCATCGACGTCCATAACGTTAGCTTCCATCAACAGCTACATCTGAGCTCGAATGTTCCAAGATACTTCTTTTAATAACAACTTGCAAACTGTTCCGGACCAACGTACTATATATGATGTTATTTTCTCTACTACATAGAGTAGAAGAGTTATTGTATACCTTCAAAACATTAAATATCGAGATTCCACCAAAAAAAAATCTGATGTGTACCATTCACATGACTTTCTCTATATCCCAGCAACAAATTATTCTTAAAAAGCTTATACTTGTATTTACTTCTTGCTAATCAGAAAAACATTAGCAGAAATAGTCTTATTACTTGCTTCCGTGTAAGTAGAGGTGAAATAAGGGAGTACCATAAGTTAAAGTAATAATCAAAAGCTGGTTGCTATGTCACTGAAGTTCCTTTGTTTGTATGGACTGCAGTTGACAAATTCCTGTATGACAAATGTATAAGTTTTACATAGCAAAAACCAAAAATAAGGAATGTCACAAAAACGACGAACTCCACGAAGAAAATGTATATAACAAAAATCGTGTGTTTTAACGTGCTCTACATTTCTTATGTAGTAAGTTTTTGTCCATCTCTTACGGTTTAGCAATTATTCAAAAGTCAGAAAAATTCATCCAGAATAAACTACTCTTCAGAGGCTATTCCCAGAAAATTCAAGATATGCATTTTATTTGTCAGGTAAATATCTTTAATATACGAAATTTTAATCAAAATCCTTAGAGCCATTTTAGAGAAAATCAAAAATTTTCGGAAAAAGTTCCATGTAAAGGGTAGTTGGGGGTGGGGGGATTTTTCTCAAAATCTTCGTGTCGCATCACTGGAAGATACTAAACATAAATACCAAGTTTGGTATTTTACCTACTTTTCGTTTTTGAGTTATCGTTTTCACAGTCACACGGACACACACACACATTCACACGGACGTTTTTCAGAAAATACTTTTTTTAGATAAAGGGGGCCCTAAAACATATTTCCGGTGAAATCTCGGTATGGAATTTTTTGTTGGAGTGCAATACCTTTTCTATACACTATGTACATAGTGGGTATAGAGAACGTAATATACGTTTTTAAGGTCCCCGGATAAAAAAAAAATTCTGATGTGCTCCATGCAATGAATTTATCTACATTTCTGCAATAAAGTATTGCTAAAAAGATTATTCTTCTATTTACTCAATGCTAATCAAGAAAAAATAGGATGAAAGGTTATTATTACCTGCTTCCTTGTAAGTAGAAGGGAAATAGGGACTACAGTAGGCTAAAGCGATAGTCAAATCTTTTAAAAGCTGGCTTATTTGAATGAAGTACGTTTGTTTGTATGGGCAGGAGTTGAAAATTTGTCGCATTAGAAAAGTATTTTAAAACTGAAGCTAATAAAAGAAATATTTCAAAAATAGCCAACATCACGAAAACATATGTAAGTCATAAATTGTATGCTTCAACCAGATCTGCACATTTTGTGTATTAAGTATTTGTCTATCTCTTACGGTTTATTAGTTATGCAAAATCTAACAACAGTCATATCAGAATAAAGAGGTCTTCAGAGTCCATTTGCAGAAAACTCAGGACATACATTTTATTTTTCATATAAATATCTTTAATATACGCTATTTTTCAAAAGATCAAAATATTCGAAAATTTTTCCCTGTAAAGGATAGTTGTTGGTGGAGGAATTTTCATGAAATTCTTCGTATTGCATCCTTGGAATATGTGGAGTTTAAATATTAAGTTTGGTATTTAATGGTCTTTCAGTTTTTGAGCTATACACACACGGTGATCCCAAAACATGTATTTCCGGTGAAATTCCGGTATCGAATTTTGGATGCAATACAATATCTTCTCTATATACTACGTGTGGAGAAAGTAAAAACTCTGCCTTTGTGTCATTGTTTGGCTTTGTTTTCAAAGATGTATTTATTGTCCCGCACAATGCGTGGGAATACAGCAAGCTGCAAGTATCGGTTTCTAGACTGCGATGAAGGAAGCGCCTCGTAAACCTGATATTAGCAAACGAACGTGTCATCGCACAACATGGGAATACAATGGCTTATACAGAAATTAATTGGAGAGAAGATATTGTTGCTTGCCTCCTTGACAACAAGTACACCTGCGGCTAAGTACCTTAACAGTACTATTCCAAATTGCCTCCGTGATCGAGTGGTCAGCGTCTGGCTTCAAACACAGAGGGTGGTGCTTGATTACACTCTGGGGTGGGTCCATCTTTACTTTCTCTATACACAATGAAAACAAGGTATTGTAATGCACTCAAAAATTAGATACCAAAATTTCACCAGAAATATATATTTTAGGGTCCCCTGTATCCAAAAAAATTTGATGTGTTCAATTCTCATGATTTCTCCACATCTCTGCAACAAATTATTGTTAAAAATCTTATGCTTCTTTTTACTTCATACTAATCGAGAAAAAAAATAGCAAGAAATACTCTTATTACTTACTTCCTTGTAATTAGAAGAGAAATAAGAAAGTAGTATAGGTTAAAGTGACAGCCAAAAGCTGGAGTTCCTTTGTATGGAAGGAGTTGACAAATTCCTGTATGAGAAAAGTTTTTTAGAGGTGAAATCTAAAACAAGGAATAACTCAAAAACGATCAACTCCACGAGAAAAATATATGTAACATAAATTGTGTGTTTTAAAGTACTCTACATTTTTTGTGTGGGAAGTTTTCGTCCGTCTCTTACGGTTTAGCAGTTATGTAAAATTCCGATAAATTCATGCTAAATAAAGTAATCTTCAGAGGCTAATCCCAGAAAATTCAAGATATACATTTAATTTGTCAGGCAAATATAATATACGATATTTTTAATCAAAATAGTTAGAGCCATTTTTAGAAAATCAAAGTTTTCGAAAAAAAGTTCCATGTAAAGTGTACGTTGGGGTGGAGAGACTTTTCTCAAAATCTTCGTGTCGCATCCCTGGAAGATGCTAAGCTTAAATACCAAGTTTGGTATTTTACCGGCTTTTCCTTTTTAAGTTATCGTGTTCACACTCACACATACACACACACACACACACGGACTTTCTGAAAATGTTTTGTTTTATACAGAGGGCCTTAAAACATATATTTTCGGTAAAATCTTGGTATGGAATTTTTGGTGAAGTGCAGCACCTTCTCTATACAGTATGTATATAGTACGTATAGAGAAAGTAAAAAGCATTCTGTGTGTGTCCGTGTGTCTGTGAGCACAATAACTCAAAAACGAAAAGTCAGTAAAATATCAAACTTGGTATTTAAGTTTAGCATTTTCCAGAGATGCGACACCAAGATTTTGAGAAAAATCCCCCCACCCAAAATTACCCTTTACATGGAACGTTTTTCGAAAATGTTGATTTTCTCAAAAACGACTCTAACGAGTTTGATTAAAATATCGTATATTAAAGACAAATAAAATATATATCTTGAATTTTCTGGCAATAGCCACTGAAGGCTACTTTATTCTGAGTGAATTTTACGGAATTTTGCACAAGTGCTAAAGCGTAAGAGAAGGACAAAAACGTACTCCAAGGTATTTACAATTGAAACTAATAACAAGGAATATCTCGGAAACGGTTATCCGCACAACAAAAACGTAAATGACATAAATTGTGTGTTTTCTACATTTTTGTTCAGCAAGTTTTTGTTAAGCAAAATTCCGCAAAATTCTTTCAAAATAAACAAGTTTTCAGATACTATTCCAGAAAATTCAGGATATACATTTTATTTGGGATGTAAATATTTTTAATGTGTGAATTGTAATCAAAATCGTTACAGCCATTCTTGAGAAACTAAAAATTTTCGAAAATTGTCTATGTAAAGGGTGGTGTTTTACGGTCTTTTCGTTTTTGAGCTATGCTGTATATAGGCGGGTGCACGCATGCGCACGCGCGCACTCACACATACACACACAGACCTTTCACTAAAATAAATGTTTTGAATTCAGGAGACCCCAAAGCATATTTTCGGTGAAGTCTCGACACGAATTTTTGGTGAAATACTATACCTTCTCTATCCACGATGTGCATTGTACATGCCGTTTAGAAAAAGTAAAAATGTCCGTTCGTGCGACTGTCTATCTGTGTGTGTCTGGGGGCAGCATAACTCAAAAACTAAAATACCTTTGAATACTGAACTTGGTATTTAAGTTTAGTATCTTCCAAGTGTGTGAAACGAAGATTTTCAAGAAAACCTCCCCACCACAAACTATCCTTTACTTGGAGAAATTTTCGAAAATATTGATTTTTTCAAAAATGGCTCTGACGATGTTTATTAACATCCCATATATTAAAAATATTTAATTACGTTCCAAATATAATGTATATTTTGAATAACGAAACCTTTTCTGAGAATAGACTCTGAAAACCTCTATTCTGAATTAATTTTATCGAATTTTGCTTAACTGCTAAATCGTAAGAGATAGACATAAACTTACTGCACAAAAAATGTAGATCTTACTAAAATACACAATTCATGTCATGTACATTTTTTCGTGGAGTTGATCGTTTTTGGGATATCCCTTGTTTGTGGTTTCATCTTTGAAGAACTATACTTTTCTCATACAGAACTTTGTGAGCTCCTGTCCAAACAAACAAAGGAACTTTAGTCACATAGCAACCAGCTTTTGACTGTTACTTTAACCTGCAGTACCTTCTACTTACAAGGAAGCAAGTAATAAGACTATTTCTACAATGTTTTTCTCAATTAGCATGAAGTAATTAAAAGCATAAGCTTTTTAACAATAATTTGTTGCAGAGATGTAGAAAAGTTCAAGTGAATGGAACACATCAGATTTTTTTATTCAGATGAACCAAAGAGAAATACAGTGAGATATTGTTATCGAAATTTTGGGTGGAATAAGATAGATTCTCTATGTGCTTGTGTTTCTTTTATTATCATTATTATTATTAATATTATTATTAATTATCATTATTACTTTATTACTATGTTATTATTATTATTTTATTACTATTATTGTTATTATGATCACCATTCAGGGTGTGCCAAAACGCATATATGCGGTGAAATCCCATTGTCGTATTTTCGGGTGGAATACAATTCTATACGTAATTGAGAAATGAAAAACGAGTAGCTTTACAACATGTTTACATTATCCTTGTAAACGAATATGTAAGTTTCTCATAAGTACTTTCATGTTAGTAGAGGCATATAATCGAGACAACAACGAAGCGCCCAAACGAGGGTGAATAAATATTTTTAAAAATATGTCTACTTAATTGGCTGAGGGAATAGTAAATTGTTGGTTATGAATAAACGTTGGATCCGTTAATTAATGAACGCGTATGTAAATAGAATGCAGAATTACGTAGCTCACATGTCAAAATTACATGTCAGTGCAATAATAAAACCGGATAGAAAATGCAGTGATTCCATTTGTTCTGGAATCTGCTTTTGTCTGATTTGTGGATATATACAGGACGTTTAAAAAGGACACCGAACCAAGAATTGGACGTAGTTCCAATGTGATACAAAAACATGGTTTTATTCCTGTTAAAGTCACCTGAAAAATGTAAAATGATCAGTGTGGATTACGCGGTTACACAGAAAGAAAGTCAGGTGCATTAAGCATCCTACCTGAAGTAAAAAAAAAAAAAAAAAAAAAAAAAAAAAAAAATCGTGTGCTTTAGCAAGTTTTCGTAACCGTAACGACATTCTGCCCATGCCAGCCTCTTTTAAAATCCAAAATTTCAGGTTCCAACCCGGTGGAGAGTGATGCGTTCTTTCCTTCGGAAGGGAGGTAAAACCGGTGGTCGCGTATAACGTTTATTTGCACATAAGTGTCTTTTAAAAATTGCCGTTGCACACCATATGCCCTTTCTGCACGAAAAAACGTTCAAGGTTACGGGCTGTCTGTTCGGTGGTGTTTTAGCAAGCAGGTAGGTGTTTAGTAATTGGAAGGAGGTAGTGTTTTCTTAGTCTGAAGCAAGCGAGGAGTAAAGGCGCGTGACAGAGTGAAAGAAGGAAGCACTGTTGCCGACAATATTTGTGTATTCACTTTGTACAATTTGAGGACTGTGTGTCATTCGGTAAAGTCGTCCGATTCTAGTTAAGTATTGCAACACTTTGACTGTTTTGTCTGTGCGCGGCACGAGTTCAGCATACGTCCCACAGGTTAAAGTGTTACTTGAGTGTTAAGCCACCCCACTCCACTAGCTAAAACACCGCTGAACAGACAGTAGTCGTGGTACACGAAAAGTGTTTCTAAAAGTGTTAAAAGTGTTTTAAGCTTGCTTCTGCTGAGTTTCCGGAGATATTGCGGTCAGGCACTGCAATCTGACAAATATCACTGTATTAAGCTATGGCAAGCTACAGAATCGGGCGTTCTTCTACACCTTGATTTTTTACAAAAGAAAAGAACTCCTATCTTAAAAGAAGCTTCTTGGGCAAAAGTTTCCACCACTTCGCATTCGCAAGTCGTGATTTCATCCTACAGTGTCATCTGTGGGCGACGCGCTGATCCCACGTCACCATGCGCATAGTGGAGGACTCACAAACTAGAAATTCAAATCCGATCATGGAAACATCGTAACGATGTCCTCTGCTCCATTTGGGAAATACTGACATCATTCTGCACAGTGACTAGCTAACATTGAGGGATTCCTTGTATTAGAAACCCGGCAGAAGAACCAACATCTTTAGTTATTTGTTTATTCTTCCGATATACTTAATGATATCCGACATTGAATTAAAAGAAATGACTGGGAAAATAAGCTGGAATACATATGCTATTAATACTGTTTTAAAGGCAAATTAACGTAAGTGATTTTGAGGATGTAGCAGTGCCAGGTCGAGTTGTTTTGCTGCTCGTCTCTCACCAAGGCGATCCAGGTTAAATTCCAGGGGATTTCAGGTAGTGTTTGTGCTGGACGAAGCGTGCATAGGCGAGTTTTCTCTGGTTTCCGCCGCCATTCATTCCACCTTATCATTTTGTCATCAATTTCACCGTCACTTATCATCCAGTTCCTCACTTTCATACCATACATCAGGCTGATCACCCATCCTGGCTTTTCTCTGATCGAGGACTTATACTCCTCAACAGGTCTCTGACTCCAGCTACTGGCTTGTAAGTCCTACATACGAGGAGGTTACACAGAAAAACAAAAAAAGATCTTGAGGATGGATGCAAGAAATTGAAAAACACACAAGAATACTATCAACTACTACCTGTTGTCATTGACAAGTTTATTTTACTATCTAAATTGTAATAATAAATAAAAAAAAGCTGCACATTTATCAGCAGGTGTTTGTTTTAAGGTGTGGAGAGGTTACTATTGTGATAGTTATAAAAGGATTAGGATATGTACAAGATACTCGTGGTTAGGGAAATATACTTAAGTTTCACATTCAAGAGTCCAGAAATCGTTGCAGTTCTATGTTGTGTTTTGAGTAGGTAACTGCCCATTGTCCCGTTACCTGAAGTTAGAGCAAGAAGAAACCTGTTTGTTTTCATGACACATGCTTGCCAAGAACATCTGATGTGTGTACATAGGCATCATGCACTAGTGCCTTATACGCTGCCTACTCTCAAAATGATGTAACCTGAAATGTTATATGAAAACATACCTGACAGATCTTCGAAACCGCGACATCAAATTAGAAATAATTTGAAATGTTTTCTCACAGAGACCGTATATAGGACCGAAGTTGGATAGGTAGAATAAGACTGAAAAATGCAATGCCATTGCCGGGATTTGAACCACGGATCTCCAGCCGGTTGCTCTACCCCTGAGCTACCATGGCAACATGCCGACGTAGCATTGAATATTTCTCAACTCTCTCGCATTTTTCCGGTTAACCACAAGGTGATCTCAAATTATTTTGAAATGACAACCCCAATGGCGACTTCCAATGTTGCAAGTACTTTAAGTCCCAGGATTCATAATGTAGCCAACTATTATGGTCAATTGGTATTGATTTAATTATTTCTTCACTCAACACGTGTGTAGGACAGGAGCTGGATAGGTAGAGTCAGACTAGCCGGGATTTGAACCAACTATCCAACTCCTGTCCTACACACGGCTTGTGTGAAAAAACAATTAAATCAATACCAATTGGCCTGGGACTTAAAGTATTTGCAACATTGTAAGTCGCCATAATTTGAGATCACCCTGTGGTTTACCAGGAAACATGCGAGTCAGTTGAAGGGTTCAATACTATGTCGGCATGTTGCCATGGTAGCTCAGTGGTAGAGCAACCGGTTGGAGACCGGGAGATCCGTGTTTCAAATCCCAGCTATGGCATTGAATTTTTTTAGTCTGACTCTACCTATCCAAAAATAAACAACATATGATATATGTACGTAGGCATGAAGCACTAGTGCTTTATATGCTATCTATTCTCAAAATGATGTATATTAAAATGTTTCATGGAAACATAAATGACAGAGTTTCGCAACCGTGACTTCAAACTTAGAAGCAGTGCAAATAGAAACCATAAAACTGTTATATTTAGTTCGGTATCGTTTTAGAACAGCCTGTATACACATAGCCTCACACAAAAGTGGCGCCACTATGCGCCGGCAGCATCGTATAGTTTAACTCTAGACTAGCTTGTACCCATAGTTACAGGTCAATAGCTTGTTTAGTTTTCGAATGACAGCATTTTAAACAAGACAACTTTAGAGTTTTCACGAAAATGAAGGATTTGGAAAAACGAGCAGTGATTAAATACTTTCATTTGAAAGGCTAAACGCCTAAAGAAATCAAGGAAGAAATGGACAATACATTGAAAGACTCTGTCCCTTCATATTCAATGATTAAAAGCTGCATTGTACATTTTAAAATAGGACATACGAGTACTAGTGATGAACCTCGCTCTGGACACCCTGTAGAAGTGACAACTCCAGAGATCATTGAAAAAAATTCATCGTTCATTACTGAAGACGAAAGATTAAAGTTAATTGAGATAGCATAGGCTCTAAACATATCAAAAGGACGTGCAGGTAATATTTTAAGTAATGTCTTGGGCTTTCATAAGGTCTGTGCAAGATGAGTGCCGCGTTTGTTAGTTACACAAAAAAAAAAAAAAAAAAACTGTTTCTGTTGAGAATGTGGAGCTCTACCGTAAAAATCCCAGTGAATTTTTAAGATGAAACTTGGATACATCACTACACTCCAGAAAGTAAATCACAGACAAAACAGTGGATTGCGCCAGGCAAGTCCAAAAAAGGCAAAATCAATTTTGTCAGCTAACAAGGTTATGGCGAGTGTTTTCTGGGATGCACAGGGAATTATTTTTATTGATTACTTGGAAAAGGGTAAAAGTATCACTGGTGACTACTACGCAAATTTACTGCAACGTTTGAGTGATGAGGTGAAAAGAAAAAATCCTCATTTGGCAAAAAAAAAAAGAATTGTTTCATCACGACAATGCTCCGGCCCATCGTTCAGTCATTGCAATGGGAAAAGTGTGCGAATTAAAGTTGGAATTGCTTGAACATCCAGCCGATTCACCAGATGTATCACCCAGTGGCCACCACCTGTTCCCAAACCTCAAAAATGTCACAGAGGTCGAAGATTTCACAGCAATGAAGAGGTCATTGATGTGGTAAACAGCTATTTTGAGGACCTTGATAAATCGCACTACAGAGATGGTTTAATTACATTAGGACACCGATATAACAAATGTATTAACCTTTCTGGTGATTATGTTGAGAAATAAAGCAAAACAAAAAAATGCTGTTTTCATTGAAAGAACCCGTGACTTATCAGCCGAACCTAGAGTAATTCATCAGGTCTTGTGTTCTGTTTCTGTGTAACTAGAAAGCTCGTGATGCTGCTGTAAGCTCCAGACAGTAGAAGATATTTTTAAAAATGTCAAGCTCGCAGGAAATGCAATCAAGTTCATTATTTCTTTCTCTGAAGATAGACATTCGGCTTTGGCAAGGGAATATTCTTTCTTCTTCGTAGCCCATTATATTATGCTAAGGTAGCGCATCTTTCCACATTTCTATCAATAAATACTAGTTCTTCTACACCACAGGCAGCGATACATCCGCACACCCTGACACCATCACCTCAGTGTTTAACTATTGCAAATTCTGAATATCCAATGCTCTATTCACTCTTCTTTACACTGACAGCCGTTCATTAGTACAAGACATACATATTCGGTTCTTATAACGACGTAGGTTTTTTCTTTCTCTACACGTACTATGTGCATAGTGTATAGAGAAGGTATTGTATTGCACCCAAAACATTGATACGGAGATTTCACCGGAAATATTTATTTTGGGATCCCCTAAATCCAAAAAGTACAGTGTATAGAGAAGGTGTTGCATTCAACCCAAAACTTTGATACCCAGAATTTACTGGAAATACACGTTTTAGGGTCCCTGTATCCAAAAACAGCTTTTATAGGAAAAGGTCCGTGTGTGACCGTGGTCTGTGAACACGATAGCTCAAAAACGAAACGATAAAATACCAAACTTGATATTTTAGTTAAGTATCTTCCTGGGATGGGTCGTCTCCTTAGCTTGGTGGTAGCGCAGCTGCTTGCCAATTTGGAGTCCTGGGTTCGATCCCCGGTACCTGGCCCAGTATGGACACAGCCTCGTGAAGTCCCTGGGTGGCCAATTAAGGAGCTACTTGATGGAGAAGTAGCGGCTCCAAGTCGACCGCATTAGCCGGCCGGGAGGGATTGAGGCGTTGACCACGTCTCAGCTTCCAATACAGCACCCCATCCATGACGTCTGTCCTGGACCAAGATAGGGGACGCAGCGGCCGGGCGGTAGGCCAAGGTTCCTTGTGAGCTGTCGTGCCATGGAGTTATTAGTATTATGTTATCTTCCAGGGATGCCACACAAAGATTTTGAGAAAAAATCCCCCACCCCAAAGTACCCTTTACATGGTGAAAATTTTGATTAAAATACTGTATACTAAAGATATTTACATGGAAAATAAAATGTATAACTTGTATAACAAGGAATTTTCATTATATAAACAATGGGGAGCTGCCAAAGGAGTTAAAATAATTTAAAACGAAATAAAGTAGTTACTTATTTTACGATGAAATATTCATTTTGTTGTTTCCTTGGATACATGAAATGCATATATAAAGTCTATAGCACAGGATAAAAGAGTATTATTTTGTAAATAATGTTTGTTTTTGGAACAGCTAGAGAAAGTTACGTGAATGGAACACAGCAGGGTTTTTATTTTCCATAACACCAACTTAGGCATGTTTATAACTAGTATATATTTTAAAATAATTTATAAAAGCTTTTATATACAGTGAAGCTAACCTATACAAATCTGGTCGTCCATTATTGACAATTGCTCCACTAGATTAGATGTTGGTGGCCTGGAGGCGTTTCAACGTCTGCTAACCTGCAAGAAAATGACAATGAAGATTGTCGAAACGCGTCCAGATCACCAACATCAAATCTAGTGGAGGAAGTGTCACAATGGACGTCCAGATTTATACATTATAACTAAGAGTTATTTCCGGGTTGTTTTGGACTGATAGAGTAACATGAATCAGACGTTTCGGCGGTGGACATCTTCCGTGGCGCGGTCGAAGTTTTCTCGGAGAAGGTTTCGCTGCGTCTGAAGCGATGACTCTCAGAGTCGCAGAGGCCAAGCCTCACCCCCAACCAAAATATAGGACGCAGCAAAACCTTCTCCAAGGAAACTTCGACCGCGCCACTGAAGATGTCCACCGCAATTGTGATGAAACGTCGGGATCATCTTACTCCAGCAGACCACGGCAAAACAACCCGGAAATAACTCCTAGTTATACTAACACCGGCCGTGAAAGCCTACGTTCTGTCATCTATGCTTTTCCTTGACTTATTATCGTCAACTTTCGGCATATCCTGTTTCACAAAGTAGGCTACAGGAGCCAAACTTCCCACAAACATAAAAACGACACTTGACTGTTTGAAGAGACATTCACAGTATGTTCGCAACACCCAAATTAATAATTTTAAGATAGGCACCCAGGGAGGAAAGTAAAGTTGGCACACCTGCATCGCACTGCGGTTCTCAAACAACAACGCCAATATACTTAATTATTACTGGGTTGGCATCCCTGGCTCCCTCAAGGCTCATACTGCTAACTTATTCATGGGCTTCTGTATGTTGCGAGCTGTGTGGAAACACAAGCGCCCCCAAAAAATTAACAGGGAAAAACAGACGCCTTGTCTCAGTGGGAGTTACTGCTTCTGCTTGAAACAGTAGTTAAAATGTACAAATATCACGCAGCGCTTCTAAGCTTCCTGCTTAAACAAACTATACACGTACACTCAAAGACCGTTGCAGATAAAAACGAATATATCTTATTTTGTATACTGGTACTTCTAAAAGTTATTGTTAGAAATCTTATGCTTCTATTTACTTCATGCTAATCGAGAAAAAATTAGCAGAAATAGTCTCATTACTTGCTTCCTTGTAAGTAGAAGCGAAATAAGGGAGTTTCATAGGTTAAAGTAATAGTCAAAAGCTGGTAGCTATGTGACTGAAGTTCATTTTTTGTATGGACAGGAGTTGACAAATTCCTGTATGAGAAAAGTATAAGTATTTTAAAGCTCAAATAAAAAACAAGGAATATCAAAAACGAACAACATCATGAAAAAATGTATATAACTTAATTGTGTCTTTAAACGTGCACTACATTTTTGTGCTGAAAGTTTTTTTCCGTCTCTTACGGTTTAGCAGTTATGCAAAATTCCGTAAAATTCATCCAGAATAAAGAAATCTTCAAAGACTATTTCCAGAAAATTCAAGATATACATTTAGTTTGTCAGTTAAGTATCTTTAATATACGATATTGTAATCAAAATTGCTAGAGGCATTTTTGAGAAAATAAAATTTTTCGAAAAAAGTTCCATATAAAGGTTAGTTGGGGGTGGGTGGATTTTTCTCAAAATCTTCGTGTCGCGTCCCTGGAAAATACTGACCTTAATTACCAAGTTTAGTATTTTACCAACTTTTCATTTTTGAGTTATCGAGTTCACAGGCACACGGACACACACACGCGGATTTTATTTTTTCTTAAAATGCTTTTTTGGATACAGAGGACCCTAAGACATATTTCCGGCGAAATATCGATATCGAATTTTTGGGTGGAATACAATACTTTCTTTATACACTATGTACATAATGCATATAGAGAATATAATAAAAAAAGCACATACCGGGCAAAAATGAAATTTTCTAAAAATATTGGAAAAATATACTCCGTTCACTTGTTCTTTCTACGACTACATGCTCAGCATTTATGTTTTGGAATAATAGCAATTTCTTGCGAGATAACATCATTCAGTTTCTTTGGGGTTGTTGGATGTATCAGAAAAAATCATTCTTTAAGGTAAAATCAAAAGTAGGTCTGATTTAAATATGGAAATCGCGGCGGCCACTTTCCTGTATATTTACGAATGAAACAAGGACCTTCTTTAAATTGTTAAAGAGTTCTACATTTTCCCAAAGCTTCAAAAGAACTCCTGTTGCTTTCATAATAACATTGCATCAGCTGTATTCTATCATTTAGTATAGAGCTATGATTGGTAACCCTCGCATTCTCTTAGCAGTAAAACTTTGTTAAAAAATCTGATGTGTTACACCCGCATGACTTTCTCTACATCTAGCAACAAATTAACGTTAAAAAGTTTATGCTTCTATTTACTTCATGCTAATCGAGAAAAAATTAGCAGGAATAGTCTTATTACTTGCTTCCTTTAAGTAGAAACGAAATAATGGAGTACCATATGTTAAAGTGATAGTCAAAAGCTGATTGGTATGTGACTAAAGCTCTTTTATTTATATGGACACGAGTTGACAAATTCCCGTATGAGAAAAGTATGTTTTTCAAAGCTGAAACTAATAACAAGAAATATCTGAAAAACGATTGACTCCACGAAAAAAGGTAAACGATATAAATTGTGTGCTTTAACGTGCTCTACATGTTTTGTGTGTTAAGTTTTTATCCATCTCTTACGGTTTAGCAGTTATGCAAAATTCCGTAAAATTCATCCAGAGTAAAGTAAACTTCAGAAGCTATTACCAGAAAATTCCAGATATACATTTTATTTCTCAGGTAAATATATCTAATAAACGACATTTTAATCAAAATCGTTAGAGCCATTTTAAGAAAATCAAAATTTTCGAGAAAAGTTCCGTGTAAAGGGTAGTTGGGTGTGGGGAGTTTTTCTTGAAAACCTTCGTGTCGCATCTTTGGAAGATACCAAACTTAAATACCAAGTTTGGTTTTAAACGGTATTTTCGTTTTTGAGTTATACTGGCCACATACACACACATATACACACAGACACACACACAGACATTTTTCTAAAAATGCTTTTTTTGGATTCAGGAGGTTTCAAATCATGTATTTGTGTTGAAATTTTGGGTGCAATACAATACCTTCTCTATACCTACGAGTATATACATAGTTCGTATAGAGAAAGTAAAAACAAAAGAAAACCAAATTTCACTGCCAGCCCAACATGTTGCTTCTTTTGTCTGTTTGTTTTTATATCTCAATTATTGTAATATTTGCAGCGGTATAAAGTTCAAAGCGTCTTTTAAAGACTATGTATTATAAACACCAAAAATATTGAAAATATTTGCCTTATAAAATTCAAGTAATACATAATGCATTGATTCTCGAACTTACGTGTTTCGGTCCAAAATCTATGAGAATGTTCGACCGCTTACCTGAAAAAAGGGAAACTACATTATTGCTCATATATACAACTATAAGAAAACAGACAAAATGACACACATTAACTTTTTTACTTTCTCTACACATACTATACGTGTACTATACGTTTTCTACACCGGAAATAAATGTTTTGGGTCCCCGTGAATCAAAAACAAAGTTATTTTTGGAAAAAAGGCCCGTGCGTGTGCCTGTGTGTGTGTCTGTGTGTGTGGGCAGCATAGCTCAAAAACGAAAAGACCGTTAAATACCAAACTTGATATTTAAGTTTGGTATCTTCCATGAATGCGGCACGAAGATTTTCAATAAAATCCCCCCACCCCCAACTACCCTTTACATGGAACTTTTTTCAAAAATTTTGATTTTCTCAAAAATAGCTGTAACGATTTTGATTAAAATATCGTATATTAAAGATGACAATAATATGTACATCTTGAACTTTCTGGGAATGACCTCTGAAGACTACTTTATTCTGGTTGAATTTTACAAAATTTGGCATAACCGCTAAACCGTAAGAAATGGACAAAAACTTATCACACAAAAAATGTAGAGCACATTAAAACACACAATTTATGTTATATATTTTTTTCGAGAAGTTGATCGTTTTTTAGGTATTCCTTGTTTTTGGTTTCAGCTTTGAAAAGCATGTACTTTTCTCATACAGGAATTTGTCAACTCGTGTGCATACAAACAAAGGAACTTCAGTCACCTAGTAGCCAGCTTTTGACTTCACTTTAACCTATGATACTCCCATGTTTCGCTTCTACTTACAAGGAAGCAAGTAATAAGGGTATTTCTGCTGATTGTTTCTCGGTTAGCTTGAAGTAAATAGAAGAATAAGCTTATTAACAATAATTTGTTACACAGAAGTAGAGAAAGTTATGTGAATGGTACACATCAGATTTTTCTACAAAGACTCCGTCTGTTTCCCTGACCTGCCATTTAAATGTAATCAGTTCCAATGATTTCCAAACTTTTCTGTGATGTTGATGCCCAAGTCGAATTCCATTCTCAATTCTTCACGGTAGAAGACTGTCCTAATTAGAGATTGGTCTTTATGAGTGATTCTCACCAAATATTTAACTGGTCCAGTTTTGCACTCTATCGTTTCACTATGTGCCCCGAATTCCCTATTATTCAGCAGATAGAATTCTCAACTCCTAAATTCCATTAATAATCTGTTGTGTTTTGTTCACATGACTCCTTTAACAAATTAGTGTTAAAAACTTATTTTATCTACTTCATGATAATCGAGATAAACATTAGCAGAAATTGTCCTTATTACTTTGTTCCTTGTAAATAGAAGGGCAAAAATCTTATGTGTTACATTCACGTGATGTCCTCTAGCCGTTCGGTAAGCATATGTTTATTCAAAAGATTAATCTGTTATCCACATCATGATAAACAATTAGCCTTATTAGCTTCTTTGTAAGTAGAAGTGAAATAAAAAAATGCACAGGCTAAAGCGATGGTCTCGTCCTTTAAAAGATGGTCATTGTATGAAACAATTGAAATTCCAATATCTTTGCTTGCCAGGAGCAAACAAACGAGTAACGGGAAGAAAGATATATCTTTCCGTTTGAGAAAAAAAACTTTAAGTAGATTAAACTTGAAACCAATAATCCGGAATATCTTGAAAACGGTTAACTCGATAAAAAAAAAAGTATATAGTGTGTTTTACATTTTTGGTGTAGTAAGCTTTTTTGTATATCTCTTACGGTTTGGCGGTTATATAAACGTCGCCCAGAATGATGCCTTCAGAGGATGTTCACAGAGAATTCAAGATATACATTTCGTATGTCATAAAAATATCTTATACATAAGTAATTTTAGTCAAAATCGTTTGAGTCACTTTTGAGAAAATCAAAATGTTTTAAAGATGCTGTACCGTACCATTGGAAGATATCAAATATAAATACTAAGTTTGGTATTAAACGGTCTTTTCATTTCTGAGCTATGCTTCCACAGACACACTGACCTTTTTCTAATTTTTTTTTTTTACTCATGAACCTGAAAACATATTTTCATTGAAATCTCGGTATCGAATTGTTAGTTGCATAACAATTCTTTCCCTACACACTGTGGTACGTGTGGTACTAGGATTTTTGTAATCAGTCGCTGCCACTTGTAGTGCCCTCTCTTCGCCCATTGACAAAAACCTCACGAATCGCTTGCGTGTCTTATGTCACATGGACATGCCTGAGGAGGGAGAACACGCAATCGGCAACTTGTGTCATTGCGCCCGCAACGTTCTGCGCACCTTTTTAATTACCCTGGCAGAGTATAGATCCTTAATGAGTGTGTGGCCTTGGGGACCGGTTCATGCCTTATTTCTTAAATATAAAGTTTTATAAAGGGAAGTGAAAGTGCCGTTCACTTTGTCCCTTAGGTAAGAACTAGCCTTTCCAGCAAATTAAGAAACAATTATATCCATGTAATGAAAGTATATATATGTTTCAAAACGACACCAAACGAAGATAGCAGTCGATTAGCTTACACTTTGACTTGTCCGAAACTTGATGTCGCAACTCTTCTATTTAAAGGTTTGTATGTGTTTAAAAATTGCACACGTTTTGGGATTAGACAGTGAAGGAACAACGGTTGTCATTCATTCAACAACCTCAGAACGTGTTATACGAAACACATAACAAAACTCACATGCTACGTTTTCCATTACGAAGGTGACCTGTGCTGCGCCGGCATGTCTATCAAACCACACCTACACCACGCGACTGGGACCTTCGCTACCAACCAGCATCTCTCTTGGAGTGGGCCAAGCATGTGCCATTTGGTTATGTATGACTGCTTAAGCCATGGTGATTTTATGGCAGTTTTTTTTTTTTGTGCCCAATTTAGAGCTGAAAATTATATTCACGTATCACATACGGTATGACCAACAAGGTCCACATCTTCGTTTGGTGTCGTTTTGAAACATCCTGTATATCGGGTAGAAGGCAACTTTTTATATTCCTTCTAACATGCACTTTATAGAACCATTACAAACAAAAAAGTCTAATTGCATTTTGCTTTCTGATAAGCCAGTGTCGAAAAAATAAATGGTTTTTGTTATAAATTGGATGCCTGATTCTACAAGAATGTATGAATATTATAGTTTGTCCCTTGTAAGATGCGTATAATAACACATTTCTGCCATTAGTTTCGGTAGGAATTGTGGAGATAACACGGAGTTTAGAAATAATTAATCACATAACAGAATTAAAGGAATATTCGGAGCAAAATTTCATAGAAGTAAAGTAACTCGACGATGTCGCGTCGAGGTTTGTCAGGAAATTTGAACCGGCTTCTGGATATAAACACGTCGGTCGCTTGCAAATACGATGCAGGGCGGTGTAATGTTTTGGGAGATAACGAGGCAACTGGTATTCTGATTGGCCTACACTGCTGGGGTAGCAACAGGGGTCGTGTTTTTTTATGTATCCATCTAATGCAAGTGACACCCACACAACCTGCAGCGTTGCCAGCTTGTCTGTCTCTTGTTTTCGACAAAACCAAAATATCTTCGTAAGTAATTGTCAGAGACAAAAATGGAAGCTACAAAATGTATTTCAAATACCAGATCTCTCTAAATTAAAGTAATGTCTTCCCTTCCACCAGGTATATGTATGTATGTATGTATGTATGTATGTATGTATGTATGTATGTATGTATGTATGTATGTATGTATGTATGTATGTATGTATGTATGTATGTATGTATGTATGTATGTATGTATGTATGTATGTATGTGTGTGTGTGTGTATGTATACTTTGGAGGAAATATTCTACCTGAACAGGTCCCCAATGTTGGAAATTTCCACAGGGCACCAAAAGAATAGACAAACCTCAAATAATAATATTCTTGCTAAACAAATGGTGTATCTAGTTCGTTTTTGTTATTGTTTTTATTAATATATGGGACAGTGCACGGCACATACACATTTACAAGTTTTTGTTATTACGCATATCACAATGTTTGTAGAATATACAGAAGCCATTTTATATATTTTCTCAAATAATCTGTGAATATCCGTTTTATTTATACTTATCAAAAAGGCAAAACAAAAGAAAGACAAAAATAACACTTCTATTATTGTTTCATTTTTATTGGTTCTTTTAACTGTTATGGTCATATCGGGAGCTTTTAACTTGTGAAACAAATTTATATTACCTGTAGGTTTTTAGCATGAGGTTAATCATTTTATAAAGTACACGCATATTTACGCTCACATTTAACTTCGGTATCTTCCAAGAATGGAACAAAAAGATTTTCAAACCCCCCCCCAACCACCCATTACATTGAAAAATTTTCAAACATGTTGATTTTCTCAAAAATGTCTCTAACGATTTTGATTAAATTACCGTATATTAAAGCTATTTTCATCACAACTAAAACGTATATCTTGAATTTTCTGGGAATAGATTCTTAAGACCTGTTTATTCTTTTCCCTATTTTACATGACTGCCGAACCGTAAGAGATAGATAAAAACTTACTGCACAAAAAAAGGTAGAACACAATTTATGTTCTTTAAATGTTCCTTGTGGGAGTAGCAGTTTTTTGAGATATTCCTTGTTATTGGTTTCAAATTTCAAATACTAAATTTTTTTCATACAGCAAGTGTCCGTTTTTCTTTTGTTCTACTCCTGGCCAAGCAAAGAAGTGAATTGCAATGACAATCGTATATTGAAGTTTTAAAACATTTGGCTATCGCTATAGCGTAGTGAATTCCTTTATTTCCCTCCTACTTATAAGGAACTAAGTAATAAGAGCATTCTGATAATGCTCGATTATCATTGTGTAGAAGGAAGAATATCCTTTAGTAAGAAATTTGTAGAACAGCTAGAGAAATTTATCTGAGTTTAACACATCAGGTTTTTTGTAAGAGTATATATATATATATATATATATATATATATATATATATATATATATATATACTAAGAGTATATATTAATGATAATTTTGGTACCTTCAGCATCTAAGTTCTCCTCTGGTAAGTATAGGCTAGGGAGATTGTTTACAATGTTACAACTTACTTGCGAAAACAAGTATTTTACTCATCTACATTCAGTCATGCAAGCGCATATTGTAACAATTATGTAGACGTGATGGCTTCATCCCCACATTTCTTACCATCTCCGAAAGGTGGCCAACTAAAGTAGACAGAGGGGAAGCAGTTGACGGCGTGAGCTGCGCGGACCGAAATAAGCTAGTAATATTAATGTCTCTATACGTACTATGTACATAGTGTATAGAGAAGGTACCGTATTGCACCCAAAACTTCGATACCGAGATTTCACCAGATATATTTGCTTTGAGAACTCCTGAATCCAAAAAAAAACAATTTTTAGAAAAAATGTCCATGTGAAAAAAATGGAAATGGCGTGTTATTTATGGACGCTCTTTAACTGCTGTGATTCTCAGCGTCCCATTCTAAATTGGGGGTGAAAAACCGCTTAATTTTGCTCAGAGACCTCTCTATTAGGCTTGAGGTTCTTTTACGTGCCGTAAATCTACGACACGGGACCCACGGCTTTACTTCCCTTGCGAAGGAAGCCATGCTAAGGATTTTACACCCGAAAAAATCCATCGTCCTCCGCCGGGTTTGAACCCGCGACCTTGGGCATATGAAGTCAGTATGGTAACCATTACACCACGGAGGGCGACAATCTCCATGTGTGTGTCTGTCTCAGTGTGTCTGTAGGCAGCATAGCTCAAAAACGAAAAGACCGCTAAATACCAAACTTGGTATTAAAGTTTGGCATCTTCCAAAAATGTGACACAAAGATTTTCAAGAAAATCCTCTCACCGCCAACCACGGTTTACATGAAGAAAACCTAATGATTTCTTTTATTTCCCTTCCATTTTCAAGGAAGCAGATAATAAGACCATTTCTGCCAATGTTTTCTCAATTAGCATTAATTAAATACAAGAATAAGCTTTTTAACAATAGTTTATTCCAGAGATGTAGAGAAAGTCATGTGATTGGAACACATCAGATTTTTTAATTACTGTGATTAGATATAGCTTTTGTGCTTTGTGCCGCAGGGGATCGTGGGTATTTGTGGCATGCTTCTGTGTTTGTGTTTTAAGTAATTTCCTCTCCCCTGCTGGCCAATTAGGACACCCCTAAATGTGTAAAATAAATAAAATGATGAGACATTAGTAATTACATTAAAATGCTGTGAAAGACTTTACTGCTTGTAACTCCTGCGTATAAGCAACATTAAAGGCTTACTAATAGCGATACAAAACAAAACCTCAAATAGAGACGGTGTAAATAACACTTCCAGAGCAGTAAATGAACAACAGTAGTGCCCCATTGTCAATGAGATGAAAGCACGAGACTTTACACACATGTTATTCAATGTAAGCATTCACATAAACAAACTATATTTGCAAATTTTATCCTTGTGTTACGTACTCAAAGAAATAATTCTGTATTCCTTTCCCTATGCATAATATTTTATTCAAGATGCGAGATTTTACAGTGCCTATAGTGATTTAAGATCCCCTAAATGCAAACATAGTAATTTTTACTCTCTCTACATAGTGATACGTAGGTAGAGAAGGTATTGCTCTCCACCAAAAAATTCGATAGCGAGATTTCACCGGTAATATATGTTTTGCGTTCCCTGTATCCAAGAAAGTGTTTTTATAAAAAGGTCCGAAGTGTGTGTGTGTTGTGTGTTTGAGCACCATAACTTAAAGACGAAAAGTCACTAATACTGCACTGAGTAAGCAAGCGCTAGAGATAGCACTCACTGTTCGTGAGCACGAGGAAAAATCCTGTAAATTGAATCAATAGCATGCGAGACGGATCTCAGTGCTGTACATGGAGGGATACATCATTTTCAGCACATAAGTACTGAGACAGTACATATCTTGGCTCGGGGCAAAATTATATTCTTAGAAGAGAAAATATAAATGTACAATAAAAATGGAAGGCTAGAAATACTTTTAACACGTATAAGTTACGAGCCCAGGGTACAAGATCCTGTTACCTGCCGTGCATTGAACCGAAGGGGTGAATATGAATGGACCCTGCCCGAGGCGACACAGTGAGACAATACTCTCCGCTGGTCAGGCGACAGTGTGAGGCACTTGGTGAAGGACCTCCGAAAAACCAAGATGTGAAATTTAGATTTCGTGATGGAGCCGAACAGACTACCTTTTAATTGTAAGACACTAGACGAAGAACCGCCGCACGACCAAGATGTGGTATTTGAATGCGTGGTGTAACCCTTAGTTGTGACGTAAGTAAATGATTTTAAGACCGATCATAGTACGAGACAATAGCATTTCATCGAAGGAAAAAATAGTAATATTCGCGGGCGAGTAAAGTGTAACGTCACTGTAGAAAATTAAGAAGTATACGCGTGTGTTCTACGGCGGACTCAGTTAATAAAACACTTGTGTCTCACCATAACCTGAAAGAGTTTCCATACTAATCAAAACCCTGAGTTAAGCCAACCACACATCCACAGCATTCTTATAACCATAACCTACACCCCCGAATTCGAACAGTGCCGCCCCAGTACACAGAAATATTATTCCATTCACATTACTTCCCCAATGCTCTTAGCTGTGCGCGCCATCTCTCATTTTCCTCAAAAAAATAATGGCAGTTTCCTTGAGAACCTTCTTTTGGTTTAATGGAAGCACCCAAAATCAGCGTCTATATTTTTTGGCTCTCACAAATCATAAGGCGCAAAGGGATAATTCACAGTTTATTGAATGTACAGCTTTATCACTTTGGACGTCTCTATACTTGTATTATTTTCAACATTTAGGATAAACAATTATTGTGACGTCACTACCGTGAGCGTCAGTTTTTAAATGCAATGTTTATAATCTATTGCGCCAATAACGCTTCCAGAGTGTAAAATGAACAACAGGAATGCCCCATTCACAGTGAGATGTAAGCACAAGACATTTTACCCATATTATTGAATGTAAGCATTCAAATAGACACACACAAGAGTTTGTAAACTCCAAACTTTATCCTTTTGTTACGTACAGAGAGAGAGAATTCTGCATTCCTTCCTCTATGTATTAACTGCTGTTCAAAAACAGGCGAACGCAATGTGAGATTTTACAGCGCCTACTGTAAATACATGCTGTCCTATTTGGCCGCATTCGCGCCATCTCTCATTTCCCTCAAGAGGTTATGGCAGTTTCCCTGGGAATCCTCGTTTGATTTAATGGATGTACACACTATCTCTGCGTCTAGATTTTTTGGCTCACATAAATTGTAAGGCGCAAAGAGATAATTCGCAGTTCCTTAATTGAACAGCTCTGTCTCTTTGAGTAGTCTATATACTTGCACAATTTTCAATATTTTGGATAAACAATTATTGTGACGTCACTGCCGCGACCGTCAGTTGTTATTTGTAAAATTTATAGCCTATTGCACAAATAACACATCCAGACCAGAAAATGAACAACAGTAGTGCTCCATTCATAACAAGATGCAAGCGCAAGACTTTACACCCATGTTATTCAAAGTAAGCATTCACATAGACACACGCAATGCGCTGTGCAACGCAATGCAATGCAAGAGTTTGCAAACTCCAAAATGTATCCTTGCGCTGCATACACAGAGAAAGAATTTCGCATTCCTTCCTCTATGCATCGCCTTCTGTTCAACAACAGATAGGCCACGCCGTGGCCGAGTGGTTAGACCACTCGCCTATCACCTGGGCTCCATCACAAGCGACCGCATGTGAGATTGTGGTGGACAAAGCGACGCAGGGGCGCGTTTTCTCCGGATTCTCGGTTTTCCCCGCCATTGCATTTCACCGGTGATCCATCTTCATTCCATGTACCACTAACAAAAAAATCTGCTGTGTTACACTCACATGACTTTCTCTACATCTCTGCAACAAATTACTCTTAAAAAAGCTTATACTTCTATTTACTTCATGTTAATCAGAATAAAATAGCAGAAATAGTGTTAATACTTGGTACCTTGTTGCTATGTCACTGAAGTCCCGTTGTTTGTATGGAAGCTGTTGACAAATTCCTATATGAGAAAAGTATAAGTTTTCATAGCAGAAATCAAAAACAAGGAATAACTCAAAATCGATGACTCCACGAAAAAAATGTATATAACATAAATTGCGTGTTTTAACGTGCTCTACATTTTTTGAGCAGTAAGTTTTTGTCCATCCCTTACGGTTTAGAAGTTATTCAAAATTCCGTAAAATTCATCCAGAATAAATTAGTCTTCAGAAGCTATTCCCAGAAAATTCAAGATAAACACTTTATTTGTCAAGTAAATATCTTTAATATACGATATTTTAATCAAAATCGTTAGAGTCATTTTTAAGAAAACCAACAATTTCGAAAAAAGTTCCATGTAAAGAGTAGTTGGTGGGGGATTTTTTTTCAAAATCTTCGTGTCGCATTCCTGGAAGATACTAAACTTAAATAACAAGTTTAGATTTTACCGACTTTTCGTTTTTGAGTTATCGTGTTCACAGACACACGGACACACGGACGGACCTTTTTGTGAAAATGCTTTTTTTTGGATACAGGGGACCCTAAAACATATATTTCCGTTGAAATCTCGGTATCGAATGTTTGGGTGGAGTGCAATACCTTCTCTATACACTATGTACATAGTGCGTATAGAGAAAGTAAAAAAAAAAAAAGAATAGTCGCAATGCGAGATTTTACAGCGTCTACTGCATATGCATATTTTCTGTTTGGCCGTGCCGCCCCATATGTCATTTCCCTCAACAGGTTATGGTAGTCTCCTTACGTATGCTCTTTTGATTTAATGGATGTACCCATTACATCTAGACTTCTTATGTCTAATAAATTGTAAGGCGCAAAGAGATAATTCAGAGTTTATTAAATGAACACTTTATGACTTTGGGCAGTCTCTATACTTACAAAATTTTCAATATTTTGGATAAACAATTATTCTGAAGAAACTACCTCGCGGGTTAGTTATATGTGATGTTTATAACCTATTCATTTATAAAGATTTGCGTGAATTTTCTTTTGTGATATTGTTGTTTATGTTATTCAACTGAGACTTGGAATTTATCCGTATGCACGCAATTTACAGATTCAGAAACTTGTGCGTTACACTTTCGACTGCGTTGTGAACAGCATTCCTACGCCTGCATTTCATTGTGAACGTGGCCTAAGAGTGAAAACCAGCTAATTTTGGTTTTTTATAATCCTTGTTTACCGTTTTTGCACACAGAATGTTTAAAATAGGGAAATAATGGGTTAGCTATTATTAACGAAATATTTGTCATGCCTGAAGCTTCACTGTTATAGGTTAGGTTTTGTGTATATTCATATGCACGCATAAAACTAAACACAAACGTTGTATCGCTCATTTTCAAACCATTATTTGCCTCGCTAATGTGTCTTTTTGTGATGCGGAAAACATTGTGAACAACAGTGGAAAACGACACATTCTGCAAATTCGTGACTCCAATATTAATGTGTGATGGTCGGTGATATACAAGCATAACCAGAGTCAAGCGAAACTCAAGTAAGCGACTCTTTAATGATGGATGACTGTCATTAAAAATCTGATGTGTTACACTCACATGACTTTCTCTATCTGTTCTATAAACTTCTTACATAAGATAATTCTTCTTTTTGCATGTTCCTAATCCATGTACTCATTAGCACAATGTTCTTATTATTTAGTTCCGTATAAGTAGGAAGAAAATAAGGGAATACTCTAGGCTAAACCAATAGTCAAATGTTTTAAAAACTGTCGTTATGCGATCGTCATTACAAATCACTTCTTTTCTTGGTCAGGAGTAGAGCAAAAGAAAAACGGACACTCCCGTCTGAGAAAAGTATAAGTACATCACAACTGAAACTAATAACAATGAGTAACTCGAAAACGGAAAGCTCCACGAGAAAAATGTATATGACATAACTTCTGTATTTTAACAAACCCTACATTTTTTGTATAGTAAGTATTTGTCTATCTCTTACGGTTTACTAGTTATGCCAAATTAAGTAAAATTCATCCAGAATAAACAGGTCTTAAGAAGCTATTTCCAGAAAATTCAAAATATACATTTTATTTATCAGGTAAATATCTTTAATACACGATATTTTAATCAAAATCGTTAGAGCCATTTTTAAGAAAATCAAAATTTTCGAAAAATGTTCCATGTTAATGTTAGTTTGGGGTGGGGGGATTTTTCTCAAAATATTCGTGTCGCATTGCTGGAAGATACTAAACTTAAATACCAAGTTTGGTATTTTAGCTACTATTCGTTTTTGAGTTATCGTGTTCACAGACACACGGACACACACGGACCTTTTACTGAAAATGCTTTTTATGGATACAAGGGGTCCTAAAACATGTATTTACGGTGAAATCTCGGTATCAAATTTTGGGGTGGAATACAATACTTCTCTATCCCTACAATGTACGTACATAAGGATAGAGAAGTATTGCATCCCACCAAAAAATTCGATATATGTTTTTGGGTCCCCTGTATCCAAAAAAAGTATTTTGAGAAAAAGGTCCGTGTGTGTGTGTGTGTCCATGTACCCGTGTGTCAGTGTGTCAGTGTGTTCGTGTGCCTGTGAACACGATTACTCAAAAATGAAAAGTTGGTAAAATACCAAAACTTGGTATTTAGGTTTAATATCTTCCAGGGATGCGACACGAAGATTTTGAGAAAAATCCCCCAACCCTAAACTACCCTTTACATGGAACTTTTTTCGAAAATTTTTATTTTCTAAAAAATGGCTCTAACGGTTTTGATTAAAATATCGTAAATTAAAGACATTTACATGACAAATAAAATGTATATTCTGAATTTTCTGGGAATAGCATCTGAAAACTACTTTATTCTCGGTCAATTTTTATCGAATTTTGTATAACTGCTAAATCGTAAGAGGTGGACAAAAACTTCCACACAACAAATGTAGAGCACCTTAAAACACACAATTTATCGTATATAACTTTTTTTTCGTGGATTTAATTGTTTTTTAGATATTCCTTGTTTTTGGTTTCAGTTATAAAAACTTATACTTTTCTCATATAGGACTTTGAGAACTCGTGTCCATACAAACAAAGGAACTTCAGTCGCAGAGCAACCAGCTTTTGACTATCACTTTAACCTATGCTACCCCCTTATTTCGCTTCTACCAACAAGGAAGCAAGTAATAAGACTATTTCTGCTATTTTTTGCTCCATTTGGCATAGTGAATAGAATAATTTGTTGCAGTGATATAGAGAAAGTATGTACAGGGGCTACTACAAAAGAAATACACAACTTCAACTGCCTGTAAAACAAAACTATTAGAGATAGCAACCTAATTATTTTGGAGGTATGTTGAGAAACTCTCAAAGTATTGGTAACGCTGTAGTGTTTTGTTTGTTGTTGCAGAAGCTGAAATGGCGGAAAATCCTGTGGAAAAGGCATATTGCATGTTGGAATTTGCTAGAACGCAATCAGCAACTGTTGTCCAACGACATTTTAGAACACGTTACCACAAAACGCCACCGACTAGACAGTCAATCTACAACTGGTATAGAACATTAGAGACGAACGGGATGTTTGTGCAAAGGGAAGAGCTCGGGAAGACCAAGAGTTTCGAAAGAAAACGTTGAACCTGTTCGTGCTGCCTACATAAGAAGCCCTCAGAAATCGACATCTAGGGAAAGCATGCAATTGCAAATTCCACAGCAAACTGTATGGAAAATCTTGCGGAAGCGACTGCCTTACAGATTACAGATGTTGCAGTTTCTGAGTGAAGAAGATAAGGTCATACGGCGTGACTTTTGCATCGACATGTTGCGACATGATGAAGACGATGCTGGTTTTTGTGAGCGCATCATTTTCAGCGATGAGAACTTTCCACCTGAGTGGAAAAGTGAATACTCGAAATGTCCGAAAATGGGGAACTGAACCTCCGAGAGCTGTATTGCAACATGTGCGGGACTCTCCTATAATCAATGTGTTTTGTGCGGTATCTCACACGACGGTGTATGGCCCCTTTTTCTTTGCAGAGCAAACAGTCAACGGTGCTAGGTATCTTGACATGTTACAGATCTGTTTGATGCCCCAACCGAATGAGCAACAGGATGGCTTTGTATTCCAACAAGACGGAGCACCGCCTCATTGGCACACAGATGTTAGAGATTACCTAGATGAAGTCCTACCACATCGTTGGATTGGCCGTGCTACAACCGACAATAATGCTCTTGCATTTTGGCCACCAAGGAGCCCTGATCTCACACCATGTGACTTTTTTCTATGGGGATTCGTGAAAGACCGTGTTTTCGTCCTTCCACTTCCTCTTAATTTAGACGACTTGAAACAACGTATCAGACAAGCCGTGGCAAGTGTTGATGCAGATATGTTACAAAAGGTTTGGGGTGAACTTGATTATCGCATGGATGTGTGTCGTTTGACTGGAGAAGCCCATATTGAACATTTGTGAGTTCACAATGTAAACTTCAAAGACTCCTTCCTCTACAAACCAGTGAAAACGGCAAATACCGTAAATACTTTTGTTTTACAGGCAGTTGAAGGTGTCAATTCCTTTTGTAGTAACTATATATGTATATATATATATATATATATATATATATATACACACACACACAGACATAACATTTACTACCACACAAACACCCATGCGGGACCCGAACCCACGATCCCCTGCGCCGCGAAACACTAAAGAGAGACACTTTAGCGAGTGCCGCCATGGGGACCGGAACGTTAGGTATGTGATAAACATAATATATTTCACCATTTGGCATACAAACAATGCAATAAGTTTGACAGCAAGTCATTAAAATGCATCTATATTTAAATATTCTTGTATGTTGTAAAACTTAAATTGCTTAGTTCTGGTTTTAACACTAATTTTAAAAGAATTTGCATTTACAATTTGCCTTATATTTAAAGGTTTATTATACAATCTCACTCCAAGATAAAGATGAGAGTTAAGAGATTTCTGTAACCGAAATTTAGGAGGTACCATTTTATTTCTACACCTTGTATAATGGTTATGTATGTCAGAAAAAAAATAACTCATCTGTCTTTTGAAGATGAATAAAATTCAAGCATACAAAGATGCCACAGGTAAAATTCCAAATTCTTTAAAAATAGGTCCACAATGTTGGCCAGAGGTACACTTTTTATTTTCTCTACACGTATTATGTACATAGTGTATAGAGAAGATATTGTAATGCCGAAAAATTCGATACCGAGATTTCACCGGAAATACATATTTTGGTTCCCCCTGAAACGAAAAAAAGCATTTCTGGAAAAAAAAAAAAAAATCCGTGTGTGTGTATGTGCACAGCATAGCTCAAACAGGAAAAGCTGTTAAATACCAATGTTGGTACTTAAGTTTGGTATCTTACAAGGATCCGATATGAAGATTTTCAAGAAAACCCCTCACCTCTACTGCCCTTTACATAGAACTTTTTTCGAAAATTTTGATTTTCACAAAAATTACTAACGATTTTGATTAAAATGTCGTATATCAAAGACATTTACTTAACAAATAAAATGTATGTCTTAAATTTTATGGGAATAACCTCTGAAGACCTCTTTATTCTGGATGAATTGTACGGAATTTTGCATAACTGCTAAACCGTGAGACATAGTAAAAAACCTATCATACAAAAAATGTAGAGTACATTGCAGCACAGAATTTATGGTATATAATTTTTACTTTCTCTATACTCACTATGTACATAATGAATAGAGAATGTATTGCACTCCACCAAAAAATTCGATACCGAGATTTCACCGGAAATATATGTTTTAGGGTCCCCTGTATCCAAAAAAAAGTAATTTCAGAAAAAGGTCCGTGTGTGTGTGTGTCCGTGTGTCTCTGAACACGATAACTCAAAAACGAATAGTCAGTAAAATACCAAACTTGGTATTTAAGTATAGTGTGTTCCAGGGATGCGACACGAATATTTTGAGAAAAATCCCCCCACCCCAAACTACCCTTTACATGGAACTTTTTTCGAAAATTTCGATTTTCTCGAAAATGGCTCTAACGATTTTTATTAAAATTTCGTATATTGACGTTATTTACCTGACAAATAAAATGTACATTTTGAATTTTCTGGAAATAGCCTCTGAAGACTACTTTATTCTGGATGAATTTTTCATAATTACTAAACCGTAAGAGATGGACAAAAACTTAACACACAAAAAATGTACAGCACATTAAAATACACAATTTATGTTATACACATTTTTTTCGTGCAGTTGATCGTTTTTGAGATATTCCTTTTTCTTGGTTTCCGCTTTGAAAAACGTATACATTTCTCATACAGGAATTTGTCAACTCCTGTCCATACAAACAAAGGAACATCACTCACATAGCAACCAGCTTTTGGCTTTCACTTTAACCTATGGTAATCCCTTATTTCGGTTCTACTTACAATAAAGCAAGAAATAAGACTATTTTTGCTAATTTTTTCTGATGAGCATACAGTAAATATAAGTATAAGCTTTTTAAGAATAATTTGTTGCAGGAATATAGAGAAAGTCATGTGAATGGTACACATCAGATTTTTTTTTTGTGGAGTTGATCGTTTTTGAGGCATTCGTAATTTTTGGTCTTAGCTTTGAAAAACTTATACTACAGGAATTTGTCAACTCCTGTCTGTACAAACAAAAGAACTTCAGTCACATAGCAACCAGCTTTTGACTATCACTTTAACCAATGTCACTCCCTTATTTCGCTTCTATTTACAAGCAACCAAGAAATAAGACTATTTCTGTTATTTTTTTCTCGATTAGCTTTAAGTAAATAAAAGAATTAGCTTTCTAACAATAATTTCTTACAGAGATGTAGAGAAAGTCATGTGAATGGAACACATCAGATTTTTAATACTTTGTTTTGTCCATTTCTCAAAACATTTAGAGTGACCCTGAATTACACCAGTTATTGAAATGCTTCAGGTTATTAACAGAATAAACTAAATGAAACTAAATAATCTGAGGTGTTCCATTCACATAACTTTCACTACATATCTGCAAAAAACATATTATTTAAAAGCTTATGTTTCTATTTACTTCATGCTAATAAAAAAAAAAATTAGCAGAAATAGTCTTATTACTTGCTTCCTTGTAAGTAGAAGCGAAATAAGGGAGTACCATAGGTTAAAGTGATAGTAAAAGCTAGTTGCTATGTGAATGAAGTTCCTTTGTTTATATGGATAGGAGTTGATAAATTACTGTAGGAGAAAAGTATAAGTTTTTCAAAGCTGAAACCAAAAACAACGAATACCTTAAAAATGATCACCTCCACGAAAAACAATCGCACAACATAAATTGCGTGCTTGAAAGTGCATTACACTTTTTTTGTGTGTTAAGCCTTTGTCCATCTCTTACGGTTTGGCAGTTATGCAAAATTCCTTAAAATTGATCAAGAATAAATAAACCTTCAGAGTCTATTACGAGAAAATTAAAGGTATACATTTTATTTGTCAAATAAATATATTTAATATACGATATGTTAATTAAAATCGTTAGAGCCATTTTTGAGAAAATCAAAACTTTCGAAAATAGTTCCATGTAAAGTGTAGTTGCGGCTGGGGGGATTTTCTTGAAAATCTTTGTGTCTCATCCTTGCAAGATACCAAACTGAAACACCAAGTTTGGTATTTAACGGTCTTTTCGTTTTGAACTATTTGTCTATAGACACACAAACACAAACAGACACATGGGCCTTTTTCCAGAAATGTTTTTTTTTTACTTTTTCTATACGAACTATACTACAAATTTCACCGGAAATACATGTTTTGGGTCCTCCTGAATAAAAAAAAAAAAAAAAAAGCATTTTCACAAAAAGGTCCGTATGTGTCTGTGGACAGCATAGCTCAAAAGCGAAAAGTCCGTCAAAAACCAAATTTTGTATTTATGTTTGGTATCTTCGAAGGATGCGACACGAAGATTTTCAAGAAAATTTCCCCACCCCCAACAACCCTTTACATGGAACTTTTTCGATAAATTTGATTTTCTAAAAAATGGCTCTAACAATGTTGATTAAAATATCTTGTATCACAGATATTTACCTGACGAACAAAATGTCGAACTTGAATTTTCTGGGAATAGCTTCTGAACATTACTTTATTCTGGATGAATTTTACGGAATGTTGCATATCTCTCTAACCGTAAGAAAGACTAAAAATTGCTACACAGAATATGTAGAGCACATTAAAACACAAGTTGAGTTATATAATTTTTTTTCGTGGAAGTGATCATTTTTAAGGTATTCGTCGTTTTTGGTTTCAGCTTTGAAAAACGTATACTTTTCTCATACAGGAATTTGTCCACTCATGTTCATACAAACAAAGGAACTGCAGTCACATAGCAGCCAGCTTTTGACTATCAGTTTAACCTATGGTTTCCCTTATTTCGCTTCTACTTACAAGGTAGCCAGTAATAAAACTATTTCTGCTAATTTTATCTTGATTAACATGAAGTATATAGAAACATAAGCTTTTTAACATAAATTTATTACACAGATGTATAGAAAGTCATGTGAATGGAACACATCAAATTTTTTGGTTTCAGCGGACCCAGAACATGTGTTTCCGGTGAAATCTCGGTATCGAATTTTTGGGAGTATTACAATACCTTCTCCTTGCACTATGTATATAGTACTATAGAGAATGTAAAAATTCGAGATCAACAATTTAAGTCACCTGAAGTCGCATTAGTTGCTTACAAAGAGTGCATTTCCGTTCAGTATTTGAAAAAAGTTTGAAAGGATGTGACGGTATATAGAATATGTTGATAAGATGCAATAATCATATCTGAATTTTTATTACTTTCTCTATACGCACTATGTATATAGTGTATAGAGAAAGTATTGCTCTCCACCCAAAAATTTGTTACCGAGATTTCACCAGAAATATATGTTTTAGGGTCCCCTTTTTTCTAGAAAAAAGCATTTTCAAAAAAAGGTCCGTGTGTGTGTGTGTGTCTGAGTGTACGTGTGCCCGTATGTCAGGGTGTCCGTGTGTCTGTGAACACGATAACTCATAAACGAAAAGTAGGTAAAATACCAAACTGCGTATTTAAGTTCAGTATCTTCCAGGGATGCGACACGAAGATTTAGAGAAAAATCCTCCCACCCACAACTATCCTTTACATGGAACTTTTTCCGAAAGGTTTTATCTTCTCAAAAATGGCTCTAACGATTTTGATTAAAATGTCGTATATTAAAGATATTTACCTGACAAATAAAATGTTTATCTTGAATTTTCTGGGAATAGTCTCTGAAGAGTACTTTATTCTGGATGAATTTTACGGAATTTTGAATAACTGCTAAACCGTAAGAGATGGACAAAAACGTGATAAACTAAAAACGTAGAGCACAATTTACGTCATATACTTTTTTTCGTGGAGTTAATCGTTTTTGAGACATTCCTTGTATTTGGTTTCTGCTTTGAAAAGCATACTTTTCTCATACAGGAATTTGTCAACTGCTGTCCATACAAAGGAACTTCAGTGATATAGCAACCAGCGTGTGACTATCACTTTAACCTATGGTACTCTCTTATTTCGCTTCTGCTTACAAGGAAGCAAGTAATAAGCCTCTTTCTTTTAATTTTTCTGACAAGCATGAAGTAAATAGAAGTATAACCTTTTTAAGAATAATTTGATGCAGAGATGTAGAGAAAATCATGTGAATGCTACGCATCAGATTTTCAATATTTTGTTGCGTTTATTTCTCATAGCTTTTGTAGTGACGATGTAGATATTATATAAGTTATTGAGCTTCTTCAAGTTATTAACAGAATGAATGAAATGAGACTACAAACGGGAAAAAATTCTTAAGCTCATTTTCCCACGAAAATTGTTGGTGGTCCTAAATGTCATGTAACAAACTATGAGAGCAAATTTTGGAGGATGACTTCTACCAATCAGAAAGCGATTCAGCATTCACCACAACCTTTACCTGTGCCTCGTAAAATGTGAAAGGATTTAATCCGTGTGATACTGCAGTCCATGTTACGCTACCACAATGGCCAGTCCTCCATATCTGCGGCGGAGGAACCGGCATGGACGAAATCTGAAGTGGAGCGGTGCTTCATCATGCATGAACTATCTATTGTTAGGTTTGATAAATAAACCGATGACATGAAAGACAGGTTGACATCTATCATTCACAGGTGCTATTCTGATGCGAAGCCCAGTAATCACAAAGATGAAGCTTTGCGGACATAAACTGACCCCGAATGTTGCACTGTAAGAAAACCTCGTTTACTTTCTCTACACGTACTATGTACATAGTGTATAGAAAAGATATTGTATTCCACCCAAAAAATCTATACCGAGATTTCACCGGAAATACATATTTTGGGTCCACCTGAATGTAAAAAAAAACATTTTCAGAAAAATGTCCGGGTGTGTGTGTCTGTGGACAGCATATCTCAAAAACGAAAAGACCGTTGAATACCAAACTTGGTATTTAAGTTTGGTGTCTTCCAAGGATACGACACGAAGATTTTCAAGAAATCCCCCCACACCCAACTACCCTTTACATGGCACTTTTTTCTAAATGTTTTATTTTCTTATAAATGGCTCTAAAGATTTTGATTAAAATATCGTATATTAAAGATATTTATCGGACAAATAAAATGTATATCTTGAATTTTCTGGGGATAGCCTCTGAAGATTACTTTATTCTGGATCAGTTTTACGAAATTTTGCATAACTGCTAAACCGTAAGACATGGATAAAAACTTACTACAAAAAATGTAGAGCACGTTAAAACACATAATTTCTGTAATATACATTTTTTTCGTGGAGTTGATATTTTTTTTTTATTCTTGTTTTTGGTTTCTGCTTTGAAACATATATACTTTTGTCATACAGGAATTTGTCAACTCGTATCCATACTTCAATCACATAGCAACCAGCGTTTGAGTATCACTTTAACCTATGGTACTCCCTTATTTGGCTTCTACTTACAAAGAAGCAAGTAATATTTTCTGATTTTTTTATAATTTTTTTTGAGTAGGACCCCTCCCCTTCGTGGTGTAGTGGTTACTATGCTAGAATCATATACCCAAGGTCGCGGGTTCAAACCTGGCGGATGATGATAGACTTTTCCGTGAATACAATTACCACGTGACATTTCCTGATGTAGTGATGAATTGTATTGACATATAAATATCTTAACTATAACAGATTTTAATCAAAGTCGTTTCAGCCATTTTTGAGAAAATAAAAATTTTCGATTTTTTTTCCGTGTAAAGGATAGTTTGGAGTGGAGGATTTTCTTGAAAATCCTTGTGTCGCATCCTTGGAAGATATTAAACCTAAATACCAAGTTTGGTATTGAAGGTCTTTTCGTTTTTGAACTATGCTATCCACAGACACACACACGGACCTTTTTCTAAAAATGATTTTTTTATGGATGTATTTCCGGTGAAATCTCGGTATCGAAATTTTAGGTGGAATACAATGTCTTCTTTGTACCTATGTACATAGTACGTGTAGAGAAAGTAAAAATTATTCCAATATTTGTCTTGCAACAAATGAAAACCGCAGAGATAGAGAAAAATAGTGGTGAAACCCGCGACCTTCTGAATGCGCTATTTAAAGCATCCGCCTAACTATGGCTTAAACATAACTGACGGTTTAAACTAGGTTTAGAATACCGGTTCTTGGTTATTATGCAGAACTTCGGCCGCTCTAAAAATCCAATGAAATTAAGTAATTGATTGATTCAATTTGTATTTCTGATGACGATTTCAAATGTTTTATTTGTTACTTTCTCTATACGCACTATGTACATAGTGTATAGAGAAGGTATTGCACTCCACCCAAAAATTCGATACCGAGATTTCACCGGAAATATATGTTTTAGGGTCCCCAATATCCAAAAAACGCATTTCCAGAAAAAGGTCCGTGTGTCTGTGAACACGATAACTCAAAAACGAAAAGTCGGTAAAATACCAAGCTCGGTATTTAAGTTTAGTATATTCCAGGGATGCGACACGAAGATTTTGAGAAAAATCCCCCCACGCCCAACTATCCTTTACATGGAACTTTTTTCGAAAATTTCAATTTTCTCAAAAATGGTTCTGAAGATTTTGATTAAAATTTCGTATATTAAAGTTATTTACCTGCCAAATAATATGTATATCTTGAATTTTCTAGGAATAGCCTCTGAAGAGTAGTTTATTCTGGATGAATTTTACTGAATTTTGAATAACTGCTAAACCGTAAGAGATGGACAAAACCTAACTACACAAAAAATGTAGAGCACGTTAAAACACACAATTTATGTTGCATACTTTTTTTCGTGGAGTTCGTCGTTTTTGAGACATTCCTTATTTTTGGTTTCTGCTATGAAAAACTTATACATTTTTCATACAGGAATTTGTCAACTGCTGTCCATACAAACGAAGGAACTTCAGTGACATAGCAACCAGCTTTTAATTATCACTTTAACTTATGGTACTTCCTTATTTCACCTCTGCCTACAATGAAGCAAGTATTATGGCTATTTCTGCTAATGTTTTACTGATTAGCAAGAAGTAAATAGAAGTATAAGCTTTTTAAGAATAATTTGTTGCAGGGATATAGAGAAAGTCATGTGAATGGTACACATCAGATATTTTTTTTTTTATTATAGACGTATCCGTGTGCATGATGGAACGGTTGGTATTTTGCGTACATATATGACAGATATTTACCAAATAATTGTACATAAACGAGTAATATATGAATAATAAATGGTTTATAATGTGTAGGTTTATGCTGAATTATTGGGTTTATAGCAAAAGAGCTTGGTTTCGTTTCTAGCGGAAGACACTTATCTGTTGGAATGCAAGAACGTCATATGTCGCTCTTGGCAGGATTATGGCGTCGTGAGAACTCTTCAATCATTCACCGATTAATGTGACTATAGCAGTTGGTGGCGGAGTATATGAGTTGTTTATTTGTTTATCTGTTTCTGCAAGCGAAACCACTGAGTACGCCGATGGTTTTCAAATCTAGCACGAGGTTAGGTTTCAATCCGTTAAGGTTAGTGTGTGTATCTAAATTTAAGTTTCTAATTTTCTATTGTGGTAGCACTTGGCGAAGATATATGTTTCAGAACATTACAAAATAATTTATTATTCATTTAATACTCATTTATAGTATCGTTTGGTAAATACCCGTCAAATATGCAAAAAAATTTATGTGTTACACTCACATGACTTTCTCTATCTGTTCTGCACACTAAGATTATTCTTCTTTCTGCACCTTGCTAATGGAGTTATTCAGCACAATGTTCTTGTTACTTAGTTCCTTATAAGTAGGAAGAAAATAAGGGAATGCACTAGACTAAACCGATAGTCAGATGTTTTAAAAACTGTCGTTATGTGATTGGCTTTACAAATCGCTTCTTTTCTTGGCCAGGAGTAGAACAAAACGAAAACGGGTACTCCCGTCTGAGAAAAGTATAAATACTTCACAACTGAAACAAATAACAAAGAATACATCGAAAACGGTAAGCTGCACGAGAAAAATGTAAATGACATAACTTGTGTATTTTAATAAGACCTACATTATTTGTATAGTAAGCTTTTGTCTATCTCTTACGGTTTACTAGTTATGCCAAATTAAGCAAAATTCATCCTGAATAAACAGGTCTCTAGAAGCTATTCCCAGAAAATTCAAAATATACGTTTTATTTGTCAGGTAAGTATATTTAATATACGAAATTTTAATCAAAATCGTTAGAGTCATTTTTGAGAAAATCAAAATTTTCGAAAAAAGTTCCATGCAAAGGGTAGTTTGGGGTGGGGGGGGGGGGTTTTCCCAAAATTTTCGTGTCGCATTCCTGGAAGATACTAAACTTAAATACCAAGTTTGGTATTTTACCGATTTTTCGCTTTGAGTTATCGTGTTCACAGGCAAATGGACACAGACACACGGACAGACACACACACACACACGGACCTTTTTCTGAAAATACGCTTTTTGGATACAGGGCACCCTAAAACATATATTTCCGGTGAAATCTCGGTATGGACTTTTTTGGTGGAGTGCGTATAGAGAAAGTAAAAAAGGAACAAACTTTCTGACTAATAAAACCTCTGAAATCGTCATCAGAAATATGTCAATCAATCACGCTTAGTTTTATTCGATTTTTAGAGCGGTCGGAGTTCTGCATAATTACCCGGTTGTTAAAGCGAAATTACATTTTAAGTTTTGAATAATCCTAAACCACCACAGTCACTAAAAATTACTTTAGAATGTAGACTTCGCGTTGCGTTAAGCCAGAAAGTTTAAGAATATATTTTTTTATTATACAGAGCGCATTATGCTTTGATGCATATCTACCACAGCTTGCTGCTACACCAAAATAATAATGGCTGCTTTAAAACCTAAAATAATGTAGCTATCTAGAGAACACATTTTTGATGTACGAATGCATCAAGGGTGGCATAACAGCTAATTTCCATTAAACTACATTATATTAAAGAAAACACCTTTTTGCCCCTTCATGGACTAAGAAACAGACGCTAGAAGGGTAAAAAATATAACCTTCCGTAAGCAGAGGAAGGAACAAGTGGAATGGAGCAGAAAAGGAAAGAAGCACAGCTGAAAGGAAATGTAACAAAAAAATCCGTAGCTATATATCATTTTTACGATTTTGTATTTTCTCGCATTATGCTCGAAACTCTCGCATTAAAATTGCTAACGAATGGATTACGGCATCTTTAAGAGCAAATCGGCGGGTGGCAAGACTGGGGGGCTTGGTGGGAGAAAGCAATTTACATACTGCGGAGAGCGCCTCAGTGGCCGAGGGAATAACTAAACTCAGCTGCTTCAAGTATCTTATATGTGGAGACTTTCAGACCTCATCCACTGATTCTCCATTCTTCAGGAGAGAAGAAAAACTGCTTATATATAAAGGTAGGAAGGTAATCCTCCGTCAGGGGCAATGTCTTTTGTTATAGCTTGTCAAGGTAATTAACAGAGCGAGGGAAGTTCGTACCGTTCGCCGTTCCGTATACAGGTTGCAAACGTCCGTCTCGCTGCATCAAAACAAGTTGGTGACAAATGGAGAGAGGTAAACAGACCGGTAGTCAAGTAAACAGTAATGTTTCCAGAGAACAAAAATCTAAAGTGTTCCACTCACATGACTTTCTCTACATCTCTGCAACAAATTGTTGTTAAAAAGCTTATACTTCTATTTACTTCATGCTAATCGAGAAAAAATTAGCAGAAATAGTCTTATTACTTGCTTCCTTGTATGTAGAAGCAAAATAAAGTTAAACTGATAGTCGAAAGCTGGTTGCTATGTCACTGAAGTTCCTTTGTTTGTATGGATAGCAGTTGAGAACTTCCTGTATGAGAAAATATGTCTCAAAAACGATGAACTCCACAAAAAAAAAATTTATATAATATAAATTGTGTTTTTTAACGTGCTTTACATTTTTCATATAGTAAGTCTTTTTCTATCTCTTACGGTTTAGCAGTTATTCAAAATTCCGTAAAATTCATCCAGAATAAAGTAAGCTTCAGAGGCTATTCCCAGAAAGTTCAAGATATACATTTTATTTGTCAGGTTAATATCTTTAATATACGATCTCTTAATCAAAATCATTAGAGCCATTTTTAAAAAACTCAAAATTTTCAAAAAATGTTCCATGTAAAGGGTAGTTTGCATTGGGGTATTTTTATCAAAATCTTCGTGTCGTATCCGTGGAAGATACTGAAGCTAAATACCAAGATTAGTATTTTACCGACCTTTCGTTTTTGGGTTATCGTGTGCACAGACACGCGGACACACGGACCTTTTTCTGGAAATACTTTTTTTTGGATACAGGGGACCTTAAAACATATATTTCCGGTGAAATTTCGGTATCGAATTTTTGGGTGGAGTGCAATACCTTCTCTTTACACTATGTACATAGTAATGTATAAAAGTAAAAAGTTATAAGATTATATATGTAATGAAGGATGACTTCCCGTTTGAGTAAAGTTTAAGCAGTAAAATTGAAACCAATAACGGAATCTATATGTTATGTACTAAGTTCTTGTTTATCTCCTATAGTTTATCAGTTATATAAAGTAATCCAGAATGAAGAGATCTTCAAAGGCTATTCTCAGAGAATTAAAGGTATGCATTTCGTGTTTCATGAGCATTAAGTATTTTAATGCAATCGTTAGAGCAATTTTGAGAAAATCGAAAAGTTTGAAAAACATTCCATGTGAATGGGCAGTTGGGGGGGGGGTTTCCGCTGAAGCTCTTGGCATGCTTGGAAGATACTGAACTGAAATATTTAGTTTAGAGTTTCCCCAGTTATGCTGTCACACACAAACATAAACATTTTTTCTAAAAAGCCTTTTTTACTTTCTGTATACATAATATATACATTATGTATAGAGAAGGTACTGCACTCCACCAAAATTTTCGATACCGAGATTTCACCGGAAATATATGTTTCCGTGTCCCCTGTATCCAAATAAGTATTTTCAGAAAAAGGTCCATGTGTGTCCGTGTCCCCGTGTGCCTGTGAACATGATAAATCAAAAACGAAAAGTCGGTAAAATACCAAACTTGGTATTTAAGTTTAATATCTTCCGGAGATGCGACACGAGGATTTTGAGAAAAATCCCCCCACTCCAAACTACCCTTTACATGGAGTCTTTTTCGAAAATTTTGATTTGCTAAAAAATGGCTCTAACAATTTTGATTAAAATATCGTATATTAAAGATATTTACCTGATAAATAAAATGTACATCTTGAATTTTCTGGGAATAGCCTCTGAAGACTACTTTATTCTGAGTGAATTTAACGGAATTTTGCATAAGTGCTAAAGCATAAGAGAGTGATAAAAGCTTACCACAAAAAAAAAAAAAAAAAATGTAGAGCACATTAAAACAGACAATTTATGTTGCATACATTTTTTTCGTGGAGTTGATTGTTTTTGAGATATTCCTTGTTTTTGGTTTAAGCTATAAAAACATGTTTTTCACATACAGGACTTTGTGAACTCGTGTCCATACAAACAAAGGAACTTCAGTCACATAGCAACCAGCTTTAACCTATGGTACTCCCTTATTTCGCTCCTACTTACAAGGAAACAAGAAATAAGACTATTCTGCTAATTCTTTCTCGATTAGCAGGAAGTAAATAGAAGCATAAACTTTTTAAAAATAATTTATTGCAGAGATGTAGAGAAAGTCATGTGAATGGAACACATCAGATTTTTAGAAAAAGGTCTATGTGTAGTTTGTCCGTGAATCTGTGAACACGATAACTAAAAAATTAAAAGTCGGTAAAATATTAAATTTGGTATTTAAGTTCAGTATCTCACAAACTACGCCTTACATGGAAAACATTTATTAAAGATATTCGCATGGCAAATAAAATGTATGCCTTGAATATGGTAATTTCCACTAAAGGCCTCTTTATTCTGGATGAATTTTGTTAAATGTTTGCGTAACAGGTAAACCGTAGGAAATAGACAAAAAATCTGATGTGTACCATTCACATGACTTTCTCCATATCCCTGCAACAAATAATTCTTAAAAAGCTTATACTTCTATTTACTTTATGCTAATCAGAAAAAAATTAGCAGAAATAGTCTTATTACTCGCATCCTGGTAAGTAGGAGCGAAATAAGGGACACCGTAGGTTAAAGTGATAGTCAAAAGCTGGTTGCTATGTCAATGAAGTTCCTTTGTTTATATGGATAGGAGGTGACAAGTTCCAGTATGAGAAAAGTATACGTTTTTCATAGCAGAAACCAAAAACAAGGAATGTCACAAAAACGACGAACTCCATGAAAAAATGTATATAACATAAATTGTGTGTTTTAATGTGCTCTACATTTTTTTGTGAAGTAAGTTTTTGTCCATCTCTTACGGTTTAGCAGTTATTCAAAATTTAGTAAAATTCATCCAGAATAAACTACTCTTCAGAGGCTATTCCCAGAAAATTCAAGATATACATTTCATTTTTCAGGTAAATATGTTTAATATACCAAATTTTAATCAAAATCGTTAGAGCCATTTTTGAGAAAATCAAAATTTTCGAAAAAAGTTCCATGTAAAGGGTAGTTGGGGGTAGGGGTATTTTTTTCAAAATCTTGATGTCGCATCCGTGGAAGATACTAAACTTAAATACCAAGTTTGGTATTTTACCGACTTTTCGTTTTTAAGTTATCGTGTTCACAGACACACAGACACACGGACACACACACACACACACACACACACACACACACACACACACACACACGGACCTTTTTGTGAAAATGCTATTTTGGATATTGGGGACCCTAAAACATATATTTCCGGTGAAATCTCGGTATCGAATTTTTGGTGGAGTGCAATACTTTCTCTATACACTATGTACATATTGCGTATGGAGAAAGTAAAAATGTAGATCTCATTAAAACACACAATTTATGTCATATGCGTTTTTTTGTGAAGTTGACCATTTCTGAGATATTCCCCGTTACTTTATTTCAGATTTAAAATACTTGAACTTTTCTCACACGGAAATGTGTAAACTCCTAGCCATGTATAGAAACGGATTTCAACTCCATGTTGACCAGCTTTTAAATTATTTGACTATCATGTTAATTTAGTATGTTCCCTTATTTACTTTCTACTCACAGGGAAGCAATAATTTAAGACAATTTATGCTAATGTGGTGGTAGCGTGTCTGCCTCACATTCAAAAGGTCGAGAGTTCGAATCTCGCTTAGAGTGAGTTACCCGGATAAGATTTTTTCGGGATTTTCTCTTATCCTCAGAAGACGAATGTTGAGTAACTTTAAGCTCCATGGACCCCGAGATCATTTGAGCGTCATTTCACCAATTTCAACCATCGTCCAGGTTAAATGACGTTAAAATACCCCAAAGAATTATGTTAATATTTATCTCTATTATCATAAAGTAAATAGAAGTATTCAAGCGGGTGACCTGGGTTCGATCCCCAGTGGGGATTTTTTTCCCCCGCTGGGAGACCTGGCCCGGGGTTCACTCAGCCTCGTAAGGTCCCTGAGGTTCCAATTGAGGAGCTACTTAATGGAGAAGTAGCGGCTCCAGGTCATGAGGACCGCATTAACCGCCGGGGGGCTCGAGGCGCTGACCACGTCTCACCCTCCAATACTGTACCCCATCCATGCCGTCTGTAGTGGACCGAGATGGGGGACGCAGCGGCCGGGCGGTAGGCCAAGGTTCCCCGTGAGCTGTCGTGCCATGGATTTAAGTAGAAGTATTAGCTGTTTAACAATAATTTGTCTCAGCGAATGGAACACATCCGGTATTTTGGATTCGGAGTACAAGAAACTGCTGGAAACTCGGTACCGAAATTTTGGGTGAAATGCAACATTTCTCTATGTACTATGTGCACTGTGCATACATACGTGCTAGAGAAAGTAAAAAAGTCTGGACTACGAATACTGATTTTTGTGTTAATATGATTTTGTAAAGGCCTACTCACATTAGCTTTCCGAGTGGCAGAACTCCATTTCACGAGGTCACACGCCGCTGAACCTAAGCCTCACTGACTTTTCACACCCAAACTCGACAATGCATCCAAATGTTCGACAGTTCGCGTTTCTACGCAGCTGTTCCAAAGCGCAAAGTTTTATTAAAATTCCTTCACCAGGTGTGCAATAGGTAAACAAAAAAATTAATCATTTCAATGACGGGACTCAGGGCAGAGTTTCGGGTTAGCAGTGCAATTTAATTAAATTCCGGAGCCTCTTGCCCCTACCAAGTTCATCACCACAATGAGAGGACGTCGCCAATAGCGAAGTTCGGAACTCGGATGTGCCCCATTGTGCTGCGGGCAGGTCAGTAAAACACGAGACAAGAAAATGTGTGCTTAACACCAAATACAGAAAATCTTCCATCATAAGCAACCTATACACGAAGAAATAACGTTCAAAATGAGGCAAGTACCTACAAATAGTATTACAAGAAATTCATACAACTTGATATGTAATATTTTTTACCCATCCTATAAGACACTATTGCTTTTTACTTTCTCTACACGTACTATGTATATAGCGTACAAAGAATAAAATTAAATACCCAGATTTCACCGAAAATACATGTTTTGGGTTCCCCTGAATTAAAAAAAAGCATTTTCAGAAAAAGGTCCGTGTGTCAGCGTGTGTGACTGTGTCTGCATGTCTATGGACACCATATCTCAAAAACGAAAACACTGTTGAATACCAACCTTGGTATTTAAGTTTGGTATCTTCCAAGGATACGACACGAAGATTTTCAAGAAAATCTCCCTACCCTTCACATAGAACTTTTTTCGAAAATTTTGATTAAAATACCGTATATTAAACGTATTTGCCTGACAAATAAAATGTATATTTTGAATTTTCTGTGAATAGCCTCAGAAGACTACTTTAATCTGGATGAATTTTCTGTGAATAGCCCAGAAGACTACTTTATTCTGGATGAATTTTCTGGGAATAGCCTCAGAAGACTACTTTATTCTGGATGAATTTTCTGGGAATAGCCTCAGAAGACTACTTTATTCTGGATGAATGTTCCGTGAATAGCCTCAGAAGACTACTTTATTCTGGATGAATTTTCTGTGAATAGCCTCAGGAGACACTTTATTCTGGATGAATTTTACGGAATTTTACATGACTGCTAAACTGTAAGAGATGGACAAAAACTTGCCATACAAAAAATTCAGAGCACTTTGAAACACGCAATTTATGTTATATACATTTGTTCGTGAAGTTGATCGTTTTTAGATACTCCTTGTTTTTAGTTTCAGCTTTGAAAAACATACTTTTCTCATACAGGAATTTGTCAACTCCTGTCCATACAAACAAAGGAACTTCAGTCACATAGCAACCAGCTTTTGACTATCTCTTTAACCTATGGTACTCCCTTATTTCGCTTCCACTTAATCAAGTACTCATACTATTTCTGCTAATTTTTTCTCGATTAGCATTAAATAAATAGAAGCATAAGCTTTTTAACAATAATTTGCTTTAGAGATGTAAAAACAGTCGAGTGAAAGGAACACATCAGATTTTTTAATTAATGTATTAGCATTTACATATCATCCATACAGCCACAGACAATAACAATTAACAATTGAATATAAATTTACAAAGAACACTTCCGTGTAGTCCTAAAATATATTTCAGTACATTACACAGGGCATTTACATTTAAATGTTAATATTTAAAAGGTTTAAAAATCTGATGTGTTCCTTGTAAGTAAAAGCGAAATAAGGGAGTATCATAGGTTAAAGTGACAGTCAAAAGCTGGTTGCTATGTGACTGAAGTTCCTTTGTTTATGGACACAAGTTCACAAACTCCTGTATCAGAAAAGTATGTTTTTATAGCTGAAACCAAAAGCAAGGAATATCTCAAAAACAATCAACTCCACGAAAAATATGTATACAACATAAATTGTGTGTTTTAAAGTGCTCTACATTTGTTGTGTGGTAAGTTTTTGTCCATCTCTTACGGTTTAGCAGTTATGCAAAATTCCGTAAAATTGACCAAGAATAAAGTAGTCTTCAGAGGCTATTCCCAGAAAAGCCAATATATACATTTTATTTGTCAGGTAAATATCTTTAATATAAATATTTTAATCAAAATCGTTAGAGCCATCTTTTAGAAAATCACAATTTTCGAAAAAAGTTCCATGTAAAGGGTAGTTTGGCGTGGGGGGATTTTTATGAAAATCTTCGTGTCGCATGCCTGAAAGATACTAAACTTAAATACCAAGTTTGGTATTTTAGCTACTTTTCGTTTTCGAGTTATCGTGTTTACAGACACACGGACACACACACACGGATCTTTTTCTGAAATTACTTTTTTTGGATACAGGGGACCCTAAACATATACATAATTAAGTATAGAGAAAGTAAAAATGCTATCATAGCTGTATCTACATGAACATTTTGAGTCGCAAGTAATTGAACAACATTGCATGGAAGATGAATACCTAAATTTAGTATCTGATCCTGGAAGTGTTGTATTGCTGTCCATAGTTTCTTGCATGCAAAGAATATATGATCGCAATCTCCTTCCTGACCACCACAGTAATCACAGAAAGGAGTATTCTTAATATTAATTCTATGCAGGTGTTCAGCGAGGCATCCATGATTGAACTTTAAACGGGCTATAGTTGTTATTAATTTCCTTGGGGCTTTTCTACTGTCGTACCACTGTTTTTCGGGTACGTCAGGATGTCTTGAAAAAAAATTGTGTCCCATTCGCATGCCTTTCTCTACATTATTATTCTATTTACTTCATGCTAATCGAGAAAAAATTAGCAGAAATAGTCTTATTACTTGCTTCCATGCAAGTAGACGGTAAATAAGGGAGTAACATAAGCTAAAGTATTAGTCAAAAGCTGGTTGCTATGTGACTGAAGCTCCTATGTTACTATGGATAGGAGTTTACACATTCCCCTATGAGAAACGTATAAGTTTTTAAAGCTGAAACCAATAACAAGATCTACTGCAAGAAAAAAGTGTACATAACCTAAATGTTGTATATTAATGAGCTCTACATTTTTTGTGAAGTAAGTTTTTGTCTATCTCTTACGGTTTGCCAGTTATGCAAAATTCCATAAAATTTATCCAGAATAAAGTAATCTTCAGAGGTTATTCCCAGAAAATTCAAGATATACAGTTTATTTGTCAGGTAAATATCTTTAATATACGATATTTTAATCAAACTGGTTAGAGACATTTTTGAGAAAATCAAAATTTTCGAAAATTTTCCCATGTAAAGGGTAGTTGGGGTGGGGGGATTTTCTTGAAAATCTTCGTGTCGCATCCTTGGAAGATATTGAACTTAAATAACAAGTTTGATATTTAACGGACTTTTCGTTTTTGTGCTGTGCTACACACACACACACACACACACACACACGAACATTTTTCAAATAATGCTTTTTTTGGATTCAGGGGGGTTCAAAGCATATATTTCTGGTGTAATCTCGGTATCAAATTTTTGAGTGCAATACAATACCTTCTCTATACACTATGTACATAATACGTGTAGAGAAAGTAAAAATGATTACCTTTAAATTGTGCTGAATTTTTCCACCAGTTGTACCAAGATTCCTTAACTTTATTTTTAACCAGGGGAATCATATGAAACTATTCTTAGATTAGATCTATTCTGTAGATTTGTTTTGACCAGTAGGCCACTAAACATACATCACCTTGTGGTTTACCGGAAAAAATGCTATTTAGATGAGAAATTTAATGTCATGTCGGTATGTTGCCATGGTAGCTTAGTGGTAGAGCAACCGCTAGATTCGTGGTTTAAATCCCGGCTATGCCACTGAATTCTTCAGTCTGATTCTGCCTATCCAACTCCTGTCCTATACACGGCTTGTCTGAAAAAAAAATTAATTTTTTATTAAAAACTCTGATGTGTTACACTCACATGATTTTCTCTTGCTGCTCTACAAACTTACTACAAAAGATTAATCTTCTTTCTACACCATGCTAATCGAAATAAACATTAGCAGAACGCTGTCATTACTTAGTTCTTATAAGTAAAAGGAAACTAAGGTAATGCACTAGGCTAAAGTTATAGTCAAATATTTTAACAGCTATCGTTATGCGATTGTCATTGCAAATCGCTTATTTGCTTAGCCAGGAGCAGAACAAAAGAAGAACGGACTATTTCTGTCTGAGAAAAGTTTAAGTACTTCACAATTAAAACCAATAACAAGGAATATCTCGGAAACGGTTACCTCCACAACAAAAACGTAAAGGACATACATTGTGTGATTGACGTGATGCAAATTGTTTGTGTAGGCAGTTTTTGTCTAACTCTTGCGGTTTAGCAGTTAAGCAAAATTCGGCAAAAGTCATCCAGAATAAAGAGGTCTTCAGAGGTTATTCCCAGAGAATTCGAGATATACATTTTATTTCGCACATTCATAGCTTTAATATACGGGATTTTTAATCAAAATCGTTAGACGGAGTTTTAGTAAAATTAATTTTTATTTTTCCATCTAACGGGTAGTTTGTGGTGGGGGAATTTTCCTCAAAATCTTCGTGTGGCATCCCTGGAAGATACTAAACTTAAATACCAAGTTTGGTATTTTACCGACTTTTCTTTTTTGAGTTATCGTGATCACACACGGATCTTTTTGTGAAAATGTTTTTTTACTTTCTCTAAACGCACTATGCACATAGTATATAGAGAAGGTATTGCACTCCACCCAAAAAGTCAATACCGAGATTTATGTTTAAGGGTCCCTTATATCCATAAAAAGCATTTTCACAAAAAGGTCCGTGTGTGTGTGTGTGCGTGTGTGTGTGTGTGTGTGTGTGTGTGTGTTTGTCCGTGTGTCAGTGTGTCCGTGAACACGATAACTCAAAAACGAAAAGTCGGTAAAATACCAAACTTGGTATTTAAGTTTAGTATCTTCCAGGGATGCGACACGAAGATTTTGAGAAAAATCCCCCACCCCAAACTACCCTTTACATGGAACTTTTATCGAAAATTTTGATTTTCTAAACAATAGCTCTAACGATTTTGATTAAAATATCGTATATTAAAGATATTTACCTGACAAATAAAACGTATATATTTTATTTTCTAGGAATGGCCTCTGAAGAATACTTTATTCTTGATCAATTTTACGGAATTTTGCATAACTGCTAAACCATTAGAGATGGACAAAAACTTACCACACAACAAATGTAGAGCGCTTTAAAACACACAATTTATGTTATACACATATTTTTCGTGGAGTTGATTGTTTTTGAGATATTCCTTGCTTTTGGTTTCAGCTATAAAAAACATATTTTCTCATACAGGATTTTGTGAACACGTGTCCATACAAACAAAGGAAATTCTGTCACATAACAACCAGCTGTTGACTATCACTTTAACATATGCTACTCCCTTATTTCGCTTCTACTTACAAGGAGGCAAGTAATAACACTATTTCTGCTAATTTTTTCTCGATTAGCAGGAAGCAAATAGAAGGATAAGCCTTCTCACAATAATTTATTGCAGAGTTGTAGAGAAAGTCATGTGAATGCAACACGTCAGATGTTTTGGATACACCTTCAACTATATAGCAACCAGCTATATATCACTTTAACCTATGGCACTCCCTTATTTCGCCTCTGCCTTACAAGGAAGCAAGTAATAAGACCATTTCTGCTAATTTTTTCTCGATTAGCATGAAGTAAATATAAGCATAAACATTTTATCAATAATTTGTTGCAGAGATGTAGAAAAAGCCATGTGAATGGAACACGTCAGATATTTTAACTACAGATTATATATTAAATGATTCAGTAAGTTTATTCTTGCCAGTTAGGGTTAATGCATAACAATAGGTATGCCTTACTATGCCTTCTGGCATGAAACCAGCGGCAAATCTGCGACTTGTCCCATTTTTCTTGGAGAATGACAGTGAATTCTGTTGCAAATTGAAGTAGTCTGCCCCGTTCTTCTCGTGGGTTCAACTTCTGGACAAGTTGAATCTTATTCGGGTGAAATCGTAAATCTTCGTGCAATATGCGACGAACTGTTCATGTCAGACGGACGCAAAACCGCAGCATGTCGACATGAGAATCTTACAGGTTTCGTTACACAGTTAACCTCTCTCCCGTATACGAATAAAACGGATCCGACAACTAAAACCCTAGATTTAAACAGGAGCTTGAGTACTCAAAGCAGTGCGTAAATAACACTCGGTTCCAATGTAAATTTAAACCGGAAAATAAATGGCCGCGTTACTTACCTCTAACACATACGCAGTAGGTAGAAAAGGTATTTCAGTAAAAAAAATCTGATGTGTTCCATTCACATGACTTTCTCTACATCTCTGCAACAAATTATCATATTTACTTCTTCTAAGCGAGAAAAAAATAACACAAATAGTCTTATTACTTGCTTCCTTGTAAGTAGAACCGCAATATAGGTTAAAGTGATAGTTAAAAGCTGGTTGCTATGTGACTGAAGTTCCTTTGTTTGTATGGACAGGCGGTGACAAATTCCTGTAGGAGAAAAGTATGTTTATCAAAGCTGAAACCAAAAATAAGGAATATCTCAAAAACGATCAACTCGAAGAAAAAAATTTATACAACATAAATTGTGTGTTTTAGCATGCTCTACATTTTATGTGGTTTAAGTTTTCGTCCATTTCTTACGGTTTAGCAGTTATGCAAGATTCCGTAAAATTCATCCAGAATAAAGAGGTCTTTAGAGGCTATTCCCAGAAAATTCAAGATATACATTTTGATTGGTATGGAAATGTCAGTAATATATGATATTTTGATCAAAATCGTTAGAGCCATTTTTTAGAAAATTAAAATTTTCGAAAAAAGTTCCATGTAAAGGGTAGTTTGGGGTGGGGCGATTTTCTTGAAAATCATCGTGTCGCATCCTTGGAAGATACCAAACTTAAATACCAAGTTTGGTTTTTAACGGTCTTTTAGTTTTTGAGCTATGCTGCCCACAGACAGACACACACACACGGACATGTTTCTAAAAATGCTTTTTTTTTTTATTCAAAGGGTCTCAAAGCATACATTTCCGGTGAAATCTCGGTATCGAATTTTTGGGAACAATGCAATACCTTCTCTATACGCTATGTACATAGTACGTATAGAGAAACTAAAAATCTGTGTGTTCCATTCTTATGACTTTCTCTACATCGCTGTAACAAATTATTGTTGACTATCTGTATCATAACAGTCGAGATAAACATTAGCAGAAACGGGATTATTACTTCCTTAAAAGTAGACGGGAAATAAGGGAACTCACTGGGCTAAACCGACATCAATAGTTGCCCTTGGTGGTGTAATGGTCACCATGATAACTTCATATACCCGGCGGAGGACGATGGATTTTTTCGGGGGTAAAAATCCGAGTGCGGTACCGAAGCCTCCCGCGGTCTGAAAAATAGCCCCGAAGCCTCCAGGACCCTTAAAGGTCCCCAAAGCAGGTAGCCATCCGGTCAAAACAGATTAACAGTTGCAGTTGGGTGTTTATAATAATTGGGTATTATATTAGTTTATCTTCCGTAGTTTTCTCTTCAGATCACAAAGTACTTTCTGTCTCTGAATTTTGTCACTAGATGGTGCCGCGTGGTTATGGTCCTCTTGAATACCTAAAACATCTATTTCTTCAATGGAAAAAGTTTTAATAAAACTTTTGCAACTTTTAACATTGCACGTCCATCGCACTACCCCACTTTTTAAACACTTCTGGAACCGTTCCGAAGTAGACTTTTCCTTCCTGTCCTACTCACTCTCGTCGGAAAACATGTCAACTGTGAAATAATTTGAAGTACACTGAAAGAAATCAAGGATACCCATTCCACCCCACCTGTTGGCTAATTACACCGGTTTTGCGGGAGGCTTGGGGTTTGTTACCTGTTAAAACTTACCTGTGTACGGGAGGCTTCGGTCCTGCGCCCAAAATACCTTAGCATGGTTTCCTTCCGAAGGAAAGTAAAGCCGTTGGTCCCTTGTCGTAGATTTACAGCACGTGAAAGAACCTCAAGCCTGATAGAGAGGCCTCTGAGCAAAACTAAATGGTCTTTCACGCCTAGTATAGAATAGGACGCAGAGAACCACAGCAGTTAAAGAGCGTCCATAAATAAAACTCAATTTTTCCGACATCAAATGTTTTAAAATGTGGTTGCTACGAGATTGAAATCCGTTTCTTAGGTGGCCAGGTATTGGTTAGTTCCCATATGGGTAAAGTATAAGTATTTTAAAACTGAAACCAAATTTCAATGAATATCTCAAAAACTTTCAATCAGATGTAAAAAACGTATAGAATACAAATTGTCAGTTTTAACGAGCTCTATATTATTGTTAAGTAAGCTTTTGCCTATCTTTACAGTTTACCGGCTATGCAAAATTCCACAAAGCTCATCGAGAATGAAGTTTCTTCAGAGGTTATTCCCAGAAAAATCAAGATATTCATTTTATTTCGCATGTAAATATCCTAAATATAAGAGAATTTAATGAAAATCGTTAAGCTAGTTTTGAGAAAATCAAAATTTTACATGCAAGGAGTAGTTGGGCGCGGGGGAATTTTCTTGAAAATCTTAATGTCGCATCCTAGGACGATACTGAACTTAAATATCAAATTTGGTACTTAACGGACTTTTCGTTTTTGAGCTATGCTCCCCACAGACATACACACACGTACTGCCAGACGCAAACAGGGACCTTTTTTTATTTTAATTTAATTCAGAGGGTCCCAAAACATATATTTCTGTGAAATCTCGGCATCGAAATTTGCTTTTGAATAAAATAGATTCTCTATACACTATGTATGCAGTAGGTGTAGAGAAAATAAAAATATGATGTGTTCCAATCGCATGACTTTCACTAATTCTCTGTAACAAATTAATGTTAAAAAGCTTATTCTTCTATCTACATCATGGTAATCGAGATAAACATTAGCAGAAATTGTCCTTAATACTTGGTCCCTTGTAAGTAGAAGGGAAAAATCTAATGTGTTCCATTCACATGATGTCTCCTTGCTGTTCGGTAAACAAACCTGTTATTCAAAACATTAATCTGCTATCTACCTACATCTTGCTAATCAAGATAAACATTAGCAGAATTAGTCTTATTACTAGCTCCCTTCTAAGTAGAAGGGAAATAAGAAAATACACACGGTAAAGCGATAGCCTCGTCCTGTAAAAGCCGGTTGCTATGCGAAACAATTGAAATTCTAATCTCTTTGCTTGACAGAAGTAAACAAACAGAGAAAAAGATGTCTTTCCGTTTTAGAAAGGTTTAAGTGACTTAAAGTTGAAACTCCATCCGGAATATTAACTATACAAATATATATATATATATATGGCATAAATTGTGTGTGTTTAACTTGATCTATATTTTTTGTGTTGTAAGTTTTTGTATATCTCTTGCAATTTGCCAGTTATCAAAATTGAGCAAAATTCATCAAGAATGAAAAGATCTTCAGAGGCTATTCCCAGAAAAATCAAGACCTACATTTCGTTTGTCATGTAAATATCTTTTATATACGGAAAAAAAATAAAAACGGCGTGTTATTTATGGACGCTCTTCAACTACTGTGGTTCTCAGGGTCCCATCCTAAATTGGGCGTGAAAGACCGCTTAATTTTGCTCAGAGGTTCTTTATGTGCCATAAATCTACGACACGGGACCAACGAAGGAAGCCATGCTAAGGATTTTACACCCGAAAAAATCCATCGTCCTCCGCCGGGTTTGAACCCGCGACCTTGGGTATATGAAGTTAGCATGGTAACCATTACATCAAGGAGGACGACTTTTTATACGGTATTTCAACCAAAATTGTTAGAGCCATTTTTGACAACATAAACATTTTCAAACATTTTTCTATGTAAAGTGTAGTTTTTGGTGTGGGGCTTTTCTCAAAATCTTCGTGTCGCATCTTTGGAAAACGAAATACTATGTTTGGTATTTAACCGACTTTTCATAGCTCTGTTATGTCGTCCCTCAACTTGAGTACTGGTAAGTTTGTTGGCATGCACTGCAAGTGAGCGCGTCAGTATCACCTGTTGGGATTTTCCATAGAACCTCAACAATATTACGGGGATTATGTTGCTTTGTTCAAGGATTGCTGGTCATAAATCGTATACCTTTATTTCAGTGCTCTAAACTTGGAGAGATCCATAGTGATCCTTGACAGCCAGCGTGCTGTCTCAGCTGATAAGAAGTGTGTCCGCCTCTCTGCTAATGGATTCATGCTACATAGGCAATGGTGTCTTTCTTGTTGCAAGATGTAACAAATATTCCTCGATGCGGTTTCAGTTGGCGCAGAGTAATCCTTGTGTAATTGTAAATATAAGCACTGACAATGACACTGGCAGTGTCTTTAGAGGCAAAGATGAATATGAAGTTGATGATAATTAGCAGAAGAACAGTGGGGGGACGAAGTGGCAACAGTGTGACGGAGCGGCTCGAGGTAAGGCAACTTGAGACAGTACATGTTTTGTCCAGGGTCAAAGAATTATTCAAAAAGGAAATATAAATCATAGCTAAGAATTTAAATTATATTAAGAAGAGAAAATATAAATGTACAGTGAAAATGGGAAGGGTAGAAAGACTTTAAACACGTATAAGTCACGAGCTCGGGTACTAGATCCCGTTACGTCCGTGCATTGAACCGAGAGAAAGGGGTGAGAATGCACTGTTCGAGAGAACTAACGGGACAGCAAATAATGCTCTCTGTTCAGGCGACACTGTTTAAGGCACTTGGGGAAAAGCATCGGCAGAACCAAGATGTGATATTTTAGCGCGTGGGGTAACCCTTAGTAGTGATGGAAGTAATTGATTTTAAGACCGACCATGATACGAGACATATCATTGCATCAAACGAATAAATAATAATAATAATAATCGCTTCCGGATAAAATGTAATTTCATAATAAAAAATCAGGAGGAATAGGCGAGTGTTCGACGGCGGAAAAAGGCCGAACTAAATTAATAAAGCACTCACCACAACATGAAAGAGTTTCCATGCTGCTAAAAACCCTGAGCTAGCCACCCACAAACCCACATCATTCCCAATACCAATAACCCGCGCCCGGGAAACGAACCCGTTACCGCCCCAAACTGTCAGGGATCACTAAGGATCTCTCCGAGTTTAATTGTTTGTTTTGTATATTCTCCTAAGTTTTAAAGTTATAAGTTAATATTGATATGGTGTCTCATCCTGTGCTAGTTTTCGCGGGTGAACCCCTAGTTAAATAGGCGACTTTTGGTCTCGGAAGACCCTTTTTTATGTCCTCCGTCTGGTTCGTTGTTCGTGTAGTGTTCATTACAAGGAGGTGGGAAGCCCTTTATCTCGGATCAACTCAGGTGAGGCTTAAGGCTTGGGGTCTCCACAATGGGCTAGGTCTGATAAGGCAAGACTTGGAGGAAAGATTATTTGGAAATGTGAGTGTTCAAGTAGTAGAAGATTGGTTTAATTGCTGGTTTTTACTTTCTCCATACGCACTATGTACATAGTGTATAGAGAAAGTATTGCACTCCACCAAAAAATTCGATACCGAGATTTCACCGGAAATATATGTTTTAGGGCCCCCAATATCCAAAAAAAGCATTTTCACAAAAAGGTCCGTGTGTGTGTGTGTGTGTGTGTGTGTCCGTGTGTCTGTGAACACGATAACTCAAAAACGAAAAGTCGGTAAAATACCAAACTTGGTATTTAAGTTTAGAATCTTCCAGGGATGAGACTCGAAGATTTTGAGAAAAATACCCCCACCCCGAACTACCCTTTACATGGAACTTTTTTCGAAAATGTTGATTTTCTCAAAAATGGCTCTAACGATTTTGATTAAAATTTCGTATATTAAACATATTTACCTGACAAATAAAATGTATATCTTGAATTTTCTGGGAATAGCCTCTGAAGAGTAGTTTATTCGGGATGAATTTTACTAAATTTTGAATAACTGCTAAACTGTAAGAGATGGACAAAAACTTACTACACAAACAATGTAGAGCACATTAAAACACACAATTTATGTTAATACATTTTTTCGTGGAGTTCGTCGTTTTTGTGACATTCCTTATTTTTGGTTTCTGCTATGAAAAGCGTATACTTCTCTCATACAGGAACTTGTCAACTCCTATCCTTATCGACAAAGGAACTTCATTGACATAGCAACCAGCTTTTGACTATCAGTTTAACCTACAGTTGTCCCTTATTTCGCTCCTACTGACAAGGAAGCGAGTAATTAGACTATTTCTGCTATTTTTTTTTTTTCTGATTAGCATAAAGTAAATAGAAGTATAAGCTTTTTAAGAATTATTTGTTGCAGGGATATAGAGAAAGTCATGTGAATGGTACACATCAGTTTTTTTTTTTTTTTTCACACAAGCCGTGTGTAGCATAGGAGTTGGATAGATAGAGTCAGATTGAAAAATGCAATGTCATAACTGGGATTCAATCACGGATCTCCTGGTCTCTAGCCGGTTGCTCTTCCACTGAGCTACCTTAGCAACATGCCGGCATAGCATTGAATTTCTCAACTGACTCGAATGTTTCCCGGTAAACCACAAGGTGATCTCAAATTATTTTGAGACAACCCCAATGGTGACTTACAACGTTGTAAGTACTTTAAGTCCCAGAAGTCATAATATAGCCAACTATTATGGTCAGTTGGTATTTGTTTGTTTTCTCACACAAGCCGTGTGTAGGAAGGGGTTGAATAGATAGAATCAGACTGAAAAATGCAATGCCATAGCCGGGATTTGAACCAGAGATCTCCTGGTCTCTAACGGTTGCTTTTCCACTTAGCTACCATGGCAACATGCCGACATAGCAGCTAATAGAAGACTCTCTAGTCGACAGGAGGTCGCAAATGATACCTTCCGCGTCTCAGCGAGACTGCCACAGTTTAACTGGAACAGACAGACAGAAACTGTGCGACATAACCTACGAGATACAAAGTTGTATTATGCTGTCTCTCAACTGGAGCACTGATAAGACGACCGAAGTCGAGGATACCATTATCTCCTCGCCAGTTCAAGGAGGGTGGTTAGGCGCTCTGAAGGGAAAGGAAAGTTAGGCGGCCTTGGCTATGCTATAGCCTTCATCCCTTCGCACCAAACAGATAAATACTGGAGAACTTGGGAGTGACAATATTGCGAAACGTGCCAACTGTCGAGGATGTGCAGTTTACCATGCTCCCCGTATGCCAGACATATAGCGAATGGGATGTCAATGAAGCACGTGCAAGCATTCAAAACAAAATTATCTGACCGTGATTTATTTCCTACAGATTCTCTGTAATGTGTCGCATCACTCAATTATCCCAAAATGCAGTAAAGTATTGTTTATTGGTTTATAAAGTAATATGTGCTTCTGAAATTGTTAAAGGTATCTATCATTGTTACAGCCATTTAACGCATTGTTTAAATTCTGGTGTACATATATTGTCACACACTTCCCCCATTATTACAATAATTATTTTCAAACTCTTGATCAATCAAATCCTTTAAGGGAACAAGGTAGTCTGAACATACGGGAATTACACCTTAAAGAGCCATTCACAATGAAAATTAACCGTAGACGCGTTGGTTTAGAATATAGACACAGATTATAAGCAACATAAGCATTCTCAATGACAAACCTAAACGTAGACAACAACCAATCAGAAATTAAAACAAGTGAGGTGCGCCTTGCGAGTGAATAGCAAACTAAAATGACTGGCAGAGACGTGAGTGTGGCAGCATTCGTGCATATGCCAATTTGTTTGTTGTTTAATATTTTAAAGAACAGTCATCTCGTTGTAGACGATGGTGGATTCAGGCCCTTAATCAAAGACGAATTAACGGAGGAGATTTTCATAATCCACTAAGCGAAAAGGGAGAAATATCAAGCGAACACATCGAGCAGTGTTCTCATTGGTTGATTCCTACGTTGCTTGTTAACGTTGACGTAAAAGCTTAGCAAGCTTCTGTGTTAACGTACTACGGTTATATCTACGTCAATGTAACCATCGTGAATGAACCTATACATATATTGACTGCAAGCTTCTGTGTCTACGTTACATCTACGGTTGATTTTCTATGTGAATGGCCCTTAAGTGAGTTGAATTATCACTGCTCATAAAATATTCAATTAGTTTTTCAGAAATGTGTATGAATTATTTTATAAATCATGACAACTATTTCAAGTGTCTGTTTGCCTTAATAGCTTATGTGGTTGAGTTTATAAAAAGTATTCCATTCAGTAGAAAAGAAATAAAACTTAGTCTTAAAACATGTAAATTCATGTACCTTTTTCTCTGATACTACTTGCAATACATAATCACACTTTTACATGCTTGTATAATCAGCTATCTACTGAATCTCAATTATTTAGCTATGATACAATCTTAGTAGAAATTAAAAAGGAAATATATTTACAAATTCAAAAAAGCAAAAATGTGGAAAATGTCCCATGTTGTTGCTTTCTTAATATGATCAATATGATATACTATAGCATCACGATTGAGGTGCAAAAAACTCAACTATATGTTGTATATATGTGCTGAAATTTTTAGCTTTCCACCTCTCATACTTTCTGAGGAAAAGGTACATAAGTATCCAAAAATACTGTTTTGAGAAAACTGAATCTAAAGATGCAAATGTTCTAAAAAGGGGCATATCATAACAGTTTTAAGGAAATACAGAATAGCATTTAAATGATATTTATATGATATTTAAATCGATTAAATCCGCTTAACCCCACAGGAGTACACATTTTCTGAAACTAGAAGTAACAGAGGTTTTATTAGTGTCTAAAACAAACAAAAGTGCTATTTTTTACCATTTCAGAGTATCTTGTCACTTTAAATGTTGTAAGTTTAATGGTCCAATATCTTCTACGAGAATTTTCAAACGAAAGTTCGTCTTACATCTTGACGTCACCGCATCATTAACAAATCTAAAATTAGTGGTGTTCAAAAAGGGAATCCCATTAAATAAAGAAGAGATAACAATTTTACTATTTAGTAAAATTATTATCTATCTTACCCTAAGTTGTAGGGGTAGATAGACACCAAAGGTAAACCAAAAAAAAAAAAAAAAACAAAAAAAAAAAAACAGGAATTAGGAGACGTAAATATAAATTAACAGAAACTAAAAGTAAATGGTTAGAGAAGCTTTATGAGGCAAAATGAAATATGCGGTTATCATACATTGGAAAAGAGGTAGACCATAGACTTAGAAAGTATCGTAAATAGATTTTAGCTCCAAGTAGAACCGCACCTAAATGGATAGCAATGGAGGAATTAGAAAGACCAAGAAAAATTAAAATGAGATTGAAATAGCTTTGAAGCTGTATAAAGAGCGAAGACAAGAATCTGGTAAAAATATTATGAAACATTTCAAGATAATTAAGGGTGAGAAGAGCTGAAGGGGGCGATTAGAGAAAATCTAAACGAAAATAGGGATAGGAGAAATGGAGAAAGGGAGAAGAAAAAGGATTCCGTGAGAAATAGGATAGAAGACATAAACAAGAAATATGCGGTGATCTAGAAAATAAAGATATGTGTTCCATTCACATGACTTTCTCAACATCTCTAACACAAATTATTGTTAAAAAGCTTATTCTTCTATTTACTTCATGCTAATGGAGGAAAAATTAGCAGAAATAGTCTTACTACTTGCTTACTTGGAAGTAGAAGCGAAATAAGGGAGTACCATATGTTAAAGTAATAGTCAAAAGCTGGTTGCTATGTGACTGAAGTGTCTTTGTTTGTATGGACACGAGTTGACAAATTCCTGTATGAGAAAAGTATAAGTTTTTAAAGCTGAAACCAATAACAAGGAATATCTCAAAAACGATCAACTCCACGAAAAAAAAAATATATATGACATAAATTGTGTGTTTTATAGTGATCTACAGTTTTTGTGTAGCAAGGTTTTGTCTCTCTCTTACGATTTACCAGTTATGCAATATTCAATAAAAATCATCTAAAATAAAGAGGTCTTTAGAGGCTATTCCCAGAAAATTCAAGATATACATTTTATTTGTTGTGTAAATATATTTTAATATATGACATTTTAATTAAAATCGTTACAGCAATTTTTGAGAAAAACAAAATGTTCGAAAAAAGTTCAATGTAAACGGTAGTTGGGGTGGGGGAATGTTCATGAAAATCTTCAGTGCCGCAGTCTTGGAAGATACTAAGTGTGGTATTTAACAGTCTTTTCGTTTTTTAACTATGCTGCTGTCCACACACTTACATACATACACACGGACCTATTTCTGAAAATGAGTTTTTTGGATTCAGGTGGACCATAACATGCATTTCCGGTGAAATCTGGCTATCGAATTTTTGGGTGCAATACAATATTTTCTCAACCCGCCTGGGTAGTGTGGTGATAACGTGTCTGCTTCAAATTCAAAAGATCGTAAGTTAAAATCTCGCTTGGGATGTGTTGCCGGATAAGGTTTATTATCCTGAGAAGACGAATGTCGAGGAACTTTAAGCTCCAATGACCCCGAGATCATTTGAGCATCATTTCACCAATTTCATTCATTGTCCGATATGACCAACTAGGTTATAGGACATTAAGCTGCAAAAAACCTTCTCTATGCATTATGTAGATAGTATGTGTATAGAAAGTAAAGTGTTTTTTTTTTTTTTTTTTTTTTTTTTTTTTTTGGATACAGCGAACCTTAAAATGTGTATTTCCGGTGAAATCTCTGTATCGAGTTTTTGGAGTACCTACTATGTACTATGTAGAGAAAATAAAAATACTTTTGTTTAGGGTATCTCAAACATATATTTCTGTTGAAATCTTGATATCGAATTCTTGGGTTGGATGCAATATCTTCTCTACCTATACCATATACAAAATAGATAAAGTAAAAATACTTTATGTATGCACAAAACTTAGCGAGCTGATATTTTATTAATATAACTTATTTATGCTAAATATGCATTTGTCTTGTTACCTGATAATTTTACATATACAGGATGTTCCAGAAACGACGCCAAACGAAGATAAGGACCTATTTGGTCTTACCGTACGTGTTACGTGAATATAATTTTCAGCTCTAAATTCGGCACATACAAAAACTGCCATAATATCACCATGGATTAGGCAGTCGTGCATAACTAAATGGCACGTGCCTGGCCCACTCCAAGAGAGATGCCGGTCGGTAGCGAAGGTCCCAGTCGCGTGGTTTGATAGACACGCCGGTGCGACACAGGTCACCTTAGTAATGGAAAACGTAACATGTGGGTTTTGTTATGTGTTTCGCATAACACGTTCTGAGGTTGTTTACGTGGTGTATGACAACCGTTGTTCCTTCGCTGCCTAATCCCAAAGGTGGTGATTTTTAAACACACATAAAAATTTAAATAGAAGAGTTTGAAAGTTGCGATATCAAGTTTCGAACAAGTCAAAGTGTAAGTTAGTCGACTGCTATCTTCGTTTGGTGTCGTTTTGAAACAGCCTGTATACCTACATTGCCCGGCAGTTGGTACTGACGAGCTTGGCAATCCTGTAAAATGAAATGAAGGTGTGTGCAATTGAATGTCGCCTAGGCAACATGATCAATAAACCGTGCAATTTTGTTAAACATGGATACCTGGCTGGTTAACGCAAATGTAATAACTCGATGCATCGAAACGAAGCCAATTACGGAAAACAACGTCGATTTTGCTGCGAGTTTAATGTTGGCAGACATGACGCAGTTCCTTCGAGGAACACATGTTCTCTTTGCTTAACATTTTTAATGTCGCAAATATTTTTACTTTCTCTAATACTGCTTATTGTGTCCAAATATTCGATATTAGGATGTCAACGTAAATGCATGTTTGAGGTCCCTTGTGTTCTACCTTGTTACTTTCTATACACATACAATGGAAGTATTGTATTCCACCCAAAAATTCGATATCGAGATTTCACTAGAAATTCATGTTTTAGGTCCCTCTGAATCCCCAAAAAAGGAGGCATTTTTAAAAAAAAGAGCTGTGTATGTGAGTGGACAGCATAACTCATAAATGATAATAGCATTAAATACCAAACTTGGTATTTAGGTATGGTATCTTACAAGGATGCGACACGAAGATTTTTAAGAAAATCCACCTCACTCCTAACTACACTTTACATGGACAAATGTTCGAAAATTTTCTGTTTCTTAAAAATAACTAATAATTATGATTAACATAACACATATTAAAGCCACTTATCTCACAAATAAAGTGTATATCTTGAATTTTCTGGGAATAGCTTCTAAAGACATGTTTATTCTGGATGAATTTTGCTGACTTTGGCATAGCTAGTAAACCATAGGAGATAAACAAAAACTTACTATACAAAAAATGTAGATCTTTTTAAAATACACAAGTTATGTCATATACATTTTTTCGTGGAGCTTACTGTTTTCGAGGTATTCCTTGTTATTAGTTTCAATTCTGAAGTAATTATAGAGGTAAGGGTCCGTTTTTCTTTTGTTCTACTCCTGACCAAGCAAAGAAGCGATTTGCAATGACAATCGCATTACAGCAGCTTTTAAAACATTTGATTATTAAAGCCGTGTGTAGGACAGGAGTTGGATAGGTGGAGTCAGACTGAAAAATACCATCCATAGCCGGAATTCGAACCACGGATCTCCCGGTGTGTAGCCGGTTGCTCTTTCACTGAGCTACCATGGCAACACACCGGCATAGCATTGAATTTTTCATTCTGACTCTACCTATGCAACTCCTGTCCTACATACGGCTTGTGTAATTAAACAATTAAACCAATACCAAGTGACCATAATTTTTGGTTATACTATGAATCCTGGGACTTACTTATAACATTGTAAGTCGTCATTGGGGCTGTAATCTCAAAATAAATTGAGAACACCTTGTGGTATTGTTATGCCGGCATGTAAACATGGTAACTCAGTAAAAGAGCAACTGGCTAGAGAACGACAGATCCGTGGTTCAAATCCCGGCTATGGTATTGAATTTTTCAGTCTAACTCTACCTATCCAACATTTTATTATCACTTTAGCCTAATAAATTCCCTTGGATCCATTCTACGTATAAGGAACTAAGTAATAAAATTCTGCTAATGTTTATCTCGATTAGCATGGTGTTGAAAGAAGAATTATCTTTTGTAAGAAGTTTGTTTGTAGAGTAGCTAGAGAAAGTCATGTAAGTGTAACGCATCAGATATTTCATTATAGTTCTACATAAGTTAGCATGTTACCACTTGATAACACTGTTTCTAATAAAAATCTTGTTCCCATGCACAAAACTTTCTCTACTTTCTGCAACAAATTATTGTTAAACAGCTTATGCCTTTATTTACTTAAGCTAATCGAAAAAATTTAGAAGCAATATCTTATTACTTCTTTCCTTGTAAGTTGAAGCGAAATAAGGGAGTACCATAGGTTAAAGTGATAGTCAAAAGCTGCTTGCTATGTGACTGATGTTCCTTTGTTTGTACGGACAGAAGATGACAAATTCCCATATGACAAAAGTAGTATTTTAAAGTTGAAACCAATAACAATGAATATCTCACAAACGATCCAATCCACAAAAAAAATGTATATAACATAAATTGTGTCTTTAACGTGCTCTACATTTTTGTGCTGAAAGTTTTGGTCCATCTCTTACAGTTTAGCAGTTATGCGAAATTCCGTAAAATTCATCCAGAATAAAGTAGTCTTCAGAGGCTATTCCCAAAGAATTCAAGATACACATTCTACTTGTCACTTAAATATCTTTTATATACGATATTTTAATCAAAATCGTTAGAGCCATGTTTGAGAAAATAAAAATTTCCTGAATGTTTTTCCTGTAGAGGGTAGTTGGGGTGGATAGATTTTCTTGAAAATCTTCGTGCTGCATCCTTGGAAGATGTCAAACCATAATACCAAGTTTGGTATTTAACGGTCTTTTCGTTTTTGAGCTATGCTGTCCACAGATACACACACACATACACACAATGCTTTTTTTTTTTTTTGCATTCAGTGCAACCATAACATATATTTCCGGTAAAATCTCGGTATTGAACTTTTGGGTGCATTACAATACCTTCTAAATACGCTATTTAGTTAGTAGTGTAGAGAAAGTAACATGTGATGCATTTTAAACATATTTACATAAGAATGTATCTCTATAAGAATTTGCAAATTGATCTATCGTATCATATTTCATATTAACCATAATTATTGCACAAAATTATTATTTTTTATATTATCCAAAACTCTTGAGTTTTCATATTCTAATTAATTTCTCAAAACTTAAGCATGATTTCGAAACATTATATGATAATTTTCTTTAACTTACTTTTAAGAAGCAGTATGAAAATTTTAAACACATCACTAAAAAGTTGCCACATGTTAGGAATTTTGAGTATGGAAAATTGTTTGCAAGAAAGTAAGGTTTACAGTTGCGCGTGCGCCTGGTCATTTATAGCTACAGTTAAACGATAGTTTAAGTATCGCAACTATAAAAATCTGATAAGTTCCGTTGACATAACTTTCTCTACATTGCTGTAACAAATTATTATTAAAAGTATTTTTTCTGTCTACTTTATGATTATCAAGATAAACATCAGCAGAAATTGTCTTAATTACTTGCTTCCTTATAAGTAGAAGGGAAATAAAGAAATACACTAGGCTAAAGTGATAGCCAATTCTTTTAAAAACTGGTTGCAATGTGGTTGCCAGGACTTTACTGCTTTCAGGGTGAGAACATTTTTAAGTATTTTGAATCTGATACAAATAACAAGGAATAACTCAAAAATGGCCAATTCCACGAGAAAAAAAAAAAAAACCTATATGACAAATTGTTTGCTTTAACATGATCTACATATTTTGTGCAGTAAGTTTTTGCCTATCTCTTACGTTGCACTAGTTACGCAAAATTCAACAAATTCAATCAAAATAAAGAGGTCTTCAGAGGGTATTCCCAGAAAAGTCAAGATATACATTTAATGCCGTATAGATATCTTTAATATACGATATTTTAATCAATCGATATTTGAGAACTTTTTCCATGGGGGATTTTTGCTAGAATCTTCGTGTCACATCCCTGGAACTTACTAAACTTATATACCAAGTTTGGTATTTTACTGGATTTTTGTTTTGGAGTTATCATGTTCACAGACACATGGACGGACACACAGACACACGGACGGACACACACATACACACACACATGGACCTTTTTCTACAAATGTTTTTCTGGATACGGGGGACTCTAAAACATATATTTCCAGTAAATCTCGGTATCGAATTTTGGGTGAAGTGCAATACCTTCTCTATACACAATGTACATTGTTCGTGTAGAGAAAGTAAAAATATAAATATTTTCTTAAAAATTCAGAATTTTTATAATTTTGTTATTCTTGTTGTTTTTTAATTTTTATATTTTTATTTTTGTTCAAATTTCATAGATGAATCACCTTAAGGTGATGGATGCGTCTATGAAACGAGACCAAAATCTGTGAAAAATTAAAAAAAAAAATAGTTTGTCTTATGATACTAGGGGCGTACGAAAATTATTTAAAACAACCGAGAAATTAGACTCGTGGAGTCGAAAAAAGCATGTATTTAGTAACCGTCGTCTCTTGCTAGATGGCGGTAGAGGTTTCAGCTATATCCATCTCGTGGTTTCGTTGCCATAGGCAATTGAATCAACAATCTTTATAAAGACGGTGATCAAACACTTAAAAAGCTTAACACCGAAAGAGATAAAAGCTGAGTTGGATGAAGAAGCTACCTCTAAAACCATCAATTTATATCAAATACTTTGTTTTAGAGTTAATCCTTTCCAAGTTATTCCTTTTTATCGCTTTCAATCTTAAAGGATCAAACTTTTCATCTCCAGGTAATGCAAAGGGAGCCTAATTTGAATGTTTACTTTCTCTACACGTACTATGTACATAATGTATAGAGAAGGTATTGCACACCACCAAAAAATTCGATACCGAGATTTCACCGGAAATAGGGTTCCCTATATCCAAAAAAGTATTTTCAGAAATAAGTCCGTGTGTGTGTCTGTGTGTGTGTGTGTGTGTGTGTGTGTCCGTGTGTCTGTGAACACGATAACTCAAAACCGAAAGGTCGGTAAAATACCAAACTTGGTATTTAAGTTTAGTATCTTCCAGGGATATGACTCCAAGATTTTGAGAAAACTCCCTCCACCACCTAGGGTACTTTTTTTGAAAATGTTGATTTTATTAAAAATGGCTGTAACGATTTTGATTAAAATATCGTATATTAAAGATATTTACCTGACAAATGAAATGTATGTCTTGAATTTTCTGGGTATAGCCTCTGAAGGGTACTTTATTCTGGATGAATTTTACGGAATTTTGAAAAACTGCTAAACCGTAAGTGATGGACAAAAACTTATTACACGAAAATAGAGAGCACGTTAATACACACAATTTATGTTATATACATTTTTTTTGTGGAGTTCGTCGTTTTTGAGACATTCTTTATTTTTAGCTTCTGCTATGAATAACTTATACATTTCTCATACAGGAATTTGTCAACTGCTGTCCATACAAACAAAGGAACTTCAGTGACATAGCAACCGGCTTTTGACTACCACTTTAACCTATGGTACTCTCTTATTTCGGTTCTACTTACAAGGAAACAAGTAATAAGACTATTTCTGATAATTTTTTCTCGATTAGCATGAAGTAAATAGAAGTATAAGCTTTTTAAGAATAATTTGTTGCAGAGATGTAGAGAAAGACAAGGGAATGGTACACAGAGGATTTTTAAAGGTTATATTGCCATATTTCCCATTTAATTACAAGGAAGCAGCTAATAAGATAATTTTGCTAATGTTTATTTTGATTATCATGACGTAAATAAAACAACAATATTTGTAAGGGAAGTTCGTTTGCGGAACAGTTAGAGAAAGTCATGTGAATGGAAGACATAAATTAAGAATGGTTTGAACAGGAAATATAAGAATAATCAGTAGTGGGTGGGAATATTCGCATGAATGTAACGCAGATGTTTTTCTCGATGATTGCATACTATTTGTCATTTCCAGAACATTTATATGGGTGCCCTCGGAATGGTAAAAAATGTGTATTCTTTGCGTTATTAAGTATCTATGGAAGCAAACAGAAGGTACAAAAGTGGGAAATGTTATCTGCTATGATTTTCTAAAATATTACTCTACCATTTCGATAATTGTTTCACAGTACACGATACTTGCAGGCCATGCATCATTTCCCGAACTCGGAAGACTGTCGTGGAGAGGTTAAGGAAAACAGAGATACAATATCCGCCGATATTTCATACTCGTTTCCGCGAATATCGGAAGACTTTTATCCGTTTTTAGGAATATCGCAGGGTTATACGAGATTACAGCTATAAGAGAGAAAGAGATTCTTTAATAATAATAAATGTGCTGTTCCATTCTTAAGAAACACGGGGAATGGGAGAGAATTAAATTAATTAAATTGTTTTAAGAGGTTTAAAAAGATACCGCAACAACGTCGAGGAAATTTCAAAATCAAAATAAATAATAAAGGTTCCACAGAAACTAAGCATAGCCATTGTAAATAATTTGTTTTTTCAGAATACAAACAAAGCACTAGAATACGCCAATGAAATTGCTCCTCTGTTCTGGAAATCTTTTCTTTAGTTGCTAAAAAAAGTTAAATAGAAAATAAAAGCTCAGTGAAGTTTCACACAGATTCTCTTCTATAATTCTCGAACCACAGCTTGATATAGACAGATTATTATGTTTTTTTATTTATTTTTTACTTTCTCTATACGTACTATGTACATAGTGTATAGAGAAAGTATTGCATTCTACCCAAAAATTCAATACCGAGATTTCACCGGAAATACTTATTCTGAGACCACCTGAATCCAAAGAAAAAACATTTTTAGAAAAATGTCCGTGTGTGTTTGTGTCTGTCTGTCTGTCTGTCTGTCTTTCTGTCTGTGTAAGCCTGTAGGCAGCATAGCTCAAAAATGAAAAGACCGTTAAATACCAAACTTGGTATTTAAGTTCCATATCTTCTAAGGATGTTAATAGAATATTTTCAAGAAAATCCCCCCAACCCCAACTACCCTTCACATGGAAAAATTTTCGAAAATTTTGATTTTCTAAAAAATGACTGCAACGATTTTGATTAAAATATCATATATTAAAGATATATACTTGACAAATAATATGTACATCTTGAATTTTCTGGGAATAGCCTCTGAAGACTACTTTATTCTAGATGAATTTTACGGAATGTTGTGTAACTGGTAAACCGTAAGAGATGGACAAAAACTTACCACACAAAAAATGTAGGGTACAGTAAAACACACAATTTATGATCTATACATTTTTTTCGTTGTGTTGATCGTTTTTGAGATACTCCTTGTTTTTGGTTTCAGCTTTAAAGCTTACAGGAATTTAACAATTCCTCTCCATACAAACAAGCGAACTTCAGTCACATAGCAACCATCTTTTGATATAATTTTAAGCTATGTTACTCCCTTATTTCGCCTCTACTCACAGGGAAATAAGTAATAAGACTATTTTTGCTATTTTTTTCTCTCTTAGCAAGAAGTAAATACAAGCATAAAGTTTTAATAAACATTTGTTGCAGAGATATAGAGAAAGTCATGTGAATGGATTATATCAGATTTATTTTAAGTTTAACGTCCTTTAATCTGGTTGGACATATCGGACAATGAATGAAATTGGTGAAATGATGCTCAAATGATCTCGGAGTCCATGGGGCTTAAAGTTACTCGACATTCGTCTTCTCAGGATAAGGGAAAACGCCGAAAAATCCTTATCCGGGCAACTCACCCTAAGCGAGATTCAAACTCACGACCTGTTGAATATGAGGCAGCCACACTGCCCAGGCGGGCAGACAGATTATTGTTCCTTTTGCACGCAAGAGGAGGAGGACATGTCATGAATAGGTTTCGGATACGCTGTTGCTGTTTGGTTACACTCTGACTGGAAAGTGTTTCGTGCACACACAGGTTTCAGTGGGACCTCCCCCTCCCCAAGCATTGGACATTCATTCTAAGCAAGCGATCAATATATGTACAGCCTGTTCTAAAATTAAGAAGTCCAAAAGGAGACTTGATACAATTAGAAAACACAGTATAGTCCCGGTATTTCGCGGTTGTGTGTAATTTGAACTGGTCTATATTTAGATTTTATGAACGTTTTTAACTTTCTTTCAATTTTTCATGTACAATACAGATAAAATTGTAGTCTTTTTGATCATAAGCAACAAAAATAAGCTTGACCTCAGACTGCTAATGCATTTCTGTTACAGATTGATAGGTACTGTTAAGTTTGGAAGTGTGAACTTCCTTTGTCAACCATTCACGTGCTTTGTACAATGCAAATCATCCTTTTAGAAAAAAATCTGATGTGTTCCATTCACATGTCTTTCTCTATATCTCTCTAACAAATTATTGTTAAAACGCTTATGCTTCTACTAACTTCATGCTAATCGAGAAAAAATGAGCAGAAATAGTCTTATTACTTGCTTCCTTGTAAGCAGAAGCGAAATAAGGGAGTATCATAGGTTGAAGTGATAGTCAAAAGCTGGTTGTTAGGTGACTGAAGTTCCTTTGTTTGTATAGACAGGAGTTGACAAATTTCTGTATGAGACATATGTTTTTTAAAGCTGAAACCAAAACCACGGAATATCTCACAAACGATCAATTCCACGAAAAAAATGTGTATAACATAAATTGTGTGTTTTATCATGATTTATATTTCTTATGTAGTAAGGTTTTGTCTATCTCTTACGGTTTACAAGTAATATAAAATTCAGTAAAAATCATCCAGATTACAGAAGTCTTTTGAGTCTATTCCCAGAAAATTGAAGATATACAATGTATTTGACAAGTAAATGTCTTGAATATAAGAGATTTAAATCAAAATCGTTAGGACCATTTTTAAGGAAATCAACATTTTCGAAATTTTTTCCATGTAAAGGGTAGTTGGGGGTGGCGGATTTTCTTGAAAATCTGTGTGTCACATCCTTGGAAGATACCAAACTTAAATACCAAGTTTGGTTTTAAACGGTCTTTTCGTATCTGAGCTATGCTGCCCTCAGACACACACACGGACATTTTTCTAAAAAAGTTTTTTTTTTATTCAGGGGGTCTCAAAACATATTTTTTTTGGTGAAATCTCGGTATCGAATTTTTTGGTGCATTACAATACCTTCTCTATACACTATGTACATGGTACGTGTAGAGGAAGTAAAAATATATATTAACATGTAGTATTTCTGCTGTTTACTATAGGAATGTGGTAGAAACGTCTAGTGGAGAATGTACAACTGAAATATCATAAAATTCTGATGTGTTCCATTAACACGACTTTCTCTATACCTCTGCAAAAAATTTTTAAAAAGCTTATGCTTCTATTTATTTCAAGTAAAAATCAGCAGAAAAAGCGCTATTGCTTGCTTCCTTGTAAGTAGAAGCGAAATAAGGGAGTGCTATTGGTTAAAATGATAGTCAAAAGTTGGTTGCTATGTGATTGAAGTTCCTTTGTTTGTAGGCTCAGAAATTGTTAAATTCCTGTATGAGAAAAGTATGTTTTTTTAAAGATGAAACAAAAATTAAGGGGTGTCTCAGAAATGATCAACTCCATGAAAAAATGTATATAAGATAAATTGTGTGTTTTAAGGTGCTCTACATTCTTTGTGTTGTAAGTTTTTGTCCATCTCTTATGATTCAGCAGTTATGCAAAATTTCGTAAAATTCATCTAGGATAAAGAAGTCTTTTGAGTCTATTCCCAGAAAATTAAAGATATACAATTTATTTAGCAAGTAAATATCTTAAATACAAGAGATTTTAATCAAAATCGTTAGAACCTTTTTTAAGAAAATCAACATTCTCGAAATGTTTCCATGTAAAGGGTAGCTGGGGGTGGTGGATTTTCTTGAAAATATGCGTGTCGCATCCTTGGACCATGTTTGGTTTTAAACGGTCTTTTCGTTTTTGAACTATGGTGACCACAGACACATACACACACGGACATTGTTCTAAAAATGTTTTTTTTTTTTTTTTTTTTGCATTCAGGGGGTTTCAAAAGATATTTTTCCGGTGAAATTTCGGTTTCAAATTTTTGGGTGAATTACAATACCTTTTCTATACACTATGTACATGGTACGTGTAGAGGAAGTAAAAATATATATTAACATGTATTTCCGCTGTTTACAATAGAAATGTGGTAGAAACGTCTAGTGGTCTACAACTGCAATATCATAAAAGGGAAAGAAACATCCAAAAGAAGATGATGAAGAAATATAACAATGAGGGCGACACTAGCGTAGAACAGAAAAGAAAACAAAACTATAGAAAATAAAGCTGTAGAAGTATAGAAATAAATGGGAGAGATACGCCGAAAGGAAGGAAAAGAAGCATAAAGTTAAATAAAGATAAAAGAAAGGTAAAAGAGAAGATAATGAGGACGGTATGAATGTGAGCGTTCATGTCCAAAACGACGAGCGCCAAGCTGACCCTCCGTCAGCAGCTTGAATAAATAAAAGAAGGCAGCGGTAGAAAAGAGTATCATTATCCCCAAGGGTCTTGACAATCGAATGAGGTTGATGAAGCAATCCGTCCGGAAATTATAAGGACCCACCCTTCCTTACGTCAGTCTTTCATCTGAGAAAAATATCACCCTCTAGCTCTCCTATTGTAAAACCTCAAATGCTCCATTCGCATGACTATTATCTATTCTATAAAATGGTGTTATCCTCTATAGTTTCTTCTTCTGCTTTTCAGCATCGGCCCTTCTTCCATTTTTACTTTCTCTATACGCACTATGTACATGGTGTATAGAGAAGGTAGATATTATATTGCACCCAAAAATTCGATACCGAGATTTCACCGGAAACATATGTTTAGAGACCCCGTGAAACCAAAAAAACATTTTTAAAAAAATGTCCGTGTGTCTGCTGTCTGTTTGTGTCTGTGGGCAGCATAGCTCAAAAATGGAAAGACCGTTAAATACCAAACTTGGTATTCAAGTTTAACGTCTTCCAAGGATGCGACGCGAAGATTTTCAAGAAAATCCCCCACCCCAAACTACCCTTTACATGGAAAAATTTTCAAAACTATTGATTTTCTTAAAAATGGCTCTAACGATTTTGATTAAAATCTCGAATATTTAAGATATTTACTTGACGAATAAAATGTATATATTGAATTTTCTGGGAATAGCTTCTAAGCACCTGTTTATTCTGGATGAATTTTGCTTAGTTTGGTATAACTAGTAAAGTGTAAGAGATAGACAAACATTTACTACACAAAAAAGGTATGTTTTGTTAAAATACACAATTTATGTCATAAACATTTATTTCGTGGAGCTTACCGTTTTCGAGGTATTCCTTGTTATTAGTTTTAGTTGTGAAGTAAATATAGTTTTGTCAGACGGGAGTGTCCGTTTTTCTTTTGTTCTACTCCTGGCCAAGCAAAGAAGCGATTTGCAATAACAATCACATGACGACAGCTTTTAAAACATTTGACTATCACTGTAACCTAGTGCATTTCCTTAGTTCCATTCTACTTATAAGGAACTAAGTAATAAAATTCTGCTAATGTTTTTCTCCATTAGCGTGGTGTTGAAAGGATTATCTTTTGTAAGAAGTTTGTTTGTAGAGAAGCTAGAGAAAGTCATGTGAATGGAACACCAGATTTTTACTTTCTTTATACGCACTATGTACATGGTGTATAGAGAAGGTAGGTATTATATTGCACCCAAAAATTCGATACCGAGATTTCACCGGAAACATATGTTTTGAGACCCCGTGAAACCAAAAAAACATTTTTAAAAAAATATCCGTGTGTCTGCTGTCTGTTTGTGTCTGTGAGCAGCATAGCTCAAAAATGAAAAACCGTTAAATACCAAACTTGGTATTTAAGTTTAGTATCTTCCAAGGATGCGACCCGAAGACTTTTAAGAAAATCCCCCCACCCCAAACTACCCTTTACATGGAAAAAATTTCTAAAATATTGACTTTCTTAAAAATGACAACGATTTTGATTAAAATCTCGTATATTTAAGATATTTACTTGACAAACAAAATGTATATCTTGAATATTCTGGGAATAGCCTCTGAAGACTACTTTATTCTGGATGAATTTTACAGATTTTTGCATAACTGCTAAACCGTAAGAGATGGACAAAAACTTACCACACAGAAAATGCAGAGCACATTAAGACACAAAATTTAGGTTATATACCTTTTTTTCGTGGAGTTGATCGTTTTTAAGATATTCCTTGTTTTTAGTTTCTGGTTTGAAAAACAAACTTTTCTCATACAGGAATTTGAAAACTCCTGTCCTTACAGACAAACGAACTTCAGTCACATAGCAACCTGCTTTTGACTACCACTTTAATCTATGGCACTCCCTTATTTCGCTTCTACTTACAAGGAAGCAAGTAATAAGACTATTTCTGCTAATTTTCTATCGATTGGAATGAAGTAAAAATAAGCATAAACTTTTTATCAATAATTTGTTGCAGGTATGTAGAGAAATTCATGTGAATGGAACACATCAGATTTTTTGAAAACTCTTGGTGAGTTAGATTTTTACTAACTAAGAAACCACTGCCAGGTCCACATACCATTTTGGGGCTGCTTGTGCGAAATAGCAGTTGTCTAAGTCATGAGTCTATTGGTTTCTCTCCTCCCTTTCTATAGTCTCCATTATTGTCTTTGCAAGTTGTTTCAATATATCACATGATGTACTATTACCTGCTCTTGTCTGCTGTAGAGTCTCCACTGTGACACTTACATCCACTTTTCCGAATGCTTCATTCTTTTTACCTCCCAATATGGACTTTGGCGAGCCGTATGCTCAACAGAGTCCCTATTGAGGCAATAATTACATTTATCATCATCCGTTTTGCCCATTTTCTTGACATAATACCTAAATCTTCCATGGCCAGACAATATCTGTGTCAAGAAATACTCCAGCTGAGTAAGCTTACATGTATACCACTTACCGATATCAGGAACAAATGTGCGACAAAAATATGGCTCAAGTCTGGCAAACATAGGACAATGAACGCACGCCAGCGTATTCTGCTTTTTGACAATGCCTCAATTTTCTTCCAGGTCTTTCCTGAAACTTCTTCCTCTTTCTTAACTGCGCTGCGCCATTTAATTCTTGCTCTACCTGATCTCCTAGTTGATGCTTGAGAGTTCCAATCGAAAACGTTTCAGCTATACTACCATCTTCACTGGTGGTGGCTCAACTGCTTACCAAGCAGGAGATCTGGGTTCCATTCCCCGTACTGGCGTGGGGATTTTTCCCGCGTTGGGAGACCTGGTCTGGGATGCACTCAGCCTCGTGAGGTCCCTGGGGGGCAATTGAGGAGCTACTTGACGGAGAAGTAGCGGCTCCAGTTCAAGAAGACCGCATTAACGAGCCGGGGGGAGTTCGAGACGCTGGCCACGTCTCACCCTCCAATACTGCCCCCCCCCTCCCATGACGCCTGTAGTGGAAGCAGCGGCCGGGCCAAAGTTCCTTGTGAGCTGTCGTGTCATGGAGTTTCCTATCTTCTCTCCTCATAACGTATCTGATCCATTTCCTATATTTTGCAATTTCCTATTGGTTAGTTATGAGGGTCGGTTTATAAGTCCACGGCCTCACACAGATATGGCGCCACTAGGCGGAGTTAGCACCATATAGTTTAACTCTAGACTAGCTTGTATCCATAGTTACAAGTCAATAACTTGTTTAGTTTTCGATTGACAGCATTTTAAACAGGACAACTTTAGAGTTTTCACGAAGATGCAGGATTTGGAAAAACGAGCAGTGATTAAATACTTCCATTTGAAAGGCTTAACGCCTAAAGAAATCAAGGAGGAAATGGACGATACATTGAAAGGCTCTGTCCCTTCATAGTCAATGATTAAAAGGTGGGTTGCAGAGTTTAAAATTTGGATGTACGAGCACTAGCGATGAGCCTCGCTCTGGATGCCCTGCAGAAGTGACAACTTCAAAGATCATTGAAAAAATTCATCGTGTAGTACTGGAAGACCCCAGATTAAAGTTGTTTGAAATAACAGAGGCTGTAAACATTCAAAAGAATGTACAGGTAATATTTTAAGCAATGTTTTAGGCTTCCACAAGGTCTGAGCAAGGTGGGAGTCGCGTTTGTTGACACATGATCAAAAGTTGCAAAGAAAAACTGTTTTTGTTGAGAATATGGGGCTCCACCGTAAAAATCGCAGTGAATTTTTGAGACGCTTATTACCACGGATGAAACTTGGATACATCACTACACTCCAGAAAGTAAATCACAGTCGAAATAGTGGATTGTGCCAGGTGAACCAATTCCAACAAAGGCAAAGTCAATTTTGTCAGCTAACAAGGTTCTGGTGCATGTTTTCTGGGCTGCACAGGGAATCATTTGTATTGATTTGTTGAAAGAGGGCAAACGTATCACTGGTGACTACTAAGCAAGCTTACTGTAACTTTTCAGTGATGAAATGAAAAGAAAAAAATCTCATTTGGCAAAAATCTTGTTTCATCACGACAATTCTCCGGCCCATCGTTCAGTCATTGCAATGGGAAAAATGTGCGAATTAAAGTTGGAATTACTTGAACATCCACCCTGTTTGCCAGATCTAGCACCCAGTGACTACCACCTGTTCACAAACCTCAAACATTTTCTTGGAAGACGAAGATTTCACAGCAACAAGGAGGTCATTGATGCGGTAAACAGCCATTTTGAGGACCTTTGTAAATCACACTACAGGGATGGTTTAATTAAATTAGAACACCGATATGAAAAATGTATTAGCTTTCCTGAAGATTTTGTTGAGAAATAAAGTAAAACAATGTTTTTTCAAATGCAGTTTTCATTGAGAGGCCAGGGACTTGTCAGCCGACCCTAGTATTTTGTTGAACACTTTTAATTTCTTAGCAACTGAGCTAGTAACTTTCGAAATGTTACATCCATTATAATAAGACAGATTTCACATTCGTATTAAATATTCTAACTTTCAATTATAAGAATATTTGTTTTGATTTCTAATTCTAGTACTGATATCTTCATCTAATCCTCCGTATAAGGAATGCATAAGATTTTCCTATTTATTCAGGAAACCTCAAAACATATATTTCCTGTAAAATTTCCCCTTTTGTGAGGAATATAAAATTTTCTCTACCTACTATGAACATTATTACAAAATATTCCTCAATCGGCGAATTGGCGAAGGAGATAATGCATTACAGGTAATATAATACTTGTAAATGATACACTGGTAAGATGTTCTTGTATATTCTTCAATGTCACCGGATACAATAATTACTAACACTGTAGGATGGCACAGATAAATTAAGATTGCATTCCACTAGCGTGGTAACAACACGCGTTCCCGCCAAATGTATAGGGCGCTACCTTTGTACCGAGCAATGATGATCACGTGAAGGCTAACAAATGAGGAATGACAAAGGTTGAGCGTCTATTCAGCTCTTATATAAGCTCAAAGCTTATTCTACTGTTTCTCCTTTTTAAACATTCTTTATGGAAGTATATAATACAGACATCAACAGAAAATTGCATGAGGTACACACTTTCGCCGATTCTAGCTACTCATACAAATCATTTCATCGTAAGGACCAGACTGTACTGACTCGTCTGCGTATTGGACATACATCACTCACACATTCATACCTTCTGTCTCGTGAAAACCCACCGATGTGTAATATTTGCAACTGCCAGCTAACAGTGAAACATATTATTACCAACTGCAGTCTCTATGAGGAACAACGAACCACATGTAACGTGCCAAACGATCTCCCTACAGCCCTGGACCAACTACAATTCTCCAACAAAGTCTTGAAATTCTTACAAGTAATCCAATTGTATCATAAAATGTAATCAAAAGTTCTTCTTTCGATCTGTATATTTCAAAATGTTAAATGTTAAATATCATAGTTCACAACAAACATAAAACAACTTTTCTCTTGTAAAATATTGCATTGCGTTTACTTTTTTATGTATACCTTTTATATGTTTCTTTAAATTTGCAATGTGAATGTATTCAACTATGTATGTAACCCTAATGAGAAGTCGCGATATAACCATGGCAGTTAAAGCGACTTTAAATAAATAAATTTAAAAAAAATACAGACATCCTTTTATTTATAAATAAATTACTTTTGGTACACATAATATTTATTTCATAAGCTATTTGCGCATAGAGAATATTTAAATATTTGTATACAACGCTTGGGGATGCGGTATACTAGAAAGAACAGCTTTTTTCATGCACGTAGCAATGCAATTATCAGTGTTGAAATTGTTCAAATAATTATTTTGATCATAAATGAAATTATACTTAAAATATACATTATATTCAATTTTCTGATACTCACATGACACTTACAGGCTAACTACTTTCATTAATTAATGCTTCCTTTACCACATAATCAACAAATCAATATGGCATCAATTTCCTTCCATTAACGTAAAATAAACACTTGATATGAAAACGCTTGACTTCCATATGTTAGCGTCTCAACACTCTCCTTTAGTGGCAGAGGTAAAGGAAAAACAAAATTCCCTGCACAGTGAGACAGTTTGCGATATTATCTACACCACTGAAACATCCAGTCGTCAGAATTCATGGAATCGCTGGAACAATAGCGACAGGTTTATGCTGACTATTCCACTCTTACTACACTGCTGGATGTGCCCAATAAAACGATAGGCAACGTGTTTCAACCAATCATGACTGCTTATCCCCATAAATTTCATTTACTCGCTAGTATTTGCTGTTTATCACCTCCCTAGCACTTGTTTCTGTCTGTCGTGCGCCATTAAAACTAGCTCTGCAATTGTTATTTGTTTCCTCGAAAACAATTAACTCAGAATAATGTTACCATTTTGGTATGCAAATTAATATTTGGTTGTTTTTCTAATGAGACGTTTACATAAAAAATCAAATCTATATCTTTAATTTTCTGTGAATAACATTTCAAGACCTTTTCATTCTTTATGAATTTTGCATAACTGGTAAACCGTAGACAGACAAAAACTTATTATACAAAAAATGTAGACCGTGTTAAAACACAAAATTTATGGCATATACATTTTACTTTCTCTACATGTACTATGTAAATTGTGTGTAGAAAAGATATTGTATTCCACCCAAAAATTCAATACCAAGATTTCACCGGAAATACACGTTTTGGGTTCCCCTGAATCCAAAAAAAAAGCATTTTTGAAAACAGGTCCGGGTGTGTGACTGCGGGCTGCATGGCTCAAAAACGAAGAGACCGTTGAATATCACACTTGGTATTTAAGTTTGGTATCTTCCAAGGATGCGACACGAAGATTTTCAAGAAAATCACTCCAACCCAACTACCCTTTAGATGCGGCTTTTTAAAAAAAAGTTGATTTTCTCAAAAATACCTCTAATGTTTTTCATTAAAATATCGTATACTAAAGATATGTACCTGACAAATAAAATGTATATCTTGAATTTTCTGGGAATAGCCTCTTAAGACTACTTCAATCTGGATGAATTTTGCATAACTGCTAAACCGTTAGAGATAGACAAACACTTACCGCATAAAACATGTAAAGCACATTAAAACACACAATTTGTTTTATATACATTTTTTTCGTGGAGTCGATCGCTTTATAGATATAGCCTGTTTTTGGTTTCAGCCTTGAAAAACAAACTTTTCTCATACAGGAATTTCTCATTCATGTCCATACAAACAAAGGAACTTCAGTGACATAGCAACCAGCTTTTGAGTATCACTTTAACCTATGGTACTCCCTTATTTCGCTTCTACTTACAAGGAAGAAAGTAATAAGCATGAAGTAAATAGAAGTGTAAGTTTTTTAACAATAATTCGTTGCAGAGATGTAGAGAAAGTCATGTGAATGGAACACATCAAATATTTTTCATTGAGTTGACCACTTCTGGGATATTGCTATTATTGATTTGAGTTTTAAAATACAGTTTGTAAAGTCCTGGCCATGGAAAGAAACGGATTTCAATACATGGCAACCGGCTTTTAAAAAAATTGAGTATTGCTTTAGTCTAGTGAATTCCCTAATTTCCCTTGCACTACCAAGGAAATAGATAATACGGACATTTATGTTAATGTTTATCTCAATTATCATGAACTAGAATCAGACTAAAAATAAAAATCTGATGTGTTCCATTCACATGCCTTTTTCTACATCTCTGCAACAAATTATTGTTAAAAAGCTTATGCTCCTATTTACTTCATGCTAAGTGAGAAAAAATTAGCAGAAATAGACTTATTATTTGCTTCCTTGTAAGTAGAAGAGAAAAAAAAGGGAATACTATAGGTTAAAGTGATAGTCAACAGCTGGTTGCTATGTGACTGAAGTTCCTTTGTTTGTATGGACAGGAGTTGACAAATTCTTGTTTGAGAAAGGTATAAGATTTTCACGGCTGAAACCAAAAACAAGGAATATCTAAAAAGGATCAACTCCATGAAAAAAATGTATATAACATAAATTGAGTGTTTTATTGTGCTCTACATTTTTTGTGTGTTGAGCTTTCGTCTATCTCTTATGGTTTAAAAGTTACGCAAAGTTCCGTAAAATTCATCCAGTATAAGATAGTCTTCAGAGGCTTTTCCCATAAAATTCAAGATATACATATTATTTGTCAGGTATATATCTTTAATATACGATATTTTAATCAAAATCGTTAGAGCCATTTTTTAGAAAATCAAAATTTGGGAAAATTTACCCATGTAAAGGGTAGTTCAGATTTTTATTGACCAGACTGGAAATCATCAAATAAAACTGCCTCATTGCTTGACAGTCCTTTGTGATTCTTAAGTATGCCACAATAGCCTGCAGAGGTCTCTATCTGCGTCCACAGCGTAACGGGTATGTTGAAGGACTGCATGTTCTCTCCACTTATTTGTTTTCCCAATGTCGTTTTCTGCTCGTGGAGAAACATTTAAGTTGAAGAAGACGATAAAGAAACGTCTGGCACCCCGCCATGACCGATCAAAAACAGAAACAACAGCTCTACAAAAACAAACTCGGCTCCATGGTGAATATATTCGCAGCGATGGACACCTGTGGCTGAATTCTTCACCACGCTCAAGTACATCTCTACGTGTTGATATTAGGTTTAAGGTTTTACAAGATTTAGTCAGCAAATGTGGTAAAAACGTCGAAGTTCCCTAGCTCGTATCTACAATGTATATAGTGGAAAGTGAGCGTATTCGACCCAAAAATTCGATATCAAAATTTCACTGCAACTAAATGTTTTGGAACACGCTGAAAAAAAATCTGATGTGTTCCATTCACATGACCTTCTCAACAACTCCAAAATAAATTATTCTTAAAAAGCTTATGCTTCTATTTACTTCCTGCCAAATCGAGACAAAATTAGCAGAAATAGTCTTATTACTTGCTTCGTTGTAAGTAGAAGCTAAATAAGGGAGTACTATAGGTTAAAGTGATAGTCAAAAACTGGTTGTTATGTGACTGAAGTTCCTTTGTTTGTATGGACATGAATTCACAAAGTCCTGTATGAGAAAAATATGTTTTTTATAGCTGAAACCAAAAGCAAGGAATATCCCCAAAACAATCCACTCCATGAAAAAAATGTATATAACATAAATTGTGTGTTTTAAAGTGCTCTACATTTGTGGTGTGATAAGTTTTTGTCCATCTCTAACGGTTTAGCAGTTATACAAAATTCCGGAAAATTCGCTCAGAATAAAGTAGTGTTCAAAGGCTATCCCCAGAAAGTTCAAAATATACATTTTATTTGTTGGGTAAATATCTTTAATATACGATATTTTAATCAAAATCGTTAGAGATATTTTTTTAGAAAATCAAAATTTTCGAAAAAAGTTCTATGTAAAGGCTAGTTTGGGATGGGGGGATTTTTCTCAAAATACCAAGTTTGGTATTTTTCCGACTTTTCGTTTTTGAGTTATCGTGTTCACAGACACACAGACACACTGACACACGGACACACACGGACCTTTTTCTGAAAATACTTTTTTTGGATACAGAGGACCCTAAAACATATATTTCAGGTGAAATCTTGGAATCGATTGTTTTGGTGGAGTGCAAACCTTCTCTATACACTATATACATAGTAAGTATAGAGAAAGTAAAAATTAGCAGAAATAGTCTTATTTCTTGCTTCCTTTTTAGTAGAAGCGAAAGAAGGCAGTAACATAGGTTAAAGTGATATTTAAAAGCTGGTTACTATGTGACTGAAGTTCCTTTCTTTGTTTGTATGAACAGGATTTAACAATTCCTGTATGAGAAAAGTATATATTTTAAAGTTTAAACCAAAAACAAGGATATCTCATAAACAATCAACTCCATGAAAAAATGTATATAACATAAATTGTGTGTTTTAACGTGCTCTAAATTTTTTGTGTGGTAACTGCAAGTCATTTGGTCCGAGTCAAGCTGCACTCTGCCGCCGGGCACTCTATCTCGCATGTGGTTTAGGATGGGGAGGGTCCATGTTAAATAATCGGTAGTACGGCATGTCTGCATGATGACGGGGCAGGTAGAAGCACCCGGTGTGAGACCTGTTTTGTCAATTTTGAAACATATTATTACTATACTCAATTTTTTAATTATTACATCTTAGTATTGTATATTCAACTAGAAATAGACATATTTAACGCTAAATGTTATTGGTGACAACCAAATTTCGGATTTTAGCAAGTTTTACGTTCTCTAGCCCCATATGTACAATGTAATAGGGATAGAGAAGTATTGTATTCCACCCAAAAATTCAATACCGAGATTTCACCGGAAATACGTGTTTTAGGACCTCCTGTATCCAAAAAAATAGCATTTTGAGAAAAAGGTCCGTGTGTGTGTGTGTCCGTGTGTCTGTGAACACGATAACTCAAAAACGAAAAGTAGCTAAAATACCAAACTTGGTATTTAGGTTTAGTATCTTCCAGGGCTGCGACACGAAGATTTTCAGAAAAAATCCACCCACCCCAAACTACCCTTTACATGGAACTTTTTTCGAAAATTTTGATTTTCTTAAAAATGGCTCTAACGATTTTGATTAAAATAGCATATGTTAAAGATATTTACCTAACAAATAAAATGTATATCTTGAATTTTCTGGGAATGGCTTCTGAGGACCTGTTTATTCAGAATGAATGTTGTTTAATTTTACATAACTTAGTAAACCGTAAGAGATAGACAAAAACTTACTATACAAAAAATGTAGCTATGTCATATACATTTTTTTCGTGGAGCTTACCGTTTTCGAGGTATTCATTGTTATTAGTTTCAGTTTTGAGGTATTTATACTTTATACTTATACTTTTCTGAGACGGGATTGTCCGTTTTTCTTTTGTTCTACTCCTGGCCAAGAAAAGAAGCGATTTGTAATGACAATCGCGTAATGGCAGCTTTTAAAACATTTGACTATTGGTTTAGCCTAGTGTATTCCCTTATTTTCTTCCTACTTATACGGAACTAAATAATAAGAACATTGTGCTAATGAGTACCTCGATTAGCAAGGTGCAGAAAGAAGAAGAATCTTAAGTGTGAAGTTTGTAGAACAGCTAGAGAAAGTCATGTGAGTGTAACACATCAGATTTTTCACCATAGTGAAAAGGTTAAAACACCACACCCACTAACAGTCCTACATTTAAATCGCCACGTGATACGGTTTAAAATGCGTCATGCTAATAAAAACAACAGGGAACTGAACTACAAGAATTACTATATTTAATTAGTCAAAAAAAAAAAAAATTTTTTTCATTCTTTGCACTTTTTGATCAATTTTCACAGATGGGTATACTTAAGAAGACGATAAAGAAAAGTCTGGTACATCGCTATGACCGATCAAAAACAGAAACAACAGCTCTACAAAAACAAACGGCTCCATGGTGAATATATTCGCAGCGATGGACACCTGTGGCTGAATTCTTCACCTCGCTCAAGTACATCTCTACGTGTTGATATTAGGTTTAAGGTTTTACAAGATTTAGTCTGGAAATGTGATAAAAATGGTCGTTTTACTTTCTCTAGCCCGTATGTATCATGTATATAGTAGAAAGAGAACGTATTGTATTCCACCCAAAAATTCGATATCGAGATTTCACCGGAAATACGTGTTTTGAAACATCCTGGAAAAAAAAAGTCATGTGTTCCATTCACATGACTTTCTCTATATCTCTGCAACAAATTATTGTTAAAAAGCTTAGGCTTCTAATTTCTTCATTTTATCGTGAAAAGTTAGTCTTATTACTTGTTTCGTTTTAAGTAGAAGATGAATAAGGAAGAATCATAGGTTAAATTGATAATCAAATGCTGGTTGCTCAGTGACTGAAGTTCATTTGTTTGTATGAACAGGAGATTACAACTTCCGTGAAAAAATGTATATTACATAAATTGTATGTTTTAACATGCTCTCTATATGTGTGTGGTTTAGCAGTTATGCAAAACTTCGTAAAATTTATCCAGAATAAAGTGGTCATCAGAGGATATTACCAGAAAATTCAAGATATACATCCTATGCTGTCCACACACACACACACACACACATACACACACACACAAACCTGTTGCTGAAAATACTTTTTTTGGAATCAGAGGGACCCAAATCATGTATTTCCGGTGAAATCTCGGTATCGAATTTTTGGGTGGAATGCAATACCTTCTCTATACACTATGTACATAGTAAGTGTAGAGTAAGTAAATAAGTATTTTTACTTTCTGTAGACCCGTATGTACAACGTACATAGGGATAGAGAAGTAGTGTACTCCACCCAAAAATTCGATTTCCAGATTTCACCGGAAGTACATGTTTTAGGACCCCCTTAGTCAAAAAAAAGCATTTTCAAATACAGGTCCGTGTGTGTGTTTGTGGACAGCTCAAAAACGAAAAGACGGTTAAATACATCAAACTTGGTATTTAAGTGTTGTATCTTCCAAGTATGCGACATGAAAATTTCTACCCTTTACATGGAACATTTTTCGAGAATTTCGTTTTTCTTAAAAATGTCTCTAACGATTTTAATTTAAATATCACATATTAAAGCCATTTCTATTATAAATAAAATGTATATCTTAAATTTTCTGGGTATAGCTTCTATAGACCTGTTTATTCTTGATGGATTTTGCTTAATTTAGAATAACTAGTAAACCGTAAGAGATAGAAAAAAACGTACTCTACAAAAATTGTAGAGCTTGTTAAAATACAGAAGTTATGTCATATGCATTATTTTCGTGGAACTTACCGTTTTAGAGGTATTCCTTGTTATTAGTTTCAGAAGTGAACTTCGTATACTTTTCACAGACGGGTGTGTTCGTTTTTATTTTGTTCTACACCTGGCCAAAAAGTCGAGTTGCAATGACAATCGCATAACGACAGCCTTTTAAACATTTGACTATCACTTTAGCCTATGCAATCCCTTAGTTCCAGTCTACTTATAAAGAACTAAGTAACAAAATTAATTCTGCTAATGTTTATCTCGTTTAGCGTGGCGTTGAAAGAAGAATTATCTTATGTAAGAAGTTTGTTTGTAGAGTAGCTAGAGAAAGTCAAGTAATTGCAACGTGTCAGATTTTTAGAAAAAGTCCGTATGTCTGTGGATAGCATAACTCACAATCGAAAAAAAAAAAATCCAAACTTTCTAAAAATGTTCCATATAAAAGGTAGTTGGGGTGGAGGATTTTCATGAAAAACCTTTTGTCTCTTCCTTGGAAAGTACTATGCTTGCAAATAGACGTGAACACAGTAATAATAGCGCAGTACAAGGAGTGGGGGGAAAAAGGCGGAGGCTTGAAGCGATAACCATGGTCACGTAAAAGCACGTAGATGACGGCCGACTGCAACAGTCAGATCATGCCACTGCGCATCATGTTTACACCGCTAAAGTCTGCTGGCACGGATAGTGAGCCTAAACACCAAGTTTGCTGTTTAACCGACTTTTCGTTTTTTGTTATGCTTCTACAGAAACACACGCACATGCACACACAAAAAGCTTTTTTCAATTTTTTGTTTGGATTCAGATGTCCTTAAAACTGTATTTCCGCTGAAATATCGGTATCTAATTACTTTCTCTACCCATACTCTGTACATAGTGTATACAGAGAAGGTATTGTAAGGCACCCGAAAATTTGATATCGAGATTTCACCGGAAATCTTTGGGCCCCCCTGAATCCCCCCCAAAAAAATCATTTTTACAAAAATATTCGTGTGTGTATGTGGATAGCATAGATTAAATATCTGATGTGTACCATCACATGACTTTCTCCATATCCCTGCAACAAATAATTCTTAAAAAGCTTACACTTCTATTTACTTTATGCTAATCAGAAAAAATTAGCAGAAATAGTCTTATTGCTCGCTTCCTTGTAAGTAGAAGCGAAATAAGGGACAACCGTAGGTTAAAGTGATAGCCAAAAGCTGCTTGCTATGTCAATGAAGTTCCCTTGTTTATATGGATAGGAGTTGACAAGTTCCTGTATGAGAAAAGTATACGTTTTTCATAGCAGAAACCAAAAATAAGCGATGTCACAAAAACAACGAACTCCACGAAAAAAATGTATGTAACATAAATTGTGTGTTTTAAAGTGCTCTACATTTCTTGTGTGGTAAGCTTTTGTCCATCTCTTACGGTTCAGCAGTCATTCAAAATTTAGTAAAATTCATCCCGAATAAACTACTCTTCAGAGGCTATTCCCAGAAAATTCAAGATATACATTTCATTTGTCAGTTAAATATGTTTAATATCCGAAATTTTAATCAAAATCGTTAGAGCCATTTTTGAGAAAATCAAAATTTTGGAAAAAAGTTCCATGTAAAGGGTAGTTGGGGGTGGGGGGATTTTTCTCAAAATCTTCGTGTCGCATCCCTGGAAGATACTAAACTTAAATACTAAGTTTGGTATTTTACCGACTTTTCGTTTCTGAGTTATCGTGTTTAGAGACACACGGACACACGGACACACAGACACACGGACACACACACACACACACGGATCTTTTTGTGAAAATGCCTTTTTTTGGATATTGGGGGACCCTAAAACATATACTTCCGGTGAAATCTCGGTATCGAATCTTTGGTGGAGTGCAATACTTTCTCTATACACTATGTACAAATTAAATCCAAAAAAAAATCTGATGTGTACCATTCACATGACTTTCTCCATATCCCTGCAACAAATAATTCTTAAAAAGCTTATACTTCTATTTACTTTATGCTAATCAGAAAAAATTAGCAGAAATAGTCTTATTACTCGCTTCCTTGTAAGTAGAAGCGAAATAAGGGACAACCGTAGGTTAAAGTGATAGCCAAAAGCTGCTTGCTATGTCAATGAAGTTCCCTTGTTTATATGGATAGGAGTTGACAAGTTCCTTTATGAGAAAAGTATACGTTTTTCATAGCAGAAACCAAAAATAAGTGATGTCACAAAAACAACGAACTCCACGAAAAAAATGTATACAACATAAATTGTGTGTTTTAAAGTGCTCTACATTTCTTGTGTGGTAAGTTTTTGTCCATCTCTTACGGTTTAGCAGTCATTCAAAATTTAGTAAAACTCATCCCGAATAAACTACTCTTCAGAGGCTATTCCCAGAAAATTCAAGATATACATTTCATTTGTCTGGTAAATATGTTTAATATCCAAAATTTTAATTAAAATCGTTAGAGCCATTTTTGAGAAAATTAAAATTTTCGAAAAAAGTTCCATGTAAAGGGTAGTTGGGGGTGGGAGGATTTTTCTCAAAATCTTCGTGTCGCATCCCTGGAAGATACTAAACTTAAATATCAAGTTTGGTATTTTACTGACTTTTCGTTTTTGAGTTATCGTGTTCACAGACACACTGACACATGGACACACGGACACACACACACGCACACACACACACACGCGGACCTTTTTGTGAAAATGCTTTTTTTGGATATTGGGGACCCTAAAACATTTTTGTGAAAATGCTTTTTTTGGATATTGGGGACCCTAAAACATATACTTCCGGTGAAATCTCGGTATCGAATTTTTGGTGGAGTGCAATACTTTCTCTATACACTATGTACATAGTGCGTATGGAGAAAGTAAAAATGAATAGTGCGTTAAATACCAACTTGGTATTTAAGTTCAGTATCTTCCAAGAATGTGACACGAAAATTTTCAAGAAACTCCCCCACCCCCAACTAATTTTTATAGATAAATATTTTCGAAAATTGCGATTTTTTCAACAATAGCTCCAACAATTTTGATTAGAATATCCTACGCTAAAGATATGTACATAAAAATAAAACGTATATCTAGAATTTTCTTAGAATAACCTCTAAAGACGATTAGACAAAACCTTAACAAAAATGTAGTGCTCATTATAACACACAATTTATATATATATATATATATATATATATATATATATATATCGGGGAGTTGGTCGATTTTGGGTTACTCGTTATTTATTCGTTTCAATTTTAAAATACTTGTACTATTCTCAAACTAAAATGTTTCAACTCCTGGTCACACAAACAAAGGAACTTAGCAATCAGGTTTTAAAATATTTTACTATCGTTTTAGCCTATGGTGTCTCCTCATTTCCTTTGTGGCTACAAGCAAGCAAGTACTAAGCCCATTTCTGCCAGCTTTTTTTGATTAGAATGAAGTAATTAGAAGAATAAGCTTTTTAACAATAATTTGTTGCAAAGATGTAGAGAAATTCATCCAAATGGGTCAGATTTTTATTTTCTCTATACTCACTATGTACATAGTGTATAGAGAATGTATTGCACTCCATCAAAAAATTCGATACCGAGATTTCACCGGAAATATATGTTTTAGGGTCCCCTGTATCCAAGAAAAGTATTTTCAGAGAAAGGTCCTTGTGTGTGTGTGTGTGTGTGTGTGTGTGTCTGTGTGTGTGTGTGTCCGTGTGTCTGTGTGTCCGTATGTCTGTGAACACGATAACTCAAAAACGCAAAGTCGGTTAAATACCAAACTTGGTATTTAAGTTTAGTATCTTCCAGGAATGCGACACGAAGATTTTGAGAAAACTCCCTCCACCCTCAACTACCCTTTACATGGAACTTTTTTCGAAAATTTTGATTTGCTCAAAAATGGCTCTAACGACTTTGATTCAAATTTCGTATATTAAACATATTTACCTGACAAATAAAATGTATATCTTGAATTTTCTAGGAAGACCTCTTCATTCCGGATGACTTTTGTATAACAAAAACTTGTTACACAAAAATGTAGACGACAAAACACGCAATTTAGGACATATACATTTTTTCGTAGAGTTGGCCGTTTTCGAGATATTGCTGGTTATTGATTTCAGTTTTAAAATAATTTAAACTTTTCTCGTGTCCATGAAGACGATGACTCAAAAACGAAAAGTGGATAAAATATCAAACTTGGTATATAAGTTTACTATTTTCCAAGGATGCGACCTTTTACATGGACAAATTTTCGAACATTTTAATTTCTCAAAAATGGCTCTAACGATTTTTTATTAAAATACCGTAATATAAAGATATTTACACGGCCAATGAAACGTATATCTTGAATTTTCTGAGAATAGTCTTGAAGACCTGTTTATTCTGGATTAGTTTTGCTGGATTTTGAATAACTAGTACACCGTAAGAGATAGACAAAATCTTAATTCACAAAAAATGTAGAGTTGTGTTACACCAGGAATCGATCCCAGGACCTGCTGAGCACTATTGTTCAAGAAAGCAATCTTCAGTGCCATGTGTCTCGCCCGCCGTCCCCTCGCATGATCATGCGATCCTGAAATATAATAAGGAAGTGAGCGCAGTTTTCATTATAATGCTAGCAACCAGGGAAACCCACGAAAAAGCTCGCTCAACGCGAATCGATCCTAGCACTGCTGTGTAAGTCTCACACACATTGCTGTGAAGTCAACTCGCTCGGTAGATGAAGGAAGATACGCGACTGGTTTATTTGTTTGCCATCATGAAAAACTGGCCTGAAAAGTGTTTGCTAACAGCTTTTTATAATAATTATAAAGGCATAGAGGTTCGCTGAGTTGTGTTATACCGGGAAGACTGACATGTGCGAAGTGCTGAACCAGGAAAATGTTAATGGCACGGAGCCGTGAAAACAAAAACTCGTTAAGCACCGAGGGTCTAGGGGATTCACAATAACGACGTTAATTATAATTTGTTGCAATGTTGCCAGTTTTCGTTCCGGGTCGGCACGCACTTGCTCTTTCCATACATTACACTTTGCTGAGACAGTTATGCTCCTTAAAGAAACACCGCCTTTGGCTCCCATTCTAAACGAACAAAAGGTTTCTTAAAAATTCCCTCAGATGCTTAGGTACGTACCGACATCAGCAACCAAATTTACCACCTTACTCCTGCGGGCTTCAATGCTTTAGACATAGATATCTCAACTTCATTTCCTAAAAGAATACGTTTCTTCGTATACGATCAGTTGACTACCTCATTTTATTTTCTCTAGCACGTATGTACAATTTGTGGAGAACACAAAAAAGTCAGATGTGTTCCATTCACATTCCTTTTTACTTTCTCTAGCCCCTTATGTACAATGTACATAGGGATAGAGAAGTATTGTATTCCACCCAAAAATTCGATACCGAGATTTCACCGGAAATACATGTTTTAGGACCCCCTGACCAAAAAAAGCATTTTCAGAAAAAGGTCAATGTGTATTTAAGTTTAGTATCTCCCAGGGATGCGACACGAAGATTTTGAGAAAAATCCCCCCACCCCAAACTATCCTTTACATGGAAATTTTTTCGAAAATGTTGATTAAAATATCATATATTAAATATATTTACCTAACAAATAAAATGTATATCTTGAATTTTCTGGGAATAGCTTCTGAAGACCTGTTTATTCTGGATGAATTTTGCTTAATTTGGCATAACTAGTAAACCGTAAGAGATAAACAAAAAATTACTATACAAAAAATTTAGGTATTGTTAAAATACACAAGTTATGTCATATTCATTTTACTCGTGGAGCTTACCGTTTTAGAGGTATTCATTGTTATTAGTTTCAGCTGTGAAGCACTTATACTTTTGTCATACGGGAGTGTCCGTTTTTCTTTTGTTCTACTCCTGGCCAAGAAAAGAAGCGATTTGTAATCACAATCGCATAACGACAGCTTTTAAAACATTTGACTATTGATTTAGCCTAGTGTATTCCCTTATTTTATTCCAACTTATACGGAATTAAATACTAAGAAAATTGTGCTAATGGGTACCATGATTAGCAAGGTGCAGAAAGAAGAAGAATGTTATGTATGAAGTTTGAAGAACAACTAGAGAAAGTCATGTGAGTGTAACACATCTAAAGCTGAAACCAAACACAAAGAACATCTAGAAAACGATTAATCCCACGAAAAAATGTACATAACATAAATTGTATGTTTTATCGTGCTCTACACTTTTTGTTTAGTAAGTTTTTGTCCATCTCTTACGGTTTAGCAGTTATGCAAAATTCCGTAAAATTCATCCAGATTAAAGTGGTCTTCAGAGGCTATTCCCAGAAAATTCAAGATATGCGTGTTATTTGTCGGGTAAATATCTTTTAATATACGAAATTTTAATTAGAATCGTTACAACCATTTTTGAGAAAATAAGAAATTTCTGAATATCTTCGTGAGGAAGATACTGAAACTAAATACCAAGTTTGGTATTTTACCCATTTTTCGTTTTTGAGTTATTGTGCTCATAGACACACACGGAATTTTTTCTGAAAATACTTTTTTTATACTGGGAATCCTAAAACATATATTTTCGGTGAAACCTTAGTATAGTGTACGTGTAAAGAAAGTAAAAGTTCCCTCAGATGCTTAGGTACGTACCAACATCAGCAACCAAATTTACCACCTTTCTCCTACAGTCTTCAATGCTTTAGACTTGGATATCTCAACTTCATTTTATAGAGAGTACGTTTCTTCGTATTGGATCACTTGAATAGCTCATTTTATTTCCTCTAGCTTGTATGTACAATTTGTGGAGAAAGAGAAAATAATGTAAATAATTTCTCGAAATCGGCAAGGAAAAGATTTGAGGATATTGAAGCAAAAAACAGGCGGCGTCGTGTGTCAGTGGTTAGACCGCTCGCGTCCCATCTAGGCGGCCCGGGTTCGATCCTAAACGCCCGCATGTGGGATTCGTGAGGGACGAAACGGCGACCGGGCCTCCGGTTTCCCCCGCCAATTACTCCATCATCACCTTTTCAATCAACTTCGCTTATGTCATACCGTCCACTTCCTCATGTTCATGCCTGGCATCGGGCCGACCCCTCGTAACAGGTTCTGCATTCTGGGGTTTCGTGCCGTTGGCTCCCCGACAGGCTTGTGACCCCTAGGCATTGACTTGTAAGTCCTAGTGTGGTGTCAGTCCTACAATTTGGGGAAGGTAAGCCATTTTTTAGCTTTAAGGGATCTTTAGTTTTGTTATATAGGTACCAATGAAAGGCTCATGGGACATGTGAAATTAAGAGTTGTGTTTCGTTGTTTAAGGAAGGGTATTCCACAAAATGAATGTCCTATATGAGGTAAAATGAAGACATGAAACCTCTATTATGTAATTTAAACGGACTGAAGTTTGAAGAAATGAGTATATTAACAAGAAATGATTTAAGATAGAAATGTTTAAAAAAGACAGTAAGAAAATATCTCATATAAAGTGATAAATCTTATATGTTCCATTCACATGACTTTCTCCACCTCTCTGTAACAAACTATTCTTAAAAAACTTATTCTCCTATGTACTACATTAATCGAGATAAACATTAGTGGACATGCTTTCTTGTAAGTAGAAAGAAAATAAGTTAATATAGAAGGCTAGAACGATTATCCAAATTTTAAAAGCTGGTTGCCATGTGGTAGAAATCCATTTCTATGCATTGTTAGAAGTTGACAAATTCCCATAAGTGAAAACTCTTTTAGCTTTTTAAAATTAATCAATGACAATGATATTCCCAAAAAATTAAAAAAATGTTTATTGACATAAATTGTGTGTTTTAACGTGCTCTACATTTTGGTGGGTAAGTTTTTCTCCTTCTCTTACGGTTTAGAAGTTATGCAAAATTCCGTTAAATGCATCCAGAATAAAGTAGTCTTCAGAGGCTATTCAAGGAAAATTCAAGATATATATTATGTTTGTTAGGTAAATATATTTAATATACGATATCAAAATCGGTATAGACATTTTTGAGAAAATCACAATTTTCGAAAAAAATTCCATGTAAAAGGTAGTTTGGGGTGGAGAGATTCTTCTCAAAATCTTCCTGTTACATCCGTGGAAGATACTGAAATTACATACCAAGTTTGGTGTGTTATCCACTTTTCTTTTTTGAGTTATCGTGTTCACAGACACACGGACACACACCAACCTTTTTTTGAAAATGCTTTATTTGAATACAAGGGACCCTAAAACATATATTTCCGGTTAAATCTCGGTATCGAATTTTTGGGTACTATGTAAATAGTAAGTGAAGAGAAAGTAAAAATCTGTCCATCCCAAAGTAAAATTTTCGAAAATTTATGTCATAGGCAGTTTTTTTTTTTTTTTTTGAATTAACCATTTCTGAGATCTTTCATGTTTTTGGCCTCAATTTTCATACATTTCTAGTTTTTTTCAACGGGAAGTAGTTGCCAGTTTTTCTTTCTGTTAGTCAAGTAAAACAAAAAATTCAAAGTCATCACATAGCGACCAGCTCTTTGAAGATTAGACTATCACTGAAGCTTACTACATATCCCTTATTCCGTTGTATCTACAAGGAAATATATAAGAAAACATTGCTGAAGAGTTTTATTTCAAATAACGTAAAGTAGTTGAAAAGTAAACTTTCTAAGATGTTTGCTGAAGAATGGGCACAGAAACGTACGGGAACTTACAATATTTATTTTTAATTATAAAATTCGAAAAACGGGTCGTCGGAAAACTGTTTACGTTGTACGAGGCGGTCATTTCCAAAACAGATGCCTATTTTGAGCAACTTACGAGGTCCAATTTTTGAACGGCTTAAAAAGTTGGAGTGGCGCTGGGAAAACTCCATCGAGCTAAAAGAAGATTACGTTGAAAACTAAAACAATTAAATCTGCCCAACATTATTTGGTTTTCTATCCTTTTCTAAGGACTTATTGAAAGCCTCTCAAAGCATATGTAAAACTGCTCTGTCTGCGAAATCCAATAAGTCGTTATTATCCTTACAAGGAGGAAAAAGTGGACGAAAAAAACCATTTTCATAACTCTATTTTAGAAGCGATTAATACTGTCTAAAAGCTAGAACATCCCACATCGTACAAAGGGAATGATTTTAATAACGTATTGGCTGAATGAGACAGGAATAAACAAAAAATCTGATGTGCTCCATTCACATGACTTTCTCTATATCACCGCAACAAAAATTTGTTAAAAATCTTATACTTCCATTCACTTCATACTAATCGAAAAAAATTAACAGAAATAGTCTTATTACTTGCTTCCTGGAAAGTAGAAGCGTAATAATGGAGTACCATAGGCTAAAGTGATAGTCAAAAGCTGGTTGCTATGTGACTGAAGTTCCTTTGTTTTTATGGACAGGAGTTGACAAACTCCTGTATGAGAAAAGCGTAAGTTTTTTAAAGTGGAAACCAATAAAAAGGAATATCTCAAAAACGATCAACTCCATGAAAAAAATGTATAATACGTAAATTGTGTGTTTTATCGTGATCTACATTTTTTGTGTGGGAAGTTTTTGTCTACCTCTTAAGGTTTACCAGTAATGCAAAGTTCAATAAAAATCATCCAGAATAAAAAGGTCTTTAGAGGTTATACCCAGAAAAATGGAGATGTACATTTTATTTGTCTTTAATATACGATATTTTTATCAAATTCGTTTGACCCATTTTTGAGAAAATCAAAAATTTTGAAAAAATTCCATGTAAAGGGTGGTTGGGAGTGGGGGAATTTCTTGAACTCCTTGTGTCACATCCTTGGACGATACTGAACTTAAATACCAACTTTGGTATTTAGCGGCCTTTTCGTTTTTGAGTTATGTTGCCCACAGACATACACACACGGACATTTTTCTAATATTGCTTTTTTTCTTAAGACAGGTATTTCCGGTGAAATCTGGTATCAAATTTTAGGGTGCAATACAATATATTCTCTATACACTATGTACATGGTACGTATAGAGAAAGTAAAAATTGTTATGCTTCATTCGCATGAGTTTCTCTACATCTCTAAAATTATTGATAAAAAGGTTATTCTTCTATCTACTTCATACTAATTGAGTTAAACTTAGCAAAAATTGTCATATTATTTAATTCCTTGTAAGTAGAAGGGAAACAAAGGAGTACACTAGGCTAAAATGATAGTCATATCTTTGAAAAGTGGTTGCCATGTGAAATTTCTTCTGTTTGCATATCTAGGAGTTGACAAATTCCTGTATGAGACACTTTAAAAAATTTTAATTTAATTTAATCACATATATTTATTGCTTTATCTACACGTACTATGTACATAGTGTATAAAGATGGTATTGCATTGCACCCAAAATTTGTTACCGAGATTTCACCGGGAAATATATGTTTTGTGTCCCCTTGAATCCAAAAAAAAAGCCTTTTCAGAAAAAGATCCGTGTGTGTATGTGTGTTTGTGTGCGTATCTGTGGACAGCATAGCTCAAAGACAAAAATTACCAAACTTGGCATTAAAGTCTAGTATCTTCCAAAGATGCGACACGAAGATTTTCAAGAAAACTCCCCCACCTGCAACTACCCTATAGATGGAAAAAATTTCGAAATTTTTTTATTTTCTCAAAAATGGCTCTAACGATTTTGATTAAAATATCTTAGGTATATTTAAGATAATTATATGGCAAATAAAATATATATCTCGAATATTCTGGGAATAGCATCTAAAGACATGCTTATACAGAGTGAATTATGCCAAACTTTGTATAACTGGCAAACCGTAAGACATAGACAAAAACTTATTACACAAAAATGTAGATCACGCTAAAACACAATTTATGTTTTATACATTTTTTTTCGTGGAGTTGGCCGTTTTAGAGATATTCTTTGTTATTAATTTCAGTTTGAAAATACTTTTCTCATAAGGAAAGAAATGGATTTTTATCCCATAGCAACCACATTTTAAAACATTTGATCGTCTGTTTAACCTAGCGTATTCCCTTATTTCCCTTATACTTACAAGGAACTAAGTAATAAGACTATTTCTGCCAGTACTTTAGCATTAAGTAGAAGAATAAGCTTATTAACAATAATTTGTTACAGAGATATAGAGAGATATTGAATGGAGCATATCAGATTTGTATATATATCTGTCATGGTTTAGCAGTTATGCCAAATTGATCCAGAAGGAAAAGGTCTGCAGAGGCTACTCAAGATTTAAATAAAATGTACAATATTTTACCGACTTTTCGTTTTTGAGTTATCGTGTTCACAGACACACGGACACACGGACACACACACACACACGGACCTTTTTGTGAAAATGTTTTTTTTGGATATTGGGGACCCTAAAACATATATTTCCGGTGAAATCTCGGTATCGAATTCTTTGGTGGAGTGCAATACTTTCTCTATACACTATGTACATAGTGCGAATGGAGAAAGTAATAAAAAGGGACACTTTCTGTCTGGGAAAAGTTTAAGTACTTCACAATTGAAACCAATAACAAGGAATATCTCGGAAACGGTTACCTACACAACAAAAACGTATATGATATAAATGATTTTTGACGTGATGTATTTTGTCTATCTCTTGCGGTTTAGCAGTTAAGCAAATTTCATCCAGAATAAAAAGGTCTACAGAGGCTATACCCAGAAAATCCGAGATACATTTTATTTCGGATATAAATAGCTTTAATATACGGAATTTTAATCAAAATCGTTAGAGCCATTTTTAAGAAAATCAAAATGGTCGAAACTTTTTTCCATATAAGAGGTAGTTTATAGTGGGGGAATTTTTGAAAAAGCTTCTTGTCGCATCCTAGTAAGATACCAAACCTAAATCTCAAGTTTGGTATTTAACGGTCTTTTCGTTTTGGGGCTACGCTATCCACAGACACACACAGACCTTTTTCAAAAAATGGTTTTTTCAGACTCAGGGGATCCCAAAATATATATTTCCGGTGAAATCTCGATATGAAATTTTTAGGGGCAATACCATACCTTCTCTATCCAAAAGTACATTGTACATATGGGGCTAGAGAAAGTAAAAATGGTTCCATGGGAAACTCTTTATGTTCTACGATGCGGTCATTTCCAGATGCTATTTTGAGGAACTTAAAGAGTTGCAATTTTTTGAACAGCTTAACGTTGGTAAAACTGCATCGTGCTAAAAGAAGACTACGTCGGAAAATAAAACAATAAAATCTGCCCAACATTATTTATTTTTCTATCCTTTTCTAAGGAATTATTGAAAGCCTCTCGTAGCATATGTAAAAGTGCTTAGTGCGCGAAATCCAATAATTCGTTATTGTCTTTACAAGGAGGAAAATGTGGCTACAAAAACTATTTTTCCTAGCTCTATTTTAGTAGCGATTAATGTGGTCTGAAAACCCGAATATCCCGCAACGCTCAAAGGGAATGATTTTAATAAAGTATTGGCTCAATGACTGAGACAAGAACATTTGCACGAGAACAGAGAAGAAAAAAAAACTATAAAAAATCTGAAGTGTACCATTCACATGACTTTCTCCATATCCCTGCAACAAATTATTCTTAAAAAGCTTATACTTTTATTTACTTTATGCTAATCAGAAAAAAATAGCAGAAATAGTCTTATTACTCGCATCCTTGTAAATAGAAGCGAAATAAGGGACAACTGTAGGTTAAAGTGATATTCAAAAGCTGGTTGCTATGTCAATGAAGTTCCTTTGTCTATATGGATAGGAGTTGACAGGTTCCTGTATGAGAAAAGTATACGTTTTTCATAGCAGAAACGAAAAATAAAGAATGTCACAAAAACGACGAACTCCGCGAAAAAAATGTATATAACATAAACTGTGTGTTTGAATGTGCCCTACATTTTTTGTTTAGTAAGTTTTTGTCCATCTCTTACGGTTTAGCAGTTATTCAAAATTTAGTAAAATGCATTCAGAATAAGCTACTCTTCAGAGGCTATTCCCAGAAAATTCAAAATATACATTTTATTTGACAGGTAAATATGTTTAATACACGAAATTTTAATCAAAACCGTTAGAGCCATTTTTGAGAAAATGAAAATTTTCGAAAAAAGTTCCATATAAAGGGTAGTTGGGGCTGGGGGGATTTTTCTCAAAATCTTCGTGTCGCATCCCTGGAAGATACTAAACTTAAATACCACGTTTGGTATTTTACCGACTTTTCGTTTTTGACTTATCGTGTTCACAGACACACGGACACACGGACCCTAAAACATATATTTTCGGTGAAATCTCGGTATCGAATTTTTTGATGGAGTGCAATACTTTCTCTATACACTATGTACATAGTGCTTATGGAGAAAGTAAAAATCTGATGTGTTACACTCACATGACTTTCTCTAGCCTTTCTACAAACTTCATACATAAAATTATTCTTCTTTCTGCACCTTGCTAATCGAGGTATTCAGCACAATGTTCTTATTACTTAGTTCCTTATAGGTAGGAAGAAAATAAGGGAATGCACTAGGCTAAATCGATAGTCAAATGTTTTAAAATCTGTCGTTATGCGATTGTCATTACAAATCGCTTCTTTTCTTGGCCAGGAGTAGAACAAAAGAAAAACGGACACTCCCGTCTGAGATAAGTAACTTCACAACTGAAACTAATAAAAATGAATACTTCGAAAACGGTAAGCTCCACGAAAAAAATGTATATGACGTAAACTGTATATTTTAACAAGGCCTACGTTTTTTGTATAGTAAGTTTTTGTCTATCTCTTAGGTTTATCAGTTATGCCAAATTAAGCAGAATTCATCCACAATAAACAGGTCTTTAGAAGTTATTCCCAGATAATTCAAGATATACATTTTATTTGACAGGTTAATATCGTTAATATACGATATTTTAGTCAAAATCGTTAGAGCCATTTTTAAGAAAATCAAAATTTTCGAAAAATGTTCCAATTAAAGGGTAGTTTAGGGTGGGGGGATTTTTCTCAAAATCTTCGTGTCTCATCCCTGGAAGATACTGAACTTAAATACCAAGTTTGGTATTTTAGCTACTTTCCGTTTTTGAGCTATCATGTTCACAGACACACGGACCTTTTTCTGGAAATGCTTTTTTTGGATTCAGGGGGTCCTAAAACATGTATTTCCGGTGAAATCTCGGTATCGAATTTTTGGGTGGAATGCAATACTTTTCTATCCCTATGTACATTGTTCATACGGGGCCAGAGAAAGTAAAAATCTACAGTGAATATAGCTTGAATATCTAGGAAGCTCCCGTACTGTGACTCACAGAGATCTATTGTTGCTAAACTCTCTGTGAAAGTGAAAAAACAAGAGTTCACAGGCCACAAGCATAGAAATTCGTAACATATTCTGGCCCGATAAAACATTGGAGCAAACCAGAGAGGGCTCTGAACAACCCGTGCAACCAGGCGGCCTTATGGTATCAACGGTACTCTTTCCATGGAGCAGGCAAATACTTGCATTGGCAATAAATATTGCATGTAATAAATGTTTTGACGTTTACTATTGTAATACTCGACTAACGCCAATGTTTTTATTCAGTACAATTGAAGGCAAGTGCGTGTAAAAAAATCTCATGTGTTCCATTCACATGACTTTCTTTATATCTCTGTAAGATTATTAATCATAAGCTTATATTTTATTTATTTAATGCTAATCGAGAAAAATTAGCAGAAATAATCTTATTTCTTGTTTTATTGCAAATATAAGCGAAATAAGGGAGTAACATAAGCTAAAGTGAAAGCCAAAATCTGGTTGCTATGTGACTGATGTTCCTTTGTTTGTATGGACAGGAGTTCACAAATTCCTGTATGAGAAAAGTATAAGTTTTTCAAAGCTGAAACCAAGAAAAAGGAATATCTCAAAAACGATCAACTCCATGAAAAAAATGTATGTAACAAAATTGTGTGTTTTAACGTGCTCTACATTTTTTGTGTGTTAAGTTTTTGTCCATATCTTACGGTTTAGTAGTTATGCGAAATTCATCCAGAATAAAGGAGTCTTCAGAGGCTATTCCCAGAAAATTCAAAATATTCGTTTTATTTGCCAGGTAAATAACTTTAATATACGAAATTTTAATCAAAATCGTTAGAGCCATTTTTGAGAAAATCAAAATTTTCGAAAAAAGTTCCATGTAAAGGGTAGTTGGGGGTGGGGGTATTTTTCTCAAAATCTTCGTGTCGGATCCCTGGAAGATACTAAACTTAAATACCACGTTTGGTATTTTACCGACTTTTCGTTTTTGAGTTATCGTGTTCACAGACACACAGACAAGGACCTTTTTCTGAAAATATGTTTTTTGGATACAGGGGACCCTAAAACATATATTTCCGGTGAACTCTCGCTATCGAATTTTTTGGTGGAGTGCAATACATTCGCTATACACTATGTACATAGTACGTATATAGAAAGTAAAAAAAGATCTAACCCTCAAAACCAAAAAGGTTTTAATTAGTCTTCTGACTCTTACTTGAGACAATTACTGTAAATATATTGATAGTATTAACAACAAAAATCTTGATAGTAAGCAAATATAGCCAATTTTTACTTTCGCTACTTCGTACACAGTGCATATGTAGAGAAGGTACTGGAAATACACGTTTTAGTATCTCCTGTATTAAGAAAAACATTAATAGAAAAAAGTCTGTGTGATCGTGCGTGTATTTTGTAAATAAGTGTTTACTCAGACTCGAAAGAACTATCTCGGTTCCAATAAATCAAGCAACGCCATCCACTTCATTCAGCGAATATTGCTTCGAACAAGCACCTTGAGTTGAGTGCTTAGAACATTCACATCTAACTTGGGTGGCAGGGATCGATCCCAAGTGACCGCATGTGGGATTGGTGGTGGATGAAGCGGATCAAGGGAGTGTTTTCTCCGGATTCTCCAGTTTCCCCCACCATTCATTCCATGTATTATCATCTGCGATGCCATATGTAGTAAATTTAGGCATTAAACATTATCCAAAAAATCTTATGTGTTGCATCACATGACTTTCTCTACATCTCTGCAACAAATTATTGTTAAAAAGCTAATGCTTCTATTTATTTCATGCTAATCGAGAAAAAATTAGCAGAAATACTGTTATTACTTGCCAAACAAGGGAGTAACATAGGCTAAAGCGATAGTCAAAAACTGGTTGCTATGTGACTGAAGTTCCTTTGTTTGTATGGACAGGAGTTGACAAATTCCTGTATGAGAAAGTATAAGTTTTTCAAAGCTGAAACAATAACAAGGAATATCTCAAACGATCCGCTCCACAAAAAAATGTATATAAGAAATTTGTGTGTTTTAACGAGCTCTACACTTTCTGTTAAGTAAGTCTTAGTCTATTTCTTACGGTTTGCCAGTTATGCAAAATTGCGAAAAATTTATCCTGAATAAATTAGTCTCCAGAGGATATTCTCAGAAAAGTCAATATATACATTTTATTTGTTAGGTCAATTTCTTTAATATACGAGCCATTGTTGAGAAAATCAAAATTTTCTAAAATGTTATCATGTAAAGGGAGGTTGAGAAGGGGGGGTGATTTTCTTAAAAAACTTCGTGACACATCCTTGGGAAGATACTGAACTTAAATACCAAGTTTGGTATTTAACGGTCTTTTCGTTTTTGGGCTATGCTGTTCACAGACAGACACAGACACACACACACGGACCTTTTTCCAAAAATGCTCTTTTTGGATTCAGAGAGACCACAAACATGTATTTCCGATGAAATCTCGGTGTTGAATTTTTGGGTGGAATGCAATACCTTCTTTATGTACCATGTACATAGTATATGTAGAGAAAGTAAAAGGAACATTGAATGAATTTGACCGCGCTCCTGCAGTTTAGATTACACGTTGCGCAAAGACGTTTTGTTGGTTGCGTATGCAGCAAGGCTAACGTTGCCCCATCTTGGTTTTCCGTATAAGTTCGAAACCTGTACGTCACTAACAGCTCAGTTCCGGTTGTATGTGATCGGAAATTAAGTTATGTTTGCGAGGAAATTTTATGACGTAGCACACGTTGGGTAGGGACGGTGTAGTCGTGTCGCCTCAGAAACCCGTTGTTATAAGGGAAATGTTGCACTATATCTGTGTTTACAAAGTCAGCGCCTTCAGAGATGTTGCTTGAGTGACAGTATTGGCCATTTATTGTTTAAAATGAGCTATGTAAAAGTGAAACATTTGTTTTTATTTGCTGATATTACAAGTGATTCTTATTTTAATTATATTTCTCCACACTTACTATATACATAGTGTACAGAGAACGTATTGTAATACACCCAAAAATTCGATACGGAGATCTCACCAGAAATACATGTTTTAAGTCCCCCTGAATCCAAAAAAAGCATTTTTGGAAAAAGGTCCGTGTGTGTGTCTATGTCTGTTTGTCTGTGGATAGCATAGCTCAAAAACGAAAAGACCGTTAAATACCAAACCTGGTATATAAGTTTGGAATCTTTCAAGAATGCGACACAAAGATTTTCAAGAAAATCCCCCCACCCGCAACTACACTTTACATGGAACTTTTTTCGAAAATTTTGATATTTTCAAAACTGGCTCTAACGATTTTGATTAAAATCTCGTAAATTTAAGGTATTTACTTGACATATAAAATGTATGTTTTGAATTTTCTGGAAATAGCCTCTGAAGACTTCTTTATTCTGGATGAATTTTACGGATTTTTGCAAAACTACTAAACCGTAAGACATGGACAAAAACTTACCACACAGAAAATGTAGAGCACATTAAAACACACAATTTATGTTATATACTTTTTTCGTGGAGTTGATCGTTTTTAAGATATCCCATGTTTTTGTTTTCAGCTATGAAAATTTGTCAACTCCTGTACATATAAACAAAACAGCTTCAGTCACATAGCAACCAGCTTTTACCTATAACTTTAACCAACGGTACTCCCTTATTTCGCTTTTGCTTACAAGGAAACAAGTAATAAGGCTATTTCTATTAATTTTTTCTCGATTAGCTTGAAGTATATAGAAGTAAGAGCTTTTTAACTAATTTGTTGCAGATATGTAGAGTAAGTCATGTGAATGGAACACATCAGAATTTGTATACAAAAATTTTCACCTGTATAAGTAAATATTATATGTCAGAACTGTTTGTGAACTCATTTGGATTTTCATGTGAATACTTTTAAAAATGCATCAAGTTGTCAATTTTAATTAGAAAATGCATTTAGGCAATAAAACAATGATATTTAAATAAGGCCTCCTTGCTCAAGTGATCAGTGAAATTACTTCACACCCGGAAGTCCCGGGTTCGATTCCTGGCTGGGGCGGGGAATTTTTCTTTAAACAGAATTATTCCCTATACCCCACAGAGGCTGGAAGTATGGATGTGAGAGTGAATAAGCGTGTGTTTATTGATAAAAGAACCTCATGTGTTCCATTCACATGACTTTCTCTACATCTCTGCAAAAAAGTATTCTATTTACTTCATCTAATCGAGACAAAATTAGCAGAAATAGTATTATTACTTGCTTTCTTGTTAGTAGAAGCGAAATAAGGGATTACCATGGGTTAAAGTGATAGTCAAAAGCTGGTTGCTATCTGATTGAAGTTCCTTTGTTTGTATGGACACGAGTTCACAAAGTTCTGAATGTGAAAAGTATAAGTTTTTATAGCTGAAACCAAAAACAAGGAATATCTAAAAAACAATTAACTCCACGAAAAAATGTATATAACATATAATGTGTGTTTTAAGGTACTCTATATTTGTTGTGTGCTAAGTTTTTGTCCATCTCTTACGGTTTAGCAGTTATGCAAAATTCCGTAAAATTGACCCAGAATAAAGTAGTCTTCAGAGGCCGTTCCCAGAAAATTCAAAATATACATTTTATTTGTCAGGTAAATAGCTTTAATATACGATATTTTAATCAAAATCGTTAGAGCCATTTTTAAGAAAATCAAAAATTTCGAAATGTTTTCCATGTAAAGGGTAGTCTGTGGTGGGGGATTTTTTTGAAAATCTACGTGTCGCATCCTTGGAAGGTACTAAACCTTAGTACTAAGTTTGGTATTTAACGGCATTTTTGTTTTGGGGCTATGCTGTCCACAGACACACACACAAGGACGTTTTTTTAAAAATGCTTTTTACGGACTCAGAGGACCCCAAAACACATTTTCCGGTGAAATCTCGGTGTCGAATTTTTGGGTGGAATACAATACTTTCTCTATCCCTATGTATATTGCACATATGGTGCTAGAGAACGTAAAAAAATGGTATTATTGTGTAAAATATCTTGAAACAACTTCAATAAACTTCACAGATAGTTTATAAGGTGGGAATTAAAAGTCCGTCTGATGATTACAAGGAGATAAGCCAGAAAGAGTATAAAAGGTTTAACACGAGCTGCTTCTTCATTTGCAATAACCGCTGCCAAGTAATTTAATTCTTCTGTGCGGGAAACTGTAATTGGTGCTTTGTAACCGGAAGCAATTTCTTGTTTAATGTGCACTTCCGTCACGGCGTCGGCGTTATGTAAACGCCTGCTTGCTGGTGGCGTAAACCACGCGCCTTACAGCATTCACACCTCACCTCAGGCAGTCCGTCACTTACTCCATGTACTATTATTATAACTTCGACGGTTGTTGTTTAAGTACTCGTGTTAGGAATGAAGATGCCACTTTTACTTTCTCTACACGTACGATACACATAGAGTATAGAGAAGGTATTGTATTGCACCGAAAAATACGTACCGAGATTTCACCGCAAATACACGTTTTGGGCCCCCCTGGATCCAAAAAAACAGCATTTTCAGAAAAAGATGCGTGTGTGTGTCTCTCTGGACAGCAAAACTCAAAAACGAAAAGACCTCTAAACACCAAACTTGGTATTTAAGTTTCATATCTTCCAAGGATACGCCAAGAAGATTTACAAGAAAATCCCTCCACCCCTAAACTCCCTTTACATGGAACATTTATCAAAGACATAGATTTTATAAAAAAATGGCTCTAATGATTTTGATAAAAATATCGTATATTAAAGATATTTACCTGATAAATAAAATGTATATCTTGAATTTTCTGTGAATAGCTTTTGAACATTACTTTATTCTGGATAAATTTTACGGAACTTTGCATAACAGTTAAACCGTAAGCGATGGAAAAAAATTTACCACACAAAAATGGTAGAGCATGTTAAAACATACAATTTATGCTATATACATTTTTTCGTGGAGTTGATCGTTTTTTAGACATTTATTGTTTTTTTGGATTCAGTTTTGAAAAACATATTTTTCTCATACAGGAATTTGTCAACTCGTGTCCATACAAACAAAGGAACTTCAGTCACATAGCAACCAACTTTTGATTATCACTTTAGCCTAAGCTGCTACCTTATTTCGCTTCTATTTACAAGAAAGCATATTTTTCTAATATTTTGTCGATTAGCATGAAGTACATAGAAGCAAGAGCTATTTAACAATAATTTGTTGCAAAGATGTAGAAAAAGTCATGTGAATGGAACACATCAAAAATTTACTTTCTCTACACGTACTATATACATAGTGTATCGAGAAGGTATTGTATTGTACCCAAAAATTCGATACCGAGATACACCGGAAAAAATGTCTTGGAGATTCCAAAAGCAATAATTTTAGAAAAAGGCCTGTGTGTGTGTGTGTGTGTGTGTGTGTGTGTGTGTGTTTGTGTGTGACTGTGGATGGCATAGCTCAAAAACGAAAAGACCGCTTAATAAGACGATTTTCAAGAAAATCCCGCACTCCAAATTACCCTTTACCAGGTGAATTTTTCAAAAACTTTGTTTTTCTCAAAAATGGCTGCAACAATTTTGATTAAATTATCGTATATAAAAGATATTTATATGACATATAAAATGTATAGCTTGAATTTTCTGGGAATAGCCACTGAAGGCCTCTTTATTCTGAATGAATTTTGCATAGCTGTTAAACCGTAAGAGATCTCGTTGAAAAACAATTCATGTCATATACATTCTTTTCGTGGAGTTGACCATTTTTTAGATATTCCTTGTTATTGGTTTCAGTTTTAAAATACTTAAAACTTTCCACATACGCGAATTTATCAACTCCTGCCAATGCAAGGAAACGATTTCAACCACATGGCAACGAGTTTTTCAAAGAGTTGACATTCGTTTTATCTTGGTGTAAATAGAAACAAAACAAGGAAGCAGATAATTATGACAATTCCGCTAATGTTTATCAAATTATCATAGAAGAATATGCTTTTTAGCAAATTTTCGTTACAGCGATGTAGAGAATGTCATGCGAATGGAACACATCAAAATTTTTACTTTCTCTATCATGTATGTACAATAATCATAATAAGTGTGGTTATCGTACTCCACTCAAAAATTTGATACTGAGAATACATGTTTTGGGGTCCTAATAATGCAAAAAAAAAATCGGATGTGTTCCATTCAAATGACTTTCTCTACATCTCTGCAACAAATTATTGCTAAAAGGCATATGCTTCTATTTACTTCGTGCTAATCGAGAATAAATAAGCAGAAATAGTCTTTATTACTTGCTTCCTTGTAAATAGAAGTGAAAGAAGGGAGTATCAAAGGTTAAAGTGATATTCAAAAGCTGGTTCCTTTGTGATTGAAGTACCTTTGTTTGTATGGACAGGAGTTGACGAACTCCTGTATGAGAAAAGTGTGTTTTTAAAGCTGAAACCAATAACAAGGAATATCTCAAAAATGATCAACGCCACGAAAAAAAAGTATATGGCATAAATTGTGTGTTTTAACTTGCTTACATTCTTTGTGTGGTAAGTTTCTGTCCATCTCTTACGGTTTAGCAGTTATACAAAATTCCGTAAAATTTATCCAGTATAAAGCAAACTTCAGAGGTAATTCCCTGAAAATTCAGGATATACATTTTATTTTTCAGCTAAATATCTTTAATATACGATATTTTAATCAAAATCATTAGAGCAATGTTTTAGAAAATCAAATTTTTCGAAAAAAGTTCCATGTAAAGGGTAGTTTGTGGGGGGGAGGGTTTCTTGAAAATCTTCGTGCCGTATCCTCGGAAGATACCAAACTTAAATACCAAGTTTGGTATTTAACGGTCTTTTCGTTTTTCAGCTATGTTGCCCACAGACACACACGCATACACACATACATACAGACAGACAGACAGAAGCACACATGGATGTTTTTCTAAAAATGCTTTTTTGGATTCAGGCGGTGCTAAAACATGTATTTCCTGTGAAATCTCGGTATCGAATTTTTGGGTTCATTAAAATACCTTCTCTATACACATGTACATAGTATGTGTAAAGAAAGTAAAAATATATGTTCTATTCAAGTGACTTTCTGTAACTGTTCTACAAACTTCCCTTACAAAATGTTACTTTTTATCTACATAATGCTTATCGATATAAACATTAGCAGAAATCGCTTTATTACGTGCTGCCTTTTAAGTAGAAGAGAAATAAGGGAATGCACCAGGTTAAAGCGATAAGTCAATTGTTTTAAAAGTCACTAAATGATTAATTAAACTTCTGTTCGCTTTGAATTGCCACCAGGTGTCCTCGTTTAGAAAACTTATATACTTTAAAACTGAAACCAATAACAAGGAATATCTCGAAAACGGTCAACTCTGTAACAAAAATGTATGCGATACAAACTGTGTGTTTTAGCGAGATGCACCCGAAAATTCGATACCGGGAATCCACCAGAAATATATGTTTTGAGACCTTCGAATGCAAAAAAAAAGAAAAAAGAAAAAAAAATTTAGAAAAACATCCGTGTGTGTATGTGTCTTTGGGCAGCATAGCTCAAAAACGAAAAGACCATTAAAAAGCAAACTTGGTATTTAAGTTTGGTATCTTCAAAGGATGCGAATATTTTCAATAAAATACCCCCACCCAAAACTACCTTTTTCACCGGACAATTTTCTAAAATATTGTTTTTCTTAAAAATGGTTGTAATGATTTTTATTAAAATACCACATATTAAAGAAATTTCTATCACAAATAAATTGCATATCTTGAATTTTCAGGGAATAGTCTCTGAAGACTGCTTTATTCTGAATGAATTTTATGGGATTTTGTTTAACTGCTAAGAAATTGACAATAACTTACCACACAAAAATTTAGAGCATGTTAAAACACACAATCTATGTCATACACATTTTTTTCGTGGAGTTGATCGTTTTTAAGATATTCTTTGTTTTTGGTTTCAACTTTGAAAAACTTATACTTTTCTTATACAGGAATTTGTTAAATCCTTCTGTACAAACAAAAGAACTTCAGTCACATAGCAACCAGCATTTGACTATCACTTTAACCTATGGTGCTCTCTTATTTCGCATCTACTTACAAGGAAGCAAGTAATAAGACTATTTCTGCTAATTAGCATGAAGTAAATAAAAGCATAAGCTTTTTAACAATAATTTGTTGTAGATGTAGAGATAGGCATGTGAATGGCGCACATCAGATTTTATTTTGGATACAGCGGACCCTAAAACATATATTTCCGGTGAAATATCGGTATCGAATTTTTGAGTGGAGTGCAATTTCTTCTCTATACAGCATGTGCATAGTACGTGTAGAGAAAGTATAAATCATTGAGAGTATTATCAAACCAATCACAATGAGGATGGAAACAAGCTGTGAAATAAATACATATGAGATAAAAGTTGTGGCTCTGTGTGTCCGTTGTTGAAACATTAACACGAGGTGCGTCCAGAAAGTAAGTTCCGTTTTAATTTATCTCCGTTGCAGCGCTGCGATCGCAGTTCCGCTCATGCGCGGTAGACGCTCTGTATCAAGGAGAAGAAACGTGCGCCATTTTGAGATCGCTGTCAGCTTTGTTGTGCTTGTTTACAATGTCGGTGTTGATTGAAAATCCCACCGCTTGTGAAATCAGATCTGTGATTCGTTTTCTGAATGCTAGGAAAGTGAAACCAATTGAAATTTATCGGCAAATTTGCGAAGTTTACGGACAAAATGCGATAAGTGATTCAATTGTGAGAAGATGGGTCCGACAGTTCAATGAAGGACGTAGTGAAGCGCACGATGAACGAAGTGGGCGTCCATCTTTGGTTACAGAAGAACTGGTTCACGCGATTGATGACAAGATCCAGGAAAACAGCAAGTTTACAATTAGTGCTCTCGCTATGGAATTTCCCCAAAGCTCACGATCAAATTCATGAAATGTTACCGAAAAACTGAAATTTCGTGAACTTTGCTCACGTTGGGTACCAAAGACACAGGCGGCAAACTTCTATGAAGAAGGTATACAAAAACTTGTATCACGCTATGACAAATGCCTGCAAAATTTCGGCAGTTATGTGGAAAAGTAGTTTAAGAGTTGTAGAATTTTGTGCAATAAATAATTATTCTGTATCTGTACACAATTTAATTTTATTACCAAACGGAACTTACTTTCTGGACGTACCTCGTATTTTAATAGTTTCAAGTACAGGTATATACCAGCATCATTAATAATAAATATCATAACTCTTAAGCCTCATGTCAGCAACTATTGCTGAAAAAGTTAATAAATACCTCATGTCATTTCCAAAACTCTTTCAACTTCATCAAAGCGATGGCGTTTTAACATTTCATTGTGAGTTTGTGGCATATAGCTATGGGAAACACCTTAAGTCCAACAATAATAAATACCAGGATGTTATATCGTAGGGTTATGCATGAAATAATACTTAGCCTGTTTACCACTGGCAGCCAACATTATAAGAAACAGGTTTCCTAGTCCCGCCACTCTAAAACCACCGACAACTTGCACAGAACATATAAAATGGTTGCCAAAAACTGCTGTTAACATTTTCCACTTGTATGGTACATAGGTGAAGAAGATATTGCACTCCAGCTAAGCATTAAATACCGAGTTTTAGGATCTCCGTGCTCTATGAACACAGTAACTCAAAAACGAAAAGTCGGTAAAGTAACAAACATGGTATTTAAGTTTAGTATCCTGCAAGATTACGACACATATATTTTGAGGAAAATACCCTATTTCAAACTACTCTTCATATGGAAAAAAATTCAAAAATTTCGATTTTCTTAAAAATGGTTCCAATGATTTTGAATAAAACAATCTATATTAAAGATATTTGCACGACAAATATAAAGTATATCTTGAATTTCCTGGGAATAGCTTCTTAAGAATTCTTCAGTCTGGGTGACGTTCACGTAACTGGTAAAGCATAAGAAATAGACAAAATCTTACTACACAAGGATGTATGAGAGCCACCCAGAGAGTAACGAATGATTTGGCATAACCTACTCTATTTCTCAACGCAATCTCCTTCTGTCAAGATATTTATTGTCATTTGGTAACAGTTGCAGCACAAAATGTTCGGTTAATCGAATTTTATAGGCAAATAAGGCAAGTGTATGGTGATAATGCAATGAACGAGTCTTCAGTGAGGAAATGGTGCATAATTTACGAGTAATCAAGGCTGAACCAGTATGTGTGAAAAAGAACCGAGTGGAAATCCATCAATCGTTGTGCAGGAGTTGAAAGCAAATTGTGATAAAGGAATTAAGAAAAACCAGTGTTTCAATTTGGACACCGTACATGACTTTTTGGATGGAAAATATTTCCTAGCCCTCATGGGACAGGCAGTGACATCTTGGCTCAGATGTTTAGCGGTGAAAGAGTATAACATCTGTATTGAAAAACTGGTACCATGTGACAGTAAATACCTTGATAGCAATGACGATTACGTTAAAAAATAGATTAAAGTACTGTAACTTTGTAAATGACGACCCTCGTATATCTGGTTAAAACACAAAGTTTATATATTATACATTTTGTTGTGGAACTCTCAGTTTCCGAGATATTTTTGTTATTGATTTCAATTCTATAATAGTTTCGCTATGATAATTGCATCGTGACAATTTAACAACATTTGTATACCAGTTTAGCATAGCGTATTCTCTTATATTTTTTTTCTTACAAGGAACTAATTAATAAGACAATTGCTGCTAATGTTTATCTTGATTAGCATGAAGTATATAGAAGAATAAGCTTTTGTAAGAATAGTTTGTTTGCAGAACAAACAAAGTCATGTGAATGGAACACATCACATTTTTTTCCGAGCCCACGGTTTTTCATATATTGTCTTTCATCTCTTTGAATATGCAATTTTTATTATGTTGCGCACTCCATGGGGAGTAATACATTACAGAGAAAGTTTGTGAATGTGTTATTAAATTAATCATTGCGCATGGTAAAGTTTGTGTATTCTCTAAATCTGCAGCGTGGAGAGCATTTTGTTATTTGATGATCCCTAGAGAATTAAAGACAGTATTTCATCCTCTAAAGCACTTGACAGCTTAGACAATCATCATATATCTACTGGATACTACGTATGAGATTTTCGAGAAAAACTGGGATCATCCATGAGTGCTAAAACATTTTTGATGAAGTTAATCCTGAAATTAGCTTAAAATGATGTTGCATTGTAATGATACATTTCGTTAGAAGAAAACTGAAACATATTTTGATGTCGAAAAGCTTGTGTTATAAGAGACTGACTGACGTCACGTTTAGTACGAACGTAAGTTGTGCTATAATGTTTACGCCAATGGTTGAATATAAGAGCTTTATTTTCATACTTTTTTACTTTCTCTACACGTACTATGTGCATAGTGTATAGCGAAGGTATAGTATTACACCCAAAATTCGATACGGTTTAATGAAAAGTTGGTAAAATACCAAACTTGGTATTTAAGTTCAGTATCTTTCAGGGATGTGACACGAAGATTTTGAGAAAAATCCCCCCAATACAAACTTCCCTTTACTTATAACTTTTTTCAAACATGATTTTCTCAAAAATGGCTCTGAAGATTTTGATTAAAATATCGTATATCAAAGATATTTACCTCTCAAATAAAATGAATATCTTGAATTTTCTGGGAATGAAGACTACTTAATACTGGATGAATTTTGCAGAGTTTTGTATAACTGCTAAATCGTCACTTTTCTCAAACAGGAATTTGTCAACTCTTGTCCATACAAACAAAGGAACTTCAGTCACATAGCAACCAGCTTTTGACTATCACTTTAGCCTATAGTACACCCTTATTTCCCTTCTACTTACAAGAGAGCAAGTAATAAGAATATCTCTGCTAATTTTTTCTCGATTAGCGTGAAGTAAATAGTAGCATAAGCTTTTTAACAATAATATATTGCAGAGTTGTAGAGAAAGTCATATGAATGGAACACATGAGATTTTTAGCTTTATTTCGATCCCCATCACTGAAAAACATTTTTAGAAAGGGGAAGCAATCTAATAAATGGCCTAAAATTGGTACGAATTTAAAAATTGTAGTGATAAAATTAGATAAAAATATCTAACATTGTCGAAAATAACTAAAATCCACAACATGAGGCATCGGGAAAAACTAAAACCTTGAAAGTCTTAATATTCTGGAAGTCAGCGGATTTAATACAACGCAGTTCAGAAACAATTGACTACACTGGCCAACAATGAAATGTTTCGGGCTCAAAAATAGCTAATTCTTATATATGTCCATCTACTGAATTAAGAAAGCACCATAAAAATAGCAGATTTGCTGTTGCTTTGTAGATGAAGTGACATTTCATTTTTATATCAACATTTTTAGTTTGGGTGAAATTTTATTTTGGAAGTTGGCGCTACTGTCTAATAACAAAACACAAATACTCTTAAGCTGTTTGTAAGTCATAAACATAGATACCGTTACTGTGCCTGTGAGTTTTATACAGTTTCTGCTGTAATTAATGTAGAATTTCTGTTTTGAGAATGCTTTTGTGGTGCAAAACTCATAAAAATGCCACGAAATGTGCAAATATGGTGAATCTTTTGTTACATTTATGGTGAAATAAAAGTTTTCTCACAGAAACGCAATCTGATGCCTCTTGTGAAGACTGCTTCTCGGCGTTATTTCGGTATGAATTTAGGGGACTAGAATAAGTCTCTGGCTCCACATAAATATGTTCAGTTACATTGCGAGAATGGCTGAAAAATATGAAACGATCTATGGCTTTTGCGGTGTCAAGGTACGAACCAAGAAGGACGGTCCTTGAAGTGCATAAGAGAGAAATTTCTGAAATTAAATGATGCAAAAGTTAAGGAAGGTATTTTTTTCGGGCCACAAGTTCCAGAACTTGTAAAGGATCCTGCATTTGACCAAGTTTTGGAGGAGAAAGAACAGGAAGCTTGGGAAGCCTTCAGAGGAGTTGTTCGTGAATTTTAGGCAACAAAAGATATAACTACATTTAGTTAGTGACAATGCCCCTGCAAAAATAACATAATCTCTGTTGCAGCATGTCCATTAATATCCATTTTCTCCACTCCCATCTTGGCTTTTTCTTGGAACTGTCAGTGGTGATCATGAAGAAAGATTCCATCAGGAAATTTCTGTTATGGAGCAAAGATATCAAGGCCATTGGAAAGAAGCAATTCTTGTGGTTTACTGTTAGTCATTGTGCAGGGATGCCCCGGAACTCTCTTACAAGAAGTAGGCCAAAAGACGACGTTTTCATGAAGCCACCACATGATTCTCTTCTTGCGAAGTATCCTTCCAGCAATTTAGAAGTCCTAGAATGTAATTGCTGTTTAAAAAAATTCAAATGCACTTTCAATGTTGTTAGCATATGCAATTAAAACGAATCTTTTTCTCTTAGTCCATTAATTTTAATATTTTCACCTAGTGAATGAGCTAAGAAAAATGTTTCATTGTCATATCCGTTTTTCTCGACCCAAAATTAATGTGAATTGACTCGTGAAGTGCAGGAAACATTCAAAACTTGTTTTTATGTTGGCCAGTGTTAAAATAAAGACAACTGGTTCCAAACAGATCAGTGATTAGTCTCCAATAAATATTCTCAGCGAAGTTCACTAGAGTTGTCTATTCTCATCGCACCCAACATACAAGGATATCTAGCACTATGTGTTCAGTTCTTCATCTTCAAATTCATCAACCTTATGCAAGAAAATTTGTTGACTCTGAATATGATTATCGTTTCCATTGGCGGCTGAAATTATATGAAAACAACAGCGAACTAACATAAAAAATCTGATGTGTTCCATTCACATGACTTTCTCTATATCCCTGCAATAAATTATTCTAAAAAAGCATATACTTCTATTTACTTTATGCTAATCAGAAAAAAATAGCAGAAATAGTCTTATTACTCGCTTCCTTGTAAGTAGAAACGAAATAAGGGACTACCATAGGTTAAAGTGATACTCAAAAGCTGGTTGCTATGTCACTGAAGTTCTTTTGTTTATATGGATAGGAGTTGACAAGTTCCTGTATGAGAAAAGTATACGTTTTCCATAGCAGAAACCAAAAATAACAAACTCCGCAAAAAAAAATATACAACATAAATTGTGTGTCTTAACGTGCTCTACATTTTTTGTGTAGTTAGTTTTTGTCCATCTCTTACGGTTTAGCAGTTATTCAAAATTCAGTAAAATTCGTCCAAAATAAACTACTCTTCAGAGTCTATTCCCAGAAAATTCAAGATATACATTTTATTTGTAAGGTAAATAGCTTTACGAAATTTTAATCAAAATCGTTAGAGCCATTTTTGAGAAAATCAAAATTTTCGGAAAAAGTTCCATGTAAAGGTTAGTTGGGGGGTGGGGGGATTTTTCTCAAAATCTTCGTGTCGCATCCCTTGAAGATACTCAACTTAAATACCAAATTTGGTATTTTACCGGCTTTTCGTTTTTGAGTTATCGTGTTCACAGGCACACGGACACACGGAATTTTTTCTGAAAATACTTTTTTTGGATAAAGGGGACCCTAAAACATATATTTCTGGTGAAATCTCGGTATCGAATTTTTTGGTGGAGTGCAATACCTTCTCTATACACTATGTACATAGTGCGTATAGAGAAAGTAAAAATCCTGGAGTTTGCTGTTTAAGAGAAAGTTAGAATGCGATGGGTATGAATACATTCCATTCAATACATTTATCATGTGAATGTTTTTGGACATCTCTATGGCATACATGTCACAAAGAGGAATTATGCACGATTTTGGCCATTACATCAAATGTTACGATTGCATAAATATCGTTTTTGTGCTGTACGTCATTTTACAGTCATCGTCAACAAAACTGCATGGCATCCAGCAATCTATTCTGCGGCATTATGTAAGAGGGACAGCCACAAAGTAAGGAAAGATTTGAAGAAATAATAACCAAAGATATCAACACAAAACTTTATTTAAGGGGACAACTTAGTCTGAACAAAGAAAATTACACCTTAAGTGAGCTAAATTACCACTGTTCTTAGAGTATTCAAATGTTTTTCTATAAATTTGTAGGAATTATTCTAAAAAGCATAAAAATTATTTCAAGTGGTTGTTTGCATTAATAGCTTATGTGGTTGAGTCTATACAAATTATTTTATTCAGCAGAAAAGAAATAAAACTCAGTCTTAAAACATGTGAATTCATGTACCTTTTTCTCTGATACTACTTGTTGTAATACATAATCACACTTTTGCAGGCTTGTTCTTAGTATAATCAGCTATCTTTTGAACCTTAAGTATTTAGCTATGATACAATTTCAGTAGAAATTAAAAAAGAAATATGTTTGCAAATTCAAAAAAGCAAAAATGTGGAAAATTTGCAAAGTTGTTGCTTTCTTAATATGATCAATATATACTATAAGAACACGACTGTGATTCAGAAAGTTCAACTATGTCTTGCTAATATGTGCTCAAAATGTCAACTTTCCAGCTCTCATACTTTCTGAGAAAAAGGTACATAAGTATCTAAAAATGTTGTTTTGTGAAAACTGAATTTAAAGGTACAAATGTTCTAAAAAGGGGCACTGCATAACAGATAAACAAAATGCAGGCTAGCATTTAAGTGATATTTAAATTGATTAGAATCCTCTGAACCCCCCAAAAGTATACATTTTCTGAAACTAGAAATAATGGAGGTTTTAGTAGTGTCTAAAACAAAACAAAAAATGTTACTTTTTACATTTCAGAATACCTTGTCCCCATAACCGAGCCAGGTGATTCAGGCTTTTGTCTGTGACTGGCATTCAGGAGATCCACTGCCCTGGGTATTTTCGTTGGGCCGATTAGGCGAATGCTGGGGTGCTGTACATCTACCACGTTCCTTCATTGCTACATTTCATTTCCCTTTTTCGTCTTTCAGGTCGGCGCAGTTGTGGTTTGAGTTTTGGCATGCAGATGGCATGGCTGCTTTCTCAGAGTGAACCTCTATTACCCCTGGTTGCGCTGGTTGAGGCTAGTTGTCATTGTAAAGACCTCTTTCCGGCCTCCTGGAGCCTCTATAATCTCCGTGGCACATCAGAGCTGCAATTTAATGATTGTTAGGGACTTCCGAGCGTCTCTGTGCTTAGATCCGTTGTTTCCTGGGTACTGACCTGTGGTTTCTTGTATTGCATACTTGAAAAATATTTAACTTAAATACCAAGTTTGGTTTTAGAGCACTTTTCGTTTTTGAGTTATGTTGTTCACAGACACACATACACAAACCTTTTGCCAATAATGCCTTTTTTGGACTCAGGGGACCTCGTAACATATTTTGGTGAAACTTCGACGTCACTTTTTCCGTGTAAATTTATACTTTCTGTACGTACTTTATATAAAATAATACATGTAGAGAAAGTAAAACGAAATGCAGCTTAAATGTCAAACATGACATTTAAGTTTAATATGTTTAAAAGATGAGATACAAACAGTATAAAGAAAATCCACACCCCAAGTTTCCCTTTATATGGAAGATTATTTAAAATGTTCGATTTTATGAAAAACAGTTCGAATGATTTTGATTACAATACTACATACTATTAAATATAGGGTCGTTATGTGATAAAGTAACCTCTGTCGCGGCCTCTCTCCACTGTGCGAGAAATCCGACAGTCGCCGGCAAAGGCACACTAAAATATATATCTTAAGATAAATTACAGAAATGTTGACCTTCTGCTCACACACGGCAACAAAATTTGTGAAATTATTCCCGCTGACTCGTCTAAACTTAGCAGCAGGAATCGTTGTGCTTCTTGCATGATGTTATCACTAAGTTTCTATAGATCACACAGGGATTTCTGCTGCAGAACTGGTGAATGAGCGAGAATCTCTAACATATTATACTGCCTATTTGGGAGCAGATTGTCAATATTTTCAATATTTATTTAAGGTAAGAACTCCAATAAGCACCACTTTCACGCAACTCTCGGATTTCTCGCGCAGTGAAGAGAGGTCGCGAGAGGGGTTACCTTATAAGTTAATGACCCTATATATTTACATGGCATATGGATATATACGTATTTTGAATTCTCTGGGAACAGCCTCTGGAGTCCTCTTCATTCGGAAGGAATTTTGTATAACTGTTGTTAAATGTTAAGCGATAGTCGAAAACAGACTATTCACAAAAATTCTGATGTGTTCCATTCACATGACTTAGTAAGTTTTTGTCCATGTCTTACGGTTTAGCAGTTATGCAAAATTTCGTAATATTCAACCAGAATAAAGTAGTCTTCAGAGGCTATTCCCAGAAAATTCAAGATATACATATTATTTGTCAGGTAAATATATTTAATATTTTAATCAAAATGGTTAGAGCCATTTTGGAGAAAATCAAAATTTTCGAAAAAAGTTCCATGTAAAGGGTAGTTGGGGGTGGGGGGATTTTCTTGAAAATGTTCGTGTCGCATTCTTGTAAGATACCAAACTTAAATACGAAGTTTGGTATTTAATAGTCTTTTCGTTTTTGAGCTATGCTGTCCATAGACATACACACGCACGGACTTTTTTTCCACAACTGTTTTTTTTTATTCAGGGGAACCCAAAACATGTATTTCCGGTGAAATTTCGGTATCGAATTTTTGGGTGCACCTTCTCTATACAGCATGTACTTAGTACGTGTAGAAAAAGTAAAATTTAGATCTCTTTCAAATAAGCAACTGATACCAAATAATTTCTATTGATCCATAAGCCATTTCCAGGTATCCGTTGTTAATGACTGGATTTCTTTAATACTTTTGTCATCATTTTGAAATCCTCTCAATATGCAAATGTTTCTAGCGATTGCATTGATATAGTAGTATTTCCTGTATCTCCTAAATGAGACAAAGGGCATTTTTACGATGTTTCCATTATGGGATTTGAATTTTTATTTAGTGAGTTTGCCACTATGCGCTAGGGTGACGAGGGATCAGCTTGTCACCCATAGATGGCACTGTAGCACGAATTCACAATTCGCCGACGCGAAATGGCGTGCAACTAAACATTACACGAGACCAAGATTGCAGGTTCAAACCTGGCGGAGAGTGATGGATTTTTTCGGACACAAAACCCATTCGCATGGCTTTCTTCAGAAGAAAAGTAAAGCCGGTGGTCCCGTGAAACATTTATTTGCACGTAAAAGAACCTATACCTTGAAAGAAGATGGCTCCTGGAACACATATTCCGCCATTTCGCGTCCGGAAGTCGTAATATCGTCCCACAGTGCCATCTGTGGGCGATGAGTCAATCACTATCACCCTGGCGCATTAGCGGCAAACTCATGAACTAGAAATTCAAATCCGATCATGGAAGCATCGTAAAAATGCCCATTGTTCCACTAAGGGATATCAGAAATACCACAGGCGACCAATGCACATTATAACGTAGCCTTCCGCCATTCGTGTGGAATACATGCGGCATATAATGCACTGAACCCTTATTTCGACAACTTAAACGGTGACTGGTGTGTTTTGGTTAAAGATGATAATATTTATAGTTACAATAAAATAAATGGGTGTACATATAATAACTGTAAAACAAATGAACGAAAAAAAAAGAAACAGGTGAGCGATAACTTGCATTTCGGCTTCTTTTGAAAAAATTGAACCCAGTTTCACTCAATTTTATAAAATGTGGTTCTGAAATTAGGCACATCTGAAATAGCTTTAAGTTTCTGTACCATTTTCTCAAGTGTTCTTCATTTTAAAAAATCTGATGTGTACCATGCACATGACTTTCTCTACATCTCTTCAACAAATTACTCTTAAAAAGCTTATACATCTATTTACTTCATGTTAGTCAGACTAAAATAGCAGAAATAGTCTTATTACTTGGTTCCTTGATGCTTTGTTTGCTATGTCACTGAAGTTCCGTTGTATGGAAGCAATTGACAAATTCCTATATGAGAAAAGTGTAAGTCTAAACGTAAAACAAGGAATGACTCAAAAACGATGACTCCACCAAAAAAATGTATATAACATAAATTGTGTGTTTTAACGTGCTCTACATTTTTCGTTTAGTAATTTCTTGTCCATCTCTTACGGTTTAGCAGTTATTCAAAATTCCGTAAAATTCATCCAGAATAAAGTAGTCTTCAGAGGCTATTCCCAGAAAATTCAAGATATAAATTTTATTTGACAGGTAAATATCTTTAATATACGACATTTTAATCAAAATCCTTAGAGCCATTTTTAAGAAAATCAAAATTTTTGAAAAAAGTTCCATGTAAAGGGTAGTTGGGGGTGGGGGGATTTTTTTTCAAAATCTTCCTGTCCCATCCCTGGAAGATACTAAACTTAAATACCAAGTTTGGTATTTTACCGACTTTTCGTTTTTGATTTATCGTATTCACAGGCACACGGACACACAGACCTTTTTGTGAAAATGCTTTTTTTGGATACAGGGGACCCTAAAACATATATTTCCATTGAAATCTCGGTATCGAACTTTTGGGTGGAGTGCAATACCTTCTCTATACACTATGTACATAGTGCGTATAGAGAAAGTAAAAAGAAACTGCACTGTTACGCGAAAGGTATTTTTTTCACAAAATCGCCACATTCTTGAATCCGCTGGTATAGCCATTTTCCCGATTCACCTTCTTCTTTACGAGGATCGTTTGTACCTGTAGCCCAAAACGTCAATGAACCCAGAAGTTTAGTTCAACACTCTTTTACGGAAAGAGTTTGATATTGCTCACAAGACTTATAACGAACAGTCTACACTTTTGTTTTCCACTGCTAGTCAATGGTTTAGCAATCTTATGCTTTACGTAACTCAACGAAGACGCTGACCGTTCTCCAAGATTCTAAACAACAGACAGCAAATGTTGTAAATAATAATCCGAGTATCAGGTGATTAATACGTATTGCATGTTGTGACTTGATCGCTGATTGCCATAAATCTGCTTTGAATTGAATAAAGACAAGCCTCAAAAAGTTCATTTGACAAAAAAAAAAAAAAAAAAAAAAAAAAAATGAGAACATAATACGATATTTTAAATAACATTGCAGTATCAGCAAAAAAATCTGATGTGTACCATTCACATGACTTTCTCTTATCTCTGCAACAAATTATTCTTAAAAAGCTTATACTTCTATTTACTTTAGGGGTACGGAGGAATGGCGGGAAACATATTTGCCGCGATTTTTTACCACTGCGAATGTAGGGATAGAAGCATGTTGGACGCTACTGGCAGGCACGGAAAACATGGACGGGCTAGGTAAATTTATACTTAAGGCAAGACAGCTGAGATCTGAGGAGGCTGCCAATAGAGAGGGGTTGGGGAATAAGATCAACTAAACAAAAGTGACTACAATGTTCTACATACATGTATATTATATCATACTTAGGTCACTGTTGTGCTAGGGTTGTATATATTATGTGTATATATGTCTTTTAAGTGTAATTATCTATTATAAGAGTGTGCATTTATGAAGGTGTAGTCTGTGCTGTAAATTTAAATTGCTATATTTGAATTTCTTTGTATCTTTATTTTCGGATTCACTCTTAATTTTTATTGTTGTTTAATATTGCTTTTGACGGTGTATTTGTTTGCTATGTTAATAAATACACTTATTCATTCATTCAAGCTAATCAAAAAAAAAATGAGCAGAAATAGTATTATCACTTGATTCCTTGTAAGTAGAAGCGAAATAAGGGACTACCATAGGTTAAAATGATAGTCAAAAGCTGGTTGCTGTGTCAATGAAGTTTCTTTGTTTATATGGATAGGAGTTGACAAGTTCCTGTATGAGAAAAGAATATTTTTTCATAGCAGAAACCAAAAATAAGGAATGTCTCAAAAACGATGAGCTCACGAAAAAGATGGATATTAACATAAATTAGGTGTTTTGACGTGCTCTACATTCTTTGTGTAAGTTTTTGTCCATCTCTTACAGTTTAGCAGTTATTCAAAATTCAGTAAAATTCATCCAGAGTAAACTACTCTTCAGAGGCCATTCCCAGAAAATTCAAGATATACCTTTTATTTGTCAGGTAAATATCTATAATATACGAAATTTTAATAAAATTTGTTGGAGACATTTTTGAGAAAATCAAAATGTTCGAAAAAAGTTCCATGCAAAGTGTAGTTGGGGGTGGGGGGATTTTTTTTCAAAATCTTCGTGTCCCGTCCCTGGAAGATACTAAACTTAAATACCAAGTTTGGTAATTTACCGACTTTTCGTTTTTGAGTTATCCGGTTCACAGGCACACGGACACACGGACACACACACACACACACGGACCTTTTTGTGAAAATGCTTTTTTGGATATTGGGGACCCTAAAACATATTTCCGGTGAAATCTCGGTATCGAATTTTTGGGTGGAGGGCAATACCTTCTCTATACACTATATACATAGTGCAAATAGAGAAAGTAATAACAGTAGTAGACCTATTTTTGGATCTCAAGGACAATGACAACTATGGAGAGCGAAGAATAAAATTAATAGAAGTGTTGAACAAGTAATCATACAGAACACCATAAAACATTCCGTGGCCGTTTTTCGAAATCATTTGTATGGTTTAAGCACCGTAAAATGTGTTATGGTTTAGGAATCACATTATTACTTTCTCTATACGTACTATGTACGTAGTGTATAGAGAAGGTATTGTAATGCACCCAAAAATTCGATACCGAGATTTCACAGGAAATATATGTTTTGAGACCCACTGAACCCAAAAAAGGCATTTTTAGAAAAATGTCGGTGTATGTGTGGTATTAAAGTTTGGTATCTTCCAAGGATGCAACACGAAGGTTTTCAAGAAAATCCCCCCCACCTCAAACTATACTCTACATGGAACATTTATCGAAAATTTTGATTTTCTGAAAAATAAAATGTATATCCTGAATTTTCTACGAATAGTCTGTAAACATTACTTTATTCTGGATGAATTTTACGGAATTTTGCATAACTGCTAAACAATAAGAGATGGACAAAAACATAAAGCACAAAAAATGTAGAGCACATTAAAACACACAATATACGTTATATACATTTTTTCGGTGGAGTTGGTCGTTTTTGAGATATTCCTTGTTTTTTGGTTTCAGCTTTGAAAAACTTATACTTTTCTCATGTAGGAATTTGTCACCTGCTGTCCATACAAACAAAGGAACATCAGTCACATAGCAACCAGCTTTTGGCTTTCACTTTAACCTATGGTACTCCCTTATTTCGCTTCTACTTACAAGGAAGCAAGTAATAAGACTAATTCTGCTAGTTTTCTCAATTATTTTTGTTGTAGTGTTTAACGCCCGCTTTAACTACTTATGGCACCGCAGACCAATGATGATACATGAATGATGATGGAGCACCCATGGAATACGATGGCGGGGGAAAGCGGAGTACACGGAGAAAACCCGCCCCAGCGCCGCTTTGTCCACCACAAATCTCACATGCGGTCGGTTGGGATCGAACCCGGGCCCTCTAGATGAGAGGTGTGTGGTTTAACCACTCGGCCACGGCTCGGTCTTTCTCAATTAGCATGAAGTAAATAGAAACATAAGCTTTTTAACAATAATTTATTACAGAAATGTAGAGAAAGTCATGTGAATGGAACACATCAGATTTTTTATACTTATTATGTTGTATTATTATATTTTATTGTTGTTGCACATTTTTTATAATCTTTGTTACAATTTTTTCCATGACTTAAGTTTATATAATATACGTATTGTAAAATACTTTTTGTAATGCTAACCCATAACATTTTTCGTTAAAACCTCAAAATATACTTTTTTTAATTCTGTGTCACTAAGCAAACTCATTTATGAGTTACGCTAATAAATAAAAAATTAAAGGGTCCCCAGATTTATTCAGCCCCTACCACCAATCGTTTGTCCAAGCATGACTCAATTTTAGGTAGCAAGTTGTATCACGCATTCTCTCTTGCAGATGACTAGCAAACAACGAGTAGAAGGGGTGGATACCAACAGTTTCGAGGTCACTTTAGTGAAATTGTATATATCTTTGCAATATTTACATCTGGAGCATTCACTTCCTCTCGTAAACTCCCAAAACAGTATTTATGCTGATGGGCAACTGAAATAACGGACTGTTACGGCAACGTAGAGTTGTTGTTTTTTTTTTCCCCCTTCTTAACGTCCTTTAAGCTGGTTGGTCATATCGTATAATGAATGAAATTGGTGAAATGATGCTCAAATGATCTCGCGGTTTATGGAGCTTTAAGTTACTCGATATTCAGGATGAGGAAAGACTCCGAAATAACATTCTCCTGGTAACTCACTCTAAGCCAGATTCGAACTCGCGACCTGTTGACTGTGAGGCACACCACCTAGGCACCTAGGCAGGCTTTGAGGGCTTTAATGGTACCTCATTAAAATGAACGCTTGTTCATACTTGGCAATAAATGAAAACTGGTCTACACAGAATAAACTTCCAACTCGCCTGCAATGAACGCACAAAATATCCTGATTACGAAGTTAGCAATGCACGCATTCCAAGGTTCAATTCCGCAATTCCCCTTTGAGACAAGGAACTCGCTGAACTAATAATGATGTCATACATTTGAACCCGCTGGCGCTAAATGGCGAACGAATTTTAAGACCCAATATTTGTGTGGAATAGTACATTTAAGAACAAATTAATTTTAAAATTTAGATGTTTAGCATCGGATTACTTTCCTGCGCAAATTATTACTATGCTGTACCAAGGTGCATAGGGCCGCGCCGTGGCCGAGTGGTTAGACCACTCGCCTCTCACCTAAACGGCCGGGGTTCGATCCCAAACGACCGCATATGAGATTTGTGGTGGACAAAGCGGCGCTGGGGCGGGTTTTCTCCGGTTTCCCCCGCCATCGCATTCTACCGGGCTCCATAATCACTCATGTATCATCAGTGGCACCGCCTGTGGTGCCATAAGTAGTTAAAGTGGGCGTGAAACACTACAAAAAAAAACAAGAAACCCAAAAAAATCAAGGTGCACTGGAATCGTTTTGGTGGGGAACAGGACTGAATAGATAAATCCCTTTCCAGTTCAGTCTACCGCTGCTGTTGCCTAACGAATGTCGGCTACTGAGTAGCCGTGGGGACTTGCAAGGGTCCAGCGCATGGTACAGTCCGTCGCGCAATGCTATAATGTTGTTAACTCATCTTCTGTAACGTCAGCAATGCTGTAATGCGACATTGTACGCGATTAGTGAACACGTTCGTTTAACGATTATACTCGAACACGCATGTAATGCACACTGATTTTCCACAGTGCCTGTCCAATCTATGACGTAACAGTTAGTGTGAGCTTTCGCCACCGGTAACGCGAGGTGGGGCGAGTGGTAATAGGAAGGATATGGAATAATCGTGGCAAAAATTCTGATGTATTCCATTCACATAATCTTTTCTATGTCTGTGTAACAAATTGTCAATAAGCTTATTCTTCTATCTACTTCATATTAATCGAGATAAACATTAGCAGAAACGGTCTTATTAGTTAGATCCTTATTAAGTAGGGGAGAAATAAGGGAATACACTCGACTACACCGACACTCAAATGTTTTAAAATGTGGTACTATGGGATTGAAATCCGTTTCTTTGCGTGGCCAGGTGTTAAAAAGTTCCCTATGAGAAACATTTAAGTATTTTAAAACTGAAACCAACAACAAAGAATATCTCTGAAACGGCCAACTCCACGAAAAAATACATATGGTATAAATTGTGTGTTTTAATGAGATCCTATGTATTAGGTTTTTGTCTGTCTGTTACGGTTTACTAGTTATGTAAAATTCAGAAAAATCCATCCAGAATAAACAGGTAGCCAGATGCTATGCCCAGGAAGTTCAAGATATAATTTTGTTTGACATGTAAGTATGTTAAATATAAGGGATTTTAACCAAAATCGTTGGAGCCATTTTTGAGAAAATCAACATTTTCGAACATTTTCCCTGTAAAGGGTAGCTGGGGATGGGAGTATTTTATTGCAAATCTTCGTGTCGCATCCTTGGAAGATACTGAACTTAAATATCAAGTCTGAGCTGTGAGCCCACAGACACACACGTACATTTTTCTAAGAATACTTTTTTTGGTTTCGCTGGGTCCCAAAACTTGTATTTCCGGTAAAATCTCAGTATTGAAATTTTGGGTGCAATATAATACGTTCTCTATACAGTATATACACAGTACGTGTAGAGAATGTAAAAATTGCCCAACCTCCAGCTAGAAACCGAATTGTAACTAACAGCAAACCACCAGGAGACTCTTTTAAGCTACGCTGTAAATTATTCTGTCAGTGGACTACAGAATGGGATAAAGCAAGATACAAGCAACATGGTTCAGACTTCTATTTCTGTGGGGAGGAAATCTGATCCAGCATTTCAGCCCAGCAATTAGAATTAGTGGTCACGCTGTTCCTCCAAATAGAGAAGTTCGACTGCTGGGACAGATTAGACCAGCAACCAGCTGCTATAGAGTTATACTCATGCCATGGGGACGCAAACCCAGTGGTAAGGCACATAAACTGCAATACTGGGTACCTATACGTATATGGAAACAAACCAGCATCGCACCTGAATGTTAAGATGGCGGTTAAACGAGTCCCCGCCTTATAAATTAAGACGTAAGGCAGGAGATTATATTTATATACATGTTACCGACATTTTGTAAATCGTACTCTATTTTGTGTATTTGTTGTTCAGATGTTTTCTTGTTGCATACATATACTTATACTTATATGGAAACAAAGCAACATCGCAAGATATTTATATACCAACCCCAAGTTGCTGACATTTTGTAATTCTTATTCCGTTTTGTGTATTTGTTGTTCAGGTGTTTTTTGTTACATCTTGTTTAACTCGATCATTGGGAAGGCGTGGAAAGCGTTGCATTTCGTAATGAGGATTTTAAAACGCAGCATTGGAAAGTCGCGAAATTTGACATACACTTCTTTAGTTCCACCAATATTAGAATATAGTGCTGCATGCTGGGATCCGTATCGGGTGGGGCAAAAACTGGCACTAGAGAGAGTTCAAAAAAGAGCACCTAAATTTGTAGACAGAAGTAAACGATTCGAAAATCATACCAGCACTGCTACTTCCTGGGAAACACTAGAAACACGTAGGAGACGAGCAAGGCTATGTGCAATTTTTAGAGCCTATAAGGGGGGAACCTGCATGGGAAGACATCCAAACGATTATTAAAATAATTATTTTGTGGGAGGAATGATCATTCGGAAAAAATAAGAAATAGGGAACAGAAAATAGACATAGGTAAATTTTCCTTCGCAAATAGAACAATAAACGAATGGAACAAAATACTTGCAGATTTACTGGAGACTTTGCCTCAAAGTGCAAATAGTTTTAAAAAGAGACTAAAGAAGTATGGTTTATAGTCAGGATAGTAAATAAAAATATTGTTACAATTATATATATATATATTAGTAGACTATGATGTCATTGGCATTTTAACAGGGTATTACTCACATTATTGTTTATTTAACTCAATTGTATTGTACATTGTATTATTACATTGACAGCGCTGCCACCGGGCCACGCCCTAAGCAGTGAAATAAAGTATCTATCTATTTATATCTATACTTATATAGAAACAAAACAACATCGCAAGATATTTATATACCTACCCCAAGTTGCTGACATTTTGTAATTCTTATTCCATTTTGTGTATTTGTTGTTCAGATGTTTTCTTGTTACATATACTTATACGGAAACAAAGCAGCATCGTAAGATATTTATATACCTACCCCATGCTGCTGACATTTTGTAATTCTTACTCCATTTTGTGTATTTGATGCTCAGATGTTTTCTTGTTACGTACCTAAAATAAGAACTGAAGCTTTCCTGGCGACGTGTTAATTCAAAATCTTCTCGGGCTTCTAACCAGGTAAAAACACCTGGCTAGAAGCCCGAGAAGATTTTGAATTAATACCTATACTTATACGGAAACAGAGCAGCATCGCACCTGAATGTTACTAAGACGTGAGGCATGAAGTGATATTTATATTGCTACCCCCCCATGTTGCCGACATTTTGTAAATCATTCCATTTTGGATATTTATTCCATTTTGTATATATTATTACTATGTACATAGTGTATAGAAGAGGTATTGCACTCCACCCAGAAATTCGATACCGAGATTCTACCGGAAATATATGTTTTAGGGTCCCCTGTATAAAAAAAACATTTTAGAAAAAGGTCCGTGTATCTATGAACACGATAACTCAAAAAGTAAAAGTCGGTAAAATACCAAACTTTGTATTTAAGTTTAGTATCTTCCAGGGACACGACACGAAGATTTTGAGAGAAATCCCTCCACCCCAAAGTCCTCTTAAATGGAACTTTTTTCGAAGATGTTGATTTTTTCAAAAATGGCTCTAACGATTTTGATTAAAATATCATATATTAAAGATATTTATCTGACAAAAAAAATGTATATCTTGAATTTTTTGGGAATAGCCTCCGAAGACTGCTTTATTCTGGATTAATTTTACGGAATTTTGCAGAACTGCTAAACCATAAGAGATGGACAAAAACTTACCACACAAAAAAATATAGAGCACGTTAAAACACACAATTTATGTTATATACATTTGTTTTGAGGAGTTGACCTATTTTTGGATATTCCTTGTTTTTGGTTTCACCTTTAAACACACGTGTACTTTTCTCACAGAGGAATTTGTCAACTCCTGTCCATATAAACAAAGGTATTTCAATCACATAGCAACTAGCTTTTAAAAGTTTAGCTATCGCTTTAGCCTATGGTGCTCCCTTGTTTCCCTTCTACTTACAAGGAAGCAAGTAATAAGATTCTTTCTACAATTTTTTTCTCGATTAGCTTTAAGTAAATGGAAGAAATAGTTTTTTAATAATAATATGTTGTAGTGATGTAGAGAAAGCCATGTGAATTGAACACATGATATTTTTTTTTGTTATATGTTCATAGAATGAGAAGTTCTGAATCATACTTAAATCCAAGACAGTGGTAGGGACTAGTGAAATGTTATTTAGGTAATATGTGTATTGTAAATGAACATAGCTTCTAGTGTAAACATTAAAAGAACGTTTTTAACATTGGAGTGAAATTTAAATTTTAAAATTCATTTATTACCGCTATCGCTGCGATTAGTAAGCAAATTTGTATTGGGTCTAATGTTACAATCTGTTAAATAGAAAAAGCAATACTGTGTATAGTGATTTTGTTACATCTTTGTTAAGAGCTTGTCATGTGTTTATGTTGAGGGGACGAAAAATCAAGATTAATAAATGAGGTAAGAAAAACATTCTGTTTTATTTCAGTATGCCCGGACATATTCTTTGGCTAGATATTCAGGATGCTATTGGAAATAAGCATTGCGTGCTATGAGCCTTTTGGAACAGTAAAATCCATTTATTATCGCTATTACACCTTCTATCATTAGTAATTATTCTCTAACATTTTAAATCATCACCATATAGTAGGCATTTAGAATAATTAACGGTAAGTGATAAATCATGTCCACACAGCACGAAAACCAGTAGTCCTAAATGTGATCCTTGAGGAACGCCTTAGTTAATACTAGAACAATAGAATTTTGATTAATAAAATTTTATGTTATGTCCTATTAGAGAGATAGAAGGAAGTTAAGTTTAATATTTGAGCAGAGAACCCAAAATTATAACATTTATATAAGGGAATAGTATGACCCACTATGTCAAAGGCGTTTGTGAAGTCAGTAAATGGCATCAAGTAGTATTCAATATACTGCCATAATAGATACTCGAACCCAGTCCCATCGCGCAGGAAACAGAGATCCTCATAAGTGGGTTCGAACTGATAACAAGATCGGACAGCACCTATTGTGTTAAAATGCTCGAACCAAGGCCTATTACTATGTAATCAGAGATCCTCGCGGAGCATATTGAAACTGGTAACAAGGCAGTACAGCACCTGAAACAACCCTGACCCCACAGAGACTCAAACCCACAAAACATCTACTCACGAGCTGGGTTCGAATCCCTGATATATTTAAAGCTGGACCACAGCCAGAGTGTTATAATTAAAGATTGGTCTTGGGTTCCGAAGGCTTGCAGAACACCAGAGTAGTCAGTGGTATAAGGAGGGTAGTGTGGAGGAGTTTGTAGTGTAAACATGCACAGCTTGAGGTATTATCTGTTCCAAAAGTACTTTAGTACATGTATTGATATTATATGCATCATTCTAATTCATAAAATAACACAACAAAACAAGTATTTCATAATATGATTAGTAAATAAAAACGTCTTGTTCTTTTATAAATAAAAGTATAAAATAGATATGTAAAGCTTTGAAGAGATAATGAGCATATATCAATCAAACTCACTCAGAATTCATTACAATGAATTACAAGAAACATCTTTACTGTATCGAAAGAAAGGGTTCTCCTCCAATCACTCAAAGTGTGTTTGAATCATCCAAAAGTTTGTTCCGAGTCGAAGGCGTACCCTTTTACAATTTGTACTCTCTTTCAATGTTCACTGGTTCATCTACTAGCAAGAACTGATCGAGTCCAGGCAGTGAGCAACGCTAAGTAATGTAACACGTTTCGAAACTGGCTCAGAGACCATACCTACTCTGACAGAGTCTCGAACTCAGGCCTATCATTCATTAAACCCCTAGTTTGGTTCGAGCCTGGGAACATACTTGATCGGACCCATATTGGTATATTGACCTGGCAGGGATCCGATCCAGCTTTATCCCTCATAAACACCTCCCCAGAGCTAGGTTCAAGTCCCAGGATATACTTGACCGCAGGAGGGATGTAATATTGACCTGAGAGATGCCCCAACCTAGCTCCATTACTCACTAAATACCTAAAATAGAGCTGAGTTCGAATCCAGGCACATACCTGAGCGCAGTCAGAGTGTATTGAACTAACAGAGATCTCATTTCTGCTCTATCACCCCAAATCACCTATTCAAAAATGGATTTGAATCTCGAGATCTACTTAATTGCAGATAGTGTTCTTTTGACCTAACAGAACCCCAATCCAGCTCTATCACTCATTGGAAATCGCTCTAAAGCTGGGTTCAAGTCCCGGGACATATTTGAATGGGAACAAGACCGTACTGCAGCCAGGGTGTTGTGTTGACCTGATAGATGTTCGAACCTAGCTCTATCACTCACTAAATAACTACAATAGAGCTAGGTTCGAGGCCAGAGACATACCTGAGCACAACCAGAGTATATTGACCTAACAGAGATCCCAAACCAGCTCAATCATTCAAAGCACCTACCTCAGAAGTGGGTTCGAGTCCCGGGACATACTTGACCACAGCAAGAGTATTATTTTGACCTAACAGAGACCCCAATCTAACTCTATCATTCAAAGTACCTGCCTTGGTGCTAGGTTCGAGTCCCTGCACATACTTGGCCGCAGCTAGAGTATTATTTTGACCTAATAGAGGTCCCAATCTATCTCTAACACTCATCATAAACCCATCCCAGAGCTGATTTCGAGTCCCAGGATATACTTGACGGCAGCCAGGATATTATATAGACCTGAGAGACTTTCTAACCTAGCTCTATCACTCACTAAGTACCTACAATAGAGCTGGGCTCGAGTTCAGGGGCATACTTGACCGTAACCAGAGTGTATTGACCTAACATAGACCCCAATCCAGCTCTGTTGCTCCAAATCACCTATCCTAAAGATGGGTTTGAGACTCGAGACATACCTAACTATAGCTAGTGTGTTCTTTTGACCTAACAGAGACCCCAATCCAGTTGTATTACATTAGAAACCCACTACAGAGATGGGTTCAAGTCTCGGGACATACTTGAATATGAACAAGACCGGACCAGAGTTTTATATTGACCTGACAGATACTCGAACCTAGCTCTATCATTCAAAAAGCACCTACCTTAAAGCTGGGTTCGAGTCCAGGGATATACTTGACCGCAGCCAGATTGTATTGACCTAACACTCCAAAGCACTATCCTAAAGATGGGTTCGAGTCCCGTGACAATTTGACAGTAACAAGGCCGTACTACAGCCAAAGTGATATATTGACCTGACAGATGCTCGAACCAAGCTCTATCACTTACTAAATACTTAAAATCAAGTTGGGTTCGAGTCCAGGGACATACCTGAGCATAGCCAGAATGTATTGACTTGTCCAGCTCTATCATTCAAAGCACCTCCCTCAGAGCTGAGTTCGCGTCCCGGGACATACTTGACCGCAGTTACAGTATTATTTTGACCTAACAGATCAGCTCTATCACTCAGCATAAACTCATTCCAGAGCTGGTTTCGTGTCCCTTGACATACTTGACCGCAGCCAGGATATTATATTGACCTGAGAGATGCTCTAATCTAGCTCTATCACTCACTAAATACCTAAACTAGAGCTGGGTTCGAGTCCAGGGAAGCACCTGAGCGCAACCAGCGTGTATTGACCTAACATAGACCCCTATCCAGCTCTATTATTCCAAATCACCTATCCTAAAGATGGGTTTGAGTCTCAAGACATACTTAACTGCAGTTAGAGTCCTCTTCTGACCTAATAGAGACCCCACTCTATCACTCATTAGAAACTCACTCCAGAGATGAGATCAAGTCCCGGGATATACGTGACCAGTAACAAGGCCGGTGTAGAGTGTTTATTGACCTGAAAGATGCTCGAGCCTAGATCCAGCATTCAATAAACTCCTACTTTAGAGCTGGGTTCGAGTCCAGGAACATACTTGACTAGCAACAAGGCCGGACTGCAGCCGGAGTGTTATATTGGCCTGAAAGATGCTCGAGCCTGGCTCCAGCATTCAATAAACTCCTACTTTAGAGCTGGGTTCGAGTCCAGGAACATACTTGACTAGCAACAAGGCCGGACTGCAGCCGGAGTGTTATATTGACCTGACAGATACTCGAACTTATCTCTATAACTCACTAAACACCTATAATAGAGCTGGGTTCGAGTCCCGGGACATACTTGACTAGGAACAAGGCCGGACTGCAGCCGGAGTGTTATATTGACCTGACAGATACTCGAACTTACCTCTATAACTCACTAAACACCTACCTTAGAGCTGGGTTCGAGTCCCGGGACATACTTGACTAGCAATAAGGCCGGACTGCAGCCGGAGTGTTATATTGACCTGACAGATACTCGAATTTACCTCTATAACTCACTAAACACCTATAATAGAGCTGGGTTCGAGTCCCGGGACATACTTGACTAGGAACAAGACCGGACTGCAGCCGGAGTGTTATATTGACCTGACAGATACTCGAATTTACCTCTATAACTCACTAAACACCTATAATAGAGCTGGGTTCGAGTCCCGGGACATACTTGACTAGCAACAAGGCCGGACTGCAGCCGGAGTGTTATATTGACCTGACAGATACTCGAACTTACCTCTATAACTCACTAAACACCTAGAATAGAGCTGGGTTCGAGTCCCGGGACATGCTTGATTAGCAACAAGGCCGGACCGCAGCCGGAGTGTTATATTCACCTGACAGATACTCGAACTTACCTCTATAACTCACTAAACACCTAGAATAGAGCTGGGTTCGAGTCCCGGGACATGCTTGATTAGCAACAAGGCCGGACTGCAGCCGGAGTGCTATATTGACTTGACAGATGCTCTCGAACTTAGTTCTATAACTCACTAAGCACCTACCCCAGAGCTGGGTTCGAGTCCCGGGATATACTGGACTAGTAACAAGACCAGACTGTAGCCGGAGTGTTATACTGACCTGACAGATGCTCGAACTTATCTCTATTACTCACTAAGCACCTAGAATAGAGCTGGGTTTGAGTCCCGGGACATACTTGACTAGGAAGAAAGTGCTATATTGACTTGACAGATGCCCGAATTTAGCTCTATAACTCACTAAGCACCTACCCCAGAGCTGGGTTCGAGTCCCGGGAGATACTGGACTAGTAACAAGACCAGACTGTAGCCGGAGTGTTATACTGACCTGACAGATGTTCGAACTTATCTCTATTACTCACTAAACATCTAGAATAGAGCTGGGTTCGAGTCCCGGGACATACTTGACTAGGAACAAAGTCGTAATGCAGCCAGAGTGTTATATTGGCTTGACAAATGCTCGAACTTAGCTCTATAACTCACTAAACACCTACCCCAGAGCTGGGTTCGAGTCCCGGGAGATACTTGACTAGTAACAAGGCCGGACCGCAGCCGGAGTGTTATATTGATCTGCCCAGACACGAGACCCACCCCAATACGCCAAGCGGGCTGCTAGCATCACACTGCCGCAAAATCATCACCTCAACACGACTACTCTGTTAGTTACTCTTTTGTTTGGCCACTGCCTTCATAGAACCGTGCCGTTTCACGTTTGGCATTTTGAAAAAAGGAGCAAAAACTCTTTCTACTCGAGATACAAATTAAAACTTGTTTATTTTAGCAGTTTTTTTGTGCTCAAGAACACGAAAATCTTCAGCGTTGTTATTCCTATTTTTAATGTGTTTTTTTTATCGTTTGAAAAGCCTTCTTAGCTCCCGTTACCTAGCAACAACAGCGCTTGTCTTCTTTTTTTCCTCCTACTTCTATTATACGAAGATGGATGTTTGTCCAACGTGTTTTTATATCAAGTTTAATTAATATTTCCCTAGAGCGTAAAGCATCCTGAGATAAGTTTAGAATCCATTTAACTCGTTCCAGTGAGAGCAGGTGTTTTCAAGCCACAAATGCCAGCAAAATCTAATGTATTACATTTCTGTTGAGGTGCCCATTTGCATTTCAAAATCATGGTCTCAAGAACCTACGGCTTTATTGAGAATATTTACAAATGTTATCTGACCTCATTAAAGAGAAATGTCAATTAAAATATTACAAAAAATATGTTATATTCTCAACACCTTCTCCAAAAGAGTATTCTTCTAACAACTTCATGATAATCAAGATAAATATTAGTAAAATGGTCATATTACTTACTTCCTTATAATTAAGGGGAAAAAGGTAATATACCACACTAAAGCTAACTTTCGCTATTTGGTTCGCTTCCCAAGGCCAGGAGTAAAACAAGAGTGAACTGAAAAGATGGATAACCACCCGTTTGAAAAAATGTTTACTAGCTTACAACTGAAACAAAAAAAAATCTGATGTGTTACATTCACATGACTTTCTCTATATCTCTGCAACAATTTTTTTTTTCTCGAAATTTTTATTTTCTCAGAAATCGCTCTAACGATTTTGATTAAAATATCGTATATTAAAGATATTTACCTGACAAATATAATGTATATATTGAATTTTCTGGGAATAGCCTCTGAAGACTACTTTATTCTGAATGAATTTTACGGAATTTTGCATAACTGCTAAACCTAAGACATGGACAAAAACTTACCATACAAAAAATGTAGAAACCGTTAAAACACACAACTTATGTAATATATAGGTTTTCGTGGACTTGATCGTTTTTTAGATGTTCTTTGTTTTTGGCTTCAGCTTTAAACAAACATACTTTTCTCATACAGAAATTTGTCAACTCCTGTCCATACACACAAAGGAGCTTCAGTCACATAGCAACCAGCTTTTGACTATCACATTAACCTATGGTATTTTATTTCGCTTCTACTTACAAGGAAGCAATTACTAAAGACTATTTCTGATATTTTTTCCTCGATTAATATGAAGTAAATATAAGGATAAGTTTTTAACAATAATTTGTTGCAAAGATGTAGAGATAACCATGTGAATGGAACACATCAGATTTTTATTTATCCTGGCCTTAGACATGGACACAAGTCCTTTTTTGATAAACTGTTTTTATGGATTTAGGGACCCTCCAAACACATAGTATCGTTTTATGGTGAAATACAATTCATTTATTGTTTACCATACACAGTAAATATTTATACCTTCCTTATTTTTGTGATAGTTCTATGAATTTTGGAAAGTGTTTTGCAGTCTAAAGACGATATTTGTGTGTACCAATTTCCTTAAAATTGAGAGTTATTTTTTTAAAAATTAGACAAATACTTTCAAAAATATAAATTGCCTATTTGCACCTTCTTAAAAATAACCTTCAAAGAATGTAGCGCTTTTTCACACCGGTTATTTCGTTGCTATAGGTTCATTCATTTTTCTGTGAATTGTGGTTTAATGTAAATCCTATTATTATCTCTACACGTTCTAAGAATCCAAAAAAGCAGTTTTAGAAAAATGGCATCAGTCACTGTGTGTGAGTGTGATGGGGGGTGTGGGCAGCATAGCTCAAAAAAGTTTGGTATTTTAAATTCAATATCTTTCAAGCATGAGACACAAAGATGTTCAAGAAAATACCCCCATGCCCAACTATGCTTTACATGGAAAAATGTAAACGGCTATAAATGTGTATTGACTATAACGATTTTGATTAAAGTACCATATAATAAAGATATTTACATGACAAATAAAGTATATATCTTGAATTTTCTCGGAATAACCTCTGAAAAACCTTGTTCTGGATGAATTTTGCGGAATTCTGCACATCTGGTAAACCGTAAAAGATTGACAAAAACTACCTAACAAAAATTCAGAGCTTGTTAACACAGAAAATTTATGTTATATGCATTTTTTCGTAAAGTTGATCTTCTTCTTTTTTTTTTTTTAGATATTCTTTGATATTGGTTTCAGCTGCGAAATACTCACACTGTTCTCATTCAGGAAAATGTCAACCCCTGATCATACAACAAAGGAACTTCAGTTACATAGCAACCAGCTTTTAAAACATTTGACTATAGCTTTAGCCAATGGTACTCCCTTATTTCCTTTCCCCTTACAAGGAAGCATGTAAATAAAACGATTTGTGCTAATTTTTTCTCGAATAGTATGAATTAAATAGAAGAATAAGCTTTTTAACACTTTATTACAGAGCTATAGAGAAAATAATGTGTATGGAACACATCAGATATTTTTAAAAGTAATGTTACAAATCACCTAGTTTTCCAACTGTGTACATTGTTAATAGTTATTAAATGCAACACACATAAAGGCTTATGCATTGGTATTCAAAGTTAAGTCAAATTAATTATATAGGTAATAAAAATAGAGGTGCAAACGTTAGAACCATTCACATGACTCTCTCTACCTATTCTCCAACAAACTATTCATCTTATTCTCCTATCTGATTCATGCTAATCGAGATAAACAGTAACAAAATGGTCTTATTATTTATCTCCTTGTAGGTATAACTTAATGATGGAAAATAACATTCAAAAGCGATAATCAAATTTTTTAAAACTGGCTCTATGTTATAACTCAATTATATTTACCTGGCCGGAAGTAAAACTAAACAAAAGAACAAAAGTCTTCAAATTTGAGAAAGGTAAAAGTGTTGCAAAATGTAAACCAATAACAAGAACAACTCAACAACATTTAATTTCACAAAAAAGTAGCTGCCAAATTACAAAGAGCTTCCGAAGGTAAGTACTGTTTGAAAAATCTGATGTGTTTCATTCACATGACATTCTCCACATCTGTGCAAGCTTATGCTTCTATTTACTTCATACTAATCCAAAAAAAATTAGCAGAAATAGTCTTATTACTTGCTCCCTTGTAAGTAGAAGCGAAATAAAGGAGTACCACAGGTTAAAGTGATAGTCAAAAGCTGGTTGCTATGTGACTGAAGTTCCTTTGTTTGTCTGGACATAAGTTGATAAATTCCTGTATGAGAAAAGCATGTTTCTAAAAGCTGAAACTAAAAACAAGGAATATCTCAAAAATGAACAACTCCACAATATATATAATTGAGTGCTTTAATGTGTTCTACATTTTTTGTGTGGTAAGGGTTTGTCTTTCTCTTAACGGTTTAGCAGTATGCAAAATTCCGTAAAATTGACCCAGAATAAAGTAGTCTTCAGAGGCTATTCTCAGAAAATTCAAAATATACCTTTTATTTAATGAAAATCCTTAGAGCCATTTCTGAGAAAATCAAAATTTTCGAAAAAAGTTCCATGTAAAGGGTAGTAAGAGGCGGGGGGATTTCTTGAAAATATCAAGTTTGGTATATAACGGTTCTTTCCGTTTTTGAGCTATGCTGTCCATAGGCACACAGGCACACACAGAGAGACACACGGACTTTTTCCGGAAATGTTCTTTTTTTTTATTCAGGGGGAACCAAACATATATTTCCGGTGAAATCTCGTATCAAATTTTTGGATGCATTACAATACCTTCTCTACACACAATGTACATAGTACGTGTAGAGAATGTAAAAATATTAAAAAAGCTTAAAATATTTGTTTTGACAACAAAATTTATCTGTACTCGACACGGCATTCCTTAACCCACTTTTCGCCATAGTTGTTCAGGCATTTCTCCCAGCATGGAATGCTTTTTGTTTATCCTCGTCAAAGAAATCTGCCGCCAGCGAAGACAGCCAGTGCTGAAACACATCACAAAGTATTGTTATTGGGATCGTGTATTTTCACGAATTGCCTCATTCATTTTTCAACTAAATCATCACTAACAACAGAAGGCCGCCCACTCCGTGCTTCTTAAACATTGGATCATCCATCACTGAATCGGCTAAGCCAATTTTTCACATTCCATCTGGCATTACATTTTCTCCGAAAATCTCTACAAATTGACGTTCAATTTCAGCTGGTTTAATATCGCTTGCGTTAAAAACCGTATTACGGTTTTTTGCTAATTTTTTCTCGATTAGTATCTATTAAGTAAATAGAAGCATGAGCTTTTTAACAATAATTTTTGAGGAGATGTAGAGAAAGTAATGTGAATTGAACACATCAGATTTTTAATATATGGTAGTTTTATTAAAATTGTCAGAATGATTTTTGAGAAAAACAAAAATTGATAAACATTTTTTATGTAAAGGGTAACTTGTGGAGGTTTAATTTTCTTGAAAAATATTCGTGTTGCTTCCTTGGAAGATACTAAACATATGTACCAAGATTTGGTATTTAACGGTCTTTTTGTTTTTTAGCTATGCTGTCCACCGACACACACATATACACATACACAGTCACACACACAAACAGACACACATAAAAAATGAAATGGCGTTTTATTTATGGAAGCTCTTTAAATGCTGTAGTTCTCAACGTCCCATTCCATACTGACTGGGCTTGAAATACCGCTTAATTTTGCTCAGAGGCCTCTCTATCAGGCTTGAGATTCTTTTACGTGCCGTAAATTTATTACACGGGACCCACGGCTTTACTTCCCTTCCGAAGGGAGTCACGCTAAGGATATTTACGCCGGAAAAAATCTATCGTCCTCCGCCGGGTTTGAACCCGCGACCTTGGGTATATGAAGTTAGCATGGTAACCATTACACCACGGAGGGCGACAGTCACACACAGTCATACACACACGGACACACACACACACATGAACACACACAGTCTCACACACACACATGGACACACACACTTGCGCACACACATGGAGACACACAGACACACACACCACACACAGATGAACGCACACAGTCACACACACACACGGACACACACATGAACACACACATACAATGACACACGCACACATGGACACACACACACACTTGCGCACACACACTCGAACACACACAGATAAACACACACAAACACACACACACGGACACACACACATGAACCACAGACACACATGGACATACATACGGACACACACACACTCATGGACATACACACGGACACACACACACATGAACACACAGACACACATGGACATACACACGGACACACACACTCATGGACACACACACTCATGGACATACACACACACACTCATGAAACACAGACACACATGGACATACACAAGGACACACACACATTCATGGACACACAGACACACACGGACACACACACATGAACCACAGACACACATGGACATACATACGGACACACACACACTCATGGACATACACACGGACACACACACATGAACACACAGACACACATGGACATACACACGGACACACACACTCATGGACACACACACTCATGGACATACACACACACACTCATGAAACACAGACACACATGGACATACACAAGGACACACACACATTCATGGACACACAGACACACACGGACACACACGCGGACACACACATGAACACACACACACACACACACACACAATGACACATACACATGGACACACAGACACACATGGACACACACACATGAACACACATAATGAACAAACAGACACACATGAACACACACACACAATGACACACGCACACATGGACACACACAATGACACACGCACACATGGACACACACACATGAACACACAGACACACATGGACATACACACGTACACACACATGAACACACACACACAATGGCACACAAACATGGACACACACATGAACACACAGACAATGACACACACATGAACACACACACATGAACACACACACATGGACAAACACACATGAACACACAGACACACATAGACATGCACACGGACACACACACTCATGGACACAGACCCACACGGACACACACATGAACACACACACGCAATGACACACACATGGACACGCACACTTGCGCACACACACACTCGGACACACACAGATGAGCACACACAAACACACACACATGAACACACAGACACACATGGACATGCACACGGACACATACACACTCATGGTCACACAGACACACATGGACATACACACGGACACACACACACACATGAACACAGACACACACGGACATACACACATGGACACACACAGATGAGCACACACAAACACACACACATGAACACACAGACACACATGGACATGCACACGGACACACACACACTCATGGTCACACAGACACACATGGACATACACACGGACACACACACACACACATGAACACACAGACACACACGGACATACACACATGGACACACACAGACACACACATTTATGCTTCCAGACTCTGATGTGTGGAGAGATAGTAAATAATGTTGGCTAGTGAAACAGTCCTCATTAATTTAAGACGCGTCTCTTACGTTAGGCCTTTCTAGCTGCCGAACATAGATAATCCAGTTTCAGTTTGAGAAGTCTTGAAAGCTGAATAATAAAAGAGCGTCATGCTTGCTAAGATGGCATTCTGTCTCAGGTCCTAAAACATCACGATTTCTGCAAGATGATAAGTTATAAGGGGAGGGGGTAATTTTCCTTAATGCCGCCTCACAGAAACGCCTAGCATGCATAATTTATGAAAAATCCCGAATACACTGGTTGCGACACATGTAAGAGTCAAGGCCTTCTGAATATGGATTTCTGTGTGCGTGCTACCAACATTACAACGTGACCTGGCAAGCGGGACCAAAGCATACGGTGTCTGCAACAGTAAAAAGTGCCGTTTAAGGAGAAAACAAATGACTAGAATTGCCAAAAAAATTTACAGTTTTACTTTTCTGTGCAGTCTTACCTGGGCAATTTTTACTTTCTCTAGCATGCATGTACAATGTACATAGTTGAAAGAGAAGGTATTGTATTAAACCTAAAAATTAGATGTCGAGATTTCACTGGAAATATATGTTTCGGGGTCCCCTGAGTCTGAAAAAAACATTTTTAGAGAAAGGGCATGTCTGTGTGTGTATGTTTGTGTGTGTGTGTGTGTGTGTCTGTGGACGAAAGAACTCAACGGCCGCGCCGTGGCCGAGTGGTTAGACCATTTGACTCTCACCTAGACGGCCGAGGTTCAATCCCAAGCGACCGCATGTGAGATTTGTGGTGGACAACGCGGCGCTGGGGCGGGTTTTCTCCGGGTACTCCGGTTTCCCCTGCCATCGCATTCCACCGGTGATCCATCATCATTCGTGTATCACCAGTGTCACCGCCTGCGGTGCCATAAGTAATTAAAGCGGGCGTTAAACACTACCAAGAAAATAAGAAAACTCAAAAACGAAAATACCATTAAATACCACACTAGGTATTTACGTTTGTAATTTTACAAGGATGAGACACGAAGATTTTCAAGAAAATTCCCTCACCACAAAATACCTTTACATAACAATTTTTTCGAAAATTTTCATTTTCTCAAAAATGGCTCTCACGGCTTGAATTACATTCCCGTATATTAAAGACATTTACACCCCAAATAAAGTGTAGATATGGAATTTTCTGGGAATAGCCTCTAAAGACCTCTTTATTCAGGATGAATTTTGCAGAATTTTGAATAGCTAGTAAACCATATGAGATAGACAAAAACGTAATGCACAAAAAATGTAGATCTCGCCAAAACACACAATTTATGTCCTTTAGTTTTTGTTGTGGAGGTAACCGTTTCCGAGATATCTCTTGTTATTAGTTTTAATTGAAATTTACCTCTCCTTATCTCTTCTACTCCTGGCCTAGCAAAGAAGCGATTTGCAATCACAATCGCATAACGACAGCGTTTAAAACATTTGACTATCACTTTAGCATAGCGTATTCCTTTAGTTTCTCTCTACTTAAAAGGAACAAAATAATAAGAATATTCTGCCAATTTTTATCTCGATTAGCATTGTTGCGAAAGACGAATAATCTTTATGTGAGTGTAACACATCAGATTTTTATAACATTTGTAAAATCCTCAGTATGATATTTACTGACATTTATACCAGTTAATAATAATGATAACAATAATTATAATAGCAATAATAATAAGAAAAAAAATTAAAATAATAATTATAAAAACAATAACAATAATTATTATTGTTTTATAATAATTATTATTATTATCTCTTTTATCAGTGCCATTTAGCTTTCATGTTATTTAAATAATACCTTTTACTTTCTCTATACTCATTATGTACATAAGTGTATAGACGCAACGGTTCCCAACCGGTGTGCCCCGGCACCCTAGGGTGCCGCGTGATTGGCTAAGGGGTGCCGCGAGATATTGAGATAAACAAAAAAAAATACCTTATACTGATGCCTTAAGTCTTGTAAGGTCTTGAAATAAAATAAGTCAAATCAATTACTCTCATGCACGGCAGATGGTGATAGTGGTCGATTCATTTCAATAATTCAGTTATACTAGTATCCCACAGATAGCATTACAGCTATACCCTGCCGAACATTCCCGAGACTACTCGCTTCCTCACGAACATTCCCGAGACTTCGACAGATGAATATATAAAAGTGTACGCCGCTTGGCGCTTTCAGTTGTCTTCCTCGCGTTGATTCACAGTGTTTAGCTATGGATAAGCTCATTGTTAAACGTAAACGCCAGGACAGTGAAAGTGAACAGTCGGCTCCTACTGCTTGCTTTAAGAAGCCAAATCTTACAGTTTCTCCCGGACCGTCGAATTCACCACATAAAGAAGACAAACGAAAGAAAAGAACATACCAGGACAGTTACTTAGCGTATGGATTTAAGTGGAATAACAACGACGAAAACCCTATCGCTGTGTGTTTAGTTTGTGGCGAAACACTTAGCAACGAGGCCATGGTACCTAGCAAACTAAGCGGCATCTTACAACAAAGCATCCTAGTGTGTCACAGAAAAGTGTAATGTATTTTTCACATATATTAGAAGGGGAGAAGAAAACAGATGTGCGATTGGTAAGGAGAATGACCACAGGTGATACTGCTCTTGAAGCCTCATTTAAAGTAGCAGAACTGATAGCTAAAAAAAAAGAAACCTCATACTCTTGGAGAGGAAATCATTGGCCTTGCATGTCAAGTTATAGTTTCAACAATACTTGGCGAAGGAGCAGCTAATCAAATTTCGAAAGTTCCTCTGTCCAACAACAATCAGCCGCAGGATATCTGAAATGTCATGCAATATCAACGAACAAGTCACGGAGAAAATAAAAACTTATAGAACATTTGCTTTGCAAGTAGATGAGAGTCTCGATATTGGTGACAAACCGCAACTCCTTGGTTTTATCAGATATATTGATGAAAAAGATATTAGTGAACAGTATCTGTTCTGTAGACCGCTGGAGACTACAACCACAGGCCATGATATTTTCGTTTCTATTAATTCCTATCTCAATGACCATGATCTTTCATGGAAAGACTGTTGTGGTATATGTACAGATGGTGCACCATCTATGTCTGGGAAAATTAAAGGTTTTACTGCCAGAGCTCTCAATGAAAATCCATCCATTATTATAACTCACTGTTTTCTGCATAGAGAGGCATTAGTCGTGAAAGCGTGTAATGAAGATTTTGCTGAAGTGTTTAACCAAGTTGTGAAAATGGTGAACTATATGTAGTGTCGACCTTTAAAGTGCAGAATTTTTGAACAGTTATGTCGCGCAACGGATGCAGCTCATACCTCTTTGTTACTTCACACAGCAGTAACGAGGTTGTTGCGGGGTCGTGTATTGAACCGGTTTCTCGAACTTAAAGAATCTAAAAACTTTTTTTAAGGATGAAAATCAAGACACATTTCATGAGCTCTTACTAAGTGATTCTTGGTGTTTTGAACTGTCGTATCTGGCAGATATTTTTCATAAGCTGAATGAACTGAATGTTTCGATGCAGGCTCGACATGAAACAATAATCTCCTCAACCAATAAAATGAAAAGTTTTAAAAGAAAACTTAGTTCTTGGAAGTCTGCAGTTCAAAAAGGAGATTTGTCGAACTTTCCATCTCTTCTTAATGTGGCAGGAGATAAAGATCTGGGTAAACTGAAAGACCGCATTTGTGATCACTTATCAAGATTGCAAGATGCAATAGATGCGTACTTTCCAAATATTTCCACTACGAATCTCGACTGGGTTGTCTCACCATTTGATTTCGTAGATAGTGCAGAGGAAATAGATTTCACTACTTGCGAACGAGATGAATTTATTGATCTTTGCGCTGATTCCACACTCAAAGGTAAGTTCACCAAGAGTGAGGCGTCGGTGGCTAGTTTTTGGCTTCAACGGAGAGAGGATTTCCCTAACCTAATGAAGAAAGCAATTAACGCACTTTTGCCCTTTTCAACATCCTATCTATGCGAGCAAGCCTTCTCTGCTATGGTGACAATAAAATACAAAGCAAGAAATAGACTGAATAACCTTGAGGATGATTTGCGTGTTTCACTGTCAACTGTAAGACCCGACATCACATATCTGTGCTCTAAGCATCAATCACAAGTTTCACGTTAATCATTAATCGAACAAAATTTATTGATGTATTTTTACTCAGTGATTGTAGTAAAGTTTACTGTATTATCTTATGGTGACGTTATTATTATATAATATTTCAATAAATTAACATATTAAGCTTAATTTTCTTTTAATTCAAGGAAGGGTGCCCCTGGTGTTTCATGTTATTCCCAAGGGTGCCGTGAACTTCAAAAGGTTGGGAAACACTGGTATAGGGAATGTATTGCACTCCACCAAAAAATTCGATACCGAGATTTCACCGGAAATATATGTTTTAGGGTCCCCTGTATCCAAAAAAATGTATTTTCAGAAAAAGGTCCGTGTGTGTGTGTGTCCCTGTGTCTCTGAACACGATAACTCAAAAACGAAAAGTTGGTAAAATACCAAACTTGGTATTTGAGTTTAGATCTTCCAGGGATGGGACACGAAGATTTTGAGAAAAATCCCCCCACCCCAAACTACCCTTTACATGGAACTTTTTTCGAAAATTTTGATTTTCCAAAAAATGGCTCTAACGATTTTGATTAAAATATCGTATATTAAAGTTATTTACCTGACAAATAAAATGTATATTCTGAATGTTCTGGGAATAGCCTCTGAAGACTACTTTATTCTGGATGAATATTTCATAACTAGTAAACCGTAAGAGATGGACAAAAACTTAACCCACAAAAAATGTAGAGCACACAATTTATGTTTTATACATTTTTTTCGTGGAGTTGATCGTTTTTGAGATATTCCTTTTTCTAGGTTACAGCTTTGAAAAACTTATGCTTTTCTCATACAGGAATTTGTCAACTCCTGTTGCTTATTAACAATAATAATTTTTACAGAGATATAGAGAAAGGCATGTGAATGGAACACATCAGATTTTTTCTTTTATATATTCAATGAAAATGTGCATTGTGATGCATTGTTAAAGCTTTTTACATAAATATCCAGTTTTACAGCAAATGAATTTTAAATACACCTGTCATATACATTTTTATTTTCTCTATACGCACTATGTACATGGTGTATAGAGAAGGTATTGCACTCCACCCAAAAATTCGATACCAAGATTTCACCGGAAATATATGTTTTAGGGTCCTCTTTATCTAAATAAAGCATTTTCACAAAAAGATCCGTGTGTGTGTGTGTGTGTGTGTGTGTGTGTGTGTGTGTCCGTGTGTCTTTGAACACGATAACTCAAAAACAAAAAGTCAGTAAAATATCAAACTTGGTATTTAAGTTTAGTATTTTCCAGGGATGCGACACGAAGATTTTCAAAAAAATCCCCCCACCCCAAACTACCCTTCACATGAAACTTTTTTCAAAAATTTCAATTTTCTTAAAAATGGCACTAATGATTTTGATTAAAATATCATATATTAAAGACATTTACCTGACAAATAAAATGTATATCTTAAATCTTATGGGAATAGCTTCTGATGACTACTTTATTCTGAATGAATTTTACGGACTTTTAAATAACTGCTAAACCGTAAGAGATGGACAAAAACTTACTACACAAAAAATGTAGAGCACGTTATAACACACAATTTATGTCATATACATTTTTTTCGTGGAGTTCATCGTTTTTGAAACATTCCTTGTTTTTGGTTTCTGCTATGAAAAACTCTTACTTTTCTCAAACTGGAATTTGCCAACTGCTGTCCATACAAACAAAGGAACTTCAGTGACTATTACTTTAGCCGTAACTATTACTTTTTTGTCGATTATCATAAAATAAATAGAAACATGAGCTTTTTAACAACAATTTGTTGTAGAGATGTAGAGAAAGTCATGTGAATGAAACGCATCAGATTTTTAGTAATGTTTATCTCGATTTTCATGAAGTAGAGAGAAGAATAATAACAATAATTTGTTACAGATTTAGAGAAAGTCATATGAATTGAACAACACATCAGAATTTTAGAGAAAGGAGTATGAAATCAAGAAAGTTAACATTAGTAAGAAGGGCCTTTATATTCCCGCTTGGTATTTATTGTTCTTTTGTGAGAGTAACGAACTTTGTTAGGGTTCGTCAATTGCTCGACTGGATTAAAGTTCGCTGGACCTGTCTATAGAGTGGTACAAAGGAGAACAAGAAGAGGATAATATTCAATAAATCTGTGAAAGTTGCCAGCTATGGCCTGTAATCCGCTTCCAGTTGGCGAACTTCCTGTGTTTTGGCGCCCAATTATTCTTTCCCTTATTTACCGCATCCCCTTCTTGCTCCTCTCTCATTTCTTCATTATCAGCTTTAATTGTTTTCGGCATCAGCGCTAATTGGTCGGCAACAAGCAGCTCCAAATACAGAGGCTACGGTTCGATGTTATCTGGTAAGCGCTTTTCTTCGGACAATACCGCATTAAACAAACACCATTATTTTCATACCAAAGTTACATTTATCAAACAAAAAGAGTTTATTTTCTCATACTTGCATTCAACTATCTGATATTTACAAGGTGGAAGTGAACTAATTCCATTGCTTCTAATATCTACTTCATAGAAGAAAAATCTGATGTGTTCCATTCACATGACTTTCTCTACATCTCTGTAACAAATTATTGTTAAAAAGCATATGCTTCTATTTACTTCATGCTAATCGAGAAAAAATTAGCAGAAATAGTCTTATTACTTGCTTCCTTTTAAGTAGAAGGGAAATAAGGGAGTACCATAGGTTAAAGTGATGGTTGCTATGTGACTGATGTTCCTTTGTTTATATGGACATGAGTTGACAAATTCCTGTATGAGAAAAGTATAAGTTTTTCAAAGCGGAAACGATCAACTCCACGAAAACATTTATATAACATAAATTGTGTGTTTTAATGTGCTCTACATTTTCTGTGTGGTAAGTTTTTGTCCATCTCTTGCGGTTTGGCAGTTATGCAAAATTCCGTAAAATTCATCCAGAATAAAGAGGTCTTCAGAAGCTATTCCCAGAAATTTTAAGATATAAATTTTATTTGTGGTGCAAATAGCTGTAATATACGTGATTTTAATCAAACATTTTAAACCCATTTTTAAGAAAATCAAAATTTTCGAAAATATTTCCATGTAAAGGGTAGTTTGTGGTGGGTGGATTTTCTTGAAACTCTTCGTGTCGTATCCTTGGATGATACTATACCTAAATACCAAATTTGGCTTTTTTTCGTTTTTGAGCTATGTTGTCCAAAGAGACAGATAGGCAGACAGACACACACACGGACCTTTCTCTAAAAATGCTTTTTTCGGATTCAGAGGTCTCAAAACATGTATTTACAGTGAAATCTTGGTATCGAATTTTGATTGCATTACAATATCTTCTCTATACACTATGTGCATATATAGTACGTGTAGAGAAAGTAAAAATGGCGTGTTATTTATGGTCGCTCTTTAACTACCGTCGTTCTCAGCGTCCCATTCTAAATTGGGCGTGAAAGACCGCTTAATTTTGCTCAGAGACGTCTCTATCAGCTTGAGGTTCTTTTACGTAATGTAAACCTACGACACGGGACCAACGGCTTTACTTCCCTTCCGAAGGAAACCATGCTAAGGATTTTTACACTCGAAAAAGTATATTGTCCTCCGGGTTTGAACCCGCGACCTTGGGTATATGAAGTTAGCATGGTAACCATTACACCACGGAGGGCGACTACTTTATAGAGATATTTTGTTCAGTGATAAGTCGATTTTGGAAAATAAAATTATAGGTCTGTAACACTGTCGTCTTCCGTGGTGTACTAGTTACCATGCTAACCACATATACCGGCGGAGGACGATGGATTTTTTCGGGCTTCCTTTGGAAGGTAATTTGTATGTTTAACGCCCGCTTTTACTGCAATGGCACCGCAGGATATGACACTGATGATACATGAAGATGGTGGGCTACCGTGATGGCGGGGGAAACCGGAGAACTCGGAGAAAACCCGCCCCTGCGCCGCGGTTGTTTGGGATCGAACCCGGGCCGTCTAGGTGAGAGGCGAATGGTCTGACCAGTCGGCCACGGCGCGGCCTTGGAAGGTGAGTAAAGCCGTTAGTACGATATATACGGCACGTAAAAGAACCTCAAGCCTGATGAAAGAGGCCTCTGAGCAAAATTAAGCGGTCTTTTACGCCCAATTTAGAATGGGACGCTGAGAACCACAGCAGTTAAAGAGCGTCCATAAATAACATTGCATTTTTGTTTGTAACACACTATTTTTACAAACGCCTATTACCTTCTCTAGTACATGTGTACAATGTATATAGTGTATAGAGAAGGCACTGTATTCCACCTAAAAGTTCTATTTCAGTTTTAAGGCTTCTTGAATAAATTAAAAAGCATATTTTATAAAAATGGCTGTGTGTGATGAGTGGGCAACATAGCTCAGTTAAATAACAAACTCCCTCACTCTCTCTCTCTCTCCCTCTCTCTTTTGTGTTGCTCCTGTCCATGGAAAGACAAATGAATCTCAATGACAATCGAATCACCCCAGCTTTTCAAATATTTGCCTATCGCTTAGCCTAGTATATTCTCTTACTTCATTTCTATTTATGAGCTATTAAGTTATAAGACCATTTCTAGTAATGTTTCTCTCGATAAGTAAGATATTGGTATAGTAATCATTTTCGCAGGTATTGTTTGTAGAAAAGAAAGAGAAAATCATGTGAATGGAACCATCAGACTTTATTTTTCATAATATACGGGACGTATAGTAATAAAAAAGCATCTACTTTATTATCTGCAAGAAACCACACAAAGTAAAGGTTTTACCAGTACGCCACTGACTATTCATCGTTGCACTGTGACAGGATTTATAACTTATAGGTTTTGGAGATTGCATCTTGCATGCAAGTTGGAAACAGAGCGGCCTATGAATATGTAGTAGGCCATGATGTCTTCCCTTCGAACACAAATTAAGTTTTAAATCATAATTAGCAAATTAACTTGTGTTTTGCACGCAAAAAGATGAAATAATACTAAATAATACACCAGGGAATATTATGGACAACCTTATTTTGCACCGGAATGAAAAAGCAGTATATTACAACGTATAATTGTTACTTTCTCTACATAGAACATGGTACGTAAGTAGAGAAGGTATTGTACTCCAAATTTCGATAATGATATTTCACAGGAAATACACGTTTTAGGGTCCCATGTATCCAAAGCAAATTTTAGAAAAATGTTTATATATGTGTCCGTGTGTCTGTGAACACGATAACTCATAAACGAAAAGTCGGTAAAATATCGACATTGGTATTTAATATTAGTATCGTCCAAGGATGAGACACGGAGAGTTTGAGGAAAATCTCCCACACAGAACTAAACCTTTACATGAAGAAATTTTCGAAAATTTTGATTTTCTCAAAAATGGCTCTAACGATTTTGATTAAATACCTTATATTAAAGAATTAACACGAAAAATAAAATGTACATCTTTGAATTTTCTGTGAATAGCCTCTGAAGAACTCTTTATTCCGGATAATTTTTTCTGGATTTTGCATAACTAGTAAACTGTAAGGGATACACAAAATATGTAGATCTCGTTGAAATACTTAATTTAATCACATACACTTTTTTCGTGGAGATATTTTGAGATATTTTTTAGGTATTCTTTGTTATTTGTTTCAGCTTCAAAATCTTAAACGTTTCACATACGGGAATTTTTCCACTCCTGGCAATGCATAGAAATGGATTTTGACCATATGGCAACCAGCTTTTAAAAGATTTGACCATCGTTTTAGCCTAGTGTATTCCCTTAGTTTCCTCCTATTTACAAGAAAGCATTTTTGCTAACTTTTATCTCGATTAGCATAAAGTAGATAGAAGAATAAACTTATTAACAATAGTTTGTTTCAGAGATGAAGAGAAAGTCATGTGAATGAAACACATCAGATTTTTGTTATACTATATAGACACCACAGGCAATGATACTATTGATACGCGGGCTGAAGATGGAGCAAGGGTAGAATGCGATGGCGGAGAAAACACACCCTTGCGCCGCTTTGTCCACCAAAATCCTAAATACGATCACCCGGGATCGAAATGGTCCGTGAGAACGCGCATGAAAGTAGGAATAAAACTCCCTTAGAAATAAATAAAACGATATTATATTTCATGTACAAAAAGTAAAATATATAACACCATCAAAATTATCAATAAAATAACTTGTTATATATATGGTCGTGTGGTTGCTTGCCAACAGGGAGACCTGGGTTCGATTCCCCGTACCCCACTATGAGACCTGATGCGTGGTGCACTGGGAGGCCAATTGAGGAGCTACTTGATTGAGAAGAGCGGCTCCAAATCGAGAAGACCGCATCAACCAGTAGGGAGGGAGTTGAGGCGCTGATTACGTCTCACCCTCCAGCACTGCACCTCATTCATGATGCCCTCGGGCCGAGATGGGGAATGCAACGGCCGGGCGGTAGGCTTTACTCCCTTGCGGACTGTTCTGCCATGGAGTTTAACAGAATAAGTAGCCAAAACTATTAAAGCTCAAATTCGAAATCTTAATATTAAATGGTCGTCTTCCTAGCGCGATGGTAGCGTTGCTGTTTGCCAAGCGGGAGACCTGGGTTCGATTCCCAGTACCGGCGTGGGGATTTTTCCCCCGCTGGGAGACCTGGACTGGAGTGCACTCAGCCTCGTGAGGTCCCTGGGAGTCAATTGAGGAGAAGTAGAGGCTCCAGGTCGTGAAATCCGCATGATCGAAGCGCTGACCACGTCTCACCCCCAATACTGCACCCCATCCATGACATCTGTAATGGACCGAGATGGAGGACGCAGCGGCCGGGCGGTAGGCCAAGGCTCTTAGTGAGCTATGCCAAGGAGCCAGTCATACGATGAATAATCATTACCAGAGCTAGAAAGTTCGTACCGTTCGCCGTTCGGTATATAGGCTGCGACAGACCAACTCGCCGCATCAAAACAAGTCATTGATAAAAAACATGTTGTCAAATAAACAGTATTGTTTCCAGAGAACAAAAATGACTTAATGAGCATGTAAGAGCATACGCATTTAGAGCATTAACTATGTACAACATACAAATTGTTACATATATACAAGCTGACTCTGATTTCATTCTTTACTTATACATGTTATTAAAAACCTAAGCAAATATAACACGGATTGTAATATTTACTGATCGAATATAAAATAATAACCAAATAATAAAATGAATTTCTTAAACATCTTCAGACACTGACTAGGTAAAAACGAAAGCAGAAATTAAACTAAATATTTACTCATCTGTGACCGTATTACTGAAAACTATTTTTACTTTCTCTAGCCCCATATGTACAATGTACATAGGGTTAGAGAAGTATTGTTTTGCACCCAAAAAATCGATACCGAATTTTTACCGGAAATACATGTTTTAGGACCCCCTGTATCCAAAAAAGGTATTTTCAGAAAAAGGTCCGTGTGTGTGTCCGAGTGCCTGTGAACACGATAACTCAAAAACGAAAAGTAGTCAAAATACCAAACTTGGCATTTAAGTTTAGTGTCTTCCAGGGATGCGACACGAAGATTTTGAGAAAAATCTCCCCACCCCAAACTACCCTTTCCATGGAACTTTTTTCGAAAATTTTGATTTTCTTAAAAATGGCTCTAACCTTTTTGATAAAATATCATATATTAAAGATATTTACTTAACAAATAAAATGTATATCTTGAATTTTCTGGGAATAGCTTCTGAAGACCTGTTTATTCTGGATGAATTTTGCTTAATTTGGCATAACTAGTAAACCGTAAGAGATAGGCAAAAGCTTACAATACAAAAAATTTAGGTCTTGTTAAAATACACAAGTTATGTCATATACATTTTTCTCGTGAAGCTTATCGTTTTCGAGGTATTCATTGTTATTAGTTCCAGTGGTGAAGTACTTTTCTCAGATTGGCTTAGCCTAGTGTATTCCCGTATTTTCTTCCTACTTATACGGATCTAAATAATAAGAACATTGTGCTAATGAGTACCACAATTAGCAAGGTGCAGAAAGAAGAATAACCTTATGTATGAAGTTTGTAGAACAGTTAGAGAAAGTCATGTGAGTGTAACACATCAGATTTTTACTTCTGAAGCCTTTCAAATGAAAACATTCTACGTTCCGACAAACAAAATTTGTTTGATTCGCATAATGTGGTCGGGGCATATTTGAAATAGTTTATCAGTTGGTATCAATATCACCAAATAAATAGCATTTGTTGGGATCTAAAAGTGCAGTTTGTATGCAATACATCACACTGAACCTTGCATTCTTTTCAATTACACCTTTCAGTTCTTCTTTATACCGCACAGATTCAGTTCAGCTCCATACCTCTTGACTGTAACAGTGTGATAGTTGTGGGTAACCTTTTGAATTAATTTGCAATCAATAATGTTTCTGCGAAGCTGTTCTGTTACTAGACATTTGACAGTTTACATACTAGAACTGCCATCGATTTCTAAATAAATACACGAATAAGTGCCCAGGTTTTCTCACTATAGTTGTAAAACAAAATGATTGCTCACATTTAAACAGAAGAAAAATGTTATTCGAATGCCTTTCTTGCTACGCACGTGGTTCTATGTCATGCAGTGATACCTGTTTTACAGAAATGGGTTGCACTCTATGTTGACGTTTGCTCGTGCAAGTAGCGTCGCACGGTATTGTAAAACCTGGCCGCTCTTACTCTCCATAAGGAAATTGGTACAAACTTCCTAGCTCTGATCATAACCAAATACATATCTTAAACCCCATAAACAAAAATCTGATGTGTTCCATTCACATGACTTTCTCTACTTCTCTGCAACAAAGTATTGTTAAAAAGCTTGTGTGTCTATTTACTGCATGCTAATCGAGTAAAACTTAGCAGAAATAGTCTTCATACCTCTTCCTTGTCAGTAGAAGCAAAATAAGGGAGTAGCATAGGTTAAAGTGATAGTCAAAAGCTGGTTGCTATGTGACTGAAGTTCCTTTGTTTGTATGGACAGGAGTTGACAAATTCCGGTATGAGAAGTTTTTTAAAGGTGAAACCAAAAACAAGGAATATCTCAAAAACGAAAAAAAAATGTATATAACATAAATTGTGTGTTTTAACGTGTTTTACATTTTTTGTGTGGTAAATGTTTGTCCATCTCTTACGGTTTAGTAGTTATGCAAAATCCCGTACAACTCATCCAGAATAAAGTAGTCTTCAAAGGCTATTCCCACAAAATTCCAGATATACATTTTATTTGTCTTTAATATACTACTTTAATCAAAATCGTTAGAGCCATTATTAAGAGAATTAAAAATTAAGAAAAAAGTTCCATGTAAAGGGTAGTTTTGCGTGGGGGGGGGGATTTTTCTCAAAATCTTCGTGTCGCATTCCTGAAAGATACGAAATTTAAATACTAAGTTTGATATTTTACCGACTTTTAGTTTTTGAGTTATGTTCACATACACACGGACCTTTTTCTGAAAATGCTTTTTTGGATACAAGAGGCCCTAAAACATATATTTCCGGTAAAAATCTCGGTATCGAATTTTTGGGTGGAGTACAATACCTTCTCTATACATTATGTACATAGTACGCATAGAGAAAGTAAAAATAAATCAATAATCACACAGCGCGGCCGTGTGTGAGTGCACACGCTGTGGACAGTATAATCCAAAACCTAAACTCAGTTAACCACCAAACTTGGTATTAAGTTCAATATATTCCAAGGATGCGACACGAATATTTTCAAGAAAATACCCTTTATGGAACTTTTTTTTAAACTTTGGGTTTTCCCAAAACATACGATCTGCATGTATTTAGCGCATAAGGCAATTACAGTATACCAGTCGCGAGTGTTCTAGTCAAGATGTGCTATCGATCTTGTTGCCACATTTCATCAGTTTATAGTAGTAGCGCGGTAGAAGTAAACCAATAAATTCACAAGTGCTCTTTCTCTGTTATATAGTAACCGCCACTGGCCTTTTCTATGTCTATAAATACAAAGTAAAGCGACATTTCGATCTGGAGTTTGATGTGAATGCCTGCACTAATTTAGATGTTTCTGTTGCCATGGCAACCTCGCTATGAGGCCACTGGGGCAGACGTTATCAATCGCTTTAGGAAGGAACAGCTCTCTCATAAAAATTGCCGTGTGCCAGAATTGCCAACTTCAAATAAAATAGTAACTACCAGCTGTGAGCCATTCCGTTTCCCTATTCACCGCTTGTGATTTTGGCGTTGTTACGGTTAACCGTGCACGCGAGGACCATGTTTTTTGTTTCAACGCAAAATGAATGGCTCGCCAGGGTTGCCAAATTGACGCATTTTCCGTCAAAATTGGTGGATTTTGAAGTTGTACAACGAGTAAAAGCTGTATTTGTCAGATAACAGAAGTTTGAACGGAAACTATTATAAACCAATTCCTATTTTGGGGATTTTAAACCTCAAATTATGCTCCATTCACATACCATTCTCTACCTATTCTTCAACTTTTCTTGCAAAAGCTTATCCTTCTATCTCTCCATACTAATCGAAATAAACATTAGCAGAAGTGATCTTATTCCTTAGTTCCTTGCAAGTAGAACGGAAAAAATCTGATGTTTACCATTCACATGACTTTCTCTATATCCCTGCAACAAATTATTCTTAAAAAGCTTATACTTCTATTTTTTTCATGCTAATCAGAAAAAATTAGCAGACATAGTCTTATTACTTGCTTCCTTGTAAGTAGAAGCGAAATAAGGGACTACCATAGGTTAAAGTAATAGTCAAAAGCTGGTTGCTATGTCAATGAAGTTCCTTTGTTTATATGGATCGGAGTTGACAAATTCCTGTATTAGAAAAATTTAAGTTTTTCATAGCAGAAACCAAAAATAAGCAATGTCTCAAAAACGACGAACTCCACGAAAAAAATGTATATAACATAAATCGTGTGTTTTAAGTGCTCTACATTTTTTGTGTAGTAAGTTTTTGTCCATCTCTTACGGTTTAGCAGTCATACAAAATACCGTAAAATTCATCCAGAATAAACTACTCTTCAGAGGCTATTCCCAGAAAATTCAAGATATACTTTTATTTGTCAGGTAAATATCTTTAATATACGAAATTTTAACCAAAATTGTTAGAGCCATTTTTGGGAAAATTGAAAATTTCGAAAAAAGTTCCATGTAAAGGGTAGTTGGTGGTGGGGGGATTTTTCTCAAAATCTTCGTGTCGCATCCCTGGACGATACTAAACTTAAATACCAAGTATGGTATTTTACCGACTTTTCGTTCACAGACACACGGACACACTGACACACACACCCACACACACACACATTCACACACACACGGACCTTTTTCCGAAAATGCTTTTTTTAGATACAGGCGACCCTAAAACATATATTTCCGGTGAAATCTCGGTATCGAATTTTTTGGTGGAGTGCAATACTCTCTCTATTCACTATGTACATAGTGCGTATAGAGAAAGTAAAAAGGGATATCTCTTAAAAGTTGTCGCTATGTGATGTAATTGGAAGTCCTTTCTCTTTTGCATGGCCAGGATGAAAAAGAATGAAAAATGACCTTTCATTTGAGAAAAACAATAAGTATTGGAAATTTGATTAAATAACAAGCAATATCTTAAACCATCGACTCACAAAACAGATTTCTATGACATATAATGTGTATTTCACCGAGGTTACTTTTTTACTTTCTCTACTTCTAATATGTACATAGTGTACATATTATATATACCCAAAAATTATATACCGAGATTTCACCGGAAATACATGTTTTAGAATCACCTGTATCCAAAAAAAAGCATTTTAGCAAAAGGTTCGGTGTATGTCTGTGATCATGATAACTCAAACATGAAAAGTCAGCAAAACACCAAACTTGCTATATATAAATTTAGTATCTTCCTAGGATGCGACAGGCAGATTTTCAAAAAAAAAAAAAAAAAAAAAACTCCCTCCGCCTCCAACTACCCTTTATATGGAAAAATTTGCGACATTCTTACGGTCTCAAAATTGCTCTAACAATTTTTATTAACGTTTCTTAAATTCAGGATATGGAAAATAAAATGTATTTGTTGAATTTTCTGGGAATAGGTTCTGAAGACCTATTTATTCTGAATGAATTTTTTCTGAATTTTACATAAATGGTAAACGTAACAGATAGATAAAAAATTACTTACCAAAATTCGTAGAGCTCGTTAGAACACACAATTTATGTTGGAAACATTTTTTTCTTGATATTGGTTTCACTTTAGAAATACTTAAGCTCTTCTCTTACTGGAACTAGCCAAATCTTGGCCACGAAAAGAAACGGAACTCAATCCCATAGCAACCAGCTTTTAAAAGATGTGATTATGGTTTTAGCCTAGTGTATTCCTTTATTTCCTTATTACTTATAAAGGAACTAAGTAATAAGACCCATTCTGCTAATATTTTCGCATTAAATAGATATAAGAATAAGCTTATTAACAATAATTTGTTACAGACATGTAGAGAAAGTGGCACAAGAAAATGGAGCACATTAGACTTCTTCTTTTTTTTCTGTACAGTTAACCGTTTTCGAGATTCTGTATTAGTTATTAGTTTAAATTTTTGCCACTTAAACTTTTCTCAAACGGGAAGACATCTTTCTCCTCGATTTTCGTTTGTTTACTCCTGGAAAGAAAAAGGTTTTAATTTCAATTGTTTCATATAACGACCGGCTATTAAAGGACTAGATTATACCTTTATTCTGTGTATTTTCTAATTTCTCTTCTATTTAGAAAGGTATAATAATAAGACTAATTCTGGTTATGTTTATCTTGATTAGCATGATGTAGATAACAGACTAATGTTTTGAATAAAAGTTTGTTTTTCGAACAGCTAGAGGACATCATGTGAATGGAACACATTAGAGTTTTACTTTATACGTACTATGTACATAGTGCATAGAGAAGGTATTGTATTGCATCCAAAAATTCGATACCGAGATTTCACCGGAAATATATGCTTTGAGACCACCTGAATTCATAAAAAGCATTTTTAGAAAAATGACCGTGTGCGTGTGTGTGTGTGTGTGTGTGTGTGTGTCTGTGGGCAGCATAGCTCAAAAACGAAGAGACCGTTAAAAACCAAACTCTACATTTAAGTTTGGTATCTTCCAAGGATGCGATACGAATATTTTCAAGAAAATCCCCCACCCCAAAGTACCCTTTACATGGAAAAAAATTCAAAAATTTTGATTTTCTTAAAAATGATTAACAATTTCGATTAAAACCTCTTATATTTAAGATGTTTACTTGCCAAATGAAATGTATAACTTGAATTTTCTGGGAATAGCCTCTAAAAACCACTTTATTCTAAATCAATTTCATGGAGTTTTGCATAACTGCTAAACCATAAGAGATGGAAAAAACTTACCACACAAAAATGTAGAGGACTTTAAAACATAATTTATGTTATATACAGTTTTTTCGTGGAGTTGGTCTTTTTTAGATATTCCTTGTTTTTGGTTTCAGCTTGGAAGGAGTTTGTCAACTGCTGTCCATACAAACAAAGGAACTTCAGTCACATAGTAACCAGCTTCATTAGCATGAAGTAAATAGAAGCATAAGCTTTTTAACAATAATTTGTTGCAGAGATGTAGAGAAAGTCATGTGAATGGAGCACGTGGAATGGAAAAGCAGTTTTAAAGGGAAGAAGTGAATGACAACTAATTTAGATGTTTCTGTTGCCATGCCAACCTCGCCAGCAGGCCACTGGGGCAGACGTTATCAATCGCTTCAGGAAGGAAGGGTCCTCATGGTGAGCCCATAAAAATTGCCGTGTGCCAACCTGAAATAAAATAAAGTAGTTACTACCGACTGTGAACCATTCGGTTTTCCTATTCGCCAATAGCCATTTTGACGTTGTTACGGTTTACCGAGCGTTGTTTGGCCGGAACGCGACGACCGTGTTTTGTTTCCACGTGACATGAGGAATGGCTCTGTATGATGGGGATGAAGTGGAAGCAATCTTACAAGAAGCCGGGAAAGTTTAATGGCCACCAGAGGCGCCATAGTCGCGAAGGCTCTTAATTCCACAGCGGCCTACATCACAACCCCGGCAAAAAGGTATGCTTTGTATGGATGTAAAAAAAAAAAATCTGACGCGTTCCATTCACATGACTGTCTCTACATCTCTGCAATAAATTATTGTTAAAAATCTTATTCTTCTATTTACTTAATGCTAATCGAGCAAAAATTACCAGAAACCGTCTTATTATTTGTTTCCTGGTAAGTAGGAGGGAAATAAGGGAACACACTGGGCTAAAATGAAAGTAAAATACTTTTACTTTCTCTACACGTACTATGTACTGTATTGCACCCAAAAATTCAATACAGATATTCACTGGAAATACATGTTTTGGGTCCCCCTGAATCCAAAAAAAAAAACATTTTTGGAAAAAGGTCCGTGTGTGCGTGTGTGTGTCTATGTGTCTGTGGACAAGATAGCTTCAAAACGAAAAGACCGTTAAATACCAAACTTGGCATTTAAGTTCGGTATCTTTCAAAGGTGCGACACGAAGATTTTCAAGAAAATCCTCCCACCCCCAACTACCCCTTATATGGAACTTTTTTCGAAAATTTTGATTTTCTCAAAACTAGCTCTAACGATTTTGATTAAAATATCGTAATTTAAAGATATGTACCTGAAAAATAATATGTATATCTTAAATTTTCTGGGAATAGCCTTTGAAGACTACTTTATTCTGGATGAATTTTACGAAATTTTGCATAACTGCTAAACCGTAAGAAATGGAAAATAACTTACCACACAAAAAATGTAGAGAACACTAAAACACACAATTAATGTTATCTAATATTTTTCGAGGAGTTGATCGTTTTTGAGATATTCCTTGTTTTTGGTTTCAGCGTTGAAAAACATGTACTTTTCTCATACAGGAATTTGTCAACTCGTGTCCATACAAACAAAGGAACTTCAGTCACCTAGTAACCAGCTTTTGACTTCACTTTAACCTATCATACTCCCATATTTCGGTTCTATTTACATGAAAGCACACACGGACCTTTTTGTGAAAATGCTTTTTTACTTTCTCTATACGTACTATGTACATAGTGTATAGAGAAGGTATTGCACTCCACCAAAAAATTCGAAACCGAGATTTCACCGGAAATATATGTTTTAGGGTACTTTGTATCCAAACAGAAAGTATTTTCAGAAAAAGGTCCATGTGTGTGTGTGTGTGTGGCAGTGTATCCGTGTGTCTGTGAACACGATAACTCAAAAACGAAAAGTCGGTAACATACCACACTTGGTATTTAAGTTAAGTATCTTCCAGGGATGCGACACGAAGATTTTCAGAAAAATGTCCCCACCCCAAACTACCCTTTACATGGAACTTTTTTCGGAAAATTTGATTTTCTAAAAAATGGCTTTAACGATTTTGATTAAAATATCATATACTAAAGATATTTACCTGACAAATAAAATGTATATCTTGAATTTTCTGGGAATAGCCTCTGAAGACTACTTTATTCTGGATGAATTTTGCATAACTACTAAACAAGAGATGGACAAAAACTTAACACACAAAAAATGTAGAGCATGTTAAAACACACAATTTATGTCATATACATTTTTTCGTGAGTTGGTCTTTTTTGAGATATTCCTTTTTCTTGGATTCAGCTTTGAAAAACGTCTGTCTACTTTTCTTATGCAGGAATTTGTCAACTCCGGTCCATACAAACAAAGGAACATTAGTGACATTGCAACCAGCTTTTGGCCTTCACTTTAACCTATGGTACTCCCTTATTTCGCTTCTACTTACAATAAAGCAAGAAATAAGACTATTTCTGCTAATTTTACTCGATTAGCATGAAATAAATAAAAAATAAGCTTATTAACAATAATTTGCTACAGAGATATAGAGAAAGTCATGTCAGATCAGATCACATCAGATTTTTTGGATATAAGACACCCTAAAGCATATATTTCCGGTGAAATCTCGGTATCGAATTTTGGGTGGAGTGCAATACCTTCTCTATACACTATGCACATAGTGCGTGTAGAGAAAGTAAAAACTATTAAAATGCAGGGATAATGATTTCCGATTGGTTGGAATTTTACGCGTCAATGTACTGGATTGGCCATTTCCTACGATCACGTGTCATGAACGAAATAGTCACAGAAGTATGTCACAGCCAGATGTGATCAAAGATGTTATATTTCATTGTAAAAGGTTTTACCAGTGATAGTGTAATATAGGTTTTATTATGATATGGATAAAAGGTTACATATTTTTATGATCAGTTGTTTGCAGAGTAGATAAAAGTCATGTGAATGGAACACACCAGATTATTGAAACTATGGTGTAAGTTAGGAATAATTATTCTGCTTGGTTTGAGATATACGAAACGAACCTGGAGATGAAATTTAATATGTTCAATGCTTGCTGCTTTAATGATATTCATTTGGACTATTCAAATAAAATGTCTGGGCCCGTGATTTAGATTCAATATTGTTTCAAGTCTGATTCAACAGTTCTATACTCTTTGGGCACTATTGTACCCCATTCAACCTGTGGCTGGTGTGCTTTATACTCGTGGAAAATTTTGTGCAGTGTTTTAAGCTTCCTTTTTCGCTAAACAAAGCACTCACAGATATTCATGTCTAGGCAGATTGAGGTCAGGTCAGACCGCGTTCTACATGAGTAAAAGGAATTTTATGATCGGTAAATGCAAAGACAGAAAATGCACGCTGGGAACAACGGCTCTTTCGAATAAGCACACAATCCATATTCCCAAAACTAAAAAATCTTTGTGTTCCATTCACATGACTTTCTCTACATCTCTGAAACAAATTATTGTTAAAAAGTTTATTCTTTTATCTACTTCATGCTCTTATTACTTGCTTCCTTGTCAAGTACAAGCGAAATAAGGGAGTACCATAGTTGAAGTGATAGTCAAAAGGTGGTTGCTATGTGACTGAAGTTCCTTTGTTTGTATGGACAGGAGTTGACAAATTCCTGTATGAGCAAAGTATTAAGTTTTTTCAAGGTGCAACCAAAAACAAGGAATATCTCAAAAACGAAAAAATGTATATAACATAAAGTGTGTGCTTTAACGTGCTCTACATTTTTTGTGTGGTAAGTTTTTGTCCATCTTTTACAGTATAGCACCTATGCAAAATTCCGTAAATTTCATCCAGAATAAAGCAGTCTTCAGAGGTTATTCCCAGAAAATTCAAGATATACATTTTATTTGTCAGGTTAATATCTTTATTATACCACATTTTAATCAAAATCGTTAGAACCATTTTTGAGAAAATAAAAATTTTCGAAAAAAGTTCCATGTAAAGAGTAGTTGGGAGTAGGGTGATTTTTCTAGAAAAATCTTCGTATTGCATCCTAGGAAGATACTGAACTCAAATACCAAGGTTGGTATTTAACGGATTTTTCGTTTTTGAGCTATTATGCCCCTCCCCTACACACATACACGTGGGCATTTTTCTAAATATATTTTTTTTGGATTCAGGGGGTCCTAAAACATGTATTTCCAGTGAAATCTCGGTATCGAATTTTTGGGCGCAATACAATACCTTCTCTATACTTTTTTACATTATGAATAACCATTCCTGCACACATAAATAATAAAGCTTTAAATAAAGCATGAGTTAATAAATGAAAAAAAGCTTAAATTTTTTATTTTTATATTTAGGATTAAAAATTTTCTTTTAAGGGTTTAGTTAAGTAATAAAGTTAAGATGTACATAGTACGTGTACAGAAAGTAACATGTGTTTGGCATAAATTGTCTGCTTTAACGAGATCTGTGCTTTGTGTGATAAGATTTTTACTTTCTCTATTCGTACTGTGTATTGTATTCCACCCAAAAATTCGATACCGGAAATACATGTTTTAGGACCCTCTGAATCCAAAAAAAGCATTCTTAGAAAAAGGTCCGTGTGTGTATGTATGTGTGACTGTGGATGGCATAGCTAAAAACGAATAGACCGTTAAATACCAAATAGTGTTTACGCTTGGTATCTTCCAAGGATGCGACACGATGATTTTCAAGAAAATCCCCCCACTCCCAACTACGCTTTACTTGGAAAAATTTTCGAAAAATTTGATTTTGTAAAAAATGGCTATAACGATTTTGTTTAAAATCCCTTATATTAAAGATATTTACATACCAAATAAAACGTTTATCTTGAATTCTCTGGGAATAGCCTATGAAGACCTCTATTCTGGCTGAATTTTTGCGAATTTTGCCTAACTGCTAAACCGTAAGAGATAGACAAAAACTTACAACACAGAAAATGTAGATCTCGTCAAAACACACAATTTATGTCCTTTACATTTTTGCTGTGGAGGTAACCATTTCCAAGATATTCCTTGTTATTTGTTTCAGTTGTTGAAGTACTTATATTTTTCTCAGAAAGGAGGTATCCGTTTTTTTTTTTTTTTTTTTTTTTTTTTTTTTTTGTTCTAGTCCTGGCCAAACAAGCAAGCGATTTGCAATGACAATCGCATAACGACAGATTTTAAAATATTTGACTGGTTTAGTCTAGTGTATTCGCTTATTTTCTTCCTATTTATAAGGAACTAAGTAATAAGAAATTTCTGCTAATGATTATCTGAATTAACAAGGAGCAGAAAGAAGAATAAGTTTATGTAAGAAGCTTGTAAAAAAGCTAGAGAAAGTCATGTGAGTGTAACACATCAGACTTTGTTTATTTCCGATCACTTGTTTATCCCAATATCATGCTAACAACGTGGATTTTGAAGGCTATCCGCTTCGTATTAGCGACCAACGTCCTCGATTGAGGATGGTTGGTTTTTGCGGTATTATTACAATGTATGCTGCTTCTAACTAACAATAGGCTTTTGTTGTGTTAGAGTGAGCTTCCCTTCAACAACGGATATTATTGTTAGCTCTTTGCTACAGCATTCATTTCAAGAGTGGAGTATTTTTGAAGAGCCTGCTGGTTATTTACAGTTTTACTTTCCCTATTGCACTCCCCCAAAAATTTTACGGACCCTGTATCCAAATAAAGTGTTTTTGTATGCGTGAACTTTAAGGAAGCATTGCATAACATCATTCAAAATTCCAATCAGACAGAATATGAAATTTACACTGATTCACTAAGCACAATTCTTGCCACTCAGAATCTAAGTCCTGCATCCTTTAATAATTGACATACTTCACCTATATTCTATCATCCAGTCCTCTGGAAAACAAGTAATCCTTACTTGGCTATCGTAACATGCAAATATCGATGGAAATGAAAACGCCGATAAAGCTGCAAAGGAAGCCACCCGACATCCTATCAGTGGCCACGGAATAACTTATACACATCAAGACGTTATTAGAATCACCAAACAGCTGTTTATAGAAAACTGGAAAACGACATGGTCAACATCCCACAGCAAACTGCTTGATATTGGATCTACCAATTTCTTCGAACCCCTCCGAAAATTAGAACGTCGTGAGCAAACAGAAATTACCCACCTCAGAATTGGACACTGCAAACTGACACATTCCTTCATCATTAATAAAGACCCAGAATCAAAATGTGAGACCTGCAACACACCGCTTACTGTCCGACATATCCTGCTGCAGTGTCGAGATACGCCAAACAGAGACTTCAGGCCGGCTTCAGTGACTTACCAACTGCTCTACATAACCATCAGACAATTAAAAAGACGATAATATTTATGAGACAATGTAAACTTTTTGAGTTATTGTGAAGTATAAATGTAACCATTTAGAATTTTACCAATGTGTAAATAACTATTTTATGTACAATTTGAAAGGTCGCGATACGACCATGCTGTTAAAGCGACCCAAAATAAATGATATTGCAAAAAAAAAAAAAAAAAAATCTGATGTGTTCCATTCACATGACTTTCTCTACAACTCTGCATTAAATTCTTGTTAAAAAGCTTATGATTCTATTTACTTCCTGCTAATCGAGAAAAAAGTTAGCAGAAATAGTATTATTACTTGCTTCCTTGTAAGGGAGTACCCATAGGTTAAAGTGATGGCCAAAAGCTGGTTGCTATGTGACTGATGTTCCTTTGTTTGTATGGACACGAGTTCACAAATTCCTGTGTGAAAAAAATGTTTTTATAGCTGAAACCAAAAACAAGGAATATCTCAAAAACAATCAACTCCACGAAAAATATGTATATAACATAAATTGTATGTTTTAAAGTGTTCTACATTTGTTGTGTGGTAAGTTTTTGTCCATTTCTTACGGTTTAGCAGTTATGCAAAATTTCGTAAAATTGACCCAGAATAAAGTAGTCTTCAGAGGCTATTCCCAGAAAATTCAAAATATATATTTTATTTGTCAGGTAAATATCTTTAATATATGATATTTTAATCAAACTGGTTAGAAACATTTTTTTATAAAATCAAAATTTTCGAAAAAAGCTTCATGTAAAGGGTAGTTTGGGGTAGGGGGATTTTTCTCAAAATCTTCGTGTCGCATTCCTGGAAGATACTAAACTTAAATACCAAGTTTGGTATTTTACCGACTTTTCGTTTTTGAGTTATCGTGTTCACAGACACACGGACCTTTTTCTGAAAATCCTCTTTTTAGATACAGGGGATCCTAGAACCTATATTTCCGGTGAAATTCGATATCGAAATTTTTTGGTGGAATGCAATACCTTCTCTATACACTATGTACATAGTGCGTATAGAGAAAGTAAAAAACGATAACTCATAAACGAAGGTCGATAAAATACCACTATTTAACCCTACAATGTATAGAGGAGATGCAGAGAATGGCGGTCATCGTTCTAATATCGCTTCTTAAGGACATAGAAATGTCTATCGTGTTCTGCGCTCTATTCACAAAGAGAGAGAACTATTTCAATAGTAACTTCACTGCTGATTTGCAAGTTTACGAGGTTAGAAGAGTTTTTCTGTATTTGGCAGTTTTCTTATAACTTCGTCCAGAAAATCAAGACATCATAAGTATAGTTCATTGTTTTAAATTTGCTCAATCCTTTTATAAAACGAGTAGCGGAATGATGATTACTGGAATAATTTTTGTTTATAGAGAGAAAACACAATTTCTTGGTTATGAAGCATTTTCTGTAAGGTTGTTCGTGAAGGTAATGGCGGTCTATGTGACCATCACTCCCTGCGTGTGACCCTCATTCCCTTCAAATTCAATTCAGCATTTATTATTATTATTATTATTATTATTATTATTATTATTATTATTTGTCGTAAGACAATTCAATCTTCTTACAATATTAATAACAGCGCTTATGCTGATGATAAATGTCAGCTAAAGACCCTAAAAGTAATTTAAATCATTACATTGCAATGAACCTCGTAGGCTATATAGTCTGATGTAACTAAAATGTGAACAAGAACGGTGTGGACAATTCTGTCGGCTGCTGCAGTTGGTTAGCGCATCTATACGCAAACAAGAGATTCAATAATTTAATTTTCAAGATTTCATTTTCGTTGTCATAATTTTCAAAACTTGAAGAGACACTTTCTTTTATTTAACTTCATTTCCTTAAGAACTGTTGTAATAAGAGAAGCACGTAAATGTTTAACTTCTCTATTTTACGTTACTGTATGTTAAAGACCGTGATTGTGCGAACCCCATTGTGGAAAGTACCCATTTTCTGTTAAAATAGTTTATTTTTGTGATCAAAATTATTTTATTTTAATTAATATATGGTTTACCTCATACATTTAATAAAAAAACATGGATAAAACAAAATATTTAATAGAAGTTTTTTAATTAAAACTGAAGTACAATATAGACTGTACAAGAAACTATGCTAAGATGTATATATTTTATAAAACTACTTTTACTGCTTCTAGCTCGCATGTGCAATGTACATAGTGGATAGTAAAGTTATATTGCATTCCACCCAAATTCGATGTTGGGATATCATCGTAAAAATATGCTTTGTCACCCCATGGATAAAAAAAAAAAAATTTAGAAAAATGTCCATGTGTGTGTGTGTGTGTGTGACTTTGGGCAGCATAGCTCAAAAACGAATAGACCGTTAAATACCAAATTTGGAATTTAGATTTAGTACCTTCTAAGGATCTGACACGAAGATTTCCAAGAAAATCCCCACACCACGAACTACCATTTACATGGAAAAATTTTCGAAAAGTTTTATGTTCTTAAACATAGCTCCAAAAAAATGCATATATTGAATTTTCAGGGAACAGCCTCTGAAGAGCTTTATTCTGAATGAATTTTGTCGAATTTTGCTCAACTGCTAAACCGTAAGAGATAGCCAAATACTTATTGAACAAAAAACACACAATTTAAGTCCTTTCCGTTTTTTGTTTTTGTTTTTTTCTATGTGGAGGTAACCATTTCCGAGATTTTCCTTGTTATTGGTTTCAATTGTAAAGAACTTAAACCTTTCTCAGATGGAAGTGTCCGTTTTTCTTTTGCTCTGCTCCTGGCCAAGCAAAGAAGTGATTTGCAATGACAATCGCATAACGACAGTGTTAAAATATTTGACCATCACTTTAGCTTAATGTATTCCCTTAATTCCCTTCTACTAATAAGGAACTAAGTAATAGGAACATTCTGTTAATGTTGATCCCCATTAGCATTGTATAGAAAGAAGAATAATGTTTTGTAAGAAGCTTTTAGAGCACTTAGAGAAAGTCATGTGAGCATAACACATCAGATATATATATATATATATATATATATATATATATATATATATATATTACTTTCTCTAACCGTACTATGTACATGGTGTATAGAGAAGGTATTGCACTCCACCCAAAAATTCGATAAAGAGATTTCACCAGAAATATATGTTTCAGGGTCACCTGTATCCAAAAAAAGCATTTTCAGAAAAAGGCCCGTATGTGTGCGTGTGTGCGTCTGTTTGGACAGCATAGCTCAAAAACGAAAACACCCTAAATACCAAACTTGGTATTTAAATTTGATATCTTCCAAGGATTCGACACGCAGATTTTCAAGAAAATCCTCCCACATCCAACTACCCTTTATATGGAACTTTTTTCGAAAATGTTGATTTTCTTAAAAATGGCTCTAACGATCTTGATTAAAATATTGTACACTAAAAATATTTACCTCTATCTTGAATTTTATGGGAATAGCCTCTGAAGGCTACTTTATTCTGGATGAATTTTACTGAATTTTGCATAACTGCTAAACCGTAAGAATTATTTTATACTATTTATGTTATATACATGTTTTCGTGGAGTTCATCGTTTTTTAGATATTCCTTGTTGCTGGTTTCAGCTTTGAAAAATGTTTACTTTTCTCAGACAGGAATGTGACAACTCCTATCCACACAAACAAAGGAACTTCAGTCACTTAGCAACCACTTTTGACTATCACTTTAACCTATGGTACTCCCTTATTTCGCTTCTACTTACAAGGAAGCAAGTGATAAGACTATTTTTGATCATTTTTTCTCGATTAGCATGAAGTAAATAGAAGCATAAGATTTTTAGCAATAATTTGTTACAGAGATGTAGAGAAAGGCATGTGAGTGGAACACATCAGATTTTTTTTTAATGCTTTACACAAAAATTTCCAGGAAAAATCTAATATATGCCAGATCTATAAAGATAATTAGAGAAACAGTGCTTCAAATAGTACTTTTCTTTTTGGAACTGATTGGAAATAAAAGTCACACTTTATCAATGTAAAGTATTTGATAAAAAAGGAAAATATGCACATGAAGTTGTTATTTTATGGAAAGTATGATTCTCAAGCGTTTAAATAATTAATTTGTTAGTGGAGTCCAGCCGAACCACATATTATGCTTTCTAGAGTTAAGTCTAGTATCTTCCTAGGACTGAACTGAAGATTTGAAGGAATATTTCCACACTCTAACCTACATTTTAGATGGAAAAGTTTCGAAAATGTTGACTTTACAAAAATGACCCTAACGATTAGTATTAAAATGCCGTATATTGAAGATTTTTACATGACAAAATATACATCAGAAATTCTCTGGAAATCGCCTTTGAAGATATCTTCCTTCCGGATTACTTTTGCATAACTAGTGTACCGCAAAAGATAGACAAAAGAATCTGATGTGTTCCATTCACATGGCTTTCTCTACATCTCTGCAACAAATTATTGTTAAAAAGCTAATACGTTTATTTACTTCATACTAATCGAGAAAAAATTAGCAGAAATAGTCTTATTACTTGCTTCCTTGTTAAGTAGAAGCGAATCAAGGGAGTACTATAGGTTAGAGCTGGTTGCTATGTGACTGAAGTGCCTTTGTTTGTATAGACAGGAGTTGACAAATACCTGTATGAGAAGTTTTTTAAAGCTGAAACCAATAACAAGGAATATCTCAAAAAGGATGAACTCCACGAAAAAATGTATACAACATAAATGTGTGTTTTAATGTGTTCTACCTTTTTGTGTGGTAACTTTTTTTCCATCTCTTACGGTTTAGTAGTTATGCAAAATGCCGTAAAATTCATCCAGAATAAAGTGGTCTACAGAAGCTATTCCCAGAAAATTCAAGATATACATTTTATTTGTCAGATAAATATCTTTAATATATGATGTTTTAGGCCAAAATTGTTAGAGCAATTTTTAAGAAAATACGTTTCATACATGTTTCCATATAAACGGTAGTTTGTGGAGGGGGGGATTTACTTGGAAATCTTCGTGTTGCATCCTTGGAAGATACTAACCCTAAATACCAAGTTTGGTTTTTAACGGTCTTTTCGTTTTTGAGTTATGCAGTCCACACACATACACACACACCCACAGAGAGAGAGACTCACAAGGACCTTTTTCTAAAAATGCTCAGGGGCCTCAGGGGACCCCAAAGCATATATTTTAGGTGAAATCTCGACATCGAATTTTTGGGTGGAATACAATACCTTCATTATGCATTATGTACTTTGTACATACGGGCTAGAGTCGCCCTCCGTGGTGTAATGGTTACCATGCTAACTTCATAAGGTCGCGGGTTCAAACCCGGTGAAGGACAATGGATGTTTTCGGGCGTAAAAATCCTTAGCATGGTTTCCTTCGGAAGTGAAATAAAGCCGTAGACTTATGGCACGTAAAAGAACCTCAAGCCTGATAGAGAGGCCTCTGCGCAAAATTAAGCGGTCTTTCACGCCCAGTATAAAGGGGCGCTGAGAACCACAGCAGTTAAAGAGCGTCTATAAATAAAACTTCATTTATATTTTTGCGGGATAGAGAAAGTAATGATTAGATTAAAACCACTTTAAAATATCAGTGGATAAATAATTAATGACGCATAGAGTGGAAAATATCCACCACTACACCTGATTTGAAGCAAAACAGTTGGTTACTATCACCGCTTGACAAAGAATGTGGTGTTTATGAATTAGGTAACCTCCTTAATTTGCTTGCCCTGCTTTAAAGTCACTCTTGCGCAAAAATATCCAGCATAAAATGTATGCAATACCGAGGAAAAAGAGGACAATTGCAAGAAATATGGGCAAGCAGAAAGATGGAGTGCCCAGCATGTACAGGAATACAAAAGCGACAAGAAAAAGGAAAATTGCGTCGTAAAACTGGAAAAGCGGTGCGCCAGATCCGTCAGGAATTTCCATGGTAACAGCCTTCCGGTCGCCGGCAATCACAGCAATAATTATTACCAACTTATCAGTTACCATAGCAATTCCAGTCCATTAGGTTTATCACCCTGCTCACAAGGAGGATATAAAGTGACTGCTATTCTCGAACCGTCACAATTTATTGCGTTTTTATTCATGACTGCGCATTTCGAAAATGATGGTGTCATGATATAATGCCTATTTCATTTTGAAATGTGCAGAATAGTGAAAAAGCGTTACGTAGGATTGAATAAACTCATTCTCTAAAAACTGTGCGTTTCGTTGTCCAATTTCTTTCGCAATATGAATACGATGTAAATCTGAAGCCATAAAAATATTTTAAGAACAGACGTGTCCTTAATTCGCAGGAAGAGAACGACTTGGGGTAAAAAAAAGTTCTACTTGGAGATATATATGTACGTTCCTTTCTAAGAAGGATCCACATATTTATACAAACGTTTCAGAGAAATAGTATTGCTTTTTTAAAAGTTACCTACCATTAAGTATTATTAGCTATTATTTACGTAACTATATAAGAAGATAGGTTACATTTTAACGACCAAGAAGACGCTACTCGAATATCGAAATAAGTCCTGAAAAGTATATAATATGTTCTATTCACATGACTTTCTCTACATCTTTGCAACAAAATACACATATAAAGCTTATCCTTCCACTCCCTACTTGCTGATCGACAAAAAATTAGCAGAAATAGTCTTATTACTTGCTTCCTTGTAAGTAGAAGTGAAATAAGGGAGTACCATAATCTAAATGAATAGTCAAATATTTTGAAAGCTGGTGTAATGTGATTGAAGTTCCTTTGTTTGTACACACAAGAGTTGACAAATCCCCGTATGAGAAAAGTATAAGTGTTTTAAAACTGAAACCAATAACAAGAAATATCTCAAACGGTCGACTCCACGAAAAAATAATATAACATGTGTGTTTTAACGAGCTCTACATTTCTTGTGAAGTTAAGTTTTTGTATTTTGCTTAAGGTTTACCAAATATGCAAAATTCTGCAAAAATCATCCACGATAAACATATCTTCAGAGGTTATTCATAGAAAATCGAAGATATATATTTTATTTGTCATGTAAATATTTTGAGAGTTTCAAACTTTCGAATATTTTTCCTTGTGAAGGATAGTTGGGGGTGAGAGGATTTTCTTGAAAATCTTCGTGTACATTCTTGGAAAACACTGTACTAAAATACTTTTTTGCGCTTTTTTCGTTTTTGAGCTATGCACTCATACATTCTTCTAAAAATGCTATTTTTGGATTCAGGGGGTCCTAAAACAGGTAATTCCAGTGAAATTTCGGTATCGAATTTCTGGGTAGAATACAGTACCTTCCCTATACACTACGTACATTGTGTAAAGAAAGTAAAAATCAGATGTGTTACATTGACATGCCTTTCTCTAGCTGTTTTACAAAACTTCTTACATAAGATTATTCTTCTTTCCGCATCTTGCTAATCGAGGAACTCATTAGCACAATGCTCTTATTACTTAGCTCCTTATAAGTAGGGAAAAATAAGGGAATACACTAGGCTAAACCAATAGTCAAATGTTTTAAAATCTGTCGTTATGCGATTGTCATTACAAATCCCTTCTTTTCTTGGCCAGGAGTAGAACAAAGAAAACCATATACTGCCGTCTGAGAAAAATATAAGTACTTCACAACTGAAACTAATAACAATGAATACCTCGAAAACTGTAAGCTCCACCAGAAAAATGTATATGACATATCTTGTGTATTTTAACAGGATCTACATTTTTTATAGCAAGTTTTTGTCTATCTCTTACGGTTTACTAGTTATACCAAATTAAGCAAAATTCATCCAGAATAAACAGGTCTTCAGAAGCTATTCCCAGAAAATTAAAGATATACATACTATTTGTCAGCTACAATGTCTTTAATATACGATATTTTAGTGAAAATCGTTAGAGTAATTTTTAAGAAAATCAAAATTTTCGAAAAAGGTTCCATGTAAAGGATAGTTTGGGGTTAGGGGATTTTTCTCAAAACCTTCGAGTCGCATACCTGGAAGATACTAAACTTAAATACCATGTTTGGTGCTTCACGGACTTTTCGTTTTTGAATTATCGTGTTCACAGACAAACGGACACACTGACACACGGAACACGGACACACACACACACACACACACACACATACACACACACACGGGCCTTTTTGTGAAAATGCTTTTTTTGGATACAGAGGACCCTAAAACATATATTTTCGGTGAAATCTCGGTATCGAATATTTGGGTGGAATACAATACTTCTCTATCCCTATGTACATCGTACGGGGCTAGAGAAAGTAAAAATTATACTTGGAAATATTTATATTCGTGTGTTCCTAAGAAGATCCGAACATTTATGCAAACGTTATAAGAAGAGAGCTTATTACTTTCTCTATACGCACTATGTACATAGTGTATAGAGAAGGTATTGCACTCCACCCAAAAATTCGATACCGAAATTTCACCGGAAATATGTTTTAGGGTCCCAATATAAAAAAAAGCATTTTCAGAAAAAGGTCCGTGTGTGTGTGTGTGTGTCCGTGTGCGTGTGAACACGATAACTCAAAAACGAAAAGTAGGTAAAATACCAACCTTGGTATTTAAGTTTAGTATCTTCCAGGGATGCCACACGAAGATTTTGAGAAAAATCCTCCTACTCCCAACTACCCTTTACATGGAACTTTTTTCGAAAAATTTTATTTTCTCAAAAATGGCTCTAACGATTTTGATCAAAATTTCGTATATTAAACATATTTACCTGACAAATAAAATTTATATCTTGAATTTTCTGGGAATAGCCTCTGAAGAGTAGTTTATTCTGGATGAATTTTACTGAATTTTGAATAACTGCTAAACCGTAAGAGATGGACGAAAACTTTCTGCACAAAAAATGTAGAGCACGTTAAAACACACAATTTATGTTATGTACATTTTTTTCGTGAGTTCGTCGTTTTTTAGACATTCCTTATTTTTGGTTTCTGCTATGAAAAACGTATACCTTTCTCATACAGGAACTTGTCAACTCCTATCCATATAAACAAAGGAACTTCATTGACATGGCAACCAGCTTTTGACTATCATTTTAACCTATGGTAGTCCCTTATTTCGCTTCTACTTACAAGGAAGCAAGTAATAAGACTATTTCTGCTCATTTTTTCTGATTAGCATAAAGTAAATAGAAGTATAAGATTTTTTAAGAATAATTTATTGCAGGGATATAGAGAAAGTCATGTGAATGGTACACATCAGATTTTTTTCTAACGACTAGTAAAATATTACTGGAATATTGAAATGAGTCCTGAAAAAATACTGATGTGTTCTATTCACATGACTTTCTCTACATCTTTGCAACGAACTATTGTTAAAAAACCTATTCTTCTATTTACTTTTTGCTAATCGACAAAAATTGCAGGAATTGTCTTATTACTTGCTTCCTTGTGAGCAGACAGAAAATGAGGAGGTACACTAGGTTTAACCGACAGTCAAATATTTTAAAAGCAGGTTGCTATGTTATTGAAGCCTTCTCTTGCCTTACCAGGAGTTGATAAATCCCTGTATGGGGTATTAGGTATTTTAAAACTGAAGGCAATAATAAGCAATATCTCAAAAACGCCCAACTTCACGAAAAAATTGTACACAACACAAATTGTGTGTTTTAACCAGCTCTAGACTTTTTGTTGCACAAGTTTTTGTACATCCCTTACGATTTCTAAGTTATGCAGTTCAGAAAAATGTATCTAGAATAAAGATGTCTTCCAAGCCTATTCCCAGAAAACTCAAGATATACATTATATTTGTCATACAAATATCCTTAATACACGGTATTCTGTCCCCCCACACACGGACATTTTTCTAAAATGCTCGTTTTGGATTAAGGGTGTTTCAAATCATGTATTTCCGGTGAAATCTCAGTATCGAATTTTTGGGTGTATTACAATACCTTCTCTATACACTATGTACAAAGTACGTTTAGAGAAAATAAAAAGGCATTTTTGGAAAAAGGTTAGTGCGTGTTTGTGTATCTGTGGACAGCACAACTCAAAATGAAAGTTCGGTTAAATACGTTACTCCAGATACACTTTACATGAATATCTTTCGAAACGTTCGATTACTTAAAACATGGCTCTAACGATTTTGATAAAAAAGACCTAATATTAAAAATATTTTCATAAAAAATAACATGTATTACCATACTTTTTACTTTCTATAGCCCCATATGTACAATGTACATAGGAATAGAGAAGTATTGTATTCCACCCAAAAATTCGATACCGAGAATTCACCGGAAATACATGTTTTAGGACTCCCTGTATCCAAAAAAAGCATTTTCAGAAAAAGGTCCGTGTGTGTGTCTGTGAACACGATAACTCAAAAACGAAAAGAAACTAAAATACAAACTTGGTATTTAAGTCTAGTATCTTCCAGGGATGCGACACGAAAATTTTGAGAAAAATCCCCCCAACCCCAAACTACCCTTTACATAGAACTTTTTTCGAAATTTTTTATTTTCTTAAAAATGGCTATAACAATTTTAATTGAAATAGCATATTAAAGATATTTACCTAACAAATAAAATGAATATCTTGAATTTTCTAGGAATAGCTTCTGAAGACCTGTTTATTCTGGATGAATTTTGCTTAATTTGGTATAAATAGTAAGCCGTAAGAGATAGACAAAAGGTTACTATACAAAACATTTAGGTCTTGTTAAAATACACAAGTTATGTCATAAACATTTTTTGTCGTGGAGCTTACCGTTTTCGAGGTATTCATTGTTATTAGTTTCAGTTGTGAAGTACTTATACTTTTCTCAGACGGGAGTGTCCCTTTTTCTTTTGTTCTACTCTTGGCCAAGAAAAGAAGCGATTTTTAAAGACAATCGCATAACGACAGCTTTTAAAGCATTTGACTATTAGTTTAGCCTAGTGTATTCCCTTATTTTCTTCCTACTTATACGGAACTAAATAATAAGAACATTGTGTTAATGAGTGCCACGATTAGCAAGGTGCAGAAAGAAGAAGAATCTTATGTATGAAGTTCGTAGAACAGGTAGAGAAAGGTCTGTGAGTGTAACACATCAGGTTTTTTGGGAATATCTCCTGAAGTCCTCTTCATTCTGAATGACTTTGCATAACTGTAAACTGACACATACTAGGTGCATACGAAATGTAGATCTTATTAAAACACTCAATTTATGCCAAATCTATTTTGTAGAGCTAAACATTTCAGAGATGTTTGCTATTACTGGTTTTAATTTTAAAACACCCAAACGGAAGCCCTCGTCAGATTCATATCATTTTGTTTTACTCGCAGTCATTGAAAAAGAACCGCATTTCAATGACCATCGCATAGAGACTCCTTTTAAAAGATTTGACACTGGGTAAGTTGAATTAAAATCCAATGTGTTCCATTCACATAACTTTCTGTACAGCTCTGCAATAAATTATTGTTAAAAAGCTTATAATTCTATTTACTTCCTGCTAATCAAGAAAAAATTACCAGAAATAGTCTTATTACTTGCTTCCTTGTAAGTAGAAGCGAAATAGGTTAAAGTGATAGTCAAAAGCTGGTTGCTATGTGACTGAAGTTCCTTTGTTTATATGGACACGAGCTCACAAGTCCTGTATGAGAAAAGTATGTTTTTATAGCTCAAACCAAAAACAAGGAATATCTCAAAAACAATCAACTCCACGAAAAAAATGTATACAACATAAATTGTGTGTTTTAAAGTGCTCTACATTTGTTGTGTAGCAAGTTTTTGTCTATCTCTTAAGGTTTAGCAGTTATTCAAAATTCCGTAAAATTCATCCAGAATAAACTACTCTTCAGAAGATATTCCCAGAAAATTCAAGATAGACATTTTATATGTTAGGTAAATGTCTTAAATATACGATATTTTAGTCAAAATCGTTAGAGCCATTTTTTAGAAAATCAAAATTTTCGAAAAAAGTTCCATGTAAAGGGTAGTTTGGGATGGGGGAATGTTTCTCAAAATCTTCGTGTCGCATCCCTGGAAAATACTAAACTTAAATACCAAGTTCAGTATTTTACCGACTTTTCGTTTTTGAGTTATCATGTTCACAGACACACGGACACACCGACACACACGGATCTTTTTCTGAAAATACCTTTTTGGATACAGGGGACCCTATAACATATACTTCCGGTGATATCTCGGTATCGAATTTTTTGGTGGAGTGCAATACCTTCTTTATACACTGTGTACATAGTGCGTATAGAGAAAGTAAAAATCTGATGTGTTCCATTCACATGACTTTCTCTAAAACAAATTATTGTTAAAAAGCTTATGCTTCTATTTACTTCCTGCTAGTGGAGAAAATATTAGCCGAAATAGCCTATTACTTGCTTCCTAGTAAGTAGAAGCGCAATAAGGGAGTACTTTTTGGTTAAAGTAATGGTCAAAATGTGGTTGCTATGTGACTGAAGTTCCTTTGTTTGTATGGACCTGAAATGTTAAATTCCTGTATGAGAAAAGTATATTTTTAAAGCTGAAACCGAAAAATAAAGAGTAACTCAAAAACAATCAACTCCACGAAAAAAAATGTATATAACATAAATTGTGTGTTTTAAGGTGCTCTACATCTTGTCCATCTCTTACGGTCTAGCAGTTAAGCAAAATTCCGTAAAATTCATCGAGAATAAAGTAGGCTTCAGAGGCTATTCCCAGAAAATTCAAAATATACATTTTATTTGTCAGGTAAATATCTTTAATATATGATATTTTAATAAAAATCGTTTAAGCCATTTTTAAGAAAATCAAACTTTTCGATAAAATTTCCATGTAAAGGGTAGTTTGCGGTGGGGGGATTTTTCTCAAAATCTTCGTGTCGCATCCCTGGAGGATACTAAACTTAAATAGCAAGTTTGATATTTTAGCTACTTTTCGTTTTTGAGTTATCGTGTTCACAGACACACAGACATACACACGGACATTTTTCTGAAAATGCGTTTTTTAATACAGGGGGTCCTAAAACATGAATTGCCGGTGAAATCTCGGTATCGAATTTTTGGGTGGAATACAATACTTCTCTACCCCTATGTACATTGCACATATGGGGCTAGAGAAAGTAAAAATCAGTAAACTCTTATAAGTAATTACTTGACAAGGAAATTTAAGACTGAGCAGTAAGGGTAAATACTGTTTTTTAATTGAATAACGGTTTACTTTTACCGATAAGTAATACCTTGTAAAATTGTCAGGAAAAACTGAATAAACAAATGAATTAGCTGGATAGGAGGCCTTGCCATGGAGAAGTATATAGCAGTATGTTGAAGCAATCTGTACGTGTGTACAGTCAAGTGAACTAATAACTGAAGGAAATTTAAAGCAAGAATCCATTTTTCTTTCGCTTCTATAATTTCAAATTTGAGGTTGGAAATTTTACCCAGTCATCTGCCTTTGCTACAATTCTGTTTTCCAGCAGTCTAAAGTCACCGTGTAAAGGTGAATGCCAAAATCTCCTGCAACTGAGTCAACTGAATTGGGTAAAAAAGATCTTGTGAGTTTCATTCACATGACTTTCTCTACATCTCTGCAATAAATTATTATTAAAAAGCTAATGCTTCTATTTACTTCATGCTAATCGAGAAAAAAATACAGCAGAAATAGTCTTATTACTAGCTTCCTTGTAAGTAGAAGCGAAACAAGGGAGTATATAGGTTAAAGTGATAGTCAAAAGCTGGTTGCTATGTGACTGAATTTCCTTTGTTTGTATGGAGAGGAGTTGAAAAATTCCCGTATGAGAAAATTGTAAGCTTTTAAGGCTGAGCCCAATAGCAAGGAATATCTAAAAAACGATCAACTCCACGAAAAAAAGGTACAGGATTAAATTTTGTGTTTTACCGTGATCTACAATTTCTGTGCAGTAAAGCTTTTTTTATCTCTTACGGTTTACCAGTTATGCAAGATTCAATAAAAACTTCTAGAATAAAGTACTTGGAGGCTATTTCCATAAAGTTCAAGATATACATTTTATTTGTCATGTAAACATCTTAAATATAAGAGATTTTAATCAAAATCGTTAGAGCTATTTTTGAGAAAATCGAAATTTTAGAAATTTTTGTCCATGTAAAGGGTACTTTGGGGTGGGGGATTATCTTGAAAATCTTCGTGTCCCATCCTTGGAAGATACCAAACTTAAATACCAAATCTGGGATTTAACGATGTTTTCGTTTTTGAGCTCTGCTCTCCATAGTCACACACACACACAATTTTTCCAAAACTCCATTTTTTTTGGACTCAGGGAGACCCAAAACATGTATTTCCGGTGAAATTTCGGTTTCAAATTTTTGGGTGGAATGCAATACCTTCTCTATACACTATGTACATAGTACATGTAGAGAAAGTAAAACGTTTACACTTTCACTTTCAAAGCTCAGAAGCTTCTGCGAATCACTGGGACTAATATCCCTTCTCTTATTGCAGCTCTTTACCTGGTGAATATGTAAAAGTGTTGCCATAGTTATTTGCAGCTACCTTTGCAATTCAACTCTACAGCAAACTTAAAAATATTTCAATAAATACTTAACTCAAAAAGTTATCATTGAATGTTATTCAAGTAAATTTTAAGCATTTGCTGAACAAGTAATCAGTAAAGCCTGAACTGTAAGCAATTGCTTATAATTGAATCAATTTGTTATCAGTATTGACTTAAAAAATACAAGTAAAAGAGTTTATTGAGTTTTTATTCAACTGACCCAATGGCTTTAGTCTAGTGTATTCCCTTATTTACCTTCTATTTATGAGGATTTAAGTAACAAGTCCATTTTTGGTAATGTTTATCCTCACTGGTATTATTTGGACAAAAGAATATTTAATAAGAATAGTTTGTTTTCAGAACATGTAGAGAAAGGCATGTGAATGGAACACGTCAGCTTTTATTTTATCGTTAAAAGGACCCCGGTAATAATTCTTGAATATAACTACAGTTTCCTTTTAAGGCGTACAGCCCGCGACGGGAAGTAATCTAATCTGTCTGCCGTCGACTGTGGGAATGTGGCAGCGTTCTAAACAAGAAGTGTGTGCATTGGAATTGCAGGATAAAGGACGGCGAAGAGGGGCGTTCAATAAGGCCATAGAAAAGGATAGAAAAACAAATTATTTTTGGTATATTTTTCTTTTATTTGCAATATAATCTCCCTTTAGATTAATTTAATTTTCTTAGCGCTTCTCCAGATGTTTTAAGCCTTTCAAAAAGTAGAATTTCGGAAGGTTTCAAAATAGACATCTGTTTGGGAGATGACCTCTTCGACAGGCAGGCAGGTAGGCAGACAGATACATAGACAGACAGACAGATAGACAGATGGATGGATGGATGGATGGATGGATGGATGGATGGATGGATGGATGGATGGATGGATGGATGGATGGATGGGTGGATGGATGGATGGATGGATGGATGGATGGATGGATGGATGGATGGATGGATGGATGTTAGGTTATTTTCGGTCATTAAGTATAGAACACACATAGGCTGCGTCATGAGAGAATAAAAATTAATTAAACATTACTACATACACTAATATCACAAGAATACATTTAAAATGGCTAAGATTAATCCAATTTCAGGTCATACATTTCTGAAATGTTATAAAGAGATAGTTTTGATCCTCCTCTTAAAGTTTAACCAGGGAAGCTTCTTGATATTCTGAGGTAAGGTGTTGAAAATTTTAACTGACATACATGAAAAACTTACGAGTATTTTCGAGTGGGGTAATCATGGACAGAAGAAGTAATTTGAGAAAAGGTTGATATTCATTTAACATATAGAAGGGAATCCAGAACAAACATTGAAGGCAATGTCAGTATATCAAGTTGCATAAAAAGTGGTTTACAGTGAGTTCTTGATGAAGCTCCAAATATGATACGTACAGATTTCTTGTGAAGAATAAATAACTGACTGGCAGAGGTATGATTGCCCCATAACAGAGGTGAATCGTTTGCCGTCAAGCCATTTTTCAAGTTTGAAAATAAAAAAAAAAAAAAAAAAAAAGTCTCTGTTGAATACGGTGGAAGTTGTAATTCGAACTTAAATTCTACAATGTTCGCCATCGAAACTGCGCCGATGAAATGAAATGGCAGTTTATTTATGGACGCTCTTTAGCTGCTGTGGTTCTCAGCGTCCCATTCTATACTGGGCGTGAAAGACTATTTAATTTTGCTCAGAGGCCTCTCTATCAGGCTTGAGGTTATTCGGGACCAACGAAGTTACTTCCCTTCCGGAGGAAGCCATGGTAAGGATTTTTACGCCTGAAAAAGAGCCATCATCCTCCGCCGGGTTTGTTCACGCGAACTTGGGTATATGAAGGTTGCATGGTAACCATTACACCACGGAGGGCGACTAAACTGTGCCATTTGCGACCCTTGCATTGTCTTGATGGAAGAGAATCATTTTCTTTGCCAGTTGAGGGCGTTTTTTCTTGATTTCCCCCTTCAACCGATGCAATAACGATGCATAATACTCTCCATTTATCGTCCTTCCATTCTCCCAGTAATCAATGTAGACGATTCCGCGTGCATCCCAAAAAACACTGAGGCCATCATTTTGTCTGCAGATTTCACCATATTTGCCTTCCTCGTAGCCGGTTAAAAACCCACTGTTTCGACTACACTCTTGCCTCTGGAGTGTAGTAGTTTATCCATGTTTCATCCACAGGTATGCATCGACGCAGAAACTAGTCAGGATTGCGACGGAAACGTGCAAAACCAGCTTCCGAATCGATCACATGAATTGCGTTTATTCTCCATACAGAGCAAACGCGGCACCCATCTTGCCGAGACCTTTGTTAGGCCTAGTGTTTGGTGCAAAATTGAGAACACGTACCCTGTGATATACGTATACTTTCTACTAGTTCGTGAACTTAGATTCGTCGATCACTCAAAACCATATCCTGGATTTTGTCAATCATTGCACTTCTACTGGACGTCGGGAACGATGTTCACCATTTGTGGATGTACAGCCACGTTTAAATTCATTTATCCAACTTAAATTAATGCAAACGCAGGAAAAGATGTGCCATGAACTTCACTCAGTTTGACTTTTGTCTCTGTCGGTGTTAAGCGTTTTAAATGGAAGTGTTTAATCATCGCACGGCACTTGACGCGTCTTTTCCATCTTTCTAAATAAGCACAAGATTGTTGATTCAATCGCCTATAGCAACGAAAAACAAGTGATGGATATAGCTGAAACTTCAAGTGCCATCTAGTAAGAGATGACGGTTACTAAATACAAGGGGCAAGTGTAATTTCTTGGATTTTCTAAGGGCTTATTGAACGCCCTATTACCAAAAGCGTCGAGAGAAAAATATTCTCAACACTGTTGTAATACTTATGTAATCTAATATTCATTTTTACTAAACTTTCTAAAGTGACTGACGTCAGCACTCCTACATATTTTACATTAAAGACAGAGTAACGGCACCTCCATTATTACATATTATTAGGGCGTAATAAGTAACCGAATTAGGAAACAGGACACCATTTTCTTTGAACACAAATTATGTATAACAAGTTCAAAATGATGTAGTAACAAATATTTACATTCGTCAAGAAAGTGCCGGGATTTGATCATTTAAAAATCCTGTTTAAAAGGAGCTTCGAAATTATTGTTGTTACTAAGTTGGTACAACTTTCCTCTATATCACTCGGAGTTTGATCGTCATCTGTCATCTAGTTTGTTTACAGTATGCCATTTTGTTAGTTCATCTCAAAGATGATCTGCGATTTTACGATGGATACAAATATTGAACAAAAAATCTGTCTCAAATTTTGTATTGCAAATGGAATTTCGTGTGACGAATCGCTGAAAATGTTACAGAGGGCTTACGGTGAATCGGCTTTATCAAAAACATGTGCATATGAGTGTATTCAAAAGTGGTCGAGATGTGCTGGAAGATTTGTCTCGCTCTAGTCGGCTATCAACGGTTTCAACTGAACTGAACATTGCTAAAGTGAAGAAAATGGTGTCTGAAAATCGTCATTTAGGTCTGAGAGAGATTGCCGCTGAACTTCCTTTGTCTCATGAATCGATTCGTACCATTTTAAACGATTGTTTGAGCATGACACGCGTTGCAGCTCGGTTAGTTCCGAAAGACTTGAATTTTCTACAAGAACTCAATCGCGTAAGGATTGCTGAAGACATGCTAGAACGAGCCAGTTCCGACCCCACATTCATGAAACGTAGTAACTGGTGATTAGACGTGGGTTTACAAGTTTGACACTAAAACCAGTCAACAAGCTACCGAATGGCGCACGTCAAACTCGATCAAAACTGAAAGTCATGTTGACATTTTTTTTCGATTATCGCGGTGTCGTGCACTCAGAATTCTTGCCGAAGGTCAGATGGTAAATAAAGACTATTATCTGAGCGTTATGCGGCGTTTGAGAGAACAAATACGCGAAAAAGGCCAGATACGTGGAACGACAACTCATGGATTCTGCACCACGATAACGCACCAGCTCACAAAGCTATTATTGTGAACGAATTTCTGGCCAAAAACTCAACAAATTTCATCGAATATCCACCGTATTCACCTGATCTGGCTCCTGCAGATTTCTTTATCTTTCCAAAACTCAAGTTACCACTTCGAGGCATCCGTTTTCAGTCGATAGAAGACATAAAGGAAAATTAGGGGCGACAATTGACATTGATTCCTAAAAGTGCTTCAAAAAATGTTTTGATGATTGGATTATTCGTTGGAATAAATGTATAATTTCAGAAGGGGCCTACTTAGAAGGCGATAAAATAAAATTGGATGAATAATTCATTTTTTGTGTTTTATTGCAAATTCCCGGAACTTTCTTGACACCTAGTATGTAAGTATTAATAATTTGAAACAAACCTCACCTATATTCATCTTCCCGTCATAGATTGCATCATTACTGTTCCCTTTCGAGGCTATTATTGGCTCCCCAACGAGTTCGACCTAGATCATGCTTTTCAAAAATATGGTAATTTTTAGTTCCTCTACACGTACTATGTACGTAGTGTATAGAGAAGGTATTATAATGCACCCAAAAACTCTATACCGAGATTTCACCGGAAATACATGTTTTGGGCTCCCCTGAATAAAAAAAAACAAAAAAAAAGCATTTCTGAAAGTATGTGTGTGTGTGTGTCTGTGGACAGCATAGCTCAAAACCGAAAAGACCGTTAAATACCAAACTTGGTGTTAAGTTTGGTATGTTGCAAGGATGTGACACAAAGATTTTCAAGAAAATTCCCCCAACCCCAGCTACCCTTTACGTGGAAAAAAATTCGAAAATGTTGATTTTCTCAAAAATGGCTCTAATGATTTTGATTAAAATATCGCATATTAAAGATATTTAGCTGATAAAATATATGAACATCTTGTTTTTTCTGGGAATAGCCTCTGAAGGCTACTTTTTTCTGGATGAATTTTACGGAAGTTTTTATAACTGCTAAACCATAAGAGATAGAGAAACACTTACCACACAAAAATATAGAACACATTAAAACACACATTTTAAGTTATATACGTTTTTTTCGTGGAGCTGATCGGTTTTTAGATATTACGTGTTTTTTTGTTTCAGCTTTAAAAAACTTATATTTTTCTCACACAGGAATTTTTCAACTCATGTCCACACAAACAAAGGAACTTCAGTCACATGGCACCCAGCTTTTGACTATCACTTTAACTATGGTACCTACTCCCTTTTTTCTACTTACAAGGAAGCAAGTAACAAGGCTATTTGTGCTAAATGTTTTCATGATTAGCATGAAGCAAATAGAAGCATTAGCTTTTAGCAATAATTTTTTGTAGAGATGTAGAGAAAGTCATGTGAATGGAACACAGATTTTTCTAGTATAGTACTAGGGGTGTTAAATAAGTCTTTATAAATCCAAGAAATTACATTCGTAGCATCAAAAAAGTTTGTATTTAGTAACTGTCAACTCTTACTACATGGCAGTTAAAGTTTCAGCTATATCCATCACTTGGTTTCGTTGCCATAGGCGATTGAATCAACAATCTTATGCATCTTGGGAAAACCGAGTTTCGTGTGGTGATTGAACACTTCTATTTAAAAAAGGCTTAACACCGAAATAGATAAAAGCTGAGTTGGATGAAGTTCATAGCAAATCTACTCCTGCGTTTGCAACAATTTGTGATTGGATAAATGGATTTAAACGTGGAAGTGGTCAGCGAGTCACCTATTCGCTACACGACCACGCCAGTAAAAGAAAGGGAGTAGAGGGGGGGGGGACAGGAGAATAATCCGCAGTATCACTTCTTGGCACCTCTGATCTATGACTTGTCACTTCGCGAACTTTCGTTCGACTATCAGCGAGAATCATAGGCTGGACTTTCTCAACGACTTTCTTGGTAACTACATCTGCCGGACGTCCTGGGCGCTCCTCAACAAAACAGGTGTTCTACCACGTTTAAAGTTGTTGAAGCAATATATAACTGTCGTCGTTGATGGCGATAGGTTCCCGGAAATGGCATCCAATTTCTCTTTTATCTCCTTGCAAGTTTTCCCAAACGTGAATCACCGCACCAATGGGAGCCGCTAAAAGTTAGGTGTGAAAAACATAGGTTAGTCTCACTATTTAAAGGTTATGATGGTCCAAATACATGGTGGGCGTTAGAAAGGAGTTGGAACACCTGGGCATATTACACGCAAATCGATCATTTGTATAAAATTAAGGGCAGAAGGTACAGAACAGACGTAAGAAAATTTTCTTTCGTTAATAGCACCATTGAAGAATGGAATGAATTGCATATTGCCTTTCAGGTCTGCTCTCTGACCTTCAAGAAATTTATGGATAATTTAAAAGTGAATAAATGTTAGATAATTAATTAAAGTAAATAATGTGAAGTAATTCATGATCTCAAAAACTGTTCTGTAGTTATTAATTTTGGGGCTTTATATTAACTGTTCATAAACATGCTATAGTACTGAATAATAAATAGTTCAGGTATTTCAAAAACCATGCATATATAGAAGTTAGTTGTATTACTAATATTAATTTTTATTTACTATTATTTACTATTATTATTATTGTAAGTGAATTTTGTACACCTAACTCTGTCACCGGACAGTACCCAATTATAAAGAATAAATAAATAAATACCTTTTCTATTTCAGTTATAACACGTACGACTATCTGAAATGCTTCCCAAACTAATCTATGAATCTGTACCAAATATGTTTCGACAACGTGCACTAAGTGACAGTATACGATGTTAACACCAACTTGCCTTACTGCAAAATCTATTTTGAAAGTCGGGTACTTATTGAACTGACCTAGAATACCTCTAATGTACATTTAAAATAAGCAGTATTTTCTGTACTTTATGTTCAACAAATAATATATAGTTTTATAATAATGTTATTATGGACTCACCCATATTTTGAACATATTGACCGCAACTCACCTGCAACAAACAAAAGAAGTATTGTTATTACACTTTTTTTTAAAGGAACTGAAGGCGAAACATGTCAAGAGTTTTATTCTACTGCAATATGCAGTAGCGCGTCTTCTCATAGTGGTCATCTTTCAACTGTCTTTTCGCGAGACAAACGTCATTTGTTTCCCAGGGCAAGGAAATGCCATGGAGAGCCCCGCCCTCCCAAAAAAAGATCCACGACCCGAACATCCTCTGAGGTAAACTCCCGGGTTAAGAAGAGAGAAGAAAAAATATGTACACTTTGAGTGTTTTGGCTTAAATTTTAAGGTTTTTTACTCGAAAGTCAATGTGAATCTAAAAATATCCGAATAGCAGGGGCTAAAACCGACTAGAAGTAAGATGAAAATGTTTCCGAAGTTAATTTATTCACTTCTATATTGAAGATACGAGCAAATTGATTTCTGTGTGCGCTTACGTCATTTAATAGAAAAGGTCAAAGAGAAAAGATAAAAAAACTGATATGTTCCATTCACATGACTTTCTCTATGTCTCTGCAACAAATTTTTGTTAAAAAGTTTATGCTTCTATTTACTTCATGCTAAGTGAGAAAAAATTAGCAGAAATAGTCTTATTACTTGCTCCCTGTAATTAGAAGCGAAATATGGGAGTATCATAGGTTAAAGTGAAGGCAAAACCTGGTTACTAGGTGACTGAAGTTCCTATGTTTGTATGGACACGAGTTGACAAATTCCTGTATGAGAAAAGTATAAGAGAAAAAAATGTTTAGAACATAAATTGTGTCTTTTTAATGTGCTCTACATTTTTTGTGTGGTAAGTTTTTGTCTATCTCTTACGGTTTACCAGTTACACAAAATTCTGTAAAATTCATCCAGAATAAAGTAGGCTTCAGAGGCTACTCCCAGAAAATTCAAGATATACATATTATTTGTCAAGTATATATCTTTAATATATGATATTTTAATCAAAATCGTTAGAGCCATTTTTTAGAAAATCAAAATTTTCGACAATTTTTCCATGCTAGTTGGGGGTGCGGCAATTTTTTTAAAAATCTTCGTGTCGCATTTCTGGAATATACTGAACTTAATTACCAAGTTTGATATTTTTTTTTATTCTTGTGGTCTCAAAATATGTATTTCCGGTGAAATCTCGGTGTCGAATTTTTGGGTGCAATACAATACCTTCTGTATACACTGTATACATAGTACGTATCGAGAAAATAAAAACTGGATTACAGTAGTCTAAAACGATAGTCAAATGTTTAAAAAGCTGGTTAACATATAGTTGAAATCCTTTTGCATGTATTGCCAAGAGTTGACAAATTCCCATATATGAAAAGAAGTACACAAAGGAATGCGTCAAAAATGGTAAATTCTACAGGCAAATGTGTATGACATAAACTGTGTGATTTATCGTGATCTACTTATTTTGTGTAGTGAGCCTTTTTCTATCTCTTACGGTTTTCTAGTTATGCAAAATGCAACAAAATTCATCCAGAAGTCTTCAGACTCAATTCTCAGAAAATTCAAGATATACATTATATTTGTTGTGTAAATATATTTAATATACGGTATTTTAATCAAAAGTGTTAAGAGCCATTTTTAAGAAAAACAAAACTTACAAAAATGTTCCAATGTAAAGAAAAGTTTGGGGTGGGCGGATTTTCTTGAAAATATTTGTGTGACTTCCTTATAAGATATCAAATTTATATATATATATATATATATATATAATATATATATGTTGTGTGTGAGTGTGTGTGTGTGTGTGTGGACAGTATAGCTCAAAAATGAAAAGTAACTTGGTATTTAAGTTTGGTAGATGCGACACGTAGATTTTCAAGAAAATTTCGCCACCCCAAAGTACCCTTTACATGGAAGAAAATTCGAAAATTTTCATTTTGTCAAAAATATCTCTAAAATTTTTGAATAAAATATTAATGTTTATAATGTATAAGACATATAAAATATATATCTTGAATTTTCTGGGAATAGCCTGTGAAGACCTCTTTATTTTGGATGAATTTTGCTTAACTGCTAAAAAGTAAGAGATAGACAAAAATTTACAACACAGAAAATGTAGATCTCATCAAAACGCACAATTTATATCCTTTATATTTTTGTTGTGGAGTTCATCGTTTTTGAGATAGTCCATGTTATTGGTTTTAGCTTTAAAAAACCTTTCTCATACCGAATTTGCCAACTCCTGTCCATACAAACAAAGGAACTTCAGTCGTATAGTAACCAGCTTTTGATTCTCAGTTTAACCTATGGGACTCCCTTATTTTGCTTCTACTTACAAGGAAGCAATTAATGAGACTACTTCTGCTAATTTCTTCTCCATTAGTATGAAATAAATAGAAACACAATCTTTTTAACAATAATTTGTTGCAGAGATGTTGAGAAAGTCATATGAATGGAACACATCAGACCTTTTTTGGATTCAGAGAGTCTCAAAACATGTATTTCCGGTGAAATCCTAGTGTCGAATTTTTGGGTGCATTACAATACCTTCTCTATACAGGAAATAAATTGTAAATTGCGTGTTATTGATGGACAGGGCGTGAAAGATCGCTTAATTTTGCTCATAGGTTTCTCTGTCAGGCTTGAGGTTCTTTTACGTTCCGTAAATCTACGACAAGGGACCAATGGCTTTATTTCCCTTCTGAAGGAAGCCATTTTACACCAGAAAAAATCCATCGTCCTCCGCCAGGTTTGAAACCGCGACCTTGGGTGTATGAAGTTAGTATGGTAACCATTACACCACGGAGGGCGACTTTATTAATTAAGTACGTAGTAGTTGCAGAGAAAGTAAAAATCACATTTTTATCTGCCCCATGAGAATGTTTGTTTGTAAGTTACAAAGTTTGTAACTTAAGTTGTATCGATGTATTCCATTAGCGGGCCTCCCCACCTCCGAAATGGATTTCTCAAACGGAGGAGGCAAAGTGTTTTCGCTACATGTACCGCTGATTTAGCAGATACTCCTCGCGTGGCTGGAATATTAAACAGACGCGGCTAATGAATTTTTTGGGGAGGGCTCACCCCTACTTTTTAATTTACTTTGTATGTAAGATGTGATTTGTTTGGGGACGTGCACTAGCAAGCTCCGCGAGGGCAATGAGTTCCCTCATTGTTAGCAGAGTGCAAGATTAAGTAACGACGAGCTCGGTCAGCAACAATGGGGTGCCCTGAACTCAAAAATAGTTCCTCAGTATCTAAATGATATTATGCAATTGTTAGACATACGTACAAATATATGTAACAGATACATTCTCAAAACTAACGAACATTTAAATATAAGAATATATACTTTTTCTTCTACGTGCATAGCAGGAAGAAAAGGCATCATACTCCATCCAAAAATGTTATACAGATATTTCAACAGAAATACATTTTTACATTCTCTAGTACGTTAAAATATTTAAATACCTATTGCATTACACCAAAAATTCGATACCAATACTTCAGCAGGAATGTTGGTATAAAAATTGACACCTTGCTTCTATTTACATCATGCTAATCGAGAAAAAATTAGCAAAAATAGTCTTATTTCTTGCTTCCTTGTAAGTAGAAGCAAAATAAGGGAGTACCATAGGTTAAAGTGATAGTCAAAAGCTGGTTGCTATGTCACTGAAGTTCCTTTGTTTATTTGGACAGGAGTTGACAAATTCCTGTATGAGAATGAATTTCAAAGCTGAAACCAAAAAAACAGGAATACTCAAAAATGATCAGCTCCACCAAAAAATGTAACTGGCATAAATTGTGTTTTATACTGATCTACATGTTTTGTTCAATGAGATTTTGTGTAGCTCTTACGGTTTACCTATTATACAAAATTCAACAAAAATCATCCAGAATAAAGAGGTCTTTAGAGGCTATTCTCAGAAAATTCAAAATATACATTTTATTTGTCAGGTAAATATCTTTAATATACAATATTTTAATCAAAATCATTAGAGCCATTTTTTAGAAAATCAAAATTTTCGAAAAAAGTTCCATGTAAAGGGTAGTTTGGGTTAGGCGATTTTTCTCAAAATCTTCGTGTCGCATCCCTGGAAGATACTAAACTTAAATACCAAGTTTGGTATTTTACCGACTTTTTGTTTTTTGAGTTATCGTGTTCACAGACACATACACACACGCACCTTTTTCTGAAAATACTTTTTTTGGATACAGGGGACCCTAAAAAACATATATTTCCGGTGAAATCTCGGTATCAAATTTTTTGGTGGAGTGCAATACCTTCTCTATACGCTATGTACATAGTGCGTAAAGAGAAAGTAAAAATAGTTCAGTATCAAAATGATTTTATGCAATTGTAAGACATATGCACAAATATTTGTATCAAATAGATTCTGAGAATGACTAATGAACATTTAAATATAAAAATATATACTTTTTCTTCTACGTACATACCAGAAAAAAAAGGTATCGTACACCATCCAAAAATTCTATACAGATATTTCAACAGAAATACAAGCTTTAGGGTACCTACTCTGAATAAAAAACATTTTTACCTTCTGTAGAACGTTAAAAAATGTAAATATATTTTGCATTACACAGAAAAATTCGATACCTATACTTCAGCAGAAATATTGGTATGGAAAATTGACACCACAATCAAAAATATCTGATCTATTCCATTCATATTGATTTGTGTACATCTCTGTAATAAATTATTGTTAAAAAGCTTATTCTTCTATCTACTTCATGCTAATCGATATAAACATTAGCAAAAATAGTCTTATTACTTGCTTCTTTATATGTAAAAGGGAAATAAGAGAATACATTAGGCTAAAACGATAGTCAAAATGTTTTAAAATGTGAATACTATGGGTTTAAAATCCCTTTGTGTGGCCCGAAGTTAACAAGTTTTCCTATGAGAGAATTTAAGTATTTTAAAACTGAAACCAATAACAAGAAATATCTAAAAACGTTCGAAAAATATCTGATGTGTTACATTCACATGACTTTCTCTAGCTTTTCTACAAACTTCTCACATAAGAATATTCTTCTTTCTGCACGTTGCTAATGATATAATCATTAGCAGAATGTTCTTATTACTTAGTTCCTTATAAGTAGAAAGAAAATAAGGGAATACACTATGTTAAACCGATAGTCAAATGTTTTAAAAGCTGTCGTTATTCGATTGTCATTGCAAATCGCTTCTTTGCTTGTCTAGGAGTAGATCAAAAGAACAAAGGACACTTTCTGTCCCAGAAAAGTACAAGTACTCACAAGTGAAACCAAAAACAAGGAATATCTCGGAAATGGTTACCTCCACAACAAAAATGTAAAGGACATAAATTGCGTGTTTTGATTAGATCTACATTTTATGTGTAGTAAGTTTTTGTCTCTTACCATTAAGTAAAATTTAGCAAAATCCATCCAGAATAAAGGGATCTTCAGAGGCTATTCCCAGAAAACTCAATATATACAGTTTATTTGGTATGTCAATATGTTTAATATACGGGATTTTAATCAAAATCGTTCGAGCCATTTTTTAGAAAATAAAAATTTTCAAAAATTTTTCCATGTAAAGGGTAGTTGGGGGTGAGGGAATTTTCTTGAAAATCTTCGTGTCACATCCTTGGAAGATACCAAACCTAAATATCAAGTTTAATATTTAACGGTCTTTTCGTTTTTGATTTATGTTGTCCACAGATACACACACACACACGCATCTTTTTCTGAAAATGATTTTTTTCGATTCAAGGGGTCCTACAACATGTATTTCCAGTGAAATCTCGGTATCGAATTTTTGGGTGGAATACAATACTTCCTCTATACACTATGTGCATAGTACGTTTAGAGAAAGTAAACAATTGTATATAACATAAATTTTTGTTTTAACGAGCTCTACATTTCCTATTAAGTAAGCTTTTGACTATCTCTTATGTTTATTCAGTTATTTAAAATTCCGCAAAAATCATCCAGAATAAAGACGTCTTCAGCAGCTATTCTCAGAAAATTCAAGATATACAGTTTATTTGTCATGTAAATATATTTATTTGCGGTATTTCAATCAAAATAATTAGTGACACTTTTGAGAAAATAAAAATTTTCGAAAATGTTTACATGTAAATGGTATTTTTGGTGGGTAGATTTTTCTCGGGAGATAGTGAAAATAAATACCAAATTTGGTATTTAACCGACTTTTCGTTTTTGAGCTTTACTGCTCACAGAAACACAGAATACAGTGCTTCTACATTGTAGGTAGAGGGCGTATTGTGTTTCAACCAAAATATATATACCGTATATATACTATATATATAGAGATATTTCAATGAAAGTTCATGTTTTGAGGACCCCTGAACAAATTATAAAAAAGTGTGAATGTGTGTGTGTGTGTGTGTGTGTGGACAGTTAAACACCAAGCTTGATATTTAAGTACCGCATCTTTCAAGGATATGAAAATCAAAATTCAAGAAAGTTCCCCACCCGTAACTACCCTATACAGTGAAATTTTATTTTTTATTTTTAAAAAAAACTAGCGTTATTGAATAAAATACCGCATGGTGAAAGACATTCCATAAATAATATATATAATGAATTTCCTGGGAATAGTCTCTGAAGACATCTTCATTCTGGATGACTTTTGCAAAATTTGTGAACCGTAAAAGATAGACAAAAGGTTACTACAGAAAAGAAATATGGATCTCATTATAACTACGTGACGTCGTCCTCCATTTCATATCTCATTTGTTTTTCTCCTGGCCATGGTAAGAATATCGAATTTCAAAGACAATCGCATATCGACCTCATTTGACTACTATTTAGCAGAGTTTAGTGTAGTCCTTTATTTCTCTCCTACTTACAAGGAAGCTGGCAATAAGATCAATACTGCTAATCTTTATGTCCGTTAGCATGATATAGAGAAAAGAAAAATATTATTTTCCTATATGTGCTGTGTACATAGTGTATAGAGAAGGTATTTATTTTACCCACAAAATCGCTACCGAGATTTCACCGAAAATATATGTTTTTGGTCTCCCGAATCCAAAAAAAGCATTTCTGGAAAAAGGTTCGTGTGTCTATGTGAGCACGATAATTCAAAAACGATGCAACACGAAAGTTTTCAAGAAAATCCCCGCAGTTCCAACTACACTTTACATGGCAAAAATTTCGAAATGTTGATTTTCTCAAACTAGTTCAAACGATTTTGATTAAAACATCGCATATTAAAGATATTTATCTGACAAATAATATGAATATCTTGAATTTTCTGGGAACAGCTTCTTATGTCTACTTTATTCTAGATAAATTTTATGGAATTTTGTATACCTGCTAAACCGTAAGAGATGGATAAAAACTTACCGCACAAAAAATATAAGAACACACAATTTATGTTACATACATTATTTTGTGAAGTTGATCATTTTTAGATACTCCTTTTTAAAAATATTTACTTTTGTCATACAGGAATTTGTCAACTCGTGTCCATACAAACAAAGGAACTTCAGTCACATAGAAACCAAATTTTGACTATAACTTTAACCTATGGCACTCCCTTATTTTGCTCCTACTTTCAAGTAAGTAAGTAATAAGACTATTTCTGATATTTTTTTCTTGATTACCATAAAGGAAATAGAAGTATAAGCTTTTTAAAAATAATTTGTTGCAGAGATGTAGAGAAAATCATGTGACTGGAACACATCAGATTTTTACTTTCTCTACCAAGTATGTACAATATGCATAGTAGATAGAGAACGTGTTGCATTGTATTCCACACAAATATTATATACCGATATTTTACTGGAAATATATGTTTTTGAAACCCCTGAAACAAAAACAAAAAAATAGCATCTTCGAAAAAAAAAAAAAAAAAAAAAAAAAGTGTGTCTGCAACAGCGTAACTTCAAATGAAATGTTCTTCAAATGCGAAACTTGACATATAAGTTAATCTTCCGAAGATACGACACGAAGGTTTGCAGAAAACCCCCACCACCAACCACACTTTAAATGTTGATTTTCTCAAAAATGGCTCTAACGATTTTCATTAAAATACCGTATCTTAAACATTTTTCATGACAAATTAAATATTACTTTCTCTCTAGCCCCATTTGTACAATATACATAGGGATAGAGAAAGTATTGTAATGCACCCAAAAATTCGATACCGAGATTTCACCGGAAATACATGTTTTGGGGTCCCCTAAGTCCGAAAATAAATTAAAAAAAGGTCTGTGTGTGTGTGTCTGTCTGTCTGTCTGTCTGTGGACAGCATAGCACCAAAACAAAAAGACCGTTAAATATCAAACTTGCATTTTAAGTTTAGTATCTTCCAAAGATGTGACACGAAGATTTTAAAAAAAACTCCCTCCACTACAAACTACCCTTTACATGGAAAAAATTTCAAAAATTTTGATTTTCTTAAAAATGACTAACGGTTTTGATTAAAATCGCGTATATTAAAGCTATTTGGGTCCGAAATAAAATGTATATCTCGAATTTTTTGGGCCCGCCTGGGTAGCGTGGTGGTAGCATGTCTGCCTCACGTTCAAAAGGTCGTGAATTCGAATCTCGCTTAGGGTGAGTTACCCGGGTAAGGTTTTTTTTCGGGGTTTTCCCTTATTCTGAGAAGACGAATGTCGAGTAACTTTAAGCTCCATGGATCCCGAGATCATTTGAGCATCATAGCATCAATTGCATTCATCGTCCGATATGAACAAACCAGGTTAAAGGACGTTAAACTACAAAACAAAAAAAAATGAATTTTTTGGGAATAGCCTCTAAAGACCTCTTTATTCTGGATGAATTTTGCTGAATGTTGCGCAACTGCTAAACCGTAAGAGACAGAGAAAAACGTATTACACAAAAAATGTATCTCATGACAAAACACACAATTTTTGTCCCTTACGTTTTTGTTGTGGAGGTAACCGTTTTCGAGATATTCCTTGTTATTGGCTTCAATTGTGAAGTACTTGCTTTTCTCACACAGAAAGGGTCTGTTTTTCTTTTGTTCTACTCCTGCCAAGCAAAGAAGTGATGACAATCACATAACGATAGCTTTTAAAACATTTGACTATCACTTTAGCCTAGTGTATTCCCCAAGCTCCCTTTTACTTGTAAGGAACTAAGTAATAAAACCATTCTGCTAGTGTTTATCTCGATTAGCATGAAGTAGAAGAAGAGTAAACCTTTGTAAGAATTTTGTTTGTAGAGCAGGTAGAGAAAGGTGTGTGAATGGAGCACATTACATTTCTTACTTTCTCTATACGTGCTATGTATATGGTGAGATTTCACCGGAAATATGTTTTATGGTCCCAAAAAAGGTATTTTCGGAAAAGGTCCGTGTGTGTGTGTGTGTGTGTGTCCGTGTGTGTGTGTGTATCCGAGTGTCTGTGAACACGATAACTCAAAAACGAAAAGTCGGTAAAATACCAAACTTGGTACTTAAGTTTATTATCTTCCAGGGATGCGACACGAAGATTTCGAGAAAAATCCCCTCACCCCAAACTACCCTTTACATGGAATTCTTTTCGAAAATTTTGATTTTCTAAAACCTGGGTCTAACAATTTTGATTAAAGTATTGTATATTCAAGATATTTACCTGACAAATAAAATGTATATTTTGAATTTTCTGGAAATAGCCTCTGAAGACTACTTTATTCTGGGTCAATTTTATAACTGCTAAACCGTAACTGCTAAACTTACCACACAATAAATGTACAGCACCTTAAAACACATTATTTATGTTATATACATTTTTTTCGTGAAGTTGATTGTTTTTTAGATATTCCTTGTTTTTGGTTTCAGCTATAAAAACTTATACTTTTCTCATACAGGACATTGTGAACTCGTGCCCATACAAACAAAGGAACTTCAGTCACATAGCTACCAGCTTGACTATCACTTTAACCTATGGTACCCCCTTATTTCGCTTCTACTAACAAGGAAGCAAGTAATAAGACTATTTTTGCTAATTTTTGCTCCATTAGATGAAGTAAATAGAATAATTTGTTGAAGTGATATAGAGAAAGTCATGTGAATGGAACACATCAGATTTTTTGTGCAGTTATACAAAATTCCTCAAAATTCATTCAGAAAAAAATTTTCTTCAAAGACTATTTACAGAAAGCTCAAGATATACACTTTATTTGACATGTACATACTAATAGTATACAATATTTTAATCATAATCGTTAGAGCCATTTTTGAGAAAATCAACATTTTCAAAAAATGTTCCATGTAAAGAGTATTTGGGGGGGCATTTTCTTGAAAATGTTCAGTATCTTCCTTGGACGATACTGAACTTAAATGTCAAGTTTAATGTTTAACAGGCTTTTCGTTCTTGAGCTATGCTGCCCATGGACACACACACACACACACACACACACACACACACACACACCAAACATTATTCTAAAAATCTGATGTGTTTCATTCACATGACTTTCTCCAGCTGTTACACAAACAACTACCCTTACAAAAGATATTTCTTTCATCTTCGACGTGCTAATCAAGATAAATATTAGCAGAAATGGTCTTATTACTTGCTTCTTTGCAAATAGAAGGGAAGTAACAGAATACGCTGGGCTAAATCGATAGTCATATCTTTTAACAGCTGGTCTTATATGAAACAACAGAAGTTCGGTTCGCTTTGCACGCCTTGCATTAAAACAATATTGACAGACAGCAAATGATTGCGCAATGCACAGAGAAGGTGTCATTAGAAGTACAGTCTGGGCTGAAATCGGAGTGGGGTATGGAGCAATACATCAAAACAGGTACCAAACTCATTAGAGAGGGGCTCGCGTGGATTAGACTAGGAGCATGGAGGAGCACGAAAATTTCTGACGAGAATGGTACGAGAATCTGTCCCATTTGCGAGGAGGAAGAGTCGTGGACTCACATCTTGGCAAGATGTAGGGGTACGGAGGAATGGCGGGAAAATATTTGCCACGATTTTTTACCACTGCGAATGTAGGGATAGAAGCATGTTGGACGCTACTGGCAGGCACGGAAAACATGGACGGGCTAGGTAAATTTATACTTAGGCAAGACAGCTGAGATCTGAGGAGGCTGCCAATAGAGAAGGGGGGGGGATAAGATCAACTAAACAAAAGTGACTACAATGTTCTACATATATATATATATATATATATATATATATATATATATATTATGTCACTTAGGTCACTGTTGTGCTAGGGTTGAATATATTATGTGTATATATATATTTTAAGTGTAATTATCTATTATAAGAGGGTGCATTTATGAAGGTGTACTCTGTGCTGTAAATTTAAATTGCTATATTTTAATATCTTTGTATCTTTATTTTCGGATTCACTCTTAATTTTATTGTTGTTTAATATTGCTTTTGACTGTGTATTTCCTTTGTGTTTTTATTTTCGTGTTTACTCTTGTAATTCTTTGTTGTGGTTGTTTTTTTTTAATATTGCTTGTAATGTGTATTGCAAAAGCACGTACGGTCTGTGGACCCGAGCGACTGTTGAAATTCTATGTATGATATTGCTATGTTAATAAATACACTTATTCATTCATTCATTCAAAACAATGTTAAAGTTAAAGCAGCTTAAAATTGAAACCAATAACAAGGAATATCTCAGAATCGGTCAGCTCTACATAAAAAAGTATATATGTTTTATCGAGATGTAAATGTTTCGTGTGATAAGCGTTTGTCTATCTGTTACGGTTTAACCGTTATTCAAAATTCATCCAGAATAAAGTGGTTTTCAGGGGCTACACCCAGAAAATTCAAAATATACATTTTATTTGGATGTAAATATATTTAATATAGCATATTTTAATCAAAATTGTTAGCCATTTTTGAGAAAAACTACATTTTCAAAATGTTTTCCATGTAAAGGTTATTGGAGCGGGAGCGGGAATTTCTTAAATCGTAGTGTCACATTCTCGGAAGATAACAAAGCTAAATAGCAAGACCTTTTTCCAAAAATGCCTTTTTTTGGATTCAGATAGACACAAAACATATATTTCCGGTGAAATCTCGGTATCGAATTTTGGTTGGAATACAATACCCACCTTCTCTATACACTATCTATATAGTAGTGTAGAGAAAGTAAAAATATTATGCGTTTCATTCACATGACTTTCTCTACATGTCTGTAACAAATTATTATTAGTAAACTTATTATTCTATCTAAGTACTTCTTACTAATCGAGATAAACATTAACAGAAGCGGTCTTATTAATTAGTCCCATAAAGTAGAAGAGAAATAACTGAATACACTAGGTTAAAACGATAGTCAAATGTTTTATTACTTATTTCCAGCTGAGATCTGAGAAGGCTGCCAATAGAGAAAGGGGAGAGAGATTAGAATAGCTAAACAAAAGTGACTAAAATGTTTTATATACCTACATATATTTTATGGCATACTTGCGTCATTGTTATGGTTATATATATAATTTTTTTTTTTAATACCTTAACGTCCTTTAACCTGGTTGGTCATATCGGGCTATGAATGAAATTGGTGAAATGATACTCAAATGATCTCGAGGTCCATGGAGCTTAAAGTTACTCGACATTCGTCTTCTCAGGATAAGGGAAAACCCCGAAAAACACCTTATCCGGGCAACTCACCCTAAGCGAGATTCGAACTCACGACATTATGAATGTAAGGCAGAAACGCTACCACCACACTACCCAGGCGGGCGGTTTTATATTTTGTATATATATTATGTGTATATATTTCTCTTAAGTGTATCTTTCTACTATAATAGGGTACATTTATCCTTCTGAATAATGTGTACTCTGTGAAATCCGGTAAAATCTCGGTATCGAATTTTTGGGTACAATACAATACCTTCTCTATACACTATGTACACAGATGAGCAATGTCTCAGACTTCCTTAAAACTTGGGTTAGTAATAATTAGCAGGCTCTCAGAGCATCAGCTAATGCACTTACTCTGATACGGTTGCTCTGTGTAGCCACATATCCATATTGCCTCCGATATCAATCAGAACTTGAGCTACATGTGAAAACCAATCCCACTTGCCATAACAAGAATATAGCACAATCACCCTTAACTTGATCCGCGCCAAAACAAAAGCCAGGCGACCAGTGCACAGTTTTTTTCTTTGTTTTTTTCTGTTTTTTTTTTTTTATTTTTTACTTTCTCTATACGCACTATGTACATAGTGTATAGAGAAGGCATTGCACTCCACCCAAAAATTCCATACCGAGATTTCACCGGAAATATATGTTTTAGGGTCCCCAATATCCAAAAAAAGCATTTTCACAAAAAGGTCCACGCGCGCGTGTGTATGTGTGTGTGTCTGTGCGTGCGTGCGTGTGAGAGTGTGTCCGTGTGACTGTGAACACGATAGTTCAAAAACGAAAAGTCGGTCAAATACTAAACTTAGTATTTAAGTTTAGTATCTTCCAGGAATGCGACACGAAGATTTTGAGAAAAATCCCCCCACCCCAAACTAGCCTTTACATGGAACTTTTTTCGAAAATTTTTATTTTCTAAAAAATGGCTCTAACGATTTTGATTAAAATTTCGAGTATTAAACACATTTACCTGACAAATAAAATTTATATCTTGAATTTTCTAGGAATAGCCTCTGAAGAGTAGTTTATTCTGGCTGAATTTTACGGAATTTTGAATAACTGCTAAACCATAAGAGATGGACGAAAACTTACTGCACATGAAATGTAGAGCACGTTAAAACACACAATTTATGATACATACATTTTTTTCGTGGAGTTCGTCGTTTTTCAGACATTCCTTATTTTTGGTTTCGGCTATGAAAAACTTATATTTTTCTCATACAGGAACTTGTCCACTCCGATCCATATAAACAAAGGAACTTCATTGACATAGCAACCAGCTTTTGACTATCACTTTAACCTATGGTAGTCCCTTATTTCGCATCTACTTACAGGGAAGCAAGTAATAACACTATTTCTGCTTATTTTTTCTGATTTGCATAAAGTAAATAGAAGTATAAGCTTTTTAAGAATAATTTGTTGCAGGGATATAGAGAAAGTCAAGTGACTGGTACAGATCAGATATTTTTTCCGCCTCCAATAGGCTATAAATAAAAGACAAATTCATAGAAAACAATTATTTTATTACTAGAAGTTTTATACACTTATAGTTACTTTTCAACATAATCACCGAAAAGATTTGAGACATTGTATATTGCACAAACTTTGCAATACCCGATTCAAAAAATGTTGCTGCCAATGATTTCAGATGAGCAGTGACGTTGTTTTGAAGATCTTTGTACTTTACGACGTTTGCGGAGAGTCTTTCAAAACAAACGAAGAGGAATGTTGACTTCCAGGAATTGTGTTGATCCATGACAACGCTCGTCCACACACTGCTGGCACAACCCATCGGCTCCTTGAACAATTTCAATGGGACATTTTCGATCATCCGCCGTACAGTCATGACTTGGCACCCAATGACTTTCACCGCGCTAGGAGGGCAGCACTGTCAAACCAACGAAGATCATTTTCTAACATTTAAAAACATTATAACAATTCAGTAAAAAAAGATATTGAAATTCCCCCGTTTACAGTTTTTTCTGTCTAATTAAAGAGTTAAAGCTTTCTCGGTGTCGATTATTACAGATGACTTCACGGGATAACAACCGAGTTAGATTGGAATAAGGTAAATCCGAGTTTTCGATCATCTTCACTAATGTGGCCTTCTGTGTGGTTCAAAGCTCCAGGTCAGAACTGCTAACAATTTTTTACTTTCTCTACACGTACTATGTACATAGTGTATAGAGAAGGTATTGTAATGAACCCAAAAATTCCAAACTGACATTTCACTGGCGTGTGCGTGTGGGTTGTGTGTGTATGTACGTATGTGCCTGTGTGCGTCTGTCTGTGCATGTGCGTGCGTCTGTGTGCGTGTGTGTGCCTGTGTGCCTGCGTGCGTGCGTGTGTGCGTGTGCGTGTGCGTGTGCGTGCGTGTGTGTGTGACTGTGCACAGCAGAACTAAAAAACGAAAAGTCGCTAAAATACCAAACTTCGCATTTAAGTTTAGTATCTTCCAGGGATACGACACGATGATTTTGAGAAAAATACCCCGCCCAAACTAACCTTTAAATGGAACTTTTTTCGAAAATTTTTATTTTCTCAAAAATGGCTCTAACGATTTTGGTTAAAACTTATCACACCAAAAATGAAGAGTACATTAAAATACACAATTTATGTTGTATACAATTTTTTCGTGGAATTTATCGTGAAATCTCGTTTTGAGATATTCGTTGCTTTTGGTTTCAGCTTTGAAAAACTTAACTTTTCTCATACAGGATTTTTGTCAATTCCTGTCCATACAGACAAAGGAACTTCAGTCACAAAGCAACCAGTTTTGACTATCACTTTAGGTTATGGTACTCTCTTATTTCACTTCTACTTACAAGGAAGCAAGTAATAAGACTATTTCTGCTAATTTTTTCTCGATTAGCATGAAAGAAATAGACGCATAAACTGTTTAACAATTTGTTGCAGAGATGTAGAGAAAGTCATGTGAATGGAACACATCAGATTTTTACTTTTTCTACACGTACTATGTACATAGTGTATATAGAAGGTATTGTAATGAACCCAAAAATTCCGTACCGAGATTTCACCGGAAATACATGTTTTGAGATCCCTGAATAAAAAAAAACATATTTACTTTCTGAACACATACTATGTGCATAGTGTATAGAGAAATTATAGTAATGCACATAAAAATTCGATACCGAGATTTCACCGGAAATACATGTTTTAGACCCCCTTAATAACATTTAAGTCTTTTTACTTAAAATCTAAATTCAATTTAATAAACATAAAACAGGTATAATAAATCCAAAAAAGGTATTTTTAGAAAATGTCCGTATATGTCTTGGTGTGTGTGTGGGCAGCATACCTCAAAAACGAAAAGTTCGTTAAATACCAAACTTTGTATTTAGGTGTGGTATCTTCAAAGGATGCGACACGAAGATTTTCAAGAAAATGCCCCCATCCCCAACCACGCTTTACTTGGAAATGTTTTCGAAAATTTTTATTTTCTCAAAAATGGCTGCAACGATTTTGATTACAATGTCATATATTTAAGGTATTTACATGACGAATAAAATGTATATCTTGAATTTTCTGGGAACAGCCTCTAAAGACCTGTTTATTCTGAATGATTTTTATTGAATTTTACATAACTGTTAAACCGTAAGAGAGACAAAAGCTTACTGCACAAAAAATGTAGATCACAATAAAACACTCAATGTATGCGATATACATTTTTTTCGTGCAGTTGATCGTTTTTTAGATATTCCTTGTTATATGTTTCAGATTTAAAATACGTCAACTTTTCTCACATGGAAAACTGTAAACTCCTGGCACTGCATAGAAATTGATTTCAATCACCTGGAAACCAGCTTTTAAAAGAAGTGACTATCACTTTAGCCTAGTGTATTGCCTTATTTTCCTTCTATTTACTAACAAGCAGGTAATTAAGACAATTTCTACGTATCCCGATTATCAAAGGTAGATAGAAAAATGTGCATTTTAAAAATAATTTGTTACAGCGATGAGGAGAGTGTCTTGTGAATGGAGCACATCTGATTTTTTATTAAGAAACTCTACATTGTATAGCAAAATATTAATATTTTAAGACATAAAACAGCTATAGCTAATTTTATTGTTGAAGACTAGTTAATACGAAATTAGAAAAAATTTGATGTGTTCCATTCACATGACTTTCTCTATATCTCTGTAACAAATTATTGTTAATAAGCTTATCTTTTATTTATTTCATGCTAATTGAGAAAAATTAGCAGAAATAGTCTTATTTCTTGCTTTATTGTAAATACAAGCGAAATATGGGAGTACCATAAGTTAAAGTGAAATCCAAAAGCTGGCTGCTATGTGGCTGATGTTCCTTTGTTTGTATGGACATCAGTTGACAAAGTCCTGTACGAGAAAAGTATAGGTTTTTCAAGGCTGAAACTAAGAAAAAGGAATATCTAAAAAACGATCAACTCCACGAAAAAAATGCATATAACATAAATTGTGTGTTTTAACGTGCTCTACATTTTTTGTGTGTTAACTTTTTATCCATCTCTTACGGTTTAGTAGTTATGCAAAATTCATCCAGAATAAAGTAGTCTTCAGAGGCCATTTCCAGAAAATTCAAAATATACATTTTATTTGTTAGGTAAATATCTTTAATATATGATATTTTAATAAAACTCGTTAGAGCCATTTTTCAGAGAATCAAAATTTTCGAAAAAAGTTCCATGTAAAGGGTAGTTTGGGGTGGGAGAATTTTTCTCAAAATCTTCGTGTCGCATCCCTGGAAGATACTAAACTTAAATACCAGGTTTGGTATTTTACCGACTTTTCGTTTTTGAGTTATCGTGTTCACAGACACACGGACACACACACGGACCTTTTTCTGAAAATACCTTTTTTTTGATACAGGGGACCCTAAAACATACATTTCCGGTGAAATCTCGGTATCGAGAACATAGTGCGTATAGAGAAAGTAAAAAAGTACATTGAAAATACTAAAAACTTGAATTAATCGTGTTTGTTGCATATATGCAATTAAGGGCTAAAATATTCATTATCGTTTTAGTCTAGTGTAATAATTTGTTACAGAAAAGTAGAAAAAGCTATGTAATGGAACACATCAGATTTTGTTGTTTTTCTAACCGGTTCATGCAGGAGTTTCAATGCCATCAAAGACCAATGCAATATACTATTTGCGTTCATTTGGTAAAGTGCGCGATAATGCACGCCCATATATGACCAGAATCACAATAGATGCGGTTGCTCAACTTTGTATTGAGTTGCTTCCTCACCCTCCATGTTCATCAGACTTAGCTCTGTCTCTTCTCTAATAGCACCCAGGTACAAGTGTTTAATGATAAAGCGTCTTTTAGCAACCCGCCTACAGATTTCTTCAACTCGAAAGCACAACAATTGTACAAGAGAGGCATTGAGCCCTATTTAAACACTGGTGGGCGGACAGTGATTCAATCACTGAGTGAAAGCTTATTCGTTATTGATTTATGACGTAGCGTATCGGTCTTGCATTTGAGCAAGACTCCGGTACCAAATGGACCTTTTCCCTGATCAACCAATTTTAATGAAATGTTTAGGTTAAATTGCACCTGCCATGTTGGTAAGTTTTATTACTCCAGAGTAAATAACTTTGTAATTAAAAATTATTTATTATATTACTCGATGTCGAGATTTCACAGGAAATATATGTTTTGGGGTCCTCCGAGTCCGAAAAAAAAATTATAGCAAGGTCCATATGTGTGTCTGTGTGTTTGACTTGGGCAGCATAGCTCAAAACGAAAAGACCATTAAATACCAAACTTGGTATTTAAAGTTTAGTATCTTCCAAGGATGTGATATGAAAATTGTCAAAAACATCCCCACACCACTATCATGGGAAGATTTTCGAAAATTTTGATTTTCTCAAAAATGGCTCTACCGATTTTGATTAAAGTCCCGTAAATTATGTCAGGTAAATATTTTTAATATATGATGTTTTAATCTTAATCGTTAGAGTCATTTTTAGGAAAATAAACATTTTCGAAAAAAGGTGCATGTAAAGAGTAGTTGGGGGTGGGGGAATTCTTGAAAAGATTCCTGTTGCATCCTTAGAAGATAGCAAACTTAAATACTAAGTTTGCTATTCAACGGTCTTTTCGTTTATAAGCTATTCTGTCCACAGACACACACACCACGCGGGCCTTTTTCTAAACTTTTTTTTAAATTCAGGGGGACCCAATACATGTATTTCCGATGAAATCTCGGTATTGAATTTTTGGGTGGAATGCAATACCTTCTCTATATACTATGCAACATAGCAAAATGTTGCCCTCCATGGTGTAATGGTTACCATGCTAACTTCATACACCCAAGGTCGCAAGTTCAAACCCGGCGGAGGACGATGGATTTTTTCGGGTGAAAAAATCCTTAGCATGGCTTCCTTCGGAACGGAAGTAAAGCCGTTGGTCCCGTGTCGTAGATATACGGCACGTAAAAGAACCTCCAGCCTGATGGAGAGGTCTCTGAGCAAAATTAAGCGGTATTTCACACCCAATTTAGAACGGGACGCTGAGAACCACAGCAGTTAAAGAGCGTCCATAAATAACATGCCATTTACATTTTTGGAAAAATGTCCGTATGTCTATGTGAACACGATAACTCAAAAACGAAAAGTCGGTAAAATACCAATCTTGGTGTTTATGTTTAGTATCTTCCAAGGATGCGACACAAAGAATTTGAGAAAAATCTCCCTACCCCAAACTACACTTTACATACAAAAGATTTCAAAATGTTTAATTTTCTCAAAAATGACTATCGATTTTGATTAAAATCTCTTATATTTAAGATATTTGTATGCCAAATAAGCTGTATATATTTAATTTTCTGGGAATAGCCTCTGAAGACAGGTTTATTCTGAGTGAATTTTGCAGAACTTTGTGTGACTTGTAAACCGTAAAAGATAGACACTACCAAAAATGTAGAGCACGTTAAAACACACAATTTATGTTGTATACATTTTTTTCGTGGAGTTGATCGTTTTTTAGATATTACTTGTTTTTGGTTTCAGCTTTGATTAGCATACTTTCCTCATACAGGAATTTGTCAACACCTGTCCATACAAACAAAGGAACTTCAGTCACATAGCAACCAGCTTTTGAGTATCACTTCAACCTATAGTACTCCCTTATTTCGCTACTTACAAAGAAGCAAGTAATAATATTATTTCTTTTAATGTTTTCTCGATTAGCATTAAGTAAATAGAAGCATTCGCTTTATACGATGATTTTTTGCATTGATGTAGGGAAGTCATGTGAATGGAACACAAGACTTCTTTTTTTTTGGATACTGACGATCCTAAAAGGTTTGTGGTGAAACTTCGGTGTCGAATTTTTGGGTGGAGTGCACTATGCACTAAGTAGAGAAAGCAAAACTCCATTTTTACTTTCTCTATACCCACTATGTACATAGAGAATAGAGAATGTATTGCACTCCACCAAAAAATTCGATACCGAGATTTCACCGGAAATATATGTTTTAGGGTCCCCTGTATCCAAAAAAGTATTTTCAGAAAAAGGTCCGTGTGTGTGTCCGTGTGTCTGTGAAAACGATAACTCAAAAACGAAAAGTAGCTAAAATACGAAACTTGGTATTTAAGTTAATTATCTTCCAGGGATGCGACACGAAGATTTTGAGAAAAATCCCCCACCCCAAACTACACTTTACATGGAACTTTTTTCGAAAATTTTGATTTTATAAAAAATGGCTCTAACAATTTGGATTAAAATATCGTATATTAAAGTTATTTACCTGACAAATAAAATTTATATTTTGAATTTTCTGGGAATGGCCTCTGAAGACTTATTTATTCTGGATGAATTTTTCATAACTACTAAACTGTAAGAGATGAACAAATACTTAACCCACAAAAACTGTAGAGCACGTTAATCCACATAATTTATGTTATATACATTTTTTTCGTGGAGTTGATCGTTTTTGAGATATTCCTTTTTCTTGGTTTCAGCTTGGAAAAACGTATACTTTTCTCATCTAGGAATTTGTCAACTCCTGTCCATACTAACAAAGGAACATCAGTCACATAGCAACCCGCTTATTCTTTCACTTTAACCTATGGTAATCCCTTATTTCGCTTCTACTTACAATAAAGCAAGAAATAAGACTATTTCTGCTAATTTTTCTCGATTAGCATGAAATAAATAAAAGATAAGCTTATTAACAATAATAATTTACAGAGATATAGAGAAAGTCACGTGAATGGAACACATCAAATTTTTTGGATTCTGTGACTCCCAAAACGTGCATTTACAGATCTTGGTATCGAATTCTCTGGTGGGATGCACTACCTTTTCCACTTACTGCGTATGTTGGAGAAAGTGAAAATGCAAAAGGGAATAGAGGGACGTTTATTTTTCTTAAATTAAAAGTAGACACCCTCAATGAAATTTAGAAGCTTTGCATAATAAAGTGCTTTGAATGCGCATTGATATCTCACAGTCTGTTGACATACTCGTTTCTGTTTGAACCACTGATAAGCATAAGGCCTTTATACTGGCGCAATAAAATGTAATGCAACACAGAGGAAAGCGAATATGCTGCCTTAAATCTCCATTAGATTAGGAACCAGGCTTTTATTGCGCATTAAAGGATATTAAAGGGTAGTTGTTAAGCCCCTTCACTTTACAGAAAAGTTTAAAGTGGATGTCGAGGCTTGTTAATAAACTTTCTGTGAGTAATTTATTTTTTTGTCCTCTTTCGGGTTTTAATCTCTCTGTAAACGAAAATGTTTGTTTCTCTCTCCGCAACATATGTCTAGACGACAGACAGCATCGCGTTTAAGATTGTTCACATTGACCATTGTAACTCTCAGCTTTCAAGCACTTAATTAAAACAGCTGCATAATGGAAGAGCATTTGATCTACAGGATGAAGGCTGAATAAGTACAAATGTTTGATCAGCGGTGAGGAGAATATGATAATCCTGTATTTGCAGCTTTTATCGCTATTTTCTAATCGCATTCAATACGTCCATTTAAAATCCAAGAAATTACACTCGCAGCATCGAAAAAAATCTGATGTAACCCATTCACATGACTTTCTCTATATCTCTGTAACAAATGTGTATTAAAAAGTTTATGCTTATATTTACTTCATGCTAAGTTAGAAAAAAATTAACAGAAATATTCTTATTACTTGCTTCCCTGTAGGTAGAAACGAAATAAAGGAGTATCATAGGTTAAAGTGATAGCAAAAGATGGTTGCTATGCGACTGAAGTTCCTTTCTTTGTATGGACAGGAGTTGACAAATTCCTGTATGAGAGAAAGTTTTTTAAGGCTGAAACAAAAAAACAAGGAATATCTAAAAAACGATCAATTCCACGAAAAAAATATATGTAACATAGATTGTGTGTTTTAATGTGCACTACATTTTTTGTGTGGTAAGTTTTTGTCTATCTCTTGCGGTTTACCAGTTACACAAAATTCCGTAAAATTCATCCAGAATAAAGTAGTCTTCAGAGGCTATTTCCAGAAAATTTAAGATGTATATATTATTTGTCAAGTATCTATCTTTAATATATGATATTTTAATCAAAATCGTTACAGCCATTTTTTATAAAATCAAAATTTTCGAAAATTTTTCCATGTGAAGGGTAGTTGAGGGTGGGGGAATTTTCTTGAAAATCTTCGTGTCGCATCCTTGGAAGATACTGAACTTAAATACCAAGTTTGGTATTTAACGGTATTTCGTTTATGAGCTATGCTGCCCACAGACACACACGCGGACATTTTTCTAAAAATGCTTTTTTTTGGATTCAGGTGGTCTCAAAACATGTATTTTCCGGTGAAATCCCGGTATCAAATTTTTGGGTAGCTTCTCTAAACACTATATACATAGTAGGTACGTACAGAGAAAGTAAAAATTGTATTTAGTAAACGTCGTTTCTTACTAGATGGCAGTTAATGTTTCAGCTACGCCTATCAATAGACATATAAATCAACAATCTTGTGCTTCTATAGAAAGGTGGAGAAAAAAAAACAAGTTTCCTGTGGTGATTAATGCTTCTATTTAAAAGGCCGAAAAAGATAAAAGGAAAAACTTTTATTCATTGAAATAAATTAAGGATTTTGTGTACTAAGAAATAAATTAAGTAGATTCAAGTAAAAAAGCAGAACTAGTTTCAGGTTTTAATGTTGAATATGGAAGAGGTAGATTTGAGTTAATTTTTAAAGAGAATGTTCTAGTGCTTTACGAGTTGGAAAGTTCATGGCTGCTCATGCTCCTGCGTTTACAACAATTTACAGTTGGATAAATGAATTTAAACTGGTCGTAAATCCACAAATGATAAATATCGTTCTGGGCTTCTAGTAGAAGTGACTTTCTCCGAAATTATTGACAAAATCCAGGATATGTATTTGAGTGATCGACGAATCAAAGTTAGCGAAATAGTAGAGGCCACAGGTATATCACAAGGTATAGTGTTCTCAATTTTGCACCATAAATTACGTCTGACAAAAGTCTCGACAACATGAGTGCCGCGTTTGGTCTAAATGGAGGTTAAACGCAATCGTGTAATCGATTCGGAAGCTAGTTTAGTAGATTTTGGTCGCAAACGTGATGAGTTTCTACGTCGATACATAGCTGTGAATGAAACATGGATATCTACTACGCTTCAGAGACACAACTACAATCGAAACAGAGGTTTTTTAAAGGCAAACCGGCTCCAAAGAAAGCAAAGGTGGTGAAATCTGCAGACTAAGTGATGGCCTTGGTTTTTTGGGATGCACGTGAAACCATCTACATTGATTACTTGCAGAAAGGAAGAACGATAAATGGAGGGTATGCATCGTTAATGCATAAGTTTAACGAATAAATCAAGAAAAAATCCTCTCTTCTGAAAAAGAAAGGGATTCTCTTCCATCAAGATGCAAGGATATGCATATGTACAGTTTCGATGACGAAAAATGTAAAAATAAGGTTCGAATTATTATAATATCCGCTATATTCACCCGATGAGCTCCTATGACTGCTTTTTATTTCCAAACTTGAAAAAGTGACAAGGGGAAAAACTATTCAGGTCTACGGAAGAGGTCAGCTCCCAAACAGATGTCTATTTCAAGGACTTCCGAAATCCTAGTTTCTGAAAGCTTAAAACAGTTGCGGATACACTGCGAAAAGAATACGAGCTAAAAGGAGATTTGCAAAAAAAAAAAATTCTGATGTGTTCCATTCACATGACTTTCTCTACAACTCTGCAACAAAATATTGTTAAAACGCTTATGCTTCTATTTACTTCATGCTAAACAAGAAAAAATTAGCAGAAATAGTCTTATTACCAGCTTTCTTGTGAAATAAGGGAGTACCATGGGTTAAAGTGATAGTCGAAAGCTGGTTGCTATGAGTCTGAAGTTCTTTTGTTTGTATGAACAGGAGTTGACAAATTCCCGTATGAAATTTTTCAAAGCTGAAACCAAAAACAATGAATATCTTAAAAAACGATCAACTCCACGAAAAAATGTATGTAACATAAGTTGTCTGTTTTAATATGCTCTACGTTTCTGTGTGATAAGTTTTTGTCCATCTCCTACGGTTTAGCAGCTATGCAAAATTCCGTAAAATTCATCTAGTATAAAGTAATCTTTAGAGGCTATTGCCAGAAAATTCAAGATATACATTTCATTTGTCAGGTAAATATGTTTAATATACAATATTTTAATCAAAATCGTTAGAGCTATTTTTGATAAAATATATATTTTCGAAAAAAGTTCTATGTGGGGGTGGGGGATTTTTATCAAAATCTTCGTGTCGCATCCCTGGAAGATACTAAACTTAAACACCGACTTTTTTACCGACTTTTCGCTTTTGAGTTATCGTGTTCACAGACACACGGACCTTTTTCTGAAGATGTATTTTTTGGATACAAGGGAACCTAAAACATATATTTCCGGTAAAATATCCCAATTGAATTTTTGGGTGGAGTGCAATACCTTCTCTATACCCTATGTATATAGTGCGTATAGAGAAAGTAAAACACAATTAAATCAATAACATTTGACCATAATAGTTGGCTATACCATGAATTCTGGGACTTAAAGTACCTACAACAATATAAGTCGCCATTGACCAAAATAATTTGAGACCACCAGGAAACATGCGAGTCAGTTGAGAAACTTATTTCCGTTCCGGCATGTTGCCATGGTAGTCCTGTGGTAGAACAACCTTATAAAGACCGGGAGATCCGTGGTTCAAATCCCGACTGTGGCAATGGATTTTTCAGTAATACTCTACCTATTAAACTCTGTCCTACACATGGCTTGTGTGAAAAACAGTAAAATTAATATTTATACCTTTTTTCAGACAGGAGTCCGTTTTTCTTTTTCTGGCCAAGCAAGGAAGCTTTTAAAATGATAATCGAGTAACAACAGCTATCGAGTATTTGACTATCACTTTAGCCTAGTGCATTCCCTTAGTTCCCTTCTACTTATAAGTAATGAGAACATTCTGCTAATGTTTCTCCATTAGCATGGTGTAGAAAGAAGGATATTCTTTTGTAAGAAGTTTGTTTGGAGAGCAGTTAGAGAAAGTCATGTGAGTGTAACACTTATTACTTTCTCTATATGCACTATGTACATAGTGTATAGAGAAGGTATTGCACTCCACCCAAAAATTGGATACCGAGATGTCACCGGAAATATATGTTTTAGGGACCTAGTGTCCAAAAAAAGCGCTTTCACAAAAAGTTCCGTGTGTGCGTGTGTGTGTGTGTGTCCGTGTGTCAGTGTGTCCGTGTTTCCGTGTGTCTGTGAACACAATAACTCAAAAACGAAAAGTCGGTAAAATACCTAACTTGGTATTTAAGTTTAGTAGTATCTTCCAGGGATGCGACACGAAGATTTTGAGAAAACTCCCCCCACCCCCAACTACCCTTTACATGGGTCTTATTTCGAAAATATTGATTTTCTCAAAAATAGCGCTAACGAAGTTGATTAAAATCTGTTATACGTATTTAAGATATTTTTACTTTCTCTATACGTACTATGTACATAGTGTATAGAGAAGGTATTGCACTCCACCAAAAAATTCGATACCGAGATTTCACCGAAAATATTTGTTTTAAGGTCCCCTGTATCTAAAAAAAGTATTTTCAGAAAAAGGTCCGTGTGTGTCCGTGTGTCTGGAACACGATAACTCAAAAACGAAAAGTCGGTAAAATACCAAACATGGTATTTAAGTTTAGTATCTTCCACGGATGCGACACGAAGATTTTTGAGAGAAACCCCCACCCCAAAATACCCTTTACTGGAACTTTTTTCGAAAATTTAGATTTTCTAAAAAATGGCTCTAATGATTTTGATTAAAATATCATATATTAAAGATATTTACGTGACAAATAAAATGTATATTTTGAATTTTCTGGGAATAGCCTCTGAAGACTACTTTATTCTGGATGAATTTTGCATAACTACTAAACCGTAAGAGATGGACAAAAACTTAACACACCAAAAATGTAGAGCACGTTAAAACACATAATTTATGTTACATGCACTTTTTTCTTGGAGTTGATCGTTTTTGAGATATTGCTTTTTCTTGGTTTCAGCTTTGAAAAACATACTTTTCTCATACAGGAATTTGTCAACTCCTGTCCTTACAAACAAAGGAACATCAGTCACATAGCAACCAGCTTTTGGCTTTCACTTTAACCTATGGTACTCCCTTATTTCGCTTCTATTTACAATAAAGCAAGAAATAAGAATATTATTGCTAAATTTTCTCGATTAGCATGAAATAAATAAAATATAAGCTTATTAACAATAATTATTACAGAGATATAGAGAAAGGCATGTGAATAGAACACATCAGATTTATTGTTATTGGTTTCAGCTTTAAAAGACATACTTTTCTCATTCGGGAATTTGTTAACTGCTGCCCATACAATCAAATGTACTTCAGTCACATAGCAACCAGTTTTTAGAATATTTACCTATCGCTTTAACCTACGTCTACAATATCTTATCAGCAAGATTTATCCAGAGTGTATTCATAACCTCCAAAAACCCCTTTTGAGTGGATATTTACTATATCCATTGAGAGTTTTCGAGAATATGAATGCATATAAATATATAAAGGATTAACTGGTTTAATATTATAGGATACACGAGAATTGGGTCCATAGCGACATATCATCATATAAATATAGCAAAGTCCTATACGGTTTAACTAGTGAACTGAATACTGCCTGACTGATGCGCAAGCGTAGTACTGAATGTGCAATTGCTGAAATTAAAAACGGGACTACATTATACAACCAGAGTGGATTTAAAACCCATCCCAGTGGATTTGGATGGCTCCAAACAAATTCTAAACTAAAGTGATTTACTTCTGGGTTGGGGAGGGGATGGGTGGGTGCATGCAGTGAATGGTGAGGGTCGAAATACTGCAAATGTTTTCTCTCTCGAACCAATAGAGCGTCCACCAGCGTGACGTCAGTACACATTGCTAGAACATGGCGATCTGAGATGACTACTGTGTTTGTTGCAGTGTGGTCTGATTGATGTGATTTAGAGGAATTTGCTGGCGTAAACACTGTCATTCGTTTTGCCAACTTGCAATTTAATCCATTCCCATGGCTTTCTCTACATCTCTGTCACAAATTATCCTAATAAGCGTTATTCTTCTATCTATTTAAAGCTAAAACTTTTATACACAAGACTAAACCGACAGTCAAATGTTTTAAAATTTGATTTCTATGGGATTAAAGTCCGCTTCTTTGTGTGGTCAAGCGTTGACAAGTTCCCGTATGAGAAAAGTTTAAGTATTTTAATACTGAAATCAACAACAAGAAATATCTGAAAAACGAGATCTAATTTTTTATGAAATAAGCTTTTGTCTATCTCTTGTGGTTTAGCAGATAAACAAAATTTCGTAAAATTCATTCAGAATAAACATGTCTTCAGTGGCGAGACCCAGAAAACTCAAGATAAACATTTTATTTGACCTGTAAATATCTGAAATATAAGAGATTTTAGTTAAAATTGTTAGAGCCATTTTTCAGAAAATCAACATTTTAGAAAATTCTTCCATGTAGTGGTAGTTGGGGTGGGGGATTTTATATAAAATCTTCGTGTTGCATCCGAAAAAAAAATTAATGTGTTCTATTCACATCATTTTCTCCGTAACAAATTATAGTTAAAATCTTATTCTTATATCTACTTCATGCTAATCGATATAAACATTAACAGAAACGGTCTTATTACTCAGTTCTTTATAATTTGAGGAGAAATAAGGGAATACGCTAGCTAAACCGAAGTCAAATGTTTTAAAGTATGTTTGCTATGGGATTGAAATCAGTTTTTTTTTTTTCCTGGCAAAGTTCAGAAGTCCCCGTATTAGAAAAGTATTTTAAAACTGAAACAAATAACAAAGTATATCTCGAAAATGGTCAACTCCACAAAAAAATTATATGACATAAATTATTATATAACTCTAAAGTTTTTGTTAAATTACCTTATGTCTATCTTTCACGGTGTACCATTTATGCAAAATTCCGTAAAATTCATCCAGAATAAACATGTCTTCAGAGGCTAGACCCAGAAAACTCAAGATATACATTTTATTTGCCCTGTAAATATCGTAAATATAAGAGATTATAATCATAATCGTAAGCCATTTTTCAGAAAAATAAAAATTTTTATTTTCCATGTAAAGGGTAGTTGGAAGTGGCGGCATTTGCTTGAAAATCTTCTTGTCTTTTTAAATACCAAGTTTGGTATTTAACGGTCATTTCGTTTTTGAGCTATGCTGTTCACAGACACACACATACATACACACAGACAGTTTTCTAAAAATATTTTTTAGGATTCAGGGGGAGGGACCCAAAATATGGATTTCCTTTGAAATCCCGGTATCGAATTTTTGGGTCCTTACAATTAATTGCCTTCTCTATATACTAAGTACATAGTGCGTGTAAAGAAAGTAAAAAATCTGATGTGTTCCATTCACATAACTTTCTCTAGATATTCCAAATGCATACTGTTCTTACAAAAGGTTATTCTTTTATCTATTCTACGAGTACCAACCGGAAAGTGACAGACGTTATGGCATAACTAAATAGTAACAAAAGTGCCTAAATAGTAACATAAGGTGTTATTTACAAAGTTACAGTACTTTGTTCTATTTTTCAACGCAATCTCCATTCTGTCAAGATATTTAATGTAACGTGGTATCAGTTTTTTACTGTCGATGCTAAACTTTTCTACTGCCAAAGAACTATTCATTCTTTTGAATGCACAAAATGTTCGGCCAATCGAATTGTATAGGCAAATAACGCAAGTGCGATAATGCAATGAACGAGTCTTCAGTGAGGAAATGGCGCATAATTTACGAGTAATCAAGGATGAACAAGTGTGCTCGACAAACACCAGAGTGGAAGTTCATCAATCGTCAGGAAGGAATTGAAAGCAAATGTTGATGAAAGAATTCAGAAAAATCTGATGTGTTCCATTCACATGACTTTCTCTATATCTCTGCAATAAATTCTTTTTAAAAAGCTTATGCTTCTACTTACTTCCTGTTAATCGAGAAAAAATTAGCAGAAATAGTCTTATTTCTTGCTTCCTTTAAGTAGAAGCGAAATAAGGGAGCACCATAGGTTAAAGTGATAAATAAAAGCTGGTTGCTATGTCAATGAAGTTCCTGTATTTGTATGGACACGAGTTCACAAAGTCTTGTGTGAGAAAAGTACGTGTTTTATAGCTGAAACCAAAAATAAGGAATATCTCAAAAACAATCAACTCCACGAAAAATATGTATATAACATAAATTGTCTGTTTTAAAGTGCTCTACATTTGCTGTATGGTAAGTTTTTGTCCATCCCTTACGGTTCAGCAGTTATTCAAAATTCCGTAAAATTGACCCCGAATAAAGTAGTCTTCAGAGGCTATTCCCGGAAAATTCAAGATATACATTTTATTTTTCAGGTAAATATGTTTAATATACGAAATTTTAATCAAAATCGTTAGAGCCATTTTTCAGAAAATCAAAATTTTCGAAAAAAGTTCCATGTAAAGGGTAGTTTGGGGTGGGCGGATGTTTCTCAAAATCTTCGTGTCGCATCCCTGGAAGATACTAAACTTAAATACCAGGTTTGGTATTTTACCGACTTTTCGCTTTTGAGTTATCGTGTTCAAAGACACACGGACACACACGGACCTTTTTCTGAAAATACTTTTTTTTTTCGATACATATATTTCCGGTGAAATCTCAGTATCGAATTGTTTTTTGTGGAGTGCAATACCTTCTCTATACACTAAGTACATAGTGCGAGTAGACAAAGTAAAAATTGGTATTTCGCTTTGGACATCATATATGACTTTTGTGAAAAAGATATCGCAACGGGAGAAAACCTCAACAACTTGACTCAGATCTTTATTGGTGGTAGAGTATAAAATAGGAATTGGAGCAGCAGTACCACGTGACAATAAATACCTTGATAATAAAAGCGATTATGTAGATAAATAGAGTAAGGCACTGTAACTGGTTGATTAAGATTTCTGTTGATATCTTCTTTATTATTTAGTTATGCCAAAACGTTCGCTACTTTCCAAATCTCCCTCACAAACAAAAATTAGTAAAATTGATCTTATTACTTGCTTCCTAGTGAGTAAAAGGAACATAAGGAAATACATTAGGCTAGAGCGATGGCCAAATCTTTTAAAAGCCGGTCGCTATGTAAAACAATTGAACTTCGTTTCGATTTGCATGGTCCCATTTAAGAAAAATCTGATGTGTTACACTCACATTTCTCTAGCTGTTCTATAAACTTCAGACATAAGATTCTTCTTCCATCTGCACCTTGCTAATCGAGGTACTCATTAGCACAATGTTCTTATTATTTAGTTCCGTATAAGTAGGAAGAAAATAAGGGAATACACTAGGCTAAACCAATAGTCAAATGTTTTAAAAGCTGTCGTTATGCGATTGTCATTACAAATCGCTTCTTTTCTTGGCCAGGAGTAGAACAAAAGAAAAACGGACACTTCCGTCTGAGAAAGGTATAAGTACTTCACAACTGAAACTAATAACAATGAATACTTCGAAAATGGTAAGATCCACGAGAAAAATGTATATCACATACCTTGTGTATTTTAACAAGACCTAAATTGTTTGTACAGTAAGTTTTTGTCTATCTCTTACGGTTTACTAGTTATGCCAAATTAAGCAAAATTCATCCAGAATAGACAGGTCTTCAGAAGCTATTCCCAGAAAATTCAAGCTATAAATTTTGTTTGTAAGGTAAATGTCTTTAATATATGATATTTTAATCAAAATCGTGAGAGCCATTTTTAAGAAAATCAAAATTTTCGAAAAAAATTCCATGTAATGGGTAGTTTGGGGTGGCGGGATTTTTCTCAAAATCTTCGTGTCGCATTCCTGGAAGATACTAAACTTAAATACAAAGTTTGGTATTTTAGCTACTTTTCGTTTTTGAGTTATCGTGTTCACAGACTCAGGGACTCACGGACACACACACGGACCTTTTTCTGAAAATGCCTTTTTTGGATACAGGGGGTCCTAAAACATGTATTTCCGGTGAAATCTCGGTACCGAATTTTTTGAGTGGAATGCAATACTTATCTATACACTATGTACATTGCACATATGGGGCTAGAGAAAGTAAAAATTAAGGTAGTTGAAGTTGAAATCAATAACAATTAAATGTACAAGATAAACGTATATGACAGAAAGTTTTTGTTTTATCGAAATATACATTTTTTGTATTAAATGTTAGTGAATATCTTACGTTATGAAAAGCTCTACAAAACTCATCCAGAATAAAGAGGTCTTCAGAGACCATACCCAGAAAATTCAAAATATACATTTTATTTGTGATCAAATACCTTTAATTTAAGGCATTTTAAGAAAAATTATTACAGTAATTTTTGAAAAAATCAAAATTTTATGAAGATTAAAGATTACTATTTCGTAAGAATAGTTTTTATAGGTAGTGAAAGCTATGTGAATGTAATAAATCGGAATTTTATTAATAATTTCTGTTTAATAATATTTAAGCATGATTTCTTTCATAACTTTCACACAATTTTCTCTACTCAATGTCGTTTTGTTTATATACCTTCTAGAAACTAAGCTTATTTTCTATGTACGAGGGTTATCCAGGCAGTGACAGAAGATTTGTCATAACTAAACAAAAACGAAAGTTATCAACACAAAACTTTGTAAATAAAGTTACCATTTTACTGTATTTTTCAACGTAATTAGCCAAGATGTCATTGTCAGTTTGAGGTCTTCATCGGTTAGGAAATCTTTTTCATCAAAAAAGTCATGTACGGTGTCAAAGTCAAACACCAGGATTTACTTTCTCTACACGTGCTATGTACATAGTGTATTGAGAAAGTATTGCATTCCACCAAAAAATTCAATACCCAGATTTCACCGGAAAGAGCTGCTTTAGGGTCCCCTGTATTTAAAAATTATTTTCAGAAAAAGGCCCGAGTGTATGTGTCCATGTGTCTATGAATACGATAACTCAAAAACGAAAAGTTCGTAAAATATAAAAAAAATTAAGTTTAGGATCTTCCAGGGATGCGACACGAAGATTTTGGGAAAAATCTCCCCATCTCAAACATAGAAAACATTTCGAAAACTTTGATTTTCTCTTAAAATGTCGTATATTAAAGGACTTTATGTGAATTATATGTATAATGTATATCTTGAATTAACTGGGAGTAGCCGCTGAAGACCTGTTTATTCTGAATGAATTTTGCTGAATTTTGCGTAACTGGTAAACCGTAAGAGACAAAAAATTACCACACAAAAATTTAGATCACGTTAAAACACACAATTTTTGTCATATACATTTTTTTTCGTGGAATTGGCCATTTCTGAGACATTCCGTGTTATTTGTTTCAGATTTAAAGTAGTTAAACATTTTTCACTCAGAAAATTGTAAACTCCTGGCCCTGCATAGAAACATATTACAAACACATGGCAACCAGCTTTTAAAAGTTTTTTTATCGTTTTAGCCTAGTGTATTCCTTTATTTTCCTTCTATTTACAAGGAACAAAGTAATTAAGACAATTTCTGCTAATGTTCATATCGATCATCATAAACTAAATAGAAGAATATGCTTTTTGACAATAATTTGTTACGACGATGTAAAGAAAGCTAAGTGAATGGAACACATCAGATTTTTACTTTCTCTATAGGTACTATGTACGTAGTGTATAGAGAATGTATTGTACTCCACCAAAAAATTCGATACCGAGATTTCACCGGAAATATATGTTTTAGGGTCCCCTTTATTTAAAAAAACATTTTCGGAAAAAAGGTCCGTGTGTGTGTGTGTGTGTGTCCGTGTGCTTGTGAGCACGATAACTCAAAAACGAAAAGTAGGTAAAATACCAAACTTGGTATTTAAGTTTAGTATCTTCCAGGGATGCGACACTCTTTACATGGAACTTTTTTCGAAAATTTTGATTTTCTTAAAAATGGCTCTAATGATTTTGATTAAAATTTCGTATATTAAAGATATTTACCTGACAAATAAACTGTATATCTTGAATTTGCTGAGAATAGCCTCTGGAGAGTAGTTTATTCTGGATGAAGTTTACTGAATTTTGAATAGCTGCTAAACCGTAAGAGATGGGCAAAAACTTATTGCACAAAAAATGTAGAGCACGTTAAAACACACAATTTATGTTATATACATTTTTTTCGTGAGTTTGTCGTTTTGAGACATTCCTTATTTTTGGTTTCTGCTATCAAAAACTTATACTTTTCTAGTACAGGAACTTGTCAACTCCGATCCATATAAAAAAAGAAACTTTATTGGCATAGCAACCAGCCTCTGACTATCATTTTAACCTATATTAGTCCCTTATTTCGCTTCTACTTACCAGGTAGTAAGCAGTAAGACTATTTCTGCTCATTTTTTCTGATTAGCATAAAGTTAATAGAAGTATAAGCTTTTTAAGAATAATTTGTTGCAGGGATATAGAGAAAGTCATGTGAATGGTACACATCAGATTTTTAGTTATAGATATAATGAAGAGGTGTTTAAAAGCGGGTGGTTATATACCGGCATCATTTCCATACGCATTCAATGATAGTATGAGCAACAAGTGAAAACCGGCAGCACTTTAAACAATGACAGATGTACCTGTTGGAATATTCAAACCAATATATAACGCCTGTCTCAGAAATGGCTGGAGCCGTAAAAAGTTATTCAGAGTTCATAAAGACATTTTACATCCATTTATCTCATTTTCCTGGATATTTATATTAATTTCCCGGATTAATTCAGAGCTGACCATAAAAGTGTGAACAAGAAAATTGGTGAAGTAAGAAAAATGTAAAGACACTTTTTAACCACCAGTGGAGAGTAAAATATACCATTCACTAATGAATGTAACTACTATTAAAAAAATCTGATGTGTTCCATTCACATGACTTTCTCTACACCTCTACAACAAATTATTGTTAAAAAGCTTAGGCTTCTATTTACTTCATGCTAATTGAGAAATCATTAGCAGAAATAGTTTTATGACTTGCTTCCATGTAAGTATAAGGGGAAAAGGGAGTAACTTAGGTTGCTATGCGACTAAAGTTCTTTTGTTTGTATGGACAGGAGTTGACAAATACCTGTCTGAGAAAAGCATAAGTTTTTTTAAGGTGAAACCAAAAAAGGGGGAGTATTTCTAAAACGATGAACTGCACGAAAAAATGTATACAACATAAATTGTGTGTCTTAACGTGCTCTACATTTTCTGTGTGATAAGCTCTTGTCCATCTCTTACGGTTTAGCATTTTTGCAGATATCAGTAAAATTCATCGAGAATAAAGTAGTCTTCATAGGCTATTCCCAGAAAATTCAAGGTAAGCATTTTATTTGTCAAGTAAATATCTTAAATATACGAGATTTTAATCAAAATCGTTTGAGCCATTTTTAAGAAAATCAAAATTTTCGACATTTTTTCCAAGTAAAGGGTAGTTTGGGATGGGGGATTTTCTTGAAAATCTTCGTGTCGCATCCTTGGAAGATACCAAACTTAAATACAAGTTTAGTTTTCAACGGTCTTTTGATTTTTGAGCTATGGTGCCCACAGACACACATACACTCACATACACACACACACACACACACACACACACACACACACAGAGACACACAAACGAACATTTTTCTAAAACTGCTTTATTTGGATACATGGGGTCTGAAAACATATATTTCCGGTGAAATCTCGCTATCGAAATTTTGGGTGCAATACAATACCTTCGCTATACACTTTGTACATAGCACGTATAGAGATAGTAATACTTCATAACTTCACAGTTTGAGATGTTTTGCAGAACTAAATGTCAACATGTATGACTTTTGGGTCAACGATATCAGTTTACTAGTTTATATCATACAATAAATACCTTCCTTGAGTTTTCGTCAGACATCTTTATTTCAATTCGGATACTAACTTTGTAGGGAATGTTCATATAGCCACTAATAAACAGGGTAGAGAAATTTATGTGATTGGAACATATTTGTTATTTATTCCGGCGTTTCAAAATGTATTATCAGTAAAAACCTCGGTGTCGATTTTTACTTTCTCTAGCACTCACTTTCAATGTACACAGTGGATAAAGAAGGTATTGTATTCCACCCAAAATTCCATACACAGATTTCATTCAAAATACACATTTTGAGACTCTCTGAGTCTGTGGGCAACATAGCTCAAAAACGAAAACACCGTTGAATATCAAATTTGGTATTTAAGTTTGGTATCTTCCAAGGATGCGACACGAAGATTTTCAAGAAAATCCCACCCATCCCCAACTACACTTTACATGGAACTGGTTTCGAAAATTTTGATTTTCTCAAAAAAGGCTCTAACGATTTTGATTAACATATCATATATTAAAGATATTTACCTGACAAATAAAATGTATATCTTAAATTTTCTGGGAGTAGACTCTGAAGGCTACTTTATCCTGGAAGAATTTTACGGAATTTTGAATAAAGAGATTTTTAAAACCTTACCACACAAAAAATGTAGAGCACATTAAAACACACAATTTATGTTATATACATTTGTTCGTTGAGTTAATCTTTTTTATATATTCCTTGTTTTCAGCTTTGAAAAACATACCTTTCTCATACTGAAATTTGTCAATTCTTGTCCATATAAACAAAGCAACATCAGTCACATAGCAACCAGCTTTTGACTATCACTTTAACCTATAGTATTCCGTTATTTCGCTTTTTCTTATAAGGAAACAAGTAAAAAGACTATTCTGCTAATTTTTTCTCGATTAGCATGAAGTAGATAGAAGAATAAGCTTTGTGACAATAATTTCAAGCAGAGATGTAGAGAAAGTCATATGAATGGAACACATCAGAATTTTTTTCTGCTTTTCTTTCTTACGGCATCTTTCTTCCCAAGATGGGAGAGGGATGATCCTGACGTCAGGCAAATGAGAAAGTTCACCGGTTGTGCTAAATGTCGACCCCTGTTTCGCAAAGAACGCTGCAAATCCCAGCTAAGAATTTCGTTTCAACAGATTAACTCGAAGTTATCTTAAAGAATGATTAATACAAGCATTTAATGTAAGTGGTATAATCTTAATGTAAGCACTTAGTTTGCGAGCTCAGTATCCGATAGCAACAGAGGGAGTTGCCCAGCAAACTGCTATCAACTACAGGCAACTCATTACCGAGATCAGCTTTGTAACCCCTCCCCAAATGTGATAATAGCCCCACTGTTAACTACAGTATAGTTCATTATTTGTGTTATTTATTTACGTTTTCAATTCAACACCTCCATATTATCCACTGCAGGGAGCACAGAGACGTTTGGGATGTCCCCAATTTTTTTTGAAAATCTGATGTGTTCCATTTACATGACTTTCTCCATATCTCTGCAACAAATTATTGTTAAAAAGCTTATTCTTCTATCTTCTTTATGCTAATCGTGAAAAAATTAGCAGAAATAGTGTTATTACTTGCTTTCTTGTAAGCAGAAAAGAAATAAGGGAGTACCATAGGTTAAAGTGATATTCAAAAGCTGGTTGCTATGAGACTGTATGGACAGGAGTTGATATATTCCTGTATGAGAAAAATTAAGTTTTTCAAAGCTGAAACCAAAAATGACGAATATCTCAAAAGCGATCAACTCCACGAAAAAAATGTATACAACATAAGTTGTGTGTTTTAATGTGCTCTACATTTTTTGTGTGGTAAGTTTTTGTCCATCACTTACGGTTTAGCAGTTTTGCAAAATTCGTAAAATGCATCCAGAATAAAGTAGTCTTCAGAGGCTATTTCCAGATAATTCAAGATATACATAATATTTGTTATGATAAACGTTAATTTTTTTTCAAATGTAAACCAATAAAAATTATATCTCAAATACGGTCAAATCCACGAAAAAGGTGTATGACATAAATTGTGTGTTTTAATAAGATCTACATTTTTGTGTAGTAATTTTTTCTCTCTCTCTCTATTTCTCGATGTTTACATTTATGCAAAATTCAGAAAAATCCATCCAGAATAAAGAGGTCTTCAGAGGCTATTCCCAGAAAATTCAAGATATACATTGTATTTGGCATGTAAATATCTTTAACCTGTGATATTTTAATCAAAATCGGTACAGTTAATTTTTGAGAAAATCAAAATGTTAGAAGATTTTTCTATATAAAAGGTAGTTGTGGGTGGAGAGCTTTCCTTCGAAATCTTATTCGCATCCTTGGAAAGTTCTGAACTTCATTACCATGTTTGGTATTTAATGGACTTTTCGTTTTGGGACTATTCTACCCACAGACACAAACACACACACATACGCGGACATTTTTCTAAGAATGTTATTTTTGGATTCAGGGGGTCCCTAACCATGTATTTCCGGTTAAATCTCGGTATCGAATTTTTGGGGTGAATACAATACCTTCTCTACACAATATGTACATAATACATGTAGAGCAAATAAAAATAACTGATGTGTTACATTCACAAGACTTTCTCTACGTCTCTGCACCAAATTATTGTTAAAAAGCTTATGCTTCTATTTACTTCATGCTAACTAAGACAAAATTAGCAGAACTAGCCTTATTATTTGATTCCTTTAAGTAGAAGCGAAATAATGGAACACCATAAATTAAAGTGATAGTTCAAAGTTGTTTGCTATGTGACTGAAGTTCCTTTGTATGTATGCACAGGAGTTGATATATTCCTGTATGAGAAAAGTTAAGTGTTTCAAAGCTGAAACCAAAAACAATGAATATCTCAAAAACGATCAACTCCACGAAAAAAAAAATGTATACAACATAAATTGTGTGTTTTAATGTGCTCTACATTTCTTGTGAGGTAAGTATTTGTCCATCACTTACGGTTTAGCAGTTATGCAAAATTTCTAAAATTCATCCAGAATAAAGCAGTTTTCAGAGGCTATTCCTAGATAATTCAAAACATGCACAAAGCACCAAACTTAGTATTTAAGTTTAGAATCTTCTAGGGATGCGACACGAAGATTTTGAGAAAAATCTCCCCACCCCAAACTACCCTTTACATGGAACTTTTTTCGAAAATTTTGATTCTCTTAAAAATGGCTCTAGCGATTTTGATTAAAATATCATATATTAAAGATATTTAGCTGAAAAATAATATTATATCTTGAATTTTCTGGGAATAGCTTCTAAAGACCGGTTTATTCTGGATGCATTTCGCTTAATTTGGCATAACTAGTAAACCGTAAGAGATAGGCAAAAACTTACTGTACAAAACAAGCAGGTCTTGTTAAAATACACAAGTTATGTCATATACATTTTGCTCGTGGAGCTTACCGTTTTCGAGGTATTCATTGTTATTAGTTTCAGTTGTACTTTTCTCAGACGGGAGTGTGTGGTTTTCTTTTGTTCTACTCCTGGCCAAGAAAAGAAGCGATTTGTAATGTCAATCGCATAACGACAGCTTTTAAAACATTTGACTATGGCTTTAGCCTAGTGTATTCCCTTATTTTTCCTACTTATAAGGAACTATGCAATAAGAACATTGTGCTAATGAGTACCACGATTAGCAAGGTGCAGAAAGAAGAAGAATCTTATGTATGAAGTTTCCAGAACCGCTAGAGAAAGTCATGTGAGTGTAACACATCAGATTTTTCTAGTAGGAGTGTACATACTAGTTAGAAAAAGTATTTTATTCCACCCAATATTTCGATGTTGTGATTTCACCGTAAACATGTTTTGAGGTCTCCCGAGATCGAAAAAAGCATTTGGTGTGTATGTGTGCACCTTTAGACAGCATAGCTCAAAAACGAAAAGACCGATAAATACCAAACTTGGTATTTACGTTTAATATTTTGCAAGGTTGCCACATGAAAAATATCAAGAATACCCGTTACACGTAAAGTTTTTTTCTAATTTTTGTTTTCCTCAAAATGGCTCTAACAATATTTCATTAAAATACTAAATATATTACATCATAATTAAAATATATATTTTTAAACTCTCTGAAAATAGCCTCTGAAGACCTCTTTATTATGGATGAGGTTTGCAGAATTTTGCATAATGGATAAAACGTAAAATGTAGATTAGTTAAGTCACATAATTTATGTCATATACGTTTTTCTTGTATTTTACTGCTTTAGAGACATTCCTTGACATTGTTTACAATTTTAAACTACCCACCTTTTCTCAAATTGCAAAGCGAACCGAACCTTAATTTTTACGTACAGCGACTTGCTTTAAGAACATTTGACCATCGTTTTAGCCTAATATATTCCCTTATTTCTTTTCTATTTACAACGAAGTAAGTAACAAGACTAATTCTGCTAATGGTTATCTCGATTAGCATGACGCAGGTAAAAACATAACCTTGCTTAAGAATAGTTCGTATTTGGAACAGCTAGAGAAGGTTATGTTATCAGACTTTTTACTTTCTCTATACGTACTATGTACATAGTATATAGAGAAGGCATTGGTATTGCACCCAAAAAGTCGATAATTCGAGATTTCACTGGAAATACATGCTTTGAGACCCTCTAAATTCAAAAAAACCTTTTTAGGAAAATGTCCATGTGTGTGTCTGTCTGTCTGTCAGTCGTGTGTGTGTCTATGGGCTGTATAGCTCAAAAACGAAAATACCATTAAACACCAAACTTGGCATTTCAGTTTGGTACATACCAAGGATGCGACACGAAGATTTTCAAAAAAATCCCCCACCCCAACTACTCTTTATATGGAAAATATTCGAAAATTTTTATTTTCTAAGAAATGGCTCTAAAGATTTGAATAAAATATCTTATATTTAAGACATATAAAATGAATATCTTCAATTTTCTGGAAATAGCCCCTGAAGAGAGGTTTATGCTGGATGAATTTTGGGGACTTTTATATAACTAATAAACCGTAAGAGAAAGGCAAAAACTTACTTAAGAAAAACTGTAGATTTCGTTAAATCTGACAATTTATGTTATATACATTTTTTTTTAGATATTCCATGCTACTAGTTTCAGCTTTAACTTTTCTCATACGGAAATTTGTCAACTCCTGTCCATACCTCAATCACATAGAAACAAGCTTTTAAAACATTTGGCTATCAGCTTACGGTACTCCTTTATTTCACTTCTATTTACAAGGAAGCAAATAATAACATCCTTTCTGCTAATTGTTTTCACGACTAGTATTAAGGAAATAGGATAATAAGCTTTTTAATAATAATTTATTGTAGAGATGTAGAGAAAGTCATGTAAATGGAACACAACAGATTTTTACTTTCTCTAGCCCCATATTTACAATGTACAAAGGGATAGAGAAGTATTGTATTCCACCCAAAAATTCGATACCGAGATTTCACAGGAAATATATGTTTTAGGACCCCCTGAATCCAAAAAATGTATTTTCAGAAACAGGTCCTTGTGTGAGTGAGTATGTGTGTGAGTGAGTGTGTGTGTGTGTGTGTGTGTGTGGACAGCATAGCTCAAAAAAGAAAAGACGTTTCAATACCAAACTTGGTATTTAAGTTTGGTTTCTTCCAAGGATGCGACATGAGGATTTTCAAAAAAATCCCGCCACCCCAACTATCCTTTACATGGAAATGTTTTCGAAATTTTTGTTTATCCTAAAAATTGCTCTAACGATTTTGATTAAAAAGCCACATGTTAAAGACATTTCTATCAAAAATAAAATGTATATTTTAAATTTTCTGGGAATAGTTTCTAAAGACTTGTTTATTATGGATGAATTTTGCTTAGTTTGGAATAACTAGTAAACCGTTAGAGATAGACAAAAACTTACTATATAAAAATGTAGATCTTGTTAAAATACACAACTTATACCATATATACTTTTTTTGTGGATGTTACCGTTTTAGAGGTATTCCTTGTTATTAGTTTCAATTGTGAAGTAATTATATGCTTCTCAGACAGAAGTGTCCGTTTTTCTTTTGTTCTACTCCTGGCTAAGTAAAGAAGCGATTTGCAATGACAGTCGCATAACGCCATCTTTTAAAACATTTGACTATTGCATTCCCTTAGTTCCATTCTACTTATAAGGAACTAATTAATAAAATTCTGCTAATATTTATCTCGATTAGTGTGGTGTTGAAAGAATTATCTTTCGTAACAAGTATAATTGTAGAGTGACTAGAAAAAGTCATGTGAATGGAACACATCAGATTTGTTTGTACGATGATGATAGTACACTTAAGATCGATGGATCAAACAATACCTGAATGATATACAACATTCTCATTGGCTTTTAAAACGTTTCTGCTTATAATAGCACAGTTTCATGTAAACATAATGGACACGCTGATGAGTTCGTGATATGTGGAAGTCTCTAATTGTTATTAATCAACATTTATAATGATGGTGCAGTGTTTATTACTGCATAATTGCATCGTTAATTTAAGTGAATCACCAAAATTCAGAGTGACCCGCTGTCCTTGCTTGTATATTAAACTCTATTCTCTCTGTAGCTATCATGTAACTAAACACAAAATAGAGAAAAAAACTCCAATCTGTTCGTTTACATCATTTTCTCTAGTTGTTCTTAAAATAAAATGTCCTTACAAAAGATTATACTTCTATCATGCTAATCGAAATAAACATTAGCAGAAATGATCTTGGATAGGTAGATTCAGACTGAAAAATTCAATTCCATAGCCCGGATTTGAACCACGGATCTTCCCATCTCTAACCGGTTGCTCTGCCACTGAGCCACTATGGCAACATGCCGGCACAGAATTGAATTTCTCAAATGACTCGCATGATTCCCGGTAAACCACAAGGTGATCGCAAATTATTTTGAGATGACAACCCCAATGGCGACTTACTACTGTGCCAAGAAAGTTCCGGGAATTTGCCAATAAAACACAAAAAATGAATTATTCGTCCAATTTTATTTTATCGTCTTCAAAGTAGGCCTCTTCTGAAATTATACATTTATGCCAACGAATAATCTAATCATCAAAACATTTTTTGTAGGCACTTTTGGGAATCGATGTCAATTGTCGCCGCGAATTTTGTCTTCTATCGATGCCTCAAAGTGGTAACTTGAGTTTTAGAAAGAGAAAGAAATCAGCAGGAGCCAGATCTGGTGAATACGGTGGCTGTTCGATGAAATTTGTTGAGTTTTTGGCCAGAAATTCGTTCACAATAATAGTCTTGTGAGCTGGTGCGTTATCGTGATGCAGAATCCACGAGTTGTCGATCCACAAATCTGGTCTTTTTCGCTGTACGCTCAGATAATAGTCTTTATTTACCATCTGGCCTTCTGGCAAGAACTCTGAGTGTACGACATCGCGATAATCGAAAAAAAACTGTCAACATGGCCTTCAGTTTTGATCGAGTATGATGTGCCCTTTTAGGTTTTGGATCAGCTGGAAAGCGCCATTCGGAAGTTTGTTGGCCTGTTTGAGTGTCAAACTCGTAAACCCGCGTCTCATCACCAGTTACAATGCGTTTCATGAATCTGCGGTCGCAACTGGCTCGTTCTAACATGTCTTCAGCAATCCTTACGCGATTGAGTTTTTGTAAAAAAAAACAAGTCTTTCGGAACTAACCGAGCTATAACGCGTGTCATGCCCGAACAATCGTTTAAAATGGTACGAATCGATTTGTGAGACACAGAAAGCTCAGCGGGAATCTCTCTCAGACCTAAATGACGATTTTCAGACACCATTTTCTTCACTTTAGCGATTTTCAGTTCAGTTGAAACCGTTGATAGCCGACCAGAACGAGGCAAATTTTCCACCACATCTCGACCACTCTTGAATGCACTGTACCATTCATATGCACGTGTTTTTGATGAAGTCGATTCACCGTAAGCCCTTTGTAACATTTTCAGCGATTCGGCACACGAAATACCATTTGCAGTGCAACATTTGAGACAGATTCTTTGTTCAATATTTGCATCTATCGTAAAATCGCAAATCACCTTTGAGATGAACTAACAAAATGGCGTACTTTCTTGACAGAATGTACAATGTTGTAAGTCCCAGGATTCATAGTAAAGCAAACAATTATGGTCAATTGGTGTTGGATCAATTGTAATTCTATGCTATGCCGGCAAGTTGCCATGGTAGTTCAGTGACAGAGCAACCGGCTAGAGATCGGGAGATCCCTGGTTCAAATCCCGGTTATGGAATTGAATTGTTCAGTCTGACTCTACCTATCCAACTCCTGTCCCACACACGGCTTGTGTGAAAAAACAACAACAATTAATCCAGAAATGCGCTTATTACTTGCTTTATATTGCATCGTATTGTACCGGTTGAACGGTGAAATAATGAAAAACCGCCCTATCTATCAAAGAAAAAGATTCTCTTCCATTAAGACAGTGCAAGGATGCACACCTGTGCAGTTTCGATGGCGAAAATTGTAGAATCAAAGTTCGAATCCCTACACATCCACCGTATTCACCAGATTTGGCCCGCAGTGACTTTTTATCTTTCCAAATATGAAAAAGTATCTTCGACGAAAACAATTCACGTCTAACGAAGAGGTTTTTTTTTTACAAACAGATGCCTATTTTGAGGACCTTTTGGAAGGTTTAAGACAGTTGGAGAAACGCTGAGAAAAGTGCATCGAGCCAAAAGGAGATTATATTGAAAACAAAATAAAAAAAAAATACTACCTAAAATAATTTTTTTCTAACTTTTTCTAGGGACCTATTGAAATACGAGGGTATTTTTCTCAGCCTCCAATAGGTTTTAAATAAAAGACAATTTCATAGAAAACACCTATTTTATTACTAGAACTTGTGTATACACTTACTTTACTTTTCAACATAATCACGGAATAGATTGAGACATTTATCGCACCTGTGCACAAGCTTTGCAATACCCGCTTCAAAAAATGTTGCCGCCAATGATTTCAAATGAGCATTAACGTTGTTTTGAAGATCTTCATTGGTTTGACAGTGCTGCCCTCCTAGCGCGGTGAAAGTCGCTGGGTGCCAGGTCATGACTGTACGGCGGATGATGAAAAATGTCCCATTGAAATTGTTCAAGGAGCCGATGGGTTGTGCCAGCAGTGTGTGGACGAGCGTTGTCATGGAAGGATGCGACAACTATCCTTCACATGGAAAATTTTTCAAAAATTTTGATTTTATAAAAAGTGGCTTTAACGATTTAGGTTAAAAGATCGTATATTAAAGATATATACCTGACAAATAATATGTATGTATATCTTGAATTTTCTGGGGCCTCTGAAGAGTACTTTATTCTGGATGAATTTTATGGAATTTTTCATAACTGCTAAACCGTAAGAGATAGACCAAAACTTACCAAACAAGAAATGTAGAGTTCATTAAAGCACACAATTAATGTAACATACATTTTTTTCGTGGAGTTGATCATTTTTTTACTTTCTCTATACGCACTACGTACATAGTGTATAGAGAAGGTATTGGACTCCACCAAAAAATTCGATACCGAGATTTCACCGGAAATATATGTTTTAGGGTCCCCAATATCCAAAAAAAAGCATTTTCACAAAAGGTCCGTGTCAGTGTGCCCGTGTGTCTGTGAACACGACAACTCAAAAACGAAAAGTCGGTAAAATACCAAACTTGGTATTTAAGTTTAATATTTTCCAGGGATGCGACACGAAGATTTTGAAAAAAAATCTCCCCACCCCTAACTACCCTTTACATGGAACTTTTTTCGAAAATTTTGATTTTCTCAAAAATGGCTCTAACGATTTTTATTAAAATGTCATATATTAAACATATTTACATGATAAATAAAATGTATATCTTAAATTTTCTAGGAATAGCCTCTGAAGAGTAGTTTATTCTGGATGAATTTTACTGAATTTTGAATAACTGCTAAACCGTAAGAGATGGACAAAAACTTACTACACTAAAAATGTAGAGCAGGTTAAAACACACAATTTATGTTCGGTACATATTTTTCGTGGAGTTCTCGTTTTTGAGACATTCCCTATTTTTGGTTTCTGCTATGGAAAACATATTTTTCTCATACAGGAACTTGTCAACTCCGATCCATATAAACAAAGGAACTTCATTGACATAGCAACCAGCCTTTGACTATCATTTAACCTATGGTAGTCCCTTATTTCGCTTCTACTTACAAGAAAGCAAGTAATAAGACTATTTCTGCTATTTTTTTCTGATTAGCATTAAGTAAATAGAAGTATAAGCTTTTTAAGAATAACTTGTTGCAGGGATATAGAGAAAGTCATATGAATGGAACACATCAGATTTTTTTTACATATTTATGAAACCTATTAGGCAGAAACTGTAACCGAGTTCCCGTTTGATAAATAAGAATTAGTGCCGCAAAAGTTCCATCTCTGGTAAAACTCCAGTTTTCCAAAGAAGGACGCTTTATCAATCTGTCAACAAATAATAACGGGTTATGAGGTAGCTGTTGGGGACCTCAGTAAATCAAAGTGTGCTCCGGTCCTTCAATAGGCCCCGACACCTCCCCAGTGTCTCCAATACTCTCTAAATTACGTTTTTACTGCAGTATCGACACACAGATTGTTACGTCACGCCTTATGGCCACTACAATAGATATGTTACAGCAGCACATCGTAACCAACTTCTAACGTTTAGCAGATACAAGAAACTCTCGATTATCCGGGATAATGTACGGAATATTAACTCAGATAAAGTAAAACAGCGGTTAATCCAATCACTTTCATAACTTCTATTTGGAGTACTGAAGCAGATTTAATGGTCAGTGCAACGGGAATTGCCCTTATAAAAAATCTGATGTGTTCCCTTCACATGACTTTCTCTACATCTCTGCAATAAATTATTGTTAAAAAGCTTTTGCTTCTACTTATTTCAGGCTAATCGACAAAAAACTAGCAGAAATAGTCCTATTACTTGCTTCCTTGTAAGTACAAGCGAAATAAGGGAGTACCATAGATTAAAATGATGGTCAAATGCTGGTTGCTGAAGTTCTTTTATTTGAATGGACAGGAGTTGAAAATTTTCTGTATGAGGAAAGTTAAGTTTTTCAAAGCTGAAACCAAAAACAAGGAATATCTAAAAAACGATCAGCTCCACGAAAAAAATGTGTACAACATGAATTGTGTTTTAATGTGCTCTACATTTTTTGTATCTTAAGTTTTTGTCTATTTCTTACAGTTATGCAATATTCCTTAAAATTCACTCAGAATAAAGTGGTCTTCAGAGACTATTCCCAGAAAATTCAAAATATACTTTTTATTTGTCAGATAAATACATTTAATATACGATATTTAAATAAAAATCGTTACAGCCATTTTTTAGAAAATCAAAATTTTCGAAAAAAATTGCATGTAAAGGGTAGTATGGGGTGGGGGGATTTTTCTCAAAATCTTAGTGTCGCATCCCTGGAAGATACTTGAATACCAAGTTTGGTATTTTACCTATATTTCGTTTTTGAGTTATTGTGTTCACAGACACATGGTCACACACACACAAACACACACATCTTTTTGTGAAAATGCTTTTTTTTTTTTTTTTTTTTTTTTTAGATATAACTCCATGGCACGACAGCTCACGGGGAGCCTTGGCCTACCGCCCGGCCGCTGCGTCCCCCATCTCGGTCCACTACAGACGTCATGGATGGGGTGCAGTATTGGAGGGTGAGACGTGGTCAGCGCCTCGAGCCCCTCCCGGCCGGTTAATGCGGTCCTCACGACCTGGAGCCGCTACTTCTCCATCAAGTAGCTTCTCAATTGGCCCCCCAGGGACCTCACGAGGCTGAGTGCACCCCGGTCCAGGTCTCCCAGCGGGGGAAAAATCCCCACGCCGGTACTGGGGATCGAACCCAGGTCTCCCGCTTGGTAGGCAGCTGCGCTACCACCGCGCTAAGGAGACGACCTTTTTTTAGATATAAGGGACCCTTAAACATATATTTGCGGTGAAATCTCGGTATAGAATTTTTGGATGGAGTGCAATACCTTCTCTATACACTATGCACATAGTGCGTGTAGAGAAAGTAAAAACTAATGCTAATCGAGAAAAAAAATAGCAGAAATGATCTCATTACTTGAATCCTTGTAAGTAGAAGAGAAATAAGGGAGTATTATATGTTAAATGCTGGTTGCTATGTGACTGAAGTTCCCTTGTTTGTATGGATAGGAGTTGACAAATTCCTGTATGAGAAAACGTTTTTTAAAGCTGAAACCAAAAACAAGAAATATCTCAAAAACGATCAGCTTCACGAAAAAAGATATGACATAAGCTTTAATGTGCTCTACATTTTTGTGTGGTAAGTTTTTGTCTATCTCTTACGGTTTAGCAGCTATGCAAAGGTCTTTAAAATTCATCCAGAATAAGCTAGAAGAAACCATTCCCAAAAAATTCAAGATATACTACATGATATTTGTCAGGTAAATATCATTTTAATTAAAATCGTTAGAGCCATTTTTGAGCAAATCAAAATTTTCGAAAACAGTTCTATGTAAATGGTAGTTGGGCGTGGTGGGTTTCTGGTAAATCTTCGTGTCGCATCCTTGAAGGATTCTAAACTTAAATACCAATACACGGACACACACACGGACCTTTTTGTGAAAATGGTCTTTTGGCTATTGGGGACCCTAAAACATATATTTCCGGTGAAATCTCGGTATCGAATTTTTGGGTGGAGTAGAATACCTTCTCTATACACTATATACATAGTGCGTATAGAGAAAGTAAAAAACGAAAAAAAACAAAAAAAAACAAATATAGTGCACAAAAATAGCATTTTCACCTGGTGGAGAATAAACAAACTTCTCTACAAACAAACTTCTTACAAAAGATTATTCCTCTTTCTACACAAAGCTAATCGAGATAAACATTATCAGAATATTCTTATTACTTATTTCCTTATAAGTAAAGGCAAACTAAAGGTATGCACTATGCTAAAATGATTGTCAAATGTTTTAAAAGCTGTCACTATGCGATTGTCATTGCAAGTCGCTACTTTACTTGACCAGGAGTAGAACAAAAGAAACACGGACACTTCCTGTTTAAGAAAAGTATAAGTGCTTCGCAAGTGAAACCAATAACAAGGAATATCGCGCAAACGGTTACCTAAACAACAAAAATGTAAAGGACATAAAGTGTGTGTTTTGGCGAGATCATATTTTTGTTCAGTATGTTTGTCTATGAAATGAAATGGCGTTTTATTTATGGACGCTCTTTAACTGCTGTGGTTCTCAGCGTCCCATTCTATATTGGGCGTGAAAGACCGCTTAATTTTGCTCAGAGGCCTCTCTATCAGGCTTGAGGTTCTTTTACGTGCTGTAAATCTACGACACGGGACCCACGGCTTTACTTCCCTTCCGAAAGAAGCCATGCTAAGGATTTTTACGCCCGAAAAAACCCATCGTCCTCCGCCGGGTTTGAACCCACGACCTTGGGTACAGGAAGTCAGCATGGTAACTATTACACATGTTTGTCTATCTCTTACGGTTTTTTTTTTTTTTTTTTTTTTTTTTTTAAAAAAACAGTAACGGAGTCTGATCAGGACTCCGGTACTGTATCCCTATTTATATTTCCCCCCGTAGGTTTTACTGATTACTGGTTTACTGGTTTTACTGTTTCTTTTACAAACATATACACATTGCACAAAATATAACACCCATGCCCAAGGCGGGACTCGAACCCACGATCCCCTGCCCACGAAGCACCAAAGCGAGACGCTTTAGCGAGCGTGGCCATGGGGACCGGCACGGTTTAGGAGTAAAGCAAAATTCGGCAAGATTCATCCAGAATAAAGAGGACTTCAAAGGTTATTCTAGAAACTTCAAGACATTCAGTTTATTTGGGATGTAAGTATCTTTAAATACGAGATTTGAATCAGAATCGTTAGTCATTTTTGAGAAAATCAAAATTTTCGAAACTTTTCCCACGTAAAAGGTAGTTTGTGTTGGGAGAATTTTCTTGAAAATCTTCGCGTCGTATCCTTGGAAGATACCAAACCTAAATACCACTTTTTGGTATTTAACGGTCTTTTCTTTTTTGAGCTATGCTGTCCACAGACACACACACGGAACTTTTTTCTTAAAATGCTTTTTTTCGGGATCTGGAAACACCAAAACATATTTCCGGTGAAATCTCGACATCGAATTTTTGCGTGCAAATACAATACCTTCTCTATCCACTATTTATATTGTACATGCGGTCTAGATGGAGTAAAAATAAAATTGGTATACCTTACCAGTGCTAATATCCCAGATTTTTACTTTCTATACTATGTACAGATGTATAGAGAAGGTATTGTATTGCACCTCAAAAATTCGATACGGACATTTCACAGGAAATATATATTTTTTGAGATGCCCTGAGTCAAAAAAAAGCATTTTTATAAAGTGTCCGTGTGAGTTTGAATGTAACCGTTGTGCCTGTGGACAGTGTAGTTCAAAAATTAAAAGACTTAACACCAAACTTGGTATTTAAATGTTGTTATCTCCCAAGGATGCGACACGAAGAAAATCCCCCCATACCAAACTTCGCTTTACATGGAAAAAGTTTCAAAATGTTGATTTGCTCAAAAATAGCTCTAACAATTTTGGTTAAAATTGTGGATATTAAAGCTATTTATAGCACAAATAAAATGCATATCTTGAATTTTCTAGGAAGAGCCTCTTAAGATTTCTTCATTAGGAATTAATTTTGCTCAATTTTGCATAACTGGTAAATCGGAAGAGATAGACAGAAGCATACCACACAAAAAGTGTAGATTTCGCAAAAACATACTTCTTTTTTTTTTGTGTAGGTAACCGTTCCTGAGATATTCATTGTTATTGGTTTCACTTAATACTTTTCTCAGTTTTCTGTTGTTCTACTCCCGGCCAAGCAGATCTTTCTGGAGCTTGTCGTGATGATAGACCAGAATGGAAAAAGGTAAACCAATGCAGGCTTCTCATTTGAAAACAGTATTAAGTTTTAAACAATCGAAACCAATATCAAGGTATATCTCGAAAAGGGTTATTTCCCTTCAAAAAAATACATCTTATGTAAATGTTGTCCTTTTACCAGATGTGTAATAAGACAGTCACCAATTATACAAAATCCATTTATAACGAAGAACACGACAGAAACTACTCCAGGAAGGATACACATTTTTTGTCACCAAAGTATCTTAAATACATGCATTTTAATCAAAATCATTAGAGCCATTTTTGAGAAATTCAAATTTTCTAAAAAAATGCATAGAAAGGTTAATTCGTTTTATCCTCGGAGGATACCTAAAACCAAGTTTGGTATTCTACGGAATTTTTATTCACACACACACACACACACACACACACATAAACACACACACACCTCTCATTCGTGGTCCTTTTTATAAAAATGCTGCTTTTGGATACAGGGACCCAAAATATATGTATTTTTTGAAACGTTAGTGTCGAATGTTTGGATGGTTGAATAATATACCTTATTTACTTACTATATGGGCGACGCTGTGGTTGAATTCCAGCGTCCGCATATGGAATGTGTGATGGACCTACATTTTCCCCCGCCACTTATCCCACCAATTGCTCGATCATCACCTTTCCTATCATCAATTTCATATCATCCACTTCCTAGTGCTAACTCTGGCTGCGGTCCGACCCCTCGTAACAGTTCTCCATTCTGTGGCTTCGTGCCATAGGCTCCCCTGACCCCTAGGCATTGGTTTGTAAGTCCTAGAGGGGTGTCAGTCCTATAAATACGGTGAGGGTAAACGATTTACTTATAATTTATTCATGGTAGAGCAATTAAAAATTAAAAGTATAGAGAAATTACTATAATTTTGATATAATCGAATGTAGAGAGAATCGAGGTTTCCTGAGTATCAAGCTCTTCTCTATTAAATACTTTCTCAGAAGAATTAAAAACATTTTACAAGTTTGTGTGTTAATACCTAGGGTAGTTTTTGTGAGATGTAAATGGCGTATTACGTTCTTGTTGATTAGGCAGTAGTGTGGTGCGATACACGAAAATGCCGATCCCAGTGGCCGCGCTCGCTAAAGTGCCTCGCTTTGGCGCTTCGTGACGCACCAGATCATATGTTCCAGCGCCGCCTTGAGCATGGGTGTTTGTAAATGTGTATGTGTCTGTGTATTTATATGTAAAAAGAAAACGTTAAGAATTAATAGGTCAGCTAAGGAAATATAGGAAACTGGAAAAAAGAGAGGAAAAAGGAATATAGCGCCGGAGTCCTGGCAAGCCTCCGGAACTGTATTTAAAAAAAAAAAATCTGATGTGTACCATTAACATGACTTTTTCTATATCTCTGAAACAAATTATTGTTAAAAAGCTTATTCCTCTATTTACTTCATACTAATCTAGAAAAAATTAGCAGAAATAGTATTATTACTTGTTTCCTTGTAAGTATAAGCGAAATAAGGGAGTACCATAGGTTAAAGTGATAGTCAAAAGCTGGTTGCTATGTGACTGAAGTTCCTTTGTTATTGGACAGGAGCTGACAAATTCCTATATAAGAAAAGTAAGTGTTTTATAGCTGAAACAAAAGACAATGAATATCGCAAAAAGGATCAACTCCACGAAAAACATGAATATAACATATATTGTGCGTTTTAACGTGCTCTATATTTCTTGTGTAGTAAGTTTTTATCTAAGTCTTACGGTTTAGCAGTTATGCAAAATTCCGTAAAATTCATCCAGAATAAAGTAGTCTTCAGAGGCTATTCCCAGAAAATTCAAGATATACATATTATTTGTCAAGTATATGTCTTTAATATATATGTTAATCAAAACCGTTAGAGCCAGTTTTTAGAAAATCAAAATTTTCGAAAATTTTTCCATGCTAAGGATAGTTGGGGATGAGGGGATTTTCTTCAAAATCTTCGTGTCGCATTCTTGGGAGATATTGAACTTAAATACCAAGTTTGGTATTTAACGGTCTTTTCGTTTTTGAGCTATGCTGCCCACAGACACACACACATACACAAAGACAGACACACACACGGACATTTTTCTAAAAATGCTTTTTTTGGGTTCAGGGAGTCTCAAAACATGTATTTCCGGTGAAACGTCGGTATCGAATTTTTGGGTACAATACAATAGTTTCTCTATACACTATGTGCATAGTTCGTATAGAGAAAATAAAAATGGGAAGAGAAAATAAGACGAGGCAACATGCGCCTTACTCCATATGCAACCATAAAAACTTACGAGTGGAGCGGGTTATCTATATACCCGAGCTCGGTCAAATTCCTTTGAAGGAGCAATATTTGCTGACTGTATTAGATAGTCTTGCTTGATTTATTGACGTTCCAAGCAATGTAGTCCATGAGTAAACACTTGTTTACAACATACAGCAAAGGTGAGAAATTTGTTGGTACTTAACATAACATTTACTGTACTTAGGTTACATTTACTATTATTTACAAAATCAAGTCCTATTACTTACCTCTTTGCTTATGTTTGAGTACCGCTTATGCGCTATATCCCCTTAGCTTTCTGTCCATTAGTGAGTGTAGCCCTTGGTTTGTGCTACCCATTCCGTCACAATCTTTGTATTCTCTATCTTCTTCCCTCTCTCTCTCTCTCTCTCTCTCTCTCTCTCCCTCTCTCTCCCCGTTTTCTTATCCACTTTTCTTTTGTTTTCCCAAATATTGCCTATTTCTTTAATTCTTCTCTTTCCCTTGACATTCAACATATTCATCGCTACCATCTCTCTTGACATGCTATTCCTTTTAAGTTCCCAAATTTCTCTCCTCCAATTTCTTACCTCTTTACATTCTGCTAAACAGTGAACTATACTGTCCTTTGATAGGTAGACCCAGACTGAAAAATTCAATGACATAACCGGGATTTAAACTACGGATCTCCCGGTCTCTAGACGGTTACTCTGCCACTGAGCTACCATGGTAACATGCCGGCATAGCACTGAATTTCTCAACTGACTCGCATGTTTAACGGTAAACCAAAAGATGTTCTCAAATTATTTTGAATTGACAACCCCAATTGCGACTTACAATGTTGTAAGTACTTAAGTCCCAGGATTCATAGTATAGCGAACTATTGTGTCTTTCGTTTTCGGCTTACTCTCCTTGTATTTTAGGACTTACAAGCAAATGTCTAGGGATCAGAAGTCTGTTGGGGAGCCATAAGCTCGAAACCACAGATTGGAGAAACTGGAACGAGCGGTCGGTCCAAAGCTAGGCATGAGCGTAAGGAAGTGGGTGATATGAAAAGTGATATGAAAGAAACAATAAGAAATGTGATTATGGAGCAATTGGTGGAATGAGTGGAATAAAATGTATTTCTTTTATTTATATTAACATCTTATCAAGTAACATTTATTTACATTCTTCGTATAAATTAACACCTTTATTTATACAAAGTATAATAGCTTACACGAGAAATAGAAAAGTGTAAAAATAATAAATACATACCGGAGAACCCGGAGAAAACCCGCCCAGATACCGCTCGTCCACCACAAAGCCCACATGCAGGCGCTTGGGATCCAACTCGGGCCGCCTAGATGGGAGACGAGCGGTTAACTACTCGACCGGCGCCGCCTAATACTCTTTCTCCACGCATAAAATACAACGTTCTAGCTCATTGACCCTCATCTCTTTCAAACGTAATGCCCCTATTCTCAGTCAATACACAATATATATAAGGTCGATATATAAATATACAGTGTTAATGAACTATATCGAAATAGTTTCACAGAATATGTAGACTACTTAAATAAGTAATTTGAGATAGGAGACTTACGGGGCATGTTTATTGAAATTTCGAAGTAAGGGCTGTAAGTTTCTGAAGTGCCAATACACCACGTATCGCGGCACTTCGTCTGAAATAAAAAAAAAAAATATTAAAAAACGTTTACTTTATAACAGGCATCGAACTCATGACCTTTGGGATAGCAGCTTCCCGCGTTACGCATTAAGCCACCAGAGCAGTTGAAAAAACGCCTCCAGAGTAGACTACATAACTCAAAAACGTAGTTAGTGAATGCTCAGTGTCGCACTGCCAAGTGATTAGTTCGAGATCTTACAGATTTTTGCGACACTAAATCTTGAGAACGCTAGAAACGAGCTGCTAGAAATCGATATTTCTATACTTGGACAGCAGTTTTAAAGGCATTCTAAGCTATTTTTTCAACCTGCTTTTCTTTAACACCGACTTATCAGCACCTGATACCCACACGTTTAACGTTATGTACTTGCTTTATGTTTATCCGGGGACCATATATATATATATATAATAAAATATGTGTGTGTGTATATATATATAAAATGGTCGATCATTCTTTCTTTATTTTTATTGTATAAAAAGCTAGTTTTTATTTCCTAGTTCACCTCAAATTTCCTGTTTATGTCTTCTATCCAATATCTCAATGACTTCCAGAATACTGCTTTTTGTCTCCTCTCCCTTCCTCCATACGTTTCCCAACCCTATTTTGGTCAAAACTATCTCTAACGGCCCCTACATTCTCTTTTCATTCTTAATTAACTTGAGCCGTTTCATGCATATATTTTTTTTTCATCTCCAGATTCTATCTTCGCTGTTTATACACTTATACCAAAATGCTTTAGTATATAAGGATGATGGATTGGTTTGACCCAACAAAGTCAAGGAAGTTTTTAAAATTCTTAATGTTATGATAGTAATTAATTTATAATTGGTCCTCATTTAGAAGTGGCATCTCCACTCTAATTATTTCCTTTTATACTAATACACAGCACGGAGGGATATTTTTTATTAGTTTTGGGAAGTTTATTTGTTTTATGTGCTATAACGCCTGGACAATTTGCATCTTCATTATTTTAGGGTTCATAACTAGCGAATATGTTTACTTTCTCTATACTTACTATATACATAGGGTATAGTCTAGGTATTGTATTGAATTCAAAAATTCAATACCGAGATTTCACCGGAAATACATATTTTGGGTCCCCTTGAATTAAAAAAAAAAAAAGAATTTGTACAGAAATGTCCGTGTGTGTGTGTGTGTGTGTGTGGACAGCATATCTCAAAAACAAAAAAAAACGTTAGATACCAAACCTGTTATTTAAGGTTGGTATCTTCCAAGGATGCGAGACGAAGATTTCAAGAAAATCCCCTCATCCCACACTAACCTTTACACGAAAATATTTTAAAAATGTTGTTTTTATACAAAAAGCAGTAAATATTTTGTTTAAATACCATACGTTAAAGCTATTTACATCACCAATAAAATGTATGGCTTCAATTTTTTAGAAATAGCCTCTGAAGACCTGTTCGTTCTGGATGAACTTGACTGTATTTTGCGTAACTGGAAAACCGTAAGAGATAGACAAAAACTTACTGCACAAAAAATGTATATCTCGATTATACACGTAAATTACGTCATCTAATTTTTTCGTGGAATTAGCCGTTTCCGGGATAGTATTTGTTATTGGTTTCACTTTTAAAATATTTGTTTCTCATATGGGAAGTTCAAACATTTGACTGTAGGTTTAGCCAAATGTATTCCTTTATTTGTCTTCTACATATAAATTAAGTAAGTAATAAGACTATTAAAGCTAATGTTTATCTCAATTAGCATGAAGTAGATAGAACCTTATTAACAATAATTGGTTAGAGAGTTGGACAGAAAGTCATGTGAATGGAGCACATCAGATGTTTTACTTTCTCTACACGTACTATGTCAGTGTATAGGGAAAGTATTGTATTGCGCACATATATTCGATACCGAGATTTCGCCGGAAATACATGTTTTGGGTCCCCCTGAATCCAAAAAAAAAAGAAGCTTTTTATAAAAAGGTCCGTGTGTGTGTGTGTGTGTGTGTGTGTGTGTGTGTGTGTGTGTGTGTGTGTGTGTGTGTGTGTGTGTCTGTTAACAGCATAGCTCAAAAAAGAAAAGATTTGGTATTTAAGTTTGGTGTCATCCAAGGATGCGACACGAAGATTTTCAAGAAAATCACCCCACCCCAAACTACCCTTCATATGGAAAAAATTTCAAAAATGTTGATTTTCTTAAAAATGGCTCTAACGATTTTTATTAAAATCTCGTAAGTTTAAGATATTTACTTGACAAATAAAATGTATATATTAAATTTTCTTGGAATAATCTCTGAAGACTACTTTATTCTGGATGAATTTTACGGAATTTTGCATAACTGCTATACCATAAGAGATGGACAAAAACTTACCACACAAAAAATGTAGAGCACGTTAAAACACACAATATATACTACATACATTTTTATAGTGGAGTTGATCATTTTTTTTTAGGTACTCCTTGTTATTGTTTCAGCTTTAAAAAATCTGATGTGTTCCATTCACATGACTTTCTCTATATCTCTGTAACAAATTATTGTTAATAAGCTTATTCTTTTATTTAACTCATGCTAATCGAGAAAAATTATCAGAAATAGTCTTATTTCTTGCTTTATTGTAAGTAGAAGCGAAATAAGGGTGTAGCATAGGTTAAAGTGAAAGCCAAAAGCTGGTTACTATGTGACTGATGTTCCTTTGTTTGTATGGACAGGAGTTGACAAATTCCTGTATAAGAAAAGTATCACTTTTTCAAAGTTGAAACCAAAAACAAGGAATATCTCAAAAACGATAACTCCACGGAAAAAAATTATAGAACATAAATTGTATGTTTTAACGTGCTCTACATTTTTTGTGTGTTAAGTTTTTGTCCATCTTTTACGGTTTAGTAGTTATGCAAAATTCATCCAGAATAAATGCGTCATTAGAGGCTAATCCCAGAAAATTCAAGATATACATTTTATTTGTCAGGTAAATATCTTTAATATATGATATTTTAATCAAAATCGTTAGAGCCATTTTTTAAAAAATCAAAATTTTCAAAAAATGTTCCATGTAAAGGGTGGTAGGGTGTGGGGGAATTCTCTTGAAAATCTTCGTGTCGCAGCACTGGAAGATACCAAACCCATATACCAAGTTTGGTTTTTAACGGGCTTTTCGTTTTTGAGCTGTGCTTCCCACAAACACACACACATACACACAGACACACAGACAGACAGACACACACGGACGTTTTTCTAAAAATACTGTTTTTGAGTGCATTACAACATCTTCTCTATACACTAAGTACATAGCACGTATAGAGAAAGTAAAAAGTTACACTTTTCTCATACAGGAATTTGTCAACTCCTGTCCATACAAACAAAGGAACTTCAATCACATAGCAACCAGCTCTTGACTATCCCTTTAACCTATGGTACTACCTTATTTCGCTTCTACTTACAAGGAAGCAAGTAATAAGACTATTTCTGCTAACATTTTCTCGATTATCATGAAGGAAATAGAACCAATAGTTTTTTAATAACATTTTTGCAGAGATGTAGAGAAAGTCATATGAATGGAATACATCAGATTTTTTTATTCAGTGGTCCTCAAAGCATTTATTTCCCGGAAGTCTCTATGTCGAAGTTTTGGGTTCTATTTATTATATACATTGTATATTATAAAAAAAGGAATAAACGAAGAAGAAATTGCAAGTTTCTATAATTGCCTCCATCTCCATACTCTCCATTTACTACACAGTTTGTTAAGGAATAAGTTGATCTCGATTTAAAAGTGAAGCAGCAGGTCATTAAAACCAACTTAAAATATTCTGGGACGAGGTCGATTTAATTGAAAATACCTCAGGCAATACAAGGCGTATAAAGACACGATTCCCGAAATGAGATTTTATTAGACGTTTTTCAAGCAACATGTAGAAACAAAATCTGATGTGTTCCATTCGCATGACTGCCTCCACAATGAATTATTACAAAAGATTTATGCTTAATCTACATCGTAGTAATCCAGATCAACATTATTGCATTACTTCCTTCTAAGTAGAAGCGAAATTACGTAAAGTGCAAGGCAAAAACGATAGTCAAGTGTTTTAAAAGCTGGTAGCTATGTGAAACAAGTGAAGTTTGGTTCCCTTGAAGTCGTAAAATATAGAGAGGTGAGACTGCCTCCGTGGTTGAATGGCCAGCGAGCTGACATCTCACCCGGAGGTCCCGGGTTCGATTCCCGGCTGGGGAATTTTTCTTTAACCAGAATTATTTCCTATCCCCCACAGAGTCTGGAAGTATGTATGTGTGAGTGTGTTTGAGAAAAATAAAATGAATTAAACCTACAGAAAACGAATTGTTTCAAGTGCAAAGCCCCCGATATGACCTTAGATGTTAAAGGGGGCTATATAAATGAAAGAGAGAGAGAGAGAAAGACGAAATATAACTTCCCGTTTGAGAAAAGTTTAACTTAATAATGAAATCAAAAACAAGGATTGCACGACAAAATAGTGTGGTGGTAATGTGTTTAACTCACATTCAACTGGTCGTGAGTTCGAATCTCGCTTAGGGTGAGTTACCCAAATAAGGTTTTTTTCGAGGTTTTCCCTTATCCTGAGAAGACGAACGTCGAGTAACTTTAAGCTCCGTGGACCCGAGATTATTTTAGCATAACCAATTTCATTCATCGTCTGATATGACCAACCAGGTTAAAGGACGTTAAGCTACAAAAAATAACAAGGATTATCTTATTTCCAAAAGAGCTCCTCGAGACATTCTCGAAAAATTCAAAATATATTTTATTTTATTTATAATGTAAATATCTTTAAAACACGATATTTTAATCAAAATCGTTAGTCATTTTTGAGACGATCAAAATCTTCGAGAATTTTTCCATGTAGAGGGTAGTTTGCGGTGGGAGAATTTTCTTGAATATCTTCGTATCTTGGAAGATACTAAACTCCAATCCTAGTTTTGTATTTAACAGACTTTTTGTTTTTGAGCTATGCTGTCCAGAGACACATATACAGGCGCGGACGTTTTACTTAACATGCCTTTTTTGGATTCAGGGGGACTCAAAATATGTATTTCCGGTGAAGTCTCGGTATCGAATTTTTTGTTATAATACAATACCTTCTCTATACATAAAGTACATAGTTTGTGTAGATAAAATAATATATTCCTACATAACATCTGTATTTCTGTATTTGTCTATTCTCAATATTGCCTTATATATAATTTGACGTTAACTACAAACGAGAATGACCAATATCATTAGGTTTTTTTGGGTTTTTTTTAATCAACTGCCAACTAGCCGCTTTGAAGCACCACTGCATTTTCAAAGCATGAAAGTTTCAGTACAGAGGTTAATTATTCCTATAAAATTGAAAATATACATTTTATTTGAAATGTAAATATCTTTTAATTTTTTTTCATGTAAACGGTAGTTTCTTATGGGGAGATTTTCTTGAAAATCTTCGTGTCGTAACCCTTAAATATACTAAACATAAACACTCAGTTTGATGTTTAATGATCTTTTCGTTTTTGAGTTATGCTGTCCACAGATAAACACACGAACCTTATTCTAATCTTTTTATGGATTTAGGGCATCCAAAACATGTATTTTCGGTGAATTCTCAGTAGCGATTTTTTTTGTGCAATACAATACCTTTTTCTATTCACAAAAAACATAGTTCGTGTAGATAAAGTAATATATTCTACATAAAATTTGTGTTAATATCTCTGTCAATTCTCAATATTGTCTTGTATATAATTTGACGTTAACTACAAGCCCCCACCCCTTGGGGCTCTTCTTACCAACAGGAATGACCGATAACCGCTTTGAGGCGCCCCCGCATTTTCAAAACATGAAAGTTTGAGTGTAGAGGTTAACCAAACACAGTTAGTTCCCTTTAATTGAATATTTTAACATAGAGCGCTCCCCGCATTCCCGAAGTTGTGCCGGAAGTCAGAAACCGGACGTCGCCCTATGTAAACACGATAGTCACTTTTTTCGTGCGGCATTAATCTTCTGTGGAGACAGCAAGAAAACTTTTCCCCCCTCATATGAATGTTCTGGGAGTGAACTGCGGTACAGAGGGGGTTTCTCGTCCCTTTCCTTTTTTACATCACAGACAGCAAGTTATGGACACACCTCCCAGTTCGCTGCTATTTTATTTCAGTTTCGTAAAGTTGTCATGGAAACACAAGACAAGACTAAAAATCTCAAGTGTTCCATTCAAATGACTTTCTCTATCTCTCTGTAACAAATTAGTGTTAATAAGCCTATCTTTTATTTATTTCATGTTAATCGAGGAAAATTAGCAGAAATAGTCCTATTCCTTGCTTTATTGTAAATACAAGCGAAATAAGTACCGTAGGTTAAAGTGAAAGCCAAAAGCTGGTTGCTATGTGACTGACGTTCCTTTGTTTGTGTGGACAGGAGTTGACAACTTCCTGTATGAGAAAAGTATGTTTTTCAAAGATGAAACCAAGAAAAAGGAATATCTCAAAAACGACCAACTCAACGAAAAAAATGCATATAACATAAATTGTGTGTTTTAATGTGCTCTACATGTTTTGTGTGTTAAGTTTTTGTCCATCTCTTACGGTTAAGTAGTTATGCAAAATTCATCCAGAATAAAGTAGTCTTCAGAGGCTATTCCCAGAAAATTCAAAATATAAATTTTATTTGTCAGGTAAATATCTGTAATATGATATTTTAATCAAAATCGTTAGAGCAATTTTTAGAAAATAAAAATTTTCGAAAAATGTTCCATGTAAAGGGTAGTTTGGGGTGGGGGATTTTTCTCAAAATCTTTGTGTCGTATCCCTGGAAGATGCTACACTTAAATACCAAGTTTGGTATTTTACTGACATTTCGTTTTTGAGTTATCGTGTTCACAGACACACGGACACACTGACACACTGACACACGGACCTTTTTGTGAAAATGCTTTTTTGGATATTGAGGACCCTAAAACATATATTTCCGGTGAAATCTCGGTATCGAATTTTTGGGTGCATTACAATACCTTCTCTATCCCTATGTACATAGTGCGTATAGAGAAAGTAAAAATCTGACGTGTTCCATTCACATGACTATTCTGCCAGAAACTGTTCTTAAAAAATATGATGTGTTACACTCACATGACTTTCTCTAGCTGCTCTACAAACCTCCTACAAAAGATTCTTCTTTGTACACAATGCTAATCGAGATAAACATTAGCAGAATGTTCTTATTACTTAGTTCCTTATAAGTAGAAGAGAATAAGGGAATGCACTATGCTAAAGTGATTGTCAAATGTTTTAAAAGCTATCGCTATGCGATTGTCATTGCAAATCACTTCTTTGCTTGGCCAGGAGTAGAACAAAAGAAAAAGACACTTCCTGTCTGAGAAAAGTTTAAGTACTTCACAATTGAAACCAATAACAAGGAATATCTCAAAAAGGGTTACCTCCACAACAAAAACGTAAAGCACAAAGATTGTGTTTTGTCATGAGATACATTTTTTGTGTAGTACGTTTTCTATCTCTTACGGTTTAGCAGTTAAGCAAAATTCAGCAAAATTCATCCAGAATAAAGAGGTCTTCAGAGGCCATTCCCAAAAAATTCGAGATATACATTTTATTTCGGACATATATAACTTTAATATACAGGATTTTAATCAAAATCGTCAGAGTCATTTTAAAGAAAATCAAAATTTTTGAAAATCTTCGTGTCGCATCCTTGGAAGATACTAGACCTAAATACCAAGTTTGGTATTTAACGATCTTTTCGTTTTGGGGCTATGCTGTCCACAGACACACGCACAGACAGACAGACACACACAAATACATGGACCTTTTTTTAAAAATGCTTTTTTTCGGACTCAGGGGACCCCAAAACATATATTTCCGGTGAAATCTCGGTATCGAATTTTGGGTGCATTACAATACCTTCTCTATCCCTATGTACATCGTACATATGGGTCTAGAGAAAGTAAAAAGATTATTATGCCCGACTCGGTAGTGTGGAGATAGTACATTTGTCTATCAACAGGTCGCGAGTTCGAATCTCGCCTATGGGAATATCCGATACTTTTTTTTTTTAATTCGCTGCACGTACTATGTACATAGTGTATAGAGAAGGTATTGTAATGTACCCAAAAATTCGATACCGAGATTTCACTGGAAATACATGTTTTGGAACCCCCTGAATCAAAAATAGATTTTGTAAATACGTCCATGTGTGTGTGTGTATGTATGTGTATGTGTGTGTGTGGACAGCATAGCTCAAAAACTTAAAGACCGTTTACTTAAGTTCAGCATCGTCCAAAAATGTGACACGTAGGTTTTCAACAAAATCCCTCCACACTTTACTACCCTTTACATGGAACAATTTAGGAAATTTTTGATTTTCTCTAAAATTGTTCTAACGACTTTGATTAAAATATCCTACACTAAAGATATTTACCCCACAAATAAAATGTATATCTTGATTTTTCTGTAAATAGCATCTGAAGACGGTTGCGGTTTGCCGGTTATGCAAAATTCGGATAAAAATGTATCCAGAATAAAGCGGTCTTCGGAGGCTATTCCCAGAAAATTCAAGATATACATTTTATTTGCCAGATAATATTTAACATAAGGTATTTTAAACAAATCGTTTAGAGCCATTTTTAAGAAAATATAAGTTTTGGAAATCTTTTCCAACGTAAAGAGTAGTTAGGGTTGGGGGAATTTTCATGAAAATCTTCGTGTCGCATCCCTGAAAGGTAACAAACCTAAATAGCAAGATCTTTTTCCAACAATGCTTTCAGGGGGACCCAAAATGGATTTTGGGACCCAAAATGGACCCAAAATGGACCCAAAATGGATGAATTCAGGGGGACCCAAAACATATATTTCCTGTGAAATCTCGGTATCGAATTTTTATAAATGGCGTTTTATTTGTGGACGCTCTTTAACTGCTGTGGTTCTCAGCGTCCCACTTTATACTGGGCGTAAAAGCCCGCTTAATTTTGCTCAGAGGCCTCTATATGAGGCTTCAGATACTTTTACGTGCGTACGACACGGGACCAACTGCTTTACTTCCCTTCCGAAGGAAGCCATGCTAGGTATTTTTACGCCCGAAAAAATCCATCGTCCTCCGCCGGGTTTGACCCACAAGCTCAAATTTTTGGGTGGATTACAATACCTTCTCTATACACTATGTACATAGTACGTGTAGAGAAAGTAAAAATCTGATGTTTACCGTTCGCATTACTATTCTGCAACAAGCTATTCTAACAAAATATTACTATGCCCGCTTAGGTAGTGTGGAGATAGCATATTTGCCTAACTTAAAAAATCTGATGTGTACCATTCACATGACTTTCTCTATATCCCTGCAACAAATTATTCTTAAAAAACTTATACTTCTATTAACTTCATGCTAATCAGTAAAACATTAGCAGAAATAGCCATATTACTTGCTTCCTTGTAAGTAGAGGTGAAATAAGGGAGTAAGTACCACAGGTTAAAGTGAAAGCCAAAAGCTGGTTGCTATGTGACTGAAGTTCCTTTGTTTGTATGGACAGCAGTTGACAAATTCCTGTATGAGAAATGTATAAGTTTTTCATAGCAGAAATCAAAAATAAGGAATGCCACAAAAACGACGAACTCTACGAAAAAATGTATACAACATAAATTGTGTTTTACCGTGCTCTACATTAAGTTTTGTCCATTTCTTACAGTTTAGCAGTTATTCAAAATTTAGTAAAATTCATTCAGAATAAACTACTCTTCAGAGGCTATTCCCAGAAAATTCAAGATATACATTTTATTTGTCACGTAAATGTCTTTAATATACGAAATTTTAATCAAAATCGTTAGAGCCATTTTTGAGAAAATCAAAATTTTCGGAAACAGTTACATGTAAAGGGTAGTTGGGGGTGGGGGGATTTTTCTCAAAATCTTCGTGTCGCATCCCTGGAAGATACTAAACTTAAACACCAAGTTTGGTATTTTACGTATTTTTCGTTTTTGAGTTATCGTGTTCACAGTCACACGGACACACAGACACACGGACCTTTTTCCGAAAATGATTTTTACTTTCTCCATACGCACTATGTACATAGTGTATAGAGAAAGTATTGCACTCCACCAAAAATTCGATACCAAGATTTCACCGGAAATATATGTTTTAGGGTTCCCAATATCCAAAAAAAGCATTTTCAAAAAAGGTCCGTGTGTGTGTGTGTGTGTGTGTCCGTGTATCTATGAACACGATAAATCAAAAACGAAAAGTCGGTAAAATACCAAACTTGGTATTTAAGTTTAGTATCTTCCACGGATGCGACTCGAAGATTTTGAGAAAAATACCCCCACCCCCAACTACCCTTTACATGGAACTTTTTTCTAAAATTTTGATTTTCTCAAAAATGGGTCTAACGCTTTTGATTAAAATGTCGGATATTAAACATATTTACTTGACAAATGAAATGTATATCTTGAATTTTCTGAGAATAGCCTCTAAAGAGTAGTTTATTCTGGATCAATTTTACTAAATTTTTAATAACTGCTAAACCGTAAGGGATGGACAAAAACTTGCTGCACAAAAAATGTAGAGGACACTAAGGCACACAATTTATGTTATATACATTTTTTTCGTGGAGTTCGTCGTTTTTGTGACATTCCTTATTTTTGGTTTCTGCTATGAAAAACGTATACTTTTCTCATACTGGAGCTTGTCAACTCCTATCCCCATAAACAAAGGAACTTCATTGACATAGCAACCAGCTTTTGACTATCATTTTAACCTACGGTTGTCCCTTATTTCGCTTCTACTTACAAAGATGCGAGTAATAAGACTATTTCTGCTAATTTTTTCTGATTAGCATAAAGTAAATAGAAGTATAGGTTTTTTAAGAATTATTTGTTGCAGGGATATGGAGAAAATCATGTGAATGGTACACATCAGATTTTTTTAGATATTGGGGACCCTAAAACATATATTTCCGGTGAAATCTCGGTATCGAATGTTTTGGTGGAGTGCAATACATTCTCTATACACTACGTACATAGTGCCTATAGAGGAATTAAAAAGTCGCGAGTTCGACTCTCGCTTAGGGGAGTTATTCTGACAAGATTTTTACTTTCTCTAACTCGTATATAAATAGGTTGTAATTTTAATAATGTCAACTATTTTATTTATTACATCTCTTGACGTTTCTGATGGACCATCCTATTGCCTTCAGAATATCGGCAACTGTGTGGAATCAACATATTGAAGGGGTTCCTTCATCTTTGGGATTAAGTCATAATCACAGGGGCTTAAATCTGGTGAATGTGGTGGATGGAAAAGCACCCCCTCCTAACGATGGTAGAGATCTGCTACAGATGTGCCACAAGTGCCTATGCGTTTTCTTGCAAAATGATGGGAGGTTCCAAGTTAGTTTGAGTGGCATCATACATTTCTGTGGCATTTCTGTGACTCCATCAAATCTCAAGGAACCTGCAGAGATGCAATTTTTCTCATTTTTAGGCATTTCATTAGAATATGAAACAGTCATGTGCGATATTCCTATCTCCTGGGCCACTCATGTACCGTCTGTCGCCGATTGATGTCTAATAGCATGCACGTCCTCTTCACTAACACTCAGATGACCTGGTCTAGGCAAGTTTGCCACAGGGTCATGTCCTTCGTTGAAACCTCGCCACAGTCCTGTATGGTAACGCTGCCTAAACAAGACCATCTTGACATTGTGGTGCTGTACAACCACTGGCAGATTGAGTTTTCAGTCAAGATCTTGCTTTGTGAACATGACGAAACACAAACGTTTACAGTGAACACTAACAGGAGACTAACTTCAAGTGTTCACTGCACATGCGCTATGAGTCGGACAGAAGAGTCAATTTACAGGAGAGGTGACAGACATAGTCTAACATGTGGTAGAAGTGACACACTTCATTTTTACAGCAATGTTGCTATTATTAAAGTTACACCCCATGTACAATGTACACAGTGGATAGAGAAGGTATTGTATTGCAACAAAAGTTCAGTTCTGAAATGTCATTGTAAATATATGTTTTGGGGTCCACTGAGTCCGAAAACAGCATTTTTAGAATAAGCTCCGTGTGTGTCTGTAGACAGCAACCAAACTTGGTATTTGAGTTTGGTATCTTCCAAGGATGTGACATGAACATTAATAAGCGGGTTCGCGTTTCTAAGGTCAACAAAACCAGAGCTGCAAACCAATGCCAGATTATCAGACCCAGTACGTGGTTCATTTGTTATTGTTCTCCAATTGTGAACAGCCTCTAGTTGCTTCGCAAAATGTTTACAAGACAGCACCAACATTCCACAAAGGCGTCGACTTCATTCTCTTTTGAAGGGTGGAATCATCGGACCTCTAGAGGCAGGACAGACACAAACCACAGTCTTTCAGGCTCTAAAGATGCCACCACAAAGTGTCATTTCCAGGCTTTGGCGGTGACTCCAGGAAACAGGGGGTGTTCGTTGGATCCCTGTACATGGTCGCCCACGGGTTACAACGCCGTCATTTGACCATAACAGCACGATGGCATTGGAGGATGACCGCAAGACAATTGTCTTCCCAGCTTGCAGCTGCCTCAGGTATTCGAGTTTCGAGGCAAACTGTAAATCTGCAGCTCAAGGCAGCTGGCCTCTATGCCAGACGTCCAGCAGTGTGTGCCTCATTCACTCCAATATACATAGGTCTCGTTTACAATGGAATGACTTGAGGAAGTGCTGTTTACAGATGAGCCCAGATTCAGTTTGAACAATGATTCTCTTTGCACAATAATAGGGAGAGATCGTGGAACCCGGTTTCATCCCACCAACGTCGTGAAAGCACGCCCATTTGGTGGTGGTGGCATACTCGTGTAGGAAGGCATAATGTTCAATGCATGTACAGATCTGCACATCTTCGACGGTTGTACTGTGAATGCCCTGAGGTATACAGGCAGTGGCGGCTCGTGGATTAAAAATTCAGGTATTCACAAAATCAGCGATTCACCACCGACGCAGCCGCTGCCGATACTGCTACCGCCGTCGCCGCAACATCAAATCTAGTAATATTAGAAACAATGATAGCGCCTAATAACAAGAATTATAAGTTTGTTACGCAAATCGTCACCCATCCAGTATTGTAAAGATTTCTTAGTCTTCGAGATTTAACAGCAATATAGGTGATGAAGGAGTCAAGTCCCTTGATACAGTTCATGTGAAGAATGCTATTTACAGTAAATAATATTTACATTGTTTGAATTACGCAATTAACACCATATTTATTTGTACAGAAATTCCACGCGGCGGTTTTTCAAATGTGAAAACTTTTCTGTCACTCGGTGATTAAAGTATTTTATGCTGTTGACCAGTTTCTTCTCAATAGTAAGCATTGCCAGTGCTGAAAGTCGGTCATCACCCATCGTATTCCTAGTGAAGGTTACAATTCTTTTTACTGTGGAAAAGCATATTTCTGGTTCTGATGAAGTCATGGTCGCAATGATAACAATCTTCGGAAAAGTTCCTCCGTTGAGGTTCTTTTCTGCTTTGAACTGCTTAACTCTCGCATAAAATGCAAATTACTAAGAAAAATAGCGTGTCTCACAAAGACTGCAGTTGCACTTCCGGATAGTTTCAACTAAATCTCAAAGATAGCAGCACCTCCTGCTGATAAACAGAACCCTGGAGGTGCTAATGTGCACGGTCGCACTGTGCTCATTTCTGGCTGTAAAATTCCAAGCTGCTTTGTTGGCCGCGCAAGCGCAGAGCTGCTAAACGTTAGTTATACGCTAGCACACGAGGCCTGTGCTACAAGCGTTGTTGCCACATACTCAGGTTCTCGGCTGTGTTCAATCTGAAGAGCAGAGCGCGGTATACTTAAGCAAGTGGCGCCGGATAGCGCATTTTATTAAATGTTTCCTGAAAGATTAAGAATATGATCCACTAAGAAATATTGGAGGTTCACGTGCTCTTGTGCTCCTACACAGCAGCCGCCGCTGTATCAGGACGTACTGGAACCACATGTGAGACTTTTCAGAGGTGCAGTTGGTCCACACTTCATGTTAATGGAAGATAATGCACGTCCGTATAGAACCCACCTGGTGGACGACTATTTTTATAGGTAAGATATCCAGCGCATGGACTGGCCAGCGATCTCCCCGATATGAATCCTATAGAGCATGCCTGGAATGCATTAGGAAGACGAGTTGCAACCCGGCAGCCCCCACCGAGGACACTTCCAGACCCAAGACGTGCTCTTCGTGAGGAATGCGAACTCTACCTTATAAGACAGCATGCAACGGCGCTGCTAGACCTGTGTAGCCATGAAGATCATCACACCCTATATTAACCGCTCAGCACCATCATTGTCATTGTTGAAATGATCATCAGGCTTTGGGCTTGCGCATAAAGGTGTCCCGAGGTCAAAATTGTCTGATATTTCTCACTATATTGCATTCCAAACCATGTGTGATACAATGTTAGCAACTAATTACATTATGCTTAACTTTTGGACACTTGTGTATTTTTCGCAAACATACTTAGATGTATATTCTTTTGTGAGAAGGTTTCTACAGAAAATCGTGTAAATGGAACAAATTATATCCTTATCATTATTATTATTATTATTACTATTATTATAATTATTATTATTATTATTCTAAAATTGAGACCAGTAGAAAGGAGGAATCAGTCGCTGACAAGTTCGCTTTTAATCTCCGCATAAAAACTCCGTCAGTTATTTGGCTGGGAGATAGCATTGCCCCCTCGTGCCCCCGCCCCCAACCATTGTCCGGCGCATTGTTTGTTTTTCATCTAGCAAATCAATCACAAATCCACACAAACAGCCAGTCGCAGAATTTGCTGTGTCATAGGCAAACAACGGATTGGTGGCTTTTTATGAAGTCCAACATTAGGCGCGTTCGAACGCTTGAATGTAACGAGCGTTGCCAGATTCCCAAGCTAAAATATTATGTTGACGTCAAGAGCGGCAAAAGGGCTCATAACTCTCGGAGCCCCGTGTCGCATTACGCCCGCTCGGAGGCCATTTGTGTTATTGCAGCGATATCTCATCTCCTTAGAGGCTTCACTTCTTGCTATGGAGTCCACACTGCCTTTATGAAGCTATTGAAACATCACACACCTCTCTGCAACATATTTTCAAGGTATTTACTTCCCCTTTAATCAAACTTACATATTACTTCCTATAGACATTCTCAAAAAATCTGATGTGTTACACTCACATGACTTTCTCTAGCTGTTCTACACACTTCAGACATAAGATTCTTCTTCTTTCTGCACCTTGCTAATTGTGGTACTCATTAGCACAATGCTCTTATTATTTAGTTCCGTATATGTAGGAAGAAAATAAGGGGCTACACTAGGCTAAACCAATAGTCAAATGTTTTAAAAGCTGTCGTTATGCGATTGTCATTACAAATCGCTTCTTTTCTTGGCCAGGAGTAGAACAAAAGAAAAACGGGCACTCCCGTCTGAGAAAAGTATGAGTACTTCACAACTGAAACTAATAACAATGAATACCTGGAAAACCGTAAGCTCCACGAGAAAAATGTATATGACATAACTTGTGTATTTTAACAAGACCTACATTTTTTGTATAGTAAGTTTTTGTCTATCTCTTACGTTGTACTAGTTATGCCAAATTAAGCAAAATTCATTCAGAATAAACAGGTCTTTAGAAGCTATTCCCAGAAAATTCAAGATATTTTATTTGTTAGGTAAATATCTTTAATATATATTTTAATCAAAAATTTTATAGCCATTTTTAAAAAATCAAAATTTTCGAAAAAGTTCCATGTAAAGGTTAGTTTGGGGTGGGGGGATTTTTCTCAAAATCTTCATGTCGCATCCCTGGAAGATACTAAACTTAAATACCAAGTTTGGTATTTTAGCTACTTTTCGTTTTTGAGTTATCGTGTTCACAGACACACGGACACACACACACACACACACAGACCTTTTTCTCAAAATGCTTTTTTTGGATACAGGAGGTCCTAAAGCATGGATTTCCGGTGAAATATCGGTATCGAATTTTTGGGTGGAATACAATACTTCTCTTTCCCTATATACATTGTACAAATGGGGCTAGAGAAAGTAATAAAAATATAATGTGATCAGAAACGATGTTATTACTTATTTCCTTTAATTAGAAGATAAATAAGTGAATTCACTAGGCTAAACCGACAGTCACATGGTTTAAAATTAGGTTGCTCTGAGCAACCAAATGTGTGGCCAAAAGTTGACAAGTCCCCATATGAGAAAAGTTCCAGTATCTTAATTTTAAAACCAATAACAAGGAATATATTAGAAACGGCCGCTACACGAAAAAAGTACATAACTTAAATTGTATGTTTTAACGAGCTCTACGTTATCCGTTATGTAAGTTTTTGTCTATCTCTTACTTGCCACCTATAAAAAAAATCCTTAAAATCCATCCAGAATAAAGTAGTCTTAAGAGGCTATTCCTAGAAAATTCAAAATATACATTTTGTCAGGTAAATATCTTTGGGATACGACATTTTAATGAAAATCGCTAGAGCCATTTTTGAGAAAATCAGTATTTTCGATTTTTTTTCATGTAAAGGGTAGTTGGGGGTGGGGGATATTTGTTTTAACATCGTGTCGTGTCCTTGGAAGATACTAAAATTAAATACCAAGTTTGGTATTTTGGTATTATTACTTAGTCCTTTAAGTAAAAAGGAAATAAGAGAATGCACTAGGCTAAAGTGATATCACATGTTTTAAAATGTGGTTGCTATGGAATAGAAATCCGTTCTTTGTGTGGTCAGGGGTTGACAAGTTTCCATATCAGAAAAATTTGATTTGTTCCAAACACATAACTTTCTCCACATCTCTGAAACAAAGTATTGTTAAAAAGCTTATGCTAATATTGTGTATTTAATGTTGTGTATTTTAACAAGACCTACATTTTTTGTATATAGTATAAGTTTTGTCTATCTCTTACGGTTTACTAGTTATGTCAAATTAAGCAAAATTCATCCAGAATAAACAGGTCTTTAGAAGTTATTCTCAGAAAATTCAAGATATACATTATATTTGTCAGGTAAATATCTTTAATATACGATATTTTAATCAAAATCGTTAGAAAAAATTTCCATGTAAAGGGTAATTGTGGGTGGGGGGGGGGTTCTCAAAATCTTCGTGTCGCATCCCTGGAAGATACTAAACTTAAATACCAAGTTGTTTATTTTACCGACTTTTCGTATTTGAGTTATCGTGTTCACAGACACACGGACACACTAACACGGACCTTTTTGTGAATATGCTTTTTTTTTTTGGATATTGGGGACCCTAAAACATATATTTCCGGTGAAATCTCGGTATCGAATTTTTGGGTGGAGTGCAATACCTTCTCTATACACTATGTATATAGTGCGTATAGAGAAAGTAAAAATACGTTCCAAATAATGAGCACTGCTGATTTAAATTAATTTAACGACTTCCTTCCTTTCCACTCGGTACCTTTTCAAAACCATGAAAAATTCTTCTTCGCTAAAAGTTCTATGTCTCGGTTAAACAAGGTTAAAATAAATAACGATCGCTGTAATCCGTTGCCTTGACGACTCTTGAGATTTTGATTCATGAGAAGGCAAAGCACGAAGAGGCGATTTGTCTGTCCCGCTTCTGCTGAGTACTTTTAATTTATTTCAACAAGAGGAGGAAATTATAGCAGTTCAGTGAAATGAACAGATAAGGAATGAAGATGCCATAACCCACATCTCTTCACCCTTATGTTAAAAATATGCTCAACTACGCTTATACGTACCATCTTATTCTGTTATAAAATTAACACTTCAGTTTTGTCTTATTTTATTTCCTGTAGGTTTTTGAGACCATTTAGAATCTCACATAGCTAACAGTATACATTCGTATACCCGGGTTTACCAAAAAAAGATATTTCTGAGAGCATAGTGATTCACTGTTAGTAACAATTATTATTATAATTATTGCTACCCATATACGGAAAATAGCTTGAATGAAAAATGTGTTTATTAAATAAATTAGAAAAAAAATCTCATGTGTTGCATTCACATGATTTTTCTACATCTCTGCAACAAATTATTCTTAAAAAGCTACAGCTTCCATTTACTTCATGTTAATCAAGAAAAAATTAGCAGAAATAGTCTTATTACTTGCTTCGTTGTAAGTAGAAGCGAAATAAGGGAGTAGCATAGGTTAAAGTGATAGTCAAAAGCTGGTTGCTATGTGACTGAAGTTCCTTTGTTTGTATGGATACGAGTTGACAAATTCCTGTATGAGAAAAGTATGAGGTTTTTAAAGCTGAAATTAAAACAAGGAATATCTCAGAAACGATCAACTCCACGAAGAAAATGAATAACTAAAATTGTGTGTTTTAATGTGCTCTACATTTTTTGTCTATCTCTTACGGTTTAGCAGTTATAAAAAATTTCGTAGAGTTCATCCAGAATGAAGTAGTCTTCAGAAGCTATTCCCAGAAAATTCAAGATAAACATTTCGTTTGCACTGAAAATATCTTAAACTTATGCCAGCTTAATCAAAATCGTTAGAGCCTTTTTTGAGAAAATCAAAATTTTCGAAAAAAAAATGCCATGTAAAGGGTAGTTTGGGGTGGGGATATTTTCTTGAAAATCTTCGTGTCGCATCCTTGGAAGATACCAAACTTAAATACGAAGCTTGGTATTTAACGGTCTTTTCGTTTTTGAGCTATGCTGTCCACAGTCGGACAGAAATGCTTTCTTTGGATTCAGGGGATCCAAAACATGTATTTCCGGTGAAATCTCGGTATTGAATTTTTGGGTGCATTACAATACCTTCTCTATACACTATGTACATAGTACGTGTAGAGAAAGTAAAAATCGGAGTGTTACATTCACATTACTTTCTTTAGCTGCTCTCCACACAAAATATTTACACTAAAGATTATTCTTTTACATACATCATACTGACCAAGGTAATATTAGCAGAAATGAAAGTGAAGTAAGACTGAAGTGATAGCCCATTTCTTTAAAAGCTATGAGAAACAATTTAAGTTCAGTTCTCTGGTGGAAAACAAGAGATGAACCGAAAGCTGACTTCCCGGTTGAGAAAAGTTTAAGTAGTTTAAAATTTAAAACAATAAAAGGGATATCTCGGAAACGGTTAACTCTAAAAAAAAACGTATATGACATGCATATTGCGTTTTAACGAGATCTACACATTTGTGTAGTATATTTTTTCCATCTCATACCGTTTAGGAGTTACACAAAGTAATCCAGAACGAAGGGGTCTTCAGAGAGAAAGTTCAAAATACACATTTCATTGATCATGAAAATATCTTAAACATATACTGTTTTCAGCTTGATTGTATATGGTAGCCGGGCTTGTGCATCGTTCCCGTTTAGCCGAGAGAAATGTGAATCAGTTGGGGAATTTAATGTTTATTATGTTGCTATAGTAGCTCAGTGACTAGAGTAGCAAAAGATCAGTGATTCAAATCCGGGCTAAAGCATTGAATATTTCTGCTAATGCTTATCATGGTTCGCATGGATAGAAGAATAACTTTTGTAAGATTAGTTTGTTACAGATTAGGTAAAGACAAACATATGAATGAAGCACATCAAAAATTTGCTTTCTCTAACAGTATGTACACTCTATACAGTAATTTGTATTTCTCCAAAATGGCTGTAATGATTTGGATTAAAATGCTACATATTAAATATATTTACATGACAAATAAATGTATATCCTGACTTTCTTGGGAATAGCCCCCGAACATCTTTTCATTTCTGAATAACTTGCATACCTGCTAAACCTTAAGAAATAGACAAAAACTTAGTACATAAAAATCTTGTAAAAAACTCAATTTTTATCATATAATTTTTTTTAGGCTTAACGATTTCCGAGATAATCCTCTTTCGTTTCATATCTCTTTTGTTTTATCCCTGGCTTTGCCAATAATTTCAATTTTTTCACATAGCGACCAGTTTTTAAAAGTTTTGACTATCGCTTTCGCCTACTGTATTCCCTTATTTCCCTTCTACTTACAAGGAAGTAAGTAATAAGACTATTTCTGCTAATGTTTATCTCGACTAGCATGATGTAAGGTAGAAGAATAATATTTTGTAAGAATAGTTTGTTTGCAGAACAGATAGATATGTGAATGGAACATATCAGATTTTCAGAAAAAGGTCCATGTGTGTGTATGTGTGAATAACATAACTAAAAAGCAAAAAGCCCGTTAAATACCAAACTTGGTATCTCAGTTCAGTATAAGGACACGATACGAAACTTTTCAAGAAAATCCCACCACCTCCAACAACCGTTTATGCGGAACCGTTTTCAAAATGTCCGTTTTCTCAAAAATTAGTCCTAACGATTTTGATTAAAATGGCGTATAACAACAATATTTGTATGCAAAATAAAATGTACATCTTGAATTTCCTGGAAACAGACTCTTCATCCTTAAATTCTCTTTATTCTGAATGATTTTTACATAACTGGTAAACGGAAGAGATAGACAAAAATTTACTACATAAAAAATGCAGATCTCGTTAAAACACACAATTTACATCCCTTACATTTTTTGTTGAGGAGATAACCCTTTCCAAGATATTCCTTGTTATTGATTTCAATTTTAAAATATTTATATTTTTTGTTTTGTTTCTTTTGTTTTTGTTTTTTGGTTTTACACCTAACCTGGCAAAGAAGCGACATACTGCATAGCTCTTACAAGATTTGACTCTTGCTTTAACATAAGTATTCACTTTTTTCCCTTCTGCTTTTAAGAAACTAAGTAATAATACAATTTTTGCTAATGTTTATCTCGATTAGCATGGAGTAGATAGAAGAATAAGCATTTCTAGGAATAGTTTGTTGCAGAATAGGTAGAGTAGGTCATGTGAATATAACACATCATATTTTTTTTTTTTTACTAAAACGGCTGAAAAGGCACCTCTGTGTTCTCCTGAATGAAACTTATACTTTTTGTTTTTTTTTTGTTTTTTTTTGTTTTTTTTTTTGTTTTTTTTTTTTTGTTTTTTCACTCATGGCCCTGCAAAGAAGTGACATATTTTAAAACATTTGACTCTCGCTTTAGCATGGCTTACCCTCCCCGTATTCGTAGGACTGGCACCAAGGACTTACAAGCCAATGCCGGGGTAAGAAGCCTGTCGGGGAGCCTACGGAACGAAGCCACAGAATGTAGAACCTGTTATGAGGGGTCGGCCCATAGACATGAACATGAGAAAGTGGATGATATAAAATGTAAGCGAATTGGTGGAAGGAGTGGCAGGGGAAATCAGATGATCCAGAGAAAACCCGCCCAGGCGCCGCTTTGGACCACCACAAATCCCACATGCGGGCGCTCGGAATGAACCCGGGACTCCTAGGTGGGAGGCGAGTGGTCTAAACACTCAGCCACGGCGCCGCCTCTGGTAAACCTACTATATAAATTTACTATACAAAAATGTAGTTCTAAAAACATTCATTTGCATATTTTACTCCTCTCCATGCAAAGAAGCGATAGTTTTTAAAAGATTTCACTTTCGCTAGTATAGTGTATTCCCTTCTATTTTTAAGAAACTAACTAATAAGACCGTTTTTTTTTTTTTTTGTTTTTTTCCTAATGCTTATCCTGATTAACGTGGAGTAGATTGAAGAATAACCTTTTCTAAGAAAGGTTTGTTGTAAAATAGGTAGAATAACTCATGTGAATCTAACCTATTTGATTTTTTTACTAAAACGCCTGAAATAAAACGCTTTTAAACGAAACTTATACTTTTTGTTTTGTTTGTTTTGTTTTTCTTTTCTTTTTTGTTTTGTTTTGTTTCTTTGTATTTGTTTTTTTACACCTGGTCTTGCAAAGAAGCGACATATCGTATAGCGACAGATTTTGAAATATTTGACTCTCGCTGCCTTATTTCCCTCCTACTTTTAAGAAACTAAGTAATAAAACCATTTTACTAATGCTTATCTCTATTATAATGGAGTAGATAGAAGAATAAGCTTTTCTAAGAATAGCTTGTTGTAGAACGACTGACAGAGCAACCCTGAACAAAACTTATACTTTTTGTTGTGCGTGTTTTTTTTATTTTACGCCTGGCCTTGCAAAGAAGCGACATATCATATAGAGTAATTCATGTGAATATAACCTATCAGATTTTTACTTTCTCTATACCTACTATGTACGTAGTGTATAGAGAAGGTATTGCACTCCACCCAAAAATTCGATACCAAGATTTCACCAGAAATATATGTTTTAGGGTCCCCTTTATCTAAAAAAAAGCATGTTCGGAAAAAGGTCCGTGTCGGAGAACACGATTACTCAAAAACGAAACGTCGGAAAAAAAATACCAAACTTTGTATTTAAGTTTAGTATCTTCCAGGGATGCACCACGAAGATTTTGAAAAAATTCCTCCACCTCAAACTACCCTTTACATTAAACTTTTCTCAAAAATTTAGATTTTCTCAAAAATGGCTCTAACGATTTTGATTAAAATATCGTATATTAAAACTATTTACCTAACAAATAAAATGTATATCTTCAATTTTCTGGGAATAGCCTCTGAAGATTATTTTATTCTGGATGAATTTTACGGAATTTTGAATAACTGCTAAACCGTAAGAGATGCACAAAAACTTACTATACAAAAAATGTAGAGCATGATAAAACACACAATTTATATTATATACATTTTTTTCACGGAGTTTATTGTTTTTGAGACATTCCTTGTTTTTGGTTTCTGCTATGAAAAACTTATACTTTTCTCATACAGGCACTTGTCAACTGCTGTCCATATAAACAAAGGATCTTCAATGACATATCAACCAGCTTTTGGCTTTCACTTTAACCTATGGTACTCCCTTATTTCGCTTCTACTTACAAGGATGCAAGTAATAAGACTATTTCTGCTATTTTTTTCTGATTAGCATGAAGTAAATAGTAGTATAAGCTTTTTAAGAATAATTTGTTGCAGAGATGTAGAGAAAGTCATGTAAAGGTTAAACGACTGAAAAAGTACCACTGTGTTCCTTTGAACTAAACTTGTACCTTTTGTTTTGTTTTGTTTTTTGTTTTCATTTTTACGCCTGACCTTGCAATGAAATTACTTATCACAAATGTGAATCTAACCTATCAGATTTGTTTACTAAAACGACTGAAAAATCACCCGTCCCCTGAACGAAACGTGTGGACTATGCAAGTGTTATCTTAGTGCGTTGCCATGGCAACACTTGGCGATTCTTCGCTCATCTGTTGGCAATGCAAACAGAAATAAAGAAGCGTCGCGGCGCGCTGCAACATATCAGCTCTATTTGCTCTGCACGGGCGTGAGTTTGCAGTAATAGAATAATTCGCTGCGTGTTTGGTCTTTACCCAAAAACAAACAAACTACGTCCATAGTTAATTTCGGTAGGCAAACAAAATGCCCAAATATTGAGTTATAGCACAGAGAACCCTATCACTTAAGGTAGGGACGAACAAACACGACATACTAACAGAAGATACATTACTACTGAAGTGCCTCTGTGGTTATGTTAAGTGTTTGCATAAGCATTCGCATTATAATTGTCGTTCTCCATGCTAGCCTCGGGTTCCCAAGGTCGTGGGTTCAAACCTGGTGGAGGGCGATGCACTTTTTCAGGCGTAAAAGTCCTTAACCTAGCTTCCTTTAGAAGAGAGTTAAAGCCAGACTGAAAAATCCAATGCTATAGCCGAGGTTTGAACCAAAGATCTCCCGGCTATGGCATTGAATTTTTCAGTCTGACTCGACCTATCCAACTCCTGTCCTACACACGACTTGTGTGAAAAAACAATCAAAGTAACATATGTAAAGTCGTTAGTAAAGAAAATAATAAAAATTAATTTCTATTATTTTCATTCTTCTCAGTTATATTAATCTTATTGATTTTTTTTTTTTCGGCACAAGTGGTGTGTAGGACAGGAGTTGGATAGGTAGAGTTAGACTGAAAAATTCAACGCCATAGTCAGGACTTGAACCACGGGTCTCCCGATCTCTAGCCGGTTGCTCTACCACTGAGCTACCATGGCAACAGGCCAGCATAGCATTAAATTTCTCAACTGACTCGCATGTTTCCCAGTAAACCACAAGCTGATTTCTAATTATTTTGAGATGACATCCTCAATGGCGACTTACAATGTCCTAAGTACTTTAAATCCCAGGATTCGTTGAATTTTTCACACTGACTCTATGTATCCTACTCCTGTCCTACACGCGGCTTGAGTGAAAAAAAAAACAATTAAATCAATAATATTTGACAATAATAGTTGGCTATACTTGAATCCTGGGTCTTAAAGAACTTACAACATTGTAAGTCGCCATTCGGGTTGTTATCTCAAAGTAATTTGAGATCACCTTGTGGTTTACCGGGAAACATGAGAGTCAGTTGAAAAATGTAATGCTCTACAGGCATGTTGCCGTGGTAGCTCAGTGGTAGAGCAACCGGCTAGTTGCCGGGAGATCCATGGTTCAAATCCCGGGTATGGCATTGCATTTTTCAGTCTGATAATAGCTATATTAATCTTATTTAATGCAATAAATTAAGGCGCTATTATTTATGTAAGCGGGAAAGTAATTCATAGTATAAGGAATTTTCAGGATCTTCATTTTATAGGAAATTTACCAGTTTTTACTTTCTCTACACGTACTATGTACATAGTGTATAGAGAAGGTATTGCACTCAACCCAAAAATTCTATACCGAGATGTCACCGGAAATATACGTTTTGGGTCGCCCCGAATCCAAAAAACATTTTTGGAAAAAGGTCCGTTTGTGTGTGTGGACGGCATAGCTCAAAATCAAAAAGACCGTTAAATACCAAACTTGGTATTTAAGTTTGATAACTTCCAAGGATGCGACGCGAAGGTTTTCAAGAAAATTCCCCCACCCTTAACTACCCTTTACATGGAACTTTTTTCGAAAATTTTGATTTTCTCAAAAATGGCTCTAACGATTTTGATAGCCTCTGAAGACGACCATATTCTGGATGGATTTTACAGAATTTTACTTAACTGCTGAACTGATATGGACAAAAACTTTCCACACAAAAAAATGTAGAACACCTTAAAACACACAATTTATGTTATATAGATTTTTTTTTCGTGGAGTTGATCTTTTTTGGGATATTCCTTGTAATTGGTTTCAGCTTTAAAAAACTTACACTTTTCTCATACATGACACTGTCAACTCCTCTCCATACAAAGGAACTTCAGTCACATAGCCTTTGACTATCACTTTAACCTATGGTACTCCCTTATTTCTCCAAGTAAGCAAGTAATAAGACCATTTCTGCTGTGTTTATTTTCTCTACACGTACTATGTACATAGCGTATAGAGAAGGTAGTGTATTCCACCCAAAAATTCGATACCGAGATTTCACCGGAAATACACGTTTTAGGTCCCCCTGAATCCAAAAAAAAGTATTTTTGGAAAAAGGTCCGTGTGTGTGCATGTGTGTGTGTGTGTGTGTGTCTGTGGACCGCCTAACTCAAAAACGAAAGGACCGTTAAATACCAAACTTGGTATTTAAGTTTCGTATCTTCCAAGAATGCGACACGAAGATTTGCAAGAAAATCCCCCCACCCCCAACTACCCCTTACATGGAACTTTTTTTCGAAAATTTTGATTTTCTCAAAAATGGCTCTAACGATTTTGATTATAATATCGTATATTAAAGATATTTACCTGGCAAATAATATGTATATCTTGAATATTCTGGGAATAGCCTCTGAAGATTACTTTATTCTGGAGGAATTTTGCATAACTGCTAAACCGTAAGAAGTGGACAAAAACTTACCACACAAAAAATGTAGAGCACATTAAAACACACAATTTATCTTATATGGTTTTTTTAAAGGAGGTGATCGTTTTTGAGATATTCTTTGTTTTTGATTTCAGCAAACAAGGGAACCTCAGTCACCTAGTAAACAGCTTTTAACTTCACTTTCATCTATGATACTCTCTTATTTCGCTTCTACTTGCAAGAAAGCAAGTAATAAGACTAATTCTGCTAATTTTTTCTCGATTAGCTTGAAATAGATAGAAGAATAAGCTTATTAACAATAATTTGTTACACAGAAGTAGAGGAAGTAATGTGAATGGAATGCATCAGATTTTTTATTTTCTCCGTGAGAATGTGTGCCTGTCAGATTATGCTGGGTGGCGAATGACAATGTGTAGATTTAGATATTTGTCAAGATAGTCCAAATTACTCCGACTGGTTATAAGTAATTCGCACTATCTTGACAGGTATCTAAATCTAATAAATGACAAAATAAAAACAAAAAACAACAAAATAACATAACAAAAAGTAATTTTTAGTTTCTCTATATGCACTATGTACATAGTGTATAGAGAAGGTATTGCACTCCACCAAAAAATTCGATACCGAGATTTCACCGGAAATATATGTTTTAAGGTCCCCAATATCCAAAAAAGGCATTTTCACAAAAAGGTCCATGTGTGTGGTGTGTCCGTATATCCGTGTGTCCGTGTCTGTGAAAACGATAACTCAAAAACGAAAAGTCGAGAAAATACCAAACTGGGTATTTAAGTATAGTATCTTCCAGGAATGCGACACGAAGATTTTGAGAAAAATCCCCCCACCTCCAACTACCCTTTACATGGAACTTTTTTCGAAAATTTTGATTTTCTCAAGAATGGCTGTAACGATTTTGATTAAAATTTCGTATATTAAAGATATTTACCTGACCAATAAAATGTATATCTTGAATTTTCTGGGAGTTGCCTCTGAAGAGTAGTTTTTTCTGGATGAATTTTACTAAATTTTGAATAGCTGCTAAACCGTAAGAGATGGACAAAAACTTACTGCACAAAAAATGTAGAGCACGTTAAAATACATAATTTATGTTATATACATTTTTTCGTAAGTTCGTCGTTTTTGAGACATTCCTTATTTTTGGTTTCTGCTATGAAATACTTATACTTTTCTCATACACGAAATTGTCAACTCCTGTCCATATAAACATGACTCACATTCACATGACTCTCTATATCCCTGCAACAAATTATTCTTAAAAAGCTTATACTTCTATTAACTTCATGCTAATCAGTAAAACATTAGCAGAAATAGCCATATTACTTGCTTCCTTGTAAGTAGAGGTGAAATAAGGGAGTACCATAGGTTAAAGTGATAAACAAAAGCTGGTTGCTATGTCACTGAAGTTCCTTTGTTTGTATGGACAGCAGTTGACAAATTCCTGTATGAGAAAAGGATAAGTTTTTCATAGCAGAAACCAAAAATAAGGAATGTCACAAAAACGACGAACTCCACGAAAAAAATGTATATAACATCAATTATGTGTTTTATCGTGCTCTACATGTTTTGTGCAGTAAGTTTTTGTCCATCTCTTACAGTTTAGCAGTTATTCAAAATTTAGTAAAATTCATCAAGAATAAACTACTCTTCAGAGGCTATTCCGAGAAAATTCAAGATATACGTTTTATTTGTCAGGTAAATATCTTTGATATACAAAAATTTAATCAAAATCGTTAGAGCCATTTTTGAGAAAATCAAAATTTTCGAAAAATGTTCCATGTAAAGGGTAGTTGGGGGTGGGGGGATTTTTCTCAAAAGCTTCGTGTCGCATCCCTGGAAGATAATAAACTTAAATACCAAGTTTGGTATTTTACCTACTTTTCGTTTTTGAGTTATCGTGTTCACAGACACACGGACACACGGACCTTTTTCCGAAATTGCTTTTTTTAGATAAAGGGTACCCTAAAACATATATTTCCTGTGATATCTCGGTATCGAATTTTTTGGTGGAGTGCAATACATTCTCTATACACTATGTACCTTGTGCCTATAGAGAAAGTAAAAAAAATCTGATAGGATAGATTCACGTGACTTACTCTATGTGATATATCGCTTCTTTGCAAGGCCAGGTGTGGAAAAAACAAACGAAGCAAAATAACAAAACAAAGTGTAAGTTTCGTGCAGGGGAACACATGGGTGCTATTTCAGTCGTTTTAGTAGAAACCCAACATCATGGGAACTTAAATGACTGAAAGTGACTGAAATGACTGTTATTTCCTTAATTTTCCTTTAGTCTGGAAACTATGCACACAATATGTACATTAATTTTTTTGCTCTCTCATTTTCATCTGAGTAGAACGGCATTTCTGCCCACAGTCATTCCAGTTCCCATTGTGTTGGGATTATCTTACACATCTTGTCTACATTTCCAATTAATCAAATCCATTGTCATTGATAAAACAACAATAAGGCTTTGTCGTGGGCAATTCGCCTAATATATTCACTAATCCCACCATTTTATTCGCGCATGTCAAAGAAGGTCGAAAAAAATATATGCAGGTCAATACATTATTTAAGAGTTCGAGAGTTGATGTACTGAATTATTTGACAGCGGATAATCTCCCTGGACTGCCGAATGTTGTAAATAATGCACGCTTCCATTCCGCATAAATTATCCTTTCCAATTAGTATAAATGATTTGCTCTTTCTCTCTCTGATTAAAATGCATTTAATTGTACCGTTAATATTCAACAATTGATTTACCTAATGCTCCTTCTAAAGGCGAATCACAGAGAAACATCTATACCGGCTCCGTTTTAAGATAATTTAGCTATGTAAACAACATGTCAAAAATATTACTCCTGTAATTGGAGGCAGTGATGGAGATAGTGTTGGCCACGGTGGTGTAGTGGTTATCATGCTACAGGTTGGGAGGGTGGAAAACCCCTAAGGTAGTTGATGAAGCTGGTAGGCGGATTTGCCCATTTTGCGGGGATCAGGAAGACTCGACGCATATTTTGACAGATTGCGTGCAGATGGAGGATGCTAGGAAAAAAGTATTGCCGGAAGAATGTTTTGCTTCAGACAGACAAAAGACAGCATTCTGGGATTTGATTCTAAACAGCCTAGCACATACTTAATGGAAGTACGTGCACTAAGAGATAAAATATTTGTGTATTGTATAGACTTATTTGGTGTTTGAGTAATTTATATGTGTGAATACGTGGTGTAGTTGTGACTGCAAGTGTCCGTGTGTGTGTGTGTGTGTGTGTGATATCAGAGTGTTCTTTCTTTTATTGTTCTGTGGTTCTGTTGTAGCGCGCGGGCGTGTATGTGTGTGTGTGCGCGTGTGTGTGTGTGTGATATCAGAGTGTTCTTTCTTTTATTGTTCTGTGGTTCTGTTGTAGCGCGCGGGCGTGTATGTGTGTGTGTGTGTGTGTGTGTGTGTGTGTTTTATAGTGTTTAACGCCCGTTTTTACTACCGCAGGAGCACCGGCGGAATACGATGGCGGGGGAAACCGGAGAACCCACAGAAAACTCGCCCTTGCGCCGCTTTGTCCACCACAAATCTCACATGCGGTCGCTTGGGATTGAACCCGGGCCGTCTGGGTGAGAGGTGAATGGTCTAACCACTCGCCACGCGGCTACCGTACGTGTGTGTATGTTTCCAATGTTGTAAAGATATATAAAATATATACGTAGGTAATATTTTAAACTCAAGTATTTTTCGAAAGCATGTACGTTCACCCGACCCATGTGACCGTATGCCGCAAATATTGTATTATTTTAAACTTAACAAATACTACTACTGATTATCATACTAGCCTCTATTACCCAAGGTTGGGGGACAAACCCGGCGGAGTTGGATTTTTTTTTTTTCCTTTTTTTTTTTTTTCATACAAGAAGAATAAGCTAAAGCGACAGTCAAATGTTTTAAAAGTCGATCGCTATTTCATGGTATTAAAATTGCGTTATCCTTGTCTAACCGGAAGAAACAGTAATGAATAACGGTTCCCCTTTTCAGAAAGTGTTTTAGAACAACAAGGAGTATCTCAAAAATGGCTAATATCATAAAAAAAGGTGTATTTCACATAAGTTGTGTGTTTTAACGAGTTCTATACTCTTTGGGTGTAAGTGTTTGTCTTCTCTTACAGTTTACTAGTTAAGCAACATTAATCCAGAATGAAGAGGCCTTCAGCGACTATTCCCAGAGAATTCAAGATATATATTTTATTTGTGATGAAAATATCTGATACATTTAATATATTAATCAACATCGTTAGCGACATTTTGAGAAAATTAAAATTTTCGAAAATGTTTACTTGAAAACGGTAGTTTGAGGTGGGGAATTTTCTTCAAAATCATCGTATCGCATCCCTGAAAGATAGAAAATTTAACCAGAAGAAAGAATAATGAATAACGATTTTATATTTGAGAAACGTTTTGTATTGCAAAATAACAAGGAATCTTTGAAATGGTTAATTCCCCAAAAAAATATTTCATATAAATTGTTTGTTTTAACAGGATATTTGTTTTACTTTCTCTATACGTACTATGTACATAGTGTATAGAGAAGGTATTGCATTCCACCAAAAAATTCGATACCGAGATTTCACCGGAAATATATGCTCTAGGGTCCCCTGTATCCAAAAAAAGTATTTTCAGAAAAAGGTCCGTGTGTCTGTGAACACGATAACTCAAAAACGAAAAGTCGGTAAAATACCAAACTTGGTATTTAAGTTTAATATCTTCCAGGGATGTGACACGAAGATTTTGAGAAAAATGCCCCCTCCCCAAACTACCCTTTACATGGAACTTTTTTCGAACATTTTGATTTTCTAAAAAATGGCTCTAACGATTTTGATTAACATATCGTTTATTAAAGATATTTACCTGACAAATAAAATGTATCGTTTTGAATTTTCTGGGAATAACCTCTGAAGACTACTTTATTCTGGGTCAATTTTACGGAATTTTGCATAACTGCTCAACCGTAAGAGATGAACAAAAACTTACCACACAACAATTGTAGAGCACTTTAAAACACACAATTTATGTTATATACATTTTTTTCGTGGAGTTGACTGTTTTTTAGATATTCCTTGTTTTTGGTTTCAGCTATAAAAAAAATACTTTTCTCATACAGAACTTTGTGAACTCGTGTCCATACAAAGGAACATCAGTCACATAGCAGCCAGCTTCTGGCTTTCACTTTAACCTATGGTACTCCCTTATTTCGCTTCTACTTACAATAAAGCAAGAAATATTTCTGCTAATTTTTCTCGATTAGCATGAAATAGATAAAAGATAAGCTTATTAACAATAATTTGTTACAGAAATACAGAGAAAGTCATGTGAATGGAGCACATCAGATATTTTTCAGTAATCGTTAAACGATCACTTACGGTATACCAGTTATGTACAAATCATCCAGAACGAAGAGGGCTTAGAGACTATTCCCATAAAATTAAAGAATACTTATAGAATAATCTTTTTAGCAACAATGTGTTATCTATATTGACACAGTACATGCCTTGTCATGAGGTTAAGAGTCATTCAGAAGGGAAAGATAAATCATAGCTAATAATATAAATTATAACAAGGAGGGAAATATAAATGAACATTGAAAATGGGAAGGGAAGAAAGAATTCAAACACGTATAAGTAGCCGAGTTGTCACGAGCTGGAAGCATAGTATACCGTTAGGGGTAGTGCATTGACCCGAAGGGGGTGAGAGGACACTGCCAGAGGGGAACATAACGAGAAAAGAGAAAACAATGCTCCCGCTGGTCAAGCGACACTTTTTGAGGCACTTGGCCTAGAACATCGGCAGAGCAAAGATGTGATGCTTAGGGTCCGTGGTTGAGGCGAACAGGCTACCTTTAGCTGTGAGGGAAATAGTAATTTCAATACTTACCAGTACGGAATTAATCAGTGCATCAAAATAGTCGCGGTCGCATAAAACATAGCTTCACAGTAGAAAATTTAGGAGGAATACGTGTGTGTTCGACGGTGGAAAAAGGCCCAACTAATTGAATAAAGTACTTGTGTCGTACCATACCCAGAAAAGTTTCCATGCTAGTAAAAATCCTGAGACAGGGCACTCACAAATCCACACCATTCCTAATAGCCAAAACCTGCAGATGGGATACGAACCCGTAACCACGTTACCGCCCCAAGTCATGTGAATGGAACACATTAGATTTTTCCGCCGGATAGGCACGCTATGAGAGAGAAAGCCGAGGCATGGTTATTTTCATGTTTTTTTCTACCTTCACTACAAAGATCCCCAGCTCAAACTGCGACATCAATTTGAAAATGCAGCAGTAGTATTTCCTGTAGCTTCTAATTGGAGTAAGGATGTTTCCATAATCGGATTTGAATTTCTAGTTCGTGAGTTCGCCACTTTGCGCCATGGTGACGAAGGATCAGTCCGTCACCCACAGATGGCACTGTAGGATGAAATCACGCCTTGCGGACGCGAAATAGCGGAAAATCTTGCCTAGGAAATGAAATGAAGTTTTATTTATGAACGATCTTTAACTGATGTGGTTCTCAGCGTCCCATTCTACACGGGGCGTGAAACACCTCTTAATTTCGCTCAGATACCTCTTTATTAGGTTTGAGGTTCTTTTTACGACACGAAACCAACGGTTTTACTTCCCTGCCGAAGGAAACCATGCTAAGGATTTTGGCGTTGGAAAAACATCCGTCAATCTTGGGTTTTAGATGCTCGCATTGTAACCAATACACCAGAGGGCGACAATTTAACAATGCCCTCTTGTAAATCGTTTAGGAGTGATTAGAGGCCTCACAGAGGTCTTAAACTAGTTTTTTACAAGCACAAAACATCTCGTCTGTTACTGTATTTCTCAGTGCAGTGTGAATAATTAATGGCTTCCGAGTAATTGTATTTGAACGGCATAGTTCACAAGAAGCTCACAGGCGGCGCTGCAGAAGCTCAGGTGTTTGTCAGCGGCAGACATGGAAGCAGGGTCCATATACAGCTAAGAGCAGATGCTTCAGCCGTGATTAAACCTTGCTCTTAAGAGACACAAAGCATTTGCTAACCTACCTTCTGAAAGTCGCACTTCCTTCCTGCACCTGTCAACATTGTCGCGGATTAATGAATGGAGCTGCCCCCAGAGGGCATTATGCGGGCCTTGCTAATGAACGTCACGAATATTCACACTCTTTCACCGAGAAACTGCACTCAGCGAGTGTGAGGTCTCAGAGACATCTCTTGGTGCATTTCGGTACGACAGAGTCTACGAGGTATCTGTCTAGCGTATGCTTATGGTTAAAGTGCTTCTGGCAATCGTACTAGAGTTAATATTAATAGTAAAAATAATAAAAATAATAATACGTGGGCATACTGAGAGTAAGAGCAACAATTCTTACTTTCTCTATCACGTATACATATGACTATTCCACCCAAAAAATCTGTGATCCATTCACATGACTTTCACTACATATCTTCAACAAATTATTGTTAAAAAGCTTATGCTTCTATTTACTCCATGATAATTGAGAAAAATCTGATGTGTTCCATTCACATGACTTTCTCTATATCTCTGCAGTGAATTATTTTTAAAAGCTTATGCTTCTATTTACTTCCTGCTAATCAAGAAAAAATTAGCAGAAATAGTCTTATTACTTGCTTCCTTGTAAGTAGAAGCAAAATAAGAGAGTACCATAGGTTAAAGTGATGGTCAAAAGCTGGTTGCTATGCGACTGAAGTTCCTTTGTTTGTATGGACCGAAGTTCACAAAGTCCTGTATGAGAAAAGTATGTTTTTTATAGCTGAAACAAAAAAAAAAGGAATATCTCAAAAACAATCAACTCCACGAAAAAAATGTATATAACATAAGTTGTGTGTTTTAATGTGCTCTACATTTTTATATAGTAAGTTTTTGTCCATCTCTTACGGCTTAACAGTTATTCAAAATTCAGTAAAATTCATCCAGATAAACTACTCTTCAGAGGCTATTGCCAAAAAATTCAAGATATGCATTTTATTGGCCAACTAAATATCTTTAATATACGAAATTTTAATCAAATTCGTTAGAGCCATTTTTGAGAAAATCAAAATTTCGAAAAAATGCCATGTAAAGGGTAGTTGCGGGTGGGGATATTTTTTTGGAAAATCTTCGTGTCTTATCCTTGGAAGATACCAAACTTAAATACCAAGCTTGGTATTTAACGGTCTTTTCGTTTTTGAGCTATGCTGCCCAGAGACAGACACACACATACACACACACACACAAAGGACAGACACACACGGATACTTTGATAAAAATGTTTCTTTTTTTTTATTCAGGGGGACCCAAAGCGTGTATTTCCGGTGATCGTATTTTTGGGTGGAACACAATACCTTCTCTATATACTATGTACATAGTACGTATAGAGAAAGTAAAAATTAGATGTCGAGATTTCGCCGGAAATATATAATTTGAAGTCCCGTGAGTCCAAAAAAAGCATTTTTAGAAAAAAGTTCGTGGTGTATGTGGATCAAAACCGAAAAGACCATTCAATACCAAATGAGCATTAATGTTTAGTATCTGCCAAGAATGCGACACAAAAATTTTCAAGAAAATTCCCCCAGTACAAACATAATTTTTTTTTAAACGTTGTTTCTCCAAGAAATGCTTCTAACGAATTTCATTAAAATACCGCATATAAATATATTTACATTACAAATAAAATGTATACTTTGGGTTATCTGGGAAGAGCCTCAGAGGACCTCTTTATTCTAGTTGTGACTTTTGAAGAATTTGCCTAGTGGTTTATACGTTAGAAATAGACAAAAACTTCCTACGCAAAAATGTAGATCTCATTAAAATTCAAGACTTATATCATACATGTTTTTGTTGTAGAGTTAACCGATTTGAGACATTTGTTTCAATTTTAGACTACCCAACTTTTCTCAAATAGGACCATACAAGGTGAGCCCAACGTTATTCATACTTTCTCTACACGTACTATGTACATAATATATAGAGAAGGTATTGTATTGTAACCAAAAATTCGATACCTAGATTTCACCGGAAATACTTGTTTTGAGACCACTTGAATCCCCCCCCCCAAAAAAACCTTTTTAGAAGAATGTCCGTGTCTATGTCTGTGTCATGTCAGTGTGTGTGTGGGGGGGCAGTATAGCTCAAAAACGAAAAGACCGTTAAATATCAAACTTGGTATTTAAGCTCAGTATCTACCAAGGATGCAACACAAAGATTTTCAAGAAAATCACCCCACCCCCAACTATCCTTTATATGGAAACATTTTCGAAAAGTTTGAATTTCTCAGAAATGTCTAACAATTTTTATTAAAATATCATATAATAATAAATAATTGGTATATCTTGAACTTTCTGGAAATAACCTCTGAAGACCTCTTTATTTTTATGACTTTTGCATAACTGGTAAACCGTAAGAGATAAACGGAAACTTGCTACACAAAAATGTACATCTCGTTAAAATATATAATTTATGTTATATAGATTTTTCCGTGGAATTGAATAATTCTCATACATTCCTTGTTATTGGTTTCTGTTTCAAAATACTTATGCTTTTCTCATATGGGAATTTGTCAACTCCTGGCCATGCAAAGAAACAAATTTCAACATCTTTGAAATATTTGACTATCGTTTTACACTAGTATATTCCCTTTTTACTTTCTCTAGTCCCATATGTACAATATACATAGGGATAGAGAAGCATTGTATGCCACCCAAAAATTCGACGTCAAGATTTCACCGAAAAAGCATTTTCAGAAACAGGTGCGTGCGTGGGCGCACGTGTATTTAAGTTTGGTATCTTCCAAGGATGCGACACGAAGATTTTCAAGAAGATTCCCCCACCCCTAACCACCCTTTACATGGAAAAGTTTTGAAAATTTTGTTTTTCTTAAACATGGCTGTAATGATTTTGATTAAAATACCACATATTTAAGTCATATCCATCACAAATAAAATATACCTCTTGAATTTTCTGGGAATTGTGCTTAATTTACTTTAACTAGTAAGCCGTAATAGATAGCCAAAAACGTACTTTACAAAAAATGTTTTCGAGGTATTTCTTGTTATTAGTTTCAATTGTGTAGTGCCTATACTTTTCTCAGACGGAAATGTCCGTTTTTCTCTTGTTCTACTCCTGGCCAAGCAAAGAAGCGATTTGCAATGACAATCGCATAACGACAGCTTTTAAAGCATTTGATTATCACTTTAGCCTATTGCTTTCCCTTAGTTCCATTCTAATTTAAGGAAATACATAATAAAATTCTGCTAATGTTTATCTCGATTAGCATTGTATTGAAAGAAGAATAATCTTTTGTAAGAAGTTTGTTTGTAGAGCAGCTTGAGAAAGTCACTTGAGTGTAACACATCAGAGTTTTTCATCTCTACTTATAAAGAAGTAGTAGACTCCTGTTATCTTGTGCTTACCTTGATTAGCACGAAGTAGAGAAATAAATTAGATTTTGTAAGAATTAGCTGTAACAGAATAGCTAGAGAAAGCCATGTGAATGGAATACATAAGATGTTTTCTGTTATAAATCCCCAAATACAGATGTATGTTACTCGTCCAATGTTAAAAGACAAGGAATTTTGTAAAAAGTGGAATTTCTCCCAAGCAGAAATGTTTGCTAATCTCGTTACACTGTATTGTACTCGATTGAAATTTAAGAAACAAAACACGAATAAAGCTCTGACGTGCTCCATTTACTTAACGTTCTCTAGTTGTTCCAAATACAAACTAATTCTTACAAAAGATATTATCAACATCATGCTAATCTAGATAAACATTAGCAGAATTGGTCCTATTACTTGCTTCCTTGTAAGTAGAAGGCAACATGGGAATATATTAGGCTAAAGGAATAATCAAATGTTATAACAGCTCACTATGTGAAACAATTCACGTTCGGTACACTTTGTATGCTCGCCTTCGAGAAAACCAATAACAAACAATAATTAGAAATTCCATGGTCGAGTGGTTAGGAGGTCCCGGGTTCGATTCCCGGCTGGGGCAGGCAATTTTTTCTTTAGCCAGAATTATTCCCTATCCCCCACAGAGTCTGGAAGTATGAATGTGTGTGCATTTAAGAAAAATAAAATGATTTAAACCTTTGAAGCGCAAAGCCCCCGATATGACCTTTCTTAGATGTTAAAGAGGGCTATGTAAATGAAACAATAAAATAATATATACTTATATATTTTATATATATCTTAGAAACGATCAGTTCCACAAAAAAGCGTATGACATAAATTATGTGTTTTTTGTGTGTAAGTTTTTGTCTATCTCTTACGGTTTACCAGTTATCAAAATTGAGCAAAAACCATCCAGAATAAGGAGGTCTTCAGAGGTTATTCCCAGAATAAACAAGATAAATACATTATTTATTATGTGTATATCTTTAATATATTATTTCAATCAAAACTGTTGAAGGCAATTTTGAGAAAATATAAATTTTCGAACATTTTTCTATGTAAACGGTAGTTGTGTGAGGGGGGATTTTCTTGAAAATCTTCGTGTCGCATCCTTGGAAGATGTTAAACTTAAGTACCTAGTTTGGTGTTTAGCGGACTTCACGTTTTTTGAGCTATAATGTCCACACACGGAAATTATTCCAATTTTTTTCGGATTCAGAGGACCTCAAAACATTTATTTCCGAGGAAATTTCGACAAGCAACATTTGGGTGGAATACAATTCCTTCTCTATCCACTACGTACAATGTACATACGGGCTAGGGAAAGTAAAAATTAATAACAGCGTCACTTTCTACAAAAACCTTTTTTACTTTCTCTAAACGTACTTTGTACATAGTGCATAGAGAAGGTATTATAATGCATTCAAAAATTCGATACTGAGATTTCGATTTTGATTTTCTCAAAAATGCTAAAAAAAATTTATTAGAATATCGTATATTAATGATATTTACCTGACAAATAAATTGTTTATCTTGAAGACTATTTTATTCTGAATGAATTTAACGAATTTTGTATAACTGGCAAACCGTAAGAGATGGAGAAAATCTTACTTAACAGAAAATGTAGAATAAGAACTAAAGCTTTCCTGGCGACGTGTTAATTCAAAATCTTCTCGGGCTTCTAGCCAGGTAAAAACTTGGCTTGACACTCCTGGCCAAGAAAAGAAGAGATTTGTGATGACAATCGCATAACGACAGCTTTTAAAACATTTGACTATTGGTTTAGCCTAGTGTATTCCCTTATTTTCTTCCTACTTATACGGAACTAAGTAATAAGAACATTGTGCTAATGAGTACCACGATTAGCAAGGGGCAGAAAGAAGAAGAATCTTATGTATGAAATTCGTAGAACAGCTAGAGAAAGTCATGTGAGTGTAATAAATCAGATTTTTTTTTTTTACTAGAACTCCAGTTTTAAACTTGAATTAAAGGAAAAATGACATATGTAATATACAAATGCAGGTAACTAAGGTTTAACCTATGGTAATCTAATTTCGCTTCCACTTACAAGAAAGCAAGTAATAAGACTATTTCTGCTAATTTTTTCTCGATTAACATGAAGTAAAAAGAAGCATAAGCTTTTTAGCAATTACTTGTTGCTGAGATATAGAGAAAGTCATGTTAATGGAACACATCAGATATTTTTTTTAACTATAGGCGCCCCTAGGTTTTTATTCAAGGGGGGTCAGCCATAACTTGTTCATCAGCTGAATAACTCTACCACTTGTTGCGCTAGCTTTGTCAATCAGAGTTCTGCATTCTCCTCGTTTACAATATTAAATCGACTTTTACACAAAGAATAATTTGTCGCTTAATGAAGACTTGTAGAGCAACCGAACCAGAAGAGAAGGTGAAAACTTGAGGGAAAGTATAAAATACTGTTCTCTTCAGCCTCTTTGATACAAGAATGCATCACCGCGCGTATAAATAAGAGTATTTGCTTATATACAGGGTCTCCTACAGATTTCTCTCCATTATAAGGGGAAAAAAATCTGATGTGTATCATTCACATGACTTTCTCTATATCCCTGCAACAAATTATTCTTAAAAAGCTTATACTTCTATTTACTTTATGTTAATCAGAAAAAATTAGCAGAAATAGTCTTATTACTTGCTTCCTTGTGAAGTAGAAGCGAAATAAGGGACAACCATAACTTAAAGTGATATTTAAAAGCTGGTTGTTATGTCAATGAAGTTCCTTTGTTTATATGGATAGGAGTTGACAAGTTCCTGTAAGAGAAAGTTATACGTTTTTCATAGCAGAAACCATAAACAAGGAATGTCTCAAAAACGACGAACTCCAAGAAAAAAATTTTTATAATATAAATTATGTGTTTCAACGTGTTCTACATTTTTAGTGGAGTAAGTTTTTGTCCGTATCTTACTGTTTAGCAGTTATTCAAAATTCAGTAAAATTCATCCAGAATAAACTACTCTTCAGAGGCTATTCCCAGAAAATTCAAGATATACATTTTATTTTTCAGGTAAATATCTTTAATATCAGACATTTTAATCAAAAGCATTACAGCCATTTTTGAGAAAATCAAATTTTTCAAAAAAAGTTCCATGTAAAGGGTAGTTGCGGGTGGGGGGATTTTTCTCAAAATCTTCGTGTCGCATCCCTGGAAGATACTAAACTTAAATACCAAGTTTGGTATTTTACCGACTTTTCGTTTGTGAATTATCGTGTTCACAGACACACGGACACACGGACACACACACACACGGACCTTTTTGTGAAAAATGCTATTTTTGGATATTGGGGACCCTAAAACATATATTTCCGGTGAAATCTCGGTATCGAATTTTTGGGTGGAGTGCAATACCTTCTCTATACACTATGTATACAGTGCGTATAGAGAAAGTAAAAAACATTATAAGAGGCATTTTTTGTAACTTAACGTCCTTTAACCTGGTTTTTCATATCGGGCGATGAATGAAATTGGTGAAAGGATGCTTAAATGATATCAGAGTCCATGGAGCTTAAAGTTACTCGGCATTCGTCTTCTCAGGATAACGGAAAACCCCGAAAAAACCTTATCCGGGCAACTCACCCTAAGTGAGAATCGACCAACGACCTTTTGAATGTGAAACAGGCGGGCTTGAAACCTATTTACACTTTTTTAACGTTAAATAAAATTATCAACTTATTTATAAAACACTGATGTGATAATTTTAATATTTTTTTCTCACAGAAGCCGTGTGTAGGACAGGAGTTGGATAGGTAGAGTCAGCCTGAAAAGTTCAATGCCATAGCCGGGATTTGAACCACAGATCTCCTGGTCTCTAGCCGTGTGTAGGACAGGAGTTGGATAGGTAGAGTCAGCCTGAAAAGTTCAATGCCATAGCCGGGATTTGAACCACAGATCTCCTGGTCTCTAGCCGTGTGTAGGACAGGAGATGGATAGGTAGAGTCAGCCTGAAAAGTTCAATGCCATAGCCGGGATTTGAACCACAGATCTCCTGGTCTCTAGCCGTGTGTAGGACAGGAGATGGATAGGTAGAGTCAGCCTGAAAAGTTCAATGCCATAGCCGGGATTTGAACCACAGATCTCCTGGTCTCTAGCCGTGTGTAGGACAGGAGTTGGATAGGTAGAGTCAGCCTGAAAAGTTCAATGCCATAGCCGGGATTTGAACCACAGATCTCCTAGTCTCTATCCGTGTGTAGGACAGGAGTTGGATAAGTAGAGTCAGACTGAAAAGTTCAATGCCATAGCCGGGATTTGAACCACAGATCTCCTAGTCTCTATCCGTGTGTAGGACAGGAGTTGGATAAATAGAGTCAGACTGAAAAGTTCAATGCCATAGCCGGGATTTGAACCACAGATCTCCTAGTCTCTATCCGTGTGTAGGACAGGAGTTGGATAAATAGAGTCAGACTGAAAAGTTCAATGCCATAGCCTGGATTTGATCCACAGAGTCTCTAGCCGTGAGTAGGACAGGAGTTTTTTTTTTTTTTTTTTTTTTTTATTTTCTTAAAATAGTAACGGAGTCTGATCAGGACTCCGGTACTGTATCCCTATTTACATTTCCCCCCGTAGGTTTTACTGATTACTGGTTTTACTGTTTCTTTTACAAACATATAACACCCATGCCCAAGGCGGGACTCGAACCCACGATGCCCTGCCCACGAAGCACCAAAGCGAGACGCTTTAGCGAGCGTGGCCATGGGGACCGGCGGAGTTGGATAGGTAGAGTCGGCCTGAAAAGTTCAATGTCATAGCCGCGATTTGAACCACAGATCTCCTGCTCTCTTGCCGGTTGCTCCACCACTGAGCTACCATAGCAACTTGCCGGCATAGCATTGAATTTCTCAACTGACTCGCACGTTTACCTGTAAACCACAAGGTGATCTCAAATTATTCTGAGATGACAACCCCAATGGCGACATACAATGTTGTAAGTACTCTAAGTCCCAGGATTCATAGTATATCCAACTATTATGGGCAATTCAATGCTTAGCCAGCATGTTGTCATGGTAGCTCAGTGGTAGAGCAACCAGCTAGAGATCAGGAGATCCGTGGTTCAAATCCCGGCTATGGCATTAAATTTTTCAATCTGACTCTACCTATCCAAGCACTGATGTTTTCCATTCACATGGTTTTCTCTATCTGTTCTACAATAAACTTCTTAAAAAAAGATTATTCTTCCATCTACTCCATGCTATTTGAGACAAAAACATTAGCAGAATGGTCTTATTACTTAGTTTCTTATAATTAGCAAGGAACTAAGGGAATACATTATGTTAAACCAGTAGTCAAATGTTTTAAAATCTGTCGCTAAACGATTGCCATTGACACTGCCTTCTTTTCTGTTCAGGAGTAAAACAAAAGAAACACGGATGACTTCCTGTTTGAGAAAAGTATTGTTTTAAAATTGGATCAATTATAAGGAATATTTTGGACACATTAGCTCCACAACTAACATGTAAAGTACCAAATTGGGTGTTTTGACGAGATTAACATTTTTTGTGTAGTAAGTTTTGGTCCATCTCCTACGTGCATTACTTATGTATAAGTCAGTCATAGTGAAAAGGATCTTTGAAGTTATTCCCAGAAAATTTGAGTAATATACTTTATTTACTATGTAAATATATTTAATATACGTCGTTAACCATTTTGAAAAAACCAACATTTGCGAAAATGTTTGCAAGTAAAAGGTAGTTTGAAGTGGGGGATTTTCTTGAAAATCTTCGTGTCGTATGCTTTGAAGATGTTGAAATTAAATATAAAGTTTAATATTTAAAGAACTTTTTCGTTTTTAGTGATGCTGTTCATAGATACACTTGCACCATTATCTATTTTTACTTTCTCTATGCACATAGTGGATAGAGAAAGTATTGCACTCCACCAAAAAATTCGATACCGAGATTTCACCGGAAATATATGTTTTAGGGTCCCCTTTATCTAAAAAAAGCATTTTTACAAAAAGGTCCGTGGGTGTGTGTGAGTGTGTGTGTGTGTGTGTGTGCGTGTGTGTGGGTGTGTGTGTGTGTGTGTGAGTGAATGTCTTTGGACAGTATAGCTCAAAAACGAAAAGACCGTTGAATTCCAAACTTGGTATTTAAGTTTGGTATGTTCCAAGGATGCGACACGAAGATTTTCAAGAAAATCCCCCCACCCCCAACTACTCCTTATATAGAACTTTTTTCGAAACATTTTATTTTATTAAAAATGGCTCTAATGATTTTGATTAAAATATCGTATATTAAAGATATTTACCTCACAAATAAAATGTATATCTTGAATTTTTTGGGAATAGCCTCTGAAGACTACTTTATTCTGGATGAATTTCACGGAATTTTGCATAACTGCTAAACCGTAAGAGATGGGCAAAAATCTGATGATACAAAAAAAATAGAGCACATTAAAACACACAATTTATGTTATATATATTTTTTTCGTGGAGTTGATCATTTTTGACATATTCCTTGTTTTTGGTTTCAGCTATGAAAAATTTATACTTTTCTCATACAGGAATTTGTCAACTTCTGTCCATACAAGCAAATGAACTTCAGTCACATAGCAACCAGCTTTTGAATATTAGTTTAGCCTATAGTACTCTATTATTTCCCTTCTGCTTACAAGGAAGCAAGTAATAAGACTATTTCTGCTAATTTATTATTTTTTTCTGATTAGCATAAAGTAAATAGAAGTATAAGCTTTTTAAGAATAATTTGTTGCAGGGATATAGAGAAAGTCATGTGAATGTTACACATTAGATTTTTTTATTCAGGGGTCACAAAACATGTATTTCCGGTGAAATCTCGATAACGATTTTTTTGATGCAATACAATACGTTCTCTATGTACATAGCAGGTGTAGAGAAAGTAAAAATAACAATACTATGCAATCACCAGTTTGTAACGATTTCTCGGAACACAGCTGAACACTTCTACGTTGCTCACTCAAGCGGTATGGTCGCTATTTATGGAAAAAAATCTCACTTGGAAACAAATAATAGCAGTAACGTAAATACAACCTTGCTATTCTCAGAAGCATCCTACACAGATTTTCTGAGAAAACACGGGAAAGACAAAATAAAATACACACAAAATTAACGTACAAAGCTGAAACAGGAGAAGCAGTGTCGTATTTATGCCTTTATCACTAACAGCTCGGTTTTAGGTTCCGAGGCGCACACAGTTACGAACACTCAGAGCAGTCAGCGTAAAAGAGAGGGTAGTGGAGAGAAGTTTGTAGCGTAAACATGCAACGTTGAGGTATAGTCTGTTCCAAAAGCAGCTCCATTATATGTGTTATACTAGGGTCGGCTGGTAAGTCCTGAGCCTCGCACAGATATGGCGCAACTAGGCCACTTAGACGGTAGCATCATAGAATTTAACTCTAGACTAGCTTGTATCCATAGTTACAGGTCAATACCTTGTTTAGTTTTCGAATGACAGCATTTTAAACAAACAACTTTAGAATTTTCACGGAAATGGAGAATTTGGAAAAGCGAGCAGTGCTTAAATACTTCCATTTTAAAAGCTTAACGCCTAAAGAAATCAAGGAGGAAATGGGCAGTACATTAAGAGACTATGCCCCTCCATATTCAATGATTAAAAGATGGGTTGCAGAGTTTAAAATGGTACTTATGAGCACTAATGATGAGCCTCGCTCTGGAGGTAATTGAAAAAATCTGATGTGTACCATTCACATGACTTTCTCTACATCCCTGCAATAAATTATTCTTAAAAAGTTTATACTTCTATTTACTTTATGCTAATCAGAAAAAATGAGCAGAAATGGTCTTATTACTTGCTACCTTGTAAGTAGAAGCGAAATAATGGACTACCATAGATTAAAGTGGTAGTCAAAAGCTGGTTACTGTGTCAATGAAGTTCCTTTGTTTATTGGATAGGAGTTGACAAGTTCCTGTATGAGAAAAGTATACGTTTTTCATAGCAGAAACCAAAAATAAGGAATGTCTCAAAAACGACGAACTTACGAAAAAAATGTATAACATAAATTGTGTGTTTTAACGTGCTCTACATTTTTTGTGCAGTAAATTTTTGTCCATCTCTTACAGTTTAGCAGTTATTCAAAATTCAGTAAAATTCATCCAGAATAAACTACTCTTCAGAGGCCATTCCTAGAAAATTCAAGATATACATTTTATTTGTCAGGTAAATAGCTTTAATATACGAAATTTTAATCCAAATCGTTAGAGCCATTTTTGAGAAAATCAAAATTTTTGAAAAAAGTTCCATGTAAAGGGTAGTTGGGGTGGGTGATTTTTCTCAAAATCTTCGTGTCGTATCGAGCGTTTTGGGCAGCATGAAAAAAAAATCTGATGTGCTCCATTCACATGACTTTCTCTACATCTCTGCAACAAATTGTAGTTAAAAAGCTTATGCTTCTATTTACTTCATGCTAATCAGCAGAAATAGTCTTATTAATTGCTTCCTTGTAAGTAGAAGCGAAATAGGGAAGTTCCATAGGTTAAAATGATAGCCAAAAGCTGGTTGCTATGTAACTGAAGTTCCTTTGTTTGTATGGACAGGAGTTAAGGACTTCCTGTATGAGAAAGGTATAAGTTTTTCAAAACTAAAACGAAAAACCAGGAATATCTTAAAAATTATCAACTCTTCGGAAAAAATGTGAATGACATAAATTGTGTACTTTATTATAAGCTACATTTCCTGTATAGTAAGTTTTTCCCCATCTCTTACGGTTTAGCAGTTATGCACAATTATGTAAAATTCATCCAGAATAAAGTAGTCTTCAGGCGCTATTCCCAGAAAATTCAAGATATACATTTTATTTGTCAGGAAAATATCTTTAACGTACGACATATCAAAATCGATAGAGCCATTTTTTAGAAAATCCAAATTTTCGAAAAAAAGTACCATGTAAAGGGTAGTTTAGGGGTGGGGTATTTTCTTGAAAATCTTCGCGTCGCATCCTTGGAAGATACCAAACCTAAATACCAAGTTTGGGCTTTAACGGTCTTTTCGTTTTTGAGCTATGCTGCCCACAGACACACACACACACACACACACACACACACACACACACACACACACTGACACACACAGGGAGACTTTTCTAAAAAAAAATCTTTTGTATTCAAAGTCTCAAAACATGTATTTCCGGCGAAATCTCGGCATCGAATTTTTGGCTGCAATGCAATACCTTCTCTTTACACTATGTATATAGTTCGTATAGAGAAAGTAAAAATAAATTTTAACCACTAATTAAGGATAACATTTAAAAATATAACGTGGCAGATCTATTTATAAACTCATGTTATGCAAATCTAGATTTTTGTATGTAAATATTTTTAAAAATGCATCACGTAGTTCATTTTTATTAGAACAATAAATTTAGACAGTAAAAAACTATTATTTGAAGAGCCGTGTGAGCTAGAATTTTGATATGTGGCAAAAATATGTGTATTAGTGTACATAATAACTGGTATGCATTTCAATAAGATTTCTTAAATACTATGGATTTTCCAAATTTCACAGATTCATCACCTTAATAGTGAAATACAGGCTTCTTTGGAGGAATACATTGCCACTGAAATCCAGATTTGTAGTTGTTTCATTGTGTTACAGACATCTAGAACACGTGTGATAATACCAAACTGAAACCTCAGATTGCAATTTCCAGTTTCATATTTTTAGACTCTGGATTGACAGATGAATAATTAAATTTATTTCTGACGTAATTAAAGCTGTTCTCTAATATTTTCCCGCGTAAAAGCGCCCATATTTCAATTAATCGCATTTAAAGCTGTAACTTGTTAATACAAGCGTTATACATGAGAGAAGCTTTACACATTCAAGGTGAAAAAGTAATTATAAGTTTTATAGCTCTCCATCTGTAAATGTTTCATTTTTTCTTCTATTCTCCTCCAATTCACTGCATCAATTGGCAGCAAAACCGTGCAATTGAATTGTTTATTGTTTTTATGTTTCGTAAATACCAGACTGTGAGCTATAAAAACCCTGATATGTTCAATTCACATGACTTTCTCTACGTCCCTGCAAAAAAAATATTATTAAAAAGCTTATGCTAGTATTTACTTCATACTAATCAAGAAAGAATTAACAGAAATAGGTTAAAATGATAGTTAAAAGCTGGTTGCTATGTGACTGAAGTTACTTTGTTTGCATGGACAGCAATTGACAAATTCCTGTATGAGGAAAGTATACGTTTTTAAGGCTGAAACAAAAAACAAAAAACAAAAAAAAACGATCAACTCCACGAAAAAAATGTATATAACATAAATTGTGTGATTTAATGTGCTCTACATTTTTGTGTCGTAAGTTTTTATCTGTCTCTTACGCTTTACCAGTTACACAAAATTCCGTAAAATTCATGCAGAATAAAGTAGCCATCAGAGGCTATTCCCAGAAATTCAAGACATACATTGTATTTGTCAAGTATATATCTTTAATATATGATATTTTTATCAAAATCTTTGGAGCTATTTTTTAGAACATCAAAATTTTCGAAAATTGTTCCATGTGAAGGATAGTTGGGGGTGGGGGTGGGGGGATTTTCTTGAATTTTGTATAACTGCTAAACCGTAAGGGATAGACAAAAACTTACCACATAAAAAACGTAGAGCACATGAAAACACACAATTTATGTTGTATATATATATATATATATATATATATATATACTTTTTTTTTTTTTTTTTTTTTGGAGTTGATCGTTTTAGATATTCCTTGTTTTTCTTTTTTTCAGGGTCGAAAATCTTAACTTTTCTCATACAGGAGTTTGTCAACTCATGTCCATACAAACAAAGGAACTTCAGTCACATAGTAACCAGCTTTTGACTATCGCTTTAATCTATGCTATTCGCTTATTTCCTTTCTACTTACAAGGAGGAAGGTAATAAGACTATTTCTGCTAATTTTTCTAGATTAGCATGAAGTAAATAGAAACATAAGTTTTTTTAAGAATAATTTGTTGCAGGGATATAGAGAAAGACTTGTGAATGGCACACATCAGTGGAATGTGCGATTATAGTCAAAAATTTCGGTCGAGGAATACTGCAATATTTACCATTGAATTCCGAGTCCGAGGAACACGCCCCCTATTCTCACTATTCTGGTATCATACGCACATAATTTGATAGTAATTATTTCTCGCGATAGCTGCTAAATGGGCGAATTAGCAACACGTTTCTTATAAACCAGAATAGGTTGCCAATTTTGTCTGCGAATTGTCTTTAATCAAGCTTCTCATCGCTCTTTCCGAGTTGGGAATCTAAAATCTAACAAACAATACAGAATCGTTCTGTTGATAGTATAACATATTTCACTAAGTATACCACTTAAAAATCATTTATGTATTGAAACATATTTCCCTTTCCTTGTTTTTCCTTCTGCTATTCGAGAAATTACAACCAAATAACACACACGTACTGACCATTATACTGGTTTAAAAGTTACAGTCTAAATTTACTGCTTAATTGAACATTTAACACCACAAAATCACTTAAATAGATACACAAACCTATATATTGGAACACATTTCCCTTTCCTTGTTTTTGCTTCTGCTATTCGAGAAACTACAATCAAACACCATACACGTATTGATCATCATACTGGTTTAAAACTTACACATTAATTGAATATTTAACACTAAAAATTACTTAAATAAGCACCCTAACCTATGTATTGAAACACATTTCCCTTTTCTTGTTTTCGCTTCTGCTATTCGAGAAACCACAATCAAACTCCATACATGTATTCACCATTATACTAGTTTAAAACTTAGTCTAAATTTACTGCTTAATTGAACATGTAACACTACAAAATCACTTAAATAGGTACACTAACCTATATATTGAAGCACATATCCCTTCCCTGTTTTTGCTTCTGCTATTCGATAAATTACAACCAAACACCACATACGTATTGACCATTACACTGGTTTAAAACTTAGTCTAAATTTACTGCTTAATTGAACATTTAACACCACAAAATCACTGAAATAGATACACTAACCTATATATTGAAGCACATTCCCTTTCCTTGTTTTTGCTTCTGCTGTTCGAGAAACTACAATCAAACACCACACTCGTATTGACCATTATACTAGTTTAAAACTTGTCTAAATTTACTGCTTAATTGAATATTTAACACCACAAAATTACTTAAATTAGCATCCCAACCTATGTATTGAAACACATTTCCATTTTCTTGTTTTTCCTTCTACTATTGGAGAAATTACAACCAAACACCACACATGTATTGACCATTATACTGGTTTAATACTTGTTTAAATTTACTGCGTAATTGAACATGTAACACCACAAAATCATTTAAATAAGTACACTAGCCTATGTATTGAAACATGTTTCCCTTCCATAGTTTTTGCTTTCGCTATTCGAGAAACTGCAAACAAACACCACACACGCATTGTCCATTATACTGGTTTAAAACTTAGTCTAAATCTACTACATAATTGAACATTTAACACCACAAAATCACTTAAATAAGTACCTTAATCTATGTATTGAAACACGTTTACCTTCCCTAGTTTTTGCTTCTGCTATTCGAGAAACTATAGCCAAACACCGCACACGTATTGATCATTATACTGGTTTAAAACTTACAGTCTAAATGTATTGCTTAATTGAACATTTAACACCACAAAATATTATTTTTGGGTGCACATTTAAACCAAAAGTGTGGTGGCTTGGCAAAAACGAGCTTCACCATCCACAACACATAAGGATAGGGCAATTCGGATCTAATCTCTCTATAACTGTGGGTGAGGTATTATAATAATTACAGTCATCATAGTTAGATGGAGTTTCTCTGGTTGAGGCGGCAAAGTTAGAAACGAAGCGATACCTAAGCCATTGTGAAGTTCTTGTTGATAATCCAGAACGTTCAGCCAAGCGTGAAGTATAACGACACAACTCGAGAGGGTTGTTGTTGTAGTAACAACTTACTCATTAGCCCGATCACCGATAGTGCAGGCTTCCGAAATGCATGGCAATATAACAGAATTAATTTCACAGCTTCTTCGCACAACCTCACTCTCCGAGAGAATACTTTTCGCAGACTTTGGCAGTTTTATATGTTGTTCAAGGTCCCTGAAGGCTCCCCACTTTTTCCCCCCAATGGGATTTATACAAATTGGAACACGGTCATAAACAATGAAACCTCTATAACTTCCCCAAGGAGTACAAGCCGGTCATTTGGACCCAGACCAAAAGGAAATGCCGGGCTTAATGTTTCGATCGGAAGACAAAAGATTGTTTGGTTTGCTGGGAGCCGCTAACAATGGAAACAAAGGAAAACACGTGTTGTCTTCATAACTAGCTATTTCCACTCAAATGGTTTCTTTTGAAGTCGAGTCGAGAACAAAAGCCGGTAAACCGCTACCCGTCACCAAGGCAACCACAGACTGTGTTTTGTTCTAATCTACATACTTTTGTCGAGCTTCATCTATTTTTCATTCAGTAGTGAATTCTGTTAACAATAGTGCATCCAACTGGGTAATTTTGTGCTTGGTGAACAATGAGAATTTATGAACCATCTGTATGTAGTGGGTCTGGGTAAAGTGCCCCATATTTATAAACTCGTTAGAATGCAAATTCTGTTTACTAAACCCCATCACGTGAACAGGTCAGCAGAGAAGCAGGAAATAATACGGTCTAAAGAACAGTGTGTGTGTGCTGGCTAGTCTTGTAAACAGAACACGCTATAAATTGTGAGTTAATAATAACCAGAGATTAGTGGAGCTTCTTGGAAATATGAGCACAACATGAATGCACCCAACGAAGGATGTATTCCGAACGCGAGCTGTCGTCTGCAGTAAAGTAGAATACGTTCACGCCAGAGTTGCCAACGGCATACCAAAATTCCCCTTAGTGACATCAAAATTCCCCTAAATCCTTATAAAAAAAAAAAACTCGTATAATAAACTACAAAAAAATCTTATGTGTTCCATTCACATGACTTTCTCTACATCTCTGCAATAAATTATTGTTAGAAAGCTTAGGCTTCTATTTACTTCATGCTAATTCAGAAAAAAATTAGCAGAAATAGTCTTATGAGTTGCTTCCATATAAGTAAAAGGGAAAAAGGGAATATTAAAGGTTAAAGTCATAGTCAAAAGCTGGTTGCTATATGACTAAAGTTTTTTTGTTTGTATGGACAGGAGTTGACAAATTCCTGTATCAGAAAAGTATGTTTTTCAATCCTGAAACAAAAAATCAGGAATATCTTTAAAACGAACAACTCCTCGAAAAACATGTATATAGCACAAATTATGCGTCTTAACGTTCTCTACATTTTCTGTGTAATACATTTTTGTCCATTTCTTACGGTTTAGCATTTATGCAGAAATCCGTAAAATTCATCCAGAATAAAGTAATCTTCAAAGGCTATTTCCAGAAAATTCAAGATATACATTTTATTTGTCAAGTAGGTATCTTAAATATACGATATTTTAATCAAAATCGTTAGAGCCATTTTTAAGAAAATCAAAATTTTCGATTTTTTTTTCAAGTAAAGGGTAATTAACTTTTCTCGGGCTATCAGCCAGGTGAATTCTGGAATAATTTCCAAGAGTACATTCCCTGAAGATGAGAGCGACGTTAGCTCTTGAAAGCTTGGAAATTATTCCAGAATTCACCTGGCTGATAGCCCGAGAAGAGTTATTTTCATACCGCCGCCAGAAAAGCTTCAAGTCATGGTTCAAGTAAAGGGTAGTTTGGTGTGGGGAGATTTTCTTGAAAATCTTCGTGTCGCGTCCTTGGAAGATACCAAACTTAAATGCCAAGTTTGGTTTTTAACGGTCTTTTCATTTTTGAGTTATGCTGCCCACAGACACACACACGGACATTTTTCTAAAAATGCTTTTTTTGGATTCAGGGGGTCTCAAAGAATATATTTCCGGTGACATCTCGGTATGAATTTTTGGGTGCAATACAATACCTTCTCTATACACTATGTACATAGTACGTATAGAGAAAGTAAAAATCTGATGCATATCATTCACATGATTTTCTCTACATCTCTATAACAAATTATTGTTAAAAAGCTTATGTCTCTATTTATTTCATGCTACTCGAGAATAAATTATCACAAATAGTCTTATCGCTTGTTTCCTTGTAAGTAGAAGCGAAATAAGGGAATCCATAGATTAAAGTTATAGTCAAAAGCTGGTTGTTATGTGACTGAAGTTCTTTTGTTTATATGAACAGGAGTTGACAAATTCCGATATGAGAAAGGTAAGTTTTTCATAGCTGAAACTAAAAACAACGAATGTCTCAAAAACGATCAGTTCCACGAAAAAATGAATACAACATATACCGTGTGTTTTAATGTGCTCTACATTTCTTGTGTAGTAAGTTTTTATCTAAGTCTTACGGTTTAGCAGTTATGCAAAATTCCGTAAAATTCGTCCAGAATAAAGTAGTCTTCAAAGGCTATTCCCAGAAAATTCAAGATATACATTTTGTTTGACAAGTAAATATCTTTAATATATATTTTAGTCAAAATCGATAGCACCATTTTTGCGAAAATCAATTTTTTTTTAAAAAGGCTCTATGTAAAGCGTAGTTTGGGGTGGGGAGATTTTTCTCAAAACCTTCGGTCCATCCCTGGAAAATACTAACCAAGTTTGATATTCTACAGACTTTTCGTTTTTGAGTTATCGTGTTCACAGACACACGGGCACACACGCACACGGACCTTTTTTCGAAAATGCTTTATGCTTTCTCTATACGTACTATGTACATAGTGTATAGAGAAGGTATTGCACTCCACCAGAAAATTCGATACCGAGATTTCACCGGAAATATATGTTTTAGGGTTCCCTGAATCCAAAAAATAGTATTTTCAGAAAAAGGTCCGTGTGTGTGTACGTCTGTCCGTGTATCAGTGTGTCCGTGTGTTCGTGTACCTGTGAACGCGATAACTCAAAAACGAAAAGTTGGTAAAATACCAAACTTGGTATTTAAGTTTAGTATCTTCCAGGGATGCGACACGAAGATTATGAGAAAAATTCCCCCAGCCCAAACTACCCTTTACATGGAACTTTTTTCGAAAATTTTGATTTTCGCAAAAATGGCTCTAACGATTTTGATTAAACTATCATATATTAAACACATTTAGCTGACAAATAAAATGTATATCTTGAATTTTCTGGGAATAGCCTCTGAAGATTACTTTATTCTGTACGAATTTTACGGAATTTTGCATAACTGCTAAACCGTAAACCGTAGATAAAAACTTACTACACAAACATGTAGAGCACGTTAAAACACACAATTTATGTTATATACATTTTTTTTCGTGGAATTGATCGTTTTTGAGATATTCATTGTTTTTTTGTTTCAGCTATGAAAGACTTAACTTTTCTCATATAGGAATTTGTTCAACGCCTGTCCGTATAAACAAAAAAACTTCAGCCACACAGCAACCAGCTTTTGACTATTACTTTAACCTATGGTACTCCCTTATTTCGCTTCCACTTACAAGGAAGCAAGTAACAAGACTATTTCTTCTAATTTGTTCTCGAGTAGCATGAAGTAAATAGAGGCATAAGCTTTTTAACAATAATTTGTTGGAAAGATGTAGAGGAAGTCATGTGAATGGTACACATCAGATTTTTTTTTGGATATAAGGGACCTTAAAAGATATATTTCCGGTGAAATCTCGGTATCGAATTTTTGGGTGGAGTGCAATACCTTCTCTTTACACTATGTACATAGTGCGTATAGAGAAAGTAAAAAAACTGACTATAGATTTGCAGAAATTAAGTGTGTGAGCGTGCGAGTGGAGCATTCAGGTTTACAAATCTACAGTGATTTTCATTTGGGATGAGATTTGTCCTTGAGCGCCAACCGGAGTGCTGCTGTGTTGCATTCAAAATATTCAAATTCTGCGAAAAATTGTCCACGAGGAAAATAGGGAGTAATGTTTGTAGCAGAACCATCAAAACACAGATTTTTAGCTCAAGTAGTTTTCATAATACGCATGAATAAACATTATGTCGCCAGGTAGATTTGCATGCTCAGTGTGGGAGTGAGAGGGAAATATGAAAAGACCTGGCAACGCAGAGCACGATAACGCATCTCATTCGCTGCAGCGTGGAGCTCTTCCTATTTGAAAAACATTATAGTCATGTATTCCGAACGCGAGCTGTCGTCTGCAGCACAGTAAGTAGAATACGCCAGAGTGGCCAACACCATCAAAATTCCCCTAAATCATTAGAAAAAACCCTAAAATACATATATAAATTATAAAAAAGACTTTACCTGAAAATTTGCAGAAATTAAGTATATGTATGCGTGCGAGTGGAGCGTTCAGAACTAAACTCTACAGTAACTTTGAAATGGGATGAGGTTTGTTCTTGAGCGCCACCAGGCCGGCAGGCAATCAGAGTGCTGCTGTGTTGACATATTGCATACGTGCTTAAATGGGGAGTAACTCGCTAAGTCTCTCATAAATACTACCTGCGCTAAGAAAAAAATATTCAAATTTTGCAAAAATTAATTAACGAGGAAGATAGGAGATTTGCATGCTCAGTGTGCAAGTGAGAGGGAAATATAAAAAGAGTGGGGGTAGTGACCTGGCAACGCAGAGTACGATAACACATCTCATTCGCTGCAGCGTAGAACTCTTCCCATTTAAAAAACATTATGGTTATGTATTCCGTACGCGAGCACAGTAAGTAGAATACTGTAGGAATCGAGCCAGAGTGGCCAGCACCGCTTCCTAATTTCCCCTCCATCAAAATCCCTCTAAATCATTAGGAAACCCCCTAAAATATATAGTGACTTTCTATTTGGGATGAAGTTTGTCCTTGAGCGCTACCAGGACGGCAGCCAATCGGAGTGCTGCTGTGTTGACATATTGCATTCCCACTTTAACTGGTGACTTGGCAACGCAGAGCACGATAGAGCGTTGAGTGACGAGTTTCAATGACTACAAAAGATAAAAATCTGATGTGTTCCATTCACATGAATTTCTCTACATCTCTGCAACAGCTTATTCTTAAAAAGCTAAAACTTATATTTACTTCATGCTATTAGAGAAAAAATTAGCAGAAATAGCATTATTACATTCTTCCTAGTAAATAGAAGGGAAATAAGGGAGTGCCATAGGTTAAAGTGATAGTCAAAAGCTGGTTGCTATGTTACTGAAGTTCCTTTGTTTGTATGGACAGAAGTTGACAAATTCCTTTATGAGAAAAGTATGTTTTTCAAAGCGGAAACCAAAAACAAGGAATATCGAGAGAACGATCAACTCGACGAAAAAATGTAGGTATATAACATAAATTTTGGGTGTTTTAAAGTGCTCTACATTTTTTGTGTGGTAAGTTTTTATCCATCTCTTACGGTTTAGCAGTTATGCAAAAGTCCGTAAAAGACTTCAGAGGCTATTCCCAGAAAATTCAAGATACATATTTTATTTGTCAGGTAAATATCTTTAATATACGATATTTTATTCAAAATCGTTAGAGCCATTTTTAAGAAAATCAAAATTTTAGAAAAAAGTTCCATGGAAAGGGTAGTTTAGGGTGGGGGGATTTTTCTCAAAATCTTCGTGTCGTTTCCCTGGAAGATGCTGAACTTAAATACCAAGTTTGGTATTTTGCTGACTTTTCGTTTTTGAGTTACCGTGTTCGCAGGCAAACGGACACACCGACACACGCATCTTTTTCTGAAAATGCTTTTTTTGGATATAGGGAACCCTGAAACTATATTTCCGGTGAAACCTCGCTATCGGATTTTTGGGTGTTTTACAATACCTTCTCTATACACTATGTACATAGTACGTATAGAGAGTAGTGTAGTTTGCTGTTTTTATTATTTTTATTTAGATTTTGGTATAGGTTTTAATTTTTAACTTATAATAACTGGTTACCTGTTATGTGTTTACTGGTTACCAGTAATATTTATAAATTTTGTAATTTTAATAATAGTTTGATGTTTATCCCACATTATGTAACTATAGAAAGATAGTAATAAGAATGTAGGATAAAGTAATAAAATATTTAAAAAAAATAGTAATAGTAATAATAATAATAATAATAATAATAATAATAATAAATATAAAATAAATAGCAATGGGATAACTAGAAAAGATATTAAAGAATTTCATATATAATTATAATAATAAATAATAAAATAGATTATAATGAATGATTAAAAAATAATAATACGAGGGCCGTTCAGAAAGTAGCCTCCGGTTGATTGCAAGAAATTCACCAAGTTAAATAAAAATATTTTAATATATACATCTTACAACTACATCTTTGCACTATTTTTCTACATAGTCTCCATAACGATTGAGGCACTTATCGTATCTGTTCACAAGCTTTGAAATTCCTTCTGCATAAAAATCACCCGCTTGTGCCTGGAGCCAGCCTGTGACCGCATCTTTGAGCTCTTCGTCGTCATCAAACCGCTGGGACCCGAGCCATTTCTTCATATGCATGAAGAGGTGATAATCGCTTGGCGCCAGATCTGGGCTGTAAGGTGGATGGTTGACAACGTCCCACTTGAAGGACTCAAAAATTAAAATTAAATAAATAGATAAAAGGATAATAATAAATAATTAAATATATATATTATAGTATATTAATAAATACTAAGTTAAAATTAAATAAATTGATGAAAGGTTAATAAAAAGAATTAAATATTTTAATTATAATAAAAGTAATAATTGATATTAATTAATAATAGTTTAAAATAATAACCTAATTTTTAAATATATGTATATATTTTAAAATATTAGATAATGAATAATAATGAATATAATGCATAAACATTTAAATATTAAATGTAATTTTGATAAATATATAGGTTTAGATGCATAATTTAATTTCAGTTATTTAGGTTAAGTTAAAAATCTGACAATTGTATATTTATTTTATTTTGTAAAATTTAAAAAAAAAAGTTTCTTAATAAATGAAATAAGATCCGAGATGTTTGCCCCGGTGTAAGTAATTAGATATCGGAGTATAGTATACAGATTTCATTGTTTATTTTTAGTACGTGTACAGAAAGTAAAAATAAGTATGTGCAAAAGTATGCGAAGAACTGGGAAGCGGTCCCTTTGCTGAAAGGTGTGCGTGTTACAATTATTTCTTATTATGCCCTAGTTTCGTTACAGCACCAGCAAATTGGTGTGTATAGGCTTACTAGAATTACAATGCTTAGGTTTTAGATAGCCTTCTATTATGTTTTTGAAATGGGAAGAGTTCTACGCTGTACCGAATGAGATGCCTCTTCGTGCTCTCTTATTTATGTATAATATATTTACATGACAAATAAAATGTAACTAGAAGAATTTTCTGCGCTAAGAAGCCGTGGTCGTTGGAGTTTTCAGGTCCGAACGTTTCGTTCACGACTGCGGTGAACATCTTCAGTGGCGAGGTGAAGGTTTGGTCGCAACTGACTCGTTGCCTTTTTTTTTTCTTTTTTTTTCGAGTGGAGGGGAAAATCCACCTTAAGGACTGACCCAGCCAAGCGTGCAGTGTCGGGGTCTCCTATGTGGGCATACTGACTAAAAAAACCCCTCCACTGGTATTGGAAGGAAGAAAGGAGAAGCGGTACCGCATGATTGCACCCGCGATAATTTAACTGACTGCAGGGTGCAGTCAGAGGGGTGAAATGAGGACCGGGAGACAGACTTGACCGAGGCCCAGACTGTCACCGCGGAATATTCAAGGAGAGGAGTAAAGGAATTTCAGGCTGAAGGATTGAGTTGGAGTTAGTGTTGGTTCTTCTCCAGTCGTAACTGCGCGAAGAATCCAAGACTCAGTTCCGGTTCTTGGAACAGACCGTTGTGTGATTGGCCCCTGGAGTGGAGCCGCTCGGCGGAGTGCTGCTGCTGCGGCTGGAGGTCCTGCTGAGGCTGCGGCTGAACACTGGCTATCCGGCTGGACAGCTCAGCGGTGGTGGACTGTATTGTGGCGATGGCGGCGGTGCTGGCAGCTTGAAGGTTCTGTAGCTTCTCGTTGAAGCCACTGCGCAGCTCTTCAAGGGCACTTAAACGGGCGCCGACGTTCAAGATCTCCGCGTGGAGGTCCTGAATAGCGTCCCGTGTCGCTGCGTCTATCGAGGGTACAGGTGGTGTGGTGTCGATGATGGTCGGCGGTGGTGTAGTCCGAGCGGGTGGTGGTGGTGGTCTGCACAGAAGGCAGGTGGCACAGAACCGGCGGCGACGGCGGAGATCGTGCCCAGTGCACTCGGCGGTGGTGGTGTTGGTACCACAATATGACCCCGTGGCAGCGAGGAGAAGACGTCGGCTAGCCTCGACGACCAGAAGTCGCCCTAATAGGGGCAACCCTGACGCCAAGGCAGCTTCCAAGTCAGCCTGGTCCTGCAATTCCACACGAACAAGCGGCGTTGGACCCCGGTCGCAGTATATGCGGGTGGCCCTCAAGCAAGAGGCAACCGTGACTGCACGACGGTGAGCAGATGCCGGGTGGAAAGGTCCCGAGTGACCTCCCGTACCACGGCACTGAACCGGGGCGGCGGCGTGGAGCTGGGTGTGTCGTCGGTGGTGGCGGCAACTGCGGCGAGACTGTGGTGGCGGCCGGCGGCAAAGCAGGACTTGCCGCGATCGGTAGCGTCATAGATGCTACCGGGGAAGAGGCGACGGTTGCTGCCTTAGCAGCGGTGGCTCTGCGGAGTCTCTTCTTCGCCATGTTGACAGTTCGAAGCCCGTAATAGCGGCTGCATTTATACTCAGACTGCTCTCAGGCGATTGGTCCGGCTGTAGCTGCATGTGCGGTGATGGTGGAGGGAGGATGTTAGCCACTCCGGTGCTTTAAGAGCAGCACCTGCAACTAACCAGCGCCAAGTAGAGGCAACACCAGAAACAACACCTGCACCAGCACCTGCTCCACGACCTAGACAGCCGGCGCAGGAGAGGATCGCCACCAACACCACTACGGCGCAAAGGGCTGCGCGTGGCCCTGCGATGTCACGAGCTGGTACAAATACACGCCAACCCCCACGCAAAACACAAACTCCAGCCAACCCCAGACAAAAGCAACCCACTCAAGCTAAGGTGCGCTGGCCTGCTAGGCAGCCTAACTTCTTCCCCAGGGCTCCGCAAGGGAACGGTACTCTCGTGCCCGAGCGTCAGCAGGGGCATGAGGCGGCTGGCGGCGTGCCAGCGCCCCGACGTACTCCTCCCACACCCTCTCCCAGAAACATCACCCCCAACACTCCTGTCCTGCAGCTATCGGATGTGATGACGTGGTTACAGCAGCTTCTGCTGAACCACAGCCAGCGCATCTGTGAACTGCTGGTCAGATTCCTCTCTGCCACAGACCCAGCCGCAAAGATGGCTGTCGCCATGGAGGGACTTGCCCTCCTGACCGTGATCATCCAGACCGCCGAATGGCGAATCGAACTAGGTCTCGTACCTCTTTTCGATTCGCGTTCTGGAACGCGTGTGGCCTGAACGGACAGGGGAATGAGCTCCAACATTTTGCCGGCTCATTTGCCCTAGACCTTGTGCTGGTCAGCGAGACACATCTCCGTCCAGACACCTCATTCCGACTTCCGGGCTACAACTGCCTCAGAGTGGATCGTGTGGGCCGCCGAGGAGGAGGCACAGCGATCTTCGTGAGAAATAGAGTAGTCCATAAACCCATCCAGCTCCCGCCTCTTCAAACCATGGAAGCCACGGCTGTCTGTGTCGACCTTGGCGGTACGGAAGTTTTACTGGTGTCTGTTTACCACCCACCCCATAGGCAGTTTGTACTAAACGATTACCTTTCCATGCTAGCCCTTCATCCTAATGTCATCGTGGCCGGGGACTTCAATGCCAAACATCCGCGTTGGCATTGCGGCCCCCGGGCGGACGCCCGAGGCAATGACATCATACGCATGATAGATGCGGACCCTCAACTCAGAGTAGAGGGCCCCTGGCAACCCACACACCATCCACGAGGTCAAGGACAGGCATCCGTTATTGATTTCGCGAGCATCAAACAATTCTCTTTTCATACATCTCTCACTTCGATCAACGCACTTCATTCCGATCATAATCCCGTGTTAGCTGAGGTTAACACACCGGGTTGCCAGTCATGACGTCTCGGTTCATAACCGCGACGTCGACTGCGAATGCGTCAGAGTTTGCCTCAATGACTCCATCCCGCCAAACCCTAGGATCACAGACATCCCATCCCTAGAGGCTGCGGTCCAATCCTTTACCTCCATCGTGGTGCGAACTGCTCATAACTTAACTGTTCACACCCCAGCACCTCTACACCCGGATGTCCTTCCCCTTGAACTCCATCTGCTAATACGCCGCTCCTGGGCTGCCCGAAGACTTTATCAGCGTCACCGCACGCCACATAACCGAGCACTCCTGAGGCGTTTACGCCGTGAGGTCCGGATCCGACTACGCGAGCACAGGGTGCGAGCGTAGGAGGAGACGATGACTCGCTTGAGGCTCGAGGATGGCGACGTGTGGAGAATTGCCAAAGATCTCCGACACCGCGGAGGTCAAATCACCTCCCCAATCCAAGGCACCCAAGGCCTGGCTTATGAACCCCGAGCCAAAGCCGATGTGTTCGCTGACTACCTCGAAAGGTCTATGAGGCCACGAGACGACCCCCAGGACGAAGACTTCTCGGACCGTGCTCGGCGGGAGGTGCGTCGTTACCTTCGACGTCCCCTCGACGAGGCGGACCGACTTCCTGTCATCCGACCCAGTGAACTCAGGGCGCTCTCCGGCGTCTCAACCCCAAAAAGGCAGCGGGTCCTGACGGTCTAACGCCCGCCATGCTCCAATGCCTTCCCATCAAGGCGGTGCTCTTTCTAACCAAGGTTTTCAACATGTGCCTCACCTTGTGCCACTTTCCACGCGAGTGGAGGGAGGCCCGGGTGATATGCATCTTGAAGCCGGGGAAAGACCCGATACACCCTTCCAACTACCAATCCATCAGTCTCCTATTAGTTCTCTCGAAGGTTTTCGAGAGGCTAATATTAGTCCGCTTGTCCCCTCTTTTGGGCGACATTCAAGCCATCCCAGATCACCAGGTTGGTTTTCTTCCTGGGCATTCTACTGAGAGTGGTGGAGGCCGCTGCCCTGGGTTTCCAGGACAGAGCCTACACTGCGGTGGTGTCGCTGGACGTGGAGAAGGCCTTCTCTACGACCTGGCACGAGGGTCTGCTCCTCAAATTCATCCGACTGGGGCTCCCGACACACATCATACACCTACTACACTCATACCTCAAACACAGATATTTTGTAGTTTCAGTTGCGGGACACAATCAACACCCAGGCCAATAAGAGGCGGAGTCTCCGAAGTCTCTGTACTTTCCCCCACGCTCTTTAGCGTCTACATGGCCGACCTACCAACAGTGCAAGCAAGTCAACATAGCCCAGTATGTTGATGACGTGCTGTTATACTGTACAAACAAACACTCACGCAGAACCTTCAACCCCATTCAGAGACACCTCTGCCTCATCCAAGAGTGGTGCGAGCGTTGGCGATTGTCCATCAACCCGGAGAAAAGCCATGCTATTCTTTTCACCAAGCGCTGCTTTCCCGCAAACTTCCCCACATTCACGTACCTCAGACAAAGGATACAATGGACCAACACCATCACCTACTTGGGGATGAAGCTTGACAGGGGCGTCACTTTCAGGGAGCACATCAGGGGGCTGTGGTGCCGGGGCAATGGGGCTGCGGCCTCACTGTACCCGATGTTGAAGTCCTCGATGACGGTTCCCCTTAAGTTGCGCCTCTTGAGGGCTCTCATAGTCCCCTTGTTAATCTACGCCTATGAGATCTGGAGCATGGCGGCAGACTCCAGTCTGCTGTTGCTTCAGCGGGTACAAAATAGGTGGAAACATTTTCGAAAATGATCACATATTTAAGCCATTTCTATCATAAATAAAATGTATCTCTTGAATTTTCTGGGAATAGCTTCTAAAGACCTGCTTATTCTGGATGAATTTTGCTAAATTTGCCATAACTAGTAAACCGTAAGAGATAGACTAAAACTTACTATACAAAAAATGTATATCTTGTTGAAATACACAAGATATGTCATATACATTTTTTTCGTGGAGCTAACCAAGGTATTCCCTGTTATTAGTTTCAATTTAAAGTAATTGTACTTTTCTCAGACGGAAGTGTATATTTTTCTTTTGTTCTACCCCTGACCAAGCAAATAAGCGATTTGCCATGACAATCGCATAACGACGGCTTTTAAAACATTTGACTACCATTTTAGCCTAGTGCATGCCCTTAGTTCCATCCTACTTATAATGAACTAAGTAATAAAATTCTCCTAATGTATATCTCGAATGTTGGAAGAAGTAAGAACTTCTTTCGTAAGAAGTTTGTTTGTAGAGTGTAGCTAGAAAAAGTTATGTGAGTGTAACACATTAATTTTTTACTTTCTCTAGCCCCGTATGTACAATGTACATAGGGATAGAGAAGTATTGTATTCCACCCAAAAATTCGATACCGAGATTTCACCGGAAATACATGTTTTAGGACACCCTGTATCCAAAAATAGCAATTTCAGAAAAAAGGTCCGTGTGTGTGGGTGTCAGTGTGGCCGTGTGTCTGTGAACACGATAACTCAAAAACGAAAACTAGCTAAAATACCAAACTTGTTATTTAAGTTTAGTATCTTCCAGGGTAGCGACACGAAGATTTTGAGAAAAATCCCCCCACCCCAAACTACCCTTTACATGGAAGCTATTTCGAAAATTTTGATTTTCTTAAAATTGGCTCTAACGATTTTTATTAAAATATCGAATACTAAAGATATTTACCTGACAAATGAAATGTATATCTTGAATTTTCTGGGAATAGCCTCTAAAGAGTAGTTTATTCTGGATGAATTGTACTAAATTTTGAATAACTGCTAAACCGTAAGAGATGGACAAAACCTTACGCCACAAAAAATGTAGAGCACCTTAAAACACACAATTTATGTTATATACATTTTTTTCGTGGAGTTCGTCGTTTTTGTGACATTCCTTATTTTTGATTTCTGCTATGAAAAACGTATACTTTTCTCATACTGGAACTTGTCAACTCCTATCCATATAAACAAAGGAACTTCATTGACATAGCAACCAGCTTTTGACTATCACTTTAACCTACGGTTATCCCTTATTTCGCTACTACTTACAAGGATGCGAGTAATAAGACTATTTCTGCTAATTTTTGCTGATTAGCATAAAGTAAATAGAAGTATAAGCTTTTTAAGAATTATTTGTTGCAGGGATATGGAGAAAGTCATGTGAATGGTACACATCAGATTTTTTACTTTCTTTAGCCCCGTATGTACAATGTACATAGGGATAGAGAAGTATTGCATTCCACCCAAAAATTCGATACCGAGATTTCACCGGAAATACATGTTTTAGACCCCCTGTATCCAAAAAAAGCAATTTCAGAAAAAAGGTCCGTGTGTGTGCGTGTCAGTGTGGCCGGGTGTCTGTGAACACGATAACTCACAAACGAAAACTAGCTAAAATACCAAACTATGTATTTAAGTTAAGTATTTTTCCAGAGATGCTACACGAAGATTTTGAGAAAAATCCCCCCACCCCAAACTACCCTTTACATGGAAGTTATTTCGAAAATTTTGATTTTCTTAAAAATGGCTCTATTGACATTGATTAAAATACCGTATATTAAAGATATTTACCTGGCAAATAAAATGTATATCTTGAATTTTCTGGGAATAGCGTCTAAAGACCTGTTTATTCTGGATGATTTTTGCTTAATTTTGCATAACTAGTAAACGGTATGAGATAGACAAAAATTTACTATACAAAATGTGTAGGTCTTGTTAAAATACACAAGTTATGTCATTTGCATTTTTTTCGTGGAGCTTACCATTTTCGTGGTATTCATTGTTACTTGTTTCAGTTGTGAACTACTTACACTTTTCTCAGACGGGAGTGTCCGTTTTTCTTTTGTTCTACTCCTGGCTAAGCAAAGATGCGATTTGCAATGACAATCAAATAAAGACAGATTTTAAAACACTTGACTATCGGTTTAGCCTAGTGTATTCCCTTATTTTCTTCCTACTTATAAGGATCTAAGTAATAAAATTCTGCTAATGTATATCTTGAATGTTGAATGAAGTAAGAACTTCTTTCGTAAGAAGTTTGTTTGTATAGTGTAGTGTAGCTAGAGAAAGTTATGTGAGAGTAACACAACATTTTTTTTTTTTTCTTTTCATTGTCACCTTGATACTTGACAATCTCCTACATATTGCGCCTGAGCAGGCCTTAGCAAATATTGGGTTAAAATGGCGATGTCAGTTTCTTCCTCGAAACAAGTGAAAGATGAGGGAGAGTTAATGAACCATGAAAAGCTCTCAGTTTTGGGGTGTGTCGGTTTTCGATCACTCCTGGGAAACACTTGTTGTGGAATGTGTATCACAGGTGTTAGCGGGTTCATTTCCCGGGAAGAGAGAAACGCGGGCCAAGGCGTCCTTTTTGTGTATTCAGCTCAGATTCGCAGCGTCCATAACTTCGGCACCGCTCCGGAAAACAAGCGGAAAGCTCATGTGAGCAAATATTCGTGATGGGAATCAGATAAAAGGCATGTCATATACTTTGGTTCATAAACTGTCGGACATTCGGAGAAGCGTGCTGCAGGAAAATGGAACACACCTTGCTGGAAGCCAGTTCTTGGTATTATGAAGGAATTTCTGAATGTACGTCTCTTCCTACCTCTTCAGCTAGCCGTGGCTTATTGCTTTCTCTTCCGCGCACCGTAGTAGGTATAAATATTGCCTTTGCAACGGAAAAGTATTCGTATAACCATGCAATTCTATTTAATTACCTTTACTTGTACTATTATTATGTGTTCCATTCACATGACTTTCTCTACATCTCTGCAACAAATTATTATTAAACAGCTTATACTTCTATTTACGAGAAAAAGTCGAGAAAAACTTAGGAGAAATAGTCTTATTACTTGCTTCCTTGTAAGCAGGAGGGAAATAAGGGAGTATCATAGGTTAAAGTGATAGTCAAAAGTTGGTTGCATTAAGACTGAAGTTCCTTTGTTTCTATGGACACGAGTGACCAATTCCTGAAAGCAATAACAAGAATATGTCAAAAACGATCAACTCTTCGAAAAAAATGTATATGACATAAATTGTGTGTTTTAATGTGCTCTACATTTTTTGTCGCTTAAATTTTTGTCCATCTCTTACGGTTTAGCAGTTATGCAAAATTGGTAAAATTCATCCAGAATAAAGTATTCTTCAGAGGCTATTCCCAGAAAATTTAAGATATACATTTTATTTGTCAGGTAAATAACTTTAATATTTGACAATTTAATCAAAATCGTTAGAGCCATTTTTGAACAAATCAAAATTTTCGAAAAAAGTTAGATGTAAAGGGTAGTTGGGGGTGGGGGATTTTCTTGAAAATCTTCGTATCGCATCCTTGGAGGATACCAAACTTAAATACCTAGCTCGTTTTTGAGCTAACGTTTCTGTCCACAGAAACACAAGACACACACCGCATACACACACGGACCTTTTTGTAAAATTTCCTTTTTTGGATTCAGGGGGACCCAAAACATGTATTTCCGGTGAAATCTCGGTAACGATTTTTTGGGTGGAATGCAATACCTTCTCTATACACTATGTACATAGTACATGCAGAGAAAGTAAAAAGAATGTTCTACGTATGAACGATGATCAAATATTTATGAATATCAATAAAGTTGTTTTCTTAATGAAAGAAAGCAAATGAGTCAGTAATAGATTGTCTCTTATTTTTTGTTGTCGAAAAAGTTTACTTAGAGACGTAGAAGAACCAAAGAGAACGAATGTACATGTGTGTGATATACTTGAATATTTCGACGGTACATATTGTAAATAGAGAAAATAATAATATCTTATGCAAACATTCATTTAAGAAGATACTTATTAGATTAATTGACGTTTTATTTCAAAGATTAATAATGAAATTAAAACATTTTGTGCAATTATAAAATGAAGTGTGTTTATTCAGTAGCAAGTCCTTCCTTGCACAAATCGCCTTGAGAAAAGAGTCCATTATATTATATACAGCTTTCCAACAGTAAAAACCATACAAATTCCAGGAGTTGGATAGGTAGAATCAGACTGAAAAATTCAATGCCGTAGCCGGGATAAGAACCAGGGATCTCCCGGTCTCTAGCCGGTTGCTCTACCACTAAGCTACCATGGTAACACACAGGTACGGCATTGAACTTCTTAACTGACTCGTATGTTTCCTGGTAACACCCAAGGTGATCTCAAATTATTTTGGGGTGACAACCTCAATGGCGACTTATAATGGTGTAAGTACTTCAATGTCATAGTATTTATTATGGACAATTGTGATAATTTGTTTCTCACAGAAACCATATAGAGCCAGACTGAAAAATGTAATGCCATAGCCGGGATTTGAACCACGGATCTCCCGGTTTCTCTACCACTGAGCTAAAGCATTAAATTTCTCAACTGACTCGCATGTTTCCTGGTAAACCAGAAAATGACCTCAAATTATTTTGAGATAACGTACCCCAATGGAACTGCCTCCGTGGTCGAGTGACAGCGAGCTGACTTCTCACTCGGAGGTCCCGGGATCGATTCCCGGCTGGGGCGAGGAAGTGTTCGTTAACCAGAATTATTCCCTATCCCCCACAAAGTATGGAAGTATGAGATAGTGAATGTGTGTGTGTGTGTGTGTGTGTGTGTGTGTTTGATGAAAATAAAAAACGATGTTAAAGGGGCTATATAAATGAAACAAAAAGGAAAAAGAAAACAATGGCGACTTCCAATGTCATAAGTACTTCAATGTCATAGTTAAGCCAACCATTGTAGACAATTATAATAATTTAATTGTTTTCCACACAAGCCGTGTGTAGGACAGCAGTTGGATAGGTAGAGTCTGACTGAAAAATTCACTGTCATAGCCGGGATTCCACCTAAAATGTCTATAGTTTATTTTCACTGCAATAATAGTGGGAAAACGAGATTTAATAAATAGCTAACTTATTTATTTCTCAACCCTTAGTGTAGCGCATTTAACAAAGTACTTTTTGTTACGCTTTTATATTTTTACTACGTATTTTATTTAAGGGACCCGAGTTCGATCACAAGCGAGCGCATGTGGAATTAGTAATGAATGATGTGAAACTCCGGTTTCCCCCGCCACTTATTCCACAAATTGCTCCATCAATACCTTTTCAATCATCTATTTCGCTAGCATTTCACATCATCCACTTCCTCACGCTCATATCAGGCTACGGGCCAACCACTCGTTCCAAGTTCTTCATTCTGTGGTTTCGTGCCGTTGGCTCCCCAATAGGCTTCTGACCCCTAGGCATCAGCTAGTAAGTCCTAGAGGGATGTCAGTCCTAAATATGGGGAGGGTAATGCTATTTTTTTCTCCATCAACATGAAGTAAATAGAAGCATAAGCTTTTTAACAATAATTTGTTGCATAGAGCTAGAGAAAGTCATGTGAATGAAAGACATCAGATTTATTACTTTCCCTATACTACTATGTACATAGTGTATAGAGAAGGTATTGCACTCCACCAAAAATTCGATACCGAGATTTCGCCGGAAATATAAGTTTTAGGGTCCTCTGTATCCAAAAAAAGCATTTTCAGAAAAAGGTCCGTGTGTGTGTGTGTCCGTGTGTCTGTGAACGCAATAGCTCATAACTAAAAGTCGGTAAAATACCAAAGTTGGTATTTTAAGTTTGATATCTTCCAGGGGTTCGACACGAAGATTTTGAGAAAAATTCCCCCACCCCAAACTTTCCTTTACACGGAACTTTTTCGAAAATTTTGATTTTCTCACAAATGGCTCTAACGATTTTGATTAAAATTTCGTATATTAGAGATATTTACACGACAAATAAAATGCAAATCTTGAATTTTCTGGGAATAGCCTCTGAAGACTACTTTATTCTGGATGAATTTTACGGAATTTTGCAAAACTGCTAAACCATAAGAGATTGACGAAAACTTACAACACATAAAATATAGAGCACCTTAAAACACATAATTTATCTTTTATACATGTTTTCGTGGAGTTGAACCGTTTTTGAGATACTTTTTTTGTTTTTTGTTTTTTGTTTTTCAGCACTAAAAACATACTTTTCTCATACAGGAATTTAAAAATTCCAGTCCATACAAACAAAGGAACTTCAGTCACATAGCAACCAGCATTTGATTATCGCTTTAACCAATAGAACTCCCTTATTTCACTTCTGCTTACAAGGAAGCAAGTAATAAGACTATTTCTGCTGATTTTTTCTCGATTAGTATGAAGTTAATAGAAGCATAAGCTTTTTAACCATAATTTGTTCAGAGATATAGAGAAAGTCATGTGAATGGAACAAATTAGATTTTTTTTAATAACTCAACGTCCTTTGATCTGGTTGGTCATAACGATCGGACGATGAATGAAATTGTAGAAATGCTGCTCAAATGATCTTGGGGTCCATGGAGTTTAAAGTTACTCGAGTCTTCTCAGTATAAGGGAAAACCCCGAAAAGAAACCTTATCCGGGTAAGTCACCCTAAGCGAGATTCGAACTCGCGACCAGTTGAATGTAAGGCAGACACGCTACCATCACACTACCCAGGTAGGGTAATTACTTTTAACTGGTAAACCGTAAGAGATAGACAAAGCAGATAAAATGGACATCGAATCGGGGAAAGTAATATTGAAACAGAAGAACGCCTGTCAATCGCGCTCCCGTGTGCAGGATTTTACATGGACTGTTGATTTAATTCCATGTTAATTGCTCACAATGAAAAATGGGATGAAAAAGAGTAAAAATGCTGGAAATGAAAGTTTTAATGCAATAAATGACAATGCGCCTTTCTAACAAATCAAAACCGCAGATTGCTTTGGAAAAATAGAGACGGCGATAACTTCGTTATGCGTTGTGACAGAATGGAACCGTGTAAATAAAAACCAATCTTAATTCCAGAAAGGTAAACTGTATCAGTACATTAAAAGCTTATAATACGTAAAGAGTGAGCAGAATCTTATAGCTAGAACTCGGTTTCGTGTTCCGAAGCGCATACAGCTACGAATACACAGAGCGCTAGCGGTATAAATAGAGGATAAACATGAGGTTGTATTGCGTAAATATGCTCACATTGAGGTACATTCTTACCCAAAAGTATGACATTATATACATCGTTCTAATTTATAAAATAACACAATAAAACAATTATTTCATAACATGATTAGTAAAATATCTAATGTGTTCCGTTCGCAGGACTTTCTCTACATCTCTTCAATAAATTATTGTTAAAACGCTTATGTTTCTATTTACTTCATACTAATCGAGAAAAAATTAGCAGAAATAGTCTTATTACTTAGTTCCTTGTAAGTAGAAGCGAAATAAGGGAGTACCATAGGTTGAAGTGATAGTCAATAACTGGTTGCTATGTAACTGATGTTCCTTTGATTATATAGACAGGAGTTGACAAATTTCTATGTGAGAAAAGTATGCTTTTTTAAAGCTGAAACCAAAAACAATGAATGTGTCAAAAATGATCAACTCCACGAAAAAATGTATATTACCTAAATTGTGTGTTTTAAGTGCTCTAAATTGTTGGTGGGGGTAAGTTTCTCTTCATCTTTTACGGTTCAGCAATTATACAAAATTTCGTAAAGTTCGTCTAGAATAAATTTGTCCTCAGAGGCTATTCCCATAAAATTCAAGATATACATTTTATTTATCACGTAAATATATTTACTATACGATATTTTAATCAACATCGTTAGAGACATTTTTAAGAAAATCAAAAATTTCGAAATAGTTCCATGTAGAGGATAGTTCGGGGAACTTTCTTGAAAAGGTTCGTTTCGCATCCTCGGAAGATTCAAAACTTAAATACTAAGTTTGGTATTTAACGGTCTTTTCGTTTTTGAGCTATGCTGTCCACAGACACAAACACACCTTTTTCCAAAATACTTTTTTTTAATTCAGGGGGCCCAAAATATGTATTTCCGGTGAATTCTCGGTATTGAATTTTTGGGCGCATTACAGTACCTTCTCTATACGCTATGTATAGGTACATAGTACTTGTAGAGTAAGAAAAAGTTCAGGATAATAATGTGCATAGCTTTGAAAAGACAATGAACACAAATCAACCAAAATCACTCAGAATTTATTGCAGTGAATTACAAGATACATTTTTACTGTATCGAAAAAAAGGGCTCTCCAACTGTCACTCAAAATATGTTTGAATTATCCTCAAATTTATTCAGTAACGAACGCCTATCCTTTGGTATTTTCGACTTTTTTCGATCTGCGCTCTCTTTCAGTGTTCGCTGCTTTATCTACTAGCAGGAATTGAACGAGGCTAGGCAGTGAGCAATAGTAAATAGTACAACATTTTGAAATGGGCCGTAGAGTCTCCAGCACGTCATAGTGCGCCGCATCTCAATCTGGCAATTTCGTGACCCTGGACCGAGCTCTACTTATTATAACATAGTTTTTATTGCACTTAGGTCACACTTTCAATTATTTACAAAATAATTTTCTCTTACTTAAACTATATTACTTATCCTAATGTACACAGGTTCGAATACCGCCTAGGGATTACATCCTGATAACCCTCAGGCTGTCAGCGAGTATAGCCATTTGATTTGTGCTACCTCTTCCATCTCAATCTCTTTACTTTCTCTCTTTTCTTTCCCTTGACGTTCAACTTTTTCATTGCTACCAATAGTTGTTTTCCAAATTATTTGGTGTATTTCATTATAACATATGGACAAAATAATTAGTCTTCACAATAGTTACTTGTATGGTGAGCAAGTGTCGATAGTAACTATGTAACATCATACAGACCTTTGAAATGATTATTTTTGAACACCGTTTTGCAAATGTAATGTTTTTTTTTTGTTTTTTTTATTGCTTTTTGCTTATAATACAACACATATATATACACACACTTATAAACACACCCATGCCTAAGGTGGGGCTCGAACCCACATCCCTTGCGCCACAAAGCACCAAAGCGAGACATTTTAGCGAGCGCGTACAGGTTGGGAAACACGATCTGCACGTTTTAGAAGATCATGAAACCACCGCTGAATGAAACGCCACTGCAATAATTGCTTTAATATCCGGGGATTTGTAGCAATGAGGCAGACGTTATGCGTGAAATATTGTCGTCATTACAGATAGTTAACTGTTTATTTTTGTCAATATTGGTAGCACTGCAAGAGAAGTGCCGGTGCGCATCTCATTTCGGTTTCTAATTAAATTAACAATAATTAAACATATAGTTGGCTATACTTACAAAATTGTAATTCGCCATTGGGGTTCTCTTCTCAAAATAATTTGAGATCACCTTGTATGGTTTACCGGGAAACATGCGAGTCAGTTGAGAAATTCAATGATATGCCGGTATGTTGCCATGGTAGCTCAGTGGTAGAGCAACCGGCTAGAGACCGAGATATCTGTGGTTCAAATCCCGGCTATGGCATTGAATTTTACAGTCTGACTCTACCTATGCAATTCCTGTCCCACACACGGCTTGTGTGCAAAAACAATTCTTTGGCGTTTGGTAACTCCAAAGATGTCCTTTTTGTGCTAAGACAGTAATGATATAAAATAAATAATTCTCCCGAGCTTCACCAAACGCCAGAAAAATCTTTCTTTTATATCATTACTAGCTTAGCACAAAAACAAACAAACATGTTTTGACAATAATAACTTGAGACCGAGAAACATGTGAGTCAGTTGAGAAATTTAATGCTATACCGGCATGTTGTCATGGTAGCTCAGTGGTAGAGCAACCGGCTGGAGACCAGGAGATCCCTTTTTCAAATACGGCTATGGCATTGAATTTTTCTGTCTGACTATATCTATCCAACTCCTGTCCTACACACGATTTGTGTGAAAAAACGATTAAATTAACAGATATGAATAAGCTTTTTTTAGAATACATTTTGGAGATTGTGTAGAGAAGGGCATGTAAATGTAACACTTTAGATTATAATGATTGCCGACTGCAGAACATAGCCTAGGTGAAAACTTAAGCGTCAGGGTGCTCGGCTTTCCCGAGGCCAAACAGGTTTTTTTCTTTTCCTTTTCTTTTCTTAAATGCAGTTCCGGAGTCTTGTCGGGACTCCGCCGCTGTATTCCTTTACCTCTTTTTTCACTTTTTCCCAGTCTCCCAATATTTTCTTTGATTTTTTATTTGATTGCCATGTTTGCTTTTTGCTTCTAATACACACACATATATACATTTACAAACACACAAACACATATGCCTAAGGAGGGACTCAAACTCATGATTCCCTCCGCCACAAAGCACCAAAGGGAGACACTAGCGAGAGCGTACAGGTTGGTAAACACAATCTACCCGCTTTGGAAGAACACGAAACCGCCACTGAATGAAACGCCACTGCAATAATTGCTTTAATATCCGGGGACGTCATGCGTGAAATATTGGCGTCATTACAGATAGATAACTGTATATTTTTGTCAATATTAGTAGCACTGCAAGAAATATGCCGGTCTGCATCTCATTTCGATTTCTAATTAAATTAACAATATTTGAACATATAGTTGGCTATACTTACAACATTGTAAGTCGCCATTGGGGTTGTCATCTCACAATAATTTGCGAACACCTTGTGGTTTACAGGGAAACATGCGAGTCAGTTGAGAAATTTAATGACTTACCGGTATGTTGGCAAGGTAGCTCAGTGGTAGAGCAACAGGCTTGAGACCGGGAGATCCGTGGTAAAAATCCCAGCTATGAATTGAATTTTTCAGTCTGGATTTACATATTCTACTCCTGTCCTACACACGGATTGTGTGAAAAACAATTAAATTAATACTAATTGAACATAATAGTTGACTATACTATGAATCGTGGGACTTAAAGTACTTACAACATTGTAAGTCGCCATTGGAGTTGCCATCTCATAATAATTTGACATCACGTTATGGTTTACTGGGAAACATGCGAAGTCGGTTGAGAAATTTAATGTTGTGCCGGCATTCTGCCACGGTAGATCAGTGATAGAGCAACAGGCTAGAGGTGGCTGCGCCGTGGCCGAGTGGTTAGACCACTCCCTCTCACCTAGACGGCCCGGGTTCGATCCCAAGCGACCGTATATGAGATTTGTGGTGGACAAAGCGGCGCAGGGCCGGGTTTTCTCCGGGTTCTCCGGTTTCCCCCGCTATCGCATTCCACCGGTGCTCCATCTTCATTCATGTACCATCAGTGTCATCGCCTGCGGTGCCACTAGTAGTTAAAGCGGGCGTTAAACACTACCAAAAACAAAACAAACAAAAGACAAAAAAAAAAACAGCCTAGAGTCCGAAAGATGTGTGGTTCAAATCCCGGCTTTAGTTTGACTCTGCTTATCCCACTCCTTTCCTACACACGGCTTGTGTGAAGAAAAAAAAATAAATCAACAGATATAAATAAGCTTTTGTAAGACTACATTTTAGAGAATGTGTAGAGAAGGTCATGTAAATTTAGATTATGATAAGGATTGCCTACTGCAGAACGTGTAAACTTGCGCGTCAGCTTGCTGAGCTTTCCCGAGGCTTGTGAAACACAATCTACACGCTTTGGAAGAACACGAAACCGCCGCTGAATGAAACGCCACTGCAATAATTGCTTTAATATCCGGGGATTTGTAGCAATGAGGCAGACGTTATGCGTGAAATATTGTCGTCATTACAGATAGTTAACTGCTTATTTTTGTCAATATTGGTAGCACTGCAAGAGATATGCCGGTCCGCATCTCATTTCGGTCTCTAATTAACAAGCCATCACTATTTTAATAGCAGAGATGGACGTCCAAGATAATGCGAGTGGCCATGTCCGCAAAAACAGCCACATGCATACACAAATGTAAATGTTTCACAAGACAAAACAGAGTCGCTTTGATCAATATTCCAGGGGGCCTAGTACAGCGTCAGACTGGCGTATTGCGGTCAGCTGTCGGAAACTGCAGCGTTCCGTCGGCATGACGTGAATCGGTAGCCGAAGTACGGACTCAAGAAGTATGTAAGTTGCCGACAATCTTGAAATAGTTATTTATGCAACGATTCTATAATGGTACTTATTAAGATACACTTCGCTCGCGTCGAAAACCTCACCATTTATGCAACGATTCTATAATGACAGTTATTAAGATACACTTCGCTTGCGTTGAAAAACCTCATGAGTATTCTAATGATCCTTATACAAGATGAGAGCTGCATACATAATTACTTTCTCTACACGTACTATGTACATAATGTATAGAGACGGTAATGTAATGCACCCATAATTCAATACCGAGATTTTACCGGAAATACATGTTTTGGGTCCTCCTGAATCCAGAAAAAGCATTTTCAGAAATAGGTCCGTGTGTGTGTGTCGGTCTGTCTGCCTGGTGACAGCAAAGCTCAAAAACGAAAAGACGGTTAAATACAAACTTAGTATTTAAATTGGATATCTTCCAAGCATGCAGCACAAAGATTTTCAAGAAAATCTCCCCCACACCTAACTACGCTTTACATGGAAAAATTTTCTAAATTTTTTCTTAAAAATGGCTTTAACGATTTTATTAAAGTACCACATATTAAAGCTATTACCATCACAAATAAAATTTATATCATGAATTTTCTGGGAATGGCTTCTGAAGACCTGTTTATAATGAATGAATTTTGCTGAATTTTACGGTAAATTTACTGGTAAACGGTAAGAGATAGACAAAAACTTACTACACAAAAATGTAGATCTCATTAAAACACACAATTTATGTCATATACGCTTTTTTTTTTTTTTTTTTTTTTTTTTGTGAAGTTTACCATTTCTGAGGTATTCTTTGCTATTGGTTTCAGATTTAAAATACTTAAAAATTTTCCCACACGGAAATGTGTGAACTCCTAACCATGCATAGAAACGGATTCCAACCACATGGCAAGCAGCTTTTAAAACATTTGACTATCGTTATTGCCTAGTGTATTCCATCATTTTCCTCTTACTTACAAGGAAGCAAGTAATTAAGACAATTTCTGCTAACATTTATCTCGATTGTCATTAAGTAGATACAGTGCGATCCATATAAACCTGAACCGTTTTAATAGGCTCTGAAATCTCCTGATGATCTCAGTGGCTCAGGCAGAATCGGCAACAATCATGGCAACAATCGATAAATACCATCTGTTGACTATGTTGATTCCGATGGAAATTACGAGCATTTTCATGGCATTCTTTGACATGTGCCATATGAATAGCCTGATTCCTGACTCAATGATTTGTTTGGAGTTTACCAACATTATCTTACGGTTTACCAGTATTGCAAAATTCAACAAGACTCCTCCCGGATGAAGAGGTCTCCTCAGGCTTTTCCCAGAAAAGTCAAGATATACTTTTATTTTCCGTGTAAGTATCTTTAGTATGTGGTACTTTAATCAAAATCATTAGGCATTTTTGAGAAAATCAAAACTTACCAAACTTTTTCCACATAAAGGGTATTCTTGGGTGCGGGATTTTCTCCAAAATGTTTGTGTAGCATGCTTGGAAGATACTAAACTTATGTATAAAGTTTGGTATTTTACTGACTTTTCGTTTTTGAGTTATTGTGTTCACAGACACACGGACACACATACGGACCTTTTTCTGAAAATGCTTTTTTTGGATACAGGGACCCTAAAACATACATTTCTGGTGAAATCTCGGTATCGAGATAGTGTACATAGTGCGTGTAGAGAAAGTAAAGATGTTTATTTTTCTTTTTTGTTCCAAAACAACCTTTTCCGGTGAAATCTCGGTATCGAATTTTTGGGTGGAATGCAATACCTTCTCTATATATTATGTACTTAGTACGTGTAGAGAAATTAAAAATGTCGAAAATAAGAAAGGATAAGAAAATGTGAGCACAAAAAACAAACTTTACAAACTTTACATTACTTAACATATTACCAGCACGTTCTTTTGGTATGTTTACGGCCTCTGCTATCTCAAACAGCTTTAATCTGCGGACCTCCAGTACTAAACGATGATTTGCGCGCGCGCGCGCGCGCGTGTGTGTGTGTGTGTGTGTGTGTGTGTGTGTCTGTGGACAGCATAGCTCAAAAACGAAAAGACCGTTAAATACCAAACTTGGTATTTAAGTTTGGCATCTTCCAAGGATGCGACACGAAGATTTTTAAGAAAATCCCCCCAACCCCAATTACCCTTTATATGGAACATTTTTCGAAAATTTTGATTTCTTAAAAATGGCTCCAACGATTTTGATTAAAATGTCAAATATTAAAGATATTTACTTGAAAAATAAAATGTATATATTACATTTTTCTGGGAATAGCTTCTGAAGACTACTTTATTTTGGATGAATTTTACGGAATATTGAATAACTGCTAAACCATAAGAGATGAACAAAAGCTAACACACCAAAAATGTAGGGCACATTAAAACATACAATTTATGTCATATACATTTTTTTCGTGGAGTTGATCGTTTTTTAGATATTCCTTGTTTTTAGTTTCACCTTTGAAAGGCATACCTTATTTGCCTTCTACTTGCAAGGAAGCAAGGAATAAGACCATTTCTGTTATTTTTTCTAAATTGGAAGGAAGTAAATAGAAGAACATGCTTTCTAACTATAATTTGTTGCAGAGATGTAGAGAAATTCATGTGAATGGAACACATCAGATTTTTCAATGATCTTTGAAGTTGTCACTTCTATAGGGCGTCTATTAGTGCTCGTACGTCCCATTTTAAACTCCGCAACCCACCTTTTAATCATTGAATATGAAGAGCCAGAGTCCTTCAATGTACTGTCCATTTCCTCTTTGATTTCTTTAGGCGTTAAGTCTTTCAAAAGGAAGTTTTAACCACTGCTCGTTTCTCTAAATCCTCTATTTTCGTGAAAAATTTAAAGTTGTCTTGTTTAAAATGCTGTCATTCGAAAACTAAACAAGTTATTGAATTTTAACTATGGATACAAGTTAGTCTAGAGGTAAACTTTACGATGCTACCGTCTAACTAGCCTATTGACGCCATATCTGTGTGAGGCCCTGGACTTATCAGCAGACCCTCGATTGGGCAGGAATCCATGAAAACCCCTTGGGTCATAGTGGGTGGTTGCCGGAAATCAAACTCGGGACCTCCCGAATGCGATTCAAAGAGATGTTGGTAGAAGGGGCTAAGGAAGAAGAGTGCTAAAGGTGTGCAGGAAAGGAAAAGAAAATTAGCTGAGAAATTGCATGAGTAGATACTTCTGCTGGATACGATGGAAGAAATGAGGAATGAGAGAAACGCTGGGGAAAATATCATACCAGATTAATGAAGTGATTCACTTGCGGAGATGAAGAGGGAAACTGAAAAGAGGGGGGAAATGAAGAAGACTACTGAAATGAAGGCCTTGCCCTTGGCCAGAAAACCATAACTGACATGAAAGAGGTATTTAGACGAAAGGCAACAGAGGAGTGTGATATAGGCAAGGTATAAATGAACCAGTTAAGAGCATGGAATGGTCGATAGTGCCATTACATGGGCGGGTCTCTTTATGGTGCGGAAAAGACGTATAACCGTCCGCTCCTACCTACGTACTCCCAGCATTTCAGCTCAAGTGCTGCAGATGTTAGATTGTAAAACACAAACAAGGAATATTTAACTACCCAACATGAACTATACAACTAAAGTGGTTAATTTATTACTTTCTCTCCCACGTACGTCGCCTTCCATGTTGTAATGGTTACCATGCTAACTTCATATACCCAAGGTCACGGTTTTTTTTTAAAAAAAAATACAGTTCCGGAGGCTTGTCAGGACTCCGGCGCTGTATTCCTTTTTTCTCCACTTTTTCCAGTTTCCTACATTTCCTTAGTAGACCTTATTATTCTTAACGTTTTCCTTTTACATATACATACACAAACATAGACACATTTACATACACAGAAACACCCATGCCCAAGGCGGGACTTGAACCCACGATCCTGTGCACCACAAAGCGCCAAAGCGAGTTACTTTAGCGAGCGCGGCCACCGGGATCGGCAACAGGGTTCAAACACGGCGGAGGAAGATGGATTTTTTTGGGTGTAAAAATCTTTAGTATGGCTTCCTTCGGAAGGGAAGTAAAGCCGTCGGTCCCGTGTCGTAGATTTACGGCACATAAAAGAACCTCAAACCTGATAGAAAGGTCGCTGAGCAAAATTAAGCGGTCTTTCACGCCCAATTTAGACCGGGACGCTGAGAACCACAGTAGTTAAAGAGCGTCCATAAATATCACGCCATTTACATTTACACTCTCCCACAGTAGGTGGAGTAGCTGTTACATTTCGTCCAAAAATTCCATCTAGTAATCTCTCCGGAAATATGTTTTAAGACCATCTGAATAGGTAAAAAGTATTTTGATAGTGTTTAATGCTCGTTTTAACTACTTATGGCACCGCAGGCGGTGACATTGATACATGAGTGAAGATGGAGCACCGGTAGAATTCACTGGCGGGGGAAACCGGGGAACTCGGAGAAAAACCCGTCCATGTGCCGCTTTTTCCACCATAAATCTCATAGGCGGTCGTTTGGGATCGAACCCGGGCCAACAGGTGAGGGGCTAGTGGTCTAACCACTCGGCCACGGCGCGGCCGAAGAGCAGTTTTAGGAAAACGTTCGCGCGCGTTTTTTTTTTGTTTTTTGTTTCTTTTTTGTAATGTTTAACGCCCGCTTTAACTACTTATGGCACCGCAGGCGGTGACACTGTTGATACATGAATGAAGATGGAGCAACGGTGGAATGCGATGTCGGGGGAAACCGGAGAATCCGGAGAAAACCCGCCCCAGCGCTGGTTTGTCCACCACAAATGCAGTCGCTTGGGATCGAATCTGGGCCGTCTAGGTGAGAGGTGAGTGGTCTAACCACTCGGCTACGGCACGGCCCCCGCGTGTGTAAATGTATGTGTGTGTGTGCGCGCGCGCCTGTAAACAGTATACGAGGTACGTCCAGAAAGTAAGTTCCGTTTCAATTTCTCTCCACTTCAGCGCTGCGATCGCAGTTCCGCACATGCGCGGTAGAACGCTCTGTATCAAGGAGAAGAAACGCGCGCCATTTTGAAATCGCTGTCAGCCACATACGCTTTGTTGTGCTTGTTTACAATGTCGGTGTTGATTGAAAATCCCGCCGCTTGTGAAATCAGATCTGTGATTCGTTTTCTGAATGTTAGGAAAGTGAAACCAATTGAAATTTATCGGCAAATTTGAGAAGCTTACGGACAAAATGTGATGAGTGAGTCAATGGTGAGAAGATGGGTCCGACAGTTCAATGAAGGACGTAGTGAAGTGCACGATGAAGAAAAACCTCCTACAGGGATTTGGCTGGGGCGTGTTTGACCATCCTCCGTACAGCCCTGACCTCGCTCCTTGCGACTTTCATCTGTTCTTACATCTCAAGTCTTTCCTTGGCGGTCAACACTTCAACAATGACGAAGAGCTGAAAGAAAATGTTTCCAACTTTTTGAAGACTAAGGTAGAAAACTTCTATGAAGAAGGTATAATATTTTCTCAATTAGCATGAAGTAAATAGAAGCTTAAGCTTTTTAACAATAATTTGTTGCAGAAATGTAGAGAAAGTCATGTGAATGGAACACATCAGACTTTTTTTATTAAAATATAATATTTTGGTAAAATTGTAACGTTTCTATTTTAAATTTTAAGAGAATATAAACATAACACGAACGCTTTTAAGGAAGTAACGACCGAAAAACTGCTTTATGTTTGTTAAATAATTATTCCATCCATGTCCTTAATTATAACCTCGTTCATTGGTTCAATCGTATGTTTCTGAATAGTTGTTCAGTCCAGTCACATAGAGAATTGATACTGGTCGGGTGGGGCCAAAAGTTATCTTAATTGGAAATCTCACGGAGGAAAAAACACTAATGTGATCCAGGGAAATCGTCCACTTTTTACTTTCTCTACACATACTATGTACATAGTATATAGAGGACATATATTGCACCCAAAAACTTGGTAGCAAATTTTCACCGGAAATAGATGATTAGGGTTCACTGTATCTCCCCCCCCCCCCCAAAAAAAAATATATTTTTAGATAAAGGACCGTGTGTGTCCGTGAGTCTGTGTATTCGATAACTCAAAAGGAAAAGTCGGTAAAATACCAAACTTGGTATCAAAGGATGCGACACGAAGATGCGACAGCAAACTACTCTTTAGAAGGAAAATGTTTTTAAAATTTCAATTTTGTCGAATCATTTGTGTCCGTGAATACAATAACTCAAAAACGAAAAGTCGGTAAAATAGCAAACTTGGTATTTAAGTTAAATATCTTTCAAGGTTGCTACACGAAGATTTTGGGAATAATCACCTCATTCCAAGCTACAATTTACATGGAAAAATTTTCGAAAATTTCGATTTTCTCAAAACTGGTGGAAACGATTTTGATTAAAATTGCATATATTAAAGATATTTACAACATAAATAATATGAATACCTTGAATTTTCTGGGAAGAAAAAGACCCCTTTATTCTGGATGGGTTTTGCTGCAACTTGTAAAACAAGAAAACCATAAGAAATAGACAAAACCTTACTGAGCAAAAAGTGTAGAGCACATTAAAACATACAATTTGTCATATCATTTTTTTCCTGTAGTTGACCGTTTTCGAGATATACGAGTTTTCGTAGATTATTATTGATTTCAGTTTTAAATCACTTAAGCTTTTCTCCACCGGGACTATATCTTTATTCTCATTTCTTGTTTGTTTGCTCCTGGCAAGCAAAGAGATTCGGTGTTTCACATAGCGACCGGCTTTTAAAGGACTTTACTATCGCTTCTGGATGTGCATTCCCTTAATTGTGTTCTACTCACAAGGAACTTTTTTCGAAAAATTTGATTTTCTTAAAAATGGCTCTAACGATTTTGATTAAAATATCGTATATTAAAGATATTTACCTGACAAATAAAATGTATATCTTGAATGTTCTGGGAATAGCCTCTGAATACTACTTTATTCAGGATCAATTTTTCGAAATTTTGCATAACTGCTAAACCGTAAGAGGTGGACAAAAACTTACCACACAAAAAATGTAGAGCACGTTAAAACACACAATTTATTTTACATACATTTTTTTCGTGGAGTTGATCGTTTTTTAGATATTCCTTGTTTTTGGTTTCAGCTTTGAAAAACTTTATACATTTCTCATACATGAATGTCTCATACAAACAAAGGAACTTCAGTCACATAGTAAACAGCTTTAGACTGTCACTTTAACCTATGGTACTCCCTTATTTTGCTTCTACTTACAAGGAAGCAAGTAATAAGATTATTTCTGCTAATTTTTTCTCCATTAGCGTGAAGTAAATAGAAGCGTAAGTTTTTTAACAATAATTTGTTGCAGAGGTGTAGATATATGAATGTAACACATCGATTTTTAATCATAAAAACGTTTTTTTTGTTGTTTTTTTTTTTTTTTTTTTTTTGGCATCTAATGCATATGATATAAGAGAATGAGCAACTTTTTATGCGCGTTAGTGTACGTTTATCGTTCATATCTATTTCCAATAATGTTAGCATTATAAATGCAGCATGAAGTTTAATCGTAGAAACTGACTGGTTTTATTATTAAGGGAATAGCATCTCATGTACCAGCACACACACATACACACACACTCTCACACACACACACACACACTCTCACACACACACTCACACACACACACACTGACACAACTTGAGGCGGTTGTGCCGCGCTAAAGAGCGAGTTGAAATGAAATGAAATAAAACAAGGCACAAGGTCTCTTTGAGACGTACACAAGTTTTAATTACTTGCCAAAAGAACCCATTTCATGCAACATTAAACTTAAATCCAATACCAGACGCTCTCTGGATTCACTTCCTTGAAATGTTTCAAATTTTAGAATGTCAAATAGAACTATGAGTCTTTAGCGAAGTTTTGAACTGCATTCATGAAGAAATTTCACCCTTTAAGCGTGAAAACTCTCTTTTCATCGTAATTTCTCAGATAAAGAACGTGGTGTGTTTATTTTATCTCTAATGCTTCGCAATTTATCACTCAACATATTTCTTTACTTTCAACTAAGGTTTTGGAAATATGAATCATTTTATCCTTTTATTTTACAAAACTGTTTTTTCATTTAGGAGAAATGTTAAGTACATTTACAAGTAGGTATATACAGCATAATAAAAACTAAATATCTGTGTGCTCCATTCACATACTTTCTCTACATCTCTGTATTAAATTATTATTAAAAAACGCTTTTCTTATTTCTACTTCATGCCAATGGAGATAAACACCATCGGAAATGGTTTTATTACTTAGCGTCTTTATAAGTAGAAGGGAAATATTGGAATACACTAGGCTAAACCGATAGTTATTATGTTTTAAAATGTGGTTGCTATTGGATTGAAATCCGATTATTTGCGTGACCAGGAGTTACTAAAGTTCCCGCTTGAGAAAAGTTTGGTATTTAATAGACTTCTCGTTTTTCCGACCTTGTTCTAATTTTTTTTTTTTTTTTTTTTTTGTAGCCATGGGGCTCTAAAACATGTATTTCCGGTTAAATCTCTGTGTCTAATTTTTGGGTTCAATACAATACCGTCTCTATTCACTATGTACATAGTATGTGTAGATAAAGTAAACATTTTAAACACTGAACTTTAATAACATCTGCTATCTACTATCACATGTCACATGTTTTAATATGTGGTTGATCTGTGGTTTACGTAGTCAGGAGTTCATAACTTGACAAGAAATGTAAGTTTTTTAAAGCTGAAACAATGGTAAGGCATATCACAAAAATGACCTTCTCCATATGACATAAATTGTGTGTTTTATCCTGATCTACATTTTTTTTGGTGTAGTAAGTTTTTGTCCATCTTTTAGGGCTTAGCAGTTATGCAAAATTCAATAAAAATCATCAAAAATAAACAGGTCTTTAGAGGCTATTCCCAGCAAATTCAAGAAATACACTTTATTTCAAATGAAAATATCTTAAATATAAGAGATTTTAATCAAAATCGTTAGGGCCATTTTTGAGAAAATCAAAATTTTCAAAATTCTTTCCAAGGGTAATTAGGGGTGGGGAAATTTTCTTGAAAATCCTCGCGTCGCATCCTTGGAAGATACCAAACCTAAATACCAAGTTTTTTTATTTAGTGGTATTTACGTTTTTTGAGCTGTGTTGTCCACAGACACACACATGGACATTTTTACTAAAAATGCTTTTTCCGATTTTAGGGGTTCCCAAAACATGTAATTCCGGTGAAATCTTGGTATCGAATTTTGGATGTAATACAATACCTTCTCTATACACTGTCTGCATAGAGAAAGTAATTAATTCTAAAGCTTGTTGAAATATTGGTGAAGCGCAATCAAGCTAAAATGTAAATAATGGGAAAATGCTGGGATCTCTGATACTCGGAGCGGCGGTACGGGGGTGTAATTTCTTAAATATTTGGGATGCCCTCTTGAGGTGACGCATTGCTGTGTCGGTAAGGCAGACTTGCACATTGCCGTGTCAGCTTGGAGAAAGGAGAGGAATCCGTTGACGTCGTCAGGAATGCGCCCCAGGTTATTAATTACTGACTGTGACATGGAAGGGTGCTGGTCACACGGCTAGGTGTGCGATTTATGGCACTTTACATGTGAACACGTTATCGTGTGGACGGACACAAACCCGGTACCACGTGGTTCATACTTCCAGAGGCCAGGACGATTTCGGTGATGAGCAGGTAATTGCTGGACTGAACAATGCAACAGGTATCACGTGTGACTTGCCGCTAAAAATTATAGTCTTTTTATTATCCTGATACGTTTTCAACATTTAGCTAAATATGAAACATAATCGATTTTAACCCTTAATTGCATGGTGTTGCACATACTAGCATACAACAAAGATGAATAGTCAAATGTTTTAAATAAATAGACGTTTTTCTAATTTCATATTACCTGCAGCAATTAAATTAGGCTAGTTATTGCTGCTTTTTGTTTTAAATTTAATAATATTTTTGCAACAAAACTTTACTGTTATTTTTTTTATTGTTTCATTTATATAGCCCCCTTTTACGTCTAAGGGTATATAGGGGGGGCTTTGCAATTGAAACAACTCGTGGTCTGTATTTTATTTTACTCAAACACACACACACACACACACACACACACTCACATACATACTTCCAGACTCTGTGGGGGGATAGGGAATAATTCTGGCTAAAGAAAAATTCCCGGCTCCAGCCGGGAATCGAATCCGGGACCTCCGGGTGAGAATCCGCTCGCTGACCACTCGACCACGGAGGCAGACTCGACTGTTTTGTTTTAATAATAAGGAGCAAAATCCATGCAACTACAGTTAAATGTAACCCCGTCAGCATCCAAGCGTGGCATTACACCGGTTATTTTACCTGGGCCCTCCCCATCCTATACCACGTGCACATTTGACTGCAATCGCTGGGACAAAAACTTGCGATGTTCGACTTTGAATGGATGACTATGTGCACACATTATCATGTAGACTGACACAAACGCGGTAGGTACCGCGTGGTTCATACTTCCAGAGGCCAGAACGATTTCAGTGATGAGCAGGTAATTACTGGACAAGACGATGCAAAGGTATTGCGTGTGACTTGCCGGTAAAAATTACAGTGACTTTATTATCCTGATACGTTTACATCATTTAAAAAAATATGACACATAATAGATTTTAACTCTCAATTGGTGTTGCACAAATACAACAAAGATCATTAATCAAATGTTTTAATATCTTCGTGGACGCTTTTTACTTTCTGTATACGTACTATGTACATAGTGTATAGAGAAGGTATTGCACTCCACCAAAAAATTCGATACCGAGATTTCACCGGAAATATATGTTTTAGGGTCCCCTTTATCTAAAAAAAAGGATTTTCGGGAAAAGGTCCGTGTGCCTATGAACACGATATCCTAAAAACGAAAAGTCGATAAAATACGAAACTTGGAATTTAAGTTGTATTTTCCAGGGATGTGACACGAAGATTTTGAGAAAAATCCCCCCACCCCAAACTACCTTTTACATAGAACTTTTTTCGAAAATTTTGATTTTCTAAAAAATGGCTCTAACGATTTTTATTAAAATATCGTATATTAAAGATATTTACCTGACAAATAAAATGTATGTTTTGAATTTTCTGGGAATAGCCTCTGGAGACTAATTTATTCTCGGTCAATTTTACGGAATTTTGCATAACTGCTAAACCGCAAGAGATGGACAAAAACTTACCACACAACAAATGTAGAGAACCTTAAAACATAGAATTTATGTTATACACATTTTTTCGTGGAGTTGATTGTTTTGGAGATATTCCTTGTTTTTGTTTTCAGCTATGAAAAACATACTTTTCTGATACAGGAATTTGTCAACTCCTGTCCATACAAACAAAGGAACTTCAGTCACATAGCAACCAGCTTTTGATTACTAGTTTAGCCTATAGTACTCCCTTATTTCCCTTCTACTAACAAGGAAGTAAGTAATAAGACTGTACTATTTTTTTTTTCTCGATTAGCATGAAGTAAATAGAAGTATAAACTTTTTAACAATAATATTTTTTTGCAGAGAGGTAGAGAAAGGCATGTGAATGGAACACAACAGATTTTTAAATTTCGTTTTACACTAACCTTCAGCAATGCAATTAGGCTAGGTGTAGCTGTTTTATATTGTAAAATTATAAATATTTTTTAAATAAAACTGTGGCGTTTTTCTTTTAATAATAAAGAGCAAAATCCATGCAACTGCAGTCAAAGTTAATCCCGTTAGCACCCAAGCGTGTCATCACACCGTTATGTTACTTGGGCCCTCCCCATTCTTTACAACAGGCTCATTTGACTGGGTCGCTACGACTTGAACTCGCGAGGTTCAACTTTGAATGGTTCGCCATGTGAACAAATTATCGTGTGGACAGACACAAACGCGGTACCTCGTGGTTCATACTTCCAGAGGCCCGGAAGATTTCGATGATGAGGAGGTAATTACTGGACTGGACATTGCAACAGATATCGAGTGTGACTTGCCGTTAAAAATCGTATGTGGTCCTTCACATGACTTTCACTACATCTTTGCAACAAAGTATTGTTAAAAACCTTATGCTTCTGTTTACTTCATGCTGTTCAAGAAAAAATTAGCATAATTATTCTTATTACTTGCTTCCTTGTAAGTAGAAGCGAAATAAGGAGTACCATGGGTTAAAGTGATAGCCAAAAGCTGGTTGCTAAGTGAAGTACCTTTATTTGTATGGACAGAAAATGACCAATTCCCGTATGAGAAACGCTGAAATTAATAACATGGAATATCTCAAAAACGGTCTACCTCAGGAAAAATGTATATAACATAAATTGTGTGTTTTAACATGTTCTACATTTTTTGTGTGGTAAGTTCTTTTGTCTTTTACGGTTTAACAGTTATGCAAAATTCCGTAAAATTCATCGAGAATAATGTAGTCTTCGGGGGCTACTGCCAGAGAATTTAAGATATACATTATATTTGTCAGGTAAATATCTTTAATATACGATATTTTAATCAAAATCGTTAGAGGCATTTTTGAGAAAGTCAAACTTTTCGAAACAAGTTCCATGTAAAGGGTAGGGATATTTTCTTGAAAAGCTTCGTATCGCATCCTTGGAAGATACCAATCTTAAATACCCAGTTTGATATTTAACGGTCTTTTTGCTTTTGAGCTATGCTGTCCACAGACACCCATATACTCAACACGCACGGGCGTTTTCCCGAAAATGCTTTTTTTTTTTTTTTTTGATTCAGGGGGGCCCAAAACATACATTTCCGGTGAAATCTCGATATCGAATTTTTTGGGTACATTACAATACATTCTCTATACACTATGTATATAGTATGTGTAGAAAAAATTACAGTGCTTTTATTATCCAGATAGGTTTTCACCATTTAACTAAAGATGAAACATAATAGCTTTTAACTCTTAATTAGATGGTGTTGCACATACTAGTATACAACAAAGATGTTTAATCAAATGTTTTATAACTTTAGTGGACGTTCTTCTAATTTCATATTACAGTAATCTTCAACTATAAATTAAGACCAAATATAGGTTTTTTATATTGTAAATGTATTAATTGTTTTGCAACAAAATTGTACAGTTTTTCCAATAATAATAACAATAATAAGAATAAAGAGAAATATCCATGCAACTGCAGTCAAATTTAACCCATCAGTATCCAAGCATGGCATCACACCGGTTATTTTACTTGGGCCCTCCCCATCCTTTACCACTGCAGTCGTTGAGACTCTAACTCGCGATGTTCGACTTTGAATGAATGGCCAATCGTATAGACTGACACAAACCCGGTACCTCATGGTTCATATTTCCAGGGGCTAGGACGATTTCGGTGATGAGCAGGTAATTACTGGACTGGACGATACAACAGGTATCGCGTGTAACTTGCCGGTAAAAATTACAGTGCTTTTATTATCTTGATACGTTTTCATCATGTAGCAAAATATGATACATAGTAGCTTTTAAGTACACAGATTCTATCTATTACTATCTCTACTGCTTATTTAAGTACTTCGAAGAAGTAATGCATCAAACACAAAAAGTTCATACCGATACTTCACCGAAAATACACGTAAGTTAGAGTCTGAATAAATAAAAAGATAATGTGTTCCAATCATTTAACTTTCCCTATTAATTCTGCACCAACTATTCCTAAAAAAAAGCTAATTCTTCTACGTCACCTTTTTATCCATTAATCCAGATAAACGTAACAAAAATAGACTTTATTTATTTCCTTGTAGGTGTAACGGAAATAGGGAATAAATTAAGCTATAGAATAGTTCATTATTTTAAAAAGAATTCCAATGTGATGGTACTGAAATTTCGTTCCTTTATATGACAAGAAGTAGACACAATCTGATGTGTACCATTCACATGACTTTCTCTATATCCCTGCAACAAATTATTCTTAAAAAGCTTATACTTGTGTTTACTTTATGCTAATCAGCAAAAAATAGCAGAAATAGTCTTATTACTCGCTTCCTTGTAAGTAGAAGCCAAATAAGGGACAACCATAGGTTAAAGTGATAGTCAAAACCTGGTTGCTATGTCAATGAAGTGCCTTTGTTTATATGGATAGGAGTTGACAGGTTCCAGTATGAGAAAAGTATACGTTTTTCATAACAGAAACCAAAAATAAGGAATGTCTCAAAAACACGAACTCCACGAAAAAAAAAATGTATATAACATAAATTGTGTGTTTTAATGTGCTCTACATTTTTTGTGTAGTAAGTTTTTGTCCATCTCTTACGGTTTAGCAGTTATTCAAAATTCAGTAAAATTCATCCAGAATAAACTACTCTTCAGAGGCTATTCCCAGAAAATTCAATATATACATTTTATTTGTCAGGTAAATATCTTTAATATACGATATTTTAATCAACATCGTAAGAGCCATTTTTGAAAAAATCAAAATTTTCGAAAAACGTTCTATCTAAAGGGCAGTTTGGGCTGGGGGGATTTTTCTTAAAATCTTCGTGTCACATCCCTAGGAGATACTAAACCTAAATACCAAGTTTGGTATTTTACCGACTTTTCGTTTTTGAGTTATCGTGTTCACGGACACACACAGACACGCACACACACACACACACACATGGACCTTTTTGTGAAAATGCTTTTTTTGGATATTGGGGACCCTAAAACATATATTTCCGGTGAAATCTCGGTATCGAATTTTTGGTACATAGTGCGTATAGAGAAAGTATAAAAATCGATGTATTTCCATTACATGACCTCTTGAACTTGTTCTGCAACCAAACGATTCTTACAATGGTCCTACTCTCTAGCAAGTGCTAATTAAGAAAAACAGAAATGGTCGTATTAATTACTTTTTTAAGTAGAAGGGAAATAAGGGAATTCACTAGGCCAAATCGATAATTGAATGATTTAAAAGTGGTTGCTATGTGATTGAAATGCATTTCTTTGCGTGGTCAGGAGTTGACAGGTTCCTGAATGAGAAAAGTTTTAAACAGGTATTTTAAAACTGCAAGCAATAACAATGAATACCTCGATAACGGTCAATTCTACGAAAAAAAGGTATATGACATGAACTGTGTGTTTTAACTAGTACTAAATGTTTGTGCAGTAGGCAGTAAGTCTATCTCTTACGGTTTGTAGTTATACAAAATTTAGAAAAAAGTCAACCAGAATAAAGGTATTGAGAGGCTAATCTTGGAAAATTCTAGATATGTCTTTTATTTGTCATGTAAGTATCTTAAATATAAGAAATGTTAATCCAAATCGTTAAGAGCCGTTTTTGAGAAAATCAACAGCCGAAATCGGAATTTCTTTCATGTAAAGGATAGTTGTGTGTATCCGTGGAAGATACTTAGTCTAAATATCAAGTTTGGTGTTTTATCGACGTCTCGCTTTTGAGTCATGCTATCCACACACACACACACACACAGATCTTTTTTTCTAAAAATTATTTTATTGAATTCAGGGGACCTCAAAACATATATTTACGGGGAAATCTCAGTTTCAAATTTTTTGTTATACCCTATATAAATAGCACATGAAAAAACTGATGTGTTCTACTTATTTAATTTTCTTTACCTGTTCTACAAAAAGCTATGCATAGAAAAGCTTATTATTCTAGAACTTTAATCTTTTATCTACTAATCGAGGTAAACAAAACTTTACTTTTTATTTATATCCTTGTAGGTCAACTCCTTTAAATATGGTTTCTATAAGATGATATTGAAATTCTATTCCATTTGCATGGCCAGGAGTAAATAAAGAAAAAAAAAAAAGAAACAGAATAATAGAAACACATAATAACCCATAATATGTGATGTCATGTCAGAAAAGCTTAAACGTTTTTAACCAGTAACAAAGAACATCTCTGAATGTATGAACTTCACAAAAGAAAATCTGAGTTTTCCATTAACACGACAACACACACACATACACAGAGACGGAGAGAGAGAAAGAGAGAGACGTACCTTTCTCTAAAAAAAAATATTTTGTATTCAGGGAATCGCAAATCATACATTTCCGGTGAAGTTTCGGTTTTGAATTTTTGAGTGGAAACCAATACCTTCTCTGCCTACTATGTACATTGTTCATCGTGCTAGAGAAAGTAAAAACTGAAACAATTGTTTTAAAATTATCGTTAAAATATAAAAAATATGATGTGTTCATTAATTTTTTCTAGCTGTTCCATAAACATTTTTTTCTTACAAAAGATTATTCTTTTATATTCGTCATGCTAGTATAGGTAAACATTAGCAAATATTATCGTATTAATAGCTTCTAGTAAGTAGAACGGAAATAAGGATGCACCATAGGCTAAAAAGATAGTCAAAATTGGTCACTATGTGAAACAATTGAGGTTCGGTTCGCTTTGCATACTCCCGTTTGAGAAAAGGTAATTAGTTTAAAATTGAAACATTAACAACGAATCTCTCTAAAACAGTCAATTTTACAAGAAATATATATATATATATATATATATATATATACGTATGATATAAATTGTATGTTTTAGCGAGATCTACATTTTTTACTTTCTCTATAGGCACTATGTACATAGTGTATAGAGAAGGTATTGCACTCCACCAAAAAATTCGATACCGAGATTTCACCGGAAATATATGTTTTAGGGTCCCCTATATCCAAAAAAAATATTTTCAGGAAAAGGTCCGTGTGTGTGTGTGTGTGTGTCCGTGTGCCCGTGTGTCCGTGTGTCTGTGAACACGATAATTCAAAAACGAAAAGTCGGTAAAATACCAAACTTAGTATTTAAGTTTAGTATCTTCCAGGGATGTGACACGAAGATTTTGAAAAAAATCCCCCACCCCCAACTACCCTTTGCATGGAACTTTTTACGAAAATTTTGATTTTCTAAAAAATGGCTCTAACGATTTTGATTAAAGTATCGTATATTAAAGATATTTACCTGACAAAGAAAATGTATATTTTGAATTTTCTGGGAATAGCCTCTGAAGACTACTTTATTCTGAATGAATTTTGCATAAGTGCTAAATCGTAAGAGAGAGACAAAAACTTACCACACAAAAAATGTAGAGCACATTAAAACACAATTTATGTTGTATACATGTTTTTCGTGGAGTTGATTGTTTTTGAGATATTCCTTGTTTTTGGTTTAAGCTATAGAAACTTATATTTTTCTCATACAGGACTTTGTGAACTCGTGTCCATACAAAGGAACTTCAGTCACATAGCAACCAGCTTTTGACTATTACTTTAACCTACGGTACTCTCTTATTTCGCTTCTGCTTACAAGGAAGCAAAAATTAAGACTATTTCTGCTAATTTTTTCTCGATTAGCAGCAAGTAAGTAGAAGCATAAGCTTTTTAAAAATAATTTATTGCAGAGATATAGAGAAAGTCATGTGATTGTAACACATCAGATTTTTTTAGTAAGTTTTTGTCTATTTCGGTTTAACCATTATTTCCAGAAAATTCAAAATATACATCTTATTTGTGATGTGAATATCTTTAATAATGGTATTTTAATCAAAACCGTTATAGTAATTTTCGTGAAACTAAAAATTTTCGAAAATGCTTCCATGTAAATGGTAGTTTGGGATGAGAGGTTTCTCTTCTTGTTGTACACTTGATATTTATTTCGTAGTCGGTTTACCCTCCCCCTAATTAGGACTGACATCCCCTAGGACTTACAAGCGGATGCCTAGGGGTCAGAAACTTGTCGGAGAGCACACGGCACGAAACCACAGGATGGAGAACCTGGAACGAGTGACTGTCCCGTAGCCAGGCATGAGCGTGAGGAAGTGAATGATATGAAATGCAAGCGAAATGTTGATAGGAAAGGTAATAATGGAACAATTGGTGGAACGAATGGCGGGAGAAACTGGAAGACCCGGAGAAAATCCATTCACACGCCCCTTCGACCACAACAAATCCCTCATGCAGGTGCTTGGGATCCAACTGGGCCGCCTAGGTGGGAGGCGAGCTGTTTCACCTCTCGGCCACCACACTACTCCTTGGGAGATACTTAAATATCAAGTTTGGTATTAACGGACTTTTCGTTTATGAGTTATTCTGTCCACAGACATAGAGAGAGAGAAAGAAAGAGAGAGGGACGGACATTTTTCTAAAACTGTTTGTTTTTATTCAAGGGGTCTCAAAGTATATATTTCCGGTGAAGTTTCTGTTTTGAATGTTTGTGGAATACAATGCCTTTTCTGTATTCTATGTACATTGTACATCGTGCTAGAGAAATTAAGAACAGAAACAATGTCTTTAAAAGTATTCGCGTACAGTGCGGGTTTAACGGACTCCATAAAAGCCTACAGGTGTGACGTCACACCTGGTATTGCAGAACTTTCGCTTTAGGTAGTGTTAGCTGCAGAGAGAAAGAGAGAGAGAGAGAGTCAGACAAGGATCTTTTTCCAAAAAATGTATTTTGTATTCAGGGACTCTTAAAGCCTATATTTCCAGTGAAGTTTCGGTTTCGAATTTTTGGGTGGAATACAATACCTTCTCTGCCTACTATGTATATTGTGCATCGTGCTAGAGAAAGTAAAACAGAAACAATTACTTTATACTTATCGTTAAAATATAAAAAGCATTAGCTTTCGCGTCCAGTGCGGATTCGATAAAAGCCTACAGGTGTGACGTCATACTTGGCTTTCGCTTTAGGTGGTGTTGGCTGGGCCAGCCTGGCCAACACGATTCAAGCTACTATCTCCTCAACGGAGGAAGATGTGGCGCATCCTAACGCCCTAAAAGCGTCAATTCTACTGCGGAGAAAGTAGAGACATCCGATTTTCCGCCTGCATGATGTTCTGAATCGTACAGACTTGTGATTGGCCCAGAGTTTTTCTTTTTCCTTTCCTCTAAAACCATCCCTTCAAGTACATTACATTGGAATTTAGTCCCACCGCTGGAATTTCCCATAACCTTCTGCCCAGATCGCATCTCCCTGGGCCCATTAATCTTTTGCCGTCACCACACGCCGAACATTTCAAAACATGGATCAATCCTCTCGACGGGGATACGACGTCTGTCGGCCCTCTACTCCGTCTTACTGTCACAATATTATGCAACCGTTAACTTTATTTGCTATCCAATACTACCCAAGCAAATGTACAGGTTTCACATAAAATATTACCAATGTAAAAAATCTGATGTGTACCATTCACATGACTTTCTCCATATCCCTGCAACAAATAATTCTTAAAAAGCCTATACTTCTATTTACTTTATGCTAATCAGAAAAAAATTAGCAGAAATAGTCTTATTACTCACTTCCTTGTAAGTAGAAGCGAAATAAGGTACAACCGTAGGTTAAATTGATAGTCAAAAGCTGGTTGCTATGTCAATGAAGTTCCTCTGTTTAAATGGATAGGAGTTGAAAGTTCCTGTATGAGAAAAGTATACGTTTTTCATAGCAGAAACCACAAATAAGGAATGTCACAAAAACGACGAACTGCACGAAAAAATGTATAAAACATAAATTGTGTGTTTTAAAGTGCTCTACATTTTTTGTTTAGTAAGCTTTTGTCCATCTCTTACGGTTTAGCAGTCATTCAAAATTTAGTAAAATTCATCCAGAATAAACCACTCCTCAGAGGCTATTCCCAGAAAATTCAAGATATACATTTCATTTGTCAGGTAAATGTGTTTAATATCCCAAAGCTTAATCAAAATCGTTAGAGCCATTTTTGAGAAAATCAAAATTTTCGAAAAAAGTTCCATGTAAAGGGTAGTTGGGGGTGGGGGGGTTTTTCTCAAAATCTTCGTGTCGCATCCCTGGAAGATACGAAACTTAAATACCAAGTTTGGTATTTTACCAACTTTTCGTTTTTGAGTTATCGTGTTCACAGACACACGGACCTTTTTGTGAAAATGTTTTTTTGGATATTGGGGGCCCTAAAACATATATTTCCGGTGAAATCTCGGTATCGAATTTTTGGTAGAGTGCAATACTTTCTCTATACACTATGTACATAGTGCGTATGGAGAAATTAAAAATGTGATGTGTTCCATATCTATGGAATAAATTTGCAGAAATGGTCTTATTACTTGCATGCTTGTAAGTAGAAGCCACATAAAGGAGTACTACAGGCTAAAGCTATCGCAAAATCGTTTGAAAGCTGGTTGCTATGTGATTGAAGTTCCTTTGTTTGAATGACCAGGTGTTGACAAATTTCCTGTATGAGAAAAGAATAACTATTTTAAAAATCTGATGTGTTACACTCACATGACTTTCTCTAGCTGTTCTACAAACTTCTTACATAAGATTATTCTTTTTCTGCACCTTGCTAATCGAGGTACTCGTTAGCACAATTGTGTATTACTTAGTTCCTTATAAGTAGAAAGAAAATAAGGGAATACACTAGGCTAAACCGATAGTCAAATGTTTTAAAATCTCTCGTTATGCGATTATCATAACAAATCGATTCTTCTCTTGGCCAGGAAACAGACACTCCCGTCTGAGAAAAGTGTTAAGTACCTCACAACCGAAACTAATAACCAGGAATACCTCGAAAACGGTAAGCTCCACGAAAAAAATGAAATTGATATAACTTGAGTATTTTAACAAAACCTACATTTTTTGTATAGTAAGTATTTGTCTATCTCTTACGGTTTACCGGTTATGCTAAATTAAGCAACATTCATCCAGAATAAACAGGTCTTTAGAAGCTATTTCCAGAAAATTCAAGATATACATTTTATTTGTCAGGTAAATAGAGTTATTTTGCGATATTTTAATCAAAATCGTTAAAGCCATTTTTAAGAAAATCAACATTTTCGAAAAGTTCCATGTAAAGGGTAGTTTTGGGGGGGGACTTTTCTCAAAATCTTCGTGTCGCATCCCTGGAAGATACTAAACTTAAATGCCAAGTTTGGTACTTTAGCTACTTTTCGAGATATCGTGTTCACAGACACACGGACACACACAAATACACGGACCTTTTTCTGAAAATGCTTTTTTTGGATACAGGGGGTCCTAAAACATGTATTTCTGGTAAAATCTCGGTAACGAATTTTTTGGTGGAACACAATACTTCTCTATCCCTGTGTACATTGTACATACGGGGCTAGAGAAAGTAAAAATCTGATGTGTTCTATTCACATCACTTTCTCTACTTCTGTGTAAAAAAGTATTGTTAATAAGCTTATTCTTCTATTTACTTCATGCTAATCGAGATAAACATTAGCAGAAATAATACGGGGCTAGAGAAAGTAAAAATCTGATGTGTTCTATTCACATCACTTTCTCTACTTCTGTGTAAAAAAGTATTGTTAATAAGCTTATTCTTCTATTTACTTCATGCTAATCGAGATAAACATTAGCAGAAATAGTCGTATTACTTGCTTCCTTGTCAGTAGAAGCGAAATATGGGAGTATGATAGGTTAAAGTGAAATTAAAAGCTGGTTACTTAGTGACTGAAGTTCCTTTGTTTGTATGGACCCGAGTTGAGAAGTTCCTGTATGAGAAAAGTACAAGTTTTTCAAAGCTGAAACCAAAAACAAGGAATATCTCAAAAGCGATCAACTCCTCGAAAAATATGTGTAGCATAAATTGTGTATTTTAATGTGCTCTATATTTTTTGTTTGATAAGTTTTTGTCAATATCTTACGGTTTAGCAGCTATGCGAAATTCCGTAAAATTAATCCAGAATAAAGTAGCTTTCAGAGGCTATAAGATATATGATATTTTAATCAAAATCAAAACTTTCGAAATTTTTTACATGTAAAGAGTAATTGAGTGTGGGGTGATTTTCTTGAAAACCTTCGTGTCGCAATCTTGGAAGATACCAAACTTAAATGCCAAGTTTGGTATTTAACGGTATTTTCGTTTTGAGCTTTGCTGTCCATAGACACACTGACACACACATAACCTTTTTCTAAAAATGCTTTTCTTGGATTCAGGGAAACTCAAAACATATATTTCCGGTGAAATCTCGGTATCAAAATTTTAAGTGCAATACAATACCTTCTCTATACACTATGCACGTAATACGTGTAGAGCAAGTAAAGAAACTAACCGGTCTGTAATATCAATGATACAATGGGCCCCTTTTAGTTCTGTGCCCTGATTCTCATGTGTTTTTTCCCTGGCTGTTTTTCATCCAGCATCTGATTTGATCTGTCCGATTGAGAGATGGTAAATATGAGGCATTAAATAATGAGGTGTCATTCATTTGTTTCGAGATAAATGAACTTCAAGCATCGCTCCATTAATTCATTATATGCTGACACGGCAAAAGCGTCATACTTGAAATTTTACTGTTTCTCTTATTTTTAATCAACTAGATAGATGCATTTTATACTTTTAGAGAATCAGTAAATAGAAATCCAATTAAAGTTTGCAATGGCTAGATTATAGATAGACCAGAGTAGCAATATAATGTAGATATTGTGTGACTAGGTTAGTGTTTCTAACGTAAGTAGCACTATTTGATGTCTTACTTTCTGTATAGTATAATTTATAGCTTTTTCTACTACGTATTAAGTAGAGAAAGTAGACATTGCATTCCGCCCAAAATTGCGATATCATAATTTCACCGGAAATACACGTTTCAAAGCTCCATAGATTTAAAACAGCTTTACTTTCTCTATATGTACTATGTACATAGTGTATAGAGAAGGTATTGCATTCCACATAAAAATTCGATACCGAGACTTCACCGGAAATACATGTTTTGGGTCCCCCTGAATCCACAAAAAAAAAAGGATTTTCAGAAAAAGGTCCGCGTGTGTGTGTCTTTGGACAGCATAGCTCAAAAACGAAAAGACAGTTGAATAACAAACTTGGTATTTAATTTTGGTTTCGTTCAAGGATGCGACATAAAGGTTTTCAAGAAAACCCCCCCACTCCCAACTACCCTTTACATGGAACTTTTTTCGAAAACTTTGATTTCCTTAAAAAAGGTTCTAACGATTTTAATTACAATATCGTGTATTAAAAATATTTACCTGACAAATAAAATGTATATCTTCAATTTTCTGGGAAGAGCCTCTGAAGACAACTTTACGGAATTTTGCATACCTGCTGCTAAACTGTAGCAGGTGGACAAAAACTTACTACACAAAAAATGTAGAGCATGTTAAAACACACAATTTATGTAATATTCATTTTTTTAAGTTGATCATTGTTTAGATATTTCTTGTTTTTGGTTTCAGCTTTGAAAAGCTTATACTTTTCTCATACAGGATTTTGTCAATCCTGTCCATACAAACAAAGGAACTTCAGTCACATAGCAACCAGCTTTTTAGAAGCATGAGCTTTTTGATAATATTTTGTTGCAGGGATATAGAGAAAGTCATGGGAATGGAGTACATCAGATTTTTTTTTATTTTCTCTATACGTACTATGAATAGTGTATAGAGAAGATATTGTATTCCACCCAAAAATTCTATACCAAGATTTCACCGGAAATAAATGTTTTAAGGTCCCCAGTATCCAAAAAAGATTTTCAGAAAATGGTCAGTGTGTACATGTAGATAAAGTAAAACATAAATTCATGAAGTTGACTTCTATATAGACTATACATGGTGTTAATGAACTATACCGAAATATTTTCACAGAATATGGAGATTACTTAAATAAGTAACTTAAATTTGAGATAGGAGACTTGTGGCCTGTTTATTGAAATTTCGAAGTACGGCTATAAGTTTCAGAAGTGCCAGTACGCCACGTATCGCGGCACTTCGTCTGGAATGAAAAAAATAATAATAAAAATAATGTATTCAATGACAGGAATCGCACTCCTGACCTTCGGGATAGCAGCTTCCCGCGTTACGCATTAAGCCTCCAAAGCAGTTGAAGAAACGCCACCAGAGTAGGCTAGATAACTCAGTGACGCACTGTCAAGGAACTTCAGTCACCTTTGACTCACTTTAGCCTACGGTACTCCCTTATTTCGCTTCTACTTACAAGGAAGGAAGTAATAAGGCTATTTCTGCTAATTTTTTCTCGATTACCAGGAAGTAATAGAATAGAAGCATAAGCTTTTTAACAATAATTTGTTGCAGAGATATAGAGAAAGTCATCTGAATGGAACACATCAGATTTTTCAACCTGTTTTGCTTTAACACCCACTGATACCCACACTTATATCAGTCACGCGCACAAGTAGTTCATTAACACCCTGTATATAATATACAAATTACATATGTACCAAAATGAATGTTTGGTATTTAAATATTGAGAAATACAAATGTCTTGTTGTTATTGTTGCAACCCTGTAAATCTTCATGTGAGTAAAGCGCCCCCCCCCATTTGTTGGCGCTTTCTCCCTACTGTAATTTGCACGTCGGGTGGGGAGGCACCCCGACAATCTGATGGCAGTGTCGCATCATTATTGGAGCACTGTGTCAAGGGAACTTCAATTAACACTCGCACGCTGTTGCCAGCACCAGCAGAAAGAACAAAACAACGCTATCTGTCGTCAAAAATGTTAGTTTCTCACAAAAGCGAGCGACTTGGCTCCTAATTGCGTGCTGTTGCTGCTGCTTTGTATTTTCCACCCTTTGGATTAAACTGCACAATTTGAAAAGAGATACACATTAGATGAGAAAACTCATTTACAGCTTACGATACGTATTATAATGTTGACTCAGCTTTAGGTTTAGCACAATATGTTAAGCCTTCATTGACGAGATGGTCGGTATTTGCCTGTTGTATCTTATAAGCACATGCAAGGATTTTTTACACTGTCTCCGTGGTCGAGTGGTTAGCGAGGGTTCGAGCCCCGGCAGTGCTGGGGAATTTTTCTTAAACCCCAATTATTCCCTAACCCCCACAGTCTGGAAGAATACTGCGAGAGTCAATGTGCGTGTGTTATAATGATATAAAATGATTAACCTATTGTTCTAAACCTACAGTAATATCAGTTGTTTCACAAGTAAAACAACAATATTGAAGTTAAAGGTTGGTATATAAAAGAAACAATAAATTAAAAAAAAAACTGATGTGTTCCATTCACAAATTATTGTTAATAAGCTTATTCTTCTATTTACTTCATCCTAATCGAGAAAAAATTAGCAGAAATTGTCTTATTACTTGCTCTCTTGTACTTAGAAGCGAAATATGAGAGTATCATAGGCTAAAGTGAAGTCAAAAGCTGGTTACTAGATGCCTGAAGTTTCTTTGTTTGTATGGACACGAGTTGACAAATTCCTGTATGAGAAAAGTACAAGTTTTTCAAAGCTGAAACTAAAAACAAGGAATATCTCAAAAATGATCAACTCCTCGAAAAAAATGTATACTACATAAATTGTGTGTTTTAATATGCTCTACATTTTTTGTGGTGCAAGTTTTTGTCTATCTCTTACGGTTCAGCAGTTATGAAAATTTCGTAAAATTCATTCAGAATAAAGTAGTCTTCAGAGGCTACTCTCAGAAAATTCAAAATATACATTTTATTTGTGAGGCAAATATCTAAAATATACGATATTTTAATAAAAAATCGTTAGAGCCATTTTTGAGAAAATCAAAATTTTCGAAAAAAGTTCCATGTAAAGGGTAGTTGGGGGTGGGAGGATTTTCTTGAAAATCTTCGTGTCGCATCCTTGGAAGATACCAAACTTAAATACAAAGTTTGGTATTTAACGGTCTTTTCGTTTTTGAGCTATGCTTCCACAGACACACACACAGAGACACACACAGACACACATACACAGACACACACACACAGACACACACACACACGGAATTTTTTTCAAAAATGCTTTTTCTGGATTCAGGGGGACCCAAAACATGTATTTCCGGTGAAATCTCGGTATCGAATTTTTGGGTGCAATACAATATCTTCTCTATACACTATATACATAGTACGTGTAGAGAAAGTAAAAATTTACTCTCTCTAGCACGTATGTAGGTACTATAATGCACATAGTAGCTAGAGAAGGCACTGTATTCTACCCAAAAACTCGAATTCACCGGATGTAAATATTTTAATATTCCCTGAGTCCAAAAAAAGCATTTTTGGAAAAAGGTCCGTGTGTGTGCGTGTGTGTGTGTCTGTGGACAGCATAGCTCAAAAACGAAAAGACCGTTAAATACCAAACTTGGTATTTAAGTTTGGTATCTTCCAAGGATGCAACACGAAGATTTTTAAGAAAATTCCCTCACCCCAACTACCCTTTATATGGAACTTTTTTCGAAATTTTTGATTTTCTCAAAAATGGCTCTAACGATTTTGATTAAAATATCTTATATTAAAGATATTTGCCTAACAATATATCTTGAATTTTCTGGGAATAGCCTCTGAAGACTACTTTATTCTGGATGAATTTTACGGAATTTTGCATAACTGCTGAACCGTAAGAGATAGACAAGAACTTACCACATAAAACTGTAGAGCACACTAAAACACACAATTTATGTTATATAAATGTTTTTCGAGGAGTTGGTCGTTTTTGGTTTCAGGTTTAAAAAAACTTGTACTTTTCTCATACAGGAATTTGTCAACTCGTGTCCATTACAAATAAAGGAACTTCAGTCACATAGCAATCAGCTTTTGACATCATTTTAACCTATGGTACTCCCTTATTTTGCTTCTACTTACAAGGAAGCAAGTAATAAGACTATTATTGCTAATGTTTTCTCAATTAGCAAGAAGTAAATAGAGCTTTTTAACAATAATTTGTTGTAGAAATATTGAGAAAGCCATGTGAATGGTACACATCAGATTTTTAAGACTCTATCCGTGGTAGACTGGTTAGCGAGCTGACTTCTACCTCGGATGTCCCGGTTAATTTTTCTTTAACCAGAATTATTGCCTATTCCCAGAAATAGTTTTATTACTTGCTTCCTTGTAAGTAGAAGCGAAATAAGGGAGTACCATAGGCTAAAGTCATAGTCAAAACTGGTTGCTATGTGACTGAAGTTCCTTTGTTTGTATGGAGAGGAGTTGACAAATTCCTGTATGAGAAAAGTACAAGTTTTTCAAAGCTGAAACTAGAAACTAGGAATATCTTAAAAACGATCAACTCCACGAAAAAAACGTATATAACAAATTGTTTGTTTTAATGTGCTCTACATTTTCTGTGTACTAAGTTTTTGTCCATCTCTTACAGTTTGCAAAAATCAGTAAAATTCATCCAGAATAAAATAGTCTTCAGAGGTTATTCCCAGAATATTCAAGATATACATTTTATTTGTCAAGTAAACATCTTAAACATACGAGATTTTAACCAAAACCGTTAGAGCCATTTTTAAAAAAATAAAAATTTGCGAAATGTTTTCCATGTAAAGGGTAGCTTGGGGTGGAGGTATTTTTTTGAAAAGCTTCTTGTCGCGTCCTTGGAAGATACCAAACTTAAATACTCTGAGACAGATAGACACACACACACACACGGACATTTTTCTATTTTTTTTTTATTCAGGGGGTCTCAAAACATATATTTCCGGTGAAATCTTTGTATCAAATTTTTGGCTGCAATACAATATTAAATCTAAAAAAGTAAAATACTAAAAAGTAAAAATCTACGTGTTCCATTCCCAGCTTTTCGATCGACACATGGAATCTGGGGATGACTCATTTTTTGTGTTCATGGGTGTACATACAAACTAGGGAAAGTAAAAATAATTGCTATTTCTACATTTATCACTCTTTGCAACGGCAGGTAAAATAACAAAGTGTTGAGTAAACTAAAAATGCTTTTATATAATAAGCTGGCACTAAGGAAAGCTCAATAGCAAATAGCGGGGACATTTTTCATCCCTCCTCAGGTTTGTTCACTCATATTGATTCTCGAATGCTGAAAGCTTTTGTGTTTGTATTAGTTGTTTCTTTTACAACATATTCGGATATAAAGTAATGTTTTTCAAAAAAATATCTGATGTGTACCATTCACATGACTTTCTCTATATCCCTGCAACAAATTATCCTTAATAAGCTAATACTTCTATTTACTTCATGCTAATCAGTTAAACATTAGCAGAAATAGCCATATTACTTGCTTCCTCGTAAGTAGAGGTGAAACAAGGGAGTACCATAGGTTAAAGTGATAGTCAAAAGCTGGTTGCTATGTCAATGAAGTTCCTCTGTTTATATGGATAGGAGTTTACAAGTTCCTGTATGAGAAAAGTATAGGTTTTTCATACCAAAAACCAAAAATAAGGAATGCCTCAAAAACGACAAACTCCACGAAAAAAATTTATATAACATAAATTGTGTGTTTTAACGCGCTCTACTTTTTTGTGTAGTAAGCTTTTGTCCATCTCTTACAGTTTAGCAGTTATTCAAAATTCAATAAAATTCATCCAGATTAAACTACTCTTCAGAGGCTATTCCCAGAAAATTCAAGATATACATTTTATTTGTCAGGTAAATAATAGCTTTAATATACGAAATTTTAATTAAAATCGTTATAGCCATTTTTCAGAACATCAAAATTTTCGAAAAAAGTTCCATGTAAAGGATAGTTTGGGGTGGGGGGATTTTTCTCAAAATCTACGTGTCGCATCCCTGGAAGATACTAAACTTAAATACCAAGTTTGGTATTTTACCGACTTTTCGTTTTTGAGCTAGACCCACGGACACACACACACACACAGACCTTTTTGTGAAGATGTTTTTTTTTGGATATTGGGGATCCTAAAACATATATTTCCGGTGAAATCTCGGTATCGAATTTTTTGGTGGAGTGCAATACCTTCTCTATATACTATGTACATAGTGAGTATAGAGAAAGTAATAGTTTCTCAACAAAAGCCAACTCTGAATGACACGCCAGGTAGTCAATAAAACAGCTCTGGTACATTCACAATAGATTCTCTATGCACAACAAATTCATATAGTATAACCATTGTATATTGCACTATTTAGATATCATATGATGTGCTACATTCACTTAGCTTTCTTTGCCAATACTGTAACAAGCTATTTTTACAAAAGCTTATTATTCAATTCTATCTCACTCTTATCAAGAAAAATATTAATAGAACTTATTTTTTTTCTTTCCTCTTGTAGCTGAACAATGAAATACAATAAACCAAAGCGACAGTCAAATTTCATACATGTGATGGTATTCTCTCCGGTGACCAGGTAAAATAAAAACTTCTAACCACGACTTTTTTGATAAAAGTACACCATTGTAAACCTGACACGTTTAACAAGTAATATTTTAAAATTTGTTAACTTCACAACATTTTGCGTTTTACATAAACTGCATGTTTTAACGACTTCTAATAATTTGTATAGTAAGATGCTCTCCCTCTTTCTTTTACGGTTTACCAGTTAGCAAAATTCGTTCACAATGAAGACGTTTTCAGAGACTATTCCCAGAAAATTCAAGATGTACATTTTGTTTGTTATAAAAGTGTCTTGAACATAATACTAGTTTTATCAAAATAGTTATAACCTTTTTGAGAAAATCAAAATGTCCAAAAATTGTCCTTGTAAACAGTGGGAGAATGTTTACTTTCTCTATAGCCACTTTGTACATAGTGTATACAGAAGGTACTGCATTCCACCCAAAAATTCGATTAGGAGATTTCACCAAAAATACATGTTTTGGGTCCCCCTGAATCCACAAAAAGCATTTTCAGAAAAAGCTCCGTGCGCGTGTGTGTATCTGTGGACAGCATAGCTCAAAAACGAATACCAAACTTGGTATTTAAGTTCAGTACCTTCCAAGGACGACACGAAAATTTTCAAGAAAATCCCCCACCCCCATCTACCCTTTGTCTGGAACAATTTTCGAAAAAGTTGATTTTCTCAAAAATGTCTCTAACGATTTTATTAAAATATTGTGTATTGAAGATATTTACCTTACAAATAAAATGTATATTTTGAATTTTCTGGGAATAGCTACTGTAGACTACTTTATTCTTGATGAATTTTACAGAATTTTGTTAAACTGTCAAGCCGTAAGAGATAGACAATAACTTACGTAACAGAAAATGTAGAGCTCGTTAAAACACACAATTTATGTTATGTGCAATGGATAGTTTTTGAGATATTCCTTGTTATTATTTTTTCATTCGGGAATTTTGTCAATTCCTGTCCATACAAACAAAGGAACTTCGGTAACATAGCAACCAGCTTTTGAGTAATACTTTTTGCCTATGCTACTCTTTTATTTCCCTTCTACTTACGAGGAAGCAAGTATTAAGGCTACTTCTGCTAATTTGTTCTCGATTAGCATGAAGTAAATAGAAGCATAAGCTTTTTAACAATAATTTGTTGCAGGGATGTAGAGAAAGTCATGCGAATGGAACACATAAGATATTTAGATATTCCTTGCTGTTGGTTCATACAAGCAAAGGAACTTCAATCACATAGCAGGCAGCTTCTAGCTTGTGTACTCCCTTATTTCTCTTCTACTGAAATGGAAACAAGTAATAAGACCTTATCCGCTATTTTTTCTCGATTAGCATGAATTATGTAGAATAATAAGTTTTTAACAATAATTTGTGACAGAGATGTAGAGAAAGACAGGTGAATGGATTGACGTTGTTTAGAAAATCTTCGTTGGTGCTGCCCTCCTAGCCAGGGAAAAGGTGAAAGTCGCTGGGTGCCAGGTCAGGCCTGTACGGCGGATGATCGAAAATATCCCGTTGAAATTGTTCAAGGAGCCGATGGTTGTGTCAGCAGCGTGTGAACGAGCGTTGTCATGAATCAACACAATTCCCGAAGTCAGCATTCCTCTTCGTTTGTTCTGAATGGCTCTCCGCAAACGTCGTAAAGTACGAAGATCTTCAAAACAACGCAATGCTCACTTGAAATCATTGACAGCAACATTTCTCGAAGCGGGTATTGCAAATCTTGTGCACAGGTACAATAAATGTCTCAATGTTTTCGGTGATTATGTTTAAAAGTAACCATAAGTGTACAACTTTTTTCGTAATAAAGTAACTGTTTTCTATGAACTTGTCTTTTCTTTATAGCCTATCGGAGGGTGAAAAAAACGGCACTGTCAATTAACAAAAATTTCAGGAAATACCATTGAGAACTTTATGAACAGTGAATTTTTCAGCCTGATTCTATTTGCCTAAATTATCAATGTCACAGCCGGGATTTGAACCACACTCTCTAGCCGATTGCTCTACTACTGAGCTACCATTGCAGCATAGCTACATGGCATTGACTTCCTCAACTGACTCGCATGTTTCCAGGTAAACCACAAGATGATCTCTAATTATTTTGAGATGACAACCCCAATGAAGACTTACAATGTCGCAAGTACTTTAAGTAATGTAATGCTACCACTGAACTACCACGGCAACATACCGGCATGATATTAAATTCCTCACTGACTCATGTTTCCGTGTAAACTACAAGGGGATGTTAAATTATTCTGGGATGACAATCCCAATGGCGACTTACAATATCGCAAGTACTTTAAGTAACTTAATTCCGTACCGGCATGTTGCCATAGTAGTTAATTAGTAGAGCAAACGGGTAGGCATTGCGTGATCCATGGTTCAAATCCCGGCTATGGCATTGCATTTTTAAGTCTGAAAGAAAGAAATGCTGTGTTATTTATGGACGCTCTTTAACTGCTGTGGTTCTCAGCGTCCCATTCTTGAGGCCGTAAATCTACGACACGGGACCAACGGCTTTTCTTCCCTTCCGAAGCATGCCATGCCAAGGAGTTTTACACACGAAAAAAATCCATCGTCCTCTGCCGGGTTTGAACCCGAGATATGAAGTTAGCATGGTAACCATTACACCATGGAGGGCGACATTTTTAAGTCTTACTGAACATCTCCTGACCTACACATGGCTTGTGTGAAAAAAAAAAATTAAGAATATGTCATACTAGTTTGCTAAACTATGAATCTCAGGACTTAAAGCCCCTAAGGCATAGTAAGTCGCCATTGGGATGCGTCATCTCAAAAATCATTTGAGATCACCTTGTGGTTTACAGGAAACATGCAAGAATGTAGTGCAATACCGGCATGTTGCCATGGTCTCAGTGGTAGAGCAACCTGCTAGAGACCAGGAGCTCCTTAGTTTAAATTCTGGCTAAGGTATTGCGTTTTTCAGTCTGATTTTACTTATCCAACTCCTGTCCTATACACGACTTTTGTGAAAAAGCAATTTATTAACACTTATTGACCTAACTGTGAACCCTGGGACTCAAGTACTTACGCCATTGGGATAGGTCATCTCAAAAATCAGTTGAGATCACCTTGTGGTTTACAGGAAACATACAGGAATTTAATGTCGTACCGATATGTTGCCATGTTAGCTCAGTGGTAGAGCAACCGGCTAGAGACCGGGAGATCCGTGGTTCAAATCCCGGCTATGGCATTGAATTTTTCAGTCTGACTCTACTTATCCAACTGCTATCGTACACACGGCTTGTGTGAAAAAATAATTCACTTAAGGTGTAAGTTCAGACTACCTAGACCCTTTGTCGCCCTCTGTGGTGTAATGGTTACCATACTAACTTCACATATCCAAGGTCACGGGTTTTAACCCGGCGGAGGACGATGGATTTTTTTGGCCGTAAAAATCTTTAGCATGGCACGTAAAAGAACCTCAAGCCTGATAGAGAGGCCTCTGAGCAAAATTAAGCGGTCTTTCACGCCCAGTATGGAATGGGACGCTGAGAACCACAGCAGTTAAAGACCGTCCATTAATAAAATGCCATTTCCATTTCCTAGACCCCTTAAGGTAATTTTGTTGAAGAATGGATATAGAAAGTCATGTGAATACACATCAGAATTTACATACCCAAACCCGCATGCTGTAGTTTAAACGAGATCAATACCATAGCATTTGTTCTCGGTCTGTAAATGGACTCCTGAATTGCTTCTGTTCTCTAACCAAATAGCCTGAAACTGCAGTTATTATTCTGCAAGACAAACTTGGTGCTGGGGAATCGCTGTTTCAGCAGAAAGTAAACCAGTTCTGTATTGCTCTTTATATTGATTAGGAGGTCGTTTTATAACAATGATAATGATATGGGGGCGTAGCTCATTCCGGGCAGTCGAAATGTTTAATAGCACATGTCATATTTGTACGTGACCCCGCAACTGAATATGAAATACAAGCTGCAAAACAATTAGCTTCTCATTGTTATTGTGCCCCTGCAGAGAAGCACGAAATCCGATTCGACTTCATAACGCCATTCCTTTCGTATAAACACTGTTTTCGTTTTCTGGAGACCTTAATTCTTACTTTCTCTACACGTACTATGTGCATAGTGATAGAGAAGGTATTGCATTGCACCCAAAAATTCGATACAGAGATTTCACCGGAAATGCATGTTTTGGGACCCCCTGAATAAAAAAAAAAAGCATTTTCCAAAAAAAAAAACAAAAAAACTTCCGTCTGTGTGTCTGTAGACAGTATAGCTCAAAAATCTGATGTGTACCATTCACATGACTTTCTCTATATCCCTGCAACAAATTATTCTTAAAAATATTATACTTCTATTTCCTTTATGCTAATCAGAAAAAATTAGCAAAAATAGCCTTATTATTCGCTTCCTTGTAAGTAGAAACGAAATAAGGGAGTATCATAGGTTAAAGAGATAGTCGAAAGCTGGTTGCTATGTCAATGAAAATCCTTTGTTTATTAGATGGGAGTTGACGAGTTCCTGTATGAGAAAAGTATATGTTTTTCATAGCAGAAACCAAAAATAAGGAATGTCTCAAAAACGACGAACTCCACGAAAAAATGTATATAATATAAGTTGTGTGTTCTAAGTGCTCTACATTTTTTCTAGTAAGTTTTTGTCCATCTCTTACGGTTTAGCAGTTATTCAAAATTCAGAAAATTCATCCAGAAAAAATTACTCTTCGGAAGCTATTTCCAGAAAATTCAAGATATACATTTTATTTGCCAGGTAAATATCTTTAATATACGAAATTTTAATCAAAATCGTCAGAGCCATTTTTGAGAAAATCAAATTTTTCGAAAAAAGTTCCATGTAAAGGGTAGTTGGGGGGGGGGAATTTTTCTCAAAATCTTCGTGTCGCATCCCTGGAATATACTAAACTTAAATACCAAGTTTGGTATTTTAACGACTTTTCGTTTTTGAGTTATCGTGTTCACAGACACAAGGACACACACACACACACACACACACACACACACACACACACACACACACACACACACGCACACGGACCTTTTTGTGAAAATGCTTCTTTTGGATATTGGGGACCCTAAAACATATATTTCCGGTGAAATCTCGGTATCAAATTTTTGGATGGAGTGCAATACCTTCTCTATACACTATGTACATAGTGCGTATAGAGAAAGTAAAAACGAAAAGACCGTTTAATACCAAACTTTGTATTTAAGTCTTCCAAGATTTTCAAGAACATCTCTCCACCCCCAAATACGTTTTACATAGAGCTTTGTATAGTTCCGCTTGGGAAAAGTATAAGTAGAAAGTGAAAGTAAAAAGTAATATATGAGAAACGGTCAAGTTCTATAAAGAAAATGTATATGACAAAGTATGTGTCCTAACCACATCTACAAGTTTGGTGAGGAAAGTTTTTGTCTCTGTCTTACAGTTCACCAGTTATGCAAAATTCAGAAAAATTCATCTAGAATAAACAGGTCTTCAGAAGTTACTCCCAGAACATTCAAGAAATGCTTTTTATTTGTCATATAAATAGCTTAAACGAGATGTTAATATAAATCGTTAGAGCCATCTTTAAGAAAACCATATGTTTCGACATTTTTCCATGTAAAGGGTAGTTAGAGTAGGGGTGTTTTCTTGAAAATCTTCATGTGGCGTCCTTGAAAGCTGCTGAACTGAATATTTAAGTTTGGTATTTAACGGACTTTTCGTTTTTGAACTGTGCTGCCACACACGTCCATACAAAGGACATTTCTTTAATTTTTTTTTTGGATTCAGGGGGTCCCAAAACATGTATTTCCGGTGAAATCTTGGTACCGAATCTTTGGGTGAAATACTCTATACACAGTACGTGTAGAGAAAGTGATATATTTGTTTGTTACTTACCCACTTTAACTACCAATTAACTGAAGCCATAAACAGGTAGGCACATGCTTATTAATAGGCACTTCCAAATTTAAACTATTTCCTGCAAACTTTTTAAACATTTTTCTACATTTAAAATGTTCATCACGATACACTTTTTACTTTCTCTACTTAGTATGTAGTTAAAGAAGGTTCTGCACTCCATCCAAACATTTGATTTCGAAGAATACACATTTTAGGGTTCCTGTATTATTAAAACATCTTTAGGAAAAGGTTCGCTTGTCATTAATATCAACTTTATATTTAGTATTTTCTAAGAATGCGACAGGAAGATTTTCAACAAAATCCCCCAACCCCAACTACCCTTTACATCGAAATTTTTTATTATTTCAAAAATGACTTTGATATATTTAAGATATTTTCATGATAAATGAACAGTATCTCTTAAATTTTGTGGAAATAGCTAATGAAGAACGCTTCATTCTGAATGATTGTGAACAGTATAATTCACAGTTAAGTTCCAAGCTCGATACTTAAGTTTAGGAGCTTTCACGGATGCTACACGATTTTTTTTTTTTTTTTTTTTTAAGAAAAATCCTATCCCTCAAAATTACCGTTTACACATAACATATTTCAAAATTTCAGATTTCCTCAGGAATAGCTTTAACAAAAGCTTAGACAAAAACTGACTATAAAAATAGTTGTAGATTTTGTTAAACCACACTATTTATATCATTCTTTTTTGTGGAATTTATTGTTTTTAAAATATTACTAGTTGTTAGTTTTAAAATTTAAAATACATAAACTTTTCTCAAATGGGTAGACGTTGTTCACTTTTCATTTTGGTCATGCAAAGAGAAGAGAATTTCAATCGTATCACATAGCGACTAGTTTTTAATAGTTTTGTATGTACTCTATCTATTTTCTTTTTACTTATAAACAACTAAATATTAAATTCATTTCTGCTAAGGTTTATCTTAATTAGAATTAGTCCATAGAACCTATGTAGGGCAAGGGCCTCTTGACTGGTAAGGTAGCTGTTCTGGGCAATCCCACGTAGCAGTTCGGAAAGATCCTCAATTCTTTTGATGGTGTCTCTATCAGTAGTCTCCATCCTCTGCGATCCGTGACAGCTGTCATCCAGTTGTATCCAAAGTGAAGTTTCAGGTCTTCTGCGGCCGGTTCTTGGATCCCATTAGCGGCGGCTGCTGTATAGGAGCACAAGAGCACGTGAACCTGAGTATGTGGCAACAACGCTTGCTAGCGTGTAACTAACATTTACCAGCTCTGCGCATGCGCGGGCAACAAACCAGCTTGGAATTTTACAGCCAGAAATGAGCACAGTGCGACCGTGCACATTAACACCTCCAGGGTTCTGTTCATCAACGGGAGGTGCTGCTATCTTTGAGATTTAGTTGAAACTATCCGGAAGTGCAACTGCAGTCTTTGTGAGACGCGCTATTTTTCTTGGTAATTTGCATTTTATGCGAGAGTTAAGCAGTTCAAAACAGAAAATAACCTTAACGAAGAAACATTTCTGCAATTAACCGAGCTACTGAAGATTTCTATCACTACGACCATAACTACATCAGAACCAGAAATATGCTTTTCCACAATAAAAAGAATCGACTTTCAGCACTGGCAATGCTGGATATTGACAACAAACTGGTCAACAGCATAAAAGACTTTAATCACCGAGTGTTAGAAAAGTTTGCACATTTGAAAAACCGGCGCGTGGAATTTCTGTACAAATAAATTTGGTGTTAACTACGTAATTCAAACAATGTAAATATTATTCACTGTAAATACCATTCTTCACATGAACTGCACCAAAGGACTTCACCCCTTCATCACCTCATATTGATATCTCGGAGAAATTCAACATTTTTACAATACTGCATGGGTGATGATTTGTGTAACAAATTTATAATTCTTGATATTAGGCACTATCATTGTTTCTAATATTACTGGATTTGATGTTGCGGCGAACGGCGGTAGCAGTAGCGGTAGCGGCTGCGGTGGTGGTAAATTCATGTTTGTGAACACCTATATTTTTAATCCAGGAGCCGCCACTGGATCCCAGGCTGTCGTCTTGTGTGCCAATCTGTTTTGGTCCATCCTCATGACGTTGCCCGCCCACTTCCATTTGGTGTAGGTGACTGATGTTGCGTCTTTGCTTCCTGTCATTTTCCTTAGTTCTTCTTTGCGGATTCTGTCACTGAAGCAGAGTGATTAGCATGAATAAGCTTTTGTAAAATAGATTTGTTGCAGCATTGGTAGGGAAAGCCATATGATTGGAACACAACTAACTCTTTCCCTCCCCAGTCTTCTACTCACAAGGAAGTGAGTAAACAAATCATTTCTACTAAAGTTTATATTGATAAGCATGAAGTAGTTGGAAGCATAAGCTTTTTATGACAATAGTTTTTGCAAAATGGAACGACGTCATGCGAATGGAACGTATTAGCTTTTTTGGATAGAAGATCAATAAAGTACCCAGGTAGGTGTACAAAAAGAGGAAAAATTTGCCCGCCAAATTTAACTCTACTTGCCTGCATTAATATCCTACAAATGTCATTTTTGCTTTAATTCAAGTTTAAAAGTGGAGTTCTAGTAAAAACATATGGGAATAAACCTATAAAATTATTATTTAAAATAACATAAAAAATAATAGAAATGAAAATATGTGTAGATCCTTTATTAATCTTTTTCTTCGCAATTAAAAGGTTAAATTCTTCTAAACTAGATTCTATGATCCTGCCAAAGGCACTACCAAAAAGGTGGTTTTAATGGTCATGAGTGTTAGGTTATAGGTAATGGACTGGCCAACCATTTAAAGCTAAATGTTGCAGATTCAAATTCCAGTAACTGTGGTAAAGGACGGGGAGAGCCCAAGTAAAATAATCGGTGTGATGCTTGGAAGGAGTTATATTTGACTATAGTTATGTGGGTTTTACTTTTTTATTTATTCAAAAAAATCATTGCAATTTTAGGGCAAAAATGGTATAAAACAGTCTTGATTACTTGTCGTTTATGGTTGAAGGTTTGTATAACATGAAATTAATCCTAGAGTATAAACTATTTGTATAGTAACGCTAAAAACAAGCGGAACTTATAGGTACTGACAGGCAACAAAGGATTAAAGATTTATGTAGAAATGTATGGGAATGTGGTGTAAGAAGACCGTCATTTTTTATTTTTTCAATGCTCAATGTTCAATGGTTGCTATAGAAATGACTTCAATGCATATATCAAGGTGAATAAGTGAGGTTATGAATCTGGAATTGGAACGCGGGACTTCTGGATTGAGAAGATAGACTCCAATTCATTGCATTACAGTTTTGCTTTTGATGTTAGTCACTAAAGTGCTTGTTTCGTTAGCAGATGCGGACCACATAAACTTTGAGAAGCTTTTCGGTGCTTCATTGTCACAAAGCTATTGGAAGGTTTCATCTATATGGGCTCGGAACAGAATGGTCAGGAGATAATGCAATTCTCAATCACTAAAGAAGATGGTCCATCTAAATACCCGCTTTTAACATCGTTATATCACCCACTTTGATAACTGGTCATTAGCAGCGATGTTTAGCTAACCATAGCAAGTTTCGCTACATTACGAATTTCAAATGTTGATAATAGAACGTGAAGGCCCTGCAGAGAGTCCTAACTTTGAACTTGGGCAGAATACTTGTAATTTGAGCCAAGATTAATTAATAGTCGGTACATCACTTAACACTTTTAAGAGAAAATCATGATTTTCCTACGTTTAAAAAAATCGGATGTATACAATTCATATTAGTTTCTCTACATCTCTGTAAAAAGTATTATAAATAAGCTGTTTCATGCTAAAACATTAGCAGAAACGGTCTTATTACTTAGTTCCTTATAAGTAGAAAGGAAATAAGGGAATACATTAGGCTAAATCGATAGTCAAATGTTTTAAAATGTGGTTGCTATGGGATTGAAATCCATTTCTATGTGTGGCCAAGCTTTGACAACTTCTCGTATGAGAAAATCTTAAAACAATAACCAGGAATATCTCAGAAATGGTCAATTTCACGAAAAAAAACGTATATGACATAAACTGTGAATTTTAACGTGTTGTATATTTTTTGTGTAATAAGTTGCTGTCTACCTGCTACGGTTTACTAGTTATGAAAAATTCAGCAAAATTCATCCAGAATAAACAGGCATTCAGAACTTATTCCCAGAAAATTCAAGATATACATTTTATTTGTGATAAAAATGGCTTTAATATATGGTATGTACATACATTGTACTTACGGAGCTAGAGAAAGTAAAGATCGGGTGTGCTCCAGTCACATAGCTTTCTCTATCTATTCCACATACAAACTATTCTTTTAAAGATTATTCTTGTATTTAGATCAAAATAAACAAATGGCGTGTTATTTATAGGCGCTCTTTACTGTGGCTCTCAGCGTCCCATTCTAAATTAGGCGTGAAAGACCGCTTAATTTTGCTCAGAGGCCTCTCAATCAGGTTTGAGGTTCTTTTATGAGCCGTAAATCTTCGACACGGGACCAACGGCTTTACTTCCCTTCCGAAGGAAGCCATGCTAAGGATTTTTACACCCGGGTTTGAACCCGCGACCTTGGGCATATGAAGTGAGCATGCTAACCATTACACCACGGAGGGTGACACGTATTTAGATCAAGCTCATCGACATAAGCATTAGCAGAATTGGTCTTCTTATTTGCTCCCTTATAAGTAGCTGAAAAAAAGGGAATACATTAGGCTAAAGTGAAAGTCAAATCCTTTCAAAGATGGTGACTACGTGAAACAGTTGAGGTTCGGTTCGCTTTGCATGGTTTTGTTTGAGAAAATGTATGTAGCTTAAAACTGAAACGCATAACGGTCAACAATACAAGGAAACGTATAAGACATAAATTATGTGTTTTAACGAGATCTACATTGTTTGTCAGCAAGTGTTTATATATCTTCTGCAGTTGAACCCGTAACTTTTGCAAAACTCATCCTGAATAAAGAAATCTTCAGAGGCTATTCCCAGAGAATTTAAAATATACATTTTATTTGTGATGTAAGTATCTTTAATATACGATGTTTTAATCAAAATCGTTAGAGCCGTTTTTGAGAAAAACAAAATTTTCGAAATATTTTCTACGTAAAGGGTAGTTTACGGTTGGGGATTTTTTTTGAAACTCTTCCTGTCACATCATTGAAAGATATTAAACATAAATACCAAGATTGGTATTTAACGGTATTTTCGTTTTGAAGCTATGCTGTCCAAAGTCAGACCCACACACGCACTCACACATACACAGTCACACACGGATCTTTTTCTAAACAAAACGTCAGACTCAGTGGACTTCATAACATATATATTCCGTGAAATCTCGACATTGAATTTTGGGTGTAATACAATGCCTATTCTAGCTACAATGTACATACATGCTAGATAAAGTAATAATATTTTGTAAGAACAATTGTTTGCAGAAGAAGTAAAGAAATTCATGTGTATGGAACTCTTCAGATTTCTTTAGGGGCTTCTTTTATTTTTTTTTCCTTTCTCTACACGTACTATGTACATAGTGTATAGAGAAGGTATTGCACTCCACTCAAAAAGTTGATATCGAGAATTCACCGGTATTATATGCTTTAGGGACCCCTGTAACCAAAAAAAGCATTTTCAGAAAAATGCCCGTGTGTGTGCCCGTGTGTCCAAGTGTCTGTGAACACGATAACTCAAAAACGAAAAGTCGCTAATACCAAACATGGTATTTAAGTTTAGCATCTTCCAGGAATGTAACACGAAATTTTGAGAAAAATCCCCCCACCCCAAACTATCCTTGGAACTTTTTTCGAAATTTTTGATTTTCTTAAAAATGACTAACAATTTTGACTAAAATGCCGTACATTAAAGATATTTATCTGACAAATGAAATTTATATCTTGAATTTTCTGGGTATAGCCTGTGAAGACCACATTATTCTTGATGAATTTTACGGAATTTTGCATTACTGCTAAACCGTAAGAGATAGACAAAAACTTACAACACAAAAAATGTAGAGCACGTTAAAACACACAATTTATGTTATATACATTTTTTTCGTGGAGTTGATTGTTTTTTAGGTATTCCTTGTTTTGGGTTTCACCTTTAAAAAACTTATACTTTCTCATACAGGAATTTAACAACTCCTGTCCATACAAACAAAGCAACTTCAGTCACATAGCAACCAGCTTTTGACTATTTTTTTAACCTATGATACTCCCTAATTTCGCTTCTACTTACAAGGAAACAAGTAATAAGACTATTTCTTCTAATTTTTTCTCGATTAGCATGAAGTAAATAGCGGTGTAAGCTTTTTAATAATAATTTGTTGCAGAGATATAGAGAAAGTCATGTGAATGGAACACATCAGATTTTTCTTATAGTGTTTAACGCTTGCTTTAACTACTTGTGGCACCGCAGGCGAAGATACTAATGACACATGAATGAAGGTGGAGCACCGGTGTAATGCCATGATGAGGGAAACTTGAGTATCCGGAGAAAACGCGATCCTGCACCGCTTTGTCCACCACATGTCATACATGCGGTTACTTGGGTTCGAACTCTGGTCGTCCAGATGAGAGGCGCAGCCCTTTTTCATGTGCTTTTTTTTTTACTTTCTCTAGCCCCATAAGTACAATATACATAGGGAGAGAGAAGTATTGTATTCCACCCAAAAATTCGATACCGCGATTTCACCGCAAATATGTTTTAGGACCCCCTGTATCCAAAAAGAGCATTTTCACAAAAAGGTCCGTGTGTGTGTCCGTGTGACTGTGAACACGATAACTCAAAAACGAAAAGTAGCTAAAATACCAAACTTGGTATTTCAGTTCAGTAACTTCCAGGGATGCGACACGAAGATTTTGAGAGAAATCCCCCCCACTCCAAACTACCCTTTACATGGAACGTTTATCAAAAATTTTGATTTTCTTAAAAATGGCTCTAATGATTTTGATTAAAATATCGTATATTAAAGATATTTACCTGACAAATAAAACGTATATCTTGAGTTTTCTTGGAATAGACTCTGAAGAACACTTTATTCTGGATGAATTTTACTAAATTTTGAATAACTGCTAACCGTAAGAGATGGACAAAAACTTACTACACAAAAAATGTAGAGCACTTTAAAACACACAATTTATGTTATATACATGTTTTTTCGTGGTGTTCGTCGTTTTTGTGACATTTCTTATTTTTGGTTTCTGCTATGAAAAACGTATATTTTTCTCATATTGGAACTTTCAACTCCTATCCATATAAACAAAGGAACTTCGTTGACATAGCAACCAGCTTTTGACTATCACTTTAACCTACGGTTGTCCCTTATTTCGCTTCTACTTACAAGAAAGCGAATAATAAGACTATTTCTGCTAATTTTTTCTAAGTAGCATAAAGTAAATAGAAGTATATGCTTTTTAAGAATTATTTGTTGCAGGGATATGGAAAAAGTCATGTGAATGGTACACATCATATTTTTACTTTTTCCATACGCACTATGTACATAGCGTATAGAGAAAGTATTGCACTCCACCAAAAAATCGATACCGAGATTTCACCGGAAATATATGTTTTAGGGCCCCCAATATCCAAAAAAAGCATTTTCACAAAAAGGTCCGTGTGTGTGTGTGTGTCCGTGTGTCCGTGTGTCTGTGAACACGATAACTCAAAAACGAAAAGTCGGTAAAATACCAAACTTGGTATTTAAGTTTAGTATCTACCAGGGATGCGACACGAAGATTTTGAGAAAAATCCCCCCACCCTCAACTACCCTTTACATGGAACTTTTTTCGCAATTGTTTATTTTCTCAAAAATGGCTCTATCGATTTTGATTAAAATTTCGGATATTAAACACATTTATCTGACAAATGAAATGTATATCTTGAATTTTCTGGGAATAGCCTCTGAAAAGTAGTTTATTCTGGATGAATTTTACTAAATTTTGAATAACTGCTAAACCGTAAAAGACGGACAAAAACTTACTACACAAAAAATGTAGAGCACTTTAAAACACACAATTTATGTTATATACATGTTTTTTCGTGGTGTTCGTCGTTTTTGTGACATTCCTTATTTTTGGTTTCTGCTATGAAAAACGTATATTTTTCTCATACAGGAACTTTCAACTCCTATCCATATAAACAAAGGAACTTCGTTGACATAGCAACCAGCTTTTGACTATCACTTTAACCTACGGTTGTCCCTTATTTCGCTTCTACTTACAAGAAAGCGAATAATAAGACTATTTCTGCTAATTTTTTCTAAGTAGCATAAAGTAAATAGAAGTATATGCTTTTTAAGAATTATTTGTTGCAGGGATATGGAGAAAGTCTTGCGAATGGTACACATAAGATTTTTTTTTACTTTCTGTAGCCCCATATGTACAATGTACATAGGGGTAGAGAAGTATTATATTCCACCCAAAAATTCGATACCGAGATTTCACCGGAAATATATGTTTTAGGACCCCCTGTATCCAAAAAAAGCATTTTGAGAAAATGGTCCGTGTGTGTGTGTGTGTGTGTGTGTGTGTGTGTGTGTGTGTGTGTGTGTGTGTGTGTCCGTGTGTCTGTGAACACGATAGCTCAAAAACGAAAAGTAGCTAAAATATCAAACTTGGTATTTCAGTTTGGTATCTTCCAGGGATGTGACACAAAGATTTTGAGAAAAATCCCCCCACCCCAAACTACCCATTACATGGAACTTTTTTCGAAAATTTTGATTTTCTTAAAAATGGCTCTAACGATTTTGATTAAAATATCATATATTAAAGATATGTACCTAAAAAATAAAATGTATATCTGGAATTTTCTGGGAATAACTTCTGAAGAGCTGTTTATTCTGGATGAATTTTGATTAATTTGGCATAACTAATAAACCATAAGAGATAGACAAAAACTTAGCATGCAAAAAAATGTCTTATTAAAATACAAAAGTTATGTGATATACATTTTTCTTGTGGTTCTAACCGTTTTCGAGATATTCATTGTTATTAGTTTTCATACTTTTCTCAGACGGGAGTGTCTGTTCTTCTTTTGTTCTACTCCTGGCGAAGAAAAGAAGCGATTTTTAATGACAATCGCATAACGACAGCTTTTAAAACATTTGACTATTGGTTTAGCCTAGTGCATTCCCTTATTTTCTTCCTACTTATACGGAACTAAATAATAAGAACATTGTGCTAATGAGTACCACGATTAGCAAGGTGCAGAAAGAAGAAGAATCTTATGTATGAAGTTTGTAGAACAGCTAGAGAAAGTCATGTGAGTGTAACACATCAGAGTTTTTAAGGATATAGCGTGTATGTAATAGCTTCACGAAGGACATTATTTCTGAGGATAAAAATCAATGTCACGTGTGTGCACATCTCACTGGCCTACCAACTGTTGCAATACACAAGGTCACGCAGATTAAGTTGAGTTAATTATGCCATAACACTCCCATGGTCATTAGCCAAGACGTTTATGAACACTTAAACCTTAAACAATAGCGAACATAAACACTTGTATATAACTTGCCTATAAGTGTAAATAAACCTTGCAAAGAAGTTACCACACCAGCTATAGCGAGATTCCTATACATTCTAAAATATCAATTACCCTATCAAAGCCTCATAAAATAATTATATTTTACTATGACTATTTCGTTCATGACACGTGATCGTAGGAAGTAGCCAATCCAGCACATTGGCGCGTAAAATTCTAAGCAATCGGTACTCATTATTTCTGCATTTAAATCACATTTTACTTTCTCAACATGTACTATGTGCATGGTGTGTAGAGAAGATACCAAGATTTCACCGTAAATACATGCTTTAAGATCACCTGAATCCAAAAAAAAACTTATGTGTTCCGTTCGCATGACTTTCTTTACTTCTCTGTAACAAATTATTGTTAAAAAGCTTATTCTTCTATTTACTTCATGCTCATTGAGAAAAAAATAACAGAAATAGTATTATTACTTGCTTCCTTGTAACTAGAAGCGAAATAAGGGAGTAGCATAAGTTAAAGTGATAGTCCAATGCTGGTTGCTATGTGACTGAAGTTCCTTTGTTTGTATGTACACGAGTTGACAAATTCCTGTAGGAGAAAAAAACAAGTTTTTCAAAGCTGAAACCAAAAAAGAAAAATATCGCAAAACCGACTAACTCCTCGAAAAAAGTTCATATAACATAAATTGTGTGTTTTAATGTACTCTGCATTTTTTGTGTGGTAAGGTTTTGTCCATTTTTTACGGTTTAGCAGTTATGCAAAATTTCGTAAAATTCATCCAGAATAAAGTAGTCTTCAGAGGCTATTCCCAGAAAATTCAAGATATACATTTTACTTGTCAGGTAAATATCTTTAATATACGATATTTTAATCAAAATCGTTAGAGCCATTTTTTGAGAAAATCAAAATTTTCAAAAAAAGTTCCATGTAAAGGATAATTGGGTGTGGGGGGGTTTTCTTGAAAAGCTTCGTGTCGCATCCATGGTAGATACCAAACTTAAATACTAAGTTTGGTATTTAACGGTCTTTTCGTTTTTGAGCTATGCTGTCCACAGACACACACAGACACACACATACACACACGCACACGAACCTTTTTCCAGAAATGCTCTTTTTTGACTCAGGGGTACCAAAACATGTATTTCCAGTGAAATCTCGGTATCCAATTTTTGGGTGCAATACAATACCTTCTCTATATACTATGCACATAGTACATTTAGAGAAAGTAAAAAAAGGCCTCTGTGTGTGTGTGTGTGTGTGTGTGTGTGTGTGTGTGTGTGTGTGTGTGTGTGTGTGTGTACTTTTCCCGTAGAGGAATTTGTCAACTCCTTTCCATATAAACAAAGGAACTTCAATCACATAGCAACCAGCTTTGACCATCACTTTAACCTATGGTACTCCGCTTCTGCTTACAAGGAAGCAAGTAATAAGACTATTTCTGCTATTTTTTTTCTGGATTTATAGGAAGTAAATAGAAGTATAATCCTTTTTAACAATAATTTGTTACAGAGATGCAGAGAAAGTCATGTGAATGGAACACATCAGACTTTTCTAAATTTAACACACCCAAGTGCATTTGTTTTGTCTCTGAACTAATATTCCTCCAATAATAATAATAATAATAATAATAATAATAATAATAATAATAATATAAGTGTGCAGTGATACTCCCGTGCCTAATGAAGGAGACCAAAACGTTTTGTAGAAAGGTCTATATCTGAAATAACTCCATGACACGACAGCTCACAAGGAACCTTGGCCTACCGCCGGGCCGCTGCGTTCCCCTCTTGGTCAGACGTCATGGATGGGGTGCAGTATTGGAGGGTGAGACGTGGTTAGCGCCTCAATCCCTCCCGGCCAATTAATGCGGTCCTAGTGACCTGGAGCCGCTACTTCTCCATAAGTAGCTCAATTAGACCCCCAGGGACCTCACGAGGCTGAGTGCCCCCCGGACCAGGTCTCCTCACGCCGCTACCTGGAATCAAACCCAGGTTTCCTGCTTGGGAAACGAATTCTGTAAGCAACGAGGCCATGATTTATGATATGGACATCAAGTTGCAGTTATGCAAATATACGTCCAGACAAATGGGATTTTAGGAATATTATTCTTCGTGTCCATATAGGCTAATCATTGTTATTTATTCTCGAAATAGTCTTATTAAATACGACTCGAGCTACAACTTTTTTCGCAAAAAGTTGTTCGCGAATTTATCGATAAAAATCTGATGTGTTCCATTCACATGACTTTCTCCATACCACTGAAACAAATTATTCTATTTACTTCATCTAATGGAACAAAAATTAGCAGAAATAGTCTTATTTCTTGCTTCCTTAAAAGTAGAAGCGAAAAAAGGGAGTACCATAGGTTAAAGTGATAGTCAAAAGCTGGTTGCTCTGCGACTGAATCCCGGTCAACTGACTAGAGCGATATTGTCGAAACATCTTATCGCAGCTGATGTTCATTTCTTTGAAATCTTGTCGCACCTGATGTTCGTTTGTTTAATCTCCTACCTTGGCTGTTGCTAACAAGGTGATAATCCAGAGAGTCAACCTTCACTTTTAATAACTGTCAGTTCCACTATTATATTTTCAGTTAATTCAGTTACAATGTTTATATAAAGTTTTATCTAGTTCATAATATACTTAATTAAAAAAAGGAGTGAAAATAATCATTATTTGTATGAGATGAATGTAACAACTCAAATAAAACGTTTGTTTGCATTTCAACCATTACTTATTAAAAGCTGATATAAAATAATTGTTCGCTACTTCTATTGTTGCTATCGATATTCTTACACTTAGTGTAGGCACGGTTGGCCATATCATAATTCAGGAGGCAGTGAAGAAAGAAAGAAAAAATCGGTAAATAAACATGGGCAAATACGTCATCTACCATTTCGAACTTATTTAAGTATTACAGTCATAATCTGGTAAAATCTCCCTTCCTATATATTATAAATTATTAATAGTCTATTTCATTGAATTGTCTTATCAAATACAGCTCCCATTTTCATCCCTTAGGACGCTTTGCTCCTGTTTCTGGATTAATTTTGCGAAATTTTGCATAATTTGCTAAACAAAAGTTACCACACAAAAAATGTAGAGCGCGTTAAAACACACAATTTATGTTATATGCATTTTACTTACTCTACACGCACTATGCACATAGTGTATAGAGAAGGTATTGCACTCCACCAAAAATTCAATACCGAGATTTCACCGGAAATATATGTTTTATGGTCCCCTGTATCTAAAAAAAACCTTTTCAGAAAAAGGTCCGTGTGCGTGTCTGTGAACACGATAACCCAAAAACGAAAAGTCAATAAAATACCAAATTTGGTATTTAAGTTTAGTATCTTCCAGCGATAGGACACGAAGATTTTGAGAAAAATCCCCCCACCCCAAGCTACCCTTTACATGGAACTTTATCGAAAATGTTGATTTTCTAAAAAATGGCTAACGATTTTGTTTAAAATGTCGTATATTAAAGATATTTGCATGACAAATAAACTGTATATTTTGAATTCTATGGGAATAGCCTCTAAAGACTACTTTATTCTGGGTAAATTTTACGGAATTTTACATCTGCTAAACCGTAAGAAATGGACAAAAACTTACCACACAACAAATGTAGAGCACTTTAAAACACACAATTTATGTTATGTACATTTTTTCGTGTACTTGTTTGTTTTTGAGATATTCATTGTTTTTGGTTTCAGCTATGAAAAACATACTTTTCTCATACGGGAATTTGTCAACTCTTGTCCATACAAACAAAGGAACTTCAGTCCAGCTTTTGACTATCCCTTTACTCTATGGTACTCCCATATTTCGCTTCTACTTACAAGGAAGCAAGTAATAAGACTATTTCTGCTAATTTTTTCTCGATTAGCATGAAGTAAATAGAAGCACACGCTTACTAACATTAGTTTGTTGTAGAGATGTATAGAAAGTTATATGAATGGAACACATTAGTATATATATTTTAATGCTATTCATACCTTCAGATTCTACGAGTGGGAATGCATGTAATAAAGAAAACATTATCGCATCGCAGCCAGAAATCGAATACACATTATGGTTGAGAATCCACCAGGTTCACCACTCGAACCGCAGTCAGTCAAAACCATATTGTGGTTATCCTGCACATGCAATAATAAAAAGGGCAGCCATCTAGAATTCGTACATTTTTTATGACAGAAAAAATATTATAGCATGAAATATTCACATCAAATTTCATCCCAGCTTATATGCATTTTAGTAGCGTTTGGGGAATTTTTACTTTAGTACTTTTTGTGTCGAGTAAATTGCCACATAATGCTTTCTATGGAATCTCTTAACAATTTTCAGCACTGATGATATTACTTATCAAACTGCGATGCGTTACATTTAAATGGCTTTATTCTGCAACAAATTAACCTTATTATTTTCTCTACACGTACGATGTAGCTACATAGTGTATAGAGAAGGTATTGCATGCCACCCAAAACTTTTATACCGACGTTTCTCCGGAAATACATGTTTTTGTACTTTCTCTACACGCACTATGAACATAGTGTATAGAGAAGGTATTGCACTCCACCAAAAATTCGATACCGAAATTTCACCGGAAATATATGTTTTAGGGTCCCCTGTATCCAAAAAAGGTATTTTCAAAAAAAGGTCCATGTGGGTGTGTCCGTGTGTCTGTGAACACGATAACTCAAAAACGAAAAGTCGGTAAAATACCAACCTTGGTATTTAAGTTTAGTATCTTCCAGGGATGCGACACGAAGATTTTGAGTAAAATCCCCCCATCCCAAACTAGCCTTTACACAGAACTTTTTTCGAAAATTTTGATTTTCTAAAAAATAGCTCTAACGATTTTGATTAAAATGTCGTATATTAAAGATATTTACCTGACATAAAATGTATATTTTGAATGTTCTAGGAATAGCCTCTGAAGACTACTTTATTCTAAGTGAATTTTACGCAATTTTACATAAGTGCTAAAGCGTAAGAGATAGACAAAAACTTACCACACAAAAAACGTAGAGCACATTAAAACTCGCATTTTATGTTGTATACATTTTTTCCTTGGAGTTGATTGTTTTTGAGATATTCCTCGTTTTTTTTTTTCAGGTTAGAAAAACTTAACTTTTCTCATACAGGAATTTGTCAACTCCTGTCCAAACAAATAAAGGAACTCCAGTCACATAGCAACCAGCTTTTGACTATCACTTTAACCTATGCTGCTCCCTTAATTTGCTTCTACTTACAAGGAAGCAAGTAATAAGACTATTTCTGCTAATTGTTTGTCGATTGCATGAAGTAAATAGAAGCATGAGCTTTTTAACAGTAATTAGTTGCAGAGATGTAGAGAAAATCATGTGAATGGAACTCATGAGATTTTTAGAAAAAAACTCCGAGTGTTTTCGTGTGGTGTAAACACGATAACTCAAAACCGAATACCGGTAAAACACTTGGTGTTGAAGACAATTATCTTCCAAGGATGCGTCACGAAGACTCCAAACTACTCTTTACATGGAAAAAGTTCGATAATTTTGATATCTCAAAAAAGCTCTAACTATTTTGAATAAATACATGTATTAAAGATACTTACATCAGAAATAAAATGTGTATCATGAATTTTCTGGGAATAACCTTCTTTATACTGCAGACTTTTGCGTAACTAGCAAACCGTGAGAGATAGACAAAACTTGCTACACAAAAAATGCAGATTCCTAAAACACATAATTTATTCTCTATACATTTTTTTCGTGCGCTTGAGCATTTCTGAGATATTTCTTGTTATTGGGTTCAGCTTTAAATTAATTAAACTTTTCCCATACGGAATTTGTCAACTCTTGGCAATGCAAAGAAACGAAGCAAAGTTTTATAAGCCAAGTGTATTCCCTTATTACCCTTCTACTTACAAGGAAGCAAGTAATAAGACCAATTCTGCTAATTTTTGTTTGGATTAGCAAGATGTAGATAGAAAAATAGGTCTTATTAACAATAGTTTGTTCGCCGAGATGTAGACAAAGTCATGTGCACGAATCACATCAGATTTTTGTTTTATCTTCGTCATGATAAACGAGATAAAACTTTAGCAAAAATGGTTTTATGAAATATGTTCTTTAGATACAAGAGGATAGATATTCGAAAATCACTAGGCTATATGACGTCATGGCAGTCCGTTCTCATTGCATAACCAGAAAGATCAAAACAAACAACGCTTCCCCATTTGAAAGAATCTTATGTGTTCCTTTCACATGACTTTCTCTACCTATTTGCAACAAATTATTCTTAAAAAGCTTATACTTCTATTTACTTCATGCTAATCAGAAAAGATTAGCAGAAATAGTCGTATTACTTCTTTCTTGTAAGTAGAAGCGAAATAAGAAATTACCATAGGTTAAAGTGATATTCAAAAGCTGGTCGCTATGTCACTGAAGTTCCTTTGTTTGTATGGACAGCGGTTGACAAATACTGTAAGAGGAAAGCATAAGTTTTTCAAAGCAGAAACCAAAAACAAGAAATGTCTCAAAAACGATGAACTTCACGAAAAAATGTATATAACATAAATTGTGTGTTTTAACGTGTTCTATGTTTTTCGTTTAGTAAGTCTTTGTCCATCTCTTACGGTTTAGCAATTATTCAAAATTCCGTAAAATTCATTCAGAATAAAGTACTCTTCAGAGGCTATACCCAGAAAATTCAAGATATACATTTTATTTGTCAGATAAATATCTGTAATATACGATATTTTAATGAAAATCGGTAGCCATTTTTTAGAAAATCGACATTTTCGAAGAAAAAAAATGCCATGTAAAGGGTAATTGGTGTGGGGGGATTTTCTTGAAAATCTTCATGTCGTATCTTTGGAAGATACCAAACCTAAATACCAAATTTGGTTTTTAACGGACTTTTCGTTTTTGAGCTATGCTGTCCACAGACACACACACCCACACACACACACACACACACACACACACACACACGGACCTCTTTGTAAAAATGCTTTTTTGGATTCAGGGGGACCCAAAACATGTATTTCCGGTGAATTTTGGGTGGAATACAATACCTTCTCTATACACAATGTACATAGTTCGTACAGAAAAAGTAAAAAGCATTTTCAGAAAATAGTCCGTGTGTGTTTGTGTGCGTGTGTGTGTGTCTGTGTGACTGAACACGTAACTCAAAAACGAAAAGTTGGTAAAATACTAAACTTTGTATTTAAGTTTAGCATCTTCCAGGATACGACAGGAAGATTTTGAGAAAAATTCCCCCATCCCAAACTACCCTTTACATGGAACTTTTTTCGAAAATTTTGAGTTTCTAAAAAATGGCTCTAACGATTTTGATTAAAATATTGTATATTAAAGATATTTACTTGACAAATAAAGTGTATATCTTGAATTTTTGGGAATAGCCTCTGAAGACTACTTTATTCTGGGTGAAGTTTACGGAATTTTGCATAACTGCTAAACCGTAAGAGATGGACAAAAGCTTACCACACTTGCCATTTTGTCAACTCCTTTCCATACAAACAAAGGAACTTCAGTCACAAAGCAACCAGCTTTTGACTATCACTTTAACCTATGATATTCCCTTATTTCTCTTCTATTTACAAGAAACCAAATAATAAGTCTGTTTTTGCTAATTTTTTTATCGATTAGCACGAAATAAATAGAAGCATAAGATTTTTCACAATAATGTGTTGCAGATATGTAGAGTAAGTCATGTGAATGGAACACATCAGATTTTTTTTAATAGTCTCTACGTCAGCTTTTACTACATATGGCATCACATTGGTGATACATGGAATGAAGATGGAGCACCGGTGGAGTGTGATGACCGGGGTAACCGGAGAAAACCCGCTCCTGCGCAGCTTTGTCTACCACAGATCTCACATGCAGTCGCTTGGGATCGAACGCGAGCCGTCTAGGTGAGAGTAAATCATCATTATGGTACACATCTGTATTTCCCCCACTTACTTTACATAATTAAGAAATTAAAAAATAAAGACTCCATTAACAGAAGTACATTTGCTTCAAGGCGTCAAAATAAAACCTTTTTTATTTTCTATTCTGTTTGTGAAGAAAGAAAACAAGACGTTTAATTGGCTGTTTTAATAAAGTGTAAAAATAAATACATAAACAGAGCTGACAAAGGAGCTCTAAGGTAGAATAAACACAAAGGGAAAACAGAAGACAAACGATGTTATCTCTTGCCCTTTAGAAATAAGTATTCCAAATGTCAAGTTCATAAGACAATTTGCCCTCTATAGCCTTAAAATTATTTTAAAATAAGTTTTCCAGAAATCATTTTTTTTGTAGTGTTTAACAAGCGCTTTAACTACTTATGGCACCGCAGGCGGTGACACTGATGATACATGAATGAAGATGGAGTACCGGTGGAATGCGATGACGGGGGAAACCGGAGAAAACCCGCCCCAGCGCCGCTTTGTCCACCACAAATCTCACATGCGGTCGCTTGGGCCGTCTAGGTGAGAGGCCAGTGGTCTAACCACTCGGCCACGGCGCGGCTCTCAGAAATTACTGGATTGTAATTAATTTTGTACTTTATCAGTATCTAGAAGCAGTTTGCTATTCCCTTAAAACTATGAAGTCTGGACTTCAATTTTTTTTTTCTTTTTAATTTAAGAAAAACATAATTCCGGCGGCTTGCCAGGACACCGGCGCCGTATTCCTTTTTACTCCATTTTTTCTAGTTTCCTATATTTCCTTAGTATATCTTTCTATTCTTAACGCTCGTATACACACACAAATATAGACACATTTACAAACACAGAAACACCCATGCCCAAGGCGGGACTCGAACCCACGATCCTGTGTACCGCGAAGCACCAAAGCGAGACACTTTAGCGACCGCGGCCACCGGGATCGGCAATTATACACACTTCCAGACTCTGGGGGTAGGATAGGGAATGATTCTGGTTAAAGAAAAATTTCCTGCCCCACCTGGGAATTGAACACGGGACCTGCGGGTGAAAGTTAACTCGCTGACCACTCAACCACGGAGGCAGCCTAGAAATGAATTTCATGTTTTTGATTGCCAAATATCCAAAAACTACGTTTTTGTGTATCTGTGTGTGGACGGCATGACTCAAAAACCAAAGGTAGCATAAATACAAAATTTGGTATTCAAGAGGAGATAGATAGCTAAAAAAATCTGATGTGTTCCATTCATATGACTTTCTCTACACCTCTGTAACAGATTATTGTTAAAAAGTTATGCTTTTAATTCAAAATCTTCTCGGGCTTCTAGCCAGGTAAAAACTTGGCTTGACACCAACGTTTCGAAGAAGTACATCTTCCTCGTCTTCAGGGTGAAGACGAGGAAGATGTACTTCTTCGAAACGTTGGTGTCAAGCCAAGTTTTTACCTGGCTAGAAGCCCGAGAAGATTTTGAATTAACACGTCGCCAGGAAAGCTTTAGTTCTTATTTTAGTTATGCTTTTATTTACTTCATGCTAATCAGAAAAAAATCTGATGTGTTCCATTCACATGACTTTCTCTATATCTCTATAAATTATTATTGTTAATAAGCTTATCTTTTATTTATTTCATGCAAATCGGTAAAAATTAGCAGAAATAGTCTTATTTCTTGCTTTATTGTAAGTAGAAGCGAAATAAGGGAGTACCATAGGTTAAAGTGAAAGCCAAAAGCTGGTTCCTATGTGACTGATGTTCCTTTGTTTGCAAATGCCTGTATGAGAAAAGTATAAGTTTTTCAAATATGAAACAAAGAAAAAGGAATATCTCAAAAACGATCAACTCCACGAAAAAAATGTATACAACATTAATCGTGTGTTTTAACGTGCTCTACATTTTTTGTGGGTTAAGTTTTTGTCCATCTCTTACGGTTTAGTAGTTATGAAAAATTCATCCAGAATAAAGTAGTCTTCAGAGACTATTCCCAGAAAATTCCAAATACACATTTTATTTGTCAGGTAAATAACTTTAATATACGATATTTTAATCAAAATCGTTAGATCCATTTTTTAGAAAATCAAACTTTTCTAAAAAAGTTCCATGTAAAGGGTAGTTTGAGGTGCGGGGATTTTTCTCAAAATCTTCGCGTCGCATCCCTGTAAGATACTAAACTTAAATACCAATTTTGGTATTTTACTGACTTTTCCTTTTTGAGTTATCGTGTTCACAGACACACGGACACACACACACGGACCTTTTCCTGAAAATACTTTTTTTGGATACAGGGGACCCTAAAACATATATTTCCGGTGAAATCTCGGTATCGAATTTTTGGGTGGAGTCTAATACATTCTCTATACACTATGTACATAGTGAGTATAGAGAAAGTAAAAATTAGCAGAAATAATCCTATTACTTGCCTCCTTGTAAGTAGAAGCGAAATAAGGGAGTAGCATAGGTTAAAGTGATAGTCAAAATCTGGTTGCTATGTGACTGAAGTTCCTTTGTTTGTATGGACAGCTCTAATGAGGATGGGCGAATGTATTTGAGGCGACCAGACACGACTATGTTCTAGAACACGTAGTTGCCAAGAAAAGAAGAGGCCGCACAAGTGTGGGATTTTGTGTTTGGAGGTTCACGAACAATACTGATTACTGCCTACTTCACAGTTCTATTGTCCATCAGATCAAACCCCATCCTCGCCGCATTATACCAAAAGCAAAATGGTCTACCAGACGCACCTAAAACAATTCTGCAAACTCCAAACATCTCGAGAACCTGCTTATATTCATGTAAATTTCGAAACATACATTTTCTATGTAGTCCCGATTAACCATGCGAAAGATCGCCAAAAATCGGTTTCCACCATTTTGAAAGAAGACACGTTACCTAATCTCGCTTCCAGTTGAGGGAGCGAATTAGATGACAAACCCAGCATAGGTATGCTCCAGTTGGTTCGATATAGAACACTCACCTTCAAGGTGATAGTATCAGTCAATATAATAAAAACATGACGTAATAAAGTACCCTACAAACGATAAGGAATGCGGCGTGCGGAACAAGAGAGTACTGATTTATTACTTTCTCTAGCCCCGTAAAGGATAGTGAAGTATTGTATTCCACCCAAAAATTCGATACCGAGATTTAACCGGAAATATATGTTTTAGGACCCCCTGTATCCATTAAAAGCATTTTCAGAAAAAGATCCGTGTGTGTGTGTGTGTGTCCGTGTGTCTGTGAACACGATAACTCAAAAACGAATAGTAGCTAAAATACCAAACTTGGTATTTAAGTTTAGTATTTTCCAGGGATGCGACACAAAGATTTTGAGAAAAATCCCCCCACCCCAACGACCCTTTAAATGTAACTTTTTTTGAAAATTTTGATTTTCTCAAAAATGGCTCTAACGATTTTGATTAAGATTTCATATATTAAAGATTTACCTGACAAATAAAATGCATATCTTGAATTTTCTGGGAATAGCCTCTGCAGACCTGTTTATTCTGGATGAATTTTACTTAATTTGGCATAACTAGTGAACCGTAAGAGATAGACAAACACTTACTGTACAAAAAATGTAGGCTTTTTTAAAATACAAAATAAATTATGTCATATACATTTTTCTCGTGGAGCTTACCGTTTTCGAGGTACTCATTGTTATTAGTTTCAGTGGTGAAGTACTTATACTTTTCTCAGACGAGAGTGTCCGTTTTTCTTTTGTTCTACGCCCGGCCAAGAAAAGAAGCGATTTGTAATGACAATCGCGTAATGACAGCTTTTAAAAAATTTGACTATTGGTTTAGCTCAGGGTATTCCCTTATTTTCTTCCTACTTATAAGGAACTAAGTAATAAGAACATTGTGCTAATGAGTACCTCGATTAGCAAGGTGCAGAAAGAAGAATTATCTTATGTAAGAAGTTTGTAGAACAGCTAACACTATAGATTTTTTGTACCTTCTGCACCACAAAGGCAATGGCGAGAAACCGGACACAAAATGGACGAATCCTCTGCACTAGACTGGAGAAATGGGGACCCCAGCAAACCGGCTGTCCAAGATAAGGCCGAGGTATCTCACAGAAGTTGCGGTGCGTATTTGAGCAAGTGCATTGCCTATTTGCAATAGGTCCATTTCTGCTAATATTTTTAGCTCGATTAGCATGAATTGGGGAGAATAATAATAGTTTGTTGGAGAATAGGTAGATAAAGTCATAAGAATGTTAAACGGAATTTAATTTAAGTATGTTTAAACTAATTTTCATTGTGAAATGAAATGGAAGTTTTATTTATGGACGCTCTTTAACTGCTCTGGTTCTGAGCATTCTGTACTGGACGTGAAAGACCGCTTAATTTTGCTCAGAGGTCTCTCTTGACGTTCTTTTACGTGCCGTAAATCTACGACACGGTGCTACCCTTTATTTTTTATAGCGTTTAACATGGAATGAAGATGGAGCACCGGTGGAATGCGATGGCGGGGAAAACTGGAGAACCCGGTTGCTTGGGATCGAACCCGAGCCGTCTAGGTGAGAGGCGCGTGATCTAAACACTCGGCCACGGCGCGACCACTTTACTTCCCTTCCTAAGGAACCCATGTTTAGGATGTTTACGTCCGAAACAATACATCGTCCTCCGCTGGGTTTGAACTTGCGACCTTGGGTATATGGTAACCATTACACCACGGAGGGCAGCAATTGCCATTGTGAATGGAGCCCTAAAGTGAAACTTTGTCCAATCTGACAACATTGTTAGTCTGAGAAACTTCTAAAAATGAGATTTTACAAACTACCCAAACCTAAGAGAAACTCGCGTCTCCCCCTTCTTTTAAAATGTATAACTTTTGTGTTTTTAAGAGTATACCAAGATGAAAGGTAAGTAAAATTTTCCCTCCAGCACTGCAACAGATATTTAGCGAGGGCGATTATGCAAATGAAACACGAAAATACAAAGAGCAGCAAGACTAACAAAAGATGAAGTGGATGCAGACCACGTGACATATGTCAGCTAGGGATCAGTATTGATCTATGTGTTGTTAATGAACAGTGAAGGGTCGAGAGTGCTTCAATTTTCCTGCCTCCCCCAAGGCCGCTTTTCTATCACGTGTCTTATGCCACTAAAATACATTTCACGCTGGCAGTAGCGTTGCAAAAACCCTTTCAGACTTCCTGGCATTCTTAGCTAACACATTTAACCCTTATTCTGCTATGTATAGTAAGTAGTCGAGGTATTGCAACCTACTCAAAAATAAAACGTAAAGCCGATGCCCCACGGTCAAATATTTTGGTCCAATACTCTTCAAACTACAAATTAGATCGTGGGACATCGGATAATTTCATTGTATACAATTTCCGTCCTATTTTTTGGTCCAATTCCAGTTTGCTACAACAGGATACAGTGGTTTCTAATTTTTGGTCCAAACTATGAAATCAGCCAATGGTAATGACGTAAAAGGATGGCAGAAAGCGCTGGGTCTTCCTTCTTGTCAAAGTGATTGTTTGTGTGAAACTTTGCTGTATCTTGTAGACTTTGTCCTAAATAATAGGGTTATATTATTAGCTGAGCTATGGTTGAAATACAAATGTTTTTGTGCGGCAGAGATTTATGAAATAAAGACTCGGGTATTTATAACCCCTGTAAATGTATTTTATCGGATCCATTCCTGCCTAACCTTCTTTTCTCAACAAAAATATAAAAACGTGGTCTTATCTTTGATTTGCTGGTATTGACTGCCTCAAATTTGAGTCTTGTCGAGTGATTTTTGCCTCAAATAAGGACAGCAACTTTCCAAACAAGTTTTCATCCATTATAAAGAATTTAAAATAATTTACAGGATCAGAAACGAGCATATGTAGTACACCTCTTCCTTGGTCTGCATTCCTACGTTCCAGCCATGGTCTAGTCCACCAACGCATCTTTATGGTTTTTACTTTCTCTAACCGCACTATGTACATAGTGTATAGAGAAGGTATTGCACTCCACCAAAAATTCGATACCGAGATTTCACCGGAAATATATGTTTTAGGGTCCCCTTTATCTAAAAAAAGCATTTTCGGAAAAAGATCCGTGTGTGTGTGTGTGTGTGTGTGTGTGTGTGTGTGTGTGCGCCTGTGAACACGATAACTCAAAAACGCAAAGTAAGTAAAATACCAAACTTAGTATTTAAGTTTAGTATCTTCCAGGGATACGACACGAAGATTTTGCGAAAAATCCCCCCACCCCCAACTACCCTTTACATGGAACATTTTTCGAAAATTTTTATTTTCTCAAAAATGGCTCTAAAGATTTTGATTAAAATGTCGTATATTAAAGATATTTACCTAACAAATAAAATGTATATCTTGAATTTTCTGGGAATAGCCTCTGAAGAGTAGTTTATTCTGGATGAATTTTACTGAATTTTGAATAACTGCTAAACCGTAAGAGATGGTAAAAACTTGCTCCACAAAAAACGTAAATCAAGTTAAAATTCACAATTTATGTTATATATTTTTTTTTTCGTGGAGTTCATCGTTTTTGTGACATTCCTTAGTTTTGGTTTCTGCTATGAAAAACATAAATTTTTCATACATGAATTTGTCAACTGATGTCCATGCAAACAAAAGAACTTCAGTGACATAGCAATCAGCTTTTGATTATCATTTTAACCTATGGTACTCCCTTATTTCACCTCTACTTACAAGGAAGCAAGTAATTTGGCTATTTATGATAATGTTTTACTGATTAGCATGAAGTAAATAGAAGTATAAGATTTTTAAGAATAATTTGTTGCAGGGATATGGAGAAAGTCATGTGAATGGTACACATCAGATGTTTTCTTTCTATTATAATATGTTCTTACAATGGATACACAAACTAAGCTTGCGACAGCGAATGTAAATAATTGTGTATCAGCAACCTCCAACATTTTCTATCAACTGTTCATGTGCATGCGAGAAATATTTGGACTAATACACACTCCCGTGGGAATGGAATGCAGAAATTGTTCACAACGTTCACGTTGAATAAAACATTTTGGACCAAATTTTGACCGTAGGACATCGGCTTGGATTTCACGGAGATATACGTTGGAGGTACCCCCTATTTAATAAAAACTCTTCGTATAAAAGACTTGCACGTACTACGTACATAGTGTATAGAGAAGGTATTGCAGTGGAACAAAAAATTCGATACCGATATTTCACCGGAACTACAGTTTTGTGGCCCCATGAATCTTAAAAAAAACATTTTTAGAAAAATGTCCACGCGCATGTGTGTGTGTGTCTGTAAGCAGCATAGCTCAAAAACGAAAAGTCTGTTAAATACCAAACTTAACATTAAACTTCAGAATTGCAAGAAAAGTAAAGGTAACAAAACCTAGGCGTGTAACGCTCAAAGAATTAAAACGTGAAATACACCAGAATATAAATGCAAAAAAGCACCAGGAAATGATTTAATCACAGGAAACATTCTTAAAGAACTACCACAAAAAGCTCTTATCAAGCTGCTACATATGATAAATACTGCATTAAGACTTAAATATATCCCAGGTCAATGGAAGGTAGCAGAAGTACTCAGATCCTTAAACCTGGGAAAAAATCCTGATGAAAAGGAATCATAAAGACCGTTTTCACCCTTATCTCAGTTATCTAAGCTACTCGAAAAGCTATTGTTAAAACAATTAAAACCTATAATAGAGGAAAGTGGTCGTCTGCTTAGCGTGATGATAGCGCAGCTGCTCACCAAGCGGGAGACCTTGGTTCGATCCCCAGTACCGGCGTGGGGATTTTTCCCCCGCTGGGAGACCTAGCCCGGGGTGCACTCAGCCTCGTAAGGTCCCTGGGGGGCAAATTGAGGAGCTACTTGATGGAGAAGTAGCGGCTCCAGGTCATGAGAACCGCATTAGGCGCTGACCACGTCTTGCCCTCCAATTCTGAACCCCATCCATGACGTCTGTAATGGACCAAGATGGGGGACGCAGCGGCCGGGCGGTAGGCCAAGGTTCTCCGTCAGCTGTCGTGCCATGGAGTTATTAATAGAGGAAAGTAAATTAATACCAGAACATCAGTTTGGATTAAGAAATAAGCATTCAACAATTGATCAAGTACATCGTATATTCGATGTCATAGAAAGAATGTTAAGAGGAAAAGAAAATTTGTTCTGGAGTATTTCTAGACGTGGCCAAAGCCTTTGATAAAGTTTGGCACAAAGGTCTAATTTTTAAGCTTCAACGAGATCTACCTGAGCACTTTTATGAAATACTGTTATCCTATATTGAAGGGAGATATTTCCGAGTTAAATATGGAAATCAATACTCTGAATTACAGAATATAGCTGCTGGAGTAGCTCAAGGAAGCGTCTTTGGACCAATAATATACCTTATATTTACTAGGGATATTCCATACCAAGATGATATTGCTATGGCTACCTTCGCTGACGACACAAGAATAATGGCTGTAGGACATACAGTAGAGGAATCTACACAGAATTTACAGAAAACTGTCAAAAGGGTTAACGAGTAGACGAAGAAATGGAGCATTAAATTAAATGAATCTAAATCCGTACATATCAACTTTACGAATAAGAAAACAAGATACTTCCAATAAAAATCTGATGTGTTCCATTCACATGACTTTCTCTACATCTCTGCAACAAATTATTGTTAAAAAGATTATGCTTCTATTTACTTCCTGCTACTCGAGAACAAATTAGCAAAAATAGTCTTACTACTTGTTTCCTTGTAAGTAGATGCGAAATAAGGGCGTACTTCAGGTTAAAGTGATAGTCAAAAGCTGGTTGCTATGTGACTGAAGTTCCTTTGTTTATATGGACCGGAGTTAACAAATTCCTATATGAGACACACTGACACACACACACACATACACACGGCCCGTTTTCTGAAAATACTTTTTTTGGACACAGGGGACCCTAAAACATATATTTCCGGTGAAATCTCGGTATCGAATTTTTTGGTGGAGGCCAATACCTTCTCTATACACTAGTACTATATACATAGTACGTATAGAGAAAGTAAAAAAGCATTTTCGGAAAAAGGTCCTGTAAGTTTGTCCGTGTATCCGTGTCTGTGAACACGATAACTCAAAAACGAAAAGTAGGCAAAATACCAAACTTGGTATTTAAGTTTACTACCTATATTCCTGGGATGCGACACGAAGATTTTGAGAAAAATCCCCCACCCCAACTACGCTTTACATGAACTTTTTTTCGAAAAGTTTGATTTTCTCAAAAATGGCTTTAACGACTTTGATTAAAATTTCGAATATTAAAGATATTTACCTGACAAAAAAAAAGGATATCTTGAATTTTCTGGGAATAGCCTCTGCAGAGTAGTTTTTTCTGGATGAATTTTACGGAATTTTGAATAACTGCTAAACCGTAAGAGAAGGACAAAACTTACTATACGAAAAATGTAGAGCACGTTAAGACACACACTTTATGTTATATACATTTTTTTCGTGGAGTTCATCGTTTGTGAAACATTCCTTGTTTTTGGTTTCTGCTTTTAAAAGCTTATAATTTTCTCATATAGGAATTTGTCAATTGCTGTCCATACAAACAAAGGAACTTCAGTGATATAGCAACGAGATTTTGACTATCATTTTAACTATGGAACTCTCTTATTTTGGTTCTACTTACAAGGAAGCAAGTAATAACACAATTTCTGCTATTTTTTTTTCTGATTAGCATGAAGTAAATAGAAGCATTAGCTTTTTAACAATAATTTGTTGCAGAGATGTGGAGAAAGTCATGTGAATGGAACACATTAGATTGTTATAAGATAAACATTGCCAGAATTGGTCTAATGACTCTTTTCTTTGTAAACAGAGGGGAAATAAGGAAATACGCTAAAGTGATAGATCTTTTACATTCCGGTCGCTAGGTGAAACAATTAAAAGTTGGTTCTCTTTGCTTGCTAGGAATCAACAAACGAGAGCTGAAAATAAAATGATTTTTTGTTTGTGAAAAGTATAATTACTTTAAAACTGAAACCAATAACTCTATTAAAACTGTATACAGCATAAAATGTGTGTTTTAATGATACTTACATTTTTATTTTCTCTATCCCCGTATGTACAATGTACATAGGAACACAGAAGTATTGTATTCCACCCAAAAATTCATGTCGAGATTTCACCGGAAATATATGTTTTGGGATCCCCTGAGTCCGAAAAAAGCATTTTTAGAAAAAGGTTCGTGTGTGTCTGTGTGAGAGTCTGTGGAAAACATAGCTCAAATCAATTTGACCAAATACCAAACTTGGTATTTAGGTTTAGTATCTTCCAAGGATGCGACAAGAAGATTTTCAAGAAAATCTCCCCACCATAAACTTCCCTTAACATGGAAAAATGTTTAAAAATTTTGATTTTCTTAAAAATGGTTCTAACGATGTTTTGATTAAAATCTCGTATATTAAAGCTATTTATATCCCAAATAAATTGTATATCTTGAATTTTGTGGGAATAGCCTCGGAAGACCTCTTTATTCTGGATGCATTTTGCCGAATTTTGCTTAACTGCTAAACCGTAAGGGATCCTTACTACACAGAAAATGTAGATCTCGTCAAAATATACAATTTATGTCCTTTACATTTTTGTTATGGAGGTAACCGTTTCCGAGATATTCCTTGTTATTGGTTTCAGTTGTTAAGTACTTATTTTCTCTCAGACAGTAAGAGTCCGTTTTTCTTTTGTTCTACTCCTGGCCAAGCAATGAAGCGATTTGCAATAACAATCGCTTAACTACAGCTTTTAAAACATTTGACTATGGGTTAAGCCTAGTGTATTCCCTTATTTTCTTTCTGTTTATAAGGAACTAAGTAGTAAGGACACTCTACTAATGTTTATCTCGATTAGCAAGATGCAAAAAGAAGAATAAACTTATGTAAGAAGTTTGTAGAACAGCTAGAAAAAGTCATGTGAGTGTAACACATCCGATTTTGTGTGTAGTAAGTGTTCGTCTATCTCTTGCGACCTACAAGTAATAAGAAGTTATACAGAAAATTCAAAATATACATTTTATTTGTCATGTAAATAGCTTTAATATACGATATTTTAATCAAAATCGTTAGAGACATTTTTAAAAAAAATCAAAATTTTCCATATAAAAGGTAGTTTGGGGAGGGAGGATTTTCTTGAAAATCTTCGTGACACTCCTTGGAAGAAGCTCCACTTAAATACCAAGTTTGGTATCTAACGGACTTTTCGTTTCTGAGCTGTGCTGCCCACAGACACACATATACACACACATACACCTTTTTCAACAAATTCTTTTTTTCGATTCACGGAATCTCAAAAACATATATTTCCGGTGAAATCTCGGTAACGAATTTTTGGGTGCATTACAATGCCTTCTCTATACACAATGTACATAGTACGTGTAGAGAAAGTAAACATGTATATGACATAAATTGTGTTCTTTAATTACTTCTAAATTTTTTGTTAAGTTTCTATCAATCTCTTGCGGTTTACAAGTTATACAAATTTCCGTAAAATGCATCCAAATTAAAAGATGTCTTCAGAGGTTATTCCCAGAAGATTCAAAATATACATTTGATTTACCATGTAAATATATTTAATATACGAAATTTTAATTAAAATCGTTGAAGTTATTTTAGAGAAACTCAAAATTATCGAAATGTTTACCATGTGTAAAGGGTAGTTGGAATATGTTGATTTTCTAAAAAATGGCTCTAACGATTCACGCATTTTTAGAAAAAGGTTCGTGTGTGTCTGTGGAAAACACAGCTCAAATCAAATTGACCAAATACCAAACTTGGTATTTATGTTTAGTATCTTCCAAGGATGCGACACGATTTTGATTAATAATTTGTTGCAGTGATGTAGAGAAAGTCATGTGAATGGAACACATCAGACTTTTCTATTTTTTCCCCCGATTTAGCGGATCTCAAAGCATATATTTCCAGTGAAATCTCGGTATCGAATTTTTGGTTGCAATACAATGGTTTCTCTATATTCTATATACATAGGACGTGTAGAGAAAGTGAATATTCCCCCCCAGCCGGGAATCGAACCTGGGATCCTATGCACAGCAGTCAGATGCTCTACCGACTTAGCTAAGGGCCCAACCTACCCTCAGTTTTCATATTCGCCTATTCCATTTTGTTTCCTCTCGCTTCTTCCTTCAACTTTCCCGTTGTAGAAGCATCCTCACATTTTCGCAATATTTCTTCTCTAGGTTATGTTACCTCACGCTGTCTCCTTCCTCAGTTTCCCCCCTCCCGGACATCCGAATGGGGGGATTATTTATTTTGGAAATCTTTTGCAGTGGAAATACTCATCATACGCGTTGCAGTTTTTCTGGGGAAGGCGCGCGGAAGCTTTCCGTTGCTTCCGCTGGCCACGCTCTCTTTCACACCTTAGAGAGCCCGAGGGAAGGAGAAGCCAAGCCCTGCTTTTGGAATGAGGAAAATGAATTTAACTAATTAGACCTTCCGAACTTCACTGACATTCACTCTAGCAGTTAAAATATGGCTACCATTTGCGTTTTGGGACGGTTCAAGACAAGAAAGTCTCAATTAGTCTCTTCCTGCTCATTTATATAAACCTAACTGCAATTTCCATGCAGTTGACGTGGTATTAAAACCAAGAAACCCTTCGTCGATGTATAATCCGCTTTGAAACAGCGTATACTTTCCGTCAACCACCATTCAGTCCTAGAAAGTATCATTTAAATATACCAAGTAAATGAAAAGACATTACGTTAATTTAAACCATTTGCAGATCTCAAATTTGCAACATCGTTTGTATCTTTTATTTTTTACGTTCTCTACACGTAATGTGTACATAATATATAGAGAAGGTATTGTGTTGCACCCAAAATTCGATGCCGAGATTTCATCGCAAATATATGTTTTGGTACCCCCGGAATCCAAAAAAAATCTGATGTGTTCCATTCACGTGACTTTCGCTACATATCTGTAATAAATGATTGTTAAAAATCTTATGTTTCTAATTGAGAAAAAATTAGCAGAAATAGTATTATTACTTGCTTCCTTGTAAGTAGAAGCGAAATAATGGAGTACCATAGGTTAAAATGATAGTCAAAAGCTGGTGGCTATATGACTGAAGTTCCTTTGTTTGTATGGACACGAGTTGACAAATTCCTGTATAGAAAAGTATGTTTTTCAAGACTGAAACCAAAAACAAGGAATATCTCAAAAACGATCAAATCCACAAAAAATGTATGTAACATAAATGGTGTGTTTTAACATGCTCTACATTTTTTGTGTGGTAAGTTTTTGTCCATCTTTTACGGTGTAGCAGTTATTCAAAATTCAGTAAAATTCATCCAGAATAAACTACTCTTCAGAGGCCATTCCCAGAAAATTCAAGATATACATTTTATTTGTTAGGTACATATCTTTAATATACGAAATTTTAATCAAAATCGTTAGTCATTTTTGAGAGAATCAAAATTTTCGAAAAAAGTTCCATGTAAAGGGTAGTTGGAGGTGGGGGGATTTTTCTCAAAATCTTCGTGTTTGGTATTTTACCGACTTTTCGTTTTTTGAGTTATCGTGTTCACAGACACACGGACACACACGGACCTTTTTGTGAAAATGCTTTTTTTGGATATTGAGGACCCTAAAATATATATTTCCGGTGAAATCTTGGTATCGAATTTTTGGGTGGAGTGCAATACCTTCTCTATACACTATGCACATAGTGCGTATAGAGAAAGTAAAAAGGTCCACGTGTGTGTATATCTATGGACAGTACAGCTAAAAAAGAAAACAGTTTAAGTTTGGTATCTTCTAAGGATGTGACACGAAGATTTTGAAGAAAATCCCTCCACCACAAACTACCCTTTACATGAAAAAAATGTTCTAAAATATTTATTTTCTCAAAAATGGCCAAAGATTTTTATTAAAATACTTTATGTATAAGATATTTATGATAAACCAGATGTATATCTTGAATTTTCTGGATATAGCCTCTGAAGACCTCTTCATTCTGGATGCCTTTTAAATAACTGGCAAACCATAAGAAATATACAAACATTTACTCCAAAAAAAATGTAGATCTCATTAAAGCACTCAATTTATGTCACCGATTTTATATATATAGTTAACAATTTTCGAAATATTTCAGATTTTTGGTTGCAATTTTAAGCCACTTAAACTTTTCTGAAACGGGAAGACATTTTTCTCTCGTTTCTCGTTTGTTTATCTCTGGCAAGCAAAGAGGTTAGAATTTCAATTGTTTCACATAGGTTTTAAAGAATGAGACTATCGCTTTAATCTGTGCATTTTCTTATTTCCCTTCTACTTAAAAGGAAGCTAGCAATAAGACTAATTCTGCAAATGTTTATCTTGATTAGCATGATGTAGATAACAGAAGAATGTTTTGAATAAAAGGTTTGTTTACCGAACAGCTAGAGGAAATCATATAAATGGAACGTATTACATTTTATTACCCTTAGACAGAAGAATAAGCTTTTTAACATTAATTTGTTACAAAGATGTAGAGAAAGTCATGTGAATAGAACACATCAGATATTTAGAAAAAGTTCCGCACGCACGTGTGTGTGTGTGTGTGCGTGTGTGTGTGTGTGTGTGTGTGTGTGTGTGGACAGCTAGCTAAAAAACGAAAACACCGTTTAATACCAAACTTGGTCTTTAACTTTGGCAACTTCCAAGGCTGTGGCATGAAGATTATCAAGAAAATCCGCCCACCCCAAACTACCTTTTTCATGGAATATTTATCGAAAATGTTGATTTTCTTAAAAATGGCTCTAACAATTTTGATTAAAATACCACATATTAAATCAATTTCCATCACAAATAAAGTGCGTACCTTGAATTTTCTGAGAATAGATTCTGAAGATCTGTTCATTCTGGATAATTTTACTGAATTCTGGTAAACCGTAAGAGGTAGACAAAAACTTACTACAAAAATTGTAGATCTCCTCAAAACATACAATTTATGGCCTTTACGTTTTTGTTGTGGAGGTAACCGTTTCCGAGATATTCCTTGTTATTAGTTTCAATTGTAAAGTACTCATTCTTTTCTCAGACAGGAAGTGTCTGTGTTGTACTCCTGGCCAAGCAAAGAAGCTATTTGCAATGACAGTCGCATAACGACAGTTTTTAAAACATTTGACTGTTACGTCAGCATAGTGCATTCCTTTAGTTCCCTTCTACTTATAAGGAACTAAGTAATAAGAACATTCTACTAGTGTTCTTCTCAATTAGCATAGTGTAGAAATAAGAATAATCTTTTTTAAGAAGTTTGCTTGTAGAAGAGCTAGAGAATATAGTGAGTGTAATACTTCTGAGTTTTTATTCAGGGGACCTCAAAACAGATATTTCCGGTAAAATATCTGTATCGAACGTGTGGATGATATGCAATAACTACTCTTTCTACTATTTACATAGTAAATACGTACCAGAGAACAAAAAAGGCTAATAATTTTGTCAAAATTTGAGAGGCCTGTAGCACTTTCGTTGTGGAACATATTGATATAAAACTTATGAAATATATGCAAAGACTGTTTCCAATTTCGCTAAAATTTGGTATTCACATAGGCACAAGTATGTAATCACAGTAAAAGTTACAAAAATGTGTTCTATTCACATGACTTTCTCTACATCTCTGTAGCAAATTATTGTTAATAAGCTCGCACTTCTATCTGTTTCATGCTAATCGAGAACAACATTATCAGAAATGGTCTTATTACTTAGTTCCTTATAAGTTGAAGGGAAATAAGGGAATACATTAGGTTAAACCGTCAGTCAAATGTTTTAAAACGAGGTTGCTATGGAATTAAAATCCGTTCCTTTTCTCGTACGAGAAAAGTTCATGCATTCTAAAACTGAAACAATAACAAGGAATACCTCGAAAACGGTCAACTCCACGAAAAAGGTGTATATAGCATAAATTATGCGATTTAATGTGCTCTACATTTTCTGTATCTTCTACGGTTTACCAGTTATGAAAAATTCAGAAAAATTCATCCAGAATAAAGAGGTCTTCAGAGGCTATCCCCAGAAAATTCAAGATATACATTTTATTTGTTATGTAAATATTTTATATATAATAGATTTTAATCAAAATCGTCGGAGGCACTTTTGAGAAAAAACAAAACTTATGAAGATTTTTCTATGTAAAGGGTAGTTTGGGTTGGGGGAATATTCTTGAAAAAGTTCCCTTGGTATTTAGCGGTCCTTTCATTTCTGAGCTATGCTGTCCACTGACATACACACACGGACTTTTTTCTAAAAATTCTTTCTATGGGTTCAACGGGTTCCAAAACATGTATTTCTGGTGAAATCTCCGTGTTGAATTTTTTGGTGAAATACATGTACGTATAGAGAGAGTGAAAATCTATACGAAAATATTGAAATATGATGTTTTACTTCCATTTTCCTTTGTATGAAACAGTGGAAAAGTTACGACAGGTTCGTAGGTATAATCGATAAAGAGGAGATAGAATGCGTAGTATAAATGGGCGGAGGACAAGGAAAACAGGAAGAGGGAAGTTTATTTCTGCAAAAGGAACTCGAACACGGTTGGCAGTTCGTTATTCCAGCAACACAAGGGGAGAATATACACTTGGGAACGCCCACTCAACGACAGTCGATACCAGATCGACTATATATGTACTCACTTGTACAGCAAAGATTCCGTAATTGCTTGAAAGCAGCGTAAACACATCCAGAATCACATTTTAACTTGTGCACTACTGATCGTGCAAACAGATATGCGTTGGAATAAACCAAATGAAGAAAAACAAGGATTATAAGATAGAAAAAAATCTTATGTGTTACACTCACATGACTTTCTCTAGCTGTTCTACAAACGTCATACATAAGATTCTTCTTCTTTCTGCACCTTGCTAACCGTGGTACTCATTAGCACGATGTTCTTATTGTTTAGTTCGATATAAGTAGGAAGAAAATAAGGGAATACACTAGGCTAAACCAATAATCGAATGTTTTAAAAGCTGTCGTTATGCGATTGTCATTACAAATCGCTTCTTTTCTTGGCCAGGAGTAGAACAAAAGAAAAACGGACACTCCCGCCTGAGAAAAGTATAAGTACTTCACAACTGAAACTAATAACAATGAATACCTCGAAAACGGCAAGCTCCACGAGAAAAATGTATATGACATAATATGCGTATTTTAACAAGACCTAATTTTTTATAGCAAGTTTTTGTCTATCTCTTACGGTTTACTAGTTGTGCCAAATTAAGCAAAATTCATCCAGAATAAACAAGTCTTCAGAAACTATTCCCAGAAAATTCAAGATATACATTTTATTTGTTAGGTAAATATTTCTAATATATGATATTTTAATCAAAATCGTTAGAGCCGTTTTTAAGAAAATCAAAATTTTCGAAAAATGTTTCATGTAAAGGGTAGTTTGGGGTGGGGGGATTTTTCTCAAAATCTTCGTGTCGATCCCTGGAAGATACTAAACTTAAATACCAAGTTTGGTATTTTAGCTACTTTTCGTTTTTGAGTTATCGTGTTCACAGGCACACGGACACACACACGGACCTTTTTCTGAAAATGCTTTTTTTGGATACAGGGGTTCCTAAAACATGTATTTCCGGTGAAATCTCGGTATCGAATTTTTTGGTGGAATACAATATTCTCTATCCCTATGTACATTGAAAGTAAACAAATCTGTTGTGTTCCATTCACATGACTTTCTCTACATATCCGCAACAAATTATTGTTAAAAAGCTCTTGCTTCTATTTACCTCACGCTAATCGAGAAAAAAATAGAAAAAATCTGATGTGTTACACTCACATGACTTTCTCTAGCTGCTCTACAAACCTCTTACAAAAGATTATTCTTCTCTGTACACAATGCTAATTGAGATAAACATTAGCAGAATGTTATTACCTAATTCCTAATAAGTAGAAGACAGGAAGGGAATGCACTATGCTAAAATGATTGTCAAATGTTTTAAAAGCTATCGTTATGCGATTATCATTGCAAATCACTTCTTTGCTTGGCCAGGAGTAGAACAAAAGAGAAGCGGTCACCTCCTGTCTGAGAACAGTTTAAGTACTTCAAAATTGAAACCAATAATAAGGAATATCTCAGAAATGGTTACATCCACAACAAAAACGTAAAGAAGATAAATTGTGTGTTTTGTCGTGATGTACACTTTTTGTGTAGTGAGTAGTTTTCTATCTCTTACGGTTTAGCAGTTAAGTAAAATTCATCCAGAATAAAGAGGTCTTAAGAGGCTATTCCCCAAAAATTCGAGATATAAATAGCTTTAATATACGGGATTTTAATCAAAATCGTTAGAGCCATTTTTAAGAAAGTTAACATGTCCTACTAAACCTAAATATCAAGTTTGGTATTTAACGGTCTTTTCGTTTTGAGGCTATGCTGTCCACAGACAAACACACAGACAGGCACACACACATACACACACGGAACTTTTTTTAAAAATGCTTTTTTCGGACCCCAAAACATATATTTCCGGTGAAATCTCGGTATCGAATTTTTGTGTTCATTACAATACCTTCTCTATCCCTATGTACATTGTACATATGGGGCTAGAGAAAGTAAAAATAGTCTTTATACTCGCTTCCTTGTAAGCAGAGCAAAATAAGGGAGAACCATAGGCTAAAGTGATAGTCAAAAGTTGGTTGCTATGTGACTGAAGTTCCTTTATATGGACAGGAGTTGAATATTTCCTGTATGAGAGTTTTTTAAAGCTGAAACAAATAACAAGTAATATCTCGTCAGAACAAAAGAAAAACCGATAGGCTATGAAAGTTTGTTGTGTTCTTTTTACACAAAATTAGTGTGTTTATTACATACAACAGTTCTTTCTGTAACACGAGTAAGTGTGTTTGTGTACAGGGAGTACGTCTAACGTGTGTGAAGTGTGTTTTGTGCCCAGTCCAAGCTGACTCGGGCAAATTGAAAACCTCAAGTTCAACTCCTAACCTCAAGTAACAACAATGAATACTAAATCTAATGTATTAAGTTATTCAGCGATCGCACAAAGTGGGCCTAGTAAGGATCAGGCAGCTCATGATGGTATTCCTATCAAAGATTATGTTTACGCCATAGCAAAACTTACCGAACCAACTAATATACGGTTCGTCTCACGATTCTCAAATAACCGTGTATGCATGTACCTCTCTAACAAACGAATAGCGGAAGAAATAGCAGCAAACCATCCCCGGATTACTATCAATGATGGTGTACTAGATCTGCGACCTCTATTGACTAAACACAAGAGAGTCATACTGTCAAACGTCTGTCCAGTCATCCCCAATAGTACCCTAGAAAATTACCTGGCATCCGACCTCTGCAATTTCACACGTCAGGGCCGGAATGAACGCTCCAGGTTTCTCTCGTATTTTAAGCTTTCGCCGACAGTTCTACGTTAAGCCTGAGGATATCGATCAACTTCCCGACAGTTTTCAAATCTATCATGATGACACAAACTGCTGGGTCTATGTGTCAACTGACACACCTACTTGTTTCATTTGTAAACAAGAAGGCCACTTGGCTAGCCAATGCAAATCATCAGCAGTGCAACCAACCACCACAACGCCCTCTACCTCCAATTCAGGGGAATTTCCCTCCTTGCCTACCACAACGGTAACTTCTGGTCCATCTACCTCAAAAAAAAAAGACACTCATCATGTCAATGACGACCAAGTAAAGTCCTTAAACACTGAACAGTAAACAACACCATGCTTGTCACTGCTTCCCACGATGCTACTACTGTACACTTAGGTGAAGTAGCCACTCCTGTTGACAGTCTACCACACCGCAGGAAACGCCCTATTCCTTCTACCAACAGTGATTCAGAACATCCAAATGATTCAAAACTTGAGCAGGATAATTCTGAACGGTTAACCAAATCACAGGATGAGTCATCTGATGATGACAATATCTTAAAGACCAGTACTAAACCAATGCCTAAAAAACCAAAATCATCAGCGGCAACACAACCACTACGTGAACTGCTGCTACCACTTCAAAACCACATGGAGGCTAACCCGGACGAATACCTTTTGAATTTTACACAATTTGTCAGTTTCTATGAAAATTCAGTGGGGTCCTCTGATGTCGCCCACTTGGCCACATCATACACCACAGATCATCAGGCGTTAGCACAATTGCTTAAAAAGATATATCCTATGTTAACAAACAATAAAATCAAAAACAGAACCACACGGCTTGAAAAGAAATTAATGTTGGGCACTACTAAACCAGAGAACAACTTTGGCACCGTCTCCACAGATGTTGCTGGAGTTAGAGCTCATGATCCTCAGCCATGAACTCTGATACGTTGCTACTACAATGGAACATCAATAGTTATAGATCTCGACTAGAATACTTGCAACTACTTCTCTCTACTCATAGTCCCGCTATTATATGCCTACAGGAAACTAATTTTCATACTGACTACATAGCACCAATACGCCGGTATACTGGAAACCATAAAAATCGTCTCAACGTTCACCATGCTAGTGGTGGTGTTGTAACATGCGTGCTTGAGGACATTCCACAGAAAGAAATTGTCCTTCAAACCTGTCTGGAAGCTGTGGCTGTCTCTATTTTTCTCACTATTGAGATATGCATTTGCAATCTCTATCTACCAAACAGTGCCAACATTGACCTACAAATGCTCACACATCTTATTCAACAATTACCCACACCTTTCATTTTACTGGGAGACCTTAATAGTCATAATATTCTGTGGGGAAGCCAGCGAACTGATCGGCGTGGGAAAGTAATTGATTCAGTTCTGAATACATTTCCCTTAGTGGTACTCAATTCCCCATTACCTACCCGTTATGATGTAGCCCATAACTCCACAAGCAGTATTGACGTCACTATGTGCTCCTCGAACATTGTGCCTCTGTTCCATTGGTCCATTGAGCATACTCTCTTTGGTAGTGACCATTATCCTATTATTCTGAAGTCTACCTTCAATGTGCCCAAACATGATCGACGTCCTACTTGGCAACTCCACAAAGCTAACTGGCCCTTGTTCAAGGTTCTTGCGCAGAATGCCATTGCAGACCTTCCGCAGCCGGATATTTTCCCACAAATGGACGTAGATGACCTTATTAATATGTTCTCTACAACCATACTTCAGCAAGGACGTCTCAGCATTCCTTTAACGGAAAACGTTTCAGGCAAACGCCGTGTACCATGGTGGAATGATCAGTGCGCCGAAGCAATCCGGAACAAAAACCATTCATATTACAAATACAAACGTCAACCTACACTCGAAAACAAGTGCGCCTTTAAGCGTCTCCGAGCTGCGGCTCGTCGGGAGGTGAAAGAAAGCAAACAGCGTTCTTGGCTTCAGTTTCTATCTACTCTAAACGCTAATGCTCCTCAATCCCAATTGTGGCATAAACTACACACTCTCTGCGGCAAACGCTCCTCACAGGTGATATCTCATCTTCGAACACCTACTTCAAGAGCGCCCATTACCGACTCTCTATTAATAGCTAATACCTTGGCAACCGCTCCTCACAGGTGATATCTCATCTTCGAACACCTACTTCAAGTGCGCCCATTACCGACTCTCTGGTAATAGCTAATACCTTGGTAACCGCTCCACACAGGTGATATCTCATCTTCGAACACCTACTTCAAGTGCGCCCATTACCGACTCTCTGGTAATAGCTAATACCTTGGCAAACACATTTTCTGATGCTTCCAGTGACTCCCATTATGATCCTGAATTTCTCCATACTAAAAATAAGACTCCAACATTAGATCTGCAGATGATATTTACAAACAGCAATCAAATGTTCAACGAAGAACTCACGATGAAAGAACTACTGTATGAATTAAAGTATTGCACCAGCAAAATTCCAGGACCAGACAGTATCCCATATGCATTCCTAAAGCATCTGCCAACAGCTGGTCTTTCCTACATATTAGATATTTATAACTACCTATGGGTTAATCAGCTTTGTCCTAATCAATGGCGTAGGTCCATCGTGGTACCTATACCTAAACCCAACAAAGACCACTCTCTTCCCTACAATTACCGTCCAATTTCACTTACCTGTACCCTATGTAAGCTGCTGGAGAAGATTATCAATCGCCGTTTACGTTGGTATCTAGAATGCACAACATTTTTTGCAGACATCCAATATGGTTTCAGAAAATACCGTTCCACAACTGATGCATTCCTGCTGCTAGAATCCTACATTGCCGAAGCCTTCTTGAGCAGCCAACATGCCATTCTTGTTAGCTTGGATATCGAAAAGGCTTACGATACTGTCTGGCACGATCACATCATTCGCACATTAATGAAACATGACGTCACAGGAAACATGATTGTATTCATTTACAATTTTCTCCGAAACCGGAAAATCAGCGTTCGTGCTAACGGTGTTCTATCCCAAAGCGTCAGCATTGACAACGGCACACCACAAGGATCTGTTCTTAGTGTGACACTCTTCTTAGTAGCCATCAATGATGTGAATTCCTGTCTCCAGCCACCTGTAAGAGCTAGTCTCTTTGCGGATGACCTAACTATATTTTGCAGTGGAAAGAATATACAGACTACCCAGGAACTAGTGCAAAATACACTCTACAAATTACAACAATGGAGCAATAGTACCGGATTCAAATTCTCTGCCACTAAGAGCCGATGCATTCTGTTCAGTCGTTCTCGTGGGCAATCATCGCCGCCTCTCCTTTTTCTAGGGAACCAGACAATTCCTACAGTATCCATTGTCCGCATTCTAGGGCTGCATTTTGATCACCGCCTAAACTGGATCACACACTTAAAGCTCTTGAGAGCAGAATGTTTTCGACGTTTAAATGTCATGAAAACAATGGCAGCCAAAACTTGGGGAGCTGACTTCACAGTACTACTTCCAACATATAGAACAATTATACGTCCCAAGTTGGACTACGGCTGCATTATATATCATTCAGCCAATCCAACAAGCCTGAAAATGCTCGATAGTATTCAATCTTCGGCGCTGAGGATCTGCTTGGGTGCTTTTCACACCAGTCCTGTAAGCAGTCTTCAAATCGAAGCAAATGAACCTCCGCTGAATACGAGGAGGAAGGCCTTAAGTCTCATGTACGCTACACGAACTGCCTCCAGGAGTCCATCAACAGTTTTCAATCATGTTTTTCCTGCCAAGTCCCAAAGCGTATGTGCTCATAGTCAACGTCGTTTTGTACCCTTCTCCCAGAGAATTCTACTTTTTCTGCAAGAGTTCCAATTGGATATTCCGCCAATGGTCTCCTGCTCCTTCGCCCTTGACGATATTCCTTGGAAGTTACAACTACCTACCATAGATATTTCCATGGCGCGTTACAACAAAGACAGTACAGATACTTCAGTTTATCTCCGTTTATTCAGAGCCCTTTGTATCTCACACTCCGCATCACAACAAATTTACACAGATGGCTCCAAATGTGAAAATCGTTGCGGTTGTGCTGTGATTTTACTACATAAGACCTTGCTCTACGGCTTACCTCAATTTCTATCTATTCTCAATTTTCTCTTGTGAGCTGATAGTTATTCGTCTGGCTTTGGAGTAAGTCCTTGAAGCCACTGCTCTCTCCTTCACCATCTACACAGATTCGATGAGTGCTCTTCTCAGTCTTCAACAGCGAACTCCAACCAATAACCTGGTGCTTTACATTCAGTTACTCTATCATAGATTATCTATCTCGGGCAAACAGGTCCTGCTTGTGTGGGTACCTTCCCATGCTGGCATACCCGGGAATGAGAACGCCGATGCTGCAGCTAAGGAAGCAACAGGACACTCTCCCAACTTATTGGACCTCAGGTTTCCTCACCAAGACTTCAACCGCTTTATGCGTGGCACCATTCTCCGGCAATGGAAGCAACAGTGGTTCAACTCAACTAGAGACAAACTACGTGATGCCTGTCCTCTTTCCACTTCTGTTTATCCTCTCACACATTACAAACGTCGTCATCAAGTTCTTCTATCTCGCCTATGTCTCGGACACACTGCTCTCACTCATTCTTATCTTCTGTCCGGCGATCTTCCCCCCAAGTGCAACTATTGTCAATCTCCACTTACAGTCACTCACATTCTCACCAGCTGCCGTTTCTACGATGATGCAAGAACTAGATGCCGTATTCCAGCAAATATGTTAACCACTCTTAGTGATCCAGCCTTCTCGAAGAATGTACTGAACTTTCTAAATGAAACACATTTATGTAAAAAATTGTAAAATTTATTGTAGTCGCGATTTGACCTTGTTGTTAAAGCGACATTAAATAAAATAAAATATAAAAAAAGAAGTAATATCTCAAATGCGATCAACACCACGAAAAAATGTAAATGGCATAACCTGTGTATTTTATCGTGATCTACATGTTTTGTGTAGTAAGTTTTTGAATATCTCTTACGGTTTAACAGTTATATGAAATTCAATAAAAACCATCCAGAATAAAGAGGTCTTTAGAGGCTATCCCATAAAATTCAAGATATAAAATTTATTTGGCATGTAAATATCTTAAATAAATTTTAATTAAAATCGTTATACCCATTTTTGAGATATTAAATTTTCTAAAAAAGTTCTATGTAAAGGGTAGTTGGGGTGGGGGGATTTTCTTGAAAATCTTTGTGTCGCATCCTTGGGAGATACCAAACTTAAATGCCAAGTTTGGTATTTAACGGTCTTTTCATTTTTGAGCTGTGCTGTCCACAAACAAACACACTCGCAAACATACGGAACTTTTTCAAAAAAATCTTACATATGACTTTCTCTAGCCGTTCTACAAACTTCTTACATCAGATTATTCTTCTTTCTCCACCTTATTAATCGAGGTATTCGGCACAATGTTCTTATTACTTAGTTCCTTATAAGTAGGAAGAAAATAAGGGAATACACTAGGCTAAATCTATAGTCAAATGTTTTAAAACCTGTCGTTATGCGATTGTCATTACAAATCTCTTCTTTTCTTGGCCAGGAGTAGAACAAAAGAAAAACGGACACTCCCGTCTGAGAAAAGTATAAGTACTTCACAACTGAAACTAATAACAATGAATACCTCGAACACGGTACGCTCCAAGAAAAAAATGTATATGACGTAAATTGTGTAGTTTAACAAGGCCTACATTTTTTTGTATAGTAAGCTTTGTCTATCACTTACGGTTTATTATTTATGCCAAATTAAGCAAAATGCATCCAGAATACACAGGTCTTCAGAGGCTATTCCCAGAAAATTCAATATATACATTTTATTTGTCATGTAAATATGTTTAATATACGATATTTTAATCAAAATCGTTAGAGCCATTTTTAAGAAATTCAAAATTTTCGAAAAAAGTTCCATTTAAAGGGTAATTTGGGGTGGGGGGATTTTTCTCAAAACCTTCGTGTCGCATACCTGGAAGATGCCGAACTTAGATACCGAGTTTGGTATTTTAGCTACTTTTCGTTTTTGAGTTATCGTGTTCACAGACACACGGACACACATACACGGACCTTTTTCTGGAAATGTTTTTTTTTACTTTCTCCATACGCACTATGTACATAGTGTATAGAGAAGGTATTGCACTCCACCAAAAATTCGATACCGAGATTTCACCGGAAATATATGTTTTAGGGTCCCCAATATCCAAAAAAAGCATTTTCACAAAAAGATCCGTGTGTGTGTGTGTGTCCGTGTGTCTGTGTGTCTGTGAACACGATAACTCAAAAACGAAAAGTCGGTAAAATACTAAACTTGGTATTTAAGTTTAGTATCTTCCAAGGATGCGACACGAAGATTTTGAGAAAAATCCCCCCACCCCCAACTACCCTTTACATGGAACATTTTTCGAAAATTTTGATTTTCTCAAAAATGGCTCTAACGTTTTTTATTAAAATTTCGTATATTAAACATGTTTAACTGTCAAATGAAATGTATATCTTTAATTTTCTGGGAATAGCCTCTGAAGAGTAGTTTATTCTGAATGAATTTTACTAAATTTTGAATAACTGCTAAACCGTAAGAGATGGACAAACACTTACTTGACAAAAAATGTAGAGCACATTAAAACACACAATTTATGTTATATACTTTTTTTCGTGGAGTTCGTCGTTTTTGTGACATTCCTTATTTTTGGTTTCTGCTATGAAAACCGTATATTTTTCTCATACAGGAACTAGTCAACTGCTATCCATATAGACAAAGGAACTTCATTGACATAGCAACCATCTTTTGACTATCACTTTAACCTACAGTTGTCCCTTATTCCGCTTCTACTTAGAAGGAAGCGAGTAATAAGACTATTTCTGCTAATTTTTTCTGATTAGCATAAAGTAAATAAAAGTATAAGCTTTTTAAGAATTATTTGTTGCAGGGATATGGAGAAAGTCATGTGAATGGTACACATCAGATTTTTTTGTATTCAGGGGGTCCTAAAACATGTATTCCGGTGAAATCTCGACATCGAATTTTTGGGTGGAATGCAATACTTCTCTATCCCTATGTACATTGTACATACGGGGCTAGAGAAAGTAAAAATGCTTTTTTTGGATTCAGGGGGATCCAAAACATGTATTTCCGGTAAAATCTCAGTATCGAAATTTTGGGTACATTACAATAACTTCTCTATACACTAATGTATATAGTAGGTGTAGAGAAAGTAAAAAGAACGAACTGGCGAAAGGAAGCAAGAAATCAGAGAAAACTTCTCTCTTCTGCTCAATAAAGGCAGTTCCAAGTGAAGCCAATCTCCGGAAACTGGAAAAGACTTTCTGGATGGTTCTGTATTAGATACATGTCATGATGTGAGCCGGAGTTTCAAGTGAAACCATATAGGCCATATTTCTTTCAAACATCTGTTACTGGCGACACTTACCTCGCCAATGGCTTCTTCCGGAGCTTGACACAGTTGATGTCCTTAAAACCGTTTTCCTTCAGCAAGAGGCAGCCCTAGGGCATTTCTGTACTACAGTTCGGAAACGTTAAGTACCCTTTTTACTTTCTCTATACGTACTATGTACATAGTGTATAGAGAAGGTATTGCACCCCACCCAAAAATTCGATACCGAGATTTCACCGGAAATATATGTTTTAAGGTCCCCTGTATCCAAAAAAGGCAGGTTCACAAAAAGGTCTGTGTATGTGTGTGTGTCCGTGTGTCTGTGAACACGATAACTCAAAAACGAAAAGTCGGTAAAATACGAAACTTGATATTTAAGTTTGGTATCTTCCAACGATGGGTCGTCTCCTTAGCGCGATGGTAGGGCAGTTGCTTATCAAGCTGGAGACTTGGTTCGATCCCCAGCACCGGCGTGGGGATTTTTCCCCCGCTGAGAGTTCTGGCCCGGGGTGCACTCAGCCTCGTAAGGTCCCTGGGGGGCCAATTGAGGAGCTACTTGATGGAGAAGTAGCGGCTTGAGGTCATGAGGACCACATTAACCGGCCGGGGGGACTCGTCTCACCCTCCAATACTGCACCCCATCCATGACGTCTATAGTGGACCGAGATGGGGGACGCAGCGGCCGGGCGGTAGGCCAAGGTTCCCCGTGAGCTGTCGTGCCAAGGATACGACACGAAGGTTTTCCTCCCACCCCCAACTACACTTTACATGGAACTTTTTTCGAAAATTTTGATTTTCTCAAAAATGGCTCTATCTATTTTGTTTAACATCTATATTAAAGACAAATAAAATGTATATTTTGAATTTTCTGGGAATAGCCTCTGAAGACTACTTTATTCTGGGCCAATTTTTCGGAATTTTCCATAATTGCTAAACTGTAAGAGATGGACAAAAACTTACCACACAACAAATGTAGAGCACTTTAAAACACACAATTTATGCTATATACATTTTTTTTTTCGTGGAGGCGATTGTTTTTGAGATATTCCTTGTTTTTGTTTCAGCTATAAAATACTTATACTTTTCTCATATAGGACTTTGTGAACTCCTGTCACTACAAACAAAGGAACTTCAGTCACATAGCAACCAGCCTTTGACTTTAACTTTAACTATATTACTTCCTTATTTCGCTTCTACTTACAAGAAGCAAGTAATAAGTCTATTTCTGCTAATTTTTTCTCGATTAGCAGGAAGTAAATAGAAGCATAAGCTTTTTAAAAATAATTTGTTGCAGAGATATAAAGAAAGTCATGTGAATATTACACAACAGATTTTTTTAAACTAATGTTATTGAATGTTATTAATTTATGTACGTGTACATATACATATTCCAAATTATTATTTAAGGACTAGTGTTGTCTATAATATTTTATTGTATCCTACAGACTTCATGTATACATGTCATGTATTCTAGGAAACAAAAGTGAGTTTTGATTTCATTGTCAAATTAAGTACTTTATTTCATTGTAAATTGTTTTAAATCCTTTGGCAGCTCTGCATTCTTTAAACAATAAAAATGCCTTGCCATGTGTCTTTTAACTTTCCTGGCAAGAAACTAGGCACAGAGTTTATAGCATAATCTAAAACTTCTTCGAGAAAATCCATTTCATTTATTTATTGATTTATTTGGTGCAGTTTAAACAACCAGAACTGAAACTGGCTAAAATTCAATTCCTAGTAATGATGAGTCTAATAATATTATTAGTAAATATAGAATATTTCATTTAATATTAGGATAGGATAAAACGTTGTATATTACACGTGGTTTATTAGACTATTATTTGCACATGAAAAACTATAAGACTCACCCTTACTCGCTTGTGTACTAAACATCCCACTCACAAATAACAGTCTATTTAAGCCACTTATATAAATAACTAGTATCTACGTTCAGAGTATTTTAGTGTAAGTTGTACATTTAGTAATTTTTATGAAATTTACTTATTGCGGAAACCACGTGTTTAGAGAGAGAGTAACGTGAACTTTGGACAAAACATGTTGTTATGTTTTTACTTTCTCTATACTCACTATGTACATAGTGTATAGAGAAGGTATAGCACTCCACCAAAAAATTCGATACCGAGATTTCACCGGAAATATATGTTTTAGGGTCCCCTGTATCCAAAAAAAAGTATTTTCAGAAAAAGGTCCGTGTGTGTGTGCGTGTGTCCGTGTATCTGTGAACATGATAACTCAAAAACGAAAAGTCGGTAAAATACCAAACTTGGTATTTAAGTTTAGTATCTTCCTGGGATGCGACACGAAGATTTTGAGAAAAATCCCCCCACCCCAAGCTACCCTTTACATGGAACTTTATCGAAAATTTTGATTTGGTTTACTAGATTTCCCAGAAAATTCAAGATATACATTTTAGTTTTTATGGAAATGACTTTAATATGTGGTATTTTAATCAAAATCGTTAGAGCCAATTTTAAGACAAAATGTTCGAAAACTTTCTATGTAAAGATAGATTTTCTCTAAAATCTTCATGTCGCATCCTTGAAAGATGCCAAACTTAAATACCAAGTTTGGTATTTAGCTGTCTCTTCGTTTTTGAGCTATGCTGTCCACATACACACACACACACACACACACACACACACACACACACACACACACACACACAAGGACCTTTCTCAGAAAATGTTTCTTTTTGGATTCAGCGGGTCCCAAAACATGTATTTCCGGTGAAATGTCCTTATTTTCTCTATCCACTATGTACATAGTACATAAGGGGCTAGTGAAAGTAAAAATCTGACGTGTTACACTCCCATGACTTTATCTACCTGCTCTGCAAACTTCTTACAAATGATTGTCCTTCTTTCTACACAATGTTAATCGAGATAAAATTAAGCAGAATATTCTTATTACTTAGTTCCTTATAAGTAGAAGACAACTAAAGGAATGCGATATGTTAAAGCAATATTCAAATGTTTTAATCTATTATTATGCAATGGTCAATGCAAATCGCCTCTTTGCTTGACCAGAAGCAGAACAAAAGAAAAAATCTGATGTGTTCCATTCACATGACTTTCTCTACATCTCTGTAACAAATTATTGTTAAAAAGCTTATGCTTCTATTTACTTCATGCTAATCGAGAAATAATTAGAACAGACACCAAACGAAGATCTTGTTGGTCATACGTGAATATAATTTTCAGCTCCAACTTCGGCACATACAAAAACTGCCATAAAATCACCATGGATTAGGCAGTCATACATAACCAAATGGCACGTGCCTGACCCACTCCAAGAGAGATGCCGGTCGATAGCGAAGGTCCCAGCCGCGTGGTGCAGGGGTGTTTTGATAGACACGCTGGCGCGGCACAGGTCACCTTAGTAATAGAATACGTAGCATTTGTGTTCTGTTATGTGTTTCGTATAACACGTTCTGAGGTTGTTTACGTGGCGTATGACAACCGTTGTTCCTGCGCTGCCTAATCCCAAATGTGTGCGATTTTTAAACACACATAAAACTTTAAATAGAAGAGTTTGAAAGTTGCGACAACAAGTCAAAGTGTAAGCTAATCGACTGGTACCTTCGTTTGGTGTCGTTTTGAAACAGCCTGTGCAGCTCGACCATAGCTCGGTATATCTATTCCTAGTCTGGTTTTCAGCGAATTGGACTTGAAGAAATTGACCAATCACGTTATATAGCATATGAAACGAAGGAGTAAAAAGTACATGTCTAGCATGCAACAGAGATGCGCCATTGCACCTTCTTTGTTCATCACCTCCTTTGAGAATCTAGTGAAGAATATTTTACAGGGAAAGGCAAGGATGGTCGGATGAAGAAGAAAACATTCATAAGATCTTCTGATGATGTGGCTTTGCTAATAGAGGATGAAAGGATTCCAAGGAATGTGCTAAGAGAGATAAATGTCAACGAGGAGAAATGTGGGAGAAGATAAACGCAACAAAGACAAAGGTTACAGTTTTAGGGAGAAAATCAAGGAAGATACATTTCGAGGGGAATTAGTGGAGCAGGTGAGCAATTCAGACATTTAACTCTTAGTTGCCTGCATTAGTATACCACATATGCCGTTTTTCCTTTAATTCAAGTTTAAAACTGGAGTTATTGTAAAAAAAATCTGATGTGTTCCATTCATATGACTTTCTCTAAACCTCTGCAACAAATTATTGTTAAAACCCTTATCCCTCTATTTACTTCATGCTAACTGAGAAAAAAATTAGCGGAAATATCTTATTACTTGCTTCCTTGTAAGTAGAACCAAGTTAAGGGAGTTAGGTAAAAGTGATACTCAAAAGTTGGTTACTATGTGACAGAAGTTCCTTTGTTTATATGGACAAGAATTGACAAATTCCTGTATGAGGAAAGTAAGTTTTTTAAAGGTGTAACCAAAAAACAAGCAATATCTCAAAAACGACCAACTCCACGAAAAAAGTTATATGATATAAATTGTTTGTTTTAATGTGCTCTACATGTTTGTGTTGTAAGCATTTATCCATCTCTTACGGTTTAGCAGTTAAACAAAATTCCATAAAATTCATCCAGAATAAAGTAGTCTTCAGAGGCTATTCCCAGAAAATTCAAAATATAAATTTTATTTGTCAGGTAAATATCTTTAATATACGATATTTTAATCAAAATCGTTACAGCCATTTTTTAGAAAATCAAAATTTTCGAAAAAATTTCTATGTAAAGGGTAGTTTGGGATGGGGGATTTTTCTCAAAATCTTCGTGTCGCATCCCTGGAAGATACCAAGTTTGGTATTTTACCGACTTTTCCTTTTGAGTCATCGTGTTCACAGACACACGGTCCTTTTTTCTGAAAATACTTTTTTTGGATACAGGGGACCCTAAAACATATATTTCCGGTGAAATCTAGGTATCGAATTTTCTGGTGGAGTGCAATACCTTCTCTATACACTATATACATAGTACGTGTAGAGAAAGTAATATAAGGGAATACGCCTATAAAATTATTATATGAAATAATAGAGGAAATAGAAATGAAAATAAATGTAGATCCTTTATTAATCTTTTTCTTCCCAGTTAAAAGTTTAAATTCTTCTAAACCAGTTTTCATAATTCAAATGGCCATGAGTGCTAGGTGATAGGTAATGGACTGGCCATCCATTCAAAGCCAAATGTTGCAAGTTCAAATCCCAGTGACTGTGGTAAAGGACGGGGAGGGGACAAGTAAAATAATCGGTGTGATGCTTGGAAGCTAATGGGCTGTAGCTATGTAGGTTTTGCTCTTTTATTTATTTAAAACATCACTGCAATTTTAGGGGGAAATTTTATGCGTTTTTATAATATAAAACCGTCTTGATTACTGTGGTTTATGAAATTAATCCTAGAGGACAACCCTATTTGTATAGTTACGCATAAAACTAGCGGAACTTTAGGTACCGACATGCAACAAAGGGTTAAGCTGTACATTATAGAACTTTAGAAATCATGATTCAGTTATGATAGTGTACAAAATGGGTCTTTTTCTTCTCTATTCTATACTTACAGTATATAGAAAAATCTGATGTGTTCCATTAACATGACTTCCTCTTCATTTCTGTTACAAATTATTGTTAACAGGTTTATTCTTCTATTTACTTCATGCTAATCGAGAGAAAATTAGCAGAAATGGTCTTATTACTTGCTTCCTTGTAAGTAGAAGATAAACAACGGAGTGCACGAGGCTAAAACGATAGTCAATATTTTAAAAGCTGGTTGCTATGTAGTTGAAATTCCTTTGTTTGTATGTATGGCTACGAGTTGAAAAATTCCCGTATGAGGAAAGTAGAAGTATTATAAAACTGAAACAAATAACAAGAAATGACGAAGAAAATGTATATAACATAAATTGTGTGTGAGCTCTACATTTTTGTTCATACGTTTTTGTCTATTTCTTGCGGTTTATCAGTTAAGCAAAATTCCGAAAAATTCACCCAGAATGAAGAGATCTTCTCAGATACTTTTTTTTTCCAGAAAATTCAAGATATTCATTTTATTGGCATGTAAATATCTTTAATTTACGATATTTAATCAAAATCATTACAACCATTTTTGAGAAAATCAAAATTTTTTAAACTTTTTCCATGTAAAGGTTACTTCGGGATGGGGAGATTTTCTTGAAAATATTTGTGCCGCATCCTTGGAAGATAATAATCTTAAATACCAAGTTTGGTATTTACTGATCTTTTAGTTTTTGAGCTATGCTGTCCACACACACACACACACACACACACACACACACACACACGCAATTGAAGCTTTTTCTAAAATGCTCTTTTTTTGGATTCAGGGGGTCTGAAAAAATATATTTCTGGTGAAGTCTTGGAATATAAGTTTGGGTGCAATACAATACCTTCTCTATACACTATGTACATAGTAGGTACGTGTAAAATGTATTTTACATAAATTTATGTTTTAATCCAATCTATATTTCTTGTGGATTAAGCTTTTGTCTATTTCTTACAGTTTATCAATTATAAAAAAGTTGTATAAGTGTCATCCAGAATTAAGGGGTTTTCAGAGGCTCTTCCCAGAAAATAAAAATGTATATCTTAAACATATGAAATTTTAATCAATCTCGTTAGAGTAATTTTTAAATAAAAAAAACTTTTCGAAGTTTTTAGTAGTGTAGTTTGAGGTGGGGAGATTTTTATCAAAATCTTCTTGCCGCATCCTTGGAAGATACATAATTTATACACCAAGTTTGGTATTTAACGGAATTTTCGTTTTTGAGCTATATTGCTCACAGACACACACAGAATATTCAAAATCTTCTCGGGCTTCTAACCAGGTAAAACTTGGCTTGATACCAACGTTTCGAAGAAGTGCATCTTCCTCGTCTTCAGGGTGAACTGATGGATTGAGCTTGCGGAGACTGGTATTTATAAGAACTGAAATGAAGCTAACATCTGATTGGTTCCATAATATCTCGCGAACTAATCAGATGTTACCTTCATTCCAGCTCCGCAAGCTCAATCCATCAGTTCACCCTGAAAACGAGGAAGATGCACTTCTTTGAAATGTTGGTATCAAGCCAAGTTTTTACCTGGTTCGGAGCCCGAGAAGATTTTGAATTAATGCGTCGCTAGGAAAGCTTCAGTTCTTTTTTTACACACAGAATATGTTTCTAAAAATGCTTTATTTGATTTCAGGGATCTCAAAACGCATTTTCAGTGAAATTTTGCTATGTAATCTTGGGGGATGGAATATAATATCTTCTCTACCTACTATTTACATTGTACATACGTGATAGAGAAAGTAAACATGTTATTTTTGTTGACTTATGTTCTGTGTTACTTTGCATCTAATGGGGTTAACATTGTACCCATAGCAACGAAATTGTGAGAGTGAGAATAACTGGTGACCTGGTTGCCATAGAAACGGCACATGTTATAGGGGTCGGGTTGCTCATAAAATTGAATTTACACTAAATCTGACGCATGCTGCTGTTGTGCCACAGGAGTTCAAGTTTTGGAACTTCACAAGTTCACCTAACATAGCAAACTCGCTTTATCTCTCTATGTATGGATGTATAATTGCTTTTGGCTATATCAAACACAAATTATAACTTCTGTAACGCAGCCTCCCTGCTTATATTTCATATTGGGATACTGGGAACTGCACTGCACCAATAGCTAACACTGACATTTGCTATCAACAACTTCCTCAAGAGAACAAAGCTAATAAAAGAAATTCTACAACATTTTCGAAAAGCTGAATTATCTTTTAACCTTTAAGGTGTTTCACATATATAACAAAGATGATTATTCAAATGTTTTTCGTATTTTTAGTAGTCTTTTTCCTGATTTCGTATTACACTAGCATTCAGCAATAAAATTATATTAGCTATAGATTTTTATATTGTAAAATGGTCATATTTTTGCAATAAAACTGTAGTATTTTTACTTTCTCTAGCCCCGTGTGTACAATGTACATAGGCATAGAGAAGTATTGTATTCCATCCAAAAATTCGATACCGAGATTTCACCGGAAATATATGTTTTAGGGTCCCCTGTATCCAAAAAAAAAAGCATTTTCATAAAAAGGTCCGTGTGTCTGTGAACACAATAACTCAAAAACGTAAAGTCAATAAAGCACCAAACTTGGTATTTCAGTTTAGTATCTTCCAGGGATGCGACACGAATATTTTGAGAAAAATCCCTCCACCCCAAACTACCCCTTACATGGAACCTTTTTCGAACATTTTGATTTTCTTAAAAATGGCTCTAACGTTTTTGAATAAAATATCGTATATTATAGATATTTACCTGACAAATAATGTGTATATCTTGAATTTTCTGGGAATAGCTTCTAAAGATCTGTTTATTCTGGATGAATTTTGCTTAATTTTGGCATAACAAGTAAACCGTAAGAGATAGACAAAAACTTGCTATACAAAAAATGTAGGTCTTGTTAAAATACACAAATTATGTCATATACATGTCGTGGAGCTTACAGTTTTCGAGGTATTCATTGTTATTAGTTTCAGTTGTGAAGTACTTATACTTTTCTCAGACGGGAGTGTGCGGTTTCTTTTGTTCTACTCCTGGCCAAGAAAAGAAGGGATTTGTAATGACAATCGCATAACAACAGATTTTAAAACATTTGACTATCGATTTAGCCTTGTGTATTCCCTTATTTTCTTCCTACTTATAAGGACCTAAGTAATAAGAGCATTGTGCTGAACACCTCGATTAATAAGGTGGAGAAAGAAGAATAATCTTATGTAAGAAGTTTGTAGAACGGCTAGAGAAAGTCATGTGAGTGTAACACAACAGATGTTTTAATAATAAAGATCAAAATCCAAGCAACTGCAATCAACGTAAATCCATCAGCATCCAAGTGTGCCACCACACCGTTATTTTACTTGGGCCCTCTCCATCCTTTACCAAACTTAGTTAACGTTGTATCACTAGGATACAGGAGTTCAAGATTTGGAACTTTACAAGTTCACCTAACACAGCAGACTCGCTTTATCTCTCTATGTATGGATGTATAATTGCTTTTGGCTATATCAAACACAAATTATAACTTCTGTAACGCATTCTGCCTGCTTATATTTCATGCTGGGAACTGCACTGCAGCACCAATAGCTAGCAATTTTGAGAGCACTGACATTTGCTAGTTGGGCTATCAACAACTTCCTGAAGCGAACAACAGCTGATAAAAGAAATCCTACAACATTTTCGGAAAGCTGAATTGCCTCTTAACAAAGCTGTTGGCTCGGGGCCCAAGACCCATGAAAACAAGCCAAACGCAGGAAAATGTAAAGTCCATTTTATTGCTCAAGTTTGTTTTCAAACATACGTAAACTAAACGCTAATTTAACAAGAACATAAAAAAGCTAAGATATTTACCACCGCAATTATTTATGGACTTACTGCAGCCATTAAATGAATTCAAACGTTGCTAATTTATAATCTGCTTGAAAATATTTTTACTATCTTTTACTTGCGTACAGTAAGTAAATAGCACACTGTACCCAAAAATTTGATGTCGAGATTTCACTCGAAATATATGTGTTGATGTCTGCTTAACAAAATAATCTAATAAGTTTAATTCACATGACTTATTTTGCCTATTCTTCCATATTCTTACAAAAACATATTCTTTTATCTACAAGGTTGGATTTAAAAGCAACGAATAACATAGTGGACAGAGAAGGTATTGTATTGTATCCAAAAATTCGATACCGAGAATTCACCAGAAATACATGTTTTAGGAGCCCCTGAATCCAAAAAAAAAGCATTTTCAAAAAAAGGTCCGTGTGTGTGTGTCTGTCAGTCTGTGTGTCTATGAACAGCATAACTCAAAAACGAAAAGACCGTTGAATACCAAACTTGGTATTTAAGTTTGGCTTCTTCCAAGGATGCAACACAAAGATTTTAAAGAGAATCCCCCACCCCCAACTACCCTTTACATGGAACTTTTTACGAAAATTTTGATTTTCTCAAAAATGGCTCTAACGATTTTGATTAAAAAATAGTATATTAAAGATATTTACCTAACAAATAATATGTATATCTAGAATTTTCTGGGAACAGCTTCTGAAGAACTGTTTATTGTGGATGAATTTTGCTGAATTTTGCATAACTAGTAAACCGTAAGAGATAGACAAAAACTTACTGCACAGAAAATGTAGATCCCCTTAAGATACACAATTTGTCATATACAATTTTTTCGTGGAATTTATCGTTCTCAAGATACGCCTTGTTATTAGTTTCAGTTGTAAAGTACATATACTTTTCTGACTCAGGAAGTGTCCGTTTTTCTTTTGTTCTACCCCTGGCCAAGTAAAGAAGCGATTTCCAGTGAAATCGCCTAACGAAGCTTTTAAAATATTTGACTGTCACTTTAGCATAGCGTATTCTTTTAGTTCCCTTCTACTTATAAGGAACTATGTAATAATAACATTCTGCTAATGTTCATCTCGATTACAATGAAATAGAAAGAAGATCTTTTGTAAGAAGTTTGTTTGTAGAGCTGCTAGAGAAAGTCATGTGAGTGTAATAGTTAAGAATTAAAAATGAACTTACAACTTTTATCTACTTTTCGACATAGTCACAAACTTTGTCAACACACTTGTCCCATCGTGATACCAGTTTCAATTTATTCTGTCCCTGCAGTATAGCTTTCTATGGACTGCTGATATCACTTCCGCATCTGTCACACAGTATTGGCCGACCAGGATTTCTTCATGGGACCAAACTGATGAAGGTCCGACGGTGCAAGGTCCGGTCTCTATAAAGGATGCTGGAGCACTTCCCAACATAATTTGGTGATTTTCTGACAAACAGCAGCAGCAATATAGGGTGAGCATTGTCATGAAGCTTGACATCATCAGCATTAATGTTGTGGCATTTGTCATGAAGGGCACGACGCAATTTCACCAAAATTTTATTGTAGGCTGCAGCATTCACAGTGGTCCCATTTTCTGGAAAGTCCACCAATAAAACAGTACGCACATCCCAGAACACTGTCATAAGCACTTTCCTAGAAGATTGAGTCACTTTGAATTTTTCCTGTCCTGGAGAACCAGCATGTTTCTACTCCATACTTGCTTGGTTTGTTTCGGGCATGTAGTGTTATGCCCACGACTCATCACCAATAACGATGCGGTGTATCTCGTTAAGTGATCCAAGCTTGTAATCATTCGCTAGCCCTTGTGGTTATCTGTCAGGTTCTAAGGCACCCAGCAAGCACTAACTTTACGAAATGTCAACCCATCTTGAACAATACCGTACACTGCACCATAGGAAATGTTGAACTGTTGCGATAATGTTCACAGTTGCACACACCGGTCGTTCAAAATTGCCGCCTCAATGCCTCTGACATTATGCGGGGTTGCAGCTGTTACCGGCCTCCTGGAGCGTGGGAATCACTAAGGTGAACAAGGCTCTCTTGGAAGAATGCACACGACCTGGAGACATTGCTACGGTCTATACAGTCATTCCCATACATGCCACGCACATCCTTGTGAATTTCACTCGGTTTATGCCCTTTGGCCCACAAATATCGAACCACACCTCTGTGCTCTTCATACGTAGACGACAGCAGCAAGTGCGGCATCTTTGTTGTCTAGTTCATGTTTCTCTCGTTAGATCAGCACATGAAACAAAAAATACCCTAAATAGTGAAAACTTTAAACTAAATGTGTGATAAATTGCAACATCCCAACTGCAATACCAAGTCAGAAAAAAGTATTGTGCGTTACTTGTCGATCCATCTTCGTACATTGTGCTAATGAACATAAACATCAGTAGCAATTGTTTTATTTCATATTTGCTTATAGATACAAGGCCAATATGAGATTATGGTAGCTTAAAAAGATACTTAAATCTTCTATGAACGGATCGCTACGTGATACGTTTCAAATTGCATTCTCCTTACATGACCAGCACAAAAGAAAGCAAAAACGTACGACTTCCCATTTGATGCGAGTACTGGAAATTTTAGACCAACAATAAGAAATATCTTGGAAATAGTTAATTTCACAAAAAAAAAAAAAAAAAAAAAAAAAGCATGCATGTCACTTAAATTGTATATTTGAAGGAGAACTACATGTTTGTATATTAAGATTTTGTCTATCTCTTACGCCTAACTGATAAATCTTAAGAGATATTCAAATTTTTACTACACAAAAAAATGCACATCATTAAATTCCAAAAATGTCAAATGCAATTTTTCTGGAGTTAAACGTTTTCGAGATATTCCTTATTATTGGATTAAATTTTCCAATGCTCAAAATTGTTCACACATGGAAATTGTCATTTGTTTTGTTTTTCTTTCTCTCTTTTTTGTTGTTGTTGTTGTTGTTGTGATTATTCCTGACTAAGCAAAGTGAATAGAATGAACAGCATTCCAATTCACCATATAGGGACAAGCTCTCAAAAGATTTTACTATAAGTTTATTGTATCTCCTTATTCCCTTTGTACCTGCGATGAAATAAAGAGTAAAACCATTTCTGTTAATGTTTGTCTCAATTAGCATAAAGTAGAAGAAGAATAGGCTTTTGAACAATAGTTTGTGTCAGAATATTTAGAAAATATGTGAACTGAAACATCAGATTTATTACATTCTCTAGTCCCGAATGTACAATATACATCTATAGTGGATAGAAAAGGTATTGTATTGCACCCAAAATTTGATACTAAGATTTCTGCGGAAATACATGTTGTAGGACTCCCTGAACCCAAAAAGATGTATTTTCAGAAAAAGGTACGTGTGTGTATGTGTGTGTGTGTCTGTCTGCCTGTGGACATCATAGCTCAAAAACGAAAAGACTGTTAAATACCAAACTTGGTATTTAGGTTTGGTATCCTCCAACGATGCGACACGAAGATTTTCAAGAAAATTCCTCCACCCTTAACTAACCTTTACATGGACAAATTTTCGAAAAGTTTGTTTTTCTTAAAAATGGCTCTAACGATTTTGATTAAAATACCACATATCAAAGCTACTATTTCCATCACAAATAAAATGTATATCTTGAATCTTCTGGAAATAATTTCTGACGACCTGTTTATTCTGGATGAATTTTGCATAACTAGTAAACCGTAAAAGATAGACAACCACCTAGGCAAAAAATGTAGACCTCATTAAAATACACAATTTGCCATATACATTTTTTTTTCGTGCAGTTTGCCGTTTTCTAGACATTCCTTGTTATTAGTTTCATTTCTAAGGTACTAATACTTTTCTCACGCGGAAATATCCGTTTTTCTTTTGTTCTACTCCTGGTCAAGCAAAGAAGCCATTTGCAATGACAATCGCATAACGAGAGCTTTTAAAACATATGACTATCACTTTAGTACATTCCTTTAGTTTCCTTCTTCTTACAAGAAACTAAGTAATCAGTTAATGTTTATCTCGATTATCATTGTGTAGAAAGAAGAATAATTCTTTGTAAGAAGTTTGTAGAGGAACTAGAGAAAGTCATGAACACATCAGATTTTTTTTTATTCAGACTGTCTCAATTATTTCCTGTGAAATCTCCTTATCGAATTTTTAGGTGGAATATATGGTGTTTGTTTATTTGTACTAAGTATCAATACTAAAAAATCTTATGTGTGCCATTCACATGACTTTCTCTATATCCCTGCAACAAATTATTCTTAAAAAACGTATACTTCTATTTACTTCACGCCTATCAGGAAAAATTAGCAGAATTAGTCTTATTACTTGCTGCCTTGTAAGTAGAAGCGAAATAACGGACTACCATAGGTTAAAGTGAAAGTCAAAAGCTGGTTGCTACGTGAGTGAAGTTCCTTTGTTTGTACGGACACAAATTCACAAAGTCCTGTATGAGAAAAGTATGTTTTTATAGCTGAAACCAAAAACAAGGAATATCTCAAAAACAATCAACTCCATGAAAAAAAAAGTATGTAACGTAAATCCTTTACGGTTTAGCAGTTATGCAAAATTCCGTAAAATTGACCCAGAATAAAGTAGTCTTCAGAGGCTATTCCCAAAAAATTCTAAATATACATTTTATTTGTCAGGTAAATATCTTTAATATACGATATTTTAATCAAAATCGTTAGAGCCATTTTTTAGAAAATCAAAATTTTCGGAAAAAGTTCCATGTAAAGGGTAGTTTAAGGTGGGGGGATTTTTCTGAAAATCTTCGTGTCGCATTCCTGGAAGATACTAAACTTAAATAGACCAAGTTTGGTATTTTACCGACTTTTCGTTTTTGCATTATCGTGTTCACAGACACACGGACCTTTTTCTGAAAATACTTATATTGGATACAGGGGACCCTAAAACATATAATTCCGGTGAAATCTCGGTATCGAATTTTTTGGTGGAGTGCAATACCTTATCTATACACTATGTACATAGTGCGTATAGAGAAAGTAAAAATCTGATGTGTTACACTCACATGACTTTCTCTAGCTGTTCTACAAACTTCTTACATAAGATTATTCTTCTTTCTGCACCTTGCTAATCGAGGTACTCATTAGCACAATGTTTTTATTACTTAGTTCCGTATAAGTGGGAAGAAAATAAGGGAATACACTAGGCTAAACCAATAGTCAAATGTTTTAAAAGCTGTCGTTATGCGATTGTCATTACAAATCGCTTATTTTCTTGGCAGGAGTAGAACAAAAGAAAAACGGGCACTCCCGTCTGAGAAAAGTATAAGTACTTCACAACTGAAACTAATAACAATGAATACCTCGAAAACTGTAAGCTCCACGACATGCATATGACATAATTTGTGTATTTTAACAAGACCTACATTTTTTGTATAGTATGTTTTTGTCTATCTCTTACGGCTTACTAGTTATGCCAAATTAAGCAAAATTCATCCAGAATAAACAAGTCTTCAGAAGCTATTCCCAGAAAATTCAAGATATACATTTTATTTGTCGGGTAAATATCTTTAATATACGATATTTTAATCAAAATCGTTAGAGCCATTTTTAAGAAAATCAAGATTTTCGAAAAAACTTCTATGTAAAGGATAGTTTGGGGTGGTGGGATTTTCTAAAAATCTTCGTTTCGCATCCCTGGAAGATACTGAACTTAAATATCAAGTTTGGTATTTTACCGTTTTTGAGTTATCGTGTTCACAGACACACGGACACACACACACACGGACCTTTTTTTGAAAATGCTTTTTTTGGATATTGGGGACCCTAAAACATATATTTCCGGTGAAATCTCGGTATCGAATTTTTGGTGGAGTGCAATACTTTCTCTATACACTATGTACATAGTGCGTATGGAGAAAGTAAAAATATGACTATACAGACCTTTGTGTTGCCATATTCAACCCCATATTTTCCATAATATCAGACCCGTTTTATTTTAATGACAATGCTATTAATAATCATACAAATAGAATGTTATTACTTCTCCTTACTACAAATAAACAGTAGATAAAGAGAAAGGGAGTAAATTGGATGGAATATCCCCATAGAGTTTACAAACGTTAACATTGAACCTAAAGAAGGTAATAATGCAAAGAGAAAAAAAATTAAATGATTACAATTTCCTGGAAATGATATTATACCAGATGTATTTCAAGTCCCTGCAAACAACTTTATGAAATTTCCCTGCGGGGAATTGCATTTAAAAAAATAAAAAAGGATTTTATAGAGTAACTTGAGAGTATGCTCATCCATTACAACTTTTAATGAAGTTTTAATTAATGAATGTGTTTGTTTATACTACAAGTTATTCCTTTATTTTTTTTTATGGTTTTTAAAGTCCTATAACTGAGTAGGTCATGTCGCAAGATGAATAAATTGATTCGCTATTCCATATAAGTTATTTCTTCTGTCTCTATCTGAATCTCCTCATATGGAGGGCTTACACGCCCAGAACTTACAATACTGTTGAGGAGCAGATGGCTATGAGTAAGATAGAGTATCCAGAGATGGTGGATCAGCCCAGTACGTAGTGTAAACGTGAGGAAGTAGATATGAAATATAGGTGAAATGGATGATAGGAAACCTGATAAGTTGATAATTAATACAGTACATACACATTTGCCGTGTGAGTTATATTTTATTTTAACTCGAAAATAAAGATGTTTCATAACCCAGAGTTCAATTAATTTTCTATAGCATTTTGTTTTTATACTGCATCTCGAACTCCATGCTTCTAATCTCAAAATGTTTAGTTTGGTGCTACCTTTCTACTCCACAATTATTGCTTTCTCTACACAGTTTATGGTATACATACGTAGAGAAAGTATTGCACCCCACCCAAAAATTCGATACCGAGGTTTCACCGAAATTACAGGTTTTAGGGTCTCCTGTATAAAAAAAACTATAAGTGTGTGTGTGTGTGTGTGTGTGTGTGTGTGTGTGTGTGTGTGTGCGTGCGCGTGAGATCACGAAAATGAAAAGTCGGTAAAATACAAAGCTTAATATTTAAATTTAGTATCTTCAAGGATGCGACACAAACTTTTTGAGCAAAATCCTCCTACCCAAACTACTCCTTACGTGGAAAAAATTTCGAAAATTCTGATTTTCTCAAAAATGGCTTCAGCGATTTTGATTAAAAGATATTTTTAATGCAAGTAAAATGTGATATTGAATTTTCTGAGAATAGCCTCTGAAGATCGCTTTATTTTTGTTGAATTTTGCTGAATTTTGCATAACTATTAAACCCTGAGAGATAGACAAAAACCTACCCCTCAAAAACGTAGATTTCGTTAAATCGCACAATTCATGTTCTATATATGTTTCACGTTCTCTACTCTATATGTACATAGTGTAGAGAAGGTATTGTATTGCACCCAAAAATTCGATACCGAGATTTCACCAGAAATATAAGTTTTGAGACCTCCTGAATTCAGAAAAATGACCGTGTGTGTGTGTGTGTGTGTGTGTAGCGGGGGGCGCAGTACATCTCAAAAACAAAAAGACCGCTAAATACCAAACTTGATATTTAAGTTCAATGTTTTCCAAGGATGCGACACTAAAATGTTCAAGAAGCTCCGCCCCCCAAACTACTTTTTACATAGAAAAAAATTGCAAACATTTTGGTTTTCTCATAAATGCCTCAAACGATTTTGATGCTAAACTTTTTATTCAAGATATTTACATTACAAATAAAATTTGTATCTTCAATTTTCTGGGAATAGCATCTGAAGACATGTTTATTCTGGATGAACTTTGCGGAAGTTTGCATAACTGGTAAACCGTAAGCGATAGGCAAAAGCTGTAAGTAGAAGGAAATAATGGAGTACACTAGGCTAAAGCTCGTTGACATGTGGGTGAAATGCGTTTCTTTGCGTTGCCAGGAGTAGAAAAATTCCTGTACGAGAAAACTTTTAAGTATTTTAAAACTGAAGCTCACAAGAAGGAACATCTAAACATGAGTAACCCCACGAAAAAAAAATCTGATATGTTCCATTCACATGACTTTCTCTACAATAAATTATTGTTAAAAAGCTTATTCTTCTATTTACTTAATGCTAATCGAGAAAACGAAATAGCAGAAAAGGTCTTATTACTTCCTTGTAAGTAGAAGGGAAATAGGCTAAATCCAAACTCAAACCCTTTAAAAGCTGGTTGCTATGTGATTGAAGTACTGTACGAGAAAAGTATAAGTATTTTAAAGCTGAAAGCAATAACAAGGAATATCTAAAAAACGATCAACTCCACGAAAAAAATGTATATAGCATAAATTGTGTACTTTAACCAGCTCTACATTTTATATTAAGCAAGGTTTGTCTATTTCTTACGGTTTACCATTTATGCAAAATTCCGCAATACTGATCCAGAATAAAGATATCTTCAGAGGCTATTCCCAGAAAATTCAAGGTGTTCATTTTATTTTTCATATTAATATCTTTAATATACGACAAAAATTTTGAAAATTTTGATTTTCTCAAAAATGGCTCTAACGATTTTGATTAAAATATCGTATATTAAAGATAGATACCTGACAAATAATATGTATATCTTGAATTTTCTGGGAATAGCCTCTGAAGACTACTTCAATCTGGATGAATTTTACGGAATTTTGTGTAACTGGTAAACCGTAAGAGATAGACAAAAACTTACCCAACAAGAAATTTAGAGCACATTAAAACACACTATTTATGTCATATACATTTTTTCGTGGAGTTGATCGATTTTTAGATATTCCTTGTTTTTGGTTTCAGCTATGAAAAACATACTTTTCTCATACAGGAACTGGTCAACTCCTGTCCATACAAACAAAGGAACTTCAGTCACATAGCAACCAGCTTTTGACTATCACTTTAATCTATGGTACTCCCTTTATACTTTCTCTATACGTGCTATGTAAATTGTGTATAGAGAAGGTATTGTAATGCACCCAAAAATTCAATACTGAGATTTCACCGGAAATACATGTTTTGAGACCTCCTGAATCCCCAAAAAAAAGCATTTCTAGAAAAATATCCGTGTGTGTGTGTCTATTTGTGTGTGTCTGTGGGCAGCATAGCTCAAAAACGAAAAGTCCGTTAAAAAACAAACTTGATATTTAGGTTTGGTAGCTTCCAAAGATGCGACACGAATATTTTCAAGAAAATCCCCCCACTCCCAAATACCCTTTACATGGAACTTTTTTCGAACATTTTGATTTTCTAAAAAATGGCTCTAACGATTTTGATTAAAACATCGTATTTTAAAGATATTTACCTGACAAATAAAATGTATATCTTGAATTTTCTAGGAATAGCCTCTGAAGACTGCTTTATTCTGGATGAATTTTGCATAACTACTAAACCGTAAGAGATGGACAAAAACTTAACACACAAAAAATGTAGAGCGCGTTAAAACACACAATTTATGTTCTATACATTTTTTCGTGGAGTTGATCGTTTTTGAGATATTCCTTGTTTTTGGTTTCAGCTTTGAAAATCTTACTTTTCTCATACAGGAATTTGCCAACTCGTGTCCATACAAATAAACGAACTTCAATCACATAAGACTATTTCTGCTAATTTTTCTCGATTAGCATGAAATAATTAAAGAATAAGATTATTAACAATAGTTTGTTACAGAGATATAGAGAAAGTCATGTGAATGGAACACATCAGATTTTTTCGCTTCTACTTACAAGGAAGCAAGTAATAAGACTATTTCTGCTAATTTTTTCTCACTTAGCATGAAGTAAATAGAAGCATAAGCTTTTTAACAATAATTTGTTGCAGAGATGTAGAGAAAGGCATGTGAATGGAACACATCAGATTTTTAGTTAATGTTGCAGTACTGCTAGAAGTAGCCCTATGAAAACCAATAAGTCATTATTAAATGTGACTCAAAGATTGAACTGAGCAAAATAAGATATGAATTGACAGGTGAAACCTAAGGGAATCAGTGGACTCTACAAGATTATTTCCGTTTTACTTTGCAGTTAGTGGAAACAAAGATTACTCAGTATCTCAGAAACGATAATGTGTACGACTAAATGGACTTCACCAGACGAAAGAGAACATTTCACAGAAGAACCCACAAAAATTCGATAAAGATGATAACCTGTTTTAATGTGTTTTGCTTGTAAACGACGATATACTACACTCATTTATTTCTGCAACGATAATTATGTTATATTACGTAATCCACGCCGTTTTCCAAACACTCCAGTTAATTAGTAGTATCGTGTATTTGGTCAGGAGACAGGGCTAGTAAAATATCCCTAGGGAGCAAAGGTTGGAAACCACTGCTGTGAAAACATTTCCCACGAAATTTCTTGGCAAATATGTGGCAATTTGATATTTCGTTCAGAGGTGTAACGGTGCTGAAAAGACTCGAAAAAACAATTTGTGGAAAAAAAATCTTAGGTATTCCAATCACATGACTTTCTCTACATCTCAACAACAAATTATTGTTAAAAAAGCTTATGTTTCTATTTACTTCATGATAAACCAGAAAAATTAGCAGAAATAGTCTTATTACTTGCTTCCTTGTAAGTAGAAGCGAAATAAGGGAGTACCATAGGTTAAAGTGATAGTCAAAAGCTGGTTGGTGTGTGACTGAAGTTCCTTTGGTTGTATGGACAGGAGATGACAAATTCCTGTACGAGAAAATTGTTTTTCAAAGCTGAAACCAAAAAAAAATATCTAAAAAGAATGTAAATGACATAAATTGTGTGTCTTATCCTGATCTACAAATTTTGAGGAGTGAGTTTTGTCTACCTCTTACGGTTTACCAATCATACAAAATTCAATAAAAATTATCCATAATAAAGAGGTTTTTAGAGGCTGTTCCCTGAAAATTCAAGATATATTTTATTCGGCAAGTAAATGTCTTAAATATAAGGGATTTTAATCAAAATCGTTAGCCAATTTTAAGAAAATCAAAATGTTCGATTTTATTCCAAGTAAAGGGTAGTTAGGGGTGGGGGGATTTTCTTGAAAATCTTCGTGTCGCATCCTTGGAAGATACCAAACTTAAATACCAAGTTTGGTTTATAACGGCCTTTTCCTTTTTGAGGTATGCTACGCACAAACACACATACACACACGGACATTTTTCTAAAAATGTTTGTTTTTTTTCATTCAGGAGGTCTCAAAACATATATTTCCGGTGAAATCTCGGTATCGAATTTTGGGTGCATTACAATACCTTCTCTATACACTATATATATAGTACAAATTACTGTTAAAAATGTATTCTTCTATCTACTTCATGCTAATCGAGCTATACATAAGCAGAAAATGTCTTAATTGTTTGCTTCCTTGTAAGTAGAAGGTAACTAAGGAATACACTAGGTTAAAACGGTAGTAAAAATCTTTTAAAAGCTGGTTGCCATGTGGTTGAAATCCGTTTCTATGCAGGTCCAGGAGTTTACAACGTTCCGTGTGAGAAAAGTATTTCAAATCTGAAAGAAATAACAAGGCAATCTTAAAAATGGTCAATTTCACGAAATAAGTGTATATGACATAAATTGTGTGTTTTAACGTGATCTACATTATTTGAGCGATACGTTTTTTGTCTATTTCTTACGGTTTACCAGCAACGCAAAATTCAGCCAAATTTATTCAAAATCAAGAGGTCTTTAGAGGTTATTCCTAGAAAAGTCAAGATATACATTTTATTTGGCATATATCTTTAATATACGATATTTTAATCAAAATCCTTAGCCATTTTTTGAGAAAATCAAAATTTTCGCAGTTTTTCCATACCTTCCTGTCGCATCCCTGGAAGATACTAAACTACTTTTGGTATTTTACCGATTTTTTGTTTTTTTTATCGTGTCACAGACACACGGACACACACACACATGCGAACTTTTTTCTGAAAAAAAAAATGTAGATACAGAGGACCCTAAAACGTGTATTTCCGGTGAAATCTCGATATCGAATTATTGGGTGGAGTTTAATACTTTCTCTATACACTACGTACACAGTACGTGTAGAAAAAGTAAAAACAATTTAGAAAAGTTCACCGTATGTTTGATGTGTGTGTGAACCAAATTACTCAAAAATTAAAAGTGGTTAAATACCAAAGTTGTTAATTAAGTTCAACGTCCTCCAAAAATGCCGCACAAAAACTATGAAATGTCCTCACTCTAACTACCCTTTACGTGGAAAGATTTTCGATAATTTTCACTTCCTCAAAAATGGCTTGATTAAAATAACGTACCTATATTAAATACATTTACATGATAAATAAAATGTATATCTTGAACGCTCTCAGAACATCTCTTCAGTCTGCATGACTTTTGCATAACTGGTAAACTAAGGAATAGACAAAACTTAATATATAATTTATGCAATTTACAGTTTTTGAGGAGTTAACCATTTCCTTGATTTTCCTTCGTTATTGGTTTCAATTTTCCCATACTTATATTTTTACTTTCTCTACACGTACTACGAGTATGTACATAATACATAGAGAAGGTATTGTAATGCACCCAAAAATTCGATACCGAGATTTCACTGCAAATACATGTTTTGAAACACCCTGAATACAAACATTATTTTTAGAAAAATATCCATGTGTGTATGCGTGGTTTGTGTGTGCGCGCGCGTTGAGGGGCAGCATGATTTTCTCAATTTTGATTAAAATATATCATATAAAAGATATTTATATCTTGAATTTTCTGGGAATAGTCTCTGAAGATTTCTTTATTCTGGACTAATTTTGGTGAATGTTACATAACTGGTAAACCGTAAGAGATAGACGAAAATTTACTACACCAAAAATATAGATCTCGTTTAAAAGACATCCTTTATATTATATACCATTTTTTTCGTGGAGTTGACAATTTTTGCGATAGCCCTTGTTATTGGTTTTAGTTTTAAAATACTTAATATTTTCACATATGGGACTTTTTCAGCTCCTGGCAATACAAAGAAACTGAATTCAAACATATAGCAACCAGATTTAAAACATTTGACTATCGATTTAGCCTGGTGTGCTTCCTTATTTCCCTTCTACTTACAAGGAAGCAAGTAATAAGACTATTTCTTTTAATTTGTATCTCGATTAGCATGAAATAGATAGAAAAATAAGTTTTTTAAGAATAATTTGTTACAGGGAAGTAGAGAAAGTCATGTGAATGGAGAAAATCATATTTTAACTAATTGAGCATCAACATGGTAGCTTTTTCTGTGTTAGTATTAGAGTAGTTTTAATATTATAAAACATATGAGATTGAAATAAATTAATTTAATTAATAATTCATGTTAATAGCAATAATGTTTCAATCAGTTACTAATCAGTATAAAACTGGTGTTGTACAATAATTAAAAATAATAACAGCAAAACGAATGCATTATTAATGCACAGGTCACGCCGGTATATCCCTCCTGCTTAATTTCTAATTCCCCATGGTGAATAAAAACAATACCAGTTCACTTTTTATATACACAATAGAATTGTTATGGCCAAAAACAAAATCATTGTGTGGTAATAATAGTGTATATGAGTAATCAAACATGCTCTGGACTGCCTCCGTGGTCGAGTGTTCAGCGAGCTAACTTCTCACCCGGAGATACCAGGTTCGATTCCCGGCTGGGGCGGGGAATTTTTCTTTAGCCAGAATTATTCCCTATCCCACCAAGAGTCTGGAAGTATGAATGTGTGTGTGTGTTTGAGGAAAATAATATAGAACCTACAAACAATGAGTTTTTAAGTGCAACAAATAATTGTTAAAAAGCCTCTATTTACTCCATCCTAATCGAGAAAAAATTAGCAGAAATAGTCTTATTACTTGCTTTCTTTTAAGTAGAAGCGAAATAGTAGTTAAAGTGATAGTCAAAAGTGGTTGCTATGGCACTGAAATTCCTTTGTTTGTGTGGACAGGAGTTGACAAACTTCTGTATGAGAAAAGTATAAGTTTTTCAAAGCTGAAACCAAAAACAACGAATATCTCAAAAACGATCAACTGCACGAAAAAAAATGTATATGACATAAATTGTGTGTTTTATCCTGATCTACATTTTTTGTGCAGCAAATTCTTGTCTACCTCTTACGGTTTGCCAGTTATAAAAAAATCAGTAAAATTCATCCAGAATGAAGTAGCTTTCAGAGGATATTCCCAGAAAATTCAAGATATACATTTTATTTGTCAGGGAAATATCTTTAATATACGATACTTTAACCAAAATCGTTAGAGCCATTTTTAGAAAATCAAAATTTTCAAAAAAAGTTCCATGTGAAGGGTAGTTGGGTGTGTGGGAATTTCTTGAAAAGCTTCATGTCACATCCTTGGAAGATACCAAACTTAAATACTAAGTTTGGTATTCAACGGTCTTTTCGTTTTAGAGCTATGCTGTCCACAGACACACACGGACCTTTTTCTGAATTTTTTTTTTTAATACAGGGAGACCCAAAACGTATTTTCGGTGAAATCTCGGTATCAAAATTTTAGGTGGAATGCAATACCTTCTCTATACACTATGTATATAGTAGTGTAGAGGAAGTAAAAATATGCTGTGTGTATGCCATAGTCATAATCGTCTCATATTAATTTCATTTTAAAGTTGTGAAAAATAAATTACAAATTTTCCACTCTCTGCTACGTAATTTATTCCACCTAAAACTTCGATACCAAAATTTACCGCAAATACATGTTTTAAGACTTTATGAATATAAAATAATGATGTGTTCCATTCACTTAAATTTCTCTATCTGTTCCACAAACATTTCTTACAAAAGAATATTCTTTTATTTATATCGTGCTAATCGAGATAAACATTAGCAGAATTGGTCTTCTTGCTTGCTTGGTTCCTTGCTTCCTTGTAAGTAGAGGGGAAATAAGGGGTGCACCAGGTCAAATATTTTAAAAGCAACAACTGGAATATTGTTCTCATTTCTTGCTAGGAGTAAACAAAACAGATACAAAAAGAAAGATATTTCCGTTTGATAAAAGTTAAAGTATCTTAAAACTGAAATCAATAATACAGAACATTTCGGTAGCGGTTAACTCTACATCAAAAGTTCATATTATATAAATTATTTTACCGAGATCCACGTTTTTTGTTTAGTAGGTGTTGTCTATCTCTTACAGTTTACCAGCCATACAAAAGTCATCAAGTATGAAGTAGTCTTCAGAGACTATTTTAATCAAAATTTTCGAAAAATGTCCAATGTAAAGGGTAGTAGGGGTGGGGCATTTTCCCGAAAATATTCCTGTCCCACCCTCGGAAGATACTGAATTTAAAATACCAAGTTTTTTATTAACTGACGCTTTTGGGTATGCTGCCCACAGACACAGACAAGGAAATTTTTCTAAAAATGTTTTTGTTGGATTCAGAGGGTCCCAAAACATGTATTTTCGCTGAAATTTCGGTATCGAATTTTTGGGTGGAATACAATACCTTCTCTATCCACTATATGCATTCCACATACGAGCTAGATAATGTAAAAACACCTATATATATATATATATATATATATATATATATATATATATATAAACAAGTGTGTGTGTGTGTGTGTGTGTGTGTGTGTGTGTGTGTGAACTTTATGAATTAATAATCATACTAGAATTGACGACTTGTCACTTGTATATCATAAAATATTTTTTGCACGACAGTACGAAATTAAAATAAATAATTATCATTTTCACAGACGTACTCAATAGCGCTTATTTATGTGGCTGTATATGTTTAAATAATCGGACGTGTTCTATTCTACATCTCTGCAACAAATTATTGTTAAAAAGTTTATGCTTCTGTTTACTTCAGAGAAAAAATTAGCATAAATAATCTTATCACTTGCTTTCATGCAAGTAGAAGAGAAATAATGGAATACCACAGGTTAAAGTGATAGTCAAAAACTGGTTGGTCTGTTTTAAGTTCCTCCTTATGGACAGGAGTTGACAATTTCCCGTTTGAGAAAAGTATAAGTATTTTAAAGCTAAAACCAATAACAAGGAATATCTCAAAAATGATCAACTCCATGAAAAACTCCCGTGTGTTTTGACGAGCTCTACATGTTCTATCAAGTAAGTTTTTGTCTATCTCTTACGGTTTACCAGTTATGTAAGATTCTGTAAAATTCATCCAGAATAAAGTACTCTTCAGAGGCTATGCCCAGAAAATTCAAGATATACATTTTATTTGTCAGGTAAATATCTTTAATATACGATATTTTAATCAAAATTGTTAAAGCCATTTTTGAGAAAATCAAAATTTTAGGAAACTTTTCTATGCAAAGGGTAGTTGAGGGTGGGGGGTGGATTTTCTTCAAAATCTTCTGTCGCATCCTTGGAAGATTTTATAAATCGAACATTTTTCGAAAATGTTTATTTTCCCAAAACTGGCTGAGTTTTAATTAAAATAACGTTATGTTTTAGATTTTTTCATGGCAAATGAAGTTTCGCTTGAATTTTCTGGGAAGAGTCTCCGAAGTTCTGTTTTGTGTAACTGGTAAACCATAAGAAAGAGACAAAATGATACTACAAAAATCGGATTCGTGATGGCCTCGATTTTTTGGGATGCACGCGGAATCATCTACGTTGATTACTTGTAGAAAAGAAGAATGATAAATGGAGAGTATTATGCATCGCTATTGCACCGGTTGAACGGAAAAATAAAGAAAAAACGCCCTCATCTGGCAAATAAAAAGATTCCCTTTCATCAACACAATGCGCAGCTTCGATGGCGAAAATTGTAAAATTAAGGTTTGAATTACTACCACCAGATTTGGTCCCAGTTCCTTTTTTTTTTTTCTTGCATCCAAACTTGAAAAAGTAGCTCGGCGGAAATGATTCACATCTAACGATGCCTATTTTGAGGACCTTCTGAAATCCTAATTCTTTGAAGGCTTAAAACTGTTGGAGAAACAATAAAAGGAGATAATGTTGGGGAAAAAATCTAGGGGAAGGGGGGGGGCAGGATCGGGTATCTAACAATAAATTATAATTGATTATAACATATAATGTTTTAAGAAATGCACTTTATTGTATCATGAATTGTGAACATTTTAAAACATGTGCTTTGTTGCCATCTTTTATCACATAAGTAATATAAATTAAAAAAAAAATTGTTTGCAAAATAGGGTTTTGCCCCTAGGGTAGGGGCAGAACCGTTAAAGCGGTGGGGCACAATCGGGTACTACAGTTTTTCTGTGCTTAACAGTCATTACATTCAAAATATTTCAATGCCTTCTGGGCCAACCTGTGCAAAGTTCATGGGCCCATCTGTTGCACTTCACACACTGAATCCAGTCGTCATTTCGTTTTGCCTCACTATATTTCTCCTTGCAATAAGAGCACTGGCTATTGTTAGAATTTTCTTCAGTATATTTGGCTTTCATTGCTCTTGTTTCACCAAACTTAGACTGAAGCGACTTTCTGCAAATTGCTGGTGACTTAGGTTGAGTATTTGCCTTTTTTTGAAGCTCAACCTTATATGGTGACTCTGTAAGGATAGCTGTTTTCCCGCGGCGTCTTCCTGACGATGAGGGAAGACTTTTAATAAGGGAACTGGCAACACATCTTTTGGTGAAACTGCAAATGTTTGTGGTTCAGCCGATATTGCTATTTTCTCTGCAATTTTGGAGGGAAGAAGAGCGACTGATTCACAAGGCTGGCTATATAGTGACCCCTCAGATGTTGATGCAAATGGCTGAGGAGTGTGTTGTTCTGTGGTTTCAGCTGGCATGAAGTCAACATCACTCAACTTGTTAGGACACAGGATTGGTGGGACCCGGTTATGCCCCCCGCTTCTGCCCCCACACACCATTTTGTTCTTCTTAAGGCATACCACAATAACGACTTACTTCCCGAATTGTAACGACATTGAAGACAATACTTAAATCTTTGCAATTTAATGTAGCAAAAATAAAATATGTTGCTGCAGATACTTATCTCTTAAACTCCGACTTCAAATTTCAGTTAAATTACTTCAAAACGCGGAAATTTCTAATCATGAAGATTACAGACACAATAATGCGACTATATTCTGCGAGCTTCTGCTTCTGACTGCTGCCGATATGAGAATGTAGTTCAGTCAAGAAATGGTAGATGGTAGCACTTTCCAGTTTAAAAAACCCATCTACCCGGTTGTGCCTCACTACCCGGTCCTGCTCCACCCCCTTTCCCCAATAAAAATAATTTGGTTTTATCTTATAACACCTACGATAGTAAAAACAAACATTAACTGTATATTATGATCTTAGATGGGAAATGCGATTTATATAATGGAGAAGAAAAATAAAATAAAACAAAACAAAGCGAGTTATTTGTTTCTGACATTCTGTAAAAGGATCCGCAAACGTTTGTTGTGTAACAGACACGGCTGAACAATTATATGAAAATATAAAACATTTGAATACTAAAGCGCAAACTGGATGACAACTCTTTTGTCAATGTAAGCGGATACTATGTGTGAGTGGAGTCATGTGGAGAGAACTTTTGACAAATGACGAGTGGTGCTACATTATCGTCAAGGGTGTGTTTTATTTTTATTATTCGCGTATCATTTTTAAATTTTCGCATTCATAAGTTTCGCAATAATTTAGCGAAAAATAATAAAATATCTGATGTGTTCCATTCAAAAAACTTTCTCCAGCTGCTGCAAATACAAACTTCTATCTATTCTTCTATCTACATCATGCTAATCGAGATAAATATTAACAGAATTGGTCTTATTACTTGCCTCATTATAAGTAGAAGGGAAATAAAGGAATACATTATTCTAAAGCGACAGTCAGATGTTTTAAAAGCTAGTCGCTATATGAAACAATTGAGGTTCGGTTCATCTTGCATGGTCCCGTTTGAAAAAAGTGAGGTAGTTTAACCCTATATCGTGTCTATGAATTATTTTGTTACATATACCATCCTTCTTCTAATTCGCCGGCACCATAACTGAAGGGACTTGAATAGTGCGATCGTTAGTGCGATACGAAGTAGACTGGCCATCCACTGAAAGCCGAACGCCGTGAGTTCGAGTCCCTGGACTGTAAAATGTACCTGTTGCAAAGGATGGGGAGGGCCCAAGTAAAATAACAGGTGTAATGGCACCTTGAATGCTATGGGATTACATCCAACTATACTTATAGTTGCATGGATTTTGCTCTGTTTACTAAAAACGCTACGGTTTTATTGCAAAAATATTAGCATATTTACAATACAAAACAGCCATATATATATATATATATATATATATATATATTATTGAACATTAGTGTAACACGAAAATAGAGAAAAAAAAAACGCTAAAACATTTGATTAATCAACTTTGTTGTCAAATGACGACGCCATGCAATAGAGTATTAATTAAAGCCAAAAAACAAGGAATATCTCAAAAAACGGTCAACTCTACAAAAAAGGTACATGATATAAATTACTTGTTTTAACGAGATCTATATTTCTTACGGTTAAACCGTAAATCAAAACACTGTAAAACTCGTCCAGAAATAAGAGAGATCTTCAGAGGCTATTACCAGAAAATTCAAAATATACATTATATTTGTCATGTAAACATCTTTAATACGTATACGGTAATGAAAATCGTTAGAGCCATTTTTGAGAAAAACAACATTTTCAACAAAAAAATGTGCTGGGGATTTTTTTTTAAACTTCGGATCGATTTTCTCAGAAGATATTAAACATAAATACTAAGTTTGGTTTTAACGGTTTTGTTTTTTGTTGTTTTTTTTTCGTTTTTGAGCTATGCTACATACAGACACACACACGCACACATGCGGAGCTTGTACTAAAACTGTTTTTTTTTTTCGGCCTCAGGAGAGCTGAAGACATATACTTCCGGTGAAATCTCGACATTGAATTTTTGGATGAAATACCTACTTTCTCTATCCACTATGTACATTGTATATTCCGTATATTGTAACATTCCGTATGTTACATATTATATTTTTACTTTCTCTACATGTACTATGCATATAGTATTTCACCCCAAAATTCGAGACTTCACTGTTTTTAGTTTCCCTGAATTTAAAATATATTTAGAAAAAGGTCCGCGCGCGTGTACGTGAGTGTGTGGACAGCATAGCTCAGAAGCGAAAAGAATGTTAGACACCAAATGTTTTATTTAAGTTTAGCATCTTTCAAGAGTGCGACACGAAGATTTTCAAAGAAAATCCTCCACTCTAAATTACCCTATACGTAGAAATGTTATGAAAATATTGTTTTTAACAAAAATGACTATTTTGAATAAATACCGTATACAAATACCTGAATTTAAAAAAAAAAACATTTAGATAAAGATCCGCGCGCGCGCGCGTGTGTGTGTGTGTGTGTGTGTGTTGGTGTGGACAGCATAGCTCAGCAACGATTAGACCGTTAGACACCAAATTTGGGATTCAAGGGCACGACACGAAGATTTTCAAGAAAACTCTTAGACTCCAACCTATCCTTTAGATGCAAATTTTTTGAAAAGATTGTTTTTGCCAAAAGTGATTAACTATTCTGAATAAATGCCATACATTAAAGATATCTACATTATAAATAAAAAGTATATCTTGAATTTAATGGGAATAGCCTCCGAAGATCCTTCATTTTTAATGTTTTTATATATTTGATAAACCGTAAGAGATAGGCAAAAAATTACCACACAAAAAATTTAGATTCCGTCAAAACACAATTTATGTCACATGCATTTGTTTGCGGAGTTAATAGTTTTTATTGGTTTCAATTTTAAGCTACTTAAACGTTTCCCAAACGGGAGGTCTTTTGTTTTGCTTCTAGCTAAATCGAACTGCAATTCTTTCACATAGCGACCAGTTTTATAAAAGATTTAACTATTGCGTTAGGCTATTACTTGCAAGAATTACCTACTACAACAATTTCTGCTCATGTTTGTCTCAACTACACGATGTATATAAAGGAATACTCTTTTGCAGCAATAGCTTGTAGAGAAAGTCATGTGAATGAAACACATCAGATTATTACTTTCTCTATATGCACTATGTACATAGTGTATAGAGAAGGTATTGCATCCACCAAAAAATTCGATACCGAGATTTCACCGGAAATATATGTTTTACGGTCCCCAATATCCAAAAAACGCATTTTCACAAAAAGGCCGTGTGTCCGTGTGTCAGTGAACACGATAACTCAAAAACGAAAAGTCAGTAAAATACCAAACTTGGTATTTAGGTTAAGTATCTTCCAGGGATGCGACACGAAGATTTTGAGAAAAATCCCCCATCCCCAACTACCTTTTACATGGAACTTTTTTCGAAAAGTTTGATTTTCTCAAAAATGACTCTAACGATTTTGATTAAAATTTCGTATATCAAAGATATTTACCTGGCAAATAAAATGCATATCTTGAATTTTCTGGGAATAGCCTCTGAAGAGTAGTTTATTCTGGATGAATTTTACTGAATTTTGAATGGCTGCTAAACCGTAAGAAATGGACAAAAACTTACTACACAAAAAGTGTAGAACATATTAAAACACACAATTTGTGTTATATACATTTTATTCGTGATGTTCGTCGTTTTTGAGACATTTCTTATTTTTGGTTTCTACTATGAAAAACGTATAATTTTCTCATACAGGAACTTATCAACTCCTATCCATATAAACAAAGGAACTTCATTGACAGAGCAACCAGCTTTTGACTATCACTTTAACCTATCGTAGTCCCTCGTTTCGCTTACTTACAAGAAAGCAAGTAATAAGACTATTTCTGCTAATTTTTTCTGATTAGCATAAAGTAAATAGAAGTATAAGCTTTTTAAGAATAATTTGTTGCAGGGATATAGAGAAAGTCATGTGAATGGTACACATCAGATTTTTTTTCGCGATAGTGCGTAAAGTTACACTTTTACCTTTACCATTACGCGTTATAAAGATTCACTTTACACACTGACAGCAGTGTTTTTAATTTTCTGGAGATAGCGTCTGAAGTCATCTTCATTCTGGATGACTTTTGCATAACTGATAAACCTAAACTAATAAACAAAAACTTACTAAGCAAAAAAGTTGGTCTCGTCAAAACACACAGTTTATGTCAAATAAGTTTTTCGTGGAGTTAGCCATTTCCAAAATATTCCTCGTTTTAGGTTTCAGTTTTACCATATTTATATTTTTCTTAAATGGAAAGATGATATTCGTTTTCTTTTGCAGTCAAGCAGAGAGAACGGAATTCCAATAACGTCCCATAGCAACCAGCTCAAAAGGAGTTGACTATCGCTTTAGTCTAGTTTATTTCTTAATGCCAGCGTGTCTATAAGAAAGTTATAATTGTATTTCTGCAAATGTTTATCTCCATTTAGTTTTTACTTTCTCTACACGTACTATGTACATAATGTATAGATAAGGTATTGTAATGCACCCAAAAATTCGGTACCAAGATTTCACCGGAAATATATATTTTGGATGCCCCTAAACATATATAAAAAAAAATTATTTCTGGAAAAAGGTCCATGTGTGCGTGTGTCTGTGGACAGCATAGCTCAAAAACGAAAAGACCGTTAAATACCAAATAAAGTTTGGTATCTCCCAAAGATGCGACACGAAGATTTTGAGAAAAATCCCTCCAACCGCAACTACCCTTTACATTGAACTTTTTTCGAACATTTTGATTTTCTCAAAAATGGCTCTAACAATTTTGATTAAAAGTTCGTATATTAAACAAATTTACCTGACAAATATATGTATATCTTAAATTTTCTGGGAATAGTCTCTGAAGACTACTTTATTCTGGATCAATTTTACGGAATTTTGCATAAATGCTAAACCGTAAGAGATACACAAAAACTTAACACACAAATATGTAGAGCACATTAAAACACACAATTTATGTTATATACAGTTTTTTCGTGGGGTTGGTCGTTTTTTAGCTATTCCTTGTTTTTGGTTTCAGCTTTAAAAAACTTATTTTCTCATACAGGAATATGTCAGCTCGTGTCCATATAAACAAAGGAGCTTCATTCACATAGCAACCAGCTTTTGACTATCACTTTAACGTATGCTACTCGCTTATTTCGCTTCTACTTACAAGGAAGCAAGTAATAAAACAATTTCTGCTATTTTTTTTTTTTCTCGATTAGTATGAAGTGTTAGCTTTTTAACAATAATTTGTTGCAGAGATGTAGAGAAAGTCATGTGAATGGAACACATCAGATTATTTTTTATTGCTCCATTTATATAGCCCGTTTAACATCTAAGGTCATATTTGGGGCTATGCAACTCGGGTTTAAATCATTTTATTTTCCTCCAACACGCACATTCATACTTCCAGACTCTGTGGGGGATAGGGAATAATTCTGGTTCAAGAAAAATTCCCCGCCCCATCCGGGAACCAAACCCGGTACTTCCGAGTGAGATCCATTTAGTTGAAGTAGGTATGTAGAAGAATTATCTTTCTTAAGATAAGTTTTTTGAAGTATTGGTATAGAGAAAGTGATATGAATGTACATCAGAATGGTTTATTGAATGCAAAGCTGGTACAAATTCTTCAGTAAATATAATAAATATAAAAAATGATAAATGCATGTGACTTCAAACACAAAAGCGTTAAATTGTTTATTTTTATAACCTCTCTGCGGTCTGGATGTCCTTGTTTGGTGTTTTACAGCAAGAGTGGTTCTTTTGTTACATGTTCGGTATGCAGTGTGACACACAGGATCAAAATCGATGGAAAAGTGACAGAACTCAGATATCGCTTGGGAAATTCCAAATATGATCCCTGACAAATATTTACGCACATTAACCGTGTTTGTACTATAGCGCATATTTGGCGACTTCCGCGTGGAGCATCATAGCCCATGTTTGCCGCATTTGACCCGCACAACATGCTCAAAACCCACAGTGCTGGAAAAAGCATACGTCGGAGACCATGGATATTTCTTGTCAACAGACGCAAATGTGGATAAACAGAGATGCGCCTAAGGGCAGCAACTCAACCACGTTTATTGAAAAAAGTCTGATGCTTAGCGTTCACATGACTTTCTGCAGCTGTTCTACAAACTTCTTACAAAAGAGTATTCTTTCTGCCCCATGCTAGTCGCTAAGCATTATCAGAATGCTCTTATTACTTAGTTCCTTAAGGGAGCTAATGGAATAAAGCGATAGTCAAATGTTTAAAACCTGTCGCTGTGCGATTGTCATTGAAATTCGTTTCCTTGCACGGTCAGGAGTAAGATAAAAGAAAAGCAACAAACACGTCCTGTCTGGAAAAAAATATCAGTATTTCAAAATTGAAACCAATAACAAGGAATGTTTCGGAAACGGTTAGCGCTATAACAAAAATATAAAGAGCATAAATGTTGTGTTTTGAGAGAACCAGATTTTAGTAAGTTTTTTTGTTGATCACTTACGGTTTGCAAGTTATTTTCGAAATTGTTCGAATAATTTTCAAAGTAAAGAGCAGTTTCGTGCGGGGGAGGATTTCCTTCAAAATCTTTGGGAGATAACAAGTTTGGTAAATAACGGACTTTCCGTTGTCGAGTTATGCTATCCATAGACAGACACAAACTAATTTTTAATTTTTTTTTTTATTATTATTCTAGAGGTCTCAAAATATACTCGTATTTCTGATGAAACCTCGACTTTTTAGGTGGAATACAATACCTCTCTGTCATGTAGAGAAAGTAACAATCTGATACATTCTCGTGGCTTTCTCTACCTTTCTGCAACAAGCTATTATTCTTACAAAAAAGAATTCCTCTGTCTACTTCATGCTAATCGAGATAAACATTAGCAGAATACTCTTATTAATTAGATCCTCATAAGTAGAAGGGAGCTAATGGAATACATTATGCTAAAGCGATAATCAAAAGTTTCAAATCTGTCGCTGTGCGATTGTTATTGAAATTCGCTTCCTTGCATGGCCAGGAGAAAGACAAAAGAAACACAACCGACTTCCTATCTGAAAAAAGTATCAGTATTTCAAAACCGAAACCAATAGCAAGGAATATCTCGGAAACAGTAAGCGCCACAGCAAAAATGTAAATAGCATAAATATTGTGTTTTGACAAGAAGATTCGATTTTTACTTTCTCTATACGCACTATGTACATAGTGTATAGGGAAGGTATTGCACTCCACCCAAAAATTCGATACCGAGATTTCACTGGAAATATATGTTTTAGGGTCCCCAATATCAAAAAAAAAGCATTTTCACAAAAATGTCCGTGTGTGTGTGTGTGTGTGTGTGTGTGTCCGTCTGTGAATACGATAACTCAAAAACGAAAAGTTGGTAAAATACCAAACTTGGTATATAAGTTTAGTATCTTCCAGGGATGCGACACGAAGACTTAGAGAAAAATACCCCCACGCCCAACTACCCTTTACGTGGAACTTTTTTCGAAAATTTTGATTTTCTCAAAAATGGCTCCTACGATTTTGATTAAAATTTCGTATATTAAAGCTATTTACCTGACAAATAAAATGTATATCTTGATTTTTCTGGGAATAGCCTCTGAAGAGTAGTTTATTCTGGATGAATTTTACTGAATTTTGAATAACTGCTAAACTGTAAGAGATGGACAAAAACTTTACTACACAAAAAACGCTAAAACGCACAATTTATGTTATATACATTTTTTTCATGGAGTTCAACATTTTTGAGATATTCCTTATTTTTGGTTTCTGCTACGAAAAACTTACTTTTCTCATATAGGAATTTGTCAACTGCTGTCCATATAAACAAAGGAACTTCATTGACATAGCAACCAGCTTTTGACTATCACTTTAACCTATGATACTCCCTTATTTCGCTTCTACTTACAAGGAAGCGAGTAATAAGACTATTTCTGCTAATTTTTTCTGATTAGCATAAAGTAAATAGAAGTATAAGCTTTTTAAGAATAATTTATTGCAGGGATATAGAAAAAGTCATGTGAATGGTACACATCAGATTTCTTTACTAAGCTTGTTTGTCTATTTCTTACGGTTTGCCAGTTATTTACGAAATGTTTCTATTTTTTTTCAAAGAAAAGAGTAATTTGTGGCGGGGGAAGATTTTCTTTTAAATCTTCGTGTCGCATCCTTTGGAGATACAAAACATAAACACCTACCAAGTTTGGTATTTAACGGACTTTTCGTTTTCGAGTTATGCTGAGCATAGACTAAACGTTTTTATAAAATGCTTTATTAGGATTTCCGATAAACCTTAAGTTTTGGGTTGAATACAATTGCGCAACAAGCCATTATTCTTACGAAAGCATATTTATTTCATGCTAATCAAGGTAAACGTTAGATTTGATGGACTTATTGCCTTCTTGTAGATACAACGCAAATAAGGGAATCCACCAGATTACGATAATCAAATCTCACTGTGGTGGCATTGAAATTCGATTTTGTTTGCATGACGGAGTGAAAAATTAAAATAAATAAATATATGAAAGATGATATCCCAATTGAATAAAGCATAAATATTGCAAAACTCAAACCAACAAGGAACACTCTAAAATGATTAACTCAACAAAAAACGTATCTGATATAATTTGTGTTATTTAACAAGATATACATTACTTGTGTGGTAATACTTTGTGTATCTCTAACGGTTTGCTAGTTATGCAAAAGTCATACAGAATGAAAACAATTTTATAGCCTCTCCCAGAAAATACAAAATACGTTTCATTATCCCCAAAATATCACGATCATATAGTTTAATCAAGTCGTTAAGAGCCACTTTTAAAAAAATCAAGATTTTCGAAAAATATTCCATTTGAAGTGCAGTTTGCGGTAGGGAAGTTTATTTAAATACTTTGTAAATATATTTAATATAAGGCATTTCAATAAAAATTGTTAGAGGTATTTTTAAGAAAATTCCGAGAAATTTTTACAATTTGCTGGGCGACTTTTCTAAAAAAACTTCGTGTCGCAACTTCAGAAGTTTCTGCACTTAAATATATACCAGGTTTGGTATTTAAGACATATTTTTGAGTTCACAAACACACTGACCTTTTTAACTCTCTAACGAGTATACTGTATACAAACTTCTAGGTAGAGAAGATATTGTACTCAACCCAAAATTTGCACAACGACATTTTACCGGAAATACAAGTTTTGAAGACACGCCTAAATACAAAAATAGAAGCTAGAAGCCCGAGAATATTTTGAATTCAAAAATAAAGTTTTTTTTAGATAAAGGTTATGGGCAGCACAACTCAAAAACGAATAGTTTGTTAAATGCCTAACTTTGCTTTTAGGTTTAATATATTTCAAGAATGGGACACGAAGAGTCTCAAGAAAATCCCCCCCACAAACTACTCTTTACATAGAATTTTTTTCGAAAATATTGATTTTCTCAAAAATGGCCGTAATGATTTTGACTAAAATACTGTATGTTAAAGATATCTATATGACAAGTAACATGTATATTTTGAATTTCCTAAAAATAGCCTCTGAATTGCTTTTCATACTGAATGATTTTTGCATGACTAGTAAGAGACAAAAGCTTATTACACAAAAAATGTAGATCTCGTCAAAACACAATTTTTATCCTATACGTTTTGATGTGGATGTTTCAATTTTAAAATACTTATGCTTTTATTTTTTTTTTTATCTGTGAAAGTTGACTCAAAATTGCTTTGTTTCACAATAAAATGATATAAATTCTAAAATTTAGAAGAATATATAGTTTTTCCTAGGTGGCGAACTTTAACTACCAATTAATTGAATCTATAGATAGGTATAAGGTGCATGCTTATTAACAGGCACCCCCAAAAATAAACCTCATTTTTTTCTGCAAATGTTTTTCTAACACTTTTCCACACTCAAAAGGTTCGACACAATGCAATTTTTCACTAATTTATTTTTTAAAAAAGTATACTGTCTCTTAAAAGCAATTAAAGAAACAGGTCATTATTTTTTCAAAATATTACCCACCCAAGTATTTAAATTCTTGAACAGTATCGATATTGTTATTTATTATGATTTTATTTGTCTTTTTAGCTTTCTCTACATATTACATGGTACGAAGGTGGAGTTGGTATTGTACTCCACCCTAAAATTCGATATCGAAATTTCATCGTGTATACACGTTTTAATATCCCCTATATTAAAAAAAAAGTATTGTTAGAAAAAGTCCTTGTATGCGTCCGTGTGTTTGTGAACATGATAGCTCAAAAATGAAAAGTCGGTAAATACCAAACTTGGTATTTAAGTTTAGTATTTTACAGAACTTTTTGAAGAAAATCTCCCACCCCAAACTACATTGAAAATTTTTCGAAAGTTTTTACTTTGTCAAAAATGATTTGATTAAAATATCGTATAATAAAGATGTTTACATTACAAATGAAACCATTATCTTCAGGTTTTTTGGGAATAACCTCTGAAGATCTCTTTATTCTGGATGAATTTTGCACAACTGGTAAAACCGTAAGAGAGATACAAAACTTACAACACAAAAATCTGATGTGTTCCATTCACATGACTTTCTCTATATCACTGCAACAAAGTATTCTATTTACTTCATCTAATGAAGCAAAAATTAGCAGAAATAGTCTTATTACTTGCTTCCTTGTTAGTAGAAGCGAAATAAGGGGGTACCATAGGTTAAAGTGATAGTCAAAAGCTGGTTGCTCTGCGACTGAAGTCCCTTTGTTTGTATGGACACGAGCTCAAAAAGTCCTGTATGCGAAAAGTATAAGTTTTCATAGCTGAAACCAAAAACAAGGAATATCTAAAAAAAAAACAATCAACTCCACGAAAAAAATGTATATAACATAAATTTGTGTTTTAAGGTGCTCTACATTTGTAGTGTGGTAAGTTTCTGTCCATCTCTTACGGTTTAGCAGCTATGCAAAATTCATTAAAATTGACCCAGAATAAAGTAGTCTTCAGAGGCTATTCCCAGAAAATTCAAGATATACATATTATTTTTCAGCTAAATATCTTTAATATACGACATTTTAATCAAAATCGTTAGAGCCATTTTTAAGAAAATCAAAATTTTCGAAAAAAGTTCCATGTAAAGGGTAGTTTGGGGTGGGGGAATTTTCTCAAAATCTTCGTGTCGCATCCCTGGAAAATACTAAAATTAAATACCAAGTTTGGTGCTTTACCGACTTTTCTTTTTTGAGTTCACAGACACAGGGAGACACACACACACACGGACCTTTTTGTGAAAATGCTTTTTTTGGATACAGGGGACCCTAAAACATATATTTCCGGTGAAATCTCCGTATCATTGTACATACGGGGCTAGAGAAAGTAAAAATGTAGATCTCGCCAAAGCTCATAATTTATGTCATACGTTTTTCTTGTAGAGTGGGCCGTTTTCGATATACTCCTTGTTATCGGTTTCAATTTTAAATTACGTAACTTTTCTCAAACGGAAAGACACCTATCGTTTCGTCTCTTTTATTTTACTGCTGGCAATGCACAGCGAACCGAACCTCAATTGTTTCACATAGGTACCAGTTTTTAAAATATTTGACTCGCTTAAGCATAGAATAATCCATTATTGCAATCTACTTACAAAGAAGCAAGTAACGAAACCATTCCTACTAATGCTTATCTTGATTAGCATGATGTAGATAACAATATTTATTTTTAGTTAGCTTAACGTCCTTTAACACAGTTGGTCATATCGGACGAGAATGAAATTGGTGAAATGATGCTCCAATGATCTTGGGGTCCATGTAACTTAAAGTTACTCGACATTGGTCTTCTAAGGAAAAGGAAAAACCCCGAGAAAACCTTATCCGGGTAACTCACCCTAAGCGAGATTCGAACTCAGGACCTTTTGAATGTGAGGCAGTCACTACCCAGGCGGGCAATAAGATTTTATAAGTAAATGTTATATATGGAACAGCTAGTAAAAGTCATGTGAGTGTAACACATAAGAATTTTACTATTTAATCTCATTTCTGTAGTTTTCTTTGTATTTATTTTCATATGAGCCCCTTTTATTACTTCTGATAAGGTATTACTACTATACGGTTCCATTCACATGACTTTCTATCAACATCTGTAACAAATTATTCTTGCACGCTTATTCTTATATCCACTTCTTGATAATCGTGATAAATATTAGCAGAAATTATCTTATTACTTGCTTTCTTGTAAGTAGAAGGGAAATATTGAAATATACTATGCTAAAGGGATTATCAAATATTTTTCAAAGCTGGTTGCCATTTGTTTGAAATCCGTTGCTATGCATTACCAGAAGTTGACAAATTCCCGTATAAGAAAAATATTTTAAAACTGAAACCAATAACAATGAATATCTCAATAATCGTCACCTAAACGAAAAAATGTATATAAGAAATTGAGTAAGAACTAAAGCTTTCCTGGCGACGTGTTAATTCAAAATCTTCTCGGGCTTCTAGCCAGGTAAAAACTTGGCTTGACACCAACGTTTCGAAGATCATCAGTTCACCCTGAAGACGAGGAAGATGCACTTCTTCGAAACGTTGGTGTCAAGCCAAGTTTTTACCTGGCTAGAAGCCCGAGAAGATTTTGAATTAAGAAATTGAGTGTTTTAATATGATCTATATCTTTTCTATAGTAATTTTTTGACTATTTCTTACGGTTTACCAGTTTTGTAAACTTCAGCCAAATTCATCCCGAATAAAGTAGTCTTCAGATGCTATTCCCAGAAAGGTCAAGATATACATATTATTTGTCATATAAATATTTTTAATATGCAGTATTTTAATCAAAATCATTAGAGCTATTTTTGAGAAAATCAAAATTTTCGAAATTTTGCATGTAAAGGGTAGTTTGGGTTGGGAGATTTACCTCAAAATCTTCGTGTCGCATCCTTGGAAGATATTAAATTAAATACCAAGTTAGGTATTTTAGCTCTTTTCGTTTTTGAGTTATCGATTTCACAGACAGACACACGCAAACTCACGCGCGGATCTTTTTTTCTAAAAATGGCTGTTTTGGATAAAACGCGTATTTCCGGTGAAATCTCGGTATGGAATTTTTGGGTAGAATGCTATACCTTCTCTACCTACACATCATGTACTATGTACAGAAAGTAAAAATAAAAATCTGATGTTTTACACTCACGTGACTTTCTCTAGCTACTCTGCAAACAAACTTCTTACGAAATATAATTCTTCTTTCAACACCATGCTAATCGAGATAAACATTAGCAGAATGTTATTACTTAGTTCCTTATAAGTAGAATGGAACTAAGGGAATACACTAGGTTAAAGTGATAGTCAAATGCTTTAAAAGCTGTCGTCATGCGATTGTCATTGCAAATCGCTTCTTTGCTTGGCCAGGAGTAGAACAAAAGAAAAACGGACACTTCCGTCTGAGAAAAGTATAAGTACTTTGGAACTAATAACAAGGAATGCCTCGAAAACGGTAAGCTCCACGAAAAAACCGTATATGACATAACTTGTGTATTTTAACAAGATCTACACTTTCTGTATAGTAAGTTTTGTCTATTAGTTATGCCAAATTAAGCAAAATTCGTTCGGAATAAGCAGCTCTTTATAAGCTATTTCCAGAAAATTCAAGATATACATTTTGTGATAGAAATGACTTTAATATGTGATAGTTTAATCAAAATCGTTAGAGTTATTTTTGAGAAAATCAAAATTTTCGCAATTTTGCCATGTAAAGGGTAGTTTGGGTTGGGGGATTTACCTCAAAATCTTCGTATCGCATCCTTGGAAGATATTAAACCTAAATACCAAGTTTGGTATTTCATCTACTTTTCGTTCTTGAGTTATCATGTTCATAGACAGACACACACAAACTCACGCGCGGGATACAGGGGACTCTAAAACGTATATTTCCGGTGAAATATCGGTATCGAATTTTGGGTGGAATACAATACCTTCTCTAACTACGCATTATATACTATATAGAGAAAGTAAAAATAAAAGTATATGTTGTTAAATCAAATGAAGAAAGCTAATGATAGCATCCAGGGCCGTTAATGTGTGCAGTGTGTGGGGTTTATTAGGTGCTAAGTATTGTGTAATTTGGGGTCGAGCTGCTACAACAGCAGCGTGGTATCGAACTTCAATCTTCATGAGCCGTGAAATAGTCCCCTCCACAACACACTGTCAAGCTACAGCGACCATGAAAGACGCACTATAGCAACTGGATTAGTATCATGGTGCTATGTTTCCATGACAATTCAGCTCAGCGCCAATGCAATGGCCGAGATTAGGCAATTTCAACCAATCGCAGTCATCTGACAGGAGCGATATTATCGCAGCTGAAATCTTGTCGCACCTGACGTTCTTATGTTTAATCTCCTGGCTTAGTTATTGGTAAAAAGGTTGACTATCCAGGCAGCCAACCTTCAGTTCCACAATTGTACTTCCAATTAATTCAGTCATAATGTTTATTTAAAGTTTTAGCTAGTTCATAATGTATTTACTTAAAAAAAGGAGTGAAAATAATCATTATTTGTATTTCTTATGTATAAGATGAGTGCAATAACCTCAAATAAGATGACGTTTGTTTCCATTTCATGTATTACTTATTAAAAGCTGAAATAAATTAAGTTTCCCCTATTTCTATTGTTGCTATCGATATTCGTACATTGGGTGTAGACACGGTCTGCCATATCATAATTAAGGAGGCAGTGAGGAAATAAAAAAAAAAAAAAAAGAACATTAGGTAGGTAAACATGGTAGAATGCGTCATCTGCCATTTGAGAACTAATGTTAAGTATTACAATCAAACCTGATAAAATCTCCCTTCTCATATATCATAAATTGTTCATAGTCTGTTTTCTCTGAACTGTCTTATCAAATACAACTCGTACTTGCATCTCTTAGGACAATTCACTTCCTTCTGATATTCTATAGTCTCTCAGAAACAATACTATAATAACGAATGCTCGTCCAAATTCCAGGCAAACTGGCATCCTCGGGTGTGGTGAAGGTTTCTATTTTGTTGTGGTTTGCTCAATAAACCGATCTACCATATCGGCCAATGTTATATATGTAACATCTCCCACATAAACAGTCCAGGCGTATCGGAAAGTATTGGCAGTGTTTATTATTCTCGCTGGTTTTGGAAACAGATGAACATCGCCAGTGCGATGCATGCTTTTCGATGCGCTTGGTCGATTGTCGAGTGTAACTAGCGCTTTTTAACTGTCTATATCTGGAACTCCACGGTTCCTGCACCAGATGGAGATAAGTACGTCAGTCATAGGTGCCGGTTTGTTATATATTTTGGGCGGAAGGGGATAGGAATGTGCAATCAAAATCGGGTATTAATAAAATATTTGGTGTATACCTAAAAAAGTACATATTTAATTACAGTAAAGTACAGATTGTCTGAAAAATGTTAAACCCACTGTTTCTTAATTTAAAGTTTTAAGTAAGGCATCTGACAAGCTACATTCAGATAGATTTCGCTACCTATGCTGCAGCAAACTATTCTTACAAAAGCTTATTCTTCTTACTATTTCAAGCTTATCAAGAATAACATTAGCAATCATGATTTCATTACGATATTATTTCTTTGTACAAGGGGAATAAACGTTAGCCAATTTCTTTTAAAAGCCAGTCCACGGTGACTGTATTGAAATTCCGTTCTCTGCTTCACAGGTATTAAAAATATGAATAACCATTGGAAAATATAAAAATGTAACAAGCAATATCGCGGAAACGGTTAATCCTACAGTAATAATGATTTCAACTTAAATTGTGTGTTTTGGCGAGATTTGCATTTTTAAGTAAGCTTTTATCTGTCTCTTAGTGTTAATCAACTATGCAAAAGTCATGTAGAAGGTTATTCCCAGGAAATGCGAGATATACATTTTATTTATCATGTAAAAATATTTAATATACAGTATCTGAATCAGAATATTAGAGCCATTTTTGAGAAAATAAACATTTTCGAAAGGTTTTTTTTTTTTTTTTTTTTTTTTCGTATAAGACCGATTTTAATGACTTTTTTGTGTGTGTTCCAGTGGATTCGAGAATGGTTTAGATTCTCAGTTTGGTTCAATGGAAATTGTTTATTTAATTAATTTTTATATATAAATTGTTGTTGCTGATTTTGGAAATGTAGTTTGAGGTGGAGAGATCTTCTTGAAAATGTTCGTGTCGTATCCTTGGAAAATACTAAACATAAGTACCAAGTTTGGTATTTAACAGTTTTTCATTTTGAGCTATGCTGTCCACAGACACACACGGATTTTTTTCTAAAAATGTTTTTCTTAGACAATACGTGTTAGAGAAAGTAAACTTGCAATCCCGTGCCACACAATGGCCAAAGTAATTTTAAAATTTTGCTATTGTTTAGATGAGGATAGTTTAGAGCTTAAAAAGAAGCAAAGCGAAGCAAAGCGAAGCGAAGCGAATCCTAAAATGGATTTTTCGTGATATACAAAATGAGCTGAATTTTGTATTACATTTTACTTTGAAAACTAATCGCAGATATTAACGCTGCAAAAGATGTTTCTATAACAGATAATGAAACTACGGATGTGAAAATAGAAAAACAATCCTTTATTTCTGTTCTCCATTTTTGATCCGATATTAACTAAAACCTAGACTGCGTCATTATTGCTTTTGTTTAACATTTAAACTTCACATTTGAAATAAACAACTCCAAAAAAAAAAAAGTTTTCTATTTTACGTACATAGTACACCCAAAAATTCGAAACCAGGATTACATTGAAAATACACATTTCAGAGTCCCTGTATAAAAAAAATTAAAAAAATACAATTTAAGAAAAATGTCAGCACGCGCTTGTGTCTGAACAAGATAGCTCAAAAACAAAATTCGGTTGATTCCAACTTGATATTTAAGTTCAGCATCTTCTAAGGATGCGACACCACGAAGCACCCACCCTAAACTACCCTTTTCATAGAAAAACATTTTGAGACTGTCAAAGATGGATCTAACGATTTTGATTAAAATACTGATTACTATACTTTTATGACAAATAAAATGTATATCTTGAATTTTCTGGGAATAGCTTCCGAAGTCCTTTTCATATTGAATAACTTTTGCATGATTGGTATACCGTAAGAGATAGACAAAAAGTCATTACGCAATTTATGTATTATACATTTTTTCTTGTGGAGTTAACTATTTTAGAGATATTTCTTGTGTGTTTTCAATGTTAAAATACTTAAACTATTCTGACAACATAATCTCCTGGCCAGGCAAATAGAAGCGAATTTAATTCACATAGCAACCAGCTTTTAAAAGGTTTGACTGTTGCTTTAGCCTAATATATTCCCATGTTTCCCTTCTACTTATGTGGAACTAATTAATAAGACAAATACTGCTAATGTTTACCTTGATTAGTTATGAAGTAGACAGATGAATAATCTTTTGTAAGAATAGCTTGTTCGATTATCAGGTAGAGAAACGCATTGAATGGAACGCCTCTGCTTTGTTAAGTTAGCATCTATGACATCAATGGTGATTTTGGCATATCCAGCAATTCGCTGAAATTCTTAGCAAAACTAAAACGACAAAAACAAAAGAAAGGGAAGAAAAACAAACATTGATTAAATAGGTAATGTTTTCTATTGTGTAGACTTATTACAGGTTGAAATGCATATTATTTTCAACTCCAGTCTAAGCTTTGATAAGAATTGTTGTCTGCTCACAAGACAAAAGTGAATCTGCGATATAGTTCCATTTTCACTATGTGTGAAAGTGAATTCAAGGAATACGTTGCATATACATACCAGCAGGTTTCAAGTCTATGATTGAGTTTCCTACAAAATTATACGTAAAAGTAAAATGTAAGGCAAATCCTATTCATTTTTCATTCAGAAAAGTCAGCCAAGACAGACTTCAAAACAGTTTTCCAAGAAAAATTCAAAACATATAATTTCTTCAAATGCAAAATAAAAGTTCCTTCTACATATCAATCAAATTTCGGCACTTACGAAATAACCAATACAAAAACTGTATCAGTTCATAAATGCGTCTCTAGAGATTGCTATGAAATAAGCTTGTTTTACATCGCTTTTAGATATTCAGCTTTGCTTTGCTTCTGAAAAGTTTTCTGACATTGCAACACGTATTTAGGACCACTAAAGAAAAGAAAGAAAAAACCTAAATAATCTTCGCTTTCAATAAAAAAAAAAAAAAAAGCAGTATGTCACTTAATTTGGGGGTCCTCCTATGTCTTATCCGGTACCCATCATCGTAGTTTTTAAGCTTGCAAATGGAAATATACCAATCGGTATTGATAGAGTTTGTTGATCATTTTACTGCCAAAATTATTATGGACACATTTAAATTTGCGGAAAATTGGAATCAAATGTAATATCTGTTTTTATGGTTATTTAAGAAACTTATAATCGTTAATAAAATGCAATAGTAAAATGAATTGCATGATTCGAATTTGCGTCATTCAATTTCAAGCATAATGAGTTAAACTGGACAAAAATCTTGCTCTGGAGTTTGCAGCCACACTTCGATAATAGAGGTTTATATCAAGTTTTAAAATACATTAACTTTCGTTAGACCTTTTGGTGAATACATTTTAGTGGCTCACCTAATTTCGCAGCGACGAATTGTATTCGGACGAGCAGAGTCCCTGAAGTGGGGAGGCGATATGACAAATTGCAATGATCTTGTGTCAAAATCCAGAACACACGCGGCACATGAACCTTGTTGCCCTGGGTTCGTAACTCACTCGCAAACACAAATCACTGGAAGTTTGTGTTTATCTTCGTTTTCCACAGTTTCTTGCTGATGACACCACAAATGCACAACACTAGAAGCACCTTACACGTGTTTCAGAGATCATTCCATAGAAACACACAGGAAGTCAGGACGCCAGAAAAAAATTTAATTGGCCTAAATTCTATTTGTCATTTTGTCCAAAGGCAAGAACACAAAAACACATAGCATAAAGCTTTGGTCCACTCGATTTTATCTGTACAAATCAATGTTGCATATGACAACATGTATCTGCGCTAGAAACACAGTTGCAAGGTAGGCTAACATAGGTCGTGTGGTTTTACTATTCACTTTCCTTGTCTAGCAGCATTTTTTAGAATTTCGCACGTTGCGGTGACCCAAAAGCACAACACGGTCCCGGGAAAACACCTGATGTTTCACAAACGGCGCCCGACTTCAGAATGTGGGCTCTGTCTAACTCGACCCGCCAATAGATGGACCCAGTAGAAGCGCAAGCGCGAGTGTCATGGCTCTTTAAACTGTAAAATATGGTTATGAAGCACAAATAAATCATCTTTGTGTTTACAATTAAAATTGGCATCTAATAGAGAAAATAATAATAATTAAGAGTTCAGTGTAGATACTTCAATGTATTGTATAGTAATTCATGGTTAATAAAATTATACTAAATTACCTCCTGGTTGCAGTGTAGTTCTAATAGCCATGCCTGAATGTTGCTTCTGCAATGTTTGTTTTCTACTTCACTGTATGGAATTATGCACTTGAATGTGGAGGGCGTTTGAATGCATATACGTTTGTGCTTCATAAATATTTAGTTTTATAGTTACTACAATGGACTCTTCAGACGAAGAGGTGCCAGAATTAGTGCCTGCGGAGCTAAAACCTGTGCCTGTAACAATAATAACTGGATATTTGGGAGCAGGAAAAACAACACTTCTGCATTACATTCTTACAGCTCAACATCACAAAAAAATTGCTGTCATCCTTAATGAGTTCGGAGAAGGTGAATTACTAGCATCAGTTTTGCCTTATCCGCCTTTTGTCATTGCTTTCTCTTACCAGCAGACGAAATACCATTTTAAGGTTAATCTAACCTAAACAGGTCACATGGTTTGTATCCATGCAATTTAAGTTGCTGATAACTGGGGAATAACTAATGCATTTGCAATTTCTAACCGTCAATTTACTAATACCTCAATGGTTCTTCAGGTTTTAATATGTTTAATAGTGTTAAACTGTGTGAGAATTTTCATTGCTTTCTTTCACTCCCTCCTGTGGTATGAAATAAACTTTTCAGGTAATTCTGTACACATTAAGAGTGTGTGCTGCAAAACAGAGCTTATGAGTCATTTGTAGTGTTGGGCCTCGTCATTCTGTAAGCCATTGCTTAAAAACCTTATAATTCTCACCCTCGTTCAAGAGTAGGCTATCCTGCTAATAATTACGATGGTGTTACAATAAAACTTGACCATAACACAGTGCATGCAGATGATCTGCACAGGCTATTAAATAGATTGAAACAATAAAAAAAGGATGTTACTATTTTGCAGTAAAAGTTTATAATCAAATTAAATGTGATTAAAGCTGTCAGGCAATGCTGCAAAGTATAAAATCTTATAAAATGTATTAAAGTCATTCTTGTATACTCACTCCTCATAAGATCTGTAAGAATATTTTAAAGTCAAGTTAACAGTACTAGCAATAGGTTCCAGCTTAATCTGTTTTACCTAATTTATTGGTAAGTGAATAATTTTATGCTTTTGATGATAGCATTTAATTTGTATGAGTACTGCTAACTCTGGATGTAATGAACAAAACCAAACAAACATTAATTCTCGAATTCTTGTGATGCATTTGGCCTGGTCTTTAAGCGTAGCCCAATGTTAAGTGCCATAAACTGCAAAGCATAGCAGAGAATGTTTTTAGAAAGAGAGGAGTGGAGCAGTTGTGGCCAAAGGCAGCAACTGCAGAAGGACAAAGAACAGCTGAAGGATGTGCATAACTAAAGTCCCCAATCATCCCTGCGACAAGTATGGCAGAAACTCCATCTTAAAAGTAATTATTATGCGTGCATGTTTTTTGGGTGCTTGGCTCTCTAGTCTTCATTCTGTAGATTTTGCACAACATTGGAAGTAGAGCAGAGCAACAACATTGGGGCATCAAATATGTTATACACCCTGATATCTGGTGTCTTCAACGCAAGATTTCATTCTGGCTGTAGATTCCAGAGTTCATGCACCTATACATGCAGGGTGTTTTGTTTAATAATTTAGCGAGTTCATGGTAAATTAGATAACCTATTCACCATGATGGCTGAGGGCCTCAAAGAAAGAAATTTTCTTTGGTTGACAACACTGCAGAAAGAAAGTGGGCAACCTCTCTTCTCCCCACTCCCCCCCATCTGGCCCTTGCTTCCCCGTAAAACTATCATCCAAAAAAAGGTATGTGCATTATACCAGAATTTAGATGTTAGGCAAAATGCCTTTTTTTAACTGGTTGGTAATAAATCGAGTTACAAAATAGAATCACGTGTTGAGGCATTTGGAAATGATAGAATCAATTTTGTTTTGCTTTTTAAGATTCAGCTGTATGTTTGAATTATAAATAAACTTAACATTTTAGTTTATTTTCAATTTTTCTATTATGTTCAGGGGACTCAAGATGACGGACACTACTTGGACATCTGCATTGGAATGTGACCATTATTTGTAAAATGATGTTTGCTAACACTAAGGGTTAAGCATTTCTCTCTGAAAGCAGGTTCTTTAGTATCTGAAAGTATTGCAGAGATAGTATTTTGACAAATTGTGAGGTACTGTCATTTGAAAGTATACAAAACATTATTTATTGTCTGTTCGCCAGTGTTTTGGCTAGTGGATTGGGGTGCCCTTCCAAGCTGGTAGGGGTTTAGCAACTGTAAGGAGGTAGTGTTGTCTTAATCTGAAGCAAACAAGGGGTAAAGGGGCATGATAGAGTGGAAGAAGGAAGCGCTGTTATCAATATTTGTGTGCTCACTGTGTACTGTCTGATTCCTGTAGATTTTGAAGACTTGTCATCCGACTCTGAGAAAGTATTGCAACACTTGACTGTTTTGTCTGTATATGGCACACATGGCACAAGTACCCTCTAACAGGCTGAAGTGTTACTTGAGCAATAAGCCACCCCAATCCACTAGCTATTACACCTCTGAATAGACAGAAGCTCGCTACAATACCTAACTTCAGTCAACCATTGTAATGTAAACTTCACAGGTGACTACTGAATTTATAGTGCATATGTTTTCAATGGATGAAACAGAGATATTGTTTAAGGTTTGTGAGAAACAGTTAATCACTTGAAAAAGTGTTTTATCAATCAACATGTTTTAATAACAAGGTACAAATTTGTTCTCTCTTCAGAGAGGTGGCAAAGAAAGTAACAGCCATTGGCACATGGTCATAGGTTTCATTAGAATTGTGTAGATCATTAGGTGATATTGGCAAAGATTTAATACAACAACTTTTCAGCTGTATGTTGTAGTAATATGCAGCAATTAAAATATATGATTCGTATGATATTTAAATTAAATATTGGTTATTAAATAGAAGGTGTTATGGGTATGACTTTAAGGGAACTTTCTGACTTTAAGCTGAAGCATAAGTTCCTGTTCCTGCATTTTCATTTACAGTGCATGGTTGCATAAATAAAAATAAAATTGAACAAATGTTTGATTACAAATATGTTGCCACTTCTTTATCAGTTACTTCTACAATAATTAGTATAGCGAGGTAGAGCTACAAACAATGAGTTAGTCATGTTATCATTTATTGCTAAAATGAGTCGTTTAGCCACAAAATTATATTAAAGAATTAAATTTCAACATGCCTACTAGAATACAGTTGTGGTGTAACACTTGGCAACTATGTCACATGCTGTAGGGTGGAAGGTCAGAAATGTTGACAGTAATGTTGTGCCTTGACATATTGCACAATGGCTGGTTCTGTCTGTGCTTCAGATGCATTAAACACATTCAGAACTATACCAGTCTTTACAAATCAAGAGTATCTAAGATGTGCTTCTTGCTTATGGCAAAGCTCAATCCTTTAGATTATTATTTCTGTGAAATTTTAAACTAATATTTAACATGTTGAGGTTGCTACCATTGCAGACCTTCACATATGTGTGTGTGTGTGTGCGTGTGAAGTAGCCCTATTGATTAGGCAGAATGCAGAGGCTCTAATAAGGGTAGGGCAAAATTGACTAAGAAGACGCAATGCCAGCTTAGATTCTAACGGAGCACATTTTGAACATTTATTGTAAATGGACATATCCTATTGTTGATGTTGTAGTTATTGACCATTATTAAATTTTCTGTTTAGCAAAGATGTAGCTTTGACTTAAGTATTCATTATACATCTTAATGAGGCACTTACATAATTCCCATTTAAATTTGCTTTGATTATCAATCATATGTGTAGCCTATTCAGGTCCTGTGAATACGATTGGATAGCTTGAAAGAAAATACCCCACCCTTCAATAGTGGCAGTAGCTGATAAACTCACAGGCACATGGTGATCCGAACTTCAAGCACATCACAAAAAACTTTGGCTCTTAAGTCTTACTGTGTTGCCAGATTGTACAGATAATTTATTCAACAATGTTGAATTATCTCCATTACTTTTCAAGATAGATGAAATTGTTATTGGACTTTATTATTTGTATATTTGAATCTCCCAGCTTGCACAATCTGCACACCCATTTCCCTAATATATATGCTATGATTTTAAAATTGTATAATGTCATTTTTTTACTTTACCTTTTCTTTCATTTTTACTTTCTCTAGCACATATTTACAATGTACATAGTAAGTAGATAAGGTAATGTATTCCACCCAAACATTTGATTTTGTCAGAAACACATGTTTTGAGAACCCCTTATCCCAAAAAAGAAATTTTTTTTTTAAAGGTCCATGTGTCTATGTTCATGAACAATGTAATGCAAAAACATTTTGGTATTTAGTTCAAACTTGGTATTTAAATTCAGCATCTTTCAAGGAAACGACACAAAAATTTCCCTTCCTAAACTAATGTTTACATAAAAAAATATTTTTAAATGTTAATTTTCTCAAAAATGGCTAAAAAAAATGTAACCAAAAAACCATATATTAAACTACTTACATGAAAAAATGCATATCTTGAATTTTCTGGAAATAGCCTAGTAAGAGCTCTTCATTATGGATGACTTTTGCAATACTGGTAAATTGTAAGTAAATTTTGTTGTTTGCAGAAAATGATGTGAATGTAACATCAAAGTCTTTAAATTTACTGTTTCTTTTCTGACATTTTTACTTTCTCTAGCTGCATGTACAATGTACATGTGGTTGGGAAGGTATTATATTCTACCCAAAAATTTGATATCAAGATTTCACTGGAAATACATGTTTTGAGACTCTGAATAAAAAAAAATAATTTTTAGAAACATGTCTTTGCGTCTGTGTACAGCATAGCTCAAAAAAGAAAAGTTAGTTAAACACAAAACTTCATATTTAAGTTTAGTATCTCCCAAGGATGCGACACACAGATTTTTAAGAAAATCCCCCAACTTCCAACTACTCTTTATATAGAACATTTTTCAAAAATGTTGATTTTCTCAAAAAGTACTCTTAACAATTTTTATTAAAATGTCATATAGTTAAGATATTTTCATGACAAATGAAAGATCTTGAATTTTCTGGGAATAGCCTCTGAAGACCTCTTCATTCTGGACAATTTACCTTTTATATAACTGAGACAAAACTGTGCCTCACAAAAAATATAGTTTAAGCACATATTTATGTCAAACTGTAAATGTTCTCGGCCTTCTAGCCAGGTAAGTACATAGATTGACTCCAATGTTTCCAAGATGTGCATCATCTTTGTCTTCAGGGTAAACTTTCAAGTCATTATTTATTAATACGGGAATACAAACTTTCAAGTCGTCATTCATAAATACAGGAATCCAAACTTTCAAGCCATCATTTATAAATGCATGAATCCAAACTTTCAAGTCATCATTTATAAATGCAGGAATCCAAACTTTCATGTCATCATTTATAAATACAGGAAACCAAACTTTCAAGTCATCATTTATAAATACAGGAATCCAAACTTTCAAGTCATCATTTATAAATACAGGAATCCAAACTTTAAAGTCATCATTTATAATTACAGGAATCCAAACTTTCAAGTCATCATTTATAAATACAGGAATCCAAACTTTCAAGTCATCATTTATAAATGCACAGGAATCCAAACTTTCATGTATATCATTTGTAAATACAGGACTCCAAACTTTCAAGTCATCATTTGTAAATACAGGAATCCAAACTTTCAAGTCATCATTTGTAAATACACAGGAACCCAAACTTACAAGTCATCATTTATAAATACAGGAATCCAACTTTCAAATCATCATTTATAAATACACAGGAATCCAAACTTTCAAGTCATCATTTATAAATACATTAATCCAAACTTTCAAGTCATTAGTTTAGGCTGTTCCGTGGCCGAGTGGTTAGACCACTCGCCTCTCACCTAGACAGCCAGGGTTTTATCCCAAGCGACCGCATGTGAGATTTGTGGTGGACAAAGCGGCATTGGGGCGGGTTTTCTCCAGTTTCCCCCGCCATCCCATTCCACCGGTGCTCCATCATCATTCATGTATCATTAGTGTCACCGCCTGCGGTGCCATAAGTAGTTAAAGTGGGCGTTAAACACTACAAAAAAAATATTCATCAGTTTACCCTGAAGACGATAATGCACATCTTCGAAACTTTGAAGTCAGTCCAGTTACCTAACTGGCTAGAAGTCCGAGAATATTTAGAGTTAATATGTCATTAGAAAAGCTTCAGCTCTTACTTTAATTTATGTCATGTAACTTTTTTGTAGAGATTCTGAGTTATTGGTTTCAGTTTTAAAGTATTTAAACTTTTCTCAAACGAGAGACAGCTTTCTTTTCGTCTCTCGTTTGTTTACTCCTAACAAACAAAGAGAAACAAATTTCAATTAAGTTTCACTTAGCAGCTGGCTTTTAAAAGATCTGATTCTTGCTTTAACTTAATGTATTCCCTTATTTCCCTTCTGCTTATAAAGATGCAAGTAATAAGACCATTTCTGGCATAGGTTAATTTGATTAGCATGACTTATATAAAAATAATCTTTTATAAGTAAAGTTTTAATGGAGCAGCTAGAGAAAGTCATGTAAGTGAAACACATCAAATTTTTATTGCATATTGCAGTTGTATAATTGATTAAACATCCTTAACGAAAAAATGTAAATAGTGTGCTATTTATGGATGCTCTTTAACTACAGTGGTTCTCAGCGTCCCATTCTAAATTGGGCATAATAGACTGCTTAATTTTGCTCAGAGGCCTCTCTATCAGGCTTGATGTTCTTTTACATTCCGTAAATCTATGACACAGGACCAATGGCTTTACTTCCCTTTCGAAGGAAGCCGTGCTAAGGATTTTTACGCCCGAAAAAATCCATCGTCTTCCGCTGGTTTGAACCTGCGATCTTGGGTATATGAAGTTAGCATGGTAACCATTACACTACGGAGGTCGATAAATATCCTTAACAATTATGTATCATAAAATCTTTGCTTCACAGTGTTCCCCAACAAATTAGCTGGTTTATTTATAAAAGTCACTAAAACTAAACTGATTGTTTCAGGAAGTGCCCTTGAAAAGAGTCTGGCTGTCTCACAAGATGGTAACCTGTACGAGGAATGGCTTGAATTAAGGAATGGCTGCCTCTGCTGCTCTGTGAAGTAAGTGGCCATCATTGGTACTATCTGATTGGGAAATAGAGTTAATTTAATAAAATAAATTATACAATTGGATGATGTACTCCTCTTTTAGAGAATGTATGTATATCTTTATTCACCGTTGGAAATTTTACAATATCATGGTTTCGTCAGGAATACAATATTATAAACAGAAAACAGACTTAATAGTTACTATATACACTGTGAGAACCATTAAGTGAATTAACATAAGAAATAACACAAGACACATATATGTAAGTCAATAAATAAGTGAGAATAGCAAAAAAAATATAATCAGTTTTAAAGATTATTGAGAACATAACTAATGCTTACAATCTATATATACAGATTACAAATTAATCAGATTAGTTTCTAAAATAATCAAAAAACTCCTGCACGCTATAGAAACTCTGCTCAGTTAAAATTTTTACTTTCTCTATACGTACTATGTATTCGATACCGAGATTTCACCGGAAATATTTTGAGACACCCTGAATACAAAAAAAGCATTTTCAGAAAAATGTTCGTGTGAGTGTGTGTCTGTGGGCAGCATAGCCCAAAAACGAAAAGACCGTTAAATACCAAACTTGCTATTTAAGTTCAGTAAATTCCAAGGATGCGATGCAAAGGCTTTCAACAAAATCCCCCTACTCCAAACTACCTTCACATGGAAAATTTTTCGAAAATTTTGATTTTCTAAAAAATAGCTAATGATTTTGATTAAAATATTGTATATTAAAAATATATAGCTGACAAATAATATGTATATCTTGCATTTTCAGGGAATAGCCTCTGAAGACTACTTTATTCTGGATGAAATTTACAGAATTTTGCATAACTGCTAAACTGTAAGAGATGGACGGAAACTTAAAACACAAAAAGTATAGAGCACGCTAAAACACATAATTTATGTTATATAATTTTTTTTTTCTTGGAGTTGATCATTTTTGAGATATTCCTTGTTTTTGGTTTCAGCTTTCAAAAACATACTTTTCTTATACTGAAATTTGTCATCTCCTGTCCATACAAACAAGGAACTTCAGTCACATAGCAACCAGCTTTTGACTATCACTTTAGCCTATGGTATGCTCTTATTTCGCTTCTACTTTCAAGGAAGCAAGAAATAAGACTATTTCTGCTAATTTTTCTCGATTAGGATGAAATAAATAAAAGAATAAGCTTATTAACAATTATTGTTACAGAGATATAGAGAAAGGCATGTGAATGGAACGCAACAGATTTTTTTACTTCTTTCCTAAACTTTGTATGGTTACTGTTATTACTTTTATCTGTGATTTGGTTGCATATTTGTATGCCCTTGTGCAGTGAATGTGTAATATTATTATGGTTTTATTACTGTCTCTAGCACGTATGTGCTGACAATGTATATTTATACAATATGTTCAAAAAAAGCATCTACCGAAGAAGGTCAAAAACGAAAAGACAGTTAAACACCAAACTTGGTATTTATATATAATATCTTCCAAGGTTGCAACACGATTTAAAAAAAAAAAAATCCCCCATCACAAATTACCCTTTACATGGAAAATTTTTTGAAAATTTTGTTTTTCTCAAAAATGGCTTGTATGATTTTGATTAAAATACTATATATTAAAGATATTTACAACACGAATAAAATGTGTATTATTAATTTTCTGGGAATAGCCTCTGAAGACTTCTGGATTCTGGATGAGTTTTGTAGAATTTTGCTTTAAGGTTAAACTGTAAGAGTTAGTTAGTTAGTTGTCGCCCTCCGTGGTGTAATGGTTACCATGCTAACTTCATATACCCAAGGTCGCGGGTTCAAACCCGGTGGAGGACGATGGATTTTTTCGGGCGTAAAAATCCTTAGCATGGCTTCCTTCGGAAGGGAAGTAAAGCTGTGTGTGCCATGTCGTAGATTTACGGCACGTAAAAGAACCTCAAGCCTGATAAGAGAGGCCTCTGAGCAAAATTAAGCGATCTTTCATGCCCAATATAGAATGGGACGCTGAGAACCAAAGCAGTTAAAGAGCGTCCATAAATAACAGGCCATTTCATTTCATTTAGACAAAAACTTAGTAACAAAAAAATGTAGATCTCATTAAAACACATTTTGTTATATTCGTTTAGCTTGCACAGGTGATTGTTTTTGAGATGATACTTGTTATTTGTTTCAATTTTAAACCACTTAACTTTTCTCAAACGGGACCATGCAAAGCAAGGCAAGCCTCAATTGTTTCACATAGTGACTAGTTTTTAAAATATTTGACATGCATAATGTTTTTCCCTTATTTCCCTTCTACTTACAAGGAAGCTAGTAATATGGCCAATTCTGCAAATGTTTATATCAATTCAACTAATATAGATAAAAAAATATCTGATGTATTACACTCACAGGACTTTCTCTAGCTGCTCTACAAATTTCTTACAAAAGATTATTCTTCGTTCTACAAATGCTAATCGAGATAAATATTAGCAGAATGTTCTTATTACTTAGTTCCTTATAAGTAGAAGATAAATAAAAGAATGTGCTATGCTAAAGTGGTAGTTTTAAAAACTGTTAATGCGATTGTCATTGCAAATCGCTTCTTTGCTTGGCTAGGAGTAGAACTAAATAAAAATTTACACTTCTTGTCTGAGAAAAGTATAAGTTCTGTACAACTGAAACCAATAACAAGGAATATCTCGAAAATAGTTATCTCCACAAAAAAAAAAACTTATAGCAAGTAAAGTCTGTGTTTTGACGAGATCTAAGTTTTTTGAGGAGCAAGTTTTTGTCTATCTTTTATGTTTGGCAGCTAAGCAAAATTTGGCAAAATTCATCCAGAATAAAGACGTCTACAGAGGCAGTTCCAACAAAATTCAAGATATACATTTTTATTTGTCATGTAAATATCTTAAGAGATCTTAATCACAATTGTTAGATCATTTTTGAGAAAACCAACATTTTCGAAAATATATCCATGTAAAGAGTAGTTGGAAGTGGGGGGGGATTTTCTTGAAAACCTTCATGTCGCATCCTTGGAAGATACTAAACTTAAATATCAAGTTTGGTATTTAACAGACTTTTCATTTTTGAGCTATGCTACACACAGACAGACACACAAACAAACATTTATCTAAAAATTCTTTCTTTGGGTTCAGGGGGTCCCAAAACATGTATTTCTGGTGAAATCTCGACATTGAATTTTTGGATTATGAATTATAGATACCAACATGGTAATTTTGCAGACGGCAGATTTAACAGAGCCATTGTGCAGAATTACCGAAAATAGTACAAGCATAGAGACTTCAGAAAGTGATAAAGCTACACATTTAATAAACTAAGAATAATCTCTCTGTGTCTTCGATTTATGAGAGCCAATAAATCTATACACATGATAGTTACATACATTAAATCAAAGAAGGATTCGCAAAGAGACTGTCATAACCTCTAAAGGGAGATTAGAGATGGGATGGCACTGCACGGCCAAATAGAAGAGCATGCATGTACAGCAGGCCCTGTAAAATCTTGCAGTGCGATCATTTGTTATTGAATTCATAGGCAATGCTTAGAGAGAAGAAGCAGAATTCTTCCTCTTTGCACGCAATGCAAGGATAAAGTTTGAAGTTTGCAAGCTCTTGCGTTGCATTGCATCTTGCATGTTTCTATGTGAATGCTTACATTAAAAAATATGAGTCCAAACTCTTGTGCTTATATTGTGTCTGCACTTGTATTTCATTGTGAATGCAGCATTATTTAATTCACTTCCATTTCCTATAAAGGAGTTGTATATGAATATAAACAAGTTTATATTAAAAGGATACCTCATTACTCACACTCGCTCTACAGAGGAGGATTTCATTCAATCAGAAAATACTAGTACAAATTAATGCAGTGTTGTAAATGTAATATACATGTATATTCTAAGAAAGTATACTGCAGAAACTGGTTTTTGGAAGAGACATCTACCATATTTGTCATAATACAAGATGACCACAATTTTTCAGAACTTCATTTTGGAATTTAGCATATCGTCTACATATATATACATGTTTAAAAGATATATATAAAGAAGAATTTCTAAATGAAATTTATAGATTTGCCATATACTTTGAATACCCTTCAGCTGATTTCCATTAAATTTTGTATTTAATTTTTTTTAATTATACTTTACTGAGGGGGAGTACAGCAATGTATGGTATGGGTGCAATGGTACATGGCGGTGGTAGCAGCATAGCTGTAATGACAATGATGGGTATGATTTTGTATTTAAACAAAATGTAATGCTTTTACCTAATTTGAATTTGTGCAGAAAGTGGGAGAAACGAAGAACAGATTCAGGCATGTGTGTGGTGGGAGAGTAGTGTTAAGACGATTATGGATGCTGTTTTCTATTAAGACAACATACTTAGATGTCCTCTAATTTTATTTTAGTTTGGAGAGTGTGGATAATCTTTTTTTCCAATGAGAATACTCATAGGCCGGTTAACAGCTAATTTTTGGTGCAAAATGGAACGCACGGAATCTACCACATATGCCGCCGCTATTAATCAATGGTTGCAATTGACAAGTTTGTGCATTGAACAAAACTACTTCACCTTCAATAGGAAATATTACAGGCAAAAATCAGGAATCTCTATGGACAACCCTCTATCTCCATTTTTGGCAAACTTATTTATGAGCAAATTCGAAACACACATGAAGAAAGCATTCCCATGGATTTTCAAAGTGTGGTATTGCTATGTTGACAACATATTTTCAATAGTGCCAAGTAGATATCTAGATGATGCCATAAAATTACTAAACATACAAGAAAAAACAATAAAATTCATGATGGAAACAGAAGCCAATGTAGAAACGGCACAAAAGTAAACTTTGGAATCTACAGAAAATCAACTGAATCAGAAAATTACATTACAAATGAAAGCTACAACACATTGACACACAAACATGCAGTAATAAATAGCCTCACACATAGATTAGTAAATGTACCTATGAGCATAACCAAATTCAACAAAGAGTTCAAAACCAGTCTAACCACTCGGCCAAGGCGCGGCCACATTCCACTGGTGCTCCATCTTCATTCCATGTATCTATCATCAGGGCCAGAATCTGCAGTGCCATTTGTAGTAAAAGCGGGCATTAAATATTATCAAAGAAGAAAAAAAACTGCACTTCTGTGTCAATTGAACAGAACACACAACTACCTGATTCTCTACTGCATCATGTGTGGGTGCCCACGCATGCATACCAACATTCGCATCCCTAGATGTCTCACTATGTTATTGCAAAGTGGCATATTCAAATTTCAACCAGTTTGGTTGTTACAGCATTTCTAATCTTTTCGTTTGAACACCCCTTGTAATCAATTATAGAGCAAGGAATCTGAACAAACCTTTTTTGGATCAACTTACAACTCCTTTGAACTTAAAGTGAAACCACTTCAGTTAAGATTATCTTATAAGTCTCTGTGATTGGCAAGTTGTGTTTAATGAGATGGGCATATATTTTGATTTTACTCATTCAACAAAATTGCAACAGTTTCATTTTCATTGCTAGTTATAAAAGAAAGATAGACAGGCAGACAAAGACAGATGGATGGATTTCTTTCAGAAGATTATTTTGTATCTTATTTGCTGTTTCAGAGACAATGGCGTTAAGGCAATTGAAAACCTAATGAGCAAACGCGGGAAATTTGATTACATCTTGCTGGAGACTACTGGCCTTGCAGATCCTGGTGAGTATTTTCTTGGCAGCACTTGCAAATTCTCTTAGCTTTTAGGCTAGTTTATAACAACCAAGAACAGTAACCAAAAAATCTGATGTATACATTCACATTTCTTTCTCTATATCCTTGCAACAAAGTTATTCTTAAAAAGCGTATACTTCTATTTCCTTTATGCTTATCAAAAAAATTTAGCAGAAATAGTCTTATTACTTGCTTGCTTGTAAGTAGAAGTGAAATAAGGGACTACCATAGATTAAAGTGATAGTTAAAAGCTGGTTGGTATGTGACTGAAGTTCCTTTGTTTGTATAGACATGAAGTCACAAAGTCCTGTATGAGAAAAGTATGTTTTTTTATAGCTGAAACCAAAAACGAGGAATATCTCAAAAACAATCAACTCCACGAAAAAAAATGTATATAACATAAATTGTGTGTTTTAAAGTGCTCTACATTTGTTGTGTGCTAAGGTTTTGTCCATCTCTTATGGTTTAGCAGTTATGCAGAATTCCGTAAAATTGACCCAGAATAAAGTAGTCTTCAGAGGCTATTCCCAGAAAATTCAAAATATACATTTTATTTGTCAGGTAAATATCTTTAATATACGATATTTTAATCAAAATCGTTAAACCCACTTTTTAGAAAATCAAAATTTTCAAAAAAAGTTCTAAAAGGGTAGTTTGGGGTGGGGGGATTTTTCTCAAAATCTTTGTGTCGCATCCCTGAAAGATACTAAACTTAAATACCAAGTTTGGTATTTTACCGACTTTTCGCTTTTGAGTTAACGTGTTCACAGACACACGGACACACACACACACACACACACACACACACACACACGAACATTTTTCTGAAAATACTTTTTTTGGATACAGGGAACCCTAAAACATATATTTCCAGTGAAATCTCAGTATCAAATTTTTTGGTGGAGTGCAATACCTTCTCTATACACTATGTACATAGTGCATATAGAGAAAGTAAAAAGAGAACATAGCCTGCTCCATACCTTCTCATATACCCAAGTTGGCAGGTTCAAACCTGGCAGAGGACGATGGATTTTTGGGTGTAAAAATCCTTAGCTTGGCTTCTTTCAGAAGGTAAGTAAAGTCATTGGTCCCGTGTCATAGATTTATGCCACATAAAAGAACCTTAAGCCTGATAAAGAGGCCTCTGAGCAAAATTAAGCGGTCTTTCACGCCCAACGGGACACTGAGAACCACAGCAGTTAAAGAGCGTCCATAAATAAAACTCCATTTTTATTTCAGTTGGTAGTGCTGCTGCCTGCTTTGCTAGGGGTCCCGGGACCGATTCCCGGCTGAGAGTGGGAATTTTTCTGTAGCCCAGATTATTCCCTATCCTCCCCAGAGTGTGAAAGTTTGAAAGTGAGTGTGAAATTGTGTGTGCTCTAGTGAATAAAACTAAAGAAAACAAAAACTTGACAACAAACAGTACATGAGTTATTGTCAATAGACAATATGCTCCACAGGGAAATGCCTCTGATAGGACCATGCAGCTAAAGGTGGGGGACAATAAAAAGAGAGAAAGAGAATAATAAAGTTGAAATACATTATTATTCAGCCTGTGGAACAGAATGTGGGAGATAAAAGCTTCACATAACTCTTTATAAAACAGTAAATTTGCTGAAGATGCGCTACTGCAGTGCCCAAGAAGCTTCTGTTGCAGTTTTCTTTCTCTTGCATGAAGTCCATGTCTATGTTTCTTTTATGTTAACATGTTGCTCTACAGCAAATCTCTTTGCTGCTGAAACTTTGACTTCACAAATTTTACAGTACAATATGCTGGTATCACTAGGAAATACAGTGTTACTGTTCTCCAAAGCAAATCGTTTCAATATGTGGAAATATTGTTTTTACTTTTGGCATGACAATACATAAATACAAAGGTCACTCCAAATGTTTTGAGATTAGATAACAATGAGTTTGTGGTAAACCAAAGCAGCTTTTCCTAACTTAGGATTGAAGTTCAGATGGCAACATGTGGAACTCTTGATGTGCTCCAACAGAATTCCTTTTTTTTTCTTCCAGAGTGGAGGGGAAAAATCCATCTTAAGGACTGAACTGGGCATTTCCGGAGTAGCCGCCCTCCATGGTGTAATGGTTACCATGCTAGCTTCATACACCCAAGGCCACGGGTTCAAACCCGGCAGAGGACGACAGATTTTTTCGGGTGTAAAAATCTATAGCATAGCTTCCTTTAGAAGGGAAGTAACCGTTGGTCCCGTGTCGTAGATTTACGGCACGTAAAAGAACCTCAAATCTGATAGAGAGCTTTCTGAGCAAAATTAAGCGGTCTTTAATGCTCAATTTAGAATGGGATGCTGAGAACCACAGTAGTTAAAGAGCGTCCATAAATAACACGCCCTTTACATTTTATTTATGCCCGGAGTCTCGGGGTCTCCCTGTATGGGCATACTAACTAAAAAGCCCCTCTACTGGTATTAGAAGGAAATAAGGCGAAGTGGTACCCCTTTGATCACACCTGCAGATTCAAGGTGATAACAGCTGAACCGAACAAAGCGGCTAGGGGAGTAGGAATGAGGGCCAGGAGACAGTCTTGACCTAAGCCCGCTGCCCCTGCAGAGGGTTCAGGGTGAGGAATGAAGGAATTTGAGGTGAAGATGAATCTAGGTCCTATTGAACCTATGACTGAAGATTCCAACCCTCTCTGGACACCAGACTGTAGTGGCTGGTTCTTTCGGTTCTCCCTGGAGGGCTCTCATCTCCTTGTTGAAGAGTGTGTGAACTGCTGTAATGATGAATGTCTCGGTCAGGAGTAGCTTAGTGGTCCTTGGATACTTTGGAGAGATGAGCCTGTTGCATCCTGATATTCCTGTAGTCGATCCTCCAGGGTTGTCTGCTTGGCCGTGAGTGTCAGGAGCTTCAAATGAAGACCCTGGATGGCCTCTTTAAGCCCTGGATTTCTCGTAGACAGGTGACAGAGACTGGTGGTGAAGTGAATGGTGACCACGCTGGCTGAGCTGGTGGTGAAGCCCAGGTTGGCTGCGCTGGTGCTGAATGCCTGCTCTTAGGGTAGAGGAGGTACTGGGCTTGCCCGGTGAATAGTCTGCAGGAAGCACAGAACTGGTGGAGTCTGCATAGGTCATGCCCAGTGCACTCTGTAGTGGTGGTGGTAGCGGAGCCACAGTAATGGTGAAGAGCAGTGTCGGCAGGGCTGGTGGCGTTCCATTTGGCTAACCTCAACGACCACACATCAGCCTAACAAGGGCAACCCTGACGTTAAGGCAGCTTCCAGGTCTGACCGGTCCATTAACTCCAGTCATACAGGTGATGTCGGTCCCCAGTCGCTGTTGATGCGGGTGGCCCTTACACTTGAAGGCTGTGGTGATATGTCAGGCCGAAAGGTCCCAAGGAACCCCCTAATCACGACACTGAACCAGGGTGGCAGCAAATGCAGCTGCATGATGTTTGCGCGCTGCCGATGAAGCAACGGCAACAGGTGGCATTAATGGTGGCAAGTACAGCGAAGTAGCAGCGCTCTCTGCCAGTGAAGCGGCAGGCAGCAGAGATGCTGGAGAGTGCTCCCTACCGGCAGATGCCAGAGGAGCAGTGCCTGCTGAAGATGTGGCTGGTCTGCACTGATTCTTCCTCTCTGGCATCTCGAACAGAAGTCCCCTGCATGCATTGTTAGCACACTGTGTGTGTATTTATGGCAAGTAAGAGGTATGAGTATGCTAGTGGCGGGGGACACCTCAGCAATTGCGACCAATATTTGGATAAGTAGAGTCAGACTGAAAAATTCAACGCCATAACCGGGATTTGAACCATGGATCTCCCAGTCTCTAGCTGGTTGCTCTACCACTGAGCTACCATGGCAACATGCTCATACAGCAATAAATTCAACTGACTCGCATGATTCCCAGTAAACCACAAGGTGATCTCAAATTATTTTGAGATGACAACCCCAATGGCGACTTACAATGTCTTAAGTACTTTAAGTCCCGGGTTTCATAGTACAGCCAACTATTAGGGTCAATAAGTATTGATTTAATTGTTTTTTACTTTCTCTACATGTACTAAGTACATAGTGTATAGAGAAGATATTGTATTCCACCCAAAAATTTGATACCGAGATTTCACCGGAAATACGCATTTTGGGTCCCCCTGAATCCAAAAAAAGCATTTTTGGGAAAAGGTCCTTGTGTGTGTGTGTGTGTCTGTGGACAGCATAGCTCAAAAACAAAAATACCGTTAAATACCAAACTTGGTATTTAAGTTTGGTATCTTCCAAGGATGCGACATAAAGATTTTTCAAGAAAATCCCCCAACCCCCAACTACCCTTTGCATGGAACTTTTTTCGAAAATTTTGATTTTCTCAAAAATTACTCCAATGATTTTATTTAAAATATATATTAAAGACATTTATCTGACAATAATATGTATATCTTGAATTTTCTGGGAATAGCCTCTGAAGACTACTTTATTCTGGAGGAATTTTGCATAACTGCTAAACCGTAAGAAATGGACAAAAACTTACCACACAAAAAATGTAGAGCACATTAAAACACACAATTATGTTATATGATTTTTTTTTTGAGGAGTTGATCGTTTTTGAGATATTCCTTGTTTTTGGTTTCAGCTTTGAAAAACTTATACTTTTCTCATTCAGGAATTTGTCAATTCGTGTCCATACAAATAAAGGAACTTTAGTCACCTAGTAACCAGCTTTTGACTTCACTTTAACATATGATACTCCCATATTTCGCTTCTACTCACAAGGAAGTAAGTAATAAGACTATTTCTGCTAATTTTTCTCGATTAGCTTGAAATAAATAGAAGAATAAGCTTATTAACAATAATATGTTACACAGAAGTAGAGAAAGTCATGTGAATGGAACACATCAGATTTTTTTTACATAGGAATTTTTCAGTCTGACTCTACCTATCCAACTCCTGTCCTACACATGGCTTGTGTGAAAAAACAAGTATTAATACTAATTGACCAAATAGTTGGCTGTTCTACGAAGCCTGAGACTTAAAGTACTTAACGATATTGTAAGTCGCCATTGGGGTTGTCATTTCAAAATAATTTGAGATCACCTTGTGGTTTACTGGTAAACATGCGAGTCGGTTGAGAAATTTAATGCTGTAAAGACCTATCCTATATTCATATGCACTGAGTGGGGATGCTGATGAGCGGGTGGAAGGGAAATACATACATAATACATTTACATACTGTAAATAAAATAAAAAGTAGTTTGGGATTGATACCATATCTTTCCAAAAAATTTAGAGATATCTACATCTCCAGCCAAATACAAACAAATTTTAATCCGTTAGAACTATTTGATATTGAACACTATCTACACTTAGCTGAAGAATTTATAAAATCTGAAACCTTTTTGTGTTCTGAAACAAATGACACTAGAAATAATAAATTTAAGGAATCCTACCAATGTGTATACTGAAGGTTCTAGCTTACTGAATAACAGTGGTACTGGTGCAAATGCAATAGGCCCTTTCTTCTCTTTCTGCAAAAGATTAAGTTTAAATACTACAAATTTTGACAGAGATTTCGGCAATACTTCAAAACCTACTATATCATATAAATAAATCTGAAAAGTTGTATTATTATCTGACTCTAAAGCAACTATTTTATCCTTAACATCTGATGTAACACCTAATAACTTAAATATTGCAAAATGCCGCAAAATCATAAAACAACTAATGAATTTAAATAAAAGATTAATACTTCAATGGATACCAGCACATTGCAGAATATAGGGAATGAACAGCTGATTTTCTAGCCAAGAAAGGTAGTAAAATGACATCAAATTCATCTGATCCAATAAGTTATCACTCTATCAAAAGAATCATTATATCAATGTGTAATAACAAAATTAAAGAAGATAATGCATTACAAACAAAAGGAAAACCATGGGAAAATTTATGTAATAACACGACCAGAATCACTACATTACCAAGAAAATCTTCTGTAGCAACTTTTAGACTCTTAACAGGCCATGACTGTCTCAATAAACATTTGTTGAGGATTGGTATAGTGAGATCTCCTCTGTGTCCTTTCTGTACACTTAAAGAAGATATGGATGGAAACGATCTACTGTGCTGCCCAACCTTTAGTCAACATTATAGTATGACATCAAAATACTGGAATGCAAGAGAGCGAATGGCTTCACTGTCAACTGTTCAACATTAGATACCAACCAACATCTCCAGCTTATGTCAAGTTAGTAGTGTATGAGAGAAACAGGAATGAAACTATATCTCTGGCATTAAATGTTGCAGAGATTGGCACCTCTACCATTACTAAAATGAAGAGGTACAGGATTGAACCATACTTTTCAATAAAATAAGTTTGAAAAGCCGGCACTCCACCAATAATGTCACGACTAAGGTGACTAGGGGCATAGCTAAGTTGGAGTTTGGGATGGTAGAGCAATAACCAACGTTTGACTTAACAATAACAATATAATGAAGATTGGATAGGTAGAGTTAGACTGAAAAATTCAATATCATAGCCGGGATTAAACCACAGATCTCCCAAACTCTAGCCGGTTGCTCTGCCACTGAGCTACCATAGCAACATTCCGGCATAGCATTGAATTTTTCAACTGACACTCATGTTTCCTGGTAAACCACAAAGTGATCTCAAATTATTTTGAGATGACAACCCCAATGGCGACTTTCAATGTTGTAAGTACTTTAAACCCCAGGATTCATAGGATAGCCAACTATTATAGTGAACTGGTAATGGAATAATTGTTTTTTCACACAAGCGGTGTGTAGGACAGGTGGAGTCAGACTGAAAAATTCAATGCCATCGCCAGGATTTGAACCACGGATCTCCTGATCTCTAGCCGTTTGCTCTGCCATTGAGCTACCATTGCAACATGCCGGCATAGCATTGAATTTCGCCATTGGGGTTGTCATCTCAAAATAACCACCTTGTGGTTTTTGTCAACTCCTATCCATACAACCAAAGGAACTTCAGCCTATGGTACTCCCTTATATCGCTTCTACTTACAAGGAAGCAAGTAATAAGACTATTTCTGCTAATTTTTTTCTCGATTAGCATGAAGTAAACATAAGCTTTTTAACAATAATTTGTTGCAGAGATGTAGAGAAAGTCATGTGAATGGAACACATCAGATTTTTGTTTGCTAATCTTGGTTGCTTTTGCTTCAGCTCAGAATGCAGATGGTCCGATAAAGTTACATAATAATAACCAATCACTGTTTTACCCTTTTCCAAATAGTCATTTATAATAATTCCCTGTGAGTCCCAAAATAATGTAGCTGTCACTTTTCCTCCTGACAAAACTGTTTCTCTTTCTTTGGTGTACTGTCAGCTTCTGCAACCCTCTACTTTAACTGCTGTTTAGCCTCTAGGGCAGTGGTGTCAAGGTTAAACGCAATTCAGAGCGCAAGTGGGCTACTGGTTGTAACAGTGGCCCTGCACACAGTTTGACATATCACATAACAGTAATAGGAGCTTTATCAGCCGTCACCCGTCTCCTTGCATGCAGCCTGGCTGTGCCTAAATGTACAACCTTGCATACTTGTATGAAATGTTTCCCTCAGAATTGCTGAACTATGAGAAGGATGTCACAGTACAAAAAAATCTGACGTGTTCAATTCACATGACTTTCTCTATATCTCTATAAATTATTATTGTTAATAAGCTTATCTTTTATTTATTTCATGCTAATCGAGAAACATTAGCAGAAATAGGCTTATTTCTTGCTTTATTGTAAGTAGAAGCGAAATAGGTTAAACTGAAAGCCAAAATCTGGTTACTATGTGACTGATGTTCCTTTGTTTGTATTAACAGGAGTTGACAAATTCCTGTATGAGAAAAGTATAAGTTTTTCAAATATGAAACCAAGAAAAAGGAATATCTCAAAAACGATCAACTCCACAAAAAAAATGTATATAACATAAATTGTGTGATTTAACATGCTCTACATTTTTTTGTGGGTTAAGTTTTTGTCCATCTCTTACGGTTTAGTAGTTATGAAAAATTCATCCAGAATAAAGTAGTCTCCAGAGGCTATTCCCAGAAAATTCAAGATATACATTTTATTTGTCAGGTAAATATCTTTAGTATACGAAATTTTAGTCAAAATCATTAGAGCCATTTTCAAGAAAATAAAAATTTTCGAAAAAAGTTCCATGTAAAGGGTAGTTGGGGGGGGGGGGGATTTTTCTCAAAATCTTCGTGTCGCATCCCTGGAAGATACTAAACTTAAATACCAAGTTTGGTATTTTACCTATTTTTCGTTTTTGAGTTATTGTGTTCACAGACACAAGGACACATGGACACACACACACACACACACACGGACCTTTCTCCAAAAATGCTTTTTTTAGATAAAGGGGACCCTAAAACATATATTTCCGGTGAAATCTTGTTATCAAATTTTTTGGTGGAATGCAATACATTCTCTATACACTAGGTACATAGTGCCTATAGAGAAAGTAAAAATAATAAATTTAAAAAAAAATAATAAATTCTCCATTAACAAAACATAATGGAATTACAAAAATTATATAAAATACATAAATTAACATTGTAATAAACCAAATGAATTAAAATAATTATTCCCATGAGTACAAATTATTGACACACCTACTATAGGTTTGATGTATTAACAGAGCACTGCTTCTTAGTGTGACAAAACTAGACTGCCTCCGTGGTCGAGTGGTCAGCAAGCTGACTTCTTACCCGGGGGTCCCGGGTTTGATTCCCGGGTGGGGCAGGGAATTTTTCTTTAACCAGAATTATTCCTTATCCCCCACAGACTCTGGAAGTATGTATGCGAGAGTGAATGTGTGTGTGTGTGTGTGTGTGTGTGTGTGTGTGTGTGTGTGTGTGTGTGTGTGTATGCGTGTTTGAGGAAAATAAAATTATTTAAACCAAACGTAAAAAAGAACCTACAGACAACAAGTTGTTTCAAGTGCAAAGCCCCTTATATGACCTTGTAGGGGACTATATAAATGAAACAATTAAAAAAAAAAAAAATACTGAAAAAATTACTTATATGTTAACATAGTTATTCAAGGTTATTAAATTAATGAAAACTGTTACAACTTTGGGATGATTTGGCTTACCTTTCAGAGATTATTAAAACTATTCTAGCTCTTAAGTTAGCAGTTCTCAAACTGTGAAGTACAACCATTTTTATGACTGTTTAATCTGAGACTTAAAAATATTAAAATAAATAAGATAATACTGACTTGGATTTTTGGAGGGAAGTGAAATAACGTACAACATAATAATATGGGAAGGCCAGTAACACAGGAGTTTCTAGTGTTAGGATTTACATTCCCTACTTATATAGTGAATTTGAGATTGTCTTAAACTGAACGTAAATAAAAATACCACGCATTACAGATATGTAGGATCAGCCTCTTGTCATATCTTTGAATTCACACACTTCTCAATATTTGGTTTTATGTCGTTACAAAGACAGATTCTAAGACTGGAATCACAATTGCTATCTGACAGCTTGTTTCTATGACAGGTTTCAAGCAGTTTCATTATAAAGAAACCGTGTTCACAAAGGTACATAATGCCAAACATTTTTTTTGCCACCTGGTGTTTCAGTTCATGATGTGGTTATATTTTTAGCACAACATACTGTATACAGTAAATGTAAAAAGAAGCTAGTAACAGTGAAGTAATAACACAAATATTAATATAAAAATAATAGTTGCAACAAATCTTCACCTATCTTTTGGAATCCTTGCTTTGGACTAGTTTCGCAATGAATTTATTGCATTATCAACATAAATTTCCTTATGGTCTCAGTTTTGGTCCATTGCGAAACTAGTCCAAAGCAAGGATTCCAAAAGGTAAATGAAGATTTGTTGCAACTATTATTTTTATATTAATATACTGAATACATACTAGACACTGTAAAGTGAGAATTAGAAAATCTAAGAATACAGATGAGATTAGAAAGTTGGGGAAATTATTAGGAAAGACTAAAGAGAAATATAAAAGAAAAATTCTTAAATCTTAAATTCATAATTAGAAGGGTGCCTATTAGGAAAATTGGTGGTATATTTAAATATAAGGGAGTTAAAAATTAGATAGTGAACTTGGTGTATAATATATTAATAACCATGGTGTTTACTTATATTTGTACCAGTAGCAACTCAAATGTAAATATACAGGTTGTTTTACCAGAAAGGAAGAGATGATGTATGTATATGTAATAGAGTTAAGTTGTATAGTAATTTCAGTTATGTTTGTTGAAAGTGAAATAAATTCAAATTCATACTAGACACTGTATACTATTACAGACAACTTTCCATAGGAATTATTTAACAATTCTTGTTTAAAATACCTACACGGAATAGGCAATTCTAAGCGATCCGTGCTTGTAATTTCCAGCGCAGCCTTTGCCATGGATTCCTCACACTCTAATGTAGACAAAACTATTATTGGTGAGAAATTTCCTTGTGATTGACACTTGTGGGGGTGTCGTCTGCCGGGAGGGGCTCGTCAGGTTGCTGACCAATCATAGTGTAAAAACACATAACCGCCAGAGAGGTGACGTCATCGGCATTGCAACACCTATGTTGTTCATTGGAAATGTTCACGCTCGTTCCCATGCATGACTGATCAATTGTTTGCAATCTGAATTGTTTGATTGCATGCTGTGAAAAGTTTGGTTGTGTTACACATAGTGATCGTAAGGATTTACATTTATAATCGTTGCTACCCTTTATATATCGCGGACATTGCTCCTGTTCTCATCCTAGAAATATCACGAGTAACACTGTGATTTGAAAATGTCTTACATCCATGATAAGTAAGTTTAGGCTACTTTAGCCGAAATTATAAAACTTTTCCGTTTAGTGAAATACAGGACCCAATGTGGAAAGGAATAGATGAGGTAACTAGCAAGAAATGGGGAAAGATAGTACAACATACGAGAGGTATGCATGGAGAGAAGAAGGCATTTTAGAGGAAGCTGCAGACGGACAGTGAGTAAATAGGGCAACAGGGTACTGAGGCAGCCACGTGTCAGCAGAATGTCAATCACAAGGTAATTTCTCATCGATAATAGTTTCTAATGTCAGAGCCAGCCATGCACTGCACTCAGGAGTGGCTCGCTGTGGTGCATATGCCAATACAGGCCATGATTAACACCACTGCTCTAGGGTATAGTGGTAAATCCAGGTTTCATATAGTCACATAACAATGCCAGAAGTTCTTTGGATTATGCTGCAGCTTTTCCAAACATGCTATTGAATTGTCGTTCCTTAAACATTGTGATGGGGTTTGCAAGGTTTGTAGGCATTACTACACCAATTGTGAATTAAATTGGTGTGAGTGAAATGCTTTTAAAGCAGCTTGACTGTCAGATTTCAGCTAAGCACATTACAATTAGCACAAAGTAGAGAGAAGAATAAGCTTGTATAAGAATAATTTGTTGCAGAATAGATAGAGAAAGGCATGTGAATGTAACACATTTTTTGGGGGGGTTCAAGGGGCTCAAACATATATTTCTAGTGAAATCTCATCATCAAAAATTGTTTTCATGGATTACACTGGTTTCCATACCTACTAGGGTTATCCCACAAGTACCTGACCTGATATATAGATAGCTGTTGTTGTTTCAAATAACAATGGTAAAAAGTACCAACATTAGAAAGTTTGAAGTTTGACAATTTTACATTGTTTAGCATTTGTTTGGCAGCCATCATTAGTGAATGCTTTCGGCAAATTTGTAAACATGGATAAAACTGGTCATCATTATGTTATACACTACTTTGATTTGAAAGGTCTTACTCCAACTAATATTAAAACTGAGCTAGATTCTACTTTGGGGGAGTCTGCTCCTTTATTTACAGCAGTGAAATATTGAGTGGCAGAGTTTAAGCAAGCTGCACAAGCTGCCAAGACGAACATCACCGTGGTCAACCAAATGAGGTTACCAGTCCAGAAATTGTAAAGAATATCCACAAAATGGTATTGGATGCCACCGGCTGAAAGTGTGACATTGCAGGCATTTCATAAAGTTCTGTACATTGCATACTGACTGAAAATTTGGATATGAGAAAGTTGTGTGCAGGGTGAGTGCCACGTTTGCTCACAATAGAACAAAAACAGCATCGCGAGGATGTTTCAGTTGAGTGTTTGGCAATGTTTTGCTGCAATAAAGTTGAGTTTTTGCATCAGTTCATAACAATGGATGAAACCTGGATCTATCACTTCACACCTAAGATGAAGGAACAATCAAAATAGTGGATTGGAAGGGGAGAATCGGCTCCAAAGAAGGTGAAGACAGTTCCGTCTGCAGGCTAGGTCATGGCATCAGTTTTCTGGAACACATGTGGGATAATTTTCATTGATTATCTCTAAAAAGGAAAAGTAATCAATGTCCTATATTTTGCAAAATTGTTACAATGTTTGAGTGATGAAATCAAGCAAAAACAGCTGATTTAACAGAAAAGAAAGTTTTGTTTCATCAAAACAATGCACAGTTCACACGTCCATTATCGCCATGGCTAAAATCAAGTAGTTAAAGTTCAAATTGCTTCCTCATGCACCCTATTCACCAGATTTAGTCCCCTCTAATTATTTTCTGTTTCCAAACTTGAAGAAATGGCTTGTTAGTAGAAGATTTGCCAACAATGAGGAGATGGAGTGTGCAGTTGATGGCTATGTTGCAGACACGATATTTCTCACTATAAAGAGGGTATTGAAGCTATTGAACATTGCTGGGAAAAGTGTATTGAGCTGAAAGGAGACCATGTAGAAAAATAAAGATGTTCTTCCCCCAAATGTTTGTACTTTCTTTGTTAGGTTGGTTTCTTCTGGGACAGTCCTCATACTGCACATAATAGAGTATGTTAAAATGACATTTCAATTAGTTAGTTGCCAAACAGTTAAATTAAGATAGCTGTAATTTGCATCTGTAACAATTCATTTATAAAAGTGAAGGGCATCTCCATGCATGGAAACCATTCCATTAAAACTGACTTCATTCTTATTTTCTTTGTAATATAATGTAAAGTGAGTAAATGAAATCCCCAGATTAATAAAACAGTATGAAGTTAAAAAGAAAATGACCAGATTAAGCATTCTATGACATTATTTTTTCCAGGTCCAATTGCATCAATGTTCTGGCTGGACAAGGAACTTGGAAGCGACATTTTTTTGGATGGTAAGTGTAGCTTCTTATGATAAACTCTTGACGTTTTTGCAGCTTTAATCAAGTGCCTGTAATATTAGAAATGTGAAAGTAAAAGTGCAGTATATTTTGTTCGTTTTTTCTTTCAACTTGCTCTTAAGGACAATACATTTATTCCATTGGAATTCCAAACCTGTAGTGTGTAGTGGTAATCATTTATATGAAAGGAATAATGACAAAAAAAAACATGCTTTTTTAGGGGAATATCTGTTCTTCCTTTGCAAAATCAGCAATGACACTTATACAGGGTGTATATAAATGAATATCGGGGTTTTAACTCTTTATAATATTTATTACATTCAACTTATCGTTATAAGTGATATGTCAAATGAAAAAGCAACTCAAACAGTTTTGTTTGTTGGCACAAGTGCGCATGTGGATGCAATGTTTCTGCCGCAATCTGCTAGACAGCGGTAGTAGCAAAGATGGCGACTAGTAAACAGAAATCATGACGATTTTATGGATCGTGTTGTCTTCAGTAATGAATCAACCTTTCACCTTAGTGGACATATTAACACTCATAATGTGCGCATCTGGAGCTCAGAAAATCCTCACGAGATGGTACAAATGCAACGAGATTCCCCTAAAGTGAATGTTTTTTGTGCTGTGTCCCGGCAAAAAGTTTATGGGCCTTTCGTTTTTGGTGAACCTACTGTAACTGGCACTTCTTACCTTGATACACTAGAGCAATGGCTCTTCCCTCAATTGGAAGAAAATGAGCCAGAGAACTTTATTTTACAGCAGGATGGTGCGCCACCTCACTGGCATAATGGAGTACGCGATTGGCTGAACGTCACTGTACCCGAGCGCTGGATAGGCCGCAAGGGCCCAATCAAAATCGTTAGTCATTTTTTAGAAAATCAACATTTTTGAAAAAAGTTCCATGTAAAGGGTAGTTTGGGGTGGAGGGATTTTTCTCAAAATCTTCGTGTTGCATCCCTGGAAGATACTAAACTTAAATACCAAGTTTGGTATTTTACCGACTTTTCGTTTTTGAGTTATCGTGTTCACAGACACACGGACCTTTTTCTGAAAATACTTTTTTTTGGATACAGGGGACCGTAAAACACATATTTCCGGTGAAACCTCGGTATCAAATTTTTTGCTGGAGTGCAATACCTTCTCTATACACTATGTACATAGTACGTGTAGAGAAAGTAAAAAAGCATTTGTAAAAAAGGTTCATGTGTGCATGCATGTATGAACAATATAACTCAAAAATGAAATCTTGGTGGTTCCCCAAACTTGATATTTTAGTTTAGCAACTTTCAAGGATGGGACAAGGATTTTTTCAGGAAAATCTCCCCACCCCAAATTACCCTTTATTTGTAAAAACTTTCAACATTTCAATTTTTTTTCAAAAGTGACTGATGCAATTTTGATTTAAATACCAGATATGTAATACTCTTCATGATAAATAAAATGGATATATTTTGAATTTTCTGGACATTATCTGAAGTTCTCTTCATTCTGGATGACTTTAACATAACTTTAAAATGTTAAAAAAGCCATTACATACAGTGAAGCTATCGATTTTGTTCAAATCTTGACATCTATTTCCAACAAGAAGATTGCTGAAACGCGCATCCAGGGTACTCCATCTACACCATGACCAAGTGGAGCACGTATTGGAAATAGATGTCCAGATTTAAACAAAATTTAACATAACTGTTTAGCCATAAGAGACAGACAAAATCTTACAAAAGAATTAAATATTTTTAAAACGCACAGTTTCTGTCAAACATAGTTTTTTGTAGAGATAACCATTTTCGAAAGAGAGCATTGCTAGAAAAGGGTCTGTGTATGTGAACTTAATAGTTGAAAAGTTAAATATCTGTTAATGTCAAACTCCTCAACCTACAGGAACCCAAACTAAAATTTACCATAGAAAGAGAAAATGATGACTGCATCCCATTTCTGTATCTTAACATATTCAAAAAGAATAACAAAATAGAATTTGGAATACACAGGAAAACTACACACACCAACAATTACATAAAAAGAAATAGCTTCAACCCCATTCCACACCAATTTGCAGTGTCCAATAGTCTATCTTTCAGACTAGTTAATATCCCACTCAATCCCCTCAATATAAGAAAGAATATAAACACATTCTGAGCACAGCGGTAGACAATGGTTTCAATACCTCTACCATCATCAAAAAGATCAATAAATACAAAAGAATGAAACACGTCAAAGAAATTACCACCTTAACCCATAAAGGAAAACCTCCAAAATTTCACAAAATCACATACAACCCACAACTCTACAACAAGTTCAAGAAAGTATTCAAGAAATTCAACATCAAACTAGCACCGATTAACAAATTCAGTATAAAAAACCTTCTGGACTCCTTGAAGGACAAAATACCCACAGAGAAAAGAATCAGGAATATATGCCTTTGATTGTCAAGACTGCAACAGGAAATACATTGGAAAGACAATAAGAAACCTTGAAACACGCAATAAAGAACACAGAAGACACATCAAGTCAAAACAGCCGGACAAATCTGCAGTAGCACATCATTTTTGGGAAACACACCATGAAATCAATCCGAACATCAAACTGTTGAAAGAACTTTCGAATCCGTTTCAATTATCAGCGTGGGAAAAAATCTACATTCATAAATACCGCCACACATTGATGAACATGGAGTTCCCCTAAGGATTGCTTAACAAGTCTCATTGCCCGCCCAACAGATGTCACCACAACCACAACTTGGAATCCAAACCCAAGCAGTAGTGGTTCAACAGCTGAGGATGCGGGCAACGGTCCGCGAAACAATTGTCCTACTCAATAAAAGTAAGTGAAGTGTGTGTTAACAGTACCACTTTAATTAATTCAATCAAACTTGATATTTAAATTCAACATCTTCAAGGATGTGACACAAAAGATTTTCAAGAAAATTTCCCCACACCAAACTACTCTTTCCATGGAACATTTTTCATAAATGTTTTTTTCTCAAAATTGGCTCTAATGATTTTAATTAAAATATATGTTTAAGATTTGTGTATGTTAAATGAAATGTATACGTTGAGTTGTCTTAGAATAGCCTCTGAAGTGGTTTTCATTCTGAATGATTTTGCATAACTGGTAAATCATAAGAGATAAAGAATATGGGGGTGTTCAATAAAGCCTTAGAAAAAGATAGAAAACCAAATTATTTTTGGTAGATTTATTTTATTTTTCTACATGATCTCCTTTTAGCTCGATACATTATTCCCAGTATTTCTCCAACTGTTTTAAGCCTTCCAAAAAAGTAGGATTTCAGAAGGTCCTCAAAATAGGCTTCTGTTTGGGAGATAAGTGCTTTGTTGGACTTGAATCGTTTTCCGCTGAGCCGCTTTTTCAAGTTTGGAAATAAAAAATAGTCACTGGGGGCCAAATCTGATAAATATATTGGATGTTGTAGTAATTTGAACTTAATTCTACAATTTGAGCCATCAAACTGAGCAGGTGTGCACTCTTGCATTGTCTTGATGGAAGAGAATCTTTTCCTTTGCCAGATGAGTGCTTTTTTTATTTCTCTGTTCTACTGGTGCAATAGTGAAGCAAAATACTCTCCATTTATCATTCCTCCTTTCGCAAGCAATCAATGTAGGTGATTCCACATGCATCCCAAAAAAACCGAGGCCATCAACTTGTCTGCAGATTTCACCACCTTTGCCTTCGGATCCGGTTCACCTTTAAAAAACCCACTATTTCGACTGTACTGTTGTCTCTGGAGTGGAGTAGTGTATCCATGTTTCATCCACAGATATGTTTCGACACAAAAACACATCAGGATTGTGATGGAAAAGATTGCGTCTGTTCTCCATTGAGAGCAAGTGAAGCACCCATCTTGCCGAGACGTTTGTGAGATCCAATGTTTGGTGCAAAATTGAGAACACCATACCATGTAATATGCCTGTGGCCTCTACTATTTCGCAAACTTTGATGTCAATCACTCAAAAACATATCCTGGATTTTGTCAATCATTTCGGAGGAAGTTACTTCTACTGGACGTCCTGAACAATGTTCATCATTTGTGTATGTATGGCCACATTTAAATTCATTTATCCAATTGTAAATTGTTGCAAACACGGAGCAGATGTGCCATGAACTTCATCCAACTTGGCTTTTATCGCTTTTGATGTTAAGCCTTTTAAATAGAAGTGTTTAACTACCAGACAAAACTTTTTTTTTTTCCATCTTTCTAAAGAAGCATAAGATTGTTGATTCAATTGCCTGTGACAACAAAACCACATGATGGATATAGCTGAAACTAAACTGCCATTGATAATCTGTGTCGAGTTAGTTCTGTCCTGATGTCAACAACAAGGTAGAGCTGGCTCAACTCGCCGCGTGTTAACGGTACATATGCGCACATAAGTTTTGCAACGCTAGCGATATATATAGCAGCGCTAACTTGTTGAAAATAAATCAAGTTTAGTAATACGTTAACTTATTAAATGTATAAGTTACAGCATTAATGGTATTGTGCAGAAGCATAATGGTTACCTCTATTCGGAATCCTGCAGAACTTCAACTCCTGATAGAGAAGCATTGTCATCTCCCGACATATGTTCGCTGTTGCTTGAACTGATACCGTCGGTAATTACAAGTCTTTCAACAACTTTATCGGTGAGTCCATCCAGGTGACACATCTTCTCTTCTTCTTTTACTGCATGCTGAACACAGTTGCACCAATCCAGCGAAGTTATATTTTGTACTGAGGTGGCAAGCAGGGAGCGAACCTCACTCAGCTTAAAGGTGGTATTGTTCCTACGCACAGAGCCTTTCATCTGACTGCAGATGAGCTCGATTGAATTATGTTTACAATGGTATGGTGGTAACCTCAGAATGGTGTGACCTGCCTCATCCACAACATACTTATCGAATTGTGTTCTCACATTTCTTACAATGGCTACAAGTTCAAGTTTAACCATCTCAGCACTAAACTCACACGCATGGTTCTGAAGCCACTTAATGTCATCTTTCCTCCAAGACATATTGGGGATGCGTTCTGCTGTAACACTATGATAGCTAGCGTTATCTAATACGATAACGGAGTTAGACTCAAGTTTCAGAAGGACAGATTGAAATCACCAAAGAAAAACATCACCAGTCATTTCTTCATGAAAGTCCTTGCTGCTTTTGGATTCAAAAGTCAATAAACCACCGTCTACAAAACCAGTTTCACTCCCAATGTGAACTATGATGAGTCTTCTTCCTTCGCCTGTTGGTTCTTTCAGACCTGTGGAGAGACCAGAGAGAAATGCTTGTTTTTTATCTCTCACGGTTGTACGCAAGCTGAAGAAGTTGTAAATCCTTCATTCAGCCAAGTTTCGTCAAGGAAGTAAATTTTGCAGCCCTCACTGCGAAAAGCTTTGATCTGGCGCAAATATTGACGTCTCCACATCACAAAGTCGCCTCTATCCACCATAACTGATTTCCGCCCTAGCGATTGAAATTTAAATCCAATATCAATCAGCAGCCTGTGGAGAGTACTTCATGAGAAATTCTGTGTTAGAATTTACTGCATGAAAAATTTTATTTAGAGTCGGTGGTCCATTTCTGAAAAAACAATCATGAACTTTACTGCGAATAGCACTTTTCACAAAATCATCGTATTTCTCCGAATGTTTTTTACGTTTACACGATTTTCTCGGTGTTCTTAGGCTTCCGGATGCTTGCTGTTCCATTCTAACACTATGCACACTAAATGCAGAAACGCCAAGGAGATCACCCGTTTCTTTTTCGATATTCATTATGGCTGACTCGATGTTTCTTTCTTTAAGCACCACGAAACAATGTGCGACCATTTGCCTCTCGTCACTTTTTAAAGGCTTGCCTCGGTTGTGTTTCATTATGGCTGAAGCACCGGTCTGCTACATGATTAAAAGCTTACTGCTTTTAAACTGCATATAGCAAGTCCCCTGGGCTTGTGAGGCATACTAGATATACAGGAAATAGAGTCTTAAATAACACATTATCAGAAGCAACCCTGCACTATAAACAATAACAGCCTAATCAGCATTCACCTTGAGAATTACCGGTTGCTTAAGAGAGCTGTCTGGTACAAGCTTGCAACTTATTGTGCATATAATACCAGTGTCCTTTAGTAATATAAGTTAGTGCATTTTATTTTACAGTAATAAGTTAATAAAGTCAATATATAATTTTGTCTGTCTTCTGTCTAATCTATATGTTTTTTATAGAATGTGTACGTCTGTTGTAAATATTCCTTTCAGAATTCACCAACCCCCCAGAGCCATCTGCTTGGTATGTGTTGGATATGGATAAAATGTCGGGCTATTACCTTTTATATGAATCGAAGCATTTGCATACGTTTCTCTCCGAAACTAACTCGCGCAGAGAAGTGATCTGAAAACTATTACGGTATTGTACTTTTAGGAGGATGTTACAATATGCATACATGTATGCATCCCATTACCTTCCCTGAACCAATCAACAGCCTAACGCTTTTCTGCTTCAGTATCTCTGTCTCCCTCTCTCTTCCCTCCCATGTGTTGACATCAGGACAGAACTAACTTGACACAGATTATAGTAAGAGACAGTGTTACAAAATATAAACTTACATAAGATCATGTAAAATACTTTTTTGTAGAGTTAATCATTTCAAAGATATTCCTAGTTATTGTTTTCAGTTTAAAATATAAAACTAAGTTTAGTTTCATATTTTACTTTCAGGCGTGTCACATCTATTAGTAGCATATCACTTCTAATAGACCTTGAAAAAAAGGTTGGAGTTATTTTGACCTAATAAAAAATTTTCCATGTAAGGTATATTTTGGAAATTCTTGAAAATGTTTGTGTCACATCCATGATATTTGTTAAAAATTAATACTGGCTGTTTGTTTTAATTATGGTTTTTACAGGCTCATATGCATCTTTTTCTAAATCTCTTTTTTCTTTCTTTAATTCAATGAAACACGAAAATTGTATTAATTAAGTGGAACTCAAAATATATATTATATAAGTCGGTGGAACCTGCAACATATATTAATTCAGTGGAGCTTGAAATCTGTATTAATGTATATTAATTCAGTAGAACTCAAAATATTTATTAAACCATTAGAATTCAAAATGTGTATTAATTTAGTGGAAATCATAAAGTGTATTAATTCAATGGAATTTAAAACATGTTATTTAATGGAGCTCAAAACTTATTTTAATTCAATGAACGTTTAAACCACTTTCATTTCAGTGGACTTTGAATCATGTATTAAAGCAGTGGAACTCAAAACATGTATTTAATTCAATACAACTCAAAACACATGTAACACATGTAATTGAACTCAAAATGTGTATAAATTCAATGGAACTTGAAAAGTGTATCTAGCTCAAAATGTATTAATTCAGTGGAACTGAAAACGAGTATTAATTCTATGAAGCTTGAAGCCTGTTTTATTTCAGTGAAACTAAAAGCGTGTATTAATTTAGGGGAACTTAAAACATGTATTTATTCAGTGAAACTTTAAATGTGTTTTTGTTTTTTTGTGAAACTAGAAACAATGTTTTATTTCATTGCAACTCAAAACTTGTATTAATTCTAAATGTATATTTCCAGTGAAATCTCAGTATCAAATTTTGGATGGAATACAATATATTTGTCTACCTTCATTTATCAGTGAGAAAGTAGAAAACATAACTATATAACCATATTATTATGTAGAAATATGCTATTTTCTTATATTGTTCATATTATTAAAGATTTTTATAAAATATTACAGATTGAGTCGACGAGACACTCGATGGTTTCATATACCTTAAACTTTTCCCAATGCATTTCACCTGGAACTACGGTGCTTCTGTGGATCTTGCTTCTCTGGGATGGAGACATCTGATGGAGGTTTTATGAGGTTTAACTTCTGGCGAGATGTCAAAGTTTGTAATAAAATCACTGAGATTTGTTTATATCAATCTTTTCTCAAAGATTTAATTCTGACGCAAGACCGACCGATTTTAATAGATGAGTCTTTTTCTCAAAGTTGTGATGGGCATTCCAAAAGTATTCTGCAGATTTGTTGGTTTCTTTGTTTTTGATGTTGCTGAAATGTTCCTTTAATCTAGTTCGAATGTTCCTTTCGGTTTTGCCGATGTATACTTTATTGCAGTAAGAGCAGTTAATTTTATAAATGCCGGACTTCTTTTTGGGGGGAATTTTATCAGTTCTTGGTTTCTTCAGGAGATTCTTGACACGGAATCTATTGACGGGTGCTAAGATGATGTTGAGTTTTTAAAGATTTTTTTGAAACTTATGGTTTGCCCAGGGGTGATATGTGAATTTCTTATATATAATTTTGTCTATGGAAGGTGTCAGTGTGGTGATTTGCTTTAGATGTTTTTGTCTCTTGAGCTTTTTTTTATTTTATTGTCTACTAACTTTTTGTTGAGGCTGTTCTTTGTAGTTGTTTCTATTATATTGGAGTATTCAATCAGATATTCCTTTTCATCCAATGGCACGTTTACAAATCTATGGGTTAGGCTATTTATAATTGCATGTTTGTGTGGTGTGTGATTGAAATTATTTGCCGTGATAAGGTTGTCCATGTGAGTGTCTTTTCTGAAGATTCCAAATTTTAATTTGCCATTATGTTTCACTATTTTTAAATCTAGGAAGGGTAGTGCGTTGTTTGATTCAGTTTCCATTATGAATTTGATGTTAGGTTCCTGTAGGTTGAGCAGTTTAAGGGCATCTCTGCTATGTGTTTTTTTGACTATTGCAAATATCCATGTATCTGTGCCAGGTTTTGAACATGTGTGGGAAATTTGTGTTTCGAAGTGGCTCATAAACAGATTGGCAAGGATGGTTTCCCATGCTAGTCCATATTGCTGTTGGCAGCAATTTTCTCAGAATATGAAAAATATTTGTTCAATACAAATTTTGGTGAGTTTTAAGTAATCTTGGATGTGATTGCTGTCTATTTCAATGGATTCTAGCCACTGTTTCAAGATAGAGAGTAGCTTATGTTTTGGGACATTAGAAAAGAGTGATTTGACATCAAATGACACCAGAATATCATTTGGTGATAGGCTAATCTCTTTAATATTATCTATTAGTTTTAATGAGTTACTCACACAATGGCTTTCAAAAGTAAGGTAATGACATGAACCGTTTTGATAGCCATTTTGCTAAGAGGTGTGATGATGTGTTGATGTTGTTGATTATTGATCTTAAGCTGTTGCCTGATTTGTGAATCTTGGGTAATCCATAGACACTTGCCAGTTTTGGATTGTCTACTTTAACTTTATATAATGTTTCTTTTGGAATTATGCAGCAGTCTTTTATTGCCTCATTGGCTATTTTGGTGCATTCATTAAGTGGGTCCCATTTAATTTCCAAGAATTTCTCTGATTTTAAAAGATTTTCCATGCTGCAGATATATTCTGTCTGATACATAATGACTATTTTATTGCCTTTGTCGGCTTTTGTGTAAACAACATCTTTTTTATTGAGTGATTTGATAATTTGTTTGAAACTATTCTTGGGTTTGTCCACATTTAATTTCTGGAGTGTGTTCTTTGATTCCTTTCTGACGAAGTCCTTATCGATAGTGTTTAGTCCCCAAATAGCTGTCTCCACATCTGCGATGTAATTGTCTATTTCTGACAAATAGTTAACTAACTTTGGCCCTAGTTTAGAAAAGTTAATTCTTCCAGTTTGAGAGTTACTTTTGAAAGATTTACTACAATATTTTGGGTTTGAATATACAGGTCTCCACCCATTTTGGTTCAGATGTTTCCATTTCTTGAAAAAAAGACTCATCTATTAAAATCGGTTGGTCTTGCGTCAGAATTAAATATTTGGGAAAATATTTATATAAAAAAACTTGGTGATTGTCTTATGAACTTTGACATCCTGCCAGAAGTTAAGTCACTACTAAGCCTTATAAAACCTCCATTAGATGTCTCCATCCCAGAGAAGGAAGATCCACAGAAGCATCGTAGTTCCGGCCAGTCGACATCTTGGTGATGCCTTCAATCGAAGGTGAAACGCGCCGAGAAAAGTTTTAGGTATGTGAAGCCATGGAATGTCTGGTCAACTCAATGTGTATTATTTTATAAATTATTACAGTGCTTCACAGTGTTAATTCCAATTGGTTTTTAACTATTTTTTAACTTTAATTAAAGTTTTTATATTGTAATTTATTTTTCTTTTTTAAATTTTATGATTTTTTTGTTTATTGGTTACTAAACTAAATGTTGTTTGTATTTTACAGGGGTTGTCACTGTAGTAGATGCCAAGTATGGACAGCAGGTAAGTCTGCACAAATGAATACAGAATCAATCAATGCACTAGATGCAAAAAACTGTAGAGTAGAACAGCAGGGTTAATAAGGGTGACATTAAAAATGTTTAGAAACTCAAACAAGGATTATAGGTCGGCTGATAAGTCCCAGGCCTCTGAAAACAGCATTTAAAAAGATTTTTTTTGCTTTATTTCTCAATATAATCTGCAGAAAGGCTAACACATTTGTCATAACAGTGTTCTAATGTAAGTAAACCATCTCTGTAGTGCAATTTATCAAGGTCCTCAAAATAGCTGTTTATGCATCAATGACCTCTTCATTGCTGTGAAATCTTCATCCTCCAAGAAAGTTTTTGAGGTTTGGGAATAGGTTGTAGTCACTGGGTGCTAGATCTGGTGAATAGGGTGGATGTTCAAGCAATTCCGACTTTAATTTGCACATTTTTCCTATTGCAATCACTGAACAATTGGCCGGAGCATTGTCGTGATGAAACAAGATTTTTTTTTTTTTTTTGCCCAATGAGGCCTTTTTCTTTTCACCTCATCACTCAAACGTTGCAGTAAGCCTGCATAGTAGTCACTAGTGATACTTTTACCCTTTTCCAAGTAATCAATCAAAATAATTCCCTGTGCATCCTAAAAAACACTCGCCATAACCTTGTTAGCTGGCAAAATTGACTTTGCTTTTTTGGAGTTGGTTCACCTGGTGCAATCCACTGTTTTCACTTTGATTTACTTTCTGGAGTGTAGTGATGTATCCGAGTTTCATCCATGGTAATAAGCTGTCTCAAAATTTACTGGAATTTTTATGTAGAGCTCCATATTCTTAACAGAAACAGTTTTTCTTTGCCATGTTTGACCAGGTGTCAACACTCGCACCCATCTTGCACTGACCTTATAAAAATCCAAAACATTTCTTAAAATATTACCTACACAATCTTTTGATATGTCTACAGCCTCTGCTATCTCAAACAACTTTAATCTGCGGTCTTCCATTACTAAACAATGAATTTTTTTCAATGATCTCTGCAGTTGTCACTTCTACAGGACGTCCAGAGCAAGGCTCATCACTAGTGCTTGTACATCCCATTTTAAACTCTGCAACCTATCTTTTAATCATTGAATATGAAGGGGCAGAATCTTTCAATGTATTCTCCATTTCCCTCTTGATTTCTTTAGGCATTAAGCCTTTCAAATGGAAGTATTTAATCACTGCTTGTTTTTCCAAATCCTCCATTTTTGTGAAAACTCTAAAGTTGTCTTGTTTAAAATGCTGTCATTTGAAAACTAAACAAGCTAATGACCTGTAACTATGGATACAAGATAGTCTAAAGTTAAACTATATGGTGCTACTGTCTAACTGGCCTAGTGGCGCCATATCTGTGTGAGGCCTGGGACTTATCAGCTGACCCTCGACTTTGGGTATATGAAGTTAACATAATGCTGAAACAGAATATCTCTTTTGTAAGGATTATAGCATATGCACAATATACTTTACTACATAGAAAATGTTTATCAGATTTGGAGTACATGCTATTTAAGTAATGTTTTTAATGTTTGCGGGTTTACACGACACAATCTATATGTAATTAAAGTAGGATTTATCTCAGTCCCAGTTCCCTATGGTACCATGATTACCAAATACCTAAAAGGATGGTGAAAATTAACGCTTGTGTTGCTTGATTATAATTAACCATGGTGTTAACGCCACTGCTCTGATGAGGTTAAGTGACTGTATTTGCTCCATATTCTCTGCCAACCTGCTTCAGAGCATAGAAAAGCTCTGAGTGACATCACAGAGCATTCAGTTGAAAATGACTGGTTTAACATGACACATGCTTTAATTCATCAACCAATTCATGAGAGTCATTTTGTATGAGAGAACATAGGCTTCCACAGCTATTTCCAGACCAGACCAACCCAAAAGTAAAGGCACAGTTTTTCTGGCATACTTTACTAACATCACTGACCAGAATGAATGCATATTGCTGCGCCACAGTGTTAAAATTGTTTTCAAGTTCACAAGATAGTTGAACAATTTACTATGCTCAGCTAAAGACCCCCGGGAGCCCCTGTCATCAGCCGGAGTATACCATTTCCTGTTCTTGTGGCTCGGTATACATCAGAACCCCACAACGCATGTTAACACCAGAATCATGGAAACTAAGATAACTGTTGCCTGAGCCACATCGGCAAGACGGCGGTCGCCACAGACATCATTGAGGCAGAGGGCGAACCCAAGAATGAGCATCCCTTCATACACATGCCCAACTACAGCGAAAAGTCAGAAATTTACAAGCATCCAAACAATTTCAACAAAAAAGAAGAGGCCTTAAGCTCAACAGAAACTGGCATCATGTCATCGAAGGTAGAAAACACCATCAAACTTGCAAAATTGAAGCGGACCAATCAGAAGGCACCTACCAGCTAGCATAAATATAGCTTTAACAGTCAACATTCCAGACACAGCAAAACCTCCAAGGAAACTTCGACTGTGCCCCTGAAGATGTCTACCGCAGTTGTGGACGAAATGTCTGAATCATCTTACTCCAGCAGACCACAGAAATAGCTTCTAGTAACATTTCACTTACTGCTAAACTGTAAATTCTGCCACTTGCAATATCATGTGCAGACAGACTATGGTGTTTTCATTTTTGCAACTCCACTCATGGTCATGGTTCCTCACTTTGCAACAGTCACCCCACTCCACTTAATTTAATGGCTTGGGAAAAAATATTAATTTTAAAGAATAAAAGTCATGCAGTGAATTTTGATATACCACCAATTGATTCTACCACCAAATTTATTTTGATTCCAGTAGTTAGCAATACCTTAGTAGTACATAATCCCTCACCTAGTAGCAGTAAGTAATAACATAAATAAACAACAATAACAAGCTGCTGATGCAATAGAATTGTGATAGTGAAACTAGTCCTTGTATTTGAAAAAGATAATTAATTGTTTTATTGGTATTTGAATTGCTTCACTGTTACTAGTTTCATTTTTTACTTTTTCTACACCTACTTTGTACATTGTGTACCTATACAGGAAGCATTGTATTCCACCCAAAAATTTGATACCGAAATTTCACCAGAAATACATGTTTTAGAATCCCCTGAATCCAAAGAAAGCATTTTTAGAGAAAGGTCCATGTGAGTGCGTGTCTACGTGTCTGTCTGTATGTCTGTGGACAACATAGCTCAAAAACGAAAAGACCGTTAAATACCAAATTTGGTATTTAGGTATAGTATCTTCCAAGGATGCGAGACAAAGATTTTCAAGAAAATCCCCCCATCCCCAACTAGTCTTTACATGGAACTTTTTTCAAAAATTTTTATTCTCAAAAATGGCTCTAATGATTTTGATTAAAATTTCCCATATTAAAGATATTTACCTCAGAAATAATATGTATATATTGAATTTTCTAGGAATAGCCTCTTAAGACTACTTTATTCTGGATGAATTTTACAAAATGCTGCATAACTGCTAAGCTGTGAGAAATGAACAAAAACTTATCACACAAAAAATGTAGAGCACATTAAAACATACAATTTATGTTATATAAATTTTTTTCGGGGAGTTGATCGTTTTTTAAATATTTCTTGTTTTTTTGTTTCAGCTTTGAAAAATTTGTACTTTTCTCATACAGGAATTTGTCAACTCATGTCCATATAAACAAAGGAACTTCAGTCACCTAGTAACCAGCTTTTGACTTCACTTTAACCTATACTCCCATATTTCGCTTCTACTTACAAGGAAGCAAGTAATAAGACTATTTCTGCTAATTTTTTTCTCGATTAACATGAAGTAAATAGAAAAATAAACTTATTAACAATAATTTATTAGACTGCCTCCATGGTTGAGTGGTCAACGAGCTGACTTCTCACCCGGAGGTCCCAGGTTCGATTCCCGGCTGGGGCAGGGAATTTTTCTTTAACCAGAATTATTACCTATCCCCCATAGAGTCTGGATGTATGTATGTGAGAGTGAATGTGTATGTGTTTGAGGAAATAAAATAGTTTAAACCCAACGGAAACCCACAAACGAGTTGTTTCTAATTCAAAGCCCCCGATATGACCTTAGATGTTAAAGGGGGCTATATAAATGAAACAAAACAAAAATAATAATAATAATTTGTTACACAGAAGTAGAGAAAGTCATGTGAATGGAACACATCAGAATTGTTTATTGTTTAGAGGAATTGTTTGAACATAATTTATTCTTTAATAACATTCATGTCAGAAAAAGTTTGCTCACAAATGCATATTCACCTTAGTGCAATTTCAGGAAACCCTAACTCGTCAGAATGAAGCTAGCTTTTGATTGGTTCGCATGATATTTTTTGGCCCTGAAGCAACTGAATGAGGCATGGGCATGGACCTCATAGGCAGTTATATGCCTAATGTTTTGAACTTGAACATGGACCTGTTTGAAAAGATTTTATAGCACACATGTTTTGAAGCACAATCTGTTATATAAGAATGCAGTGATTGCATAAGGCATTTAAATCTTTAAAAAGAGCCGGACAAAAAAGGAACCCCAAAAAGGACACTCAAGGGAAAGATAAGCCATACTGCTTACAGGCAATTTTTCTGGAAAGATAAGTAGATTACTCTACAAATATGGCACCAAAACCATCCATAAACCACTGCCTAAAATCAGAAATTTGGTCAGACCAGTAAAATATAATTTAGCCCTAAGGGTACCTGGTGTCTACCACATTCCTTGCAAATGTGGCACTGTGTACACAACACTATGCCACATGCGTCACTGAACACCAAAGAACCATCAGGCTTATGCAACCTGAAAAATCTGGACTGGCTGAATATTGCATTGAATAATGCCACAGGGTCAATTTTACCAACACCAGGATAGTGTCGAAGTGTTCAAGCTACGGGGAAAGAAGAATAAAAGAAGCCTCAGCCATCTCAACTAAAGTAAATAATCTTAACAATTGAAAATTAGTTAAGTCGATTTTGTAACACTACATCACTTATTCTTTATTTCGGAAAACATGTTTGAGAAGCCATGTGCTTCCATTTTCAATTCCTTTGGTCGACTGCCAGCATTGCTTGCTGTGGTGGTTGTCTTTGTCACCGGTGATGGTTTGATGAACCTCTGAATCAGTAGGTCATCTGAAAATTCATTTCTTGTTTTTCCAAATATATATGTTTTCCCAAACTTTTAATTCTGTCTTCCTTATGATGCTTTTTGATAATTTTTGGGCTTCTATTTATGGTGTGTTTCTCTTTCCAAAAATGCCAAGTTCCCGCGGATTTGTCTTCTTGTTTAAGTTTAATATTTTTGTGGTGTTCTTTTGCTCTTATTTTTATATTTCTTTATGTTTAGCCGATGTAGATTTTTTCACACTCATTGCCACTGAACTGATATATTCCTGGTTTGTTTTCTTGTGGGATATCATCTTTTAATTTAGAATTTAAAAGCAATGCTGGTGGTGGACCAAAGGAATTGACAATGGAAGCACATGGCTTCTGAAACATGTTTTCCAAAATAAAAAGTAAGTGATGTAGTGTTTCAAAATCGCCTCAACTAACTTTCAATTGTTAAAACACATCACTGTCACAAAGTCCACCATATATCAGTAATAAATAATCTTAATTGCGATTCAGGCCATAAACTAAGTAAGCATGGGCACCAATGAGAAAGAGCCTTAACACCTAATTCCTGTCGGCCATCACCCAAGACTTCAGAAAACTCCACTGCATTCTCATGCACAGATTGTGCTTCAAAACATAGTTTTCTATGAGGTCCATACCCATGCCTCAGTCACATTATCAGTTGCTTCACAGCCATAAAGCATCATGTGAACCAATCAGATGCTAGCTTCACATAAATAGACGAATCTGGACTTTCAAGTTATCTGTTTACCCTGAAGACGAAGATGATGCACATTTTCAAAACGTTGGAGTCAATCCATGCACTTACTCGGCTAGAATCACGAGAGCACTTAGAGTTAAATACGTTGTCAGGAAAGCTTCAGCTCTTCAGGAAACCGTTTTGAAGAGTCTTAATTCCAACATTCAGTCAAATTCGGAGAAGTGGGCGATCCATAATCCTCTCTAAATTGGATTTGTATTATTTCTATTTCTAAGATTGAGAGCAGGATAACTCAGTCAGTAATGTCTGTGGCCTCCATTAGGGAGGTCCTTGGTTCAAATCTTGTGAGTCAACCAATCTGGTTGAGATTTCCTTGTGGGTTCCCTCAGATATCAAGGTAAATACTATATTGGATTTGTGACACTGTGACCCAAAATCCCACCTTCAGTTTAAAACAAAAGTAAAACTGAAAAATCTGATGTGTTCCATTCACATGGCTTTCTCTACAACTCTGCAATAAATTATTATTAAAAATCTTATGCTTCTATTTACTTCCTGTTAATCGAGAAAAAAATAGCAAAAATAGTCTTATTACTTGCTTCCTTGTAAGTACAAGGGAAATAAGGTAGTACCATAGGTTAAAGTGCTGGTCAAAAGCTGGTTGCTATGTGTCTGAAGTTCCTTTGTTTGTATGGACATGAGTTCACAAAGTCCTGTATGAGAAAATTGTTTTTTATAGCTGAAACCTAAAACAAGGAATATCTGAAAAAAAATCAATTCCACGAAAAAAATGTATATAACATAAACTGTGTGCTTTAAAGTGCTCAACATTTGTTGTGTGATAAGTTTTTGTCCATCACTTACAGTTTAGCAGATATGCAAAATTCCGTAAAATTGACCCAGAATAAAGTAGTCTATTCCCAGAGGCTATTCCCAGAAAATTCAAAATATACATTTTATTTGTCAAGTAAATATCTTTAATAAACAATATTTTAATCAAAATCGTTAGAGCCATTTTTTAGAAAATCAAAATTTTCGAAAAAAGTTCCATGTAAAGGGTAGTTTGGGGTGGGGGGAATTTTCTCAAAGTCTTTGTGTCGCATCCCAGGAAGATACTAAACTTAAATACCAAGTTTGGTATTTTACCAACTTTTCGTTTTTGAGTTATCGTGTTCACACACATACACACACACACACACACACACACACACACACACACACACACACACACACACATGGACCTTTTTCTGAAAATACTTTTTGGATATAGGGGACCCTAAAACATATATTTCTGGTGAAATCTCGGTATCAAATTTTTTGGTGGAGTGCAATACCTTCTCTTTACACTATGTACATAGTGTGTATAGAGATTCGGGAAATATTTTAGTTATTTTTTATTTAATTATTAGAATATAAAATATTTCTAATTTTATAGGGGAATAGCTTTTTAAAAAATAAGATTATAATAAAATTTTTATATTAAGTAAAAATAGATGGTAATTGTAATTACACTGCCATCTATCCACAGATAATAAAAGCAGCTAGATTGATGATACCCCAGTGTCATCTGCTTGTGCAGCATAGTAGTATAATGCATGAGACCTAGAAGGCTACTACAGATGGTGAAAAAGTAGCCAGACTGGATGGCACCCTTGTACCTTCAGCTTGGCATGAAGCAAAAGTTGCATATACATGAACAGAACATGTCACAATATGTCCAAGCAGTTAAAAGTGGTTGGTTGGTATCTAATGTTGAGCAGTTGGCAGTGAAGCCATTTGCTCTCTTGCATTCCAGGATTTTGATGTTATGTTATCATGTTGACTAAAGGTTGGGTAGTGCAGTAGATGGTTTCCATCCATAGCTTCTTTGAGTGTACAGAGGAGATCTCACTATACCAACCCTGAATAAATGTCTATTGAGACAGTCATGGCCTATTAAGAGTCTAAAAGTTGCTACAGAGGATTTTCTTGGTAATGTAGTGATTCTGGTTGTGTTATCACATAAATTTTCCCATGGTTTTCCTTTTGTTTGTAATACATTATCTTCTTTAATTTTGTTACTATATGTTGATATATTGATTCTTTTGATAGAGTGATAACTTATTGGATCAGATGGATTTGTTGTAATTTTACTACCAGTTAAAGTGATATTAAATAAAAATATTTTCAAGGTATGAATTTATATTATGAAAATGCAAAATGGAATGATAAATAAATTGATTTTGTTCCTCAGATTCAAAAGAGGAGGAATTTTCAATGAAAAATTAGATGTTGAGTTATCGACAGACCATTCAAAATGTCTTGACAAGCTGTTGCTTGCAGGTACCCACATGACATATGACAAAATGATTCACGATACCTTGATTCTAGACTTCCACTCATTTCTGCGCATTAAGTTTGCCTCCCACTGAAGAAAATCATAGCTGTCCTTAGGCCTATATTACACTATCACATTTCTGTGTCACAGAATATGATAAAACCTATGACCACATTAAAGTTACGTTAAACTTTATCACACATTTTATTACAATTTTAAAAGGCATATCCAACCATTAACACCATCAGTTTTAATAATGCTTTGTTTTGTTCTATTTAGAATGTTAGTTGTGCCAGTATATTGAATATTTATAAATAAATTTAGTTTAAGTTTCTATTATATTTATCTGCAACGTTTTTGTATAACCTAACCTAAAACTCAACCTCAGTAAGCTCTTAGTTAATACTATATTTATGAGTGAATAACAAAGCCAGCAGCAAAAATGGTAATTAATGGCTGTCATAATAACTTTCATTTTGTTCTTCTAAATATTGGCTTCCCAATGCATCTAAGTTTTTCCTCCTATTATTATCCGTATACCCTTTATGCACTTCATAATGGCTTCTATTTACTTTTATGTATTTCCAGTCTTTTGTTTCTGTTTTTATCATAGTTATGTTTTGAATTGTGAAGCATTTCATGTGATTCATAATAGGAAATGATCAGTTGGGCTGTAGCCACTGTACATATACAAGGTCTGCCATTTTATTTTCTAATCTCAGATGTGATCAAAGGTGTGATGGTGGGTATAACTTTTATTATATCTGTTTGATCACATTTATGTGACACAGAAATGTGATAGTGTAATTTAGGCCACACTAATAGCAGCCATCCTCTTTTGATTCACAGTTGGCTTTTGGTGTATTTACAGGAAACATGCTTCTTAAAAGTTGCTCAACTTTTATTCATATTTCTGAATATTATTATTGCAAAAATTGGTTACTAAAGAAGGGCAGCTAATCAATTGAAAGTTCCTTAAAAGAGCCATCTATTCCAAATAAATCTACTTCCATGAATGGCCTTTCCAATCGCTTTGTTTCATCACTTGTTCTTGTTTGGCTCTGAAGAAACCAATTTCTATAATCCTCCATTTTCTGCAACCAGGCTCCTGAAATAACAAAACAATCCTATTTACTTTCTCTACTAATGACTTAAAGTTAGTATACTAAGTATTGCATTCCATTAAAATATATGAAACCAAGATTTCACTGGAAATACATGTTTTGAGAGTACCTAAATATAAAAAAAAGGCATTTTTAGAAATAGGAGTGAGTGCACATGTGCATCCATGTACGGCTTAACTTAAAAATGGAAAGTCGTTAAATACCAAACTGAATAATTAAGCACAGCACCTTCCTAGAGTGTAACTCAAAGATTTTCAAGAAAACCCCCATCCCAAACTACCCTTTACATGGAAATTTCTCTATCTATGCTGTAACAAACCATTCTTACAAAAGTTTATTCTTTTATCTAGTACACACTTATCAAAATAAACACTAGCAGAATGTTGGAATTAAGCGGAGTCACACTTATTTACACTGACCTCCACTTATAGTCGCCCTCCGTGGTGTAATGATTACCATGCTAACTTCATATACCCAAGGTCGTAGGTTCAAACCTGGCAGAGGTTGATGGATTTTTTTGGGTGTAATCCTTAGCATAGCTTCCTTTGGTCCCGTGTCGTAGATTTACTGCATGTAAAACAACCTCAACCCTGATAGAGAGGCCTCTGAGCAAAATTAAGCAGTCTTTCATGCCCAATTTAGAATGGGATGCTGAGGACCACAGTAGTTAAAGAGCATCCATAAATAACACGCCATTTACATTTTCTCCACTTAATATAGTTTGAAAACATTGAAATGTTTTAGAATTGCATTAAATGGAGGTCAGTGTAAATAAGTGTGACTCTGTATATGTAGTTATTTATTTATTTTGTCCAACTGAACAAATACATATTATGGGACACTCAGATTTATACATACAAATTAACAAAAATAGGAAATAAGTACTAAAGATTAGAAATAGTTATAATCCAAGCAGACAAATTGTTTTAACATGTTATTGCTACTGGGAATAATCTTTGCATGTGCTAAAATATTCTCTTTACTATAAACACAATGACTGTGCATAAATATAATTGCATTACAATACTACAAAAACAATAATATATACAAAGGTTATTAATGATAACAATAATACAGTATCATACCAATAGTGTCAAGTTATATAATTTCAATGCTTAAGTTTTCAAAAAAAACTCCTGTACACTGTAGAAGGACTGCTGAATTAAGAACTCCTTTACGTGTTTTCTAAACTTACCGTTATTACAGCTGTTTATTTTTGAGAAAACAAGTAAATAGTTTACATACACATGCATATATACAATTACTTACAGCAGCTTTATTGCATATTTAGAAATTCCATAACAGAATAAAAAGAATTTGTTAACAGGATTGGCCGTACCTTCTTTTTAAATAACTTTGCATCTTCTATGTTTTTTAAGGCAGAAGGTAATTTGTTAAACAATTTAATCCCTGTGTGATAAGATGTGCTCTTAGCTAGGTCAGTTCTGTAATATTGAGTATGTAGGTGCCCTTTGTGTCTTGTATGGTCTATGAATTTTCCAACAAATTGTGCTTGTTTACATGGATATAATAAATTACTTCCAGCATGTGTATGCAGGGATTGTCTCCTTAGCATGGTGGTAGTGCAACTGCTTATCAAGCGGAAGTCCTGAGTTCGATCCCCAGTATCAGCCTAGGGATTTTTCCCCCGCTGGGAGACCTGGCCCGGGGTGCACTCAGCCTCGTAAGGTCCCTGGGGGGCCAATTGAGGAGCTACTTGATGTACCGGCTCCTGGTCATGAGGACCACATTAACCAGCCGGGGGGGGGGGGGGGGCTTGAGGCACTGACCACGTCTCACCCTCCAATACTGCACCCCATCCATGACGTCTGTAGTGGAGCGAGATGGGGCGGTAGGCCAAGGTTCTGTTGTGCCATGGAGTTGTTATGTATATACAGGGCACAGTTAGGATGCATAGTGATTTGAATAAATCTCTGCAGGATGTTCTATTTACTTCAAGATGATGAATACTTAACTGTTAATAGTGCTTCTGTTTTTTTAATATTTAACGTATTTGGTATCACAAACCAAAGAAGCAATGTGGTGACAAATGCAGGTGGAGTAGAATTAAGATTTTGCTCTACCTGAGTCACCAAACTGCTGAAGACAAGAATGAATGTTCTGGAAAACGTTTCAGTGTTTTCCAACTATATTAAGTGAAGTAAGTGTAAATAAGTATGACACAGCATAACTTCATGATGATGAATAGTTTACTGTTAATAGTGCTTCTGTTTTTAAAATTAGCAGAATGGTTTTATTGTATATCATTTCCTTGTAATAGGGGAATATGGTTATACAATAAGCTAAAGTGAAAGCCAAATCTTTTAAAAGCAGGTCACTATCTGAAGATGATGTTCCATTCTCTTTGCTTAACCAAGATGAAGAAATATGAATAATGATTTTTCATTTGAGAAAAATAAGAAGTATTGGAAAATTGAAAAACTAATAATCAGGAACATCTCGGAAGTGGTTAGCTTCACAACAAAAACATATAGGACATAAATTGTATGTTTTGATGAGATTACATTTTTTGTAGTAAGCTTTCGTCTATGTCTTATGCTTTACGACTCATGCAAAAGTCATTCAGAATGAAGAGGTCTTCTGAGACTATTACCAGATAATTCAAGATATTTTTCAAAAATGGCTCCAAATGATTTTGATAAAAATACCTATATTAAAGGTATTTACATGGTAAATAAAATGCATATCCTCAATTTCTTGGGAAAAAGCCCCTAAAGTCCTCTTCTTTCGGACGGACTTTTATTTTGACAGTTGCAACTTCTGCCCTAATATCAAAAAACAATATATGTTTCAAAAACCTCTTTCCAATTTGTTGGTCATGTCTGTGCTGAAAATTAATTTGTTCTGTATATCAGGTGAGGTAGCATGAAATGAAGTGGTTTCTAGGTGGTTTTTGAGAGACACACATCATATTTCATTATTCAATGAAATTCCTTTGTGTAGACAATTCATCAATCTCAATGTGGCCACAAATTGCAAGTGTTTGTTTCCTCAAAAAACTGCCAGCCCATATGAAAATTCTGCAAAAATCAACCAGAATAAAGTGCTCTTTGGAGGTTATTCCCAGAAAATTCAAGATATACATTTTATTTGTGATGTAAATAACTTTAATGTAGGTTCGACGGTAGGAAACGAGATGGCCCGCTCTAGCAAGCGTCCAGCCCGGTGGGCAAGCTCCAGGGGTTTGTGCGTGGTGCCCCGGCGTTACAGCATTTTAATCAAAATCGTTAGAGCCATTTTTGAGAAACTCAACATTTCTAAAAATGTTCCATGTGAAGGGTAATTTGGGGCGGGGGGATTTTCTTGGAAATCTTTGTGTTGCATCATTGGAAGATACCAAACTTAAATGCCAAGGTTTTTAGTTTTTGAGCTATGCTGTCCACCCACCCACACACACACATATCACACACACAATTTTTCTAAAAATGCATTTTTTGGACTCTGTAGACCTCAAAACATATATTTCCATTGAAATCTTGACATCAACACACACATATCACATACACAATTTTTCTAAAAATGCATTTTTTGGACTCTGTAGACCTTAAAACATATATTTCCGTTGAAATCTTGACATCAAATTTTTGTGTGCAGTACAATACCTTCTCTATATACAAGTATATGGTGCATGTAGAGAAAGTAAAAAGCCCACATAATTTGTCAAGTGGAAAAAAAAAAAGCTAGCTCACAGCTTGGTTGAAAGATAGTCCCTAGAAAGGGATGGAGGGATCAGTTGTGAACTGCTGGGTTCCGAATAGACAAGACTGTCTAACCCAAATTGTATATTTTGATGATGAAGCAACTTTCAATCAAAGAATAGATTGCAGTAGCAGATCCTAAGTTAGCTGTCATACTTGCCATTCAGTTCCTTCATTCTGCCGGCATTCCCTCCATATTCTTCTGGAAGAATGTCCTGTGGAATGTATTTATACAAGCTGCATATATCACCTGAATGTATGACAACCTGCAAAATGCAAGATTAATAATTATGTTTATGCGGTTGGCTTAATGAAATTACAGGGTTCATGCTAAACTGAAAAGTTAGGGAATATCAATAAATGATAAAAGGGAAGTAAGTTTTCCAAAAAAAAAAAAAAAAAAAGTCAGACAAATGTTCACATAGATTCTCTTATTTGTGGGCTTTGTAAAAAGGAAAAACACAGATGAAAATTCATTGGAAGTGTTGATTGTTTTTGTCTTTTTATCTACCACATATGTACAATATATATTAGGTAGAGGAGGTATTGCATTCCACCCAAAAATTTGATACAGAGATTTAATAGAAATACATATGAGGACACACAAACCCAAAAACATAATTTTTAGAAAACAGTGGGTGTGGGTGTGTGTGTGCATACGCATCATAACTCAAAAATGAAAAGTTGGTTAAGTACCAAACTTGTTATTTAAGTGTAGTATCTTTTAAGGACGTAACATGAAGATTTTCAGGAACCCCCCCCCCTAAACTACCCTTTGCATGTAACCTTTTCTAAATATTTGATTTTTTAAAAAATGGCTTTAATGACTGATGAAAATGTCATATATGAGGATTGTAACTTTGAATAGTGGCAACTATTTATTTAGAACTGCCACAAACTGTTAACCAAGTTTTACTGTCATTCAAAGTTTGTTGGCTGTTATCTAATGTTGAGCAGTTGGTAGTGAAGCCATTTGCTCTCTTGCATTCCAAGATTTTGATGTCATATTATCATGTTGACTAAAGGTTGGGCAGTGCAGTAGATGGTTTCCATCCATATCTTCTTTACACAGAGGAGATCTCACTACACCAATCCTGAATAAATGTTTATTGAGACAGTCATGGCCTGTTAGGAGTCTAAAAGTTGCTACAGAGGATTTTCTTGGTACTGTAATGTTTCTGGTCGTGTTATTACATAAATTTTCCCATGCTTTTCCTTTTGTTTGTAATACATGTCCTTCAAAGTAATCACTAGCATTGTGTACAACGTTACCAGCAATGTGGAAGACATAGGATACATTTAGGAAATCCTGTTGTGGTGATAGTTCGAATGCAGCAGTCCACTGCTTGACGGATCTCTAGAATAGTTCTGAAGCAAATGCCACGAAGTGGTTCCTTTCTTCAGAATCGAGTCTAAGTGACAAGGGCTTAAGTCCAAGGAGTATGATGGATGATACATGTATGTATGTATGTATGTATGTATTTATTTCTCTGCAAGTAGTATCACCCAGTGGCAGAGATATATATGTATACAAGATATATAAACAATAAATCACAGCTGCCCGTTTATGGCGTTGGAAACTAGATATAATAGTTATTTACAACAAATATGAAAACATTAATTTTTCTCTCAATTCAGATTAATTAATTTCATAATTATAATCACCAACCAATGTAACATTTGTATTTACAACAATATAAAATCACAAGCATTTCATTTAAGAAATACAGGGTTACTACAAAAGAAATAGACAACTTCAACTGCCTGTAAAACAAAAACTATTAGAGATAGCAACCTAATTATTTTGGAGGTATGTTGAGAAACTCTCAAAGTTTTGTTTGTTACTATTGGTAATGCTGTAGTGTTTTGTTTGTTGTTGCAGAAGCTGAAATGGCGGAAAATCCTGTGGAAAAGGCATATTGCGTGATGGAATTTGCTAGAACGCAATCAGCAACTGTTGTCCAACGACATTTTGGAACACGTTACCACAAAAATGAAATGATGCGCTCACAAAAGCCAGCATCGTCTTCAGCAGGTTGCAACATGTCGATGCAAAAGTCACGCCGTATGACCTTATCTTCTTCAATCAGAAACTGCAACATCTGTAATCTGCAAGGCATCATGTGCAGTCGCTTCCGCAAGATTTTCCATTCAGTTTGCTGTGGAATTTGTAATTGCATGCTTGCCCTAGATGTCAATTTCTGTGGGCTTCTTATGTAGGCAGAACGAACATGTTCAACGTTTTCTTCCGAAACTCTTGGTCTTCCCGAGCTCTTCCCTTTGCACAAACATCCCGCTGTCTCGAATTTTCTATACCAGTCGTAGATTGACTGTCTAGTCGGTGGCGTTTTGTGGTAACGTGTTTTAAAATGTCGGACAACAGTTGCTGATTGCGTTCTAGCAAATTCCAACAAGCAATATGCCTTTTCCACAGGATTTTCCGCCATTTCAGCTTCTGCAACAACAAACAAAACACTACAGTGTTACCAATAGTAACAAATGAAACTTTGAGAGTTTCTCAACATACCTCCGAAATAATTAGGTTGCTATCTCTAATAGTTTTTGTTTTACAGGCAGTTGAAGTTGTCTATTTCTTTTGTAGTAACCCTGTATTTACAAAAATCATCCAACATTAATGTCAAGATTTTTCCTGAATTTCTTCAGAGACAGAGGACAACCCCGAAAGGCTGCTCCAGGCAATTCATTCCAGTCTTTTATGGTTCTATTTACAAAGGAGAACTTTCCTACGTCAGTTCTGTATCTTCTACCCTTAATTTTGAACGGATGATCGTTTCGTGCATAGTAAGTTGGATTTTCCAGTTTGTCAGTAACGTCCTCCCATGCGTTTAAGCCAGCATAAGCTTTAAATAAAGCGCACAACCTCTGTTTCTCACGCCTAACTTTCAACGGCTCCCATTTTATCTCCTCAGCGTTTGTAGGCCCAAAATATTGACCCCTTTTTATGAATTTGATAGCCCTTCCCTGGATCTTTTCTAACGAATCAATTTGATTTACTCTATATGGGTCCCAACAAGTTACTCCAAATTCCATGCTTTGCTAGCTCTATCGACTGAAAAGTCAGCCAAAGATTATGCTATATGTGGCCAAGCATTGTATGCAAAATAACTTCTGGTTTCTGCGGAAAGTGTCACTGCTTCTTTCCCGAGCAATGTATTCCAAAATGAACAGTAATATTGTGCATTGACAGTCTGCTATGGAGGAACATAATACGCTAGGATAACACCAACACAGACATTCATGAGAAGTACCCTATCACATTGCTGGTGTTCTGAAAAACTTTAAATTTTTTAACTTTGGTTAAAGATGTTTACATGGCATTTAAAATGTGTATCTTGAATTTTCTGTAAATAGCCTCTGAATACCTCTTCATTCTGGATGACTTTTGCATAACTGTTAAACTGTAAGAGATAGAAAGAGCCATAGCAAGAAATTTGAAACTGCATAAGGACGTAACAAGAGAGGAAGTAAATCATCAAATAGTGAGGATAAAAAAAAATAAATAAGGTGCTAAGCTTATCAAAGGAAGAGTTGGAAATAATAAATACTGGAAAATCAATATGATAGTCCCAATATATAAGGGGAAAGGAGGGGTAAATAAACCATTGAACTATAGAGGATTAGTTTACTTCCAATGTTAGGTAAAATCTATACTGGAATAATGGCAAGAACACTACAAAATTGGGCGGAAATGGAAAGAAAGATTTAATTATTTCAGGCCCGATTTAGGAAAGGGAGGAAGAACATCAGACAGAATTCAAGTATTCCAAAAAATAATAGATAAATATCTCAGCAGCAAAAGAGGGAACTGTATTTATTCTTAACAGATTTAGTGAAAACTTTTGGTACAATAAACATAGAGGCATTAATATGGAAATTATGCATGAAAGGAGTAAGAATGAATTTATTAAAGGAATTCAAATGTATCAAGATGTACAATTTTGAATAAGATGTGAATTGAATGCTATATCAGAATATGCTGAACAAATAGGTTTAAGATAAAGTTGTAAACTTAGCTCAGTATTGTTCAACCTATGAGGGTCATCCAGAAAGTGATAGACAATTATGCATAACTAAATAATAACGAAAGTTATCAACGCAAAACTTTATTTACAAAGTTACAGCACCTTACTCTATTTTTTCAACATAATCGTTATTGCTTTCAAGATATTTATTGTTGGGTGCCAGTTTTTAAATGCAGATGTTATACTCTTCCATCGCTAAAGATATGAGCCAAGATGTCTGTGTCACTTTGAGGTCTTCATCAGTTGGGAATTCTTTTCTATCCAAAAAAATCATGTATGGTGTCCAAAGTGAAACACCTGTTTTTCTGAATTATTTTATCAACATTTGCTTTCAACTCTTCCATAACGAATGATGAACTTCCACTCTGGTCGGTCTTTTTTGTACACACTGGTTCATCCTTGGTTATTTGTAAATTATGCATCATTTTTTCACCGAAGACATCTTGTTTGCATTATTACTATACACTTGTGCTATTTGCCTAAAATTTGATTGGCCAAACATTTTGTGCATTCAAAAAAATGAACAAGTTCTTTGGTGGCAGAAAAGTATAACATCAGCATTGAAAAACTGGTACCACGTGACAATAAATATCTTGACAGAAAGGAGATTACTTTCATTATCATTTACTTATGCCAAATCGTCTGTCACTTTCTTGATGGTCCTCATATTTAGAGATGTCATAATTGAAAGGCTAATATGCACTGTATGATTATCACAAATAAAGAAGTACCAGGGTGGCTATATGCAAATATTTGATGGTAGGATCAGTAACAATAATGGGTATGCAAAGAGCAATAAATGAAATTGCAGAATATTGTGAAGAATGGGGAATGAAAGTGAACACAAGGATAGAATAGATGATATACGAAGGCAAACAATTTGGGGAAGTATGTAAAGAAAGAAATCACTGCGACATTATAAAATGACTAAAAGGTAATGGGGTATGGAAAGGAATATAAATATATGCAATAAAGATTAGAGATTCAGTCATGTGAATAGAATACATAAGATTTTTGTATAGTTTGTATTTTACACAAAATCTTATTGTTAATATATTATTTTTATTCAGTTGTTGCCAAAAACAAAGAAGGTTTTATGCATTATTCTACATGTTACTAGAGGCTATATAAATACTGTTGAAAATAGAAATTAGTTCTATAAGCATAAAAAAATCTGATGTGTTCCATTCACATGGCTTTCTGTACATCTCTGCAACAAATTATTGTTAAAAAGCTGCTTCTACTTACTTCATCCTAATTGAGAAAAAATTAGCAGAAATAGTTTGCTTCCTTGTAAGTGGAAGCGAAATAAGGGAGTACCATAGGTTAAAGTGATAATCAAAAGCTGGTTGCCATGTGACTGAAGTTCCTTTGTTTGGATGGACAGGAGTTGACAAATTCATGTATGAGAAAAGTATAAGTTTTTCAAAGCTGAAACTAAAAACAAGGAACATCTTAAAAACGATCAGCTCCACGAAAAAATCGTATATAACATAAATTGTGAGTTTTAATGTGCTCTACATTTTCTGTGTGGTAAGTGTTTGTCCATCTCTTACGGTTTAGCAGTTATGCATAATTTCGTAAAATTCATCCACAATAAAGTAGTCTTCAGAGGCTGTTCCAAGAAATTCCAATATATACATTTTATTTGTCGTGTAAATATCTTTAATATATGACATTTTAATCAAAATCGTTAGAGCCATTTTTGAGAAAATCAACATTTTCGACAAATTTCCAAGTAAAGGGTAGTTGGGGGTGGGGGATTTTCTTGAAAATCTTTGGAAGATACCAAACCTAAATACCAAAATTGGTTTTTAACGGTCTTTTCGTTTTTGAGTTATGCTGCCCACAGACTCGGTATCAAATTTTTGGGTGCATTACAATACCTTCTGTACTCACTATGTACATAGTATGTGTAGAGAAAGTAAAAAGAGTTCTAACACCCATACAATGCAAAAAAATGAAAGGACTACTTAGAGAAAATGCAGAGTATCTCAAGGTATCAAAGCAAACCAGAAATAAAAAGAAAAGAAACGGCTGAAAAAATCTGATGTCTTCCATTCACATGACTTTCTCTATCACTCTGTAACAGATGATTCTTAAAAAGCTTATTCTTCAATCTACTTCATGCTAATCAAGGTAAACATTATCAGAAATGGTCTACCGTAATAAAAAACCTAGATGGATTTAAAATTAACATGCTCTTATTTATAGATAACATTACAATTTTATTGGAAAATGAAAGAGATTTAGAAGTGTTTATTAATAAGCTGGAAAACACTTAAATATTAATAAATCAAAAACAAAAAGGTTGAGTTGTAAGAGAAAAGGAAATAATAAAACACAAATTAAATTAAACGGAAAATTATTAGACAAAGCTGGAGTATTTCAATACTTAGGTTCCAAAAAAAGAAATTCTTAAGATAATATATCAAGCCTTCAGTAAAATAAATTGTTTGCACTTAATAATATTAGTTTAGAAATTAGGAAGAATTTATTAAAAATATATGTATAGAGCACAATGTTGTATGGATGTGAAACTTGGTCAATACTAAAATCAAAGAGAGAATAAAATATTTGAAACATGGTGCTACAGTTTATGAAAGAGAAAAGCATAAAAGATAAATTGAGAACCGAATAAGAAAAAACAGAAGAAAACATTTTATTAAGATACCAAAATATTTTGAAAATTATAATCAAAGACACAAATGACATGAATAGCAAAAGAAGAGCAAGCCTACAATATGTGGTACAAATTTCAGAAGATATGAAGAATTAAAAAGGAAAACAGATTAGAGTGAAGAATCACTGTTAACCAATTCAAAAATTGATGACTAAAGAAGAATAAAAATTCTCAATTTTCAGGAAAAATTGCTCAACATAGTCATGATAAATCAGGGAAATCAAGTGTATGAAAAATACCATGAATTAATTCTTACCCTGTTCCAGATTTTTACTTTCATAAATGGACGGAATATTGCCAATATCTTGTTAATGAAGGGCGGAACATTTATAAAATGCACCATCTTTATTCTTGCTGGAACAGCCTCCTGAAACAATTGTTTTCCTTCCTTCAAAAATCAAAATTTACATTAACTATCAAACATAAGTATATTGCTTTACAGCATAAATTTATAGTGGCTCAGAGATTGTGTGTTTATGCTAATCTGCTTAAATTTATAATAAATTTAAAAAAAAAAAAAGCAAAAGCAATTGAAATTTGAAATAAATCCCACACAAATTAATCGTTTTTTATTCCAAGTTGAATGTATGGCATGTTTCTTTCATGTGTGTTCCCTCATCTGAAATAACAGAGGTTGTTTCACTAAAGACCAATTGTAAATGGAAATGGCATGTTATTTATGGACGCTCTTTAACTGCTGTGGTTCTCAGCGTCCCATTCTATAATGGGCGTGAAAGACCGCTTAATTTTGCTCAGAGGCTTGCGGGACCAATGGCTTTACTTCCCTTCCAAAGGAAGCCATGCTAAGGATTTTTACACCCGAAAAAATCCATAGTCCTCCGCCGGGTTTGAAGCTAGCATGATAACCATTACACCACGGAGGGCGATAGACCAATTGTAATATGCATGGCTGCTGCATATGAGCATGTGAACCTAACTTTGGACACCTTGCAGGTTTATTGATTATTTTTTCCTCGAAAGCTATGAAACGTAATATATGTGCACAGAAATAAAAAGAGATTAGATCAGAAATGCCTTACTTTTGCGTTGTGGTTGGTGTAGCACATTTTTGCCAAAGCGCCATATTTAGACACTACATTTTTTATATAAGTATGTCTTGTGTTGGTTAAATGTGCACCCAAAAATAAGATTTTGTGGTGTTAAAGTTTCAATTTAGCAGTAAATTTAGACTGCAACTTTTAAGCCTGTATAATGGCCAATATATGTGTGGTTTTTGGTCACAGTTTCTCGAATAGCAGAAGCAAAAACAAGGAAAGGGAAATGCGTTTTAATACTTAGATTAGTGTACTTATATAAGTGATTTTCCGGTGGTATACTAGTGAAATATATTATACATATCATGGAATGATTCTGTATTGTTTCTTAGATTTTAGATTCCCAACTCGGAAAGACTGTTGAGAAGCTTGGAGCAATTTGCAGATAAAATTTGCAACCTACTCCTGTTTATAAAAAACCCCTTCCTAATTCGCCCATTTTGCAGCTATCGCAAGAAATAATTATAATCAAATTATTTGCTTATGATACCAGAACCATGAGAATAGGGGGGGGGGGGGTTCCTCGGACTCAGAATGCAATGGTTTTATCAAATATTCCTTGACCGAAATTCTTGATTAATATCACACATTCTACTAAAGCTTTAAACCAGTGCTGTAATATATGGTAGAGCCTTTTGTCACATTAACAGTATTTTAGACCAAGAAATTACAACAAAATTAAGTTATGACCCACCATGATGTTTACTGCAATAATAGTAATTTATCAATAATAACTTCTGACAGGACAAAAAAATATTATTGTAATAAATATTCCTTCAACTAGAGATCTCTCCCCTTCCATTATCTTTTGTTCTTTACTTCAAAAACTTGATAAAGCAATTATTTTGACAGATGTTGCATACAGTGTATATGATAGTATGTAGTGTCACAAGATGGCGGCTGGGCACAAAACGTGCTACAGCAAAACGCTAGCATTTCTGCCCTGTGCATATATGTGATAATTTAAATTTTACAGCTTTAAATTAACTGTGCTACTCCTCTAAACTCAATGGCACATATGGCTTCAGCAAAACGCTAGCATTTCTGCCCTGTGCGTATATGTGATAATTTAAATTTTACAGCTCTAAATGAACTGTGCTACTCCTCTAAACTCAATGGCACCTATGGCCACAGGTGGTTCTGTATAAGAACTCACCTCAAGCAACTCAAGATGATGTCATTTCTTGAGCAGTCTCAAACCAGCTCGAGCTGCCATTCGTCCATGCTGCAATCTAGAGGTATTTACTACTAAGTTTGCTTAAAGCTTGAGAGCATATTACACAAAATGTCTTATGAACTTTTGCCTGTGAGTTTAGTTTCAAAATAATTTCAGTGACTTTGTGGCTATATAAACAAACAAAAAATATCTTATGTGTTCCATTCACATGACTTTCATTACATCTCTGCAACAAATTATTGTTAAAAAGCTTATTCTTCTATCTAATTTATGTTAATCGAGACAAACATTAGCAGAAATTGTTCCCTATTACTTGGTTCCTTGTAAGTAGAAGGGAAATAGAAAATACACAGGTGAAAGATTTGGTCTAGTCCTTTAAAAGCTGGCCGCTAGGTGAACAGTTGAAATTTCATTCTCTTTGCTTGCCAGGAGTAAACAAAGGAGAAACAAAAAGAAAGATGTCTTCTTGTTTGAGAAAAGTTTAAGTGGCTTAAAATTGAAACCAATACTCCGGAATATCTTGAAGACGGTTGACTATGCAAAAAAAAAAAAAAATATAAATGTAAAATCTAAATTTTTTGTGTAGTAAGTTTTTGTTTATCCTTTACAGTTTGCCAGTTATACAAAAGTCATCCAGAATGAATAGGTCTTCAGAGGATATTCCCAGAAAATCCAAGATGTACATTTTTTTTGTCATAAAAATATTTTAAACATACAGTATTTTAATAAAAATCGTTAGAGCCATTTTTGAGAAAATAAACATTTTCGAAAATGTTTACATGTAAATGGTAGTTGGATTTTCTTGAAAATCTTTGTGTTGCATACTGAACTTAAATACCAAGTTTGGTATTTAAGGGACTTTTTGTTTTTGAGCTATGCTGTACACACACACATGCATACACACACACACACACACACACACACACACACACACACACACACACACACACACACACACACACACACACATTTTTCTAAAAATCGTATTTTTAATTCAGGGGGTCTCAAAACATATATTTCCAGTGAAATATTGGTATCAAATATCTGGGTGCAATACAATACTTTCTCCACACACATATAGTACATGTAGAGAAAGTAAAAGCATACCTAATCTGAATCTGAAAGAGGCTGTATTCCAACCAGAGCTAGTGGTAGGTTGTTGACCTTTCCAAGGTTGAAGATAATAACAACAAAAATCTGATGTGTTACACTCACACGACTTTCTCTAGCTGTTCTACAAAACTCTTAAAAAAGATTATTCTTATTTCCTTATAAGTATAAGGGAATGCAAAAGCTATTGTTATGCGATTTTCATTGCAAATCACTTCTTTGTTTGGCCAGACAAACAGACACTTCCTATGTGAGAAAAGTTTAAGTACTTCACAATTGAAACCAATAACAAGGAATATCTCGAAAACGGTTACCTCCACAACAAAAACGTAAAGGACTGAAATTGTGTGTTTTGTCATGAGGTACATTTTTTGTGTTGTGCATTTTTTTCTATCTTTTACGGTTTAGCAGTTAAACAAAATTCATCCAGAATAAAGAGGTCTTCAGAGGCTATTCTCAAAAAATTTGAGATATACATTTTAATTCGGACATAAATAGCTTTTGATATACAGGATTTTAATCAAAATTGTTACAGCCATTTTTAAGAAAATAAAAATTTTTCGAAATTTTTTCCATGTAAAGGGTAGTTTGTAGTTGGGGGATTTTTTTGAAAATCTTCATGTCGCATCCTTGGAAGATACTAAACCTAAATACCTTCTCTATTGTACATATGGGGCTAGAGAAAGTAAAAATATAGCTGCATATTACGAACTTTTGAGACATCTGCGCAAGTTAATTATTAAAGAAATTAATGTCAAAGAATGACAACAAAAGATCTGCAGTTTGTTCAAAGTGTGTCAATCGTGATGAATGACAAAGTGCCTGTTCTAATTCTGCACTACACAACGACCATATCCTGTATACTAAATAACCTTTGTATTTCTTAAATTTAAGCTGCACATTTTTACTTTCTCTATAGGCACTATGTACATAGTGTATAGAGAATGTATTGCACTCCACCAAAAAATTCGATACCGAGATTTCACCAGAAATATATGTTTTAGGGTACCCTTTATCTAAAAAAAGCATTTTCGGAAAAAGGTCCGTGTGTCTGTGAACATGATAACTCAAAAACGAAAAGTAGGTAAAATACCAAACTTGGTATTTAAGTTTAGTATCTTCCAGGGATGCGACACGAAGATTTTGAGAAAAATCCCCCCACCCCCAACTACCCTTTACATGGAATTTTTTTCGAAATTTTTGATTTTCTCAAAAATGGCTCTAACGATTTTGATTAAAAATTCGTATATTAAATTTATTTACCTGACAAATAAAATGTATATCTTGAATTTTCTGGGAATAGCCTCTGAAGAGTAGTTTATTCTGGATGAATTTTACTAAATTTTGAATAACTGCTAAACCGTAAGAGATGGACAAAAACTTACTACACAAAAAATGTAGAACACGATAAAACACACAATTTATGTTATATACATTTTTTTCGCGGAGTTCGTCATTTTTGTGACATTCCTTATTTTTGGTTTCTGCTATGAAAAACTTATACATTTTTCATACAGGAATTTGTCAACTGCTGTCCATACAAACAAAGGAACTTCAGTGACATAGCAACCAGCTTTTGGTTATCACTTTAACCTATGGTACTCCCTTATTTCACCTCTACTTACAAGGAAGCAAGTAATATGGCTATTTCTGCTAATGTTTTACTTATTAGCATGAAGTTAATAGAAGTATAAGCTTTTTAAGAACAATTTGTTGCAGGGATATAGAAAAGTCATGTGAATGGAACACATCAGATTTTTATTGAAAGAATGTTACTTTATTTAATTCCGATAAGCTAGAGTCCCAATTAGACTGGATTAATGAGGTTCCACTGTGCTTTCTTGATTGTACATGACTCATTAATGTGGAAGAAGTTATGAACTTTTTGATATACTGCATTGCTAAAAACCTCATCTTACTGTACTTCTAGCACTGACTAACCAGGCATGGTTAACTTGTGTTTTTAAACTTTCACTGCATGAGGAATTTATGCCTATACACATCTATAAACACAATTTTGAGACACTGTGTTTATGGTTCTTAACTGTAATGCTGAATAAAATATGTCTACGCATCCAATAATTCTCTTTTTCTTTTTACATTTTGTCATATATTCATGCATTTAACAAGTATTTATATTATATAAAAAATGAAGTTAATAACAATGAAGCAACACAAACAACAATTAATAATTTGTAATAAATCTTCACTTATCATTTCACATTTTAAGTTATAATCAGCTTATTGATATTTATTTGTTAGTGTTACTGCTGATAGGTGAAGGATTGTCCCTTTAAGGTATTGCTAAATACTGGAATCAAAACAAATATGAATCAATTGGTAGTATATCAAAATTCATTGTGTGATTTCTATTTTTATAATGAAAATATTCTCCCATACTGTTTAGTCTATGTATCCATTTACATGTTTTAAGGATTTATTTCATGTTTAATTATCAAAAATGATCTACCACAGCTGATTTAACCATCTGTTTGTATTTAATATTTCTAAAGTGCTTCTTAGCTTTGGTTTCCAAATGAAATTTTGGCTTACCAATGTAAATAAGGTCACAATTTAAACTATTTAATTGATAAATGCTAGAAGTTTTATTTTTTGAAATTTCATCATTTTTGGAAAAGCCTTACAAATATTTTATGGTGTATTTATTTTGAGGAACAAATATTACATCATGTTCTTTAAAATGTTTGTGACTTTTTTTTATCAGCCCAAGGGTTATAAGTAATTCTTTTAAAAATGTAATTATCTTTTATTTTCTTAAGAATAAAAGTCTCCATAACAGCTTTCTGGTAAAAACTAGTGTTGATAATGAGTGTATATTCTTTATTGAACTCATCTTTATTATAAGTTAGCCTATAAATTAAACTACTAAAGGCAGCAAATTTAAGTGAAAACGATCTAAAGCTATTATTTTTATGTATTATATTTTTTATGTAATAATAGATAATTCTTTGAATTTGAAAAATATAATAAGTTGTATTATAAATTGTTAAATTGATATATTTATATGTCATTTTCAGTAATTTTCATCATATTTTCATAATTTAATTTTCAGGTTTGATGTTGAAATTTCCCTGAAAATATGTTTTGAGGTCCCCTGAGTCCAAAAAAAATTAGAAAAAGTCCATGTGTGGTGTGTGTTGTTTGTGTATGTGTATACAGTATACAGTACAGCTCAAAAATGAAAATACCAAACTTTGTATATAAGTTTAGTATCTTCCAAGTATGTAACACAAAGATTTTCAAGGAAATCTCCCCACCCTAAACTATCCTTTACATGGAAAAATTTTGAAAATGTTTTTCTCAAAACTGGCTGTAATTATTTTGATTAAAATATTGTATGTTAAAGATTTTAAGATATATATTAAAGATGTAAAAGATATGTTAAATTTTCTGTGAATAGCTTCTGAAGACCTGTTCATTCTGAATGAATTCTGCTGAATTTTGCATAATTGATAAACTGTAAGAAATAGACAAAAATCTTAATACACAGAAATGTAGATCTTATTAAAACACACAATTTATGTCAAACACATTTTTGTTGTGGAGTTGACCATTTCCGAGATATTTCTTGTTTTTGGTTTCAATTTTAAACTGTGTAACTTCTCTCAAGCAGGGTCACCTGCTGGTAAAGCAAAGCAAACAAACTTCAATTGTTCACATACCTTTTAAAAAATGTGATTATTGCTTTATCCCAGTGTATCCCTTATTTCCTTTCTGCTTAGAAGGAAGCAAGTAATAAAAAAATGTGTGTTAATGTTTATCTCGATTAGCATGATGTAATAAAAGTGATCTTTTGTAAGAATAGTTTGTTTACAGGACAGATAGAGAAAGTCATGTAAATGGAATATATCATATTTTTACATTATCTACACGTACTATCCACATAGTGTATAGACAAGGTACTGTAATGCACCCAAAAATTTGATACTGAGATTTCACTAGAAATAAATTTTTTGGGTCCCCCTGGATCAAATAAAACGGCATTTTTAGAAAAGGTTGCATGTGTGTGTGTGTGTGTGTATGTGTACAGCATAATTCAAAAACCAAAAGACTGTGAAATACAAACCTGGTATTTAAGTTTGATATCTTCCAAGCATACGACACAAAGATTTTCAAGAAAATCCCCCTCATCACAAATTACCCTTTAGATGGAACATTTTTCGAAAATTTTGATTTTCTCAAAAATGGGTCTAATGATTTTGATAAAATGCCTTATGTTTTAGATATTTTATGACCAACAAAATGAATTAGAATGGTTGCATGTAATATGAATACATGTAATGAACTACTTTTGGAACAGATTATACCTCAACTTACGCTACAAACCCCTTCCCATTACCCTGTCTTTAAACCACTGACTGCTCTGTGTGTTTATAACTGTGTGCACTTCAGAACCCATAACCAAGCTCTAGTAATAACCATTGTAATTTACCTGCCCACAAAAGGAAAATTTCCTGGCCAACTTCATGTCTATTTGCAGAAGATGTTGCAGTCCAAAGCCTTTGAGATCATAGACCAGGACATCTCCTAGACAGCTCTCTTCGAGTAGCCTTATATCAGATATCATGAACACTCTTTTCATGTACTCCTTGGGTGAAAATTTGGAAACATCAGTGTCAGCAACAGCAGTGATGCTCACTCTGTAACCTTCTGGAGTATGCCCAGGCAGTGGGAAATAATATCTGTAATACGAAAACATTAGCATATACTTGTTTGAAGTATCGTGAAACAGCTATTAGTAATAAAACGTTTGTATGGTAACAATGCCATCAATTGTCATAATCATATCAGTGCTGCCAGTGTACCCAAATTTCATCCTTCAGGATTGTTTTATATGCCAATAAATCTACTGACATGGGGCGTAGCTTTTAATCAAACATAAAAACCATTGGTAATGGGCTGGTTGAACCTGCGACCAATGTATTGGAAGGTCATTGCCTAACCAACTAAAGCAACTTTGTTGGATACCTGGTCATGCAGGTATTGAAGGTGGTGTGAAAACTGATTCTCTGGCCAAGAAAGGGGCTCTGTTCCATTCATAGCTTCAGAATTATAAGTCTCAAATCAGCTGAAACACAGTCAGTGGTTGAATGAAGAGAACAATCCTTCAAGGTGGTTCTGAATCTCTATGAACAAAACTTATTGAAGCTTAATCAATGAATCTAATAAACATCTAATTGATTGCCTCTCATTAAATTGGCAACTTAAAGAATAGCGTGAGCTTTCTCACCAGAAACGGAAGTTCAGGAAATTCTTAGGTATACTGCAAAGAATCGATATGTTGCTTTGTAAACAATCTGACAAAGCAGCCGTTCATCTTCATCTTGAGTGTGAAGCTCTAGAGATGGGATACCTCATCTTCGAAATAGCTAAGCATTTCAGACTAGGATCTCAACATTAAGGCATTTAATTAGCACACTGAACAGGTTGAACTAAGCCTATAACAAGCAAGGAAACATAAATGTCTTTTAGGCTGAGGTGCATATGATTTAACTCATTTCCACTTCATCATTCACCAACTGAGCCACCCAGATGGACAAAAATTAGTAATGTCTACTATATTCATGCAGATGGTAATGTCTGCAATATGCTAAACAGAAGGTCCAACTACGATTTGCAATTATAGTGAAATATGTGGACCACTAAAAAATTTGGACAGCCACTAATAGCTACAATATATTATGTACACAATTGCCTTATTTATCCAGCCTTCGTTAATCTTGTATTAAGCTTATTCTTCTATTTCCTCCAGATAATCAAGATGAACATTAGCAAAAATAGTTTTATTACTTATGTATTTGTAGGAACAAGAAAAATAAGGGAATACACTTGGCCAAAACAAGACTCAAATCATTAAAAATATTGGTTGCTAAGTATGATATTGAAATTCTGAAAGAAATATCTCAGAAATGGTCAAATCCAAAAAACAACAATATATTTGACATAAGTTGTGTGCTTTAATGAAATCTACATTTTTAGAGTACCAAGTTTTGTCTACCTTATGGATTACCAACTCTGTAATAGTCATCCCTAATGAAGAGGATTTCAGAGACTTTCACAGAAGATATACACTTTATTTGTCATGTAAATATCTTGCATAATACATATGGCATTTTAAACAAAATTGTTGGAGCCATTTTTAAGAAAATCAAAGTTCTCGAAAATGTTCCATATAAAGAATAGGAATTTTGCTGAAAATCTTTGTGTTGCTTGGTACTAAATTTATATAACAAATCTAGAATTTAATATGTTTTCAGTTTTGAGTTATGCTCTTCTCAGACCACACAATGGCCATACAGATCTTTTTCTGAAAAGTTTTTCTTTTATTCAGTAGTGCTTAAAATATTATTTCCGGTGAAACATCACTATTCATTTTTTGGATGGAATGCAATACCTTCTATAAACATGGTAAAGAAACTAAAAAAGGAACCTTTATGTGTGCTCTGTTTTATTCCTTTTTTTAAGTTAGTAATGTTTAAATCTAGAGACACTAAATCAATGAAAATTTGAGAAAAACTTAGTTACATCTTATTGCAGTTGCCTTAAAAACTGAACAAGATAGAATTAAACCTTGAACTATTGGGTAGTATAATGTGAATATTGTGTTGTGCAATTCCAGAGTATGTTAAAACAGTTTTAATTTAAATTCTTATTTCATATTTGTGCAAATATTTAAAAATCTGATGTCTTCCATTCACATGACTTTCTCTACATCTCTGCAACAAATTTTTGTTAAAAAGCTAATGCTACTATTTACTTCATGCTAATCGAAAAAAAAATTAGCAAAAATAATCTTATTACTTGCTTCCTTGTAAGGTTAAAGTGATAGTCAAAAGCTGGTGTTATGTGACTGAAGTTCCTTTGTTTGTATGGATAGGAGTTGACAATTTTCTGTATGAGAAAAGAATGCTTTTAAAAGCTGAAATCAAAAACAAGGAATATCTCAAAAACGATCAACTCCACGAAAAAATGTATATAACATAAATTGTGTAATTTAATGTGTTCTACATTTTTTGTGTGGTAAGTTTTTGTGCATCATGGGGTTCAGCAGTTATAATAATAATAATAATAATAATAATAATAATAATAATAATAATAATAATAATAATAATAATAATAATAAAAGCTTTATTGCAGTCAATAGACTCTTACAAGCATCTGACATTGTCAATTTTTTCTAACAGAATTTAGAATCTGAATACATAAAATATTTACATTACATGTATCTATAATTCACTGATGTCATACAAACATTTACATATTAAAAATGATTTTAATACAGATTTAAATTTTGATTCATTTGTGTTCTTAATTGCTAATGGTAATCTATTGCACAGTACATCTTTTTTATATGGGTCTTTATCAGTTTCAGTTTTATTTGTGCTCACCCTATGATAATCACTTGCTCTCCTTATATGATATGAATGGCAGTCTTTATTAAGTATGTTAAATTGCTTCTTTTCTTAAACAAGCATAATAGTTTCAAACACATATAGCGAGACTACAGTTAGGATATTTTGGGTTACAAATGTTTCCCGGCAAGATTGTCTGCAAAATTCCGTAAAATTCATCCAGAATAAAGTAGTCTTCAGAGGCTATTCCCAAAAAATTCAAGATATACATATTATTTGTCAGGTAAACATCTTTAATATATGATACTGTAATCAAAATCGTTAGAGCCATTTTTGAGAAAATCAAAATTTTCTAAAAACGTTCCATTAAAGGGTAGTTGGGGGGGGGGGATTTTCTTGAAAATCTTCGTGTCGCATCCTTGGAAGAAACCAAACTTAAATATCAAGTTTGGCGTTCAACGGTCTTTTCGTTTTGTAATTTTTTTTTTATTCAGGGGGACCCAAAACATGTACCTTCTGTCAAGAAGTACCAGGAATTGATCATTTAAAAATGTTGTTTAAAAGGGGATTCCGAAATTATTGTTGTCGCTAAGTTGGTACAACTTTCCTCTATACCCACGCGGAGTTTGATCGTCATCTGTCATCTAGTTTGTTTGCAGTACGCCATTTTGTTAGTTCATCTCAAAGGTGATTTGCTATTTTACAAATATTGAACAAAGAATCTGTCTCAAATGTTGCATTGCAAAGGTATTTCGTGTGCCGAATGCTGAAAATGTTACAGAGGGCTTACGGTGAATCGACTTCATCAAAAACACGTGCATATGAGTGATAGAGTGCATTCAAAAGTGGTCGAGATGTGGAGGAAGATTTGCCTCGCTCTGGTCGGCCATCAACGGTTTCAACTGAACTGAACATCGCTAAAGTAAAGAAAATTGTGTCTGAAAATCGTCATTTAGGTCTGAGAGATGGCCGCTGAACTTTCTATGTCTCACAAATCGATTCGTACCATTGTAAGCGATTGTTTGGGCATGACACGCGTTGCAGCTCGGTTAATTCCGAAAGACTTGAATTTTCTACAAAAACCCAATCGCGTAAGGATTGCTGAAGACATGCTAGAACGAGCCAGTTCCGACCCCACATTCATGAAACGCATTGCAACTGGTGATGAGACGTGGGTTTACGAGTTTGGCACTCAAACCAGTCAACAAGCTACCGAATGGCGCACGTCAAACTCGATCAAAACTGAAAGTCATGTTGACAGTTTTTTTTCGATTATCGCGGTGTCGTGCACTCAGAATTCTTGCCGAAGGTCAGATGGTAAATAAAGACTATTATCTGAGCGTTATGCGGCGTTTGAGAGAACAAATACAGCGAAAAAGGCTAGATTTGTGGAACGACAACTCATGAATTCTGCACCACGATAACGCACCAGCTCACAAGGCTATTATTGTGAACGAATTTATGGCCAAAAGCTCAACAAATTTCATCGAACAACCACCGTATTCACCTGATCTGGCTCCTGCTGATTTCCTTCTCTTTCCAAAAGTCAAGTTACCACTTCGAGGCACCCGTTTTCAGTCGATAGAAGACATAAAGGAAAATTCGCGGCGACAATTGACATCGATTCCTAGAAGTGCCTACAAAAAATGTTTTGATGGTTGGATTATTCGTTGGCATAAATGTATAATTTCAGAAGGGGCCTACTTTGAAGGCGATAAAATAAAATTGGATGAATAATTCATTTTTACTTTCTCTATACGCACTATGTACATAGTGTATAGAGAAGGTATTGCACTCCACCCAAAAGTTCGATACCGAGATTTATGTTTTAGGGTCCCTTGTATCGAAAAAAAAAGCATTTTCACAAAAAGGTCCGTGTGTGTGTGTGTGTGAACACGATAACTCAAAAACGAAAAGTCGGTAAAATACCAAACTTGGTATTTAAGTTTATTATCTTCCAGGGATGCCACACGAAGATTTTGAAAAAAATCCCCCCATCCCAAACTATCCTTTACATGGAACTTTTTTCGAAAATGTTGATTTTCTTGAAAATTGCTCTAACGATTTTGATTAAAATGCCGTATGTTAAGGGTATTTACCTGACAAATAAAATGTATATCTTGAATTTTCTGGGAATAGCCTCTGAAGACTACTTTAATCAGAATGAATTTTATGAAATTTTGAATAACTGCTAAACCGTAAGAAATGGACAAAAACTTACTACACGAAAAATGTAGAGCACGTTAAAACACACAATTTAAGTTATATACATTTTTTGCGGGGAGTCATCGTTTTTGAGTCATTCCTTGTTTTTAGCTTCTGCTATGAAAACTTACACTTTTCTCATATAGGAATATTGTCAATGCTTCCATACAAACAAAGGAACTTCAGTGACATAGCAACCAGCAAGGAACAAAGCAAACATAGCAACAGGGTACCAAGTAATAAGACTATTTCTGCTATTTTAGTCTGATTAACATGAAGTAAATAGAAGTATAAGCTTTTTAAGAGTAATTTGTTGCAGAGATGTAGAGAAAGTCATGTGAATCGTACACATAAGATTTTTTTGTGTTTTATTGCCAAATTCCTGGAACTTTCTTGACACAGTAGTATTTCCGGTGAAATCTTGGTATCGAAATTTTGGGTGGAATGCAATACTTTCTCTATACACTATGTGTTTTCAAAAGGTAAAATTGGAAATAAACAACTGAAAGATTTTCTATTTCAATAAGCCAAGTCTCTATATCATACATATATCTAATATGTTAAAGCCTAGCCACAGAGGAAAAGTTGTATTCCATTTATACAAATAGACTCACATGGTGTTACAGCTGAGTTTAATTTCCGCACTGCAGGGATCTCTGTTGTTGAAAAACTCTGGCACAGTCCCTCGTACAGTGTAGCACATATCCAACACTCGCTTGGTCTTCTCCAAGCTGAACTTGCATCCAAACAGCACACCACGTATAAACCTCTCATCTGCAACACAATATGCAGCGTTTCTTAACAGATGCCACAGAGAAGCATATTAAAAAAAAAAAAAAAAAAAAAAATCTAAAAGGTATTGTATTCGACCCAAAAATTCTATCTTAAAATTTCACCGGAAATACGTCATAAAGATTTTTTTAGAAAAAGGTCTGTGTACGTGTCTGTCTGTGGACAGCATAACTCAAAAACAAAAAGTACGTGAAATACCAAATTGGTTTATAAGCTCAGTGTCTTCCAAGAATGCAACACAAAGATTTGAAAATCCCCCCAATACCCTTTACATCGAATATTTTTTGAAAAGTATGATTTTCTCAAAAATGCCTAACAATGTAGAAGGGAAATAAGGGAATGCACAGGCTAAAGCGATAGTCTAGTCCTTTAAAAGCCGCTCGCTATATGAAGCAGTTGAAATTTCATTATCTTTGCTGACCAGGAGTAAACAAACGAAAATTTTAACTTTACAAAAAAAAAAACTGTATATGACCTAACTTGTGTGTTTTAATGAGATCTACATTTTTTGTGGAGTAAGTTTTTGTCTATCTCTTATGGTTTGCCAGTTAAACAAAAGTCATCCAGAATGAAGAGGACTTCAGAGGCTATACATGTCGTTTATCACGAAAATGTCTTAAACATAAGATATTTTAATCAAAATCGTCAGAGCCATTTTTAAGAAAATCTAAATTTTTTATAACTTTTCCATGTAAGGGTAGTTTGGGGTGGGGGGAGTTTCTTAAAAATCTTCGTGTTGCACCCTTGGAAGATACCAATCTTAAATACCAAGTTTGGCATTTAATGGTTTTTTCGTTTTTGACCTCTGGTGCCCGCACACACACACACACACACACACACACACACACACACACTTACACATTACACAGATAGACATTACACGGACATTTTCGTAAAAATGATTTTTATTTAGGGCATCTCAAAACATGTATTTCCGGTGAAATCTTGGTATAGAATTTTTGGGTGCAATACAGTATCTTATCTGTACACTAGCACATGGTGCGTGTAGAGAAAGTAACAATCAATTGTATATCTTGAATTTCCTAATAATCGCCTCTGAAGCCCTCATCTGTTGACTTTTACATAATGGTAATCCGTACGAGATAGGCTTAAAACTACACAAAAATGTTCGTGTCGTTAAAACATACAATTTGTTTTGTGTGTGTATGTGTGTGGAGCTAACCATTTCCGAGATATTACTTATTCTTGGTTTCAATTTTAAAATATTTAAATTTTTCTCAAAGTAGAAATTGTCATTCCTGATTCTTTTGTCTACTCCTGGTCATGCAAAGAGGACCGAGTTTCAATCACAGCGACAGCTTTTAAACGATTAGACTATCATTTTAGCTTAGTATATTCTCTTATTTCCGTTCTAAATATATGGAACTTAGTAATAACACCGTTTCTCCTGTTTATCTTGACTAGCATAAAGTAGAAGAATAAGTTTTTGTGATAATAGTTTGTTACAGAATAGGCAGAGAAAGGTGAATGGAGCACATCAGTTTTTTATTATTATTATTATTATTATTATAAGTTTTAAAATCTACTCGTTTTCGATCAGTTTAAGAGACGGATATCAAATGGTAGATTATCTACCTTCTATGCGCGTGCACATTGCTAAACCGGCAGTACATCTTCAAGGCAATTGCACACATTAAAGATTGGCGAATAAATAATTGTGAATCTGATTGTTCCTTTTACATGGCTTTCTTTGCCTGTTCTGGAAACAAGCTATTCTTTCAAGAGATTGTTATTTTATTTGCTTAATACTAATCGAGATAAACATTAGCAGAAATAGTCTTATTGCTTACTTTCTTTCAAGAAGGGAAATAAGGGAGTACACTAGGCTAAAGCGATAGTCAGTGTTTTTAAAAGTTGGTTGCCCTGCGATTAGTAGATTTCATTGTAAATCTCCGTGTCGTAACTTTGAGAAAAATGGAAATGTAGTTTTATTTATGGACGCTCTTTAACTGCTGCGGTTCTCAGCGTCCCATTCTATACTGGGCGTGAAAAACCACTTAATTTTGCTCAGATGCCTATTTATCAGGCTTGAGAACCAATGCTTTACTTCCCTTCCAAAGGAAGCCACGCTAAAGATTTTTACGCCCAAAAAAATCCATCGTCCTCCGCCCGGTATGAACCCGCGACCTTGGGAGACACTAAACGTATACCAAGTGTATTTAAGTTTAACAACGGACGTTTCGTTTTTGAGTTATGCTGTCCATACGCGCGCGCGGACCATTTTCTAAAACTGTTTACATGGGTTCTCAAAACATGTATTTCCGATGAAAACTTGGTTTATACTTTTAGGTGGAATACAACAACACCTTTAACTACTATGTACTGTACGTGCAGAGAAAGTAAAATAATTTGTGTAATTCAGGGGTCTCGAAATGAGTAGTATTTCCGATGAAATCTCGGTATCAACATTTTGGATCGAAAATAATATTCCTTCCACTGACTTCTCACCCGGAGGTTCCGGGTTCGATTCCCGGTTGGGACGGGGAAGTTTTCTTTAGGCAGAATTATTCTCTATCCCCCACAGAGTCTGGAAATATGTATGTGAGAGTGAATGTGCGTGTGTTTGAAGAAAATAAAATGATTTAAACCAAACGTAAAAGGACCTACAGACAACGAGTTGCTTCAAGTGCAAAGCCCCCGATATGACCTTAGATGTTAAATGGGGCTAAATAAATGAAACAATAAAAAAAAAAAAAAAAAAAATATTCCCTCGGTAGGTACAAAGTAGGGGAAATAAAAAAATAGCACACAGAGTAGTTTACTGTATCAGACCTTCAGTATCAGGTAGATGAGGTTGTCTCAGAATCCAGTCCTTGATAAGATTCACATCTTTCTGGAAGAGTATAGGATCCCTGTACAATTGTTGATTGATGTGATCCTGTAGTTGTTCTTCTGGCAGAAGTAGACTCATACCTCTGCGAATAAAAAACATAACATGTTAAATAACAAATATAATGAAAGCTCCAATTTTTATCGATAAATGTATCTAAAGAAAAGTTGTTAGCTCGAGTTGTATTTAATAAGACTATTTCGTGAATAAAATAACAATGATTAGCCTATATGGACACGAAGTATAATATTCCTAAAAGCCCATTTGTCTTGTATATTTTCACCGAAATCACTGCAACTTGATGTCCATATCATAAATCATGGCCTCGTTGCTTACAGAATTCGTTGAACTGGTTCCACACACTCTTTCTATTGTTTTTAGTATTCTGTGGCTTTGAGTTTTCAATTAATGTATCTATTTCAGCGATAGACCTTTCCCCAAAACGTTTTGGAACTTCCGTCTTTATTTACGGGAATATCACTGCACACTGATACTATTATTATGAGACGAACATTGGTTCAGAGAGAAAACATATTCACGTAAGTGCGATAAATTTAGAAAACAATTGCACGAGGGTGTAATAAACGATTAAAATGCAGAGATAATGAGTTGCGATTGGTTGGAAGTTTACGCGCCAATGTACTGGATTGGTCACTTCCTACGATCACGTGTCATTAAAACCATACTTGTTTGTTAACTGGCTTTACCTTAACTCAATTAGTTTTAATTACCCAAAAACTGCAAAACTTCTAAAACTGCTTTGCGTATTCACATTTGCCAGAGAAAAATATGTGACTTTTTTTACTTTCTCTATACGCACTATGTACATAGTGTATAGAGAAAGTATTGCACTCCACCTAAAAATTCGACACCGAGATTTCACCAGAAATATATGTTTTAGGATACCCTTTATCTTAAAAAATCATTTTCACAAAAAGGTCCGTGTGTGTGTCAGTGTGTCCGTGTGTCTGTGAACACGATAACTCAAAAACGAAAAGTCGGTAAAATATCAAACTTGCTATTTAAGTTTAGTATCTTCCAGGGATGCGACACGAAAATTTTGAGAAAAATTCCCCCACCCCAAACTACCCTTTACATGGAACTTTATTCGAAAAGTTCAATTTTCTCAAAAATGGCTGTAACGATTTTGATTAAAATTTCGTATATTAAAGATATTTGCCTGACAAATAAAATGTATATCTTTACTTTTCTGTGAATAGCTTCTAAAGAGTAGTTTATTCTGGATGAATTTTACTGAATTTTGAATAACTACTAAATCGTAAGAGATGGACAAAAACTTACTACATAAAAAATGTAGAACACGTTAAAACACACAATTTATGTTATATACATTTTTTCGTGGAGTTCGACGTTTTTGAGACATTCCTTATTTTTGGTTTCTGCTATGAAAAACATACTTTTCTCATACAGGAATTTGTCAACTGCGGTCCATACAAACAAAGGAACTTCAGTGACATAGCAACCAGCTTTTGATTATCATTTTAACCTATGGTATTCCCTTATTTCGCTTCTACTTACAAGGAAGCAAGTAATAAGACTATTTCTGCTAATTTTTTACTGCTTTTTTTACTTTCTCTACAATACTATGTACATAGCGCATTGTAATACACCCAAAAGTTCGATACCGAGATTTCACCAGAAATACATGTTTTGGGTCCCCCTGAATCCAAAAAAAGCATATTTGGAAAAAGGTTCGTGAGTATATGTGTGTGTCTGTGGACAGCATAGCTCAAAAACGAAATTCCGTTAAGTACCAAAGTTGGCATTTAAGTTCAGAACTTCCAAGGATGCGTCACGAAGATTTTTAAGAAAATCCCCTCACCCCCAACTACCCTTTACATGGAAAAATGTTCAAAAATGCTATTTTCTCAAAATAGATCTAACGATTTAGAATAAATGTGTGTATATTAAAGATATTTACCTGACAAATAAAATGCATATCATGAATTTTTTGGGAACAGCATCTGAAGACTATTCTGGATGAATTTTACGAAATTTTGCATATCTGGTAAACCATAAGAGATAGACGAAAACGTATTTAACAGAAAATGTAGAGCTTGTTAAAACACACAATTTATATTATATACTTTTTTTTTTTTTTTTTGGTACTGAGTCGTTTTTAAGATATTCCTTGTTATTGGATTCAGCTTTAAAATACTCAAGTTTTCTCATTCGGGAATTTGTCAACTCCTGTCTATACAAAGGAACTTCAGTCACATAGCAACCAGCTTTTGACTATCACTTTAACCTATGGTACTCCCTTATTTCCCTTCTAATTGCAAGAAGTAATAAGACTATTTCTGCTAATTTTTTTTTCTCCATTAGCATGAAGTAAATAGAAGCATAAGCTTTTTAACAATAATTTGTTGCAGAGATGTAGAGAAAGTCATGTGAATGGAACACGTCAGATTTTTTAGATATTCCTTGCTATTGGATTCAGCTTTAGAATACTTAGTTTTCTCATACGGTAATTCGTCAACTCCTGTCCATACAAAGGAACTTCAGTCACATAGTAACCAGCTTTTAACTATCACTTTAACCTATGCTACTCTTTTATTTCCCTTCTAATTACAAGAAAGCAATTAATAAGACTATTCTGCTAATTTTTTCTCGATTAGCATGAAGTAAATAGAAGCATAAGCTTTTTAACAATAATTTGTTGCACAGATATAGAGAAAGTCGTGTGTTGGTAACACATCAGAATTTTTCTTGGATACAGGAGACCCTAAAACATGTATTTCCGGTGAAATCTCGGTATCGAAATTTTGGGTGGAATGAAATATCTTCTCTATACACTATGTACATAGTACGTGCAGAGAAAGTAAAAATATCACTATGATTTGAATAATAACTGGTCTAAATTCCAATAAGATATCTTATATATGTTTTAGGGTCCCCTGTAACCAAAAAACTATTTTCAGAAAAAGGAGTGTGTGTGTGTGTGTGTGTGTGCGCGCGCGCGCGCGCGCGTGCGTGTACGTAAACACGATAACTCAAGAACGAAAAATCGATAAAATACCAAACTTGTTATTTAAGTTTAGTATCTTCCAGGGATGCGACACGAAGATTTGCATAATAACTGGTGTGAATTCCAATAAGATATGTTATATAATGTGGATTTTCGATATTTCATAAATGCATTTTTTTAATCTACTCACAGCCAAAGTAAAAGAGCAGTTTAGGGAATATAGATAACTAGTTGCACAGAATTAAAGCATTGCACGCATCCTTAAAGTGTAATGTGTTGAAATAATTGAGGGGCTCAGCGCCAGAGGGAGCTATCCCACAAATAGGTAAATGTGAGAAAAAATTAGTTTTATTAGAGTTGTTGATTTGGTGAAAAATGTAATATTAAGGTACAACTTTTTTAAATCCAGTATTTGATCCACATTTTGAAATGTCCTAGAAAATACAAAAAAGTGATATTTAACAATTTTTTTTATATTTATTTAGCACTGCAAACCGTATTATTTACAAAAAATTTACTTATGCAGAGAGAGAAACTCAACATTATATTATTCATATTCCTCACCATTGTTTCTTTTTCGTTTAGCAACAAGTTTTTTCCTTATGTTTTGCTTGCATATTCGTTTCTTTCCTTCACTAGCTATACTATTTACCTCCATTTTGAAAAACAGAATAATCTGCAGCATAGTATAATGCCTAAAGTTTCAACTATTTACACAATATTCTTAAGGTTTAATAATAATATTACATATTCTGTTTCACGTGTTAAGGCCTAAAAGCATTATTGCTTGGCCTATAGTTTAAACAATAAACAATACTATTAAAATAGTTAAAGTTCGGTAAGTTTTTTGGCATTGTTCTTTAAATAGCAGGCAACTTCATAGTGGGATATTCCCATCTGGCACAAACTTTCTCACTTTGGAAAATGACTCAGTTTCTGTAAGTTACTGTAGATGGCACTCTAAAACACTTAATATTACCAAGATTTCTGCAGACATGAGAGACGGCAGAAGCTGTCTAAAAACAAACAAAAATCTCATTTTTACTTTCTCTATATGCACTATGTACATAGTGTATAGAGAATGTATTGCACTCCACCAAAAAATTCGATACCGAGATTTCACCGGAAATATATATTTTAGGATCCCCAATATCCAAAAAAAACATTTTCACAAAAAGCTCCGTGTGTGTGTGTGTCTGTGAACACGATAACTCAAAAACGAAAAGTAGGTAAAATACCAAACTTGGTATTTAAGTTTAGTATCTTCCAGGGATGCGTCACGAAGATTTTGAGAAAAATCCCCCACCCCCAACTACCCTTTACATGGAACTTTTTTCGAAAATTTTGATTTTCTCAAAAATGGCTGTAACGATTTTGATTAAAATTTCGTATATTAAACATATGTACCTGACAAATGAAATGTATATCTTGAATTTTCTGGGAAGGCTACTTTATTCTGGATGAATTTTTCATAACTACTAAACCGTAAGAGATGGACAAAAACTTAACCCACAAAAAATGTAGAGCACGTTAAAACACACAATATATGTTATATACATTTTTTTCGTGGAGTTGATCGTTTTTGAGATATTCCTTTTTCTTGGTTTCAGTTTTGAAGAACTTATACTTTCTCATACAGGAATTTGTCAACTCCTGTCCATACAAACAAAGGAACATCAGTCACATAGCAACCAGCTTTTGGCTTTCACTTTAACCTATGGTACTCCCTTATTTCGCTTCTACTTACAAGGAAGCAAGTAATAAAACTATTTCTGATAATTTTTTCTTATTAGCATAAAGTAAATAGGAGTATAAGCTTTTTAAGAATAATTTGTTGAAGGGATATAGAGAAAGTCATGTGAATGGTACACATCAGATTTTTTCACAATGTGTGGGATAGCTCCCTCTGGCACTGAGCCCCTCAATTGAGATCCCCTGGAGGTTTGCCAAGCTCTGCGAGTTTGAGAAGTGAAATTTACTTAAGGTTAACTCATGTTTCACTAATAAAATGATTCAAACGCTCCTTACTCACCAACAGTTCATCAATTCATTCAGAGTTTTTCAGCCAACAGCAAAGCGTGTTTTGTGCTATGGAGTATGAATGAACGAGCAAACTCCGCATCAAAGGGCTGTGGAAGAAAATGTAATGCATATTTATGAATTTTAAATTGACGTATTTGCCGGTCTTATGTAAGTAAATAGAGCAATTTGCATCTAATGAATAATAAATCAAGAATTACATTAACTGAACATGTTTGGCACAGAAATTTGCTTTTATAATCCTAATTCGATGTTAACTGAATATATGCGTATCTAAATGAACACGCAAAGGCCACCAGGCATGGCCCCGCAAGGAAGTTGTTTAAAACACACCAGTGTTCCTGTTGAAGTAGCCAGTAGCAAACATTCTCTTGAGGCAGATGAAAATGTGATTCTTATTTTCTTCCAACATGTCTGTAATGTCAAAACAAGTGTTTATACAAATTTTTACAACGCGAGTTATTTACATACGAGCACGTTTGTCATATCGGTGTTCTAATTTAATTAAACCATCTCTGTAGCGCGATTTATCAAAGTCCTCAAAACAGCTGTTTCTACAGCATCAATGACCTCGTTGCTGTGAAATCTTCGTCCTCCAAGAAATTGTTTGAGGTTTGGGAACAGGAGGTAGTCACTCGGTGCTAGATACGCATTATGTACATAGTGAATAGAGAAAGTATTGCACTCCACCAAAAAATTCGATACCGAGATTTCACCGGAAATATATGTTTTAGGGTCCCCTTTAAAAAAAACATTTTCACAAAAAGGTCCGTATGTGTGTGTGTGTGTGTGTGTGTGTGTGTGTGTGTGTGTGTCCGTGTCTGTGAACACGATAACTCAAAAACGAAAAGTCGGTAAAATACCAAACTTGGTATATAAGTTTAGTATCTTCCAGGGATGCGACACGAAGATTTTGAGAAAAATCCCCCCACCCCAAACTACCCTTTACATGGAACTTTTTTCGAAAATTTTGATTTTGTAAAAAATGGCTAACGATTTTGACTAAAATATCGTATATTAAAGTTATTTACCTGACAAATAAAATGTATATTTTGAATTTTCTGGGAATAGCCTCTGAAGACTACTTTATTCTGGATGAAATTTTCATAACTACTAAGCCGTAAGAGATGGACAAAAACTTAACCCACAAAAAATATAGAGCACGTTAAAACACACAATTTATGTTATATACCTTTTTTTCGTGGAGTTGATCGTTTTTGAGATATTCCTTTTTCTTGGTTTCAGCTTTGAAAAACACACTTTTCTCATACAGGAATTTGTCAACTCCTGTCCATACAAACAAAGAAACATCAGTCACATAGCAACCAGCTTTTGGCTTTCTCTTTAACATATGGTACTCCCTTATTTCGCTTCTACTTACACTAAAGAAAGAAATAAGACTATTTCTGCTAATTTTTCTCGATTAGCATGAAATAAATAAAAGATAAGCTTATTAACAATAATAATTTACAGAGATATAGAGAACGTCATGTGAATGGAACACATCAGAGTTTTACTCTTTCTATACGCACTATGTACACAGTGTATAGAGAAGGTATTGCACTCCACCAAAGAATTCGATACCGAGATTTCACCGGAAATATATGTTTTAGGGTCCCCTGTATCCAAAAAAAGTATTTTCAGAAAAAGGTCCCTGTGTCTGTGAACACGATAACTCAAAAACGAAAAGTCGGTAAAATACCAAACTTGGTATTTAAGTTTAGTATCTACCTGGGTTGCGACACGAAGATTTTGAGAAAAATCCCCCCACCCCAAACTACCCTTTACATGGAACTTTTTTTCGAAAATTTGGATTTTCTAAAAAATGGCTCTAACGATTTTGATTAAAATATCGTATATTAAAGATATTTACCTGACAAATAAAATTGATATTTTGAATTTTCTGGGAATAGCCTCTGAAGACTTCTTAATTCTGGATGCGTTTTACGGAATTTTGCATAACTGCTAAACCGTAAGAGATGGACAAAAATTTAACACACGAAAATGTAGAGCACATTAAAACACACAATTTATGTTATATACATTTTTTTCGTGGAGTTCATCGTTTTTGACATATTCCTTGTTTTTGGCTTCAGCTATGAAAAACTTATACTATACTCATACAGGAATTTGTCAATTCCTGTCCATACAAACGAAGGAACTTAAGTCACATAGCAACCAGCTTTTGATTATTAGTTTAGCCTATAGTACGCCCTTATTTCCCTTCTGTTTACAAGGAAACAAGTAATAAGACTATTTGTGCTAATTTTTTTCTCGATTAACATGAAGTAAGTAGAAGCATACGCTTTTCAACAATAATTTGTTGCAGAGAGGTAGAGAAATCATGTGAATGGAACAAATCAGATTTTTTTTTCTTTCTTTCCCCTGACCATGCAAAGAAAACTGAATTGACTATCGCTTTAGTCTAGTGAATTCCCTTATTTTCCTTCTACTCACAAGGAAATAAGTAAGAATTCCATATATGTGTTAATGTTTAGCTCGATTAGCATGAAATAGATGTAGAATTAGTTTTTTAAATATTGTTTTGTTGCAGAATAGGTGGATGAAACACCTCATATTTTTAAAATTGCAATTATATTAATATGAATAAAAGTAATTAATTTAGCTGCATGCTTGTTTAATTTTCTATTCGAGCCAACAGGTAACTGTGGTGCAGCGGTTGCTATTGATTTTTCACGAATATATTTGCATATTTAAAATTGCATTGTTTTTTCCAGCCAGTAAATACACACTGTTCCCAAATAATTGTATGCTTTTTTGTAATACACAAAAGGCAAAGGTAGGGAACGAACGAAATAGTTCGCAAATGGGGCAAGATACCACATAGAGTTCATATGACCCCTGGGAGGGATAAAGGAAGAGACACGAAGGGCGACCGAATTAGTATGGCGTCGAGCAAAAGCATGGACGGTATCGCTAACGTTTCCAGTTTGAAAGTACCGAACACGCCCCAGTTCCCCTGAGTGGAGCCGACTGGGAGGCGGTTGCTAAGTGAGTAGTTCCGCAACATCATGAAAGAAACTTCTACAAAGCGTCGCCTGGTCCTACAACTGTAAAACACTGTCAGTGAAGGGAATGGATAGTTGAAGTGTTATGCCCTATGTACGGGAATGATTATGAAGCCGTATTTTCTCGTTAAGTTGTCACCATGAGGCGATAATCAGTCAATAGAAGCAATCAATTTTTACTTCATCTACACTTACCATGTACATAGTGTATTCAGAAAGTATTGTAATGCACCCAAAAATTCGATATCGAGATTACACCGAAAATACATGTTTAAGGTCCCCCTAAATAAAAAAAAAATAAATAAAAAAAAAAGCATTTTTGGAAAAAGGTACGTGTGTGTGTCTGTGGACAGCATAGCTCAAAAACGAAAATACCGTTAAATACCAAACTTGGTATTTAAGTTTAGTATCTTCCAAGAATGCAACACAAAGATTTTCAAGAAAAACCCCTCACCCCCAACTACCCTTTTCATGGAACTTTATTTTCTCAAAAATGGCTCTAACGATTTTGATTAAAATATCGTATATTAAAGATGTTTACCTGACAAATAATGTGTATATCTTGAATTTTTTGAGAATAGCCTCTGAAGACTACTTTATTCTGGATGTATTTTACGAAATTTTGCATAACTACTAAACAGTAAGAAATGGACAAAAATTTACAACACAAAAAATGTAGAGCACATTAAAACACACAATTTATGTTATATAATTTTTTTCGAGGAGTTGATCGTTTTTTTGAGATATTCCTTGATTTTGGTTTCAGGTTTAAAAAACGTGTTACTTTTCTCATACAGGAGTTTGTGAACTCGTGTCCATACAAACAAAGGAACTTCAGTCACCTAGTAACCAGCTTTTGACTTCACTTTAACCTATGATACTCCCATATTTCGCTTCTACTTACAAGGAAGCAAGTAATGAGACTATTTCTGCTAATTTTTTCTCGATTAGCATGAAGTAAATAGAAGAATAAGCTTAACAATAATTTGTTACACAGAAGTAGAGAAAGTCATGTGAATGGAACACATCAGATCTTTATTATCATGGTGCCGAGCCAGGTGTCTCAGGAGTTTCGTCTGGGACGAGATTCGGAGGTCCGATTTCGCTCCCCGTTTACCGCGCCTCAAGCCTTGGGTTTTTCCATGGTTTTCCTGGGGCCGTTTAGGCGTATGCTGGGGTGCTGTATATCTACCAGGATTGCTTTCTCTTTCATTCCTTCATTTCATTTCCTTTCATATTTCTTTTCATGTGGCTTGAGACTTTGCAGGCAGATGGCACGGTTGCTTGCTTCGAATGAAACTCTCTTCCCTCTATTTGCTCTGGTTGAAGCTAGGTGCCGTTGTAGAAGCCTCCTTTCGGCCTCCCGGCGGCGAGATTGCAGATTCTAGTTCAGTTTTAGACTAAGGCTCTTTCCTATTGGTCATGGAGGCAATATGATAGGTGAACGGCAGTTTTCGAGATTTCGTCGAGGTTAGGCTACATTAGGTTAGGTTAGGTTAGGTATATGTAAATGAACTGGATCGAAATGAGGGGTAAAGATGGACTTTCTGAAAATCGGTTCTTTTTTCCAATGCGAAATGTTCGTTTTGTCTCCTTGTGCATGGACAACCATGTTGGTCAATCGATCAATGACAGTCAAATCTAAAACAGTTAGAATCTGCAATGTCACCTCCCGGTGCGCCAGAACTGCCATCTAGTGAACTGTTAGGACTTCCGTGCATCTCTGCGCTTAGCTCCGTCGTTTGCTGTGTGCTGGCCTATGGTTCCCCCTCTCTTGGTTGCAGCTATCAAAGTGTCTCCCGCTGTTAATATGCTCTACTCTCAGGGCGTTTTTATTGCGAACAATCCGGTGTTGTGGAATAAGGGTAGGTTTTCTTTAATAAATAAAATATTTTTAATTTTATTTTTACTTCCTCTACACGTACTATATGTATAAAGAAGGTAGGTATTGCATTCCACCCAAAAATTCGATACCGAGATTTCACCGGAAATAAACATTTTAGGATCTCCTGTATCCAAAAAATCTGAACTGTTCCGTTCACATAAATTTCTCTAGCTGTTCCACATAAAACTATTCTTACAAAACATTACTATTTTATGTATGTCATGCTAATCGGGGTTAACATTAGCAAAATGGGTCTTCGCCGGAAGTCTTCGGTGAAAAATATAAACTACACACAGACACACACACACGCGAGCGCGCGCACTAACCATAACCTATATTGTCACAATCGTAACGGTTGAACTTAGGGGAATAGCGGGTTCAGAATAGAACAACTCAGCTTGGCTTAAATACTAATTATTTGGGTTTATTGAATCTAATTACCAGTAGTGCCGTGTTTACAATGTGAGGGGGAATGGAGGCTAAAATACATGAGGAATCTTACCTTGAAGTATTGTTGTGTATCGAGGAGGAGTCGTGGAGGCTACATCGCTCGGACTTGGCGGGTCTGCAAGACGGAAAGATCGACGGGCAGCGTCCCGGTCCTCATTCCAGAATGTAACTATCTACCCGATCGGCGCTCTCGCGCTCCCTTATACCAGTTCGATCTGACTTTTGTGGTGAGCCGACGCCAACTTGAGCGTTGGATTCAGCGGAAACACGTGACCGAACCATGTTGTCTAATGCAACAGGCATTCTCAAATCGAGTCAAGGTCGCTTGAGGGCGCTCGGGACTAACATTTCACTCACTGCGGGCCGCACAGCTACACGCTACATATTAGTACTGTGGTGTCCTTCTTACGAAGGCTGTACATCCGCGTCGTCAACACTTGTGATGTTTCGAGCAGAATGGGAAGAAAACTTTCTTTGTATATAAGAAAATGACGCGGCAAAATTTTGAGCGTGTTACAAACTTCTAAACAAAATAACCAAATATAATTTGCAACGACATTACTCCGACCATAACCTCAGTGATTCAGTGTGTAGAAACCTTGGACTTTGATGAACATATAACCTATTGCGACAGTTGCGTGAAGAATTCGAATGTAGATTCCAGGACATTATACCACTTGAGAAACAATTTAAGTTATTTGCAACACCATTTTCAGGGAATATCCTCGATAGTCGTGTTAAACTGCAGTTGGAAGTAATAGATATGCAAAATAATATTGAGTTAAAAGATAAATATTAAAATAGAAAAAAGTATAAACCATTTCTACACCTCTGTAAGACGTGAAAGATTCCTAAACTCCACAATCTAGTTGGAAGAATTTTTGAATGTTCGGGACCAACCACCTATGTTTGCGAATCACGGTTTTCCTTACTGAAGTGTACAAAGTCACGTCACAGAAGCCAATTAAGTGATGAACACTTGAAAGCATGTTTGTGATTGGTGAGCTCGCAAACAATAGTCTCACCTATTGAAATTCTGGATGAAAACAGATTACTGCAAAAATCAAGGAATTGCCGGATGGCTAAGAAAGAGCAGTTTTCATAGAGACATGTATATGAAGAATATTATGTTTATTTGTATTGTTTACTTCATTGAATTGCATAGTACCAACAAGAAGAAAGGTCTATGTCATATTACATTATTTATTTAGTTTATTAGTTTTATATGAGTATTTGTGTTTTGTTAGTTGAATTTCTTGCCAATTAGATTTTATTTTGTATTATATTAGTTATCAGTGTTAAAGTGTATGAATTACTGCTATCATTATTATGTAATTGACAGTGAAAGTGTAAATTAATTTACACAATCGCAGTTCCGCCAATGTAGCACTTCCATTTCATGTCCGCAACCGGGCGGACTGTTGGGGACACCTGTTCTAGAACATTCCATGGAACTAGCGACATTCGAAAAGTCCCATGTGGTAATGCTCAGGAAATCTGGTATACCCACACACATCCTGTCACGAAGGAATCTTAACAAAGCCTCTTAAGGCAGAAAATATGAAATATGAAATCAAAAGAATTTAGAAATGTGACAGCGGAATAATATATTTCAAAGTATTGTAAAATAAAATCTGATGTGTTCCATTCACAGGACTTTCTCTATATCTCTGCAACAAGTTATTGTTAAAAAGCTGATACTTCTATTTACTTCTAGCTAATCGAGAAAAAATTAGCAGAAATAGTCATTACTTGCTTCCTTGTAAGTAAAAGCGAAATAAGGGAATACCGTAAGTTAAAGTGATAGCCAAAAGCTGGTTGCTATGTGACTATAGTCCCTTTGTTTGTATGGACAGGAGTTGACAACTTCCTGTGTGAGAAAAGTATGTTTTTCAAGGTGGAAACTAATACCAAGGAATATCTTAAAAACGATCAACTCCACGAAAAAAATTTAAATAACATATTGTGTGTTTTAATGTGCTCTACATTTCCTGTGTGGTACGTTTTGGTCCATCTCTTATGGTTTAGCAGTTATGCAAAATTCGGCAACATTCATCCAGAATAAAGAGGTCTTCAGAAGCTATTCCCACAAAATTCAAGAAACACATTTTATTCGGGGTACAAATAGCTTTAATATACTTGATGTTAATCAAAATCGTTAGAGCCATTTTTAAGAAAATCAAAATTTTCGAAAAGTTTTCGATGTAAAGGGTAGTTTGTGGTGGGGGGATTTTCTTGAAAATCTTCGTGTCGCATCCTTGGAAGATACTATACCTAAATACCAAATTTGGTATTTAACGGTCTTTTCGTTTTTGAGCTATGTTGTCCACAGACACACCCACAGACAGACAGACACACACACGGATCTTTCTCTAAAAATGCTTTTTTTGGATTCAGGGGATCCGGCGAAATCTCGGTATCAAATTTTTGGGTGGAATACAATACTTCCTCTATACACTATGTACATAGTATGTGTAGAGAATGTAAAAATGCTCCTCCTACACATACACATACATGCGGCAATATCCTATGATATGTGAAATCGTTCTACAGATTACAGATTTCCTGATGATTGGATTTTGACGTTAGTTGCGATTTAAATAAACCAGGTACATGATTTCGTATTTAAACCTCCAAGAAAATGCAAACGTGCAGCCATTCTGGCAACAGTGGAATTGAGCTGCCCAGCTACCGGAGATCAAAGTCGACCGTAATCAACTACCTCGTTTAACTTTGATCATTGTCGTTGCGTCTAAAAATCTCGTTGAACGCGGTCAAACCTTGATCGAGAATGGGTGGACATGGCCAGTAATGTACCTAATAGGGACCAGTTCTTGGTACAGTTGGCGTTTCCTTACGAACCAGGGAGTTCTTGTCTTTCTGTTGAGACTGCTTCTGCAATCGAGTGGTCAGCGTTCTGACTTCTCATTCAGAGGTTCCGGATGCGATTCCCGGCAGGGGTGGTCAATTCTTCTTTAATCAGAACAATTCCTATCCCACACAGAATCTTGAAGTATAAATGGAGGAATATGTGTGTGTTGATTAGTATAAAACTGAAAATAAAAATTAAGAAATCCTAATACATATCAGTTGAGCAAAACATCAGCTGAGTTGGTTTTCAAGTCAAAGCCCTCGATAAATCTACATGTGTGGAAATTAAAGGGGAGCTCTACAAGCGAAACAATAGAAATTAAAAAAAAAATCTAATGTGTTCCATTCACATGACTTTCTCTACATATCTGCAACAAATTTTAGTTAAAAAGCGTATGCTTCTATTTACTTCATGCTAATCGGGAAATATTAGCAGAAATAGTCTTATTTGCTTCCTTGTAAGTAGAAGCGAAATGAGGGAGTACCATAGGTTAAAATGATAGCCAAAAGCTGGTTGCTATGTAACTGAAGTTCCTTTGTTTGTATGGATTGGAGTTAACAAATTCCTGTATGAGAAAAGTATGTTTTTCAAAGCAGAAACGAAAAACCAAGAATATCTTAAAAGTGATCAACTCCACGAAAAAAATGTATATGACATAAATTGTGTGTTTTATCGCGAACTACATTTTCTGTAGAGTACGTTTTTGTCCATCTCTTACGGTTTAGCAACTATGCACAATTCCGTAAAATTCATCCAGAATAAAGTAGTCCTCAGAGACTATTCCCAGAAAATTCAAGATATACATTTTATTTGTCAGGTACGTATCTTTAATATACAATGTTTTAATCAAAATTGTTAGAGCCATATTTAAGAAAATCAAAATTTTCGAAATTTTTTCCATGTAAAGGGTAGTTTGGGGTGGGGGGATTTTCTTGAAAATCTTCGTGTCGTATCCTTGGAAAATATTGAACTTAAATACCAAGTTTGGTATTTAACGATCTTTTCGTTTTTGAGCTATGCTGTCCACACACACACACACACACAGACACACACGGACATTTTTCTAAAAATGCTTTTTTTGGATTCAAGGAGTCTCAAAACATGTATTTCCGGTGAAATCTCGGTATCGAATTTTTGGGTACAATACAATACCTTCTCTATATACTATGTACATAGTTTGTATAGAGAAAGTAAAAAAGTTCTGAAGTGTTCTATTGCCATGAATTTCTCTACATCCTTGCAACAAATTGTTATTCTTCTATCTACCTCATTATAGTCGAATTAAACATTAGCAGAAATTGTCTTATTACTGCTTCCTTGTAAGTAGAAGGGACAGACGGGAATACCCCAGCTAAAGCGATAGTCAAATCTTTTCAAAGCTGATCGACATGTGAACAATTGAACTTCGGTTCGCTTTGCATTGCCAGTAAAACAAAAGGGAAATGAAACGAAAGGTGACCCCGTTTGAAAACAGTTACGTAGTTTAAAATTGAAACCAATAACAAGGAAACGGGAACTATTAAAAAAAAAAAAAAGCCGAGATCTACATTTTTTTTTCTCTTTTACAGCTACCAGTTAGGCAAAATTTAGCAAAAGTCACCCAGAATGAACTGGTCTTCAGAAACTATTCCCAGAAAATCAAAATATACATTTTATTTGCACTTAAATATACGGTGTTTTAATCAAAATCGCTTGAGCCATTTTAAAAAAAAACTAAATTTTCAAAACTTGTTCCATGTAAAGGGTAGTATGGGATGGGGGGGATTTTCTTGAAAATCTTCGTATCGCATCCTTGGAAGACACTAAACCTAAATACCATGTTTTGGTGTTTAACGGTCTTTTAGTTTTTCAGCTGTGCTGTCCACAGAGAGACATGCGCGTGCGCGAATTTTTTTTTTTTCTAAAAATGCTGTTTTGGACTCAAGCAATATTTCCGACCAAATCTCGACATCGAAATTTTGGGTGGAATACAATACCTTCTCTATATACTATGTACATAGTACGTGTAGAGAAAGTAATTGGTATATGTTCTGTGTAACTTGAGCTCTCTAAATGTGTGTTGCTCGGTGCTGCTCGCCACACAGGAGCTGCATATGTTAGAAGTTTGATTAAGGATTTATAAAGAAGAACAGAGAAATCCAAAGCTTGTTTGAAACGTTTGTTTATTGCGGATATACGAAGGTGGTTTGATAAGTTTAGTAAAAAAAGCAAGAAAAAATGTTTGCTTCCTAAACAGTTCACCTTAGTTCTCGACATGGTCACCTTTGAAGGATATATTCTTGGTCCAGTGATCCTCCAGCTTTTTCATCCCGTCGGAAAAATAGTTTCCGTTAAACTCTGCGGAATACTCGTTGACTGCGACTATCACTTCCTGATTTCATGCAAATGTCTTCCCACCAAGCCAACATTTCAAGTTAAGGAGCAGGAAGAAGTCACTTAGGGATAAGTCTGGCGAATAAGGTGGATGAGGGACCTTATCAAATGACATGCACTTTCATCATCGTTATCGTGGGACGGTGCACTATCCTGGTGTAAGAGCACTTTTTTGTATGCAACTTTGGTCGTTTTTCAGCGAATACAAGTTTCAAACAATCCAACAATGATGCGTAATAGAGTACAGTTATGGTTCTGCGTTTTTCAATGTAATCGATAAGGTTATCGCAAAAAATTGTGATCATCACCTTGCCAGCTGACAAAATGGTAGTTGCCTTCTTCGGTGTAATTTCACCAGCCTTTCCATTGTTTTAACTGCCGTTTTGATGCTGGTGTGTAGTGATGGATCAAAGTTTCATCACCAGTCACAAATCGGTGCAAAAAGTATTGCGGATTGTGATTAAACACAGCCAGACATTGTATCGGAATGTTGTTTCGGATACGCTTTTGGTCGACTGAGCAATTGCAGCGCCCACCTCGCAAACAGCTTCTTCATAGTCAATTCTCCGTGCACAGTACTATGCAACTCACTTAGTATTACTCAATTCAGTAATCTGACGAGTTTTTATTCGGCGGTCTTGCGTTGCTAAATCGTGGATTTGGTCAATGGTTTCCAGTGTGGTGACCTCAATTGGACGGCCGGAGCGAGCTTCGTCTTCGGTCCTTGTTCGACCACGTTTAAATTCATTAATGCAAAAGTAAATAGTCTTAAATGGTGGTGCAGAGTTTACGCGAGTTCATCCAATTCTGCTTTGATTTGTGCGATAGCCCAACCCTTCAAATGAAGATGTTTAATAGCAGCACGAATCTCAGTTTTCTCCATTTTCAATCGCAGTTGACATATTGACCAATTCAGACGCTGTACTTTGTTTAAATGTTTATACGATCCTTTGAATAAACATCTAAGCATACCAATCATGAAGTTGCACAAAATTGTTCCATTCTTTCATGGAAATTTTGTAGAATTATCAAACCACTCCCATAATTTCCTGATTCTGAATTCTGGTGTATATATTCAATGTGAGATTTGCTAGTTTGGCGTCGAAGAATACTCCAAGGTATTTGACTGTTCTCTGAGAGGATAAACATTCTAACTGTTCATTAAATGATGTACAATGGGGAGGCTTTATGAAAAGGTCTTAGAATGTTTTAACTTTCGTTTTATTAATATTGAGGCAGATACGCCATGTTGTAAATCATGAGCAGAGACAGATTTTTGAAGAGGGATTATGGTTTCACCCAAGTTGAAGTTTAAATAAGCAGAAGAGTATCATCTGCATACATAGTTGTGCAAATTGAATACATCATAAATAAAATATATCTTAAATATCCTGAATAAAAAGATTAAATAACAGAGGTGCGAGAACCGATCTTTGTGAAATTGCAGCATACGGGTGATTTAAAAATATTTTTACAAAGTTTGGGGATATATTCCTTACATCGAAACAAGAAAATACATTCATGTAAACATATGCTCTAAAACCCTTCGTTTTCGTGTTATCAATGTATTAATGAAAGTTTACGTTCAGCGGCTTTCCGAGTCCAACCCAATAACTTAATTTATCTATACACTCATTTATAGAAGGCTTTGACCCATTTTACCCTGCGGAGCTGGCCTTGTGTTGCCATAGCTGCTTGTTCAATTTAGCATTTATTTTTGTGTAATACATTCTCCCAGCATGTCTTTTAGATACTGCGTACAGGGACTCCATTTAGAACACTCTTCCTGACTTACCAGAAGATGTGCCCCTGAAAATTAATGGTTTATGCATGATGGGGCTCCAGCGCATTTCAGTCGTATTGTTCGAGATGCACTGGCTGGTATCTACCATTACTGATTGATAGGTAGAGGAGGATTAGTCCTATGGCCTGTACATTCCCCTGACCTCACTCCTTTGGAATTTTATCTTTGTGGGCACTTCAAACAATTGGTTTTTGCAGCAGATATGAAGAAAATCTTAATCTACATATCATGGAAGCCTGCGAAACCATACGACACCGACATTGAGTATCTGAAAACCTGGAAAGTCCATGCTTCGACGAGTGTATGCGTGTCTAGACGCAAGGGGAGGGCATTTCGAGCAGTTATAAAGAGTTGTGTTGTGTTGAACACCTTTTAAAATTGGACAACGTCAAAAATAGAATAATGAGCCACGTTAAAATGTTTTGATTAATACAGTTTTGAACCTCAATAAATCGACAACAAAGGTTTTGGCATTTGGTTTATATGAACATTTTTTCTTGTTTCGATGTAATGAATAATTTCGCAATCTTTATAAAAGTATTAGGTATATCGTCCCATTTGTTTTAATTGGTAACCACCAATTCGAACCATAAACTGGCGTGTTGTTTAGAAACTATGGATAAGATAGTCTGATAGTCCACTTTTGTATAATTTCAGTAGAAGTTCATTCGTGCCACACTTTGTCGAAAAACTTGACAAATATTTAGAAATACAGTTATCATGGATTGTTTGTTTTCAAATTCGTGAATAATGATTGAGTTGTGCGTAAAATCTGAATGATTTGGACGAAAACTAAATTGAAAATCTGGGCTAATATAGTTGGAGATGACAAATTTTGAAATATGTATATGATTTCTCAAACAGTTTTGACAGCGTTGGTAATAAGGTGATTGGATGTGTAGATGTTTTAGTTTTCCAGGTTTATTAAATACGATGATTTCAGCATTTCTAAGGCTTATTTCCATTAGAATAAAGTAGATAGAAGAATAAGCTCGGTACAAATAATTTTTTTTTGCATAATAGGTGGAGAAAGTCATGTGAATGGAACACATCGCTAATTCGTTTACATACAGCGGACCTCAGAACGTATATTTAAATCTCAGTAAGGAATCCTATACTTAACTATTGGCATTGATAAATTACGAAAAATGTATAAATGAATGCGCTTTTTACAAGTATAAAAAAACTAATTTGTTCCATTCACATGACTTTCTCTACTGTTCCACAAATAAACGTTCCTTGTCCGCCACCGCAGTATGGGGGTTGCGTGTCTGCCTCATATCCAAGAGGTCAAGAGTTCGACTCTTGCTTAGGGTGAGTTACCCAATCTATTGGGGGGGGGGTTTCCTTGTCCTAGAAGACAAATATCGAGTAACTTTAAGGTCCATTGGACCTGGAGATTATTTGAGCATCATTCCATTCATCGTTTGATATGACCAACCAGGTTAAAGAACGTTAAGCTAAGCTAAATTAAAATATAAAAAGGGAAAAAAACTTTCCTTTCTTTCAAAGGCTATCATTTTATCCTCTTCGTGCTAATCGAGATAATAAAATTTTCTAAAACGAAAGGCCGCGGGTTCGAATCCCACTATGGCTATGGATGCTCAGTGTTGTGCTTGTGTTCTGTGTAAGTCATTCTCTCTCACCTGATAGCCAATTAGGTTACGCCTGAAGGCCAAATATGTGCTAAAATTTTTCTAAAACAATTGGAATTCGGTTCTCTTTTGCATTCCCGGGAATAGAACCAACGAGATTAAACGAAAGTTGACTTCCCGTTTGAGAAACTAAGTGGTTTAAAATTGAAGCCAATAAAAAGGAATATCTTGCAAACTGTTCACTGTACGAAATAATGTATATGACATAAATTGTGATTTTAACAAGAGCTATATTTTTCTATAGTAAGATCTTGTCTATCTCTTACGATATACCAGTTACATAAAAGTAATCCAGAATGAAGAGGTCTCGGAGGATATTCTCAGGAAATTCAAGATATTATACATTTCTTCGCCATGAAAATTTCTTTAGCATACGTTAATTTAATCAAAATCATTACAGCCATCTTTGAAAAAATCAAAATGTTCTTAAAATGTTCCATACAAAGGGTAGTTGGTGGGGGATTTTCTTGAAAATCTTCGTGTCGCATCCTTGGAAGTCACTGAACTTAAATACCAAGTTTGGTGTTTATCGTACTTTTCCTTCTTCAGCTATGCTGCTCACAGGTGCATACACACGTTGCTTTTAGAGATGGACAAAAACTTACCACACAGAAAATGTAGAGCACGTTAAAACACACAATTTATGTTATATTCATTTTGCGTTCTTTAGATATTCCTTGTTATTGGTTTCAGCTTTGAAAAACTTATACTTTTCTCATACAGGAATTTGTCATACAAACAAAGGAACTTCAGTCACATAGCAACCAGCTTTTGACTATCACTTTAAACTTATGGTACTCCCTTATTTCGCTTCTACTTATAAGGAAGCAAGTAATAAGACTATTTCTGCTAATTTTTTCTCGATTAGTATGAAGTAAATGGAAGCATAAGCTTTTAAACAATAATTTGTTGCAGAGATGTACAGAAAGTCATGTGAATGGGACACATAAGATTTTTACCATTTGTATCATAAATAACTATTTTATGGAGTCTCTGAAATCTATTTCAGGTGGAGTACAGTATCTTTTCTATCTACTATGTACATTGTACATACCTTGCTAGGAAAAGTAAAAATGTAAATATTCTGATGTAAGAATTATAGCACTAAGTATAGAGATGCATTGTTACGTAACTATGGGTAGAGAATATGCTTGCATTTTATTTCATTAAATGAATGAAAAGAAACGTGAACAAGACACGATTACTACGTCGGGTAACCTTGTGCACATTCCATGACCGTCATTCACAATTCTGGTCACTGATTGCAGGGTTCCGAAAGTTTCCTCAATTTGACACACGCGATGTCATCTCATTGCCGAAACACATCCGGTTCTACGATAAATATTTGTAATAAAAATCTTGCATTCACATGCCTTTCTCTGTATCACTAACAAATTATTCTTAAAAACCTTATTCTTCTATCTACTTCATAATAATCTAGATTGCTAACTTAACAGAGCATGTTGAGCTTGTTAAAATACACAATTTATGTTATATACATCTTTTATGGAGTTTGTCGTTTTGAGATATTCTTTGTTATTGGTTTCAGCTTTGAAAAACTTCTACTTTTCACATACAGGAATTTGTCAACTCCTGCCCATACAAACAAAGGAACTTCAGTCACATAGCGGCCAGCTTTTGACTATCACTTTAACCTATGCTACTCCCTTATTTCGCTTCTACTTACAAGAAAGCAAGTAATAAGACTATTTTTTTTTTCCCTCGATTAGCATAAAGTAAATAGGAGTATACACTGTATTTTACCTACTGAGATTATACAGGGTGTATATAAATGAATATCGGGGTTTTAACTCTTTATAATATTTATTACATTCAACTTACAGTTATGAATGATATGTCAAATGAAAAATCAACTCAAACAGTTTTACTAAGAAGCTTATAAATGTTCAATGTGACTACCCTTTGACACACAGCACACATCAAGTCTATAGCCGAGTTCTTCCCAAACGTTGATAAGTCTGTATTCAGTAATTGTAGCAACAGCTGCTTCAATACGGTTTCTTAATTCAGGGGAGGCACGTACACACGATCCTTGATGAAGCCCCAAAGGTAAAAATCGCATGGCGTTAGGTCAGGAGAACGTGGAGGCCATGCATAGAATTGAAGGCAACACGATCCATAAAATCGTCATGAAACAACATGTCGTTTGCGAATTTGGCACGTAATCCGTGGTCTGTCAACTTTAGAGCCTGTAATAACTGTAAACGGTAAGGACGTAGCTATAAGCGTTTTCTTACAACTTTCCAAACAGTCGACACAGGAACTTGTAATTCACAACTAGCCTTCCGGACTGATGTTTTTGGGCTACGAGTGAACGACTCTCACTCGCTCAACAGTCTCTTCACTTACTCCTAGTCGTCCCGTGCTCTTCCCTTTACAAAGGCAGCCGGTATCTTCAAACTGATTATACCATCTACGAATGTTTTTATCACTAGGAGGATCACAACCGAACTTACTACGGAACACACGTTGCACAGTAACTACAGATTCGGTCTTTGCAAACTGCAAAACACTAAACGCTTTCTGTTTACTAGTCGCCATTTTTGCTACTACCGCTGTCTAGCAGATTGCGGCAGAAACATTGCACGCACATGCGCACTTGTGCCAATAAACAAAACTGTTTGAGTTGCTTTTTCATTTGACATATCATTTATAACTGTAAGTTGAATGTAATAAATATTATAAAGAGTTAAAGACCCGATACTCATTTATATACACCCTGTATTCTACTCAATGATTATATTATACACTGTACAAGTAAGCATATTTATTGACTCTTAAAACTTTACTGTTCTTATAATGAGCAGTAGTAAGAGAAAAGGCGACCAATGGTGCTCAGACTCTAACGCAAAAATAATTCAAATACAATTAATTTGACAAAGAAACATGAAATGTCTCCCGTAAAGTTAGTAATGTGGTTTATCATGTGTTTGCATCAAGCTTCAGTTTTTTTTTTGTTTTTTTTTTGTTTTGTTTTTTTTTGTTTTTTTTTTCTATGGTAGTACTGATTCATTCTACCTAATCATATTTACTGTTCATTCTGATTCAACGTATTAAGCTTTTTTATTATTTTACTAAACAAAGCTTGCCAGCCCATTGAATCACTTGGTTATTTACTCTTTTCTATATATTTTCCTAACCATAGTTTCATGTTGCTACGGTTTGTTTTGTAGATATGTACAGCAAACAAAACAGTCTCAAAAATCTGACGTGTTCCATTCATATAACTTTTTTTAGCTGTTTAACAAACAAAATTGTCTTACAAAAGATGATTATTTTATCTACATCATGCTAATCAAGATAAAAATTACTAGAATCTGTCTTAAAACTTGCTTCTTTTTAAGTAGAAGAGAAATAAGAGAATGCACAGGCTAAAGCGTTAGTCAAATCTTATAAAAACCTGTGACTATGATATTTAAGCATGGTATCTTCCAAGGATGCGACACGAAAGATTTTCAAGAAAATCCCCACACCCCAACTACCCTTTACATAGAACATTTTTCGAAAATTTTGATTTTTTCAAAAATGGTCTAACGATTTTGATTAAAATAGCGTATTTTTTTGTTTTATTCAAATAAAATGCATATTTTGAATTTTCTAGGAATAGCTTCTGAAGAGCTCTTTATTCTGGTTGGGGTTTGCAGAATTTTGCATAACGGTTAAACCGTAAGATATAGACAAAAACTTACTACATAAAATGTAGATTTCGTTAAAGCACAGAATTTATGTCATATACTTCTTTTATGTACAGCTGACGGTTTCTAAGATATTCCTTGTTAATGGTTTCAGTTTTAAACTAATTACCTTTTCTCCAACGGGACCATAAAAGCGAATGAACATCAATTGTTTCACATAACGACCAGCTTTTCAAAGCTTTGACCATCACTTTAGCCTAATGTATTCCCTTATTTTAAACCTTGACAAAACCGCTTGCTTGTGTTTTAGTAACAAAAAGATTTTAACAAATTTAAATTTTAATATGGGTGGTACTATCTTAAAGTGTCTTGACAAGATGAAATTTTTAGGCATTGTTTTAGATCAAAATCTTACTTGGCATGAACAGATTGATTTATATGCACCAAATTAAATAAAGCATGCTTTGCTATTAGATGCCTGAAAATGTGTATGGATATTAACTGCTTGCTTTCTGTATATTATACCACTGTACAATCAATTTTATCATACAATATTTTAATATGGGGATCTGCAACTGAAGTAAAAAGGATATTTTTAATTCAGAAGAGAGTGCTAAGAATAATTTTTAATATGAAGCCAAGAGATTCATTAAGACATGTTTTTAAACAATTTTATATTTCTACTTTGATTGATTTATTAATATATAATGCTGCACTATTTTATAAAAACCACTCATACTTTTTCACTCCCAACTGTGACGCTCATTATCATTTTACTAGAAGAATGAATGACATCCATATAGGAAAATATAAAACAACTAAAAACTCAAAATCACCAAAGTGCCTCATAAGTAAATTGTCAATGCTCTCCCAAGTGACATTATTCAAATAGATGATTTGTGTAAATTTAAAGATTACTACGTTCATTTTTACATGACAAAACTTTTTATTGTTTAAGTGAATTGTTTAATTAATGTACATTTTATGACGAGTCTATCTGTACAGTGTGTGGCAACAGACAATAAATCTATCTATTTCCCTTCTACTTACAAGGAAGCAAGCAATAGATCATTTTTACTAATGTTTATCTTGATTCGCATGGCGTAGATAAAAGAATAATCTTTTATAAGAAAAATGTGTTTGTGGAACAGCTAGAGAACGTTATGTGAATGGCACACATCAGATTTTTATGCACTACGTTTTGGTCTATCTCTTATAGTTTACCAGTTATACAAAAGTTATATAAAAGTAATGTAGAATAAAAAGGTCTTCAGAGGCTCTTCCCAGAAAATTCAAGGCATACTTTTATGTTTGTCATAAAAATGTCTTACATTTGCGACATTTTAATAAAAATCGTAAGAGATAGATAAAATCTTACTGCACAGAATGTAGATCCTGTTAAAGCTCACAATTTTTCATGTATATTTTTTATGGTGTTAACCATTTTCGAAATGTTCGCTGTTATTGATTAAAATTTTTCAAATACATACACATTTTCTTTTGTGGAAATTACAATCAGGTTTTCTTTCTTTTCGTTTTTTTAAGTTTTTGCAAATAGATTTCGATTTCAAAAAATCACATAGCTGCTGGCATCGAAAAGATTTGACTATTGTTTATACCTATAACGAAATGCGCAATTAAAATGTATCTCTATTAACAGAAACAGAAGAATAAGCAGCCGTATAAATAGTTTGTAGGAGAGCAAGCAGAGAAAGGCATGTGTATGGCACACATGAGATTGTTATTAAATATGTACGTGCTTTTATATTTTACACGTTTTAATCGGCTTAAAATGGTATGTAATAAACAGCGTTCGCTTTGCGTTTACTAGGTCCCAATATGGCGTCTAGCGCAGAGCTTGGCTTCAAGCACATCAAAGGAGCCGCCCTTGAGTTTCCTTTCTGTTTACTCTATTCTGTGCTATAGCGGTAGTCTCGTCCTTTAAAAGCCGGTCGCTATGTGAAACAATTGAGGTTCGGTAAACAAACGAGAAACGAGAACAAAGATGTCCTCTCGTTTGAGAAAAGTAAGTGGCTTAAAATAGAAACCAATAATTCGGAATATCTCGAAAACGGTTAACTCTACAAAAAAAATTGTATATGACATAAATTGCGTGTTTTAATGAGATCTACATTTTTCGTATAGTAAGTTTTTGTACATCTTTTACGGTTTGACAGTTATACAAAAGTCATCCAGAATGAAGAGGCTCTTCCCAGAAAATACAAGATATACATTTCCTTTGTCATAAAAATATCTTACACCTTAAAGGGTAGTTTGGGGTGGGGGATTTTCTGGAAAATGCTCGTGTCGCATCCTTGGAAGATACCAGGTTTTGTATTTAACTGTCTTTTCGTTTTTGAGCTGTGCTGCCCACAGACACACACACACACACACACACACACACACACACACACACACACACACACACACACACACATAGAAAGAGAGCGAGACACATGGACCTTTTTCTATTTTTTTTTTTTTTTTTATTCAGGAGGTCCTAAAACATTTATTTCTAAAAATTATTTTTTTGGTTTCGGGGGATCTTAGAGCATGTATTTCCAGTTAAATCTCAGTATCGAAATTTGAATGAATACAATATCTTTTATACCTACTAAGTACATTGTATATACGTGCTAGAGAAGTTAATAATCTGCTGTAAAACATTCACATAACTTTCTCGACATATGCTGCAGCAAACTATTCTAACAAAATTCTATCGACTTCACTATCATTAAGATAAACATAGCAGAAATAGTATTATGTATTACGATGTCATTTCCTTGTACAAAATATAATAAGCCAAAGCGATGGCCAGTCGCTATGTGTATTGCTTTTTGCTTGAGCTGGATAAAAATAGTTGTTTCATTCATTTGACAGTCTCCACCTATTCTGTAACAAAATATGCTTACAAAAGCTTATGCTTCTATGTATTTTATGCTAATTAACAATAAGCATTACCAGAAATTATGTTATTACTTAGCTCCTTCTAAGTAGAAGAGAAATAGGGGGGGGGGATGTACGCATAATCCGCACACGAATAATCGGGAGTATTTTTACTTTCTCTACACGTTCTATGTATAGAGAAGGTATTGTAATGCATTACAAATTCGATACCGAGATTTTACCGGAAATATGTGTTTTGGACCCCCTGAATCCCCCCCCCCAAAAAGCAAGAAAAAGGTCTGTGGGCGTGTGTGTGTCTGCACAGCATAACTCAAAAACGAAAAGACCGTTAAATACCAAACTTGGTATCTTCCAAGGATGCGACACGAAGATTTTCAAGAAAATCCCCCACCCCCCAACTGCCCTTAATATGGAACTGTTTTCGAAATTTTTTATTTTCTTAAAAATGGCCCTAACGATTTTGATTAAAATATCTTACCTATATTAAACATATTTACCTGACAAATAAAATATATATCTTGAATTTTCTAGAAATAACCGCTGAAGACTATATTCAGCATGAATTTAACGGAATATTGCATTTCTGATAAATCGTAAGAGATGGATAAAAGCTAACTTAACAGAACATGTTGAGCTTGTTAAAATACACAATTTATGTTATATACATCTTTTATGGAGTTTGTCGTTTTGAGATATTCTTTGTTATTGGTTTCAGCTTTGAAAAACTTCTACTTTTCACATACAGGAATTTGTCAACTCCTGCCCATACAAACAAAGGAACTTCAGTCACATAGCAGCCAGCTTTTAACTATCACTTTAACCTATGGTAGTCCCTTATTTCGCTTCTACTTACAAGAAAGCAAGTAATAAGACTATTTTTTCCCCCTCGATTAGCATGAAGTAAATAGGAGTATACGCTTTTTGGTAATAATTTGTTGCAGAAATGTGGTGAATGGAACACATCAGATTTTTACTTTCTCTAGCCTCGTATGTACAATGTACATAGGCATAGAGAAGTATTGTATTCCACACAAAAATTCGATGACGAGTTTTCACCAGAAATACGTGTTTTAGGACCCCCTGAATCCAAAAGAAGCATTTTCAGAAACAGGTCCGTGTGTATATGTGTGTGTGTCTGTCTTTGTGTGTGTCTGTCTTTGTGTGTGTCTGTCTTTGTGTGTGACTGTGGACAGCATAGCTCAAAAACGAAAAGTCGGTTAAATACCAAACTTTGTATTTAAGTTTGGTATCTTTCAAGGATGCGACACGAATATTTTCAAGAAAATCCCCCCACCCCTAACTACCCTTTACATGAAAAAATGTTCGAAAATATTTTTCTTAAAAATGGCTCTAACGATTTTGATTAAAATCCCGCATATTAAAGCAATTTCTATCACAAATAAAATGTATATATGTATAAAATGTATTCTGAACGAATTTTGCTTAATTTGACATAACTAGTAAAGCGTAAGAGATAGACAAGAAGTTACAATACAAAACAAATGTAATTCTTGTTAAAATACATAACTTATGTCACATACATTTTCTTCAAGGAGCTTTTGAGGTATTCCTTGTTATTAGTTTCAGTTGTGAAGAACTTATAATTTTCTCAGACGGAAATGTCCGTTTTTCTTTTATTCTACTCCTGGCCAAGAAAAGAAGCTGTTTGCGTTGACAATCGCATAACGATAACTTTTTAAAACATTTGACTATCACTTTAGCATAGTGCATTCCTTTAGTTCCCTTCTACTTATATGGAACTAAGTAATAAGAGCATTATGCTAATGTTTATTTCAATTAGCATGGTGTAGAAAGAAGAATTATCTTTTGTACGAAGTTTGTAGAGCAGCTGGAGAAAGTCATGTGAGTGTAACATCAGATTTTTACTTTCTCTATACATGCTATGTACGTAGTGTAAAGAGAAGGTATTGTAATGCACCGAGATTTCACCGGAAATACATGTGTTGAGACCTCCTGACTCTAAAGAAAAGCATTTTTAGAAAAATGTCCGTGTGTGTCTGTCTGTTTGTCTGTGTGTGTGTGTGTGTGTCTGTGGGCAGCATAGCTCAAAAACGAAAAGTCCGCTAAAAAATAAATTGGTATTTAGGTTTGGTATCTTCCAAGAAGAAAATCCCCCCACTCCCAACTACCCTTTACATGGAACTTTTTTCGAAAATTTTGATTTTCTAAAAAATTGCTCTAACGATTTTGATTAAAATATCGTATATTAAAGATATTTACCTGACAAATAAAACGTATATCTTGAATTTTCCCGGAATAGCCTCTGAAGACTACTTTATTCTGGATGAATTTTGCATAACTACTAAACCTTAAGAGATGGACAACAACTTAACACATAAAAATATAGAGCACGTTAAAACACATAATTTATGTTATATACTTTTTTTCGTGGAGTTGATCGTTTTGAGATATTCCTTCTTATTGGTTTCAGCTTTGAAAAACATACTTTTCTCATACAGGAATTTGCCAACTCGTGTCCATACAAACAAACGAAATTCAGTCACATAGCAACCAGCTTTTACCTTTCACTTTCACTTTATAATACTGCCTTATTTCACTTCTACTTACAATAAAGAAAGAAATAAGACTATTTCTGCTAATTTTTTCGATTTGCATGAAATAAATGAATAAGCTTATTATCAATAATATGTTACAGAGCTATAGAGAAAGTCATGTGAATGGAACACATCAGATATTTTATTTGAAACGTTCGCCAAAGTTCGACGGATCCTGCCACCTAGTGGTACGTTGAGGAGTTCTTATAGGAAAGCCCTGCCCTGTGGCGCTCTCATCTCTGCACGCGTAACTAAGTGCTAATCTCTCGGAATCGACCGAAATACGATAGGAATCTGCTTGTGAGGTAAAGGCATCCCAAGCGTTGAGTAAGATATAAAAAAATGGCTTGGTTTCAGTAGAAGATTGGTGTTGATAAGGCAACTGGCAGGTGTGTGGCTGTAATGGGAGCAAAGTGACGACTGTCTCATTTCCCTGCGTTTAATGTTTCATTTCGCGGTTTCATTAAGTGTCGAGAGACAGACTGAGAGAGAGAGATGCCTTTTTCCAATAACATTTATTGCCAAACAAGGCAGTCTGCCTTAAGGCCACTGTCAACATGTAAAACTCATTTCGGAACTAACTCAGATTCTGCTGCTGCCGCAACGCACTGCGTTCTTTGCACGAAGAGCCACATCACCATTCGCCTTTGATTACATCAATTTACATGTATGCGTATTTCAGTATATAACATTTCTGTGAATCTGTGATTACATTTAAATGAAACGATATAATATTGATAGTAGTAGATATCACAGCAAATATATTAATTTATGTATTAAATAAAAAAATCTGATGTTACAATCACATGACTTTCCTTACATCTCTGCTACAAATTATTCTTAAAAAGCTAATGCTTTTATTTTCGAGATAAACATTAGCAAAATAGATATTATTACTAGCTTCCTTGTAAGAAGGGAAATAATGGGATACACTAGGCCAAAGCGATAGTCAAATCTTTTAAAAACTGGTCGCTATGTGAAACAACTGAGGTTCGGTTCGCTGTGCATTGTCTCGTTTGAAAAAATTAGCTAGTTTAAGACTGAACCCAATAACAAGGAATGTCTTAAAAACGGTCAGCTCTACAAGAAAAATGCATATGACTTAGAGTATGTTTTAAGAAGATCAACGTTTTTTGTGTAAAGTAAGTTTTTGTCTATCTTTCACGGTTTAACCGTTATGCAAGACTTATTCAGAACAAATAGGCTATTTTCATAATTTTCAAAGTGTGCGTTTTATTTATGATGTAAATTTCTTTAATATGTGGTATTTTAGTGAAAATCGTTAGAGCCATTTCTGACAAAAGGATTTATTTGAAAATCTTCGTGTTGTCCCATCCTTGAAAGATACTAAACAAAAATTCCAAGTTTTTATTTTTCGGTCTTTTTGTTTTTGAGCTATTCTGTCCATAGACATACCACACGCTCGAGCGCAGACCGTTTTACTACAAATGCTTTTTTCGGACTCGAGAGGACCTCATAAACATATATTTCCGGTGAAATATCGACATCGAAATTTTGGGTATAATACAATACCTACCTTCTCTAGCTATGTATGTACATTATCTGTACATACGTGCTAGAGAAAGTAATAACTAGATCCAGGAGGCTTAAATGACATAAATTGTGTATTTTAGCGAGATGTACATTTTTTGCGGTTTCCTAGTTATGCAAAAGTAATTCTGAATGAACAAGATCTCAGAGACTATTGCCAAGAAATGTATGATATACATTCTATTTGCCTTGTAAATACACGTAATATACGACATTTTAATTAAAATTGTTTCGCAAATTTTTTGGAAAATCGAAAATTTCGGAAAATTGTTGAAGAAAACTTTAGTTTGAGTTGGGGATAGTCCTGGGGGATCTTCGTGTCCCGTGCTTGGAAGATACAGAACTTAAATACCAAATTTGGTATTTAACCGACTTTTCGTTTTTAGTTAAGCTGTCCACATGCTCGCGCGCGCACACACACACACATACACGTGCGCGATCTTTTACTAAAATGCTTTTTCTTATTCAATGATATTCAAAACTATTTACATCGAAATCTCCGTATACGAACTTAGTAAAAAAAAAAAAAAAAAAAAATGCATTTTCTGCAAAGGCTTGCACGTAAAAATACCTATTTTTACTTTCACTACCACGTAAAATGTATATAGGAGGTATACAAAGTATTACATTCCACCAAAAAATTCGATACCGAGAGTTCAAGGAGCTACATGTATATGTACCATAACTCAAAAACGAAAATTTGGCCTTAGGTTCAATAATTTTCAAGGATGCGACACTAAGATGTTCATGAAAATACCCCCACCGCAAACTGCGCTTTATATAGAACATTATTCCACATTTTTATTTTCTCTAAAATCGCTCACAAGTTTTATCAAAATGAAATATATTAAAGATATTCACATTACAAATAAAATATACTCGTATAGCTTGAATTTTCTAAGAATAGCCTTTGAAGCCACTTTCAATAAAACTCTACTGTATAAAAACAGTTAATTTTGTTAAAACACACATTTTATGTCAGACACATTTTTACTTTCTCTATACGTACTATGTTCATAGTGTATAGAGAATGTATTGCACTCCACCAAAAAATTCGATACCGAGATTTCACCGGAAATATCTATTTTTAAGGTCCCCTGTATCAAAAAAATGTATTTTCAGAAAAAGGTCCGTGCGTGTGTGTGTGAACACGATAACTCAAAAACGAAAAGTCGTTAAAATACCAAACTTGGTATTTAAGTTTAGTATCTTCCAGGGATGCGACACGAAGATTTTGAGAAAAATCCCCCACCCCAAACTACCCTTTATATGGAACTTTTTCGAAAATTTTGATTTTTTAAAAAATGAGTTTAACCATTTTGATTAAAATATCGTATATTAAAGATATTTACCTGATACATAAAATGTATATTTTGAATTTTCTGGGAATAGCCTCTGAAGACTACTTTATTCTGGGTCAATTTTACGGAATTTTGCATAACTGGTAAACCGTAAGAGATGGACAAAAACTTACCACACAACAAATGTAGAGCACTTTAAAACACACAATTTATGTTACATACATTTTTTCGTGGAGTTGATTGTTTTTGAGATATTCCTTGTTTTTTTTTGTTTCAGCTATAAAAAAAACTTATTTTCTCATACAGGGCTTTGTGAACTCGTGTCCATACAAACGAAGGAACTTCTCGAAATAGCTGGTTGCTATAGACACATAGCAACCAGCTTTTGACTATCAGTTTAACCTATAAAATACCCTTTATTCGTTTCTACTTACAAGGAAGCAAATAATAAGAATATTTCTGCTAATCAGCATGAAATAAATGGAAGCATAAGCTTTTTAACAATAATTTGTTGCATTGATATCGAGAAAGTCATGTGAATGGAACACATCAGATTTTTTTGTGGAACTAACAATTTCCGAGATATTCCTTATTTTAATTAAATGTTCTAATTCGTATACTTTTCTCAAATGAGAAGTCCCTCCTATTTCTTTTTTATCTTCCATAACAAGGACTAAGTGCGTACATAGAGAAGACATTGTATTCGACCCAAAAATTCGATACCGATATTTCACCAGAAATATATCTTTGGAGGACCAAATCCAAAAAAGTAGTTTTAGAAAAAAGGTCTGTAGACAACATAACTCAAAAAAAAACACTTGATATATCAGTACATCTTCCAAGGATCCGGCAAGAAAATCCCCCAAACCACCTAGTACATCGATGAATTATCAAACAATTTTGATTAAAATACTGTATACTAACGACATTTACAGACAAATGAAATGAATATTTTGAATTTTCTCGAAATAGCCTCTTCATTCTTTTGCATAACTGGTAAACTGTAAGAGATAGACAAAACGTTACTGTATAAGAGATGAAAATCTCGTCAAAAGACACAATTCGTTCAAATACATTTTTGTTGTGTTCGTAACCATTTCCGAGATATTTCAGTTTTCAAATACTCATTTTTATTTTTTCGGTAATATCGGCGGCATGTACTATATACAGTTTCTATTCTACATTATCTCTCTCTCACACACACTCACACACAGGAGGCCGCGCCGTGGCCGAATGGTTAGACTACTCGCCTCTCACCTAGACGGCCCGGGTTCGATCCCAAGCGACCGCATGCGAGATCCCCCCGCCATCGCATTCCATCGGTGCTCCATCTTCACGTCATGTATCACCAGGGTCATCGCCTGCGGTGCCATTAGTTGTTAAAGCGGGCGTTAAACACTGCAAAAAAAAGACACACACACACGCGCGCGCGCGCACAAATTCTTCTCCCACCCCCAGCCGGAAAACGAACCCGTGACCTCACACACTGCAAATAGATGCTCTGACGACTGAGCTACGAGGCCAGTCTTTAAAATACGTAACTTATCTTAAACTGGAATTTGTCATTCCTACTTCTTTTATTTTAGTTCTGAAAGAGAACCGAACTTCAACAATATGCTTTTGAAAGATGTGACTATCGATTTAGACTAGTGAGTTCGCTTATGTCCCTTCTACTTACAAGGAAGAAAGTAATAAGACAATATCTGCTAACGTTTATTTCGATTAGCATGATGTAGATAGAAGAATAAACTTTTGTAAGAATAATTTGTTAAAGAATGTGTAGAAAAATCATGTGAATGGAATACATCAGAGTTTTTCTTTTCTTGTTTTTTTCTTTTCTTTTTCCTTTCTTTTTCAGTACATTTTTCCCTGTTAAAGCAATGAGAACGGAATTTCAACGTCATAGCATAGCATCTAGCTCTCAAACGTTCCTGATTCTCTCTGTGGTCTAATGTATTCCCTTGTTCTCCTTAAATCAATATGAAAAATAACAATTTCAACTGCTTACAAAAAATTATCCATCTATCTACACAGTCTTAATCGAGATAAACATTAGCAAAATGCACTTGTGCATAGTTCCTTATAAGTAGAAGCGAACTAAAGGGCACAAAGCGGTTCAGGAGCGCGTTTTCTCCGGGTTCTCCGGTTCCCTCCGCCATCGCATTCCACCGGTGCTCCATTTCCATATATCAGTGTCATCGCCTGCGGTGCCACAAGTAGTTAAAGCGGGCGTTAAACACTACTTAAAAAAAAAATTAAAAGGAACTAAAGGAATGAGCTATGATAAAGTGATAGTCAAATGTTTTAAAAGCTGTCGTTATTCGATTGTCATTGAAAATCGCTTCTTTGCTCGGCCAGAAGTAGAGCAAAAGAAAAACGGACACTTCTTATCTGAGAAAGGCATAATACTTAACAATTAAAACCAAAACAACGAATATCTCGGCAACTGTTACCTCCACAACAAAAATGTAATGGACATAAATTGTGTGTTTTGATGAGATCTACTTTTTTTGTGTAGTAAGTTTTTGTCTATCTCTTACGGTTTAGTAGTTAAGCAAAATTCGGCAAAGTTCATCCAGAATAAAGAGGTCTTCAGAGGCTATTCCCAGAAAATTCAAGATATACATTTTATTTAGGATGTAAATATATTTAATATACGGGATTGTAATCAAAATCGTTACAGCCATTTTTCAGAAAATCAATTTTTTTTCCATGTAAAGGGTAATTTGTGGTGGGGGGATTTTCTTGAAAATCTTCGTGTAGCATCCTTGGTATTTAACGGTCTTTTCGTTTTTGAACTGTGCTGTCCATAGGCACACATGGACCATTTTCTACAAATGCTTTTTTCGGGCTTAGGTGACCCCAAAATATATATTTCCGGTGAAATCTTGACATCGAATTTTTGGGTGGAATACAATACCTTCTCTATAACTAGAGAATAACTCCTAGAACAGATACAGAAAGCCATGAGAATGAAACATATGACTATTTTAATATTATTGTACCAGCAACGATGTCACTCTTCTAGTTTTTACTTTCTCTACACGTACTATGTGCATAGTGTATAGAGAAGGTATTGTATTGCATCCAAAAACTCGATACCGAGATTTCACCGGAAATACATGTTTTAGGTTCCCCTGAATCCAAAAAAAAAAACATTTTTGGAAAAAGGTCCGGGTGCGCGTGTGTGTGTGTGTCTGTGGACAGCATAGCTCAAAAACGAAAAGACCGTTAAATACCAAACTTGGTATTTAAGTTTGGTATGTTCCAAAGATGCGACACGAAGATTTTCAAGAAAATCTCCCCACCCCCAACTACACTTTACATGGAACTTTTTTCTAAATTTTTTATTTACTCAAAAATGGCTCTAACGATTTTGATTAAAATATCGTATATTAAAGATATTTACCTGACAAATAATATGTATATCTTGAATTTTCTGGGAATTGCCTCTGAAGACTACTTTATTCTGGATGAATTTTGCATAACTGCTAAACTGTAAGAAATGAACAAAAAATTACCACACAAAAAATGTAGAGGATATTAAAACAGACAATTTGTGTTATATACATTTTTTTCGAGGAGTTGATCGTTTTTAGATATTCCTTGTTTTTGGCTTCAGCTTTGAAAAACTTGCACTTTTCTCATACAGGAATTTGTCAACTCGTATCCAGACAAACAAAGGAACTTCAGTCACATAGCAACCAGCTTTTGACTTCACTTTAACCTATGATACTCCCATATTTCGCTTCTACTTACAAGGAAGCAAATAATAAGACTATTTCTGCTAATTTTTTCTCGATTAGCATGAAGTAAATAGAAGAATAAGCTTATTAACAATAATTAGTTACACAGAAGTAGAGAAAGTGATGTGAATGGAACACATCAGATTTTTTACTCAAAAGATCATTGAAGTAGAATTTCATTGTTTCTGTGTGTCGCTGAATAATCTGTATGCGCTTGAAGCGAATAATTTTGACTCTCCTTCTCTCCGCTAAAACGTTTTGCTGGTATTCGCAATGCTCTTAAAAGACTCCATCTTCTCAGTACTTTCACGTTGCTTTCCAGAAGCTTACCATAATAAATGCTGAAATTCGATAAATCCACAAGTTAAAATACTTGTTCACTTGACCACTCCTCCTTTATTGGTTACATGGTATCTAGCGGGGCGCATGCTTACAAAAGAGGACTCCGTGCGCATGTGCAAGTTGCCTTATGAAGAAGCTTTACGTAAGGGGACTAGGAAATTTAAAATGGCAAAATGTTACTTGTTCTGTTACTTTCTGTACGCATACATAGTGTATAGAGAATATATTATATAGCACCCAAAAATTCGATTCCGAAATTTCACCGCAGATGTATGTTTTGAGAACCCCTGAGTCCAAAACGCAATTTTAAAAAAATCTGACGTGTACCATTCACATGACTTTCTCTATATCCCTGCAACAAATTATTCTTAAAAAGCTTATACTTCTATTTACCTTATGCTACTCAAAAAAAATTAGCAGAAATAGTCTTATTACTTGCTTTCTTGTAAATAGAAGCGAAATAAGGGACTACCATACGTTAAAGTGATAGTCGAAAGCTGGTTGCTATGTCAATGAAGTTCCTTTTTTTATATGGATAGGAGTTGACAAGTTCCTTTATGAGAAAAGTATACGTTTTTCATAGCAGAAACCAAAAATAAGTAATGTCTCAAAAACGATGAACTCCACGAAAAAAATTGTGTGTTTTAAGGTGCTCTACATTTTTTGTGGAGTAAGTTTTTGCCCATCTCTTACGGTTTAGCGGTTATTCAAAATTCATTAAAATGCATCCAGAATAAACTACTCTTCAAAGGCTATTCCCAGAAAATTCAAGATATACATTTTATTTGTCAGGTAAATATCTTTAATATACGAAATTATAATCAAAATCGTTAAGCCATTTTTGAGAAAATCAAAATTTTCGAAAAAAGTTCCATGTAAAGGGTAGTTGGGGGTAGGGGGATTTTTCTCAAAACCTTCGTGTCGCATCCCTGGAAGATACTAAACTTAAATACGAAGTTTGGTATTTTACCGACTTTTCGTTTTTGAGTTATCGTGTTCACAGACACACGGACACACGGGCCTTTTTGTGAAAATGCTTTTTTTTTGGATATTGGGGACCCTAAAACATATATTTTCGGTGAAATCTCGGTATCGAATTTTTTGGTGGAGTGCAATACCTTCTCTATACACTATGTACATAGTGCTTATAGAGAAAGTAAAAATGTCCGTCTGTGTGTGTGTGTGTGTGTGTGTGTGTGTGTGTGTGTGTGTGTGTGTGTGTGTAAACAACATAACTCAAAAATGAAAAGTTGATTATATACCAAACTTGATATTTAAGTTCATCACTTTCCAAGGATGCGACACAAAGATTATCAAGAAAAATCCCTCACCCTGAACTACCCTTTACATGGAACATATTTCTTTTTTTTTTCTAATGATTTTTAACAAAATATATTATGTTTAAGATATTTTTAGGCTAAATGAAAAGTATATCTGGAATTTTCTAAAAGTAGTTTCTGAAGGCCTGTTCTTTCGCTTTATGCATAACTGGAAAACCATAAGAGGGAGAGAGAATCTGATAATTTAGATTTTATTAACCCTTAGTTGCCTTCATTAGTATACTATATATGCCGTTTTTCCTTTAATTCAAGTTTAAAACTGGAGTTCAAGTAAAAATATAAGGAAATATGCCTATAAAATTATTATATAATGAAAATAAATGTGGATCGTTTATTAATCTTTTTCTTCCCAATTAAAAGTTTAAATTCTCATAAACCAGTTTTCATAATCCTGTCAAAGACACTGGTTCAAATGGCCATGAATGTTATGTGATATGTAATAGACTGGCCATCCATTCAAAGCCAAATGTTGCAAGTTCAAATCGCAGTGACTGTGATAAAGGACGGGGAGAGCCCACGTAAAATAATCGTGATGCTTGGAAGCTAATGGATTGTAGTTATGTAGGTTTTTGCTCTTTTATTTATTTAAAAAAATCACTGTCTTTATTACTTGTGGTTTATGGTTGAAGGTTAGTATAACATGAAATTAATCCTAGAGTATAACCCTATTTGTATAGTTACGCTTAAAACAAGCGGAACTTATAGGTATCGACAGGCAACAAAGGGTTAAAGCACGCAATTGTATATCAAATGCATTTGTTTGTAAAGTTATCCTTTTCCTGTGTATTATTTGTTATTGGTTTTAATTTTGAAATGCCTATAGGTTTTTCAAATGGAAAATCATTATTCATTTTCATTCTCCTAGTCAAGCAAAGAGAAGAGAACGTCAATGCATTACATAGCGACCATCTCTCTAGGATATCGCTTTAGCCTAGTGTATTCCATTGTCCCCGCATATCTAGAAGAAAGTAACTAATAAATAGTTCACTACAGAATAGGTAGAAAAAGTAATGTGAATGAAACACATTAGTTTTGTTTATTTATTATACCTTGATCATGAAAGAGGACGGAATTTAAATCACATCACAAAGCAAACCGCTCTTAAAACATTTATCTTCACTTTAGCTTATTGTACATCCTTATGCCTCTTGTATTTACCCAGAGGAAAATTCGTAATAAAACCGTTTCCCCTTATGTGCATCATCTCATTAGCGTGATGTATATAGTAGAAAAAACATTTGTAAGGATACTTTTTTTTGTAGAATAGGTAGAGAAAATGATATGAATGTAAACAATCAGAAATTTGTTGTGTTCCTTGTTATTAGAGTAAATACTATAATGCTTGCACTTTTTTTTTTTTTTTTTTTTTTTTTTTTTTCAAATGGGAAGTTATTCGTGTTTTTCTATGTTTCTTTTTACTATCATGCCAAAAGAACTTAATTTCAAAACCATGTTAAAGTGACCCACTCTTAAATGATTTTATTCATTTAAGAATGCCTTTCAGACACGGTCAAGGCTATGAATGAAGTTTTATAAAATAGAATGGAATCGTATGAATATACCATTGTAAATTATTGTGAATGAAATAGGCTAAAGAGTGTTGAAATTCTATAGCTTAAAGAGGACAGAATTGGAACGCATTAAAATGTCTATGTAGTATGTATTATTATTTTAAATTAATTTAATTTTGCTAAAACGCCCGAAATCTATTAAGTATATTGAGTAGCTGTTAGTGAAGCGAACTCGCCATCTACCGCAGAAATCTCATTAAAACAATTGCTTGCGGAAGCATTAAAAAAAAATCTGATGTGTTCCATTCACATGACTTTCTCTACTTCTGTGTAACAAATTATTTTTAAGAAGCTTATTCTTCTATTTATTTCAAGCTAATCGAGAAAATTTTAGCAGAAATAGTCTTATTACTTTCTTCCTTGTAAGTAGAAGCGAAATATGGGAGTATCATGGGTTAAAGTGAAGTCAAAAGCTGGTTACTAGGTGATTGAAGTTCCTTTGTTTGCATGGACACGAATTGACAAATTCCTGTATGAGAAAAGTATAAGTTTTTCAAAGCTGAAACTAAAAACAAGGAATATCTCAAAAACGATCAACTCCTTGAAAAAAAGCATATAACATAAATTGTGTGTTTTAATGTGCTCTACATTTTTTGTATGGTAAGTTTTTGTCCACTTCTTATGGTTTAGCAGTTATGCAAAATCCCTCCATAATAAATTAGTCTTCAGAGGCTATTCCCAAAAATTCAAGATATACATATTATTTGTCAGGTAAATATCTTTAATGTACGATATTCTAATCAAAATCGTTAGAGCCATTTTTGAGTAAATCAAAATTTTTGAAAAATGTTCCTTGTAAAGGGTAGTTGGGGGTGGGGGGATATTCTTGAAAATCTTCGTGTCGCATCCTTGGAAGATACCAAACTTAAATACCAAGTTTGTGGTATTTAACGGTCTTTTCGTTTTTGAGCTATGCTGTTCACAGATACACACACACACACACACGCACGCACAACACACACACAGACCTTTTTCCAAATTTGTTTTTTATTCAGGGGCACCCAAACGTGTATTTCCGGTGAAATCTCGGTATCTAATTTTTGGGTGGAATACAATACCTTCTCTATACACTATGTATATAGTAAGTGTAGAGAAAGTAATAAAAGCGAGAAAAATGAAATCAAAAGTAAAGAGACGGGAGATTAAAAATGACTGACTAGCAGCTGTTTCAGAGGGCACAGGCAACCGAAGCTTCACAGGCAGTTTATAACATTCAAAGAAATTTTAAAGAGTGAAAACTTAAAATTCATTTTATCATGAGAAAATCCATTTTTCTTTCTTGTCGGTGTCCCTTTAAATATGTGCATGGGAGTGTGAGTGAGAGAGAGAGAGCAATGTCTCAACCTTAAAAGAGTGTATTGAATTAAATGGGATATCTCCGTGTCTAACCAATGCAACTAACATTAGCTTTATCCGTTTCTATCGCCAAATTGCTAATAACGAATCAATATTAATTTGTTATAATTTTCATATTATGAGGGGCGTTCAATAAGTCCTAAGAAAAAGTTAGAAAATCAAATTATTTTTTATGCATAATCTCCTTTTAGCTCGATACACTTTTCTCAGTGTTTCTCCAACTGTTTTAAGCCTTACAGAAAGTAGGACTTCGGAAAGTCCTCAAAATGAGGCATCTGTTTGGCAGATCTCTTCGCTAGACGTAAGCTTTTGCCGTCGAGCCAATTTTTCAAGTTTGGGAACTAAAAGAAGTCACTGGGGGCCAAATCTGGTGTACACGGTGGATGTAGTAATTCAAACCTTAATTCCACAAATTTCCCATCGAAACTGCGCAGGTGTGCACCCCTGCATTGTCTACATGGAAGAGAATCGTTTTCTTTGCCAGATGAGGACGGTTTTTCTAGATTACTCCGTTCAACCAGTGAAATAAGAATGCATAATACTCTCCATTTATCGTTCTTCCTTTCTGCAAGTAATCAATGTGGACGCTTCCGCGTGCATCCCCAAAAAACCGAGGCCATCACCTTGTCTGCAGATTTCACCACCGTTGCCTTATTCGGAGCCGGTTTGTCTGTAAAACCCCTCTGTTCCTCTGAACTTTTGTCTCTGGAGTGTAGTAGTGCATCCATGTTTCATCCACAGTTATGTATCGACGCAGAAACTCGTCAGAATTGCGATGGAAAGGTGACAAACCAGCTTCCGAATCGATCACACGATTGCGTTTATTGTCCATTGAGAGCAAACGCGGCACCCATCTTGCCAAGATCTTTGTCAGGCCTGTACCTTGTGGTATGCCTGTGGCCTCTATTTCGCGAACTTTAATTCGTTGATCACTCAAAACTATGTGCTGGATTTTGTCAATCATTTAGGAGAAAGCCCAAACGATGTTCATTTGTGATGTATGGCCACGTTTATATTCATTTAATGTAAATTGTTGTAAACGCAGGAGCAAATGTGCTATGAACTTCATCCAACTCGGCTTTTCCCAAGCGACCGCATGTGAGATTTGTGGTGGACAAAGCGGCGCTGGAGCTGTTTTTCTCCGGGTACTCCGGTTTCCCCCGCCATCTAATTCCACCGGTGTTCTATCACCATTCATGTATCATCATGCGGTGCCATACGTAGTTAAAGCGGGCGTTAAACACTACAAATAAAAACAACTCGGCTTTAATCTCTTTCGGTGTTAAGCCTTTTAAATAGAAGTGTTTAATCACCGCACGAAACTCGTTCCACCCCCTGCCCATTTTTCTAAAGAAGCACAATCTTGTTGATTCGATCGCCTATGCCAACAAAACCACGTGATGATTAAAGCTGAAACTTTAACTGTCATCTAGTAGGAGACGACGGTTACTAAATAGAAACTTTTTTTGGATGCTACGGCTGTAATTTTTGGATTTTCTAAGGGCGTATAATACGTCTTATGCAAAATATTTTTTCTGTCATTTTAAGAGCCGTTTAAATTTCCATGGACCCAAATTTCTAAAGAAAACTTGCTCCTACATAAAAGTCTGACATTTCTGTTTCTATGCTTAACACGAAGTAATTAATAAACCAGAGCTCAGGACGCAAAAATAATTGTTTTGTTAGCTAGAATAAATTAGAGTACATCTACTTAGTTTGAATCTTCTGTCTTTTATAAGGTGAGCGTTAAGACTTTTAAATCAAAGATTTTCGGAAAATTTTATACCCATGCAGAGGAAAAGTAAGTCAGCGAGAAACTTTTCAGTCTCTCTAGCCCGTATGTACAATGTACATAGTGCATAGAGAAGGTATTGTATTGCACCCAAAAATTAAATGTCGAGATTTCACTGGAAATATGCTTTGAGGTGCCCTGAGTACGAAACAACATTTTTTTAGAAAAAATGTCTCTGTGGACAGCATATCTCAAAAACGAAAAGACCGTTTAAAACTGAACTTGGTATTTAAGTTTAGTATCTTCAAGGACAAAGATTTTTAAGAAAATTCCCACACCTCCAACTATCCTTTACATGGAAAATTATGATTTTCTCAAAAATGGCTGTAACGACTTTGACTAAAATATTGCATATTAAAGATATTTGCATTACAAATAAAATGTATATCTTGAATTTTCTGGGAATACCCTGTGAGGATCGCTTTATTCTGGATGAAGAATGCTGAATTTTGCATAACTGGTAAACCATAAAATATAGACAACAACTTACCACAAAATATGTAGATCTCGTTAAAACACATAATTTATGTAGAGTCGTTTCTGAGATATTCCTTGTTATTGGTTTCAATTTTAAACTACTCAAACTTACCAAAGGGGAAGTGGCTTTTGTTTCATATCTCTTGTTTTACTACTAGCCCTCCAAAGTGATACGAAATTAATTTGTTTCAAATAGCAACAGATTTTAAAAGATTTGACTATCACTTTAGCCTAGTGAATTCCCTTATGTCCCTTCTACTTACAAGGAAGCAAGTAATAAAACTATTCCTGCTAATGTTTACCTTGTTTAGCATGTCGTAGATAAAAGAATAATCCTTTGTAAGTAAAGTTGTTTAACAGCTAGAGAAAGTCGTGTGAATGCAACACAGATTTTTTGTTATTGGGTTGCAATTGGGTCCAAGCGAGATAAAATGTTGACAAGGCTGGAGAAAGCTTTTAAAAGCAGGTGAAATCCTGTGGATTCCTTTTTTTTTTTTTTTTTTTTTTATTAATTATTATTAAGTTTAACGTCCTTTAACCTAGTTGGTCATATCGGACGATGAATGAAATTGGTGAAATGATACTCAAATGATCTCGGGGTTGATGGAGCTTAAAGTTACTCGACATTCGTATTCTCAGGATAAGGGAAAACTCCGAAAAAAATCTGATTGTTACACTCACATGACTTTCTCTAGCTGCTCTACAAAACTCCTACAAAAGATTATTCTTCTTTGTGCACAATGCTAATCAAGATAAATGTTAGCAAAATGTTCTTATTACTTGTTCCTTATAAGTAGAAGGGAATAAGGGAATGCACTGTGCTTAAGTGATTCTCAAATGTTTTAAAAGCTATCGTTATGCGATTGACATTGCAAATCACTTCTTTGCTTGGCCAGGAGTAGAACAAAAGAAAAACAGACACTTCCTGTGCGAGAAAAGTTTAAGTACTTCACAATTGAAACCAATATTAAGGAATATCTGAAAACGGTTACCTTCACAACTAAAACGTAAAGGACAAAAAGTATGTGTTTTGTCATGAGGTGCACTTTTTGTGTAGTACATTTTTTACTATCTCTTACGGTTTAGCAGTTAAGCAAAATTCAACAAAATGCATCCAGAATAAAGAGGTTTTCAGAGGCTATTCCCAAAAAATTCGAGATCTACATTTTATTTCGGACATAAATAGCTTTAATATGCGGGATTTTAATCAAAATCGTTAGAGCCATTTTTAAGAAAATCAACATTTTCGAAATTTTTTTCATGTAAAGGGTATTTTTTGGTGGGGGGATTTTTTTGAAAATCTTCGTGTGGCATCCTTGGAAGATACTAAACCTAAATACCAAGTTTGGTATTTAACGGCCTTTTTGTTTTGGGGCTATGCTGACCACAGACACACACACGCACAACAGACACACACACGGACATTTTTTTAAAAATGCTTTTTTCGGACTCAGGGGACCCCAAAACATATATTTCCGGTGAAATCTCGGTACCGAATTTTTGGGTGCATTACAATACCTTCTCTATCCCTATGAACATTGTACATATGGGGCTAGAGAAAGTAAAAGCCTTATCTGGGTAACTCACCCTAAGCGAGATTCGAACTCACGACCTGTTGAATATGAGGCAGACACGCTACCACCACACTACCCAGGCGGGCGGATTACTTCTTGTATTCGTCATTTATGACAAACAATACTCACCCTTCAAGTCAGCTTACAGGCGCGTGGCAGAAAGTAAATAGTATGTAGCGGTAAAGATTAACATAAGTTTGTAAGAAAGTGTTTACCGAACCAGATGGCTCTGGGTTTTTCTGTTAGGCGAATGCTGGGGTGCCGTATATCTAACACGGTTCCTTTCCCTTCATTCTTCATCTTTAGGCGCAGGTGTGGCTTGAGACTTTGCTTGTTCAGAGTGAAACTGTCTTCCCCCTGGTTGCCGTTGTAGAAGCCTCCTTTCGGCCTCCCGGCGCCTATATAGCCTCCTTTGTTTAAGAGATAGACAAAAACTTACTGCACAAAAATCTAGATCTCATCAAAACACACAATTTATGTCCTTTGCGATTTTGTTGTGGAGGTAACAGTTTCCGAGATTTTCCTTGTAATTGGTTTAAAGTGTAAAATACTTATACTTTTTTTCAGGCAGGAAGTTTTCGTTATTCTTTTATTCTATTCCTGGCCAGGCAAAGAAGCGATTTTCAATGACATTCGCAAAACGGCAGCTTTTAAAAATTTGAGTTTTACTTTAACCTAATGCATTCCCTTAGTTGCCTTCTATTTATAAGGAACTAAGTACATTCTGCTAATGTTTATCTCGATTAGCATGGTGTAGAAAGAAGAGTAATCTTCTGTAAGAAGTTTGTTTGTAGAACCACCAGAGAAATTAATTTTTACAAGCTTGAAAAAGCAGCTTGCCGGAAAGTGTATGTATGTCCAAACTGACCCTATGTTGAGGACATGCCGAAATTCTATTTTTGGAAGGTTTAAAACAGTTGGAGAAACGGTTTTGTGTTTCTATCTTTTTCTGAGGACTGGTTGAATGTCCCTCGCATAATATTTTATATACGTATATAAACATAAGGATTTAATTTCAGAGTAAAAGTTTAATTCTATTTTATTTATGGACGCTTTTAACTGCTGCGTTTCCCAGCGTCCCATTTCTCTACAGATACTATGTACATTGTGTAGAGAAGGTATTACATTCCACCCAAAAATTCGATACCGAGATTTCACCGGAAATACACGTTTTAGGTCCTCCTAAATCCAAAAAAAGAATTTTCAGAAAAAGCTCCGTGTGTGTGTGTCTGTGGACAGAATAGCTCAAAAAAAGCCGGTCCCCATGGCCACGCTCGCTAAAGCGTCTCGCTTTGGTGCTTCGTGGGCAGGGGATCGTGGGTTCGAGTCCCGCCTTGGGCATGGATGTTATATGTTTGTGCAATGTGTATATGTTTGTAAAAGAAACAGTAAAACCAGTAAACCAGTAATCAGTAAAACCTACGGGGGGAAATGTAAATAGGGATACAGTACCGGAGTCCTGATCAGACTCCGTTACTGTTTTAAAAAAAAAAAAAAAAAAAAAAACGAAATGACCGTTGAATACCAAACTTGGTATTTAAGTATGGTATCTTCCAAGAATGCGACACGAAGGCTTTCAAGAAAACCCCTCACATGAAATATTTTTCGAACATTTTGATGTTCTCAAAAATGGCTAACGGTTTTGATAAAAATATCGAATATTAAAGATATTTACTTGACAAATAAAATGTATATCATGAATTTTCTGGGAATAGCCCCTGCAGACTACTTTATTCTGGTTGAATTTTACGGAATTTTGAATAACTGATAAACCGTAAGAGATGGACAAAAAGCTAACATACAAAAAATGTAGAGCACTTTAACACAACTTATGTTATATAATTTTTTTTCGTGGAGTTGATCGTTTTTGAGATATTCCCTGTTTTTGGTTTCAGCTTTGAAAAACGTACTCTTTTCTTATACATGAATTTGTCAACTCCTGTCCATACAAACAAAGGAACTTCAGTCACATAGCAACCAGCAATAATCAGTTATAATCAAAAGCTGGTTGCTATGTCGCTGAAGTTCCTTTGTTTGTATGGATAGCAGTTGACAAATTCCTGTATGAGAAATGTATAAGTTTTTCATAGCAGAAACCAAAAACAAGGAATGTCTCAAAAACAATGAACTCCACGAAAAAAAATTATATAACATAAATTGTGTGTTTAAACGTGCTCTACGTGTTTTGTGTAGTAAGTTTTGTCCATCTCTTATGGTTTAGCAGTTATTCAAAATTCCGTAAAAGTCATCCAGAATAAACTACTCTCCAGAAGTTATTCCCAGAAAATTCAAGATAAACATTTTATTTGTCATGTAAATGTCTTTAATATACGATATTTTAATCAAAATCCTTAGAGCCATTTTTGAGAAAATCGAAATTTTCAAAAAAAGTTCCATGTAAAGGGTAGTTTGGGGTGGGGGGATTTTTCTCAAAATCTTCGTTTCGCATCCCTGGAAGATACTAAACTTAAATACCAAGTTTGGTATTTTACCGACTTTTCGTTTTTGAGTTGTTGTATTCACGGACACACGGACTCACACACACACGGACCTTTTTCTGAAAATACTTTTTTTGGTTACAGGGGATCCTAAAACATATATTTGCGGTGAAATCTCGGTATCGAATTTTTTGGTGGAGTGCAATACATTCTGTATACACTGTGTACATAGTACGTGTAGAGAAAGTAAAAAGTTAAGAAACCTTACAGCTCAGCCAGCTAATCACTAGGGGATATTTCTTAAGTCAAAGCCTGCAATATGGAAGTTAAAGGGGTTATTTAAATATGGGGGGGGTGAAAAGAACGAGTTTTTATAAAATTAGTGTGAGGCAAGTTATATATTCTCATTTGTTACAGTTCATATATAAATATTCGGGTTTGTTTCATCTGGAAATTGAAAGAGCGTATGAACGCGCCCAAAGGCTGTGCAAGACTCCACTTGTTACTCGCTGGGAAGCACAAAAGGCTGTGTCAATACTCGCTGAATGGTTAAGCTCTCTCTCGTATCGACTAAGGGGTTTGTGCCAGCCATTGTTCTGTCGACATTTTGGGGCGTAAAAGAAAAGATTATTTTCCGGTGGAGAGATGAGGATCGCGACACATCGGGTTGTCAGCACTGCTTCAGACCAAACATTATGATCCAAGTGCCTTGCTGAGTTAAGCCCTCCCTCAATGTGCTTCTGGATTTCACGCCCTACATACTTTTAATTCTTTTACTTTGATTTTTGTTTGCTGCAGCAACTGGAACGCGGCCCTGAAGAAGCCCACATGGAGGATGCAAGAAGTACGATTAACGAATTCCAAAGGTGAGTACTTGACTTTTTACTTTCTCTACACGTACTATGTACGTAGTGTATAGAGAAGGTGTTGTATTGCACAAAAAATTCGATACTGAAATTTCACCGGAAATACATGTTTTTGAACCCCTTGAATAAAAAAAAAACATTTTATTTACCATGTAAATATATTTAATAAGCAATGTTTTAATGAAAATCGTTATACCGTTTTTGATAAAATCAAAGTTTTCTAAGACTAGTCCATGTCAAGGGTTTGTAGTGGGTGGATTTTCTTAAATCTTTGTGTCGCATCCTTGGAAAATACCAACCTAAATACCAAGTTTGATATTTAACGGTGTTTTCGTTGATGAGCTATTCACGCGCGCGCGGACCTTTTTCAAAAATGCTTTTTTCGGTCTCAGGGGACCCCAAAACATACATATTTTCGGTGAAATCTTGACATTGAATTTTTCGGTGGAGTACAATACCTTCTCTACCTACTATATGAATAGTACATGCAGAAGAAGTAAAAATATAATATAACAGATTTATTTGTAAGTTCATATACAATAAAACTGGAGATTTTAATCTGAATTATTTACTTTCTCTACACCTACTATGTACTAGGGTCTGCTGATAAGTCCCGGGCCTCACACAGATATGGCACCACTAGGCCAGTTAGACGGTAGCATCGTGTAATTTAACCCTAGACTAACTTGCATCCATAGTTAAAGGTCAATAGCTTGTTTAGTTTTCGAATGACAGCATTTTAAACAAGACAACTTTAGAGTTTTCACGAAAATGGAAGATTTGGAAAAACGAGCAGTGATTAAATACTTCCGTTTGAAAGACTTAACGCCTAAAGAAATGAAGGAGGAAATGGACAGTACATTGAAAGACTCTGCCCTTCATATTCGGTGATTAAAAGGTGGGTTGCAGAGTTTAAAATGGGACGTACGAGCACTAGTGATGAGCCTCGCTCTAGACGCCCTTTAGAAGTGACAACTCCAAAGATCATTTTAAAAAGTAATCGTTTAGTACTGGAAGACTGCAGATTAAACTTGTTTGAGATAGCAGAGGCTGTAAACATATCAAAAGAACATGCAGGTAACATTTTAAGTAATGTTTTGTGCTTTCACAAGGTCTGTGCAAGATGGGTGCCGCGTTTGTTGACACATGATTCAAAAGTTGCAAAGAAAAACTATTTCTGTTAAGAATGTGGAGCTCTACCGTAAAATTCCCAGTGAATTTTTGAGACGGCATATTACCATGGATGAAACTCGGATACATCACTACACTCCAGAAAATAAATCACAGTCAAAACAGTGAATTCCGCCAGGTGAACCTACTCCAAAAAAGGCAAAGTCAATTTTGTCAGCTAACAAGGTTAAGGCGAGTGTTTTCTAGGATGCACAGGGAATTATTTTGATTGATTACTTGTTAAAGGGTAAAAGTATCACTGATGACTACTACGCAAGATTACTGCAACGTTTGAGTGATGAGGTGAAAAGAAAAAGACCTCATTTGGCAACAAAAAAGAAAAAAATATTGTTTCATCACGACAATGCTCTGGCCCATCATTCAGTCATTGCAAAGGGAAAAATGCGCGAATTAAAGTTGGAGTTGCTTGAGCATCCATCCTATTTGCCAGATCTTGCACCCAGTGACTATCACCTGTTCCCAAACCTCAAAAAAGTTCGTGGAGAACGAAGATTTCACAGCAGTGAGGTCATTGATGCGGTAAACAGCTATTTTGAGGACCTTGATAAATCGCACTACAGAGATGGTTTAATTAAATTAGAACACCGATATGACAAATGTATTGGCCTTTCTGGAGATTATGTTGAGAAATAAAGCAACAACAACAAAAATTAAATGCTGTTTTCATTGTGAAGGCTCAGCCGACCCTCGTACATAGTGTACAGAGAAGGTATTGTATTGCACCCAAAAGTTAGATACCGAGATTTCACCGAAAGTATATGTTTTGAGGTCTCCTGAGTCCAAAAAATGTTTTAGATAAAGGTTCGTGTGTGTATGTGTGTGTGTGTGGACAGCATAGCTCAAAAGGACCGTTAAGTGCCAAACTTTGTGTGTAAGTTTATTATCTTCCACGAAGACTTTCGAGAAAATCCCCCCACCCCAAACTACCCTTTACATGGATACATTTTATGAACATTTTGTTTTTCTCAAAAATGCCTCTAACGATTTTGATTAAAATGACTTGCATTATTCATATTATATCACAAATATAATGTATATTTTGAATTTTCTGGGAATAGCTTCTGAAGGCCTATTCATTCTGGGTAATTTTTTTCTGAATTTTGCATAACTAAAAAACTGACCACACAAACATGTAGATCTCATTAAAACACACAATTTATGTCAATACATTTTTGTTGTAGAGCTGACCGTTTCCATAATATTTCTTGTTATTGGTTTCAGTTTTAAAATTCTTATGCTATTCTCAGGCAGGAAGTGACCGTTTTTCATTTGTTCTACCCCTGGCCAAGTAAAGAAGCGAATTTCAATGACAATTTATCTTCACTATTAAAGCGTCAATGGAATGGCCGAGATAGGCAATTTCAACCAATCGCGGTCATCTGACTGGAGCGATATTCTCGAAATATCTTATCGCATAAGATGTTCATTTCTTTGAAATCTAGTCCTGACCTTCGTATGTTTAATGTTATTTATTGGTAACAAGGTGACAATCCAGTCAGCCAACCTTCCCTTTCAATAACTGTCAGTTCCACAACTGTATTTTCAATTAATTCGGTTACATTGTTTACATAAAGTTTTGTCCAGTTCATAATGTATTTTTTTTCAAAACAGGAGTGAAAATAATCATTATTTGTATTTCTTATGTATGAGATGAGTGCAATAACCTAAAAAAAATAACGTTTGTTTTCATTTCGTGTATATTAGGTATTAAAGGCTAAAATAAAATAATTGTACCCTATTTCTATTGTTGCTTTCGATATTCGTACACTGGGTGTAGGGCAGTGAAGAAAGAAAAAAATCGGTAAATAAACATGTTCGAATGCGCCATCTACGTTTGAGGATTTAGTTAAGTATTACAATCATTACCTGATAAACTTTCTCTTCTTATATATTATAAATTATTATCTAATAGTTATCTCACTGAATTGTCTTATCAAATACAACTCGTCGCTTCGCTCCGGTCGTGAATTGTACGACAAGATCAAAACCTATGACAATCGCATAAGTATAGCTTTTAAAACATTTGACTGTCGCTTAAGCATAGCTCATTCCTTTAGTTCCCTTCTACTTATAAGGAAATAAGTAATAAGCACATTCTGTTAATGCTTATCTTGACTCACATGGTGTAGAAACAACAATAATAATAATAATAATAATAATAATAATCATGATATGTAAGAAGTTTCTGGAACAGTTAGAGAAAGTCATGGCAGTGTTACACATCAGATTTTTTTTAATGCTTCACGTGGCTCATATTTATTTGATTAGTGCATTTAGACAACAAAATTATTATGTAAATAATCAAGACTACTAAAAAAATCTGATGTGTTCCATTCACATGACTTTCTCTACACCTCTGCAACAAATTATTGTTAAAAAGCTTATGCTTCTATTTACTTCATGCTAATCGAGAAAAAAATTATCAGAAATGGTCTTATTACTTGCTTCCATGCAAGTAGAAGGGAAATAAGGGAGTAGCATAGGCTAAAGTGATAGTCCAAAGCTGGTTGCTATGTGACTGAAGTTCCTTCGTTTGTATGGACAGGAGTTGACAAATTCCCGTATGAGAAAAGTATTAAAGCTGAAATCAAAACAAAGAATGTCTTAAAAAGATCCACTCCACAAAAAAAATGTATATAACTAAATTGTGTGTTTTAACGAGCTCTATATTTTCTGTTAAGTAAGCTTTTGTCTATCTCTTACGGTTTGCCAGTTATACAAAATTCCGTAAAATTCATCCAGAATAAAGTAGTCTGCAGAGGCTATTTCCAGAATATTCCAGATATTTTATTTGACAGGTAAATATCTTAAATATAGGATATTTTAATCAAAATCTTTAGAGCCATTTTTGAGAAAATAAAAATTTTCGAAAATTGTTCCATGTAAAGGGTAGTTGGTGATGGGATTTTCTTGAAAATTTTCGTGTCGCATCCTTGGAAGATACTAAACTTAAATACCAATTTTGGTATTTAATGGACTTTAAGTTGAGGTATGCACTCACAAACAGGCCGAGCCGTGGTCAAGTGGTTAGACCCCTCGCCTCTCACCTAGACGGCCCAGGTTCGATCCCAAGCGACCGCATGTGAGATTTGTGGTGGACAACGCAGCGCAGGGGTGGGTTTTTTCCGGGTTCCCCGGTTTCCCCCGCATTCCACCGGTGCTCCATATTCATTCCATGTATCACCAGTGTCATCGCCTGCGGTGCCACCAGTAGTAAAAGTGGGCGGTAAACACTATCAAAAAAACACACACGGACCTTTTTCTGAAAGTACGTTTTTTGGATACAGGGGACGTGTATTGTGGTGAAACCTCAGTATCGAATTTTTTTGGTAGAGTGCACTATGCACTATGAGAAAGTAAAAATATTTTGTTTAATAACTGGTATAAGAAGACATATGCTGTGGTTTTCCAAATTTCAGGGATGCATGATGCAGGATTTAAGATTTGTAAAGTTAAAAGTTTAAACAAGTAGTGTTGTGCTGGACCCAGCTGAACTAAGAGCTGCCGGTGCGAGACTGAACAAATAGACATGTCCCTTCTAATTGCATTTCCGAGTTATTGGGCCTTCGGGGGCTGGCCAGGTACCGTCACATCGGTTGTCCCCCAGGCCAGAACCGCTAATGTGTGCCAGACCCCACTACCACGTGTCTTGAAGCACTTTGTATTCACATGACCGCTTCTAACTTCTACAATAGACTTTTCGTGTGTACCCAGCCTCTTCTTGTGCGTTGATTATGAACACAGGTAATATATATTGAGTTTGTATCCATTTATTTATTAAAATTGGGAAGGGAACCTCTTCTTGCGCATTAGAAATGGGATTTTTTTGTAGTGTTTAACGCCCGCTTTAACTACTTATGGCACCGCAGGCGGTGACACTGGTAATACATGAATGAAGTTGGAGTACCAGTGGATTGTGTTGGTGGGAGAATCCGGAGAAAACCCACCCCATCCCGGCTTTGTCCACCACAATTATCACATGCGGTCGCTTGGGATCAAACCCGGGCTGTCTAGGTGAGAGGCGAGTGGTCTAACAAATGGGAAATGGGAATGCATATGAACACAGTTTATATACTCATATATTGAGTATGTATCCATTTATTTATTAAAAATTAGGAAGGGAACCTCTTCTTGCACATTAGAAATGGGAATGCATATGAACACAGGTAATATACAGGGTGTATATAAATAAATATCGGGGTTTTAACTCTTTATAATATTTATTACATTCAATTTACATTTATGAATGATATGTCAAATGAAAAAGCAACTCAAGCAGTTTTATCAAGAAGCTTATAAATGTTCAATGTGACTACCCTTTGTTACACGGCACACATCAAGTCTATAGCCGAGCTCTTCCCAAACGTTGATAAGTGTGTATTCAGTAATTGTAGCAACAGCTGCTTCAATCCGGTTTCTTAATTCAGGGAGGTCAGCTGGTAGCGGAGGCATGTACACATGATCCTTGATGAAGCCCCAAAGGTAAAAATCGCATGGCGTTAGGTCAGGAGAACGTTGAGGCCATGCATAGCAAGCCCTGTCATTGGGGCCCTTGCGGCCTATTCAGCGCTCGGGTACAGTGACGTTTAACCAATCGTGTACTTCGTTATGCCAGTGAGGTGGCGCACCATCCTGCTGGAAAATGAAGTTCTCTGGCTCATTGTCTTCCAACTGAGGGAAGAGCCATTGCTCTAGTGTATCAAAGTAAGAAGTGCCAGTTACAGTACGTTCAGCAAAAACGAAAGGCCCATAAACTTTTCGCTGGGATACGGCACAAAAGACATTCACTTTAGGGGAATCTCGTTGCATTTGTACCATCTCGTGAGGATTTTCTAAGCCCCAGATGCGCACATTATGAGTGTTAACATGTCCACTAAGATGAAAGGTCGATTCATCACTGAAGACAATACGATCCACAAAATCGTCATGAAACAACATGTTGTTTGCGAATTTGGCACGTAATCCGTGGTCTGTCGGCTTTAGAGCCTGTAATAACTGTAAACGGTAAAGACGTAGCTGTAAGCGGTTTCTTACAACTTTCCAAACAGTCGACACAGGAACTTGTAATTCACGACTAGCCTTCCGGACTGATTTCTTTGGGCCTCGAGTCAACGACACTCTCACTCGCTCAACGGTCTCTTCACTTACTCCTGGTCGTCCTGTGCTCTTCCCTTTACAATGGCAGCCGGTATCTTCTAACTGATTATACCATCTACGAATGTTTTTGTCACTAGGAGGATCACAACCGAACTTACTACGGAACGCACGTTGCACAGTAACCACAGATTCGGTCTTTGCAAACTGCAAAACACAAAACGTTTTCTGTTTACTAGTCGCCATCTTTGCTACTACCGCTGTCTAGCGGATTGCGGCAGAAACATTGCACGCACATGCGCACTTGTGCCAACAAACAAAATTGTTTGAGTTGCTTTTTCATTTGACATATCATTTATAGCTGTAAGTTAAATGTAATAAATATTATAAAGAGTTAAAGCCCCGATATTCATTTATGTACACCCTGTATATTGAGTTTGTATCCATTTATTTATTAAAAACTAGCTACAAAATCTTCCGTTTACAGTATGATCATGCAATGAAATAAAATTACACTTAAACGGCCACCTCTACAAGAAAAATGTATACAGCTGAAATTATGTGTTTTGATGAGATTTACATTTTTTGTGGAGTAAATTTTTGTCTATTTCTAAATGTTTAACTGTTACGCAAAATTTTGTAAAACTCGTCCATAATGAAGAGGATTAAGAGGCTATTCCTAAAAATTTGTGTTAATTTTAAACTACTCAACTCTACTCAAACGGGAGCATACAAAGGAAATCGAACCTCCATTGTTTCACATAGCGACCGGCTTTTAAAAGAAATTGACTATCGCTTTAACTTAATGTATTCTCTTATTTCCCTTCTACTTACAGGAAAGCAAGTAATAAGATCATTTCTGCTAACGTTTATTTCGATTATCATGACGTAGATAAATAAGAATATTTTGTAAGAATTGTTTCTATATGGAACAGCTAGAGAAAAGTCATGTGAATGGAACACATAGTTGTTTTGTTTTCTTGTTGTTTTTTTAGTCCTGCTGTCCACAGACACACATGGATAATTACATCCGTGATTGAAAAAGCGAAAATGCTTTTCCTGGATTCGGGTAGCCTCCAAACGGTGAAATCTTGGTTCTAATTCATATCACATGCTTGTGAGATATTGAACATAGATACCAAATTCGGCATTTAACCGACTTTTTGTTTTTGAGTTATACTGTCCACAGATACACACACGGACCTTTTTCTAATTTTTTTATTTAGAGGTCCTCAAAACATGAATTTCCGGTTATATCTCGGTATCTAGTTTTTGTGAAATACAATATCTTCTCTATCTGTTATGTAAATCCATGATTGAAAAAGTAAAAATGCTTTTCCTGGATTCGGGTAGCTTCGTCTCGCTTTGGTGTTTCGCAGCGCAGGGGATCGTGGGTTCGAGTCCCGCCTTGGGCATGAGTCCCGATCAGACTCCGGAACTGTATTTGCATTCTAAGCCATTTTTTCAACCTGCTTTGCTTTAACACCGACTTATTAGCACCCGACACCCACACGTTTAACGCTATATAGTTGCGTAATGTTTATCCGGGGGCCATGCATCGCCGATTTCAAATTATTTATATCAGTCAATGCGTCGTGTCACGTTCACAATCATGCAAATTATTTCGGTGTAGTTCATTAACACCCTGTATATATGCATATATATATATTAAAAGGTATATAACTATTCCAAAGTTGTTTTGAAATAGTATCCATATAAATAATATTATAGTATTATATACTTATATAACGTGTATTTCTAGTGAAATCTATGGTTCGAATTTTTGGGTGAAATATAATTGTTCCTACTATATCTGAGGAGTTTTCTGTATAAAGAATTGGGGAACTCTGCACGGCAAGAGATCTAAAAGTGCAGATAAAGGGAAAGAATCCATTTGTGGTTTCCTGAAGGTGGGGGAGGGATATAGTTAAGGTAAAGAAACAAAATTACAAATTGCGACGAGCGTCTGTGCAAGAAAAGTGCGGAGTCTAGCAAATTGTGTTCCAGAAGCAGGGATTCAAAATGTTTTTGAGATAATTCCAGCATTTGTAATATAGTTGGTGTTTTTGTGATGTCTGCTCGGCGAAACAAATCCGTTTATCCGTTTGATGGCGAGCAAATGATATGGTAACCGGGTTTCGTCCCCTGCCGCCAGGCAGATCTAATCTCGTTACCCGGTAAATCACGGCAGTAATGCAATCAGAGTATAGCTCTCTTCTCCGTAATCCAATCAGCGTTTTCCATACATAGCCCATTCCTTTACGTGGTGTTACAGGCAGGTCGCCCTGGCAGACATTATCATCGTCAACAAGATGGATATGGTGCAGAGCGACATGGCGGAGCAGCTACTGACGAGGATTCGGTGAGTACATACTCTCTTTCTAGTGTTACACTAACGCCATTAAGGATATGTATGTATGACTAAATTTCATGAAAAACCTAATGTGACTTTCTCTAGCCGTTCTACAAACTTCTTACATAAGATTATTCTTTCTGCACCTTAATCGAGTTATTCAACACAATGTTCTATATTACTTATAAGTAGGAAGAAAATAAGGGAATACACTAGGCTAAATCGATAGTCAAATGTTTTAAAAGCTGTCGTTATGCGATTGTCATTACAAATCGCTTCTTTTCTTGGCCAGGAGTAGAACAAAAGACAAACGGACACTCACTCCCGTCTGAGAAAAGTATAAGTACTTCACTACTGAAACTAATGACAATGAATACCTCGAAAACGGTAAGTTCCACGAAAAAAATGTATATGAAGTAAATTGTGTATTTTAACAAGGCCTACATTTTTTGTATAGTAAGATTTTGTCTATCTCTTACGGTTTATTAGTTATGCCAAATTAAGCAAATTTCATCCAGAAAAAACAGGTCCCTGTTCCCAGAAAATTCAAGATATACATTTTATTTGTCAGGTAAATATCTTGAATATACGATATTTTAATCAAAATCGTTAGACATTTTTAAGAAAAACAAAATTTTCGAAAAAAGTTCCAAGTAAAGGGTAGTTTGAGGTGGGATTTTTCTCAAAATCTTCGTGACGCATCCCTGGAAGATACTGAACTTAAATACCGAGTTTGGTATTTTAGCTACTTTTCGTTTTTGAGTTATCGTGTTCACAGACACACACACGGACCTTTTTCTGGAAATGATTTTTTTGGATTCAGGGGGTCCTAAAACATGTATTTCCGGTGAAATCTCGACATCGAATTTTTGGGTGGAATACAATACTTCTCTATCCCTATGTACATTGTACATACGGGGCAAGAGAAAGTAAAAAGCATATTCTTCTACCCACTTTATGCAAATCCAGAAAAACATTAGCAGAAATTGTCTTATGTACTTGCTTCTTGAATAAATGAAAGAATAAGTGTTATTATTGACATAACAATATCATACATTGCCCGCCTGGGTAGTGTGGTGGTAGCGTGTCTGTCACACATTCAAAAGGTCGTGAGTTCGAATCTCTCTTAGGGTGAGTTACCCGGATAAGGTTTTTTTCGGGGTTTTCCCTTATCCTGAGAAGACGAATGTCGAGTAACTTTAGGCTCCATGGATCCCGAGATCATTTGAGGATCATTTCACCAATTCATTCATCGTCCGATTTGACCAACCAGGTTACAGGACGTTAAACTACAAAAATATAGTAAACACGAAAGTAAAATGACAAAGGTAATACACAATAAAAAGCAATATTAAAACAACAACAAAGAATTAAAAGATTAAACACGAAAATAAAAAGACAAAGATATTCAAATACAGCAGTTTAAATTACATTACCTAGACTCACCGCTGGCGCTGGTATGCTGTCGCTAATTGAAACCTTTCGCGCATAGGTAGGTGACGGGCAAACGTGTTTTTTGCCGTATGTTCAGTACGCTTAAAAGGCTTTAAAAGTGAGGTGATTTAAGGGTATTAGGGCTTAATAATTAACATGGTGCACTTCTATGCTGCATAACTGTACCAACCACCGGAAAAATAATTCCAAGATCACTTTCCATCGGTAAGAATAAATTGTAACATGTGTGTTCCAATTCATTCCCATTTAATCTTGTGGATTTCCTCGGTCACTAAGCGAATGATAATTTATTTTAGGTTTCTAATACATAGACTAGAATTATTGAGTAAGTCGTCAGCTGCTCCGAGACTTAACAAATTTGTGCCTTCGAAATAGCGAAAAATTGTTTCCATGAGAATAAACGCAAGATGATGCTAAACCCTGACACATTTCCTTCACTATCTAGTTTCCTTTCTCATCTGACAAAGGTAATGTGAACGCTAATTTCATTTTTATAATATTTTGTATGTGTTTTATTAGCATTAGAAGGCAGTGCTAAACTATTAGATTCAATATTATAATTTGCCCTATATAAAAAAAACCGAAATCTCGATAAATTAAAATTTTAAATCTGTAATTTCAGACTGAAGCACAATCCCACAGGGTGCAAAAAGGTATTTTTCAAAAGCGTTAGAATATAAAGAATAGTAAGTAATACTCATTCTAATTTTAGATTTGCTTATAAATTATTTCAGGAAGCACAGACCGAAATGTCCTGTTGTGCACATATTAATATACTTATATTATGTATCTATCTAACGCAAATATACCACAAATACTGATAGAAAATGTTTACTTAACGCCTGGAATAAGTTTACTGAAGAGGAATACAGGCACCTAATTTCACTGTAATGTACCTAATTTTATACTGTACATACCATCTCTAAAAATCCAATATCGATTTTTTTTTCTGCTAAATCATTTTATTTACATACCGTCTTAAATAATATCGTCGTATTACCATTTCTATAAATAACGACTGCTTAAATTTGAGGTGTTCATTAAAACTGTACTTCTCGATTAACTTAACACACAGTCAGTATCGCATTCATGTTTCCAGGCTCATGAACGTGGGTAATATAAATAGATTCATCAGTCTAGAATCGAACCCAGCATATTTTTACTTTCTCTACACGCACTATGTGCATAGTGTATAGAGAAGGTATTGCACTCCACCCAAAAATTCGATACCGAGATTTCACCGGAAATATATGTTTTAGGGTCCCCTTTATGTAAAAAAAGCATTTTCGGAAAAAGGTCCGTGAGTGTGTGTCCGTGTGTCTGTGAACACGATAACTCAAAAACGAAAAGTCGGTAAAATACCAAACTTGGTATTTAAGTTTGGTATCTTCCAGGGATGCGACACGAAGATTTTGAGAAAAATCCCCCCACCCCCAACTACCCTTTACATGGAACTTTTTTCGAAAATTTTGATTTTCTCAAAAAATAGCTCTAATGATTTTGATTAAAATTTCGTATATTAAAGATATTTACCTGACAAATAAACTGTATATCTTGAATTTTCTGGGAATAGGCTCTGAAGAGTACTTTATTCTGGATGAATTTTACGGAATTTTGAATAACTGCTAAACCGTAAGAGATGGATAAAAACTTAGTACACGAAAAATATAGCGCGTTAAAAGACACTATTTATGTAATATACATTTTTTTTTTTCGTGGAGTTCGTCGGTTTTTAGACATTCCTTGTTTTTATTTTCTGCTTTGAAAAACATACTTTTCTCATACAGGAATTTGTCAACTGCTGTCCATACAAACAAAGGAACTTCAGTCACATAGCAACCAGCTTGTGACTGTCACTTTAACCATGGTAGTCCATAATTTCGCTTCTACTTACAAGGAAGCAAGTAATAAGATTTTTTTTTTTTTTTTTTTTTTAATTTTTTCTGATTAGCGTGAAGTAAATAGAAGTATAACTTTCCTAAGAATAATTTTTTGCAGAGATGAAGAGAAAGTCATGTGAATAGTAAATATCATATTTTTAATTCAGCATTTTGACCACTTTACTGCAGAGACACTCTTAACAAAGCCTCTTTATAATTCTTGTTAACGACTTTGTGCATTAAAGTAAAAAGCAGAAAGTTTATGGAATAACTGAGAAGAAACTGAGAAAACGGAATTAAAGCTGAATTATGCTCTCTGTAAAGCTTACTTCCTGTTCGTAAAACACTTTAAATGCAGGAATGGGATATTCAATGATAATATTTACCTCTGTTTTGTTCAGTTGTGGAATAAAATTCCGTGTAGTCAATGAAGTGATTTTATTCAACTTCCAACAGAACATTCAAGATCTAATCCCTGTGCATAGATGCTGACAATCATAAAGAACGTGTCGCAATTTTCCCTACTAGGTGTCCTTATGACGTAATTATAGCTGTTTTAAATTACAACCAATGTATTGATTTCCCATTACAACCAATGTATTGCGCGCGACCTAGGCAGTTTCTTGCCCTCCACCTGACTTCTTCATATTACGACAGTTTATCTGATCTGCGCAGCTAGGCGTGTAGGGGCTTGAGTACACCTTATTCCGAAGCATTAATGTACCCTCTTATAATAGATAAATACACTTAAAATAAATATATACACATAACATATACACAATATATAAAACTATAACACAACAATGACCTAAGTATGACATAAAATATATGTATGTAAAACATTGTAGTCACTTTTGTTTAATTGTTCTTATCCCTCTTCTCTATTGGCAGCCTTCACAGATCTCAATTGTCTTGCCTTAAGTATAAATTTACCTAGCCCGTCCACGTTTTCGTGCCTGCCAGTAGCGACCAACATGCTTCTAGCTCTACATTCGCGGTGGTAAATAGTCGCGGTAAATATTTTTCCCGCCATTCCTCGTACCCCTACACCTTGCCAAGATATAGGTCCACGACTCTCCCTCCTCGCAAACTAAAAGTAAAATAAGGGAATACACTAAGCAAAAACGATAGTCAAATCTTTTAAAAACTGGTTACTGAGCAAGTTTCCGGGCTTGTTGGCCGTGGTCTAATGCAATCCATCTTCGAACTTCCATACGTCTTGTTCGAATCTACGTCGAACATCTTCAGTATGAAACGTATGGAAGTTCGAAGATGGATTCCATTGGACCACGGCCAACACGCCCGGAAACTTGCTCAGTAACCATGGACACCACCCGGGAAAGTCTTCGTTGTTTGATGACTTTTAAAAGCTGATTGCCATGTGGTTGAAATCCGTTTCAACCAGGAGTTTACAACTTTCCATATAAAAAATCTGATGTGATCCATTCACATGACATCTCTGTAACAAATAATTGTTAAAAAGCTTATGCTTCTATTTACTTCATACTAATCGAGAAAAAATTAGCAGAAATAGTCTTATTACTTGTTTCCTTGTAAGTAGAAGCGAAATAAGGGAGTACCATTGGTTAAAGTGATAGTCACAAGCTGATTGTTATGTAACTGAAGCTCCTTTGTTTGTCTGGACAGGATAGACAAATTCCTGTATGAGAAAAATACAAGTTTTTCAAAGCTGAAATCAAAAACAAGGAATACCTAAAAACGATCAATTCCACGAAATAAGGGAGTACCATAGGTTAAAGTGATAGTCAACAGCTGGTTCCTATGCGACTGAAGTTCCTTTATTTGTATATATACATATATATATATATATATATATATATATATATATATATATATATATAGCATGCTTACATTGTGTTTTAATGTACTCTATGTTTTTTGTGCGGTAAGTTTTTGTCCATCTCTTACGGTTTAGAAGTTATGCAAAATTCCGTAAAATTGATCCAGAATAAAGTAGTCTTCAGAGGCTACTCCCAGAAAATTCAAGATATACATTGTATTTGTCAGGTAAATATCTTTAATATACGATATTACGTTCCATATAAAGGGTAGTTGGGCGTGAGTGATTTTCTTCAAAATCTTCATGTCGCATCCACGGTCTTTTCGTTTTTGAGCTATGCTGTCCACAGACACACACACACACGGATTTTTTTTCCGGGGGGTCCTAAAACATATATTTCTCGTGAAATCTCGGTATTGAATTTTTGGGTGGAATATTATACTTCCTGTATACACTATGTACATAGTACTTATAGAGAAAGTAATAAATGTAAGTATTTTAAATCTGAAACAAATAACTAGGAATATAATGCTCAATTCATCGAGAAAAAGAAACGTATATGACAAAAAGTATGTGTTTTAACGTGATCCACATTTTTTGTGTAGTAAGTTTTTGTCCATCTGTTACATTTATCACTCACGCAAAATTAGGCCATGTTGGCTTTCTCTTACGATTTACTAATTATGAAAAATTCAAAATAATCCATCTAGAATAAAACGGTCTTTAGAGGCTATTCCCAGAAAATTCAAGATACGCAAAAGGAAAGCTGAAGGTCCAACCTACCAACCTGATGAATTTTATTGTGAGCCATGCTTTCAAATCATTCCTTGTTTTCTAGCTATTGATATTTTCAGCATTTTTCTTCCGTTAAAAGGCTCCTTGCGAAGCAGTTTTAGTATTCCACAAATAAAATGTGCTGTACATGTTCACAGAGGCACAAATAAAAATTGCCCTAGGTTTTACTGTTGGATGTATTTATGTAGGTATATGTTTTCAATTTTATTTTTATAAAAAAAAAAAAATCTTATGTGTTCCATTCACATGACGTGCTCTACACCTCTGCAACAAATTATCGTTAAAAAGCTTATGCTTCTATTTACTTCATCTAATCGAGAAAAAATTAGCAGAAATAGTCATATTACTTGCTACCTAGTAAGTAGAAGGGAAATAAGGGAGTACCATAGGTTAAAGCGATAGTCAAAAGCTGGTTGCTATGTGACTGAAGTTTCTTTGTTTGTATGGACAGGAGCTGACAAATTCTTGTATGAGAAAACTATGTTTTTTAAAGCTGAAATTAATAACAAGGAATATCTCAAAAACAATCAACATAAATTATGTGTTTTATCGTCCTCTACAGTTTTTGTGTGGTACGTTTTTGTCCATTTCTTACGGTTCAGCAGTTATTCAAAATTCCGTAAAATTCATCCAGAATATAGTAGTCTTCAGAGGCTATTCCCAGAAAATACATTTTATTTGTCAGGTAAATGTCTTTAATATAGGATATTTTAATCAAAATCTTTACAGCCATTTCTAAGAAAATAATATTTTCAAATTTTTTTCCATGTAAAGGGTAGTTTAGTGTGGGGGATTTTCTTGAAAACCTTCGTGTCGCATCCTTGGAAGATACCAAACTTAAATACCAAGTTTGGTTTTTCACGGTTATTCGTTTTTCAGCCATGCTGCCTACAGACACACACGCGCGCGAGCGCACACATACATTTTTCTAAAACTGCTTCTTTTTAATTCAGGGGGTGTCAAAGCATACATTTCCTTGAAATCTCGGTATCGAATGTTTGGGTGCAATACAATATCTTTTCTATACACTATGTGCATAGTACGTATAGAGAAAGTAAAAAAGGTTATCCTTTTATCTACATCATGCTAATCGAGATAAACATTACGAGTAATGGTTTTACTATTGCTTCCTTGTAAGTAAAGGGGAAATTGGAATATACCAGACTAAAATGTCAGTCAATTCTTTTAAAAGCTGGTCGCTATATGAAACAGTTTACGTTAAGTTCGCTTTGCCTCGTCCGTTTGATAATAGGTGGCTTAAAAATCTGGTGTGTTCCATTCACATGGCTTTCTCCACATCTCTACAACAAATTACTGTTAACAAGCTTATGCTTCTGTTTACTTCATGCTAATCGAGAAAAAAATAGCAGAAATAGTCTTATTACTTGCTTCGTTGTAAGTAGAAGCGAAATAAGGGAGTACCGTAGATTAAAGTGATAGTTAAAAAGCTGGTTGCTATGTGACAGAAGTTCCTTTGTTTCTATGGACACGAGTCGACAAATTCCTGTATGAGAAAAGTAAGTTTTTCAAAGCTGAAACCAAAAACAAGGAATATATAGAAAAAAGATCAACTCCACGAAAAAAAAAATATAACATAAAGTGTGTGTTTTAACGTGCTCTACATGTTTTGTGTGGTAAGTTTTTAAGCATCTGTTACGGTTTAGCAGTTATGCAAAATTCTGTAAAATGCATCCAACATAAAGTAGTCTTCAGAGGCTATTTTTAGAAAATGCAAGAAATACATTTTATTTGTCAAGTAAGTATCTTTAATATACGATATGTTAATCAAAATCGTTAGAGACATTTTTAAGAAAATCAAAAATTTTGCAAAAATTCCATGTAAAGGGTAGTTGGGGGTAGGGGATTTTTTTTTGAAAATCTTCGTGTCGCATCCTTGGAAGATACGAAACTTAAATACCAAGTTTGGTATTCAACGGTATTTTCGTTTATGAGTTATGCTGTCCACAGACACACACACACACACACACACACACACACACACACACACACGGACCTTTTTGTAAAAATCTTATGTGTACCATTCACATGACTTTCTCCATATCCCTGCAACAAATTATTCTTAAAAAGCTTATACTTCTATTTACTTTATGCTAATCAGAAAAAGTTAGCAGAAATATTCATATTACTCGCATCCTTGTAAGTAGAAGCGAAATAAGGGACAACCGTAGGTTAAAGTGATAGTCAAAAGCTGGTTGCTATGTCAATGAAGTTCCTTTGTTTATATGGATAGGAGTTGACAAGTTCCAGTATGAGAAAAGTATACGTTTTTCATAGCAGAAACCAAAAATAAGGAATGTCACAAAAACGACAAACTCCACGAAAAAAATGTATATAACATAAATTATGTGTTTTAATGTGCTCTACATTTTTTGTGTAGTAAGTTTTTGTCAATCTCTTACGGTTTAGCAGTTATTCAAAATTTAGTAAAATTCATCCAGAATAAACTACTCTTCAGAGGCTATTCCCATAAAATTCAAGATATACATTTCATTTGTCAGGTAAATATGTTACATATCCGAAATTTTAATCAAAATCGTTAGAGCCATTTTTGAGAAAATCAAAATTTTCGAAAAAAGTTCTATGTAAAGGGTAGTTGGGGTGGGGGGATTTTTCTCAAAATCTTCCTGTCGCATCCCTGGAAGATACTAAACTTAAATACCAAGTTTGGAATTTTACCAACTTTTCGTTTTTGAGTTATCGTGTTCACAGACACATGGACACAGACGCACACACACACACACACACACACACGGACCTTTTTGTGAAAATGCTTTTTTTGGATATTGGGGACCCTAAAACATATATTTCCGGTGAAATCTCGGTATCGAATTTTTGGCGGAGTGCAATACTTTCTCTATATACTATGTACATAGTACGTTTATAGAAAGTAACAGGGAATATCTCGAAAACGGTCAGCTATATGACGTAAATAATGTGTTGTATCATATCCACATTTTTTTGTGCGTTAAGTGTTTTGTCTACATTTTACGGTTTAACCTTTATGCAAAATTTTGCAAAACTCGTCCAGATTAAAGAGGTCTTCAGAGGCTATTTCCAGAAAATTCAAGAGGTACATTTTATTTGTGACATAAATATCTGTAATATATTTTAAAAAAATTCGTCAAAGTCAGTTTTCAAAAAAAAATTCATGTAAAGGGTAGTTGTGGGTTGGGGATCTTCTTGAAAATCTTGTGTCGCATTCTTGGAAGATACTAAACATAAATACCAAGTTTGGTATTAAACGGTCTTTTCGTTTTTGAGAGCTATGCTTCCACAGACATTTTGGTTTTGGAGTTCACACAGATGCGCACACGCGCGCGCGCACACACACACACATACAGAGGAACATTTTGCTAAAAATGTTTTTGGACCTAGAGAACCTCAAAACATATTTCCGGTGAACTGTCGATATCGAATTTTTGGGTGGAATACAGAATGAACCTTTCGTTTTTGAGCTATACTGTCCATACACAGGCGCGTCGCGCGTGGACATTTTCCTAAAAATCCTTCTTCTTTTTTTTTGGGGGGGGGGGGGCTGAGGGGACCTCAAAACATACTTCCGGTTAAATCTCGATACCGAATTTTTAGGTACGAAACAAAATGGTATTTTCGTTTTCGAGCTATATTCTCCACAGACACACAGTTGGACATTTTACTAAAAATGTTGGTTTGTTTTTACTGCGGTGTCCTCATGTTTCTGCAGATATCTAAATTTCGAATTTTTGGGTATAATACAAAATGATCGTTTCGTTTTTGAGCTATACTGTCCACAGACAGACGTTTTGCTAAATGTTTTTTATCGAGGGGACCTCAAAATATATATTTACGGTGAAATCTCGTTATCGAATTTGTAGGTGGAATATAAAATGGCCTTTTTGTTGTTGAGCTATACTGCTCACACACACACACACACACACACACACACACACACACACACACACACACATATCGCCCTCCGTGGTGTAATGGTTACCATGCTAACTTCATACACCCAAGGTCGCGGGTTCAAACCTGGCGGAGAACGATGGATTTTTTCGGGTGTAAAAATCCTTAGCATGGCTTCCTTCGGAAGGAAATTAAGGCCGTTGGTCCCGTGTCGTAGATTTTACGACACGTAAAAGAACCTTAAGCCTGATAGAGAGGCCTCTGAACAAAATTAAGCGGTCTTTCACGCCCAGTATAGAATGGGACGCTGAGAACCACAGTAGTTAAAGAGCGTCCATAAATAACACGTCATTTATTTTTCATTTTACACACACACACACACACACACACATGGACATTTTGCTAAAATGTTTGTTTTGTTTTTTGACGGAGGGGACCTCAAACATGTATATCCGTTGAAATCTCTATATTGATTTTTTTGTGGAATACAATAACTTTTCTAGCTACTATCTACATATGGCTAGAGAGATTTAAATACTTGACATACACAAATATGAAACTTTTTCTAAAAATCTGGTGTGTGCCATTCACATAACTTTCTATACGTCTCTATAACAAATTATTGTTAAAACGCTTATTCTTCTATTAACGTCATGCTAATCGAGAAAAAATTAGCAGAAATCGTCATATAAGGGAGTACCACAGGTTAAAGTGATAGTCAAAAGCTGGTTGCTATGTGACTGATGTTCCTTTGTTGTATGGACACGAGTTGACAAATTCCCGTATGAGAAAGCTGAAACCAATAACAAGAAATATCTCAAAAATGATCAACTCTACGAAAAAATGTAGATAACATAAATTGTGCGTTTTAACGTGATCTACATTTTTGTGCAGTAAGTTTTTGTTTACCTGTTACGGTTTACGAGTTACGTCAAATTCTGCAAAATTCACCCAGAATAAAAAGGTCTTTAGAGACTATTCACAGCAAATGTAAGATATACATTTTATTTACCATATAAATATCTTTAATATACGGTAATTTTAATTAAATCGTTAGAGCCATTTTTGAGAGAATCAAAATTTTCGAATTTTTTTCCATGCAAAGGGTAGTTAGTAGTGTTTTTTTTTTTTTTTGTTTTTTTTTTTTCCAATATCTTCGTATCACATCTCTGGAAGAAACTAACCTTATATACCAAGTTTGGTATTTTACCGACTTCTCGTTTTTGAGTTATCGTGTTCATAGACACACACACACACACACACACACACACACACGGACAGTTTGCTAAAATGCTTTTGGCCTGAGGGAACCTCATAACATATATTTCCGGTGAAATCTCGATTTCGAATTTTTGGGTGGAATATAAAATGGTTTTCGTTTTTGAACTATACTGTTCACAGACACACAGATGGACATTTGCTAAAAATGATTTTTTTTACTGAGGGGACCTCAAAATATATTTTTCGGTGAAATCCCTATATCGAATTTTTGGGTAACATACAAAAACTTCTCTAGCTACTATGTACATACTGCTAGAGAAAGTTAAAAAACACATACACAAATATGAACCTTTTTTTCAAAAAATACCTCGTTTATTCTTATTCAGGGGGGAAATCTCGGTATTGGATTTTGGGTGGAATACATTACCTTTACTACCTACTGTTTAAGTGGTAGTGAAAGTGAATATCGCAATATATTATTTCGCGCTTACATAATCCTAGTTGATTCGAACACAAATGAAATGATGTGCAGATGTCTGAGGAGAAGTTGGTCTTTTCTTTAAAAACGAGGATTGGATGGGAATGGCGAAGCTTGGAGTTGGAGTAACAAGGTTAGACAGGTGGCTTGGGATACATAACCAAATTATTACTGCTGCGTCTTACTAGACTCAGCGAAAACTTAATCAACCATTCTTCTCGTTCTGAAGACGTCAGGATCTTCATCTTGTTGCCATGACGAAGTGATAACGCTTCAAATATTGTTGCACGATATGAAGTGCATTAGAAGATTTCATCACCAGTTAATGAATGGTTGCTATGTTGTACAACATATGGTACCAACAGTGGCGGCTTGTGTACAAATGTTTTTGCATGATAAGAAGGGTATTAGCCACAGAGAGGTTCATCGGAAGTCAATGGCTGGACTGTTGTTCAACTAATGGTTAACACAGTGGCGGCTTATGCACAGATATTATTTTATCATAAGAAGTTCATTAGCGAAAGAGAAGTTTGTCAAAGGCCAATGGTTGGTACATTGTACAACAAACTATTAACACAGTGGCGGTTTGTGTACAGATAATATTATTGCATGATAGGAAATTCATTAGCGAAAGAGAGATTTGTCAAAAACCAATAGTTACATTATACAACAAATGGTTAACACAGTGTGGTTTGTGTACAGATATTATTGCATGATAAGAAGTTCATTAGCGAAAGAGAATTTTGTCAAAAGCCAATGGTTAACACAGTGGCGGCTTGTTTATAGATATTATTGCAATATAAGAAGTTCATTAGCGAAAGAGAAGTTTGTCAAAGGCCAATAGTTGGTACATTGTACAACAAACGATTAACACAGTAGCGGCTTGTAATCAGATTATGTTGCATGAAATGAAATACATTAGGACAGAGATATTCACCCAAAGCCAATGGTCGGCACGTTGTACAACAGATGGTCAACACAGTGGCGGCTTGTGTACAGATATTATTTAATGATAAGGAGTTCATTAGTGAAAGAGAGATTTGTCAGAAGCCAGTGGTTGGTACATTGTACAACAAATGTGTAACGCAGTGGCAGCTTGTATACAAATATTAATGCATGATAAGAAAGGCATTAGCCACAGAGAGATTCATCAGAAGCCAGTGGTTGGAATGTTGTACAACAAATGATTAACATAGCAGCGGCTTGTAATCAGATATTCTTGCATGAAATGAAGTGCATTAGGTCAGATATATTCATCAAAAGACAATGGTCAACACAGTGGCGGCTTTTGTACAGATAATATTATTGCATGAAAGTAAGTTCATTAGGAAAGAGAGATTTGTCAAAAGCCAATGGTTAACACAGTGGCGGTTTGTGAACAGATATTATTGCATGATAAGTTCATTAGCGAAAGAGAATTTTGTCAAAAGCCAACAGTTAACACAGTGGCGGCTTGTGTAAAGATATTATTACATGATAAGAGCTTCATTAGCGAAAAAGAATTTTGTCAAAAGCCAATGGTTGGTACATTGTACAACAAATGGTCAACACTGGCGGCTTGTGTACAAATGTTGTTCCATGAAATGAAGTGCATTAGCGACAGAGAGACCGATCAAAAGCCAATGGTTGGTACGTTAGACAACAAATGATTAACACAGGGGCGGCTTGTGAACAAATATTGTTGCACGAAATCAAGTGCATTAGCGAAAGAGAGATTTGCCAAAAGCCAATGGTTGGCATAAATGATTAACACAGTGGCGGCTTGTGTACAGATATTGTTGCATGAATTGGAGTGCATTAACGACAGAGATATTCATCTAAAGCAAATGCTTGGTACGTTATACAACAAATGTTAATACAGTGGCGACTTGTGTGCAAATATTGTTGCATGATATGCAGAGCATTACCGAGATAGAGAGATTCGTCAAAAGCCATTGTTTGGCACGTTGTACAACATGGTTACCAGTGAGGTGGCTTGTGTACACTGTAGTTATTGGTACACAACTTAAAAGACTATTCTTACAATTTATTATTATTCTAACTACTTCTTGTTAATTCAGATAAACTTTCAGAATGCACGTACACATTACGTTGTGACTATAATACAGGGTGGCGCACGAAAAACCGATTCCCAGAACAGACTGCTCATTGTCGCCCGCCAATTGTCATCCATTGTTGCGAAGCTGTTGTCAAAAAGTCACGTTTTGTATTGACAGTACGAAATAGTGGTGGAAAAAAGTTCTTCTTTTTACGAAACAGTTTAATCTGTTTCTGTTGCAGGCACGAAACAGTTTCGAAATAACAGTTTCCTGCAACAGAAATTTCCTAAACTGTTTCGCAGCATCGATCAGCTGCAAAATGTTGTACACATGTTGTGTAGCAACAAATACTATTGAGATAAATGCAGTCCAACGATAAAATGAAAATGTGCCAAATGCAACAACCACTCACTAGGTATACTGGAAAGGAAATTATCAAATTACAAGGTACAAAGGTGCATCTCGCGGTAAACTTTGGAAGCAATGACAAAATATTTACGTTATGGAACACAACCGCAGGGTAGTAACTGTTGCAATAAGTGAAAAAACTGTTGTTTCATGGGGAAGCGATATATGAAAGAATAACACAATTTCCAGAAGTGTTTTATGAAACAGTTTTAGTGGTGAAACTGTTTTTTTTTTTTGTTTTTTTTTGTTTTTTTTGGTAGTGTTTAACGCCCGCTTTAACTACTTATGGCACCGCAGGCGGTGACACTGATGATACATGAATGATGATGGAGCACCGGTGGAATGCGATGGCGGGGGAAACCGGAGTACCCGGAGAAAACCCGCCCCAGCGCCGCTTTGTCCACCACAAATCTCACATGCGGTCGCTTGGGATCGAACCCCGGCCGTCTAGGTGAGAGGCGAGTGGTCTAAGCACTCGGCCACGGCGCGGCCGAAACTGTTTCAGATAGTTGTGTTATTTTTGTCCCATCACTAGTACGAAAACCTTTGCGAGTTGGTTAAGATCCTGATTTGGTGCTTCGTAGCGCTGGGGATCGTGAGTTCGAGTCCCGCCTTGGGCATGGGTATTATATGTTTGTGTTTATGTGTGTGTGTTGTAAAAGTAAGAAAACAGTAATAATACGGTAAAACAAGGTAAATAAAGGTAGGGTATACAGTGCCGGAGTCCCGATCAGACTCCGGTAGTGTATTTAAAAAAAAAACAAAAAAAAAAAAACGGATATAATATCTTTGAGCTATTAAATCCTCTTCAGAAAGAATCGCAATATTGAAGGTGTCTGTGTCTGCCGGTTTATTTAGAGAAACGCGAGACATTTTTGTAAACAAGTTTTCTGCGTTTCCATACCAGCAAAAAGCAGTAGGCAGGATTTTGTGGCAATTTGGCGTACTACAGTCAGTTGCTAATGCAATAAATTTGGTGTGTTACCTTCACATGACTTTCTCTATATATCTGCAACAAATTATTGTTAAAAAGTGTACACCTCTATTTACATCACACTTATCGAGAAAAACAGCAGAAATAGGCTTGTTACTTGCTTCCATGCAAGTAGAAGCGAAATAAGGGAGTACCATAGGTTAAAGTGATAGTCGAAAGCTGGTTGCTATGTGACTGAAGTCCCTTTGTATTGATAGGAGTTGACAAATTCCTGTAAAAGAAAAGTATAAAACCAAAAACGAGGAATACCTCAAAAACAATCATCTCCAAGAAAAAAAATGTATATAACATAAATTGGGTATTTTAACGTGCTCTACATTTTTTGTGTTTTAAGTTCTTTTCCATCTCTTACGGTTTAGCAGTTATGCAAAATTTCGTAAAATTCATTCAGAATAAAATAGTCCTCAAAGGCTATTCTCAGAAAATTCGAGATATACATTTTATTTGTCAGGAAAATATCTTTAATATATTATATTTTAATCAAAATCGTTAAGGCCATTTTTTAGAAAATCAACATTTTCGAAAAAAGTTCCATGACAAGGGTAGTTGGGGGTGGGGGATTTTTCTCAAAATCTTCTTGTCGCGCCCTTGAAAGATACTAAACTTAAATACCAAGTTTGGTATTTTACTGACTTTTCGTTTTTGAGTTATCGTGTTCACAGACACACACACGGACCTTTTCCTGAAAATGCTTTTTTTTTTTTTTGGATAAAGGGGACCCTAAAACATATATTTCCGGTGAAATCTCGGTGTCGAATTTTTGGGTGGAGTGCAGTACCTTCTGTATACACTATGTACATAGTACTTGAGAAAGTAAAAATCTGATGTGTTACACTCACATGACTTTCTCTATCTACTCTACAAACAAGCTTCTTACAAAAGATAATTCTTCTTTCAACACCTTGCTAACCGAGATAAACATTAGCAGAATTTTATTACTTAGTTCCTTATAAGTAGACCGGAACTAAGGGAATGCACTAGACTAAAGTGATAGTCAAATGTTTTAAAAGCTGTCCAATGCGATTTTCATTGCAAATCGCTTCTTTTCTTGGCCAGGAGTAGAACAGAAGAAAAACGGACTCTCCCGTCTGAGAAAAGTGTAAGTACTTCACAACTAAAATTCTAAAACGGTAAGCTCCACGCATATGACATAACTTGTGTATTATAACAAGATCTACATTTTTTGTATAGTAAGTTTTTGTCTTCTCATAGGTTTACTAGTTATGCCAAATTAAGCAAAATTCGTCCAGAATAAACAGGTTTTTAGAAGATATTCCCAGAAAATTCAAGATTCAAGATTTTATTTGTGATAGAAATGTCTTTAATATGTGGTGTTTTAATCAAAATCGTTAGAGCCATTTTTAAGAAAAACCAAATTTCGAAAAGTTTTCCATGTAAAGGGTAGTTACGAGTGCGGGGATTTTCTTGAAAATCTTCGTGTCGTATCCTTGGAAGATACCGAACTTACATACCAAGTTTGGTATTTAACGGTCTTTTCGTTTATGAGCTATGCTGTCCACACACACACACACACACATACACGTTTCTGAAAATGCTTTTTTTGGACTCAGGGGGTCCTAAAACATGTATTTCCGGTGAAATCTCGACATGGAAGTTTTGGGTGGAATACAATACTTCTCTATCCCTATGTACATTATACATACGGGGCTAGAGAAAGTAAAAAGATGACAGACCCGTCTCTGGTCAGAATTAAGCTATCAATGAATAAAAATCTGATGTGTTCCATTCACATGACTTTCTCTACAACTCTGCAACTAAATATTGTTAAAAAGCTTGTGCTTCTGTTTACTTCAGGCTAATCGGGAAAATGTTAGCAGAAATAGTCCTATTAATTGCTTCCTTGTAAGTAGAAGGTAATAAGGGAGTACCATTGGCTAAAGTGATAGTCAAAAGCTGGTTGCTACGTGACTGAAGTTCCTTTGTATGGACAGGAGTTGACAAATTCCTGTATGAGAAAAGTATACGTTTTTCAAAGCTGAAACCAAAAACAATGAATATCTCAAAAACGATCATCTCCACGAAAAAAAATGTACCTGTATAAAATATTGTGTGTTTTTTCGTGCTCTACATTTTTTGTGTGTTAAGTTTTTTTTTCAATCTCTTGCGATGTAGCAGTTATGAAATATTCCGTAAAATTCATCGAGAATAAACTAGTATTCAGAGGCTATTCCCAGAAATTTCAAGATATACATTTTATTTATCAGGTAAATATCTTTAATATATGATATTTTAATCAAAATCGTTAGAGCCATTTTTGAACAAATCAAAATTTTCGAAAAAAAGTTCCATGTAAAAGGTAGTTGGGGGTGGGGGGATTTTTCTCAAAATCTTTGTCGCATCCCTGGAAGATACTAAACTTAAATACCAAGTTTGGTATTTTACTGACTTTTCGTTTTTGAGTTACCGTGTTCACAGACACGCGGACACACACACACACACACACACACACACACACACGCACACGCACACAGAGACACGGACCTTTTGCTGAAAATGCTTTTTTTTGATAAAGGGGACCCTAAAACATATATTTCCGGTGAAATCTCGGTATCGAAATTTTGGGTGGAGTGCAAAGCCTTCTCTATACACTATGTACATAGTACGTATAGAGAAAGTAAAAATCGCTTCTAACATGCTGTGTGATTTAAACCGTTGTCAACTCAACAGCAATGTGGCCGTATTGTAGTATGGTCGGTATTATTAGCGCGCACTATTTGATGCCCTTTAAAATACCAAAAACATATGAAAGGAAATAAAAGAAAACATGGGAGAGAGATCACTGAACTTTCAGGTATATGAAACTGAGCAAGTTGTTACAAACTTAAGGATTCAAAATTTAAAAGACTGATGCGTTCCATTCACATGACTTTCTCTATAGCTCTGCAACAAATTATTGTTAAAAAGCTTCTGGCTTCTATTTATTTCATGCTAATCGAGAAAAAATTAGCAGAAATAGTCTTATTACTTGTTTCCTTGTAAGTAGATGTGAAATAAGAGAGTACCATAGGTTAAAGTGATAGTCAAAAGCTGGTTGCTATGTGACTGAAGTTCCTTTGTTTGTATGGACAGGAGTTGACAAATTCCTGTATGAGAAAAGTATAAGTTTTTCAAAGCTGAAACCAAACACAAAGAATGCGACGAAAACGATGAACTTCACGAAAAAAAAAGTATATGACATAAATTGTGTGTTCTACATTTTTTGTGTGTTAAGTTTTTGTCCATCTCTTACGGTTTAACAGTTAGGCAAAATTCCGTAAAATGCATCCAGAATAAAGTAGTCTTCAGAGGCCATTCCCAGAAAATTCAAGATATACATTTTATTTGTCAGGTAAATATATTTACTACATGACATTTTAAACAAAATCGTTAGAGCCAGTTTTGAGAAAATAAAAATTTTCGAAAAAAGTTCCATGTAAAGGGTAGCTGGGGGTGGGGGGATTTCCTTAAAACTCTTCGTCTCGCAACCTTGCAAGATCCTGAACTTAAATACCAAGTTTGAAATTTAACGGTCTTTTCGTTTTTGAGCTATGCTGTCCTCACACACACACACACACACACACACACACACACACACATACATGGACCTTTTTCTGAAAATGATTTTTTTGGATTCACGGGTACCCAGTACATGTATTTCCGGTAAAATCTCGGTATCGAATTTTTGGGTGGAATGCAATACCTTCTCTATACACTATGTACATAGTAGTTTTGTGTAGAGAAAGTAAAAATAAAATATTGGAAAAGTGTGAAAATCCCTACATTTCCGTAATCCCTTTTGGATTGAAAAATCCTACGCTTATGAGGAGGAAGAAATTCCTCAACCTGGCAACAGTGAAAACGATTTCGTGTGAGATGTTTTCATGAAAGTTGTAATTATAAGCGATGTGCGACTGTTAATATTTGTGGAATTTTGGGAGAACGAAAATGGCAATCGAGTACCTGTTCTGAGTTGTACATACTCCACAACAAACAGATCTAACATGAGAAGGTGGACGATTCACTAAATTAAAACGAAGGGAAGTGCGCGCGATTTACTAATAATGCCAGGCACTGTGAAGAGTGTAACAATAGGGAGAGTTCCAACAAAGGTGCGATCAAGCATCTAACTTGATATTCAATATCACACGAGAATCTGCCACCGTATTATTACATGCATATCGTCTCTTGCTTGGTCACTTCCGGTCTTCTAAATATTACACCGGCAACATTACCTTTGCTCCGCTGCACGCAACCTTTGCCCATTGTCGCTAAAAGCCTTTGTCGTGTTGTCTTTGTTGTTACCGCTTCTGGAGCTATGAACATGTACTCGCAAGTTGGCCAGTACAGCGCGAGCCAAAACGTTGTTAACGGTGGGGCCGTGCAACGCTTGGGAGTGGATAGGAGGCCAAGGATCTGATTAGGGGCCATCCAGCTCGCGGAACTCATAGTGTTTCTTCTTTGTTTCAGACAGATGAACGGTGCTGCCCAGTTGTTGCAGACGGTTCGCTGCAGGTAAGTGAGACTTTCTTTTGTTAGCCGGCTGTGACGCGATATTGCGAGGCAGCCAAGCAAGCACTCAATGAACTCCACTCGTGTAACGTCTTCTTTCATCCAATATCCGCCTTTTTTTGCGTTATTGCTTTCCACGGATAAAGGTAAAAATTCTGTCACCTTTGTCGATAAACACCTCTGCCTTTCCACGTGCCCTACAGGAATACACAAAAGCTGCGGCCAAAAATATCTGATCTGTTCCATTCACATGACTTTCTCTACATATTTTGCAACAAAGACGTTTATTCTTCTCTCTACTTCATACTGGTCGAGATAAACTTTAGCATTAATGGTGGTTTTACGTAGTTTCTTCTAAGTAGAAGGAATACATTTGGCTAAATCCATAAAAAACTCTTTTATAAGCCAGTCGCTATGTGATGCAACTAGGATGTAAAAAATGAATAACAACTTCAATTTAAGAAAAGTATTAAGTATTGGAAATGTTAAAACCAATAACAACAAATATCAAATAAATAGCTCAAAAAAATCTGATGTGTTCCATTCACATGACTTTCTCTACATCTCTGCAACAAACTATTGTTAAAAAGCTTATTGTTATATTTACTTGATGCTAATCGAAAAAATATAGCAGAAATAATCTTATTACTTGCTTCCTTGTTAGTAGAAGTAAAATAAGGGAGTACAAAAGGTTAAAGTGATAGTCAAAAGCTGGTTGTAATGTGACTGAAGTTCCTTTGTATGGACAGGAGTTGCTGTGTGAGAAAAGTATAATTTTTTAAAGCTAAAACAAAGAATATCTCCAAAATGATCAACTCCATGAAAAAATGCACATCACATAAATTGTGTGTTTTAAAGTGCTCTAAATTTTTTGTGTTGTAAGTTTTTGTCCATCTCTTACGGTTTAGCAGTTATGCAAAATTCCGTAAAATTCGTCCAGAATAAAGTAGTCTTCAGAGGCTATTCCCAGAAAATTCAAGATATACATTTTGTCAGGTAAATATCTTTAATATATGATATTTTAATCAAAATCTTCGTGTGCATCCCTGGAAGATACTAAACTTGAATACCAAGTTTGTTACTTTACCGACTTTTCGTTTTTGAGTTACCGTGTTCACAGACACACGGACCTTTTTGTGAAAATGTTTTTTTTTTTAATACAGGGGACCCTAAAACATATATTTCCGGTGAAATCTTAGAATCGAATTTTTGGGTAGAGTGTACATAGTATGTGTAGAGAAAGTAAAAATGTGTTCCATTCAGAAGATTTTCTCTGTATTGTAAAATTATTCTTAAAATGCTTATTATTCTACCTACTTCGTGCTAATCGGGATAAACATCAGCAAAAATTACTTAGTTCCTTATAATATATATCTGTCCAGAGACATACAGACACACATTCCGACATTTTACTAAAAATCTTATTTGATTCTCATAACTTTCTGTAGGTGTGCCGCAAACAAGCTTCTCTTAAAAAATCTGATGTGTACCATTCACATGACTTTCTCCATATCCCTGCAACAAATTATTCTTAAAAAGCTTATACTTTTATTTACTTTATGCTAATCAGAAAAAAATAGCAGAAATAGTCTAATTACTCGCTTCCTTGTAAGTAGAAGCGAAATAAGGGACAACTATAGGTTAAAGTGATAGTCAAAAGCTGGTTGATATGTCAATGAAGTTCCTTTGTCTATATGGATAGGAGTTGACAAGTTCCTGTATGATAAAAGTATATGTTTTTCATAGCAGAAACCAAAAACAAGGAATGTCACAAAAACGACGAACTCCACGAAAAAAATGTATATAACATAAATTGTGTGTTTTAATGTGCTCTACATTTTTTGTGTAGTAAGCTATTCCCAGAAATTTCAGAATATACATTTTATTTGTCAGGTAAATAACTTTAATATACGATATTTTAATCAAAATCGTTAGAGCCATTTTTTAGAAAATCAAAATTTTCGAAAAAAGTTCCATGTAAAGGGTAGTTTGGGGTGGGGGGATTTTTCTCAAAATCTTCGTGTCGCATCCCTGGAAGATACTAAACTTAATTACCAAGTTTGGTATTTTACCGACTTTTCGTTTTTGAGCTATCGTGTTCACAGACACACGGACACATACTCACACGGACCTTTTTTTGAAAGTACTTTTTTTGGATACAGGGGACCCTAAAACATATATTTCCGGTGAAATCTCGGTATCGAATTTTTTGGTGGAGTGCAATACATTCTCTATTCACTATGTACATAGTGAGTATAGAGAAAGTAAAAAGTAAGAAATAAGACTATTTCTGCTAATTTTTCTCCATTAGCGTGAAATAAATAAAAGATAAGCTTATTAACAATAATTTTTTACAGAGATATAGAGAAAGTCATATGAATGGAACACTTCAGATTTTTTTGTGTTCAAACTGTTTTCTTCCGTCTACATTAATACATCTTTGAAGTGGTAATAAGAAGTTAACTGCTTAAAACTTCCTACTGTGCTACGTCTTACTGGTACTTTCTTTTTATTTTAACCAGCTGTCCAGTGACTTTTGCGCCAGCCTGTACATTTTTAGTTAGAAATGTTATTCTCTAAAATTACTCATTTTTTTTTCATGTAAAAATATGTCTTTAAATAATGTAGGCGTTAGGATAATTTTAAATTTGTAATATTACAATAGACACTTCTGCACTTACTGGGAAATTTTATTTGTATCTAAACAAAAAATGAAAAGTATGGAACATGTCATATGTGTTAATGTAGTTTTGAGAAAAATTCTGTTTTATAAAACACTATGCACTGCTGGTGTACTGCGCTATCTTTAAATTTCTGTAGAGCCCGAAGCAAGGGGGGCAGCTAAATGTTGATTATCTGTAGATGCCCAAAAGTTCCGACAACTATTTTGTAATGAAAAGCAATTTTTAATTTTTTGACCGATTGTGGCCAAACTTTTACTTCTACGAGATCTACATTTTTGTGCAGTATGTTTTGTTTAGTTATGCCATTTATGAGAAGTCATTCTTAATGATTAGGTCCTCGAGGTTATTCCCAAATACGAGATACACATTTCATTTGTCATGAAAACATCTTATACAGGTGGTATTTTAAACAAAATCGTAAAATCATTTTTTAGAAAACCATAATAGATTGGGATGTGGAAAGTTTCCTGAACATCTTCTTGTCGTATTTTTTGAAGCCAAGTTTGGTATTTAACCGACGTTTCGGTATATCTGTGTGCATGTGTGTGTATGTCGGTTTGAATTTGTTGGGAATACCTTCTGAATCACCTTCATTCTGGATGAATTTTGCATAACTAGTAAACCGTAAAAGATAGACAAAATCTTAATACACAAAATATGTAGATCATGATAAATACACTTTTCTGTTAGGTAACCATTTGGGAAATATTCCTCATTTTTGGATTACATTTTCCTATGCTAATGCTTTTCTCAAATGTGAAGTGATATTTTTTTTTAAAAGAGAACCGAATTTTAAATTCATCACATTGCGACTAACTCTTTAAAATATTTTACTATCTTTTTTAGCCTAGTGTATTCCGTTATTTCCCTCTTACCTAAATAGAAGTGAACAATATTAGCATTTTACATGATGTTCACCTGGACTGAAGTAGATATATAGAACACCTTATACTGAAGTCTGGCTTCACCGCCGGCCGGCTAAGGGCCTGTAAACCCGTTCTGCTCTAAGCTGACCATTCAGTGGAAGAATAAGCTTGTGTGAGAATATTGGGTTGCAGAATAGGTAATGTGAATGGGACAAATCAGATTTTATTACTTTCTCTAGCGCATATGTATATAGTAGATAGAGAAGGTAATGTATTCCACCCAAAAATTGGATACCGGATTTCACCGGAAATACATGTGTTGATACCCCTTGAATCCAAAAAGTTCATTTTTAGAAAAAGGTCTGTGTGTGTATGAGTCTGTGGACAGCATAGCTCAAAGACCGTTAAATACCAAATTATTATTGAAGTTTTGTATCTTCCAAGGCTGCTACACGAAAACGTTTCGAAAATGTTCACATTATAAAAAATGGCTCTAACGCTGTTAATTAAAATACCGTATATTAAAATCTTTACATAACAAACAAAATTTATATTTTGAATTTCCTGGGAAATGCATCTGAAGAGCTCTTTGTTGTGGATGAATTTTGCTGAATTTTGAAAAACTGGTAAACTGTAAGTGATATACCAAATTTGGTGTTTAACTTCCAAGGATGCTACACGAAGATTTGCAAGAAAATCTCCCAACCCCCAACTATCCTTTACATGGAAACACTTTAGAAATTTTTGATTTTCTCAATAAAGGCTCAAACGACTTTGATAAAAATATCGTATATTAAAGATATATACCTGGCAAATAAAATATATACCTTGAATTTTCTGGAAATAGCCTCTGAAGACATGTTTACCCCTGAATTAATTTTGCGGAATTTTGCATAATTGATAAACCGTAAGAGATATACAAAAACTTGCTCTACAAAAAGGTAGAGCTGGTTAAAACACACAATTTGTCTTTTGTATTTTTTCGTGGTGTTGATCTTTATTGAGATATTGCTGGTTATTGATTTCAGTTTTAAAATACTTATACCTTTCTCATACGGGAACTTATCAACTCCTGGCCATGCAACGAAACGGATTTCTGTACCATAGCAACCACATTTTCAAATATTTGACTGTCGGTTTAGGCTAATGTATTCCCTTATTCCCCTTCTACTTACAAGGAAGCAAGTAATAAGACAAATTCTGCTAATGTTTATTTGGACGTAGATAAAAGAATTATCTTTTGTAAGAGTAGTTTGTATGTGGAGCAGCTAGACAAAGTTACTGAATGGATTCGGTGCCTCAAAAGATATATTTCCTGTGGAATCTCGACATGGAATTTTTTAGTTGAATACAATATCTAGTGAAAATAACATCCTTTGGAGCATTTGGAGTATGGAAAAGTGTTGGAAAAAGGTTTGCGAGAAAAAAAGGTGCCAATTTGGACGTGTCTATTAATAAGCATGCATAGTTAAGGTGCACCAAGTGGATATTTTTTTTTCCAAAGTTTAAAATTCATACCAGATGGCTCAAGTTACCTATTTGGCGTGTGTAGATATCCCTTTGTGTGTTAAAAGTGTTGCAGAACTCAACGGGGCTATTTTAAGTTAAACTCTTAAGTAGCTTCCCGTTTCATAGATTTAGAGTACGTAAAAGAATTCTGATACAGAGTCATCTGAACAAAATTGACCGGTTTTTTTCTCCCTCACCCGAAGTAAGAATGGGACGCAGCAGTTAAAAAGCGCCCATAAATAAAACTCAATTTAATTTCCGAAAGTGGGGAACTGGCCGAGCGATGATTTAGGGCCCCCTTTATCTAAAAAAAAAAAAAACATTTACGGAAAAAGATCCGTGTGTGTGTGTGTCTGTGAACACGATAACTCAAACGAAAAGTCGGTAAAATACCAAACTTGGAATTTAAGTTTAGTACCTTCCAGGGGTGCGACACGAAGATTTTGAAAAAAAAAATCCCCCCACCCCCAACTACCCTTTACATGGATTAAAGATATTTACCTAACACATAAAATATATATCTTGAACTTTCTGGGAATAGCCTCTGAAGAGTACTTCATTCTGGATGAATTTTACGGTATTTTGAATAACGGCTAAACCGTAAGAGATGGACAAAAACTTACTACACGAAAAATGTAGAACACGTTAAAACACGCAATTGGTGTTATATATATATATATATATATATATATATATATATATATATATATATATATATATATATATTCGTGGAATCCATCGTTTTTGAGACATTCCTTGTTTTTGATTTCAGGCTTTGAAAAACATACTTTTCTGATACAGGAATTTGTCAACTGCTGTCCATACAAACAAAAGAACTTCAGTAACATAGCAACCAGCTTTTGACTATCACTTTAACTTATGGTACTCTCTTATTTCGCTTCTACTTACAAGGAAGCAAGTAATAAGACTATTTCTGATATTTCTTTCTCGATTAGCATGAAGTAAATAGAAGTATAAGCTTTTTAGGAATAATTTGTTGCAGAGATGTAGAAAAAGTCATGTGAATGGTACACGTCAGATTTTTTTAGGTAGTTTTAACGCCCGCTTTAACTGATTGTGGCACTGCAGGCGATGACACTGATGATACATGAATGAAGATGGAGCACCGGTGGAATGCGATGGCGGGGGAAACCGAGAACCCGGAGAAAACCCGTCCCTGCGCCGCTTTGTCCACCAGAAATTTCATATGCGTTTGCTTGGGATCGAACCCGGGCTGTCTAGATGAAAGGCGAGTGGTCTAACCACTCGGCCACGGCGCGGTCCATCTCCTCGCCAGTTCTCGTTTCTTTCAACTCTGTTACCTCACTAAGGGATATCTGCAATTGGGGAATTGGTTGGTATTTTTTAAATAAAAATGTTTTTACTTTCTCTGCCGAGATTTCACTGGAAATACATATTTTGAGACGCTCTAAATAAATTAAAAATATTTTTGGAAAAATGTCCTATGTTTCTGTGGGCAGCACAGCTCAAAAACAAGGTCGTTAAATACTCAACTTGGTATTTAGGTTTAGTATCCTCCAAGGATGCAGTACGAAGATTTTCAAGAAAATCCCCCACCACTAACCACCGTTTTACATGGCAGAATTTTTGCATTTTTTTTTTTTTTCTAAAACTGACTAACATTTTTATTAAAACTCCGTATATTAAATATAATTACATCGCAAATGAAATGATTATTTTTAGAATTTTCTGGGAATAGGCTCTGAAGACCTCTTTATTCTGGATGAGTTGCAGAATTTTTCATTATGGTTAAACTGTAAGGGACAAGACAAAACCGTACTACAAAAAAAAAATGTAGATTACGTTAAAACACATAATTGTTGTTTTTCTTGTAGAGATGACCGTGTTCGAGATGTTCCTTAGTTTCAATTTTAAATGCCCCTGATTTGACGTTTGTAGAAATCCCTTCGTACATTCAAAGAGGTGCAGAACTCAACGGCGCTATTTCAAGTAAAAACCGGTAATTGACGTCCCCTGTCGGTACCTCAATAAACCTTGATAAGAAAAAAATAAAGCGATCTTTCACGCTCAGCATAGAACGGCACGCTAAGAACCGCAGCAGTTAAACATCTTTCATAAGAGGTACTCAATTTAATTTTGGTAAGTGAGAAACTGGCGAGGCTACCTTCGTTTTATCCCCGTTGCTTATCAGTGGAGACCGTGAGTGGGGTGAAACGAAGGTCGCCTTGCCAGTTCGGTTTTAACTGGCAACTCTTTCAAAGCACGCAGGGATAAAGGTCAAATAAGGGGCAGTGGGGCCATTCAGTATTACTTCTACTTTTTCTATACGTACTATGTATAGTGTATAGAGAAGGTATATTGCATTGTACCCAAAAATTCGATACCAAGATTTCACCGGAAAAGGTCCGCGCGTGTATGTGTCCGTGTGTCTGTCAGCAGGATAACTCAAAAACGAAAAGTCGGTAAAGTACCAAACTTGGTATTTAAGTTTAGTACCTTCCAGGGATGCGACACGAAGATTTTGAGAAAAATCCCCCCCAACTACCCTTTACATGGAACTTCTTTCGAAAATTTTGATTTGTTCAGAAATGGCTCTAACGACTTTGATTAAAATTTCGTATATCAAAGATATTTACCTGGCAAATAAAATGTATATCTTGAATTTTCTGGGAATAGCCTCTGAAAACTACTTTATTCTGGATGAATTTTGCGAAATTTTGCAAAACTGCTAAACCGTAAGAGTTGGACAAAAACTTACCACACAAAAAAATGTAGAGCACGTTAAAACACGCAATTCATATTATATCGAATTTTTTCGTGGAGTTGATCATTTTTTAGATATTCCTTATTTTTGGTTTCATCTTTAAAAACTTACGCTTCTCTCGTACAGGAATTTGCCAACTCCTGTCTATACAAACAAAGGAACTTTAGCCACATAACAACTATCACTTTAACCTATGGTACTCCCTTATTTCGCTTCTACTTACAAGGAAGCAAGTAATAGGACAATTTCTGCTCATTTTTTCTCCATTATCATGAAGTAAATAGAAGCATAAGCTTTTTAACAGTAATTTGTTGTAGAGATGTGGAGAAAGTCATGTGAATGGAACACATTAGATTTTTTATGTAAAAGAAATCTGATGTGTTCCATTTCTAGTTTGTTCATGCTGAGAAAACATTAGTAGAAATAGTCTTATTACCTGCTTCCTTAAGTAGAAGCGAAATAAGCGAGTAGTAAAGTTATAGTCAAAAGCTGGTTGCTGTCACTGAAGTTCCTTTGTTTGTATTGACAGGAGTTGACAATTCCTGTGTGAGAAAAGTATGTTTTTCAAAGCTGAAACTAAAAACAAGGAATCTTGAAAAGAATCAACTCCACGAAAAAAATGTATATAACTTAAATTGTGTGCTTTAACGTGATCTACATTTTTGTGCAGTAAGTTTTTGTTTACCTGTTACGGTTTACGAGTTACGTCAAATTCTGCAAAATTCACCCAGAATAAAGAGGTCTTTAGAGGCTATTCACAGCAAATTTAAGATATACATTTTATTTGCCATATAAATATCTTTAATATACGGTAATTTTAATCAAAAACGTTAGAGCCATTCTTTAGAAAATCAAAATTTTCGAAATTTTTTCCACGTGAAGGGTAGTTGGGCGTGGGGGGATATTCTTGAAAATCTTCATGTCGCATCGTTGGAAGATACTGAGCGTAAATACCAAGTTTGGTATTTAACGGTCTTTTCGATTTTTAGCTATTCTGCCCACAGACACACACGGACATTTTTCTAAAAATGCTTTTTTTGGATTCAGGTGGTCTCAAAACATGTATTTCCGGTGAAATCTCGGTATCGAATTTTGGGTACAATACGTTCTCTATACACCATGTACATAGTACGTATAGAGAAAGTAAAAATATATTAAATTTTCTGAATTTTTGTCACATTTTTAAGACGCGTGTGTTTTAATGGGTTTTAATGAAAATGTATTTTTTTTTTTCAGGGTAAACCTGGACGACATCCTGGGTCTACGGGCGTATAGCGGTGAAGAGAAACAAAGCAGGTGAGTTGAGCTGGGCTCTGGGCGGACTTGTGTTTACCTCAACCCATTCGTTCGGTTGGCATAGGATGTTAATGCCAGAAGCACCCTCTAATCTGCCAAGTTGGGAGAGGGTGCTGGTTAATAACACAAGTTGAGGGCGAACAAAGGGAGTAACGAGGCGATACAGCCCCCCCTTCCGTCCACACAACCGGAAAATATCACTTGTCAGCAACCTGGGTGCTTTCCTCTCTATACAATATTATTTATTAATCATACAGTTCGCGATTTTCACGTTTAAGTATTCGTGTTTCCGCAGCGGTGAGAGCTGGAAGCTCGAGTTCGAAACTGTTTTTATTCTCGTCAGCGTGCAGTGAAATCGCGCATTTCCCGAGTAGCGGTGATTCTTCATGTCCATAAACATCTATAAAGTCACAACGTACCAGCGTGTGGCAAATACGAATAGAGTTCATTATAAAGTCCTTATTACTTACTCTACATGTACTATGTACATAGTGATAGAGAAGGTATTGTAATGCACCAAAAAATTCGGTACCGAGATTTCACCGGAAATATGTTAATATAAGGTCCCCTGTATGCAAAAAAAAACATTTTTAGAAAAAAGTCCGTGTTTGTGTACAGCATAGCTCAAAAACGATGAGTCCCTTAAATACCAAACTTGGTACTTAAGTTTGGTATCTTCCAAGGATGCGACACGAAGATTTTCAAGAAAATCCCCCCACCCCAAACTACCTTTTATATGGAACTTTTTTTCGAAATGGCTCATACGATTTTGATTAAAATATCGTATATTAAAGATATTTACCTGGCAAATGAAATGTATACCTTGAATTTTCTGGGAATAGCCTCTGAACACTACTTCATTCTGGACGAATTTTGCATAACTGCTAAACTGTAAGAGATGGACAAAAACTTACCTCACAAAAATGTATAGCAGGTTAAAATACACAATATATGTAATATACATTTTTTTGGTGGTGTTAATTGTTTTTTAGATATTCCTTGTTATTCTGTAACACTTTTCTCATACAGGGATTTTCCAACTCCTGTCCATACAAACAAAGGTACTTGAATCACATAGCAACCAGCTTTAGACTATCACTTTAACCTATGGTACTCCCTTATTTCGCTTCTGCTTACAAGGAACCAAGTAATAAGACTATTTCTACTAATTTTTTCTCGATTAGGATGAAGTAAGTAAAAGCATAAGCTTTTTAATAATAGTTTATCAGAGATGTAGAGAAAGTCATGTGAATGGAATACATCAGAATTATAGGAAAAAAGTCCGTGTGTGTCTGTGGACAGCATAGCTCAAAAACGATAAGTCGTTAAATACCAAACTTGGTACTTAAATTTGGTATCTTCCAAGGATGCGACACGAAGATTTTCAAGAAAATTCCCCCACCCCAAACTGCCCTCTACATGGAACATTTTCATAAAATTTTGATTTTCTCAAAAGTGACTAACGATTTTGATTAAAATATCGTATATTGCAGATATTTACCTGACAAATAAAATGTATAATTTGAATTTTCTGGGAATAGCCTCTGAAGACTACTTTATTCTGGATGAGAAGGTAAATTTCACTGGTAAACAATAAGAGATACATAAAAGCTAACTTAACTGAAAATGTAGAGCTCTTTAAAACACACAATTTATGTTATATACATTTTTTTTTTTTTTTTTTTTTTGTGAAGTTGGTCGTTTATTAGATATTCCGTGTTATTGGTTTCAGCTTTAAAAATACAACTTTTCTCATACAGGAATTTCAACTTATGTCCATACAAACAAAAGGAACTTCAGTCACATAGCAACCAGCTTTTGACTATCACTTTAACCTATGGTACCCCCTTATTTCGCTTCTACTTACAAGGAAGCAGGTAATAAGACTATTTCTGATAATGTTTTCTCGATTAGCATGAAGTAAATAGAATCATAAGCTTTTTAAGAATAGTTTGTTGCAGAGAAGTAGAGAAAGTCATGTGAATGAAGCATATCAATTTTGTTTCTGTGTCTTCAGTTATTGCGAGACAATCGTTATTGTTGTTTTAAAGTTTCAATGTTTTATCATTTAAAATATTTCAGTACGGCTATTTCTGACATGGAAAAAGTAAGGAATTTCTAGGTTACCTAAGAGAGAGAGAGAGAGAGACGGTTTTGAAACATTTGACTATCGATTAAGTTTCCTCTATTCCCTATGCAACTAAGCGAAATATCTAATGAAACTGTTTCTACAAAGGCTTATCTCGATGAGGAGCGGATTCTACTGAAGGGAGCGGAGGGCACTTGTACCGCCTTCACCAAGCAAAACAATACAAAATTACAGCTGCATTATAAATCCCAAATAAACGTTAAAAACTAGATTTGAAACATCCGATATGTTCAATTCACATGACTTTTCCTACCTATTCTGCAAACATTCATCTTACAAAGGATAATCCTTTTATCTATTACATGTTAGTGGAGATAAACATGGTCTTATTACGAGTACTTAACTCCTCGCAAATAGAAGGGAAATAAGGGTATACACTAGGCTAAAGTGATAGTCAGATCTTTTAAAAGATACTGCTATATGTTTCTCTTTGCATAACCAGGAGTAACACACAAGAAACAGAATTACGACTTCCGTTTGAGTACAGTTTTAAGTATTTTGAAATGGAAACCAATATCAAAGAATATCTCAGAAATAGTTAACTCTGCAAATAGATATTTTATACTATAAATTGTATGTTTTAACGAGCTCTACATTTTTTGTACGGAAAGTTTGCGAATAGCGTGGCGCAGCTTGGGAGGGTAGAAAACTCGTAAGGTAGTTGAAGAAGCTAGTAGGAGGATTTGCCCATTATGCGGGTATCAAGAACTGGACGCATATTTTGGCAGATTGCGTGCAGATGGAGAATGCTAGGAAAAACTTCTTGCCGGAAGTATATTTAGCTTCAAACAGACGAAGGACAGCATTCTGGGATTTTATTCTAAACAGCAAAAACTGGCCAAGCCTGGGCACATATGAAGTTCGTGCACTACACAGCAAGCACACCACCATACGTTTTTTAAAAACGTATAAATGGGTACATTTTGTCTATGGGGATCAGAAAAGTGACGCATTACCGAGAAAATGTATAATTGAGCAAAATTTTATGGAGAAGGACTGGTCCCTAAAATGTTGAAGTGAATAACGTATAAGCGAACTGTATTTCATTGAGGTTCAGTATGGTAATTGCTATTCTTTCTCTACCAAGTGTCCTTAACGGGAATTATTCTCTATCACTCCACATTCTGGAAGTATGAATGTGAGAGTGAATTTGCTTGTGTTTAATGGTATAAAGTGATAAACCTAATGTCCATAACCTAAGTTAATATACAGTTGTTTAACCAGTCAAAAAGAACTGCGGATATGACCGTAGCAGTTAATTCCCTCATCCCTCCCTCATCTGTTTGTGAAATACATATTATAAATCTCAACTTGGCATACAGAAATAGATAAATTTAATGATTATCAAATTTAAATAACAATCATATCGTCTTATTAACAAATATTAATAATAATATTAATATAATATTATTTACAAGAATTACAAGAATTTGTACAAAAAATTTGAATAAAAATCCATGGCCTGAAATGAGGACATTGGCCTTATGTATACATTATTGGCACATGGTGCTTACTGTTTATGTCAACAATATTTTATTATTTTGTAATTGTTGTATTAGTATCATTGTTATTGTTGAGAGTTCAGTTCCCGTTTAATGTTGTGTTATTAATGTCACATTAAAGCTTTTTCATGAGACAATATCAGAATCAATTCGAGATGTATGTTTTTCTTCAAAATGTTCTAAAATGCTAATCAGAATGCTACATTTCTGATTTCAAAATGCTAAAAATCGCCACCCCTATCAGAAATGTATGACGATAACATTTCCTGGCTTAAGGGGACAAAGTCGCCCTCCGTGGTGTAATGGTTACCATGCTGACTTCATATACCCAAGGTAGCGGGTTCAAACTCGGCGGAGGACGATGGATTTTTTCGGGTGTAAAAATCTTTAGTATGGCTTCCTTCGGAAGGGAAGTAAAGGCGTGGGTCCCGTGTCGTAGATTTACGGCACGTAAAAGAACCTCAAGCCTGATAGGACTCTGAGCAAAATTAAGCGGTCTTTCACGCCCAATTTAGAATGGGACGTTAAGAACCACAGCAGTTAAAGAGCGTCCATAAATAACACGCCATTTATTTTTTTTATTTTAAGGGGACAAGATAGTCTGATCATATGGAAATTACACCTTAAGTGAGTTGAATTACCACTGCTCTTAAAGTATCCAATTGTTTTACCATAAATTTGTATTCATTATTCTATAAATCATGACAATTATTCCAAGTGATTGTTTTCATTAATACCTTAAGTGTTGAGTCTATAAAAAGTATTACATTCAGCAAAAAAGTAATAAAAATTGGTCTTAAAACATGTGAATCCTTCTACCTTTTTCTCTGATACTATTTGCAATATATAACCACACTTTTGCATGCTTGTTCTTAGTATAATCAGCTATCTTCTGAACTTTAATTATTTAGCTATGATACAATTTCAGTAGAAATTAAAGAAGATATATTTGCAAATTCAAAAACTCTTATGTGTACCATTCACATGACTTTCTCTATATCCCTGCAACAAATTATTCTTAAAAAGTTTATACTTCGATTTACTTTATGCTAATCAGAAAAAATTAGCAGAAATAGTCTTATTACTTGCTTCCTTGTACGTAGAAGTGAAATAAGGGAGTACCATAGGTTAAAGTGATAGTCAAAAGCTGGTTGCTATGTGACTGAAGTTCCTTTGTTTGTATTGTCACGAGTTCACAAAGTCCTGTATGAGAAAATAAAGTTTTTATAGCTTAAACCAAAAACAAGGAATATCTAAAAAACAAAATATACATTTTATTTGTCAGGTAAATATCTTTAATATACGATTTTTTAATCAAAATCGTTAGTCATTTTTTAGAAAATCAAAATTTTCGAAAAAAGTTCCATGTAAAGGGTAGTTTGGAGTGGGGTAATTTTTCTCAAAATCTTCGTGTTGCTTCCCCGGAAGATACTAAGCTTAAATACCAAGTTTGGTATTTTACCGACTTTTCGTTTTTGAGTTATCGTGTTCACGGACACACACACACACACACACGGACGTTTTTCTGAAAATACTTTTTTTGGATACAGGGGACCCTAAAACATATATGTCCGGTGAAGCCTCGGTATCGAATTTTTTGGTGGAGTGCAATACTTTCTCTATACATTATGTACATAGTGTGTATAGAGAAAGTAAAAATGTTAATTTTTATCATTCCAGAGTACTTTGTCCCCTTAAAGTGGGCTATACAAATTTAAGAATTAAAAAAAAAAGTCTGATGTGTTCCATACAGACAACTTTATCTGCATCTCTGTAACAAATTATTGTTAAAAAGCTTATTCTTCTATCTACTTCATGCTAATCGAGATAAACATTAGCAGAAATGATCTTATTCCTTGCTGCCATATAAGTAGAAGTGAAATAAGGGAATGCACTACGCCAAAGCGTTAGTCAAATATTTTAAAACCTGGTTGTCATGTGGTTGAAATCCCTTTCTCTGCTTTGCCAGGAGTTGACAAATTCCTGCATGTGAAACTTTTTAAGTATTTTAAGATTGAAACCAACGACAAGGAATATCTCAAAAATGATCAATTCCACAAAAAATGTATATGACATGAATTGTCTGTTTTAATGAGGTCTACATTTTTGTCTAGTAAGTTTTGGACTATCTCTTGCGGTTTAAGCAAAATAAGCAAAATTCAGTAAAATTCATCCAGAATAAAGAGGTCTTCAGAGGCTAGTTCCAGAAAATTCAGAGTACACATTTTACTTGTATATCTTCAATATGCGGTACTTTAATTAAAATCTTGGTCATTTTTGGGAAAATCAGAATTTTTGAAACCTTTTCCAAGTAAAGAGTAGCTTGGAGTGGGGGGATTTTCCTCAAAATCTTTGTGGCGCATCCTTGAAATAAACTGAACTAAAATAATAAGTCAGGTATTTTACCGACTTTTCGTTTTGAGTTATCACAGACACATACCTTTTTCTAAAAAAGCTTTTTTTATTTGGATACAGTTGATCCTAAATTGTTCCACAATTAGTTCAAGAAGTAAAAATATTAATGCAAGAAGCAGACACAAATTCAAGAAATTTTATAATACAATTTACTTTAAAAATTAATATCTACAACAGTATTAGGAATTTTAAAAAATATCATATGATAGAAACCCTTTTCTGCTTGTGAACAAATATCCTAAAGCTTTAAGAGAGCTTGAATAAAACCTGCATCGTGTGGAACATTTTGAATGACAAAAAGTGTTGAAAAAACTGTAAACGTGTAAATAGAGTTTTAAAGTTCAAAACATTTTCCCTCTAAGTTGCATACCTTCAGTCTAAAACCCTTCAGACACATAAATTGAACCCTCCTTCCTCTTCCTTCTTTCCTCTGCAGCAGTTTTCTTTAATTTCAGTTTAGGAGAAACAAATTATTTAATTGTCATTTTATTCATTTTTTATTTTTACTTTCTCTAGCCCCATATGTACTATGTACATAGGGATGGAGAAGGTATTGTAAAGCACCCAAAAATTCGATACCGAGATTTCACCGGAAATATATGTTTTGGTGTCCCCTGTGTCCGAAAAAAGCATTTTTAAAAAATCTGATGTGTACCATTCACATGACTTTCTCCATATCCCTGCAACAAAAAATTCTTAAAAAGCTTATACTTATATTTACTTTATGCTAATCATAAAAAAAAAAATAGCAGAAATAGTCTAATTACTCGCTTCCTTGTAAGTAGAAGCGAAATAAGGGACAACCGTAGGTTAAAGTGATAGACAAAAGCTGGTTGCTATGTCAATGAAGTTCCTTTGTTTATATGGATAGGAGTTGACAAGCTCCTGTATGAGAAAAGTATACGTTTTTCATAACAGAAACCAAAAATAAGGAATTCACAAAAACGACGAACTCCACGAAAAAAATGTGTATAACATAAATTGTGTGTTTTAAAGTGCTCTACATTTCTTGTGCAGTAAGTTTTTGTCCATCTCTTACGGTTTAGCAGTTATTCAAAGTTTAGTAACATTTATCCGGAATAAACTACTCTTCAGAGGCTATTCCCAGAAAATTCAAGATATACATATTATTTGTTAGGTAAATATGTTTAATATACGACATTTTAATCAAAATCGTTAGAGCCATTTTTGAGAATATCAAAATTTTCGAAAAAAGTTCCATGTAAAGGGTAGTTTGGGGTGGGGTGATTTTTCTCAAAATCTTCGTGTCGCATCCCTGGAAGATACTAAACTTAAATACCAAGTTTGGTATTTTACCGCCTTTTCGTTTTTGAGTTATCGTGTTCACAGACACACGGACACACACACACACACACACACACACACACACACACACACACACACACATACGGACCTTTTTGTGAAAATGCTTTTTTTGGATATCGGGGACCCTAAAACATATATTTCCGGTGAAATCTCGGCATCGAATTTTTGGTGGAGTGCAATACTTTCTCTATACACTATGTACATAGTGCGTATGGAGAAATTAAAAAAGGCCGGTGTGTGTCTGTGGACAGCATAGCCCCCCAAAAAAGACCGTTAAATACCAAACTTGGTATTTATGTTTAGTATCATCCAAGGTTGCGACACGAAGATTTTCAAAAAAATCCCCCCACCACAAACTACCCTTTAGTTGGAAAAAAATTCGAACATTTTGATTTTCTTAAAAATGGCTCTAACGATTTTGATTAAAATCTCGTATATTAAAGCTATTTATGTCCGAAATAAAATGTATATCTCGAATTTTTTGGGAATAGCCGCTGAAGATCTCTTTATTCTGGATGAATTTTGCTGAACTGATAAATCGTAAGAGATAGAAAAAAATGTACTGCACAAACAATGTACCTCATGACAAAAACACACAATTTTTGTCCTTAACGTTTTTGTTGTGGACGTACCCGTTTTCGAGATATTCCTTGTTATTGGTTTCCATTGTGAAGTACTTACACTTTTCTCACGCAGGAAGTGTCTGTTTTTCTTTTGTTCTTCTCCTGGCCAAGCAAAGAAGTGGTTTGCAATGACAATCGCATAACGATAGCTTTTAAAACATTTGACAATCACTTTAGCATAGTGCATTCCCATATTCCATTCTATTTGTAAGGAACTAAGTAATAAGAACATTCTGCTAACATTTATCTTGATTAGCATTGTGTACAAAGAAGAATAATCTTTTGTAGGAGTTTTGTAGAGCAGCTAGAGAAAGTCATGTGAGTGTAACACATCAGATTTTTTCTATAGAAATATGAAGTTTATTATTTACTTACACAATCACTAGTGATATTCGAAAAAAATCATCTCATAAATTTTCTTTTGTACTATCAACTCTCCACGGACTGTTTACACAAATTCTCAGAAATTTATAAAGCAAAGAAAAACTGCAAGTCAAGCTGCACTCTGCTGTCAAACAGTCTCTATTTCAGGCCGGAAATATGCTGTTCGTTGGGATGTGGGGAGACACGCCGGGTGCTCTCTCTCGCCTGCGGTTTAGGATGGGGAGGCCCAGGTTAAATAATCGGTGATACGGCATACCTGGATGATGACGGGGCAGGTAGAAGCACCTCACTTTTCTTAGTTATTAGTACAAATTATTGCATTTCCAACTTGAAATAGACACATTTAAGGTCAAGTGTTTCTGGCCAAAATCAAATTTAGGATTTTTACCAGTTTTTCACCATAGTAAAAAGGTTAAAGCTCCACAAATGGAAATGGCCTGTTATTTATGGACGCTCTTTAACTGCTTTGGTTCTCAGCGTCCCATTATATATTGGGCGTGAAAAATCGCTTAATTTTGCTCAGAGGCCTCTCTTATCAGGCTTGAGGTTCTTTTACGTGCCGTAAATCTACGACACGGAACCCACTGCTTTACTTCCCTTCCGAAGGAAGCCATGCTAAGGATTTTTACGCCCGAAAAAATCCATCGTCTTCCGCCGGGTTTGAACCCGCGACCTTGGGTATATGAAGTTAGCATTTTAACCATTAGACCACGGAGGGCGACAAAAAGCTCCACACCCACCTACAGTCATCCATTTAAATCGTCACGTGATACGGTTTAAAGCACCGCATGGTAATAAAAATAACAGGAAATTGAACTTCAAGCATTACAGTATTTAATTAGGCAAAAACAATTTTTTTCATTTTTACTTTCTCTATACTCACTATGTGCATAGTGTATAGAGAATGTATTGCACTCCACCAAAAAAATCGATACCGAAATTTCACCGGAAATATGTGTTTTAGGATCCCATGTATCCAAAAAAAGTATTTTCAAAAAAAGGTCCGAGTGTGTGTGTGTGTCCGTGTGTCTGTGAACACGATAAAGTCAAAAACGAAAAGTCGGTAAAATACCAAACTTGGTATTTAAGTTTAGTATCTTCCAGGGATGCGACACGAAGATTTTGAGAAAAATCCTCCCACCCCAAACTACCCTTTAAATGGAGCTTTTTTCGAAAATTTTGATTTTCTAAAAAATGGCTCTAACGATTTTAATTAAAATATCGTATATTAAAGTTATTTACCTGACAAATAAAATGTATATTTTGAATTTTCTGGGAATAGCGTCTGAAGACTTCTATTCTGGATGAATTTTGCCGAAGTTTGCTTTACTGCTAAACCGTAACAGATAGACAAAAACTAACTGCACAAAATATGTAAATCTCGTCAAAACACACATTTTATGTCCTTTACATTTTTGTTGTGGAGGTAACTATTTCCGAGATATTTCTTGTTTTTGGTTTCATTTGTAAAGTACTTATACTTTTCTCAGACAGGAAGTGTCCGTTTTACTTTTGTTCTACTCCTGGCCAATCAAAGAAGCGATTTTTAGTGACAATCACATATCGACAGCTTTTTAAATATTTGGCTATCGCTTTAGCATGCCGCATTCCTTTAGTTCCCTTCTACTTATGAGGTACTAAGTAATAGGAATATTTTGCTAATGGTTATCTTGATTAGTATGATGTAGATAAATTAATATTTTGAATAAAAGGTTTGTTTACCAAGCAGCTAGAGGCTTCATCCTATAAGGACAAGCTCTGGAATAGATAAAAGAATACGTTTTTAACAATAATTTGATATAGAGATGCGAAAGGAACATATAAGATTTTTCGTGGAGTTGACCGGTTTTGAGATATTCCTTTTAATAGGTTTCAGTTTTAAAGTACTTGAACCTTTCCCATACGGAAATTTGTCAACTCCTGGCCACGGAAAGGAACTGATTTTAGTCCAACAGCAACCACATTTTTACTTTCTCTATACGTACTATGTACATAGTGTATAGAGGAAGTATTGTATTCCACCCAAAATATCGATACAAAGATTTCACCGGAAATATATGTTTTAGGACTCCCTGAATCCAAAAGGAAGCATTTTCAGAAAAAGGTCCGTGTGTATGTGTGTGTGTCTGTCTGTCTGTCTGTCTGTGTCTGTGGACAGCATAGCTCAAAAACGAAAAGACCGTTAAATACTAAACTTTGTATTTAGGTTTGGTATCTTCCAAGGATGCGACACGAAGATTTTCAAGAAAATCCCCCACCCCCAATTACCCTTTACATGGAAAATTTTTCGAAAAATTTTACTTTTTAAAAGATGGCTCTAACGATTTTGATTAAAATCGCATATATTAAAGATATTTACATACCAAATAAAATGTCTATCTTGAATTTTCTGGGAATAGGCTCTAAAGAACTCTTTATTCTGGATGAATTTTGCTAAATGTTGCTTAACTGCTAAACGGTAAGAGATGTACAAAAACTTACTACACAGAAAATGTTGATCTGATCAAAACACACAATATATGTCCTTTACAATTTTGTTGTGGAGGTAACCGTTTCCGAGATATCCCTTGTTTTTGGTTTCAGTTGTGAGTTCTTATACTTTTCTCAGACAGGAAGTGTCCGTTTTTCTTTTGTCTACTCCTGGACAAGCAAAGAAGCGATTTGCAATGACAATCGAATAACGACAGAGTTTAAAACATTTGACTGTCGGTTTAGCCTAATGTATTCCTTTATTTTTTTTCTACTTATAAGGAACTAAGTAGTAAGAACATTCTGCTAATGATTATCTCGATTAGCAAGGTGCAAAAAGAAGAAGAATCGTATGTAAGAAGTTTGTAGAAGAGCTAGAGAAAGTCATGTGAGTGTAATACATCAGATTTTTAAAACATTTGACTGTCGGTGTATTCCCTTATTTCCCTTCTACGGATAAGGAACTATGTAATAAGACCCTTTCTGCTAATGTAATGTTTATCTCGATTAGGCAGAAGAATAAGCTTAGTAAGACTAATTTGTTACAAAGATGTATAGAAAGTGTAGTGAAAAGAACAGATCAGATTTTGTAATGTGTATAAGATTACAGAATCTGTCACTTCTGAGGTAAGTATGCTTGAGGCCGTAAGCAAACCGATAGCGAACAGTACAACTCGTCGAGGTGTAATCTAATAAAGTGAAGACAGGCGTATCAACATCCTGGTGGAATAAATATGTCATCTTGACGTCGTTGGCTGCGGAGCTTGCAGAAAGGGAATTGAATTTGTGTCAAAAACCCACTCCGAGCTACAAGCAGCTCACCTCGGAACTGGACTCGGCGGATAAATGATAATGTTTTCATCCCGGAGTTCTTTCCGAGGTGGAAAAGTCTTATGCCACGAAGCATTTAGCCCACAGAAAGCGAAGACAATCGCTTCAGCGGTTCTAGGGGGATAATAGAGGCGTGATGTTTGCATCGGTGTGGCTAATAACTGTCGAAGCTAGCCATTGTGCCCGAGAGGCGGAGACAGATGGCGGTACTTGCACCTTCACCCCAAGTGGGTTTATCAAACCCCTTTTGTGCTCCGTTTAAATCCTGCCTCGCTCATGAATAAAATGCTCCCCTCACGATTGTGTCTCCCAGCTTTATTGTGTGTGCAGAGTCGTATCCAAAAGTGCAAAGCGCATCACACAAATCACAAGGATTCTGTTTGCCTTGGCTCTCGATATGAGTCCACGCCATCTGTAACGTGCTGAGATGACTGCCTAGTCACAAAATAACGACACAGACACGTGACGTCTGTCTGCCTAGTCTCCAGAGACACACCACTCCTATTCTCTTTCAAAACAATCCCCCCTTAGAAGCACGATAATTAATAGCACACCATTGCTTTGTTGTATTTCACCATACCTAGAAATTGTATATTGCAATAATAGAGCAATAAATGCTGTCAATGACGAGGTGTGTCCGAAATTAAGTGCCTGTTTGGAGAAACAGGCATAAAATATGTTTTTATACTCATATTCTGAAATGTGTTCGCTTCCTGCTAAAAAGCTGTATCGAAATGACGACCATTTCGATACAGATTTTCATTTCGATTGCCCTAGTGACTGTTCACTGCCTGCTAATCTGCATAAAATTGTAGAAAGATCTTACGCGCACAATAACCTCCAAGAATATTTAATATATATAAAATTATTTCCCAAATGTAAATTCATAATATTACTAAGCAAAGTATGTCATGACATTGGCATCACAGAGATGAGGAAATCAATAACCTAGGGCATGCGCGCTAACTCTACTTCCAACTAAAGTCAGCTCTTCTGAGAATAAAGTTTCATTTTTTTGTTATTCTCCATACCATGAATTTATCATATAATTGTTCGTAGATCTTTTTTGATTTCTGTGGAAGTAAATTGTTAACAACATTTTTCGCCTCCTCTGTTATATCAGGAGACGTGGAACTAAATTCCATATCAGTATCACTAGGCCCAAATACCTCAGTTTCCATCTTGTGAATCAACGTGAATCGAATTTCATTTGTTATCGACGCATTCATATAATACGCATAGCGGTCGGCGGAGCTCATCTTTCGTATGTAGGATATCTAAATATTAAATATTTATTGTATATCTACATGTCGTAGAAAAAATTATGTGTGCAGCTCTCCTATAATGGTTATTTGAATATTCGTGAGCAAAGCTCGCGTCGAAACTTACTCCTCACTCGTATCCTAATAACTACTATTATAGGATCGTTGTATAAATAACTATTATGTAATTCTAGCATTAAAAAGGTTTAGTATGACGGCATAAATCGTGCGAAATTACTCTTTTTCTGGCACCAGATTAAAATGCTCCTGATTAAAATTTCATATATTAAAGATATTTACCTAACAAATAAAATGTATATCTTGAACTTTCTGGGAATAGCTTCTGAAGACCTGTTTATTCCGGATGAATTTTGCTTAATTTGGCATAACTAGTAAACCGTAAGAGATAGACAAAAACTTACTACACAAAAAATGTAGGTCTTGTTAAAATACACAAGTTATGTCATACATTTTTCTCGTGGAGCTTACCGTTTTCGAGGTATTCATTGTTATTACTTTCAGTTGTGAAGCACTTACACTTTTCTCAGACGGGAGTGTCCGTTTTTCTTTTGTTCTACTCCTGGCCAAGAAAAGAAGCGATTTGTAATGACAATCGCATAACGACAGCTTTTAAAACTTTTGAATATCGATTTAGCCTAGTGTATTCCCTTATTTTCTTCTTACTTATAAGGAACTAAGTAATAAGAACATTGTGCTGAATACCTCGATTAACAAGGTGCAGAAAGAAGAATAATCTTATGTAAGAAGTTTGTAGAACGGCTAGAGAAAGTCATGTGAGTGTAACACATCAGATTTTTCCTCATGAGCTACGCTGCCCACAGACACATGGACATGTTTCTAATTTTTTTTTTTTTTTTAATTTATTCAGGGGGTCTATAGGCATTTTTGGGTGCAATACAATTCCTTCTCTATCCATTATGTACATTGTACTTTCGTAAAAGAAAGTAAAACGGTATAAAATATTTATTTTCACAACAACTTTTGTATCTGAAAGAATATTTCCTATTTTTTCGACATAGTTGCCATAATTGTCCAGTATTTGTTATAGCGCAAAATCAACTATTGTATGCCCTCTTCAAAGAAAGCTGCTGCCAGTGAAGACAACCACTGCGTTTTGAGGAAACACATCACAAAGCATTGTCTTATTCACTTGTTCAACCAAACCATCAGTGAGGGTATAAGCCATGGTGTGCTGTGCGACCCAGAGATCTAGTGCGTGGGTTTTCCAATTGGGCCGATACGTATGCTGTACACCGGCCCCCTACCTCTGCAAGGAGAAAGTGGATACGCCACTTATGCGCATCAACCCCTAGTGGATGACTACCGAAGACCTCGATGGGGGCGACTGCAACCTACCATGCCGTCTACTATCTCCAGGCTAGTACCGGAGGACGTGGGAGGCGTCTCACAACCCTGCTCAGGTTTACCTAATCTCCCATGGGTTTCGGAACCACTGCCACGTCTAGTACAACCCAATCCGAACACCTTTTCGCTCAGATGTTCGGACCGGTTACTTCTAGTAACGCGAGAAGTAGTAGAAGTGCTCGACACCGAAGCAACTAAAGAGGTCGGAACCTCTCCTTAAGGGGATCAGTGACAACAGAAGGCCGCCCACTCATGCTTCGTCATTGAAGTGGGATCGTCCATCATGGAATTGCCTAACCCACTTTCTCTCCATTTCATCTCATTAAATTTTCACCGCAAATCTCTACAAGTTGACTATGAATTTCAGCTGGTTTAATATGTCTTGCGTTCAAAAACCGTAATACGAAACGCATTTCACAGTCGACGAAGTTATAATTTGACTTAAACGTTTTGAACGATCCTTAGCAACTGTAAACACAACGCAATCCGGCTGTAATAGTGTCAGTGGACAGACAATGAACTAGAGAGAGAGTGCGCATGCGTGGAACTGCGACACTAGCGTTGCGGTGGCGGTAGAATGAAATGGCACTTACTTTCCGGACACGCCTCATTAATCGTACTCACTCTGAGGTTGGCACAACGGACCCACATGATCATTGCATCTATTACAAACAGTAACAATGGGCACAGGAAAGTAATTTCAGATAAAATCCTAAATTTCAGAATGAATTTGTGCTTAAATTGTGTAACATTCTATGTAAATAATTAAGAGTTTAATTAACGCTTATTTATGCTATTAAACGAAGCTAAACTACGAACATCCAGTTTATATAAGTCTCCTGATAACCGAAATATTGTTTACATATAGTTGTAAACCGTAAGACATACATACAAACTTACTACGCAAAAAAAATGTAGATTTCGTTAAAACACACAACTGACGTCTTTTAATAGGGTTAATGAATTCCGTCATATTCCTTGTTTTTTGTTTCAACTTTAAAATACTTAACTTTTCTCAAACGGAAATTGTCATCCTCTTTACTTTTGTTTACTCCTGGTCAGGCAATGAGAACCGATTCTCAAACGTATAGCGATAGATTTTAAAAGATTTGACTATCACTTTAGCCTATTTACTTCCATATTTTCCTTATACTTGTAAGGAACCAAGTAATAACAACATTTCTGCTAATGTCCATCTCGTTCAGTATGAAGTAGATGAAAGAAAACGCTTTTGTGAGTATATTTTGTAGTAGAACAGATAGAGAATCATGTGAACGTAACATTTCAGATTTTTTTAAACATATTTCAGCGTATCTTACATAGTTTGCGCAGTTGTACATAAAAATACACATTTATCCATTTTTGTTTAATTCTTTATTATATTTTTATTTTATTTCTTTCTGTGCCTGCCTATATTTTTCTTTGGAGTCAGTGTGTCTCAGAAGCTCCAGATAATTGTTGGAATCTGCGCCGTGGCTGAGTGGTTAGACCACTCGCCTCTCATCGATTCCAAGCGTTCGCATGTGAGATTTGTGGTGGACAAAGCGGCGCAGGGACGGGTTTTCTCCGGTTTTCCCCGTCACCACATTCCACCGGTGCCCCATCTTCATTCCATTTATCACCATTGTCATCGCCTGCGGTGCCATTTGTAGTAAAAGCGGGGGTTAAACACTACCCAAAAAAAGTTTCCTCGCCATATGCAAGATCCTGAATAGTGAAGAGGCGAGATGGACAAACCTCCATGAAAAATGGCTTTGTACAAGTACAGTCCTGTGATATCTTCTGATATCGAAAGATCATTTTCTTCAAAGGAAAGTTTTATCGGACTGAAGAAAGTCATTTGCACCAAAAAAGTGTGGAGAAGTGTCTAACATCTCTGTTAGTCATTCTAATTTCTTCAATTATGTTTATGAAGACTGATGATTTGTGGGTTGTTTTGTTCTTGCGTGTTTAATGAACAACATTTGAAATACTCACAGGATGTTTAAAAAAAATGCAAAAGTAGAGGTAATTTACTCATAACTTTAATGAACGCAAGAAACGTTTGTAAACGTAAAAATGCAAAGTATTTATGTAAGCTTTGTATGCACATTACAAATGTGTGAAGTGAGCACCATTGGTAACACGGAAGATATCAATAAGGGAATTCCAGTTCGTTGCAGTTGCGTGACAACATACGAGATATGTATTCCCCTACTGGAGTGATTTTTATCGCAGATCATGTCCTATAGCATGGGGGGGGGTGATACACTGTGTCCTTGATGTACCCTCAAAGAAAGAAAACACGAGGTGTTAGGTCTGGTGATCGTGGAGGCCAGCACATAAGCGAGAAATCTTCCCCTTCATTGTGATTAACCCAACGGTTTGGTAGTTTGTCGTTTAAATATCGGTGAATATTCAAATGAAAATATTCCATGGTGCAGTATACCTTTTCTGTCTTCGTTATCACCATCGTGTTCTGCTACGCCACTGACTCTCTTAAACAACATCAAGGATCTTAAACAAAAGGATAATAAAATGCATAACTATACTCTGCCGTTATTAAATGTTTTTCATTATTGGCACCTGTGCTACGTTATTTACCTTAGCGCAATATTTTCTGAAACATCCTGTAATGCGAAAACTGTGAAAGTAAAATTTGTGTTGAGCAGTATTAAGTAATAAATGTGGTGGTACAAGTAATGGCCATTGAGTGGAATGAATTAGTGTTCATTTTAAGTCCAGTCTTCTAATATAATTTTATACTGTATATTCACAATTACATATTTATTTTATTATTTCTCAGTTTGATATGAGGGGTGATCAGAACAAAGTTTACAAAGCCTGCAGTGAAATGAGTATATTTTATTTCATACGACCAATAGCCATCGGATACTAATACAAACATAACGTTATTTTTCCACATGGCTCCATACCGGTCGAGGCATTTGTCGCTTCGTGGGATAAGTTTGAATATTCTCTCCTGGTAAAAATCCTGTCCTTGCGTGTTAAGGCACGTTGCCGAGAGATGATGTACCTCCTTCCTTATCTGCAGCGAGTCGTCGGCTTCCTATGTATTCAAATGAGGAAATAGGTAGGTGAAAGTCACTTGGAGCGAATTCTGGGCTGTAGGGAGGGTGGTCGATGATATCCCAGCAAAACTGATTCAACAGCGTGATGGTCTCCTGGGCTGTATGCGGTCGCGCGTTGTCGTGAAACAAGATGGCAGACACCCTCCGTGAGGAGTCCCGATTGCTTCGCGCAATCGTGTCATGGACTCGCAATATCGGTCAGTGGTCGCTGTGTGCCCGCTTTCCAAAACCTCCACGAGTACGTAACTGGCGCTGTTCCAAAACACTGTGGCCACCTTAAACTTCTTTGTCTTTGGGGTGTTTCCACTCTATTGACGACCTTTTACTGCTGGGGGTATAGTGGTGGATCCATGTTTCGTGACTATGCGGTGAAGAAAACTGTTCTCCTCCTTGGAGAACCGCTGCAAAGGTTGCAGATTTGTCTTCATTGCTTTTATTCTGTTGGTTGGACTAATTTCGTGGAAACCACTGGGAACAAACTTTCTTGGCTGCAGAATACCGTGAACAATATGATGAATGCTTCAAAAAGACTCAGTTCTACTGAGATTTGCCGTAACGTGATCCTCCTATTGTCCTGAATCAGCTCCTCCACGCGAGCTGTGTTCAAATCTGTGGTTGCCGTGCTGGGTTGGTGACGTTTTCTCCACCGGCCGCAAACCTTCGACACCATTGTGCGAAATTCTGGCGAGAAATTACAGTTTCTTCATAAACCTCTATCAGCTGTTCAGAATGTCAGCTGCGTATACATGTTTTGCCCACAGAAATGGAATAATTGAGCGCAGTTGTTTGCGAGAACAGTTTTACAAACGAGTCGTCATTTGTGTTTACCTTGCAGTAGCGCTGTAGGTGACAGTTGAATAAAACTTTGCACAGTTGCCAACCGAATGTATTAAAATTACCACACGCTACTAAGTCGGTTGTGAAAGACGAAACACCAAGAATATTGGCCTTGAAACCCTAGTTTCTGATCATCCCTCGTACATAAAGATCCAGGCTCCAGTAATAAGTTTCCTTCCATCCTCTACAGCCTACCGGCTATCCTTGATATTGTTACGCATGAAAACATTTTTAGAACCAAACAACAATGATGAAACTGTTCCTCAAGGCACTAGATTAAAGAATCTTTCTCAAGAATCAAACATTCTGTTTCTTCTTCTTCGCAGGATCCAGGAGTTCATGCGAGTTGTAGAGTCATACAAAGGAACGCCACATTTGGATAAGGTGAGTGTGCTTTTACTTTCCCTATCACGTATGTACAAAGTAGGTACTTATTAGATAGAGAAAGTATTGTACTCTACCCAAAAATTCGATATCGAGACTTCACTGGAAATATATGTTTTGATGGCTTGTGAATAAAAAGGAGCAATTTTTAGGAAAATGTACATGTGTGTGTGAGCTGCATAATTCAAACATGAAAAGTCGGTGAAATACAAAATTGGTATTTAAGTTCAATATCATCCAAGAACTTGATGATTTTCAAATATATCCACCACCCTTTACATGGAAAATTTTTTGAAAATGTTTTTCTCATAAATGGTTCTGCGATTTTGATTACAGTACCGTAACTTAAAAATATTTACATCTATATCTTGAATTTTCTGGGAATAAATATCCTCTGAAGACCACTTTATTCTGGATGAATTTTGAATAACTGGTAAACCGTAATAAATAGCTTAAAAACTTACCGCACAAAAATGTAGATATCGTTAAAAAACACAATTTGGGTCACACTTTTTTTTTCTTTCTATTTTCTTTGTAGAGTTAACTGTTTTATGAAAAAGAGGTCCTTTTTCATTTCATCGCTCTTTGGTTTTTCGTTTGGCCGTGGAAAGCGAGCCGAATTCCAATTGTTTCATATAGTCGCCGATTTTTTAAAGATTTGACTATCGTTTTAGCCTAGTGTTTTCCCTTACTTCTCTTCTACCTAGAAGGAACGAATAAAACCACTTCTGCTAATCTTCTTTATCTCATTACCACAATATAGATAAAGGAATAAGCTTTTGCAACATATAGTTTGTAGAGAAAGTCAGTAAATGTAACACAGATTTTTACTTTCTCTAGCACATATATACGAGGTACGTCCAGAAAGTAAGTTCCGTTTCAATTTATCTCCGCTGCAGCGCTGCGATCGCAGTTCCGCACATGCGCGGTAGACGCTCTGTATCAAGGAGAAGAAACGTGCGCCATTTTGAGATCGCTGTCAGCCACATACGCTTTGTTGTGCTTGTTTACAATGTCGGTGTTGATTGAAAATCCCGCCGCTTCTGAAATCAGATCTGTGATTCGTTTTCTGAATGCTAGGAAAGTGAAGCCAATTGAAATTTATCGGCAAATTTGCGAAGTTTACAGACAAAATGCGATGAGTGATTCAATGGTGATAAGATGGGTCCGACAGTTCAATGAAGGACGTAATGAAGTGCACGATGAAGAACAAAGTGGGCGTCCATCTTTGGTTACAGAAGAACTAGTTCACGCGATTGATGACAAGATCCAGGAAAACCGCAAGTTTACAATTAGTGCTCTCGCTATGGAATTTCCCCAAAGCTCGCGATCACTAATTCATGAAATTGTTGCCGAAAAACTGAAATTTCGTAAACTTTGCTCACGTTGGGTACCAAAGACAGGCGGCAAACTTCTATGAAGAAGGTATACAAAAACTTGTGCCACGCTATGACAAATGCATGCAAAATTTCGGCAGTTGTGTGGGAAAATAGTTTAAGAGTTGTAGAATTTTGTGCAATAAATAATTATTCTGTATCTGTACACAGTTTAATTTTATTACCAAACGGAACTTACTTTCTGGACGTACCTCGTACAACCTACATAATAGGTAGAGAAGATATTGTATTCCACAGCAAAATTCGTTGCCGAGATTTCACCGGAAATATATGATTTTAGGTCCCCTGAATAAAAAATAAAAAAAAAATGCCTTTTTAGAAAAATGAACATATGTGTATAGCATAGTTCTAAAACGAATAGAACGTTAAATACCAAATTTGGTATTTAAGTTTATTATTCTCCAAGGATGCGACACGAAGAGTTTTAACAAAATCCCCCCACCATAAAGTATCCTTTACATAGAAAATGTTCCAAATTTTCGATTTTCTAAAAATGGTTCTAACATATGATTAAGATTCCGTATATTAAAGATAGTTTACATGGAAAATAAAATGTATATCTTAAATTTTCTGGGAATAGCCTCTAAAGACCTCTTCATTCTGCATGAGTTTTACTGAATTTTACATAACTGGTAAAGCGTAAAGGATAGACAAAAACGTATTACCAAAAATGTATATCTCGAAAACTCATAACTCATGTCATATTTATGCAGTAAACCGTTTTCGAGATATCCCTTATTATTGGTTTCAACTACGTAACTTGTCTAAACGGGAAGTTATCTTTCGTTTCATCACTGTTTTGTTTTAATATTCAACTGTTCACATGTGGACCAGCTTTTAAAAGATTTGACTATCGTTTTAGCCTATTGTATTGCCTTATTTCCCGTTTATTTAGAAGGTAATAAGGCCGTTTCTGATAATACTTGTCTCGATTAGAATGCTGGATATAAATGAATAATTGGTGGTCCTCCGCGGTCTAGGGATAACACGCGGCCTCTAGTTCTCAAAGTCGCGAGTCCAACCCGGGAGAGGCCGATGGCTTCCTTCAGAAAGGGAGTAAAGTCGTTGGTCTCGTGTCGTAAATTTACGGCACGTTAAAGAACATCAAGCCTGATAAAAAGACCTCTGAGCAAAATTTAGCGATGTCTCACGCCCAGTATAGTATGGGACGTTAAGAACCGCAGCAGTTAGAAAGCGTCCATAATCAAAACAAGTTAGTGTGCGAATGAATAATCTTTTGTAAGATTTGCAGAGCAGGTTTAGGTGTTTTTTTTTTTTCGAGTGGAGGAAAAATCTACCTTACAGACTACCCGGGCCGTCTGGAGTGTCGGGTTCTGCCACGTGGCCCTACCGACTAAAAAACCTCCACCGGTTTTGGAGTGGATAGGGGGAAGGATTACTGCGGTACCGCTGTTGCACCCGCGTAGTAGTGGTGGTAATGACTGGCCCGCTGTGTGGTTGCCAGAGGAAGTTATTGAGTGCCGGCAGGCAGACTTGGCCTAGGCCCAGCCTGCTCCCAGGCGAATTTCTGGAGTAGGTTATTTGGATGAGTGGGAGGGAAATCGTGCTACCTAGAGTCCGCTAGGTTGTTTGTAGGAGCTATCTTCGCTAGCGCTGCGTCTCTGAAACAAACTAACTTATAGTTAATCGTCTGTCATAATACTAGTAATCGCTTATTTTTTAAGAGGTAATATTTATGGTCTGCCATAGGCTCCGTCTGTGAGTACATACTATACATAGAGTTATATTAAGCTTAGCTTTTGTATGAGTTCCGCCTATGTAGTCTTCATTATTGTGATATGGTATAGGTGTTTTGTTATGGGCTACTTTTAAACCAATATCAGGGAAGTGTCAGCATCTTCACTTTGCTTTCAGGCGGTGACCACTGTCAGCGTGGAGATGCACTGCGCCGTGAGTAGAGCAGATCTGGACAAGTTTCTACAAAAGTTGCTGTGGGATACCGTCAGCAACTCTAGAGGGGAACTGATTTCCATCATCAGGCTCAAGGTATTGTTGTAACATTTTAAGAGCTATACTTACGGAGAGGACATTGATAATATTTAGAAAATTATGTTTTATTTTCAACTAAACCGCGTCTCAAACTTAAAAGACACAAGTTAAATGGGGTGCGCTGTTGCCACATGTAAGAAGGAAGATCAGATTACAAGGCCCATACTCTTGGTATTTCGTCTTCCACAGCGAACCTAGTAATTCTAATACATGCCGTTGGCAACTGTGCAGAGTTTCAACTAACTGCCACCTACAGCGCTAATGCAAGATAAACACAGATGGCGACTCGTTTGGAAAACTGGTCTCGCGAAGAACTCTGCTCAGTTATTGGATGTCTGTGGAACGAAACGTGTAACCGCAGCTGACATTCGCCGACAGCTGGTAGAGATTTATGGAGAGACTGTAGTGTCTCGTCAGCATTACGCAGAATTGTGTCGAAAGTTTGCGGCTGTTAGAGAAAACCTCACCGACGAGGATCGCAATGGCCGAACCAGTACGACATCCACAGATCTGTACACAGCTCGAGTGGAATAGGTGATTCAGGACACAGGAGATTCACGTTATGACATGTGGTGGTAGAACTGGTAATGTCTTTTGGAAGCATTCATCACATTGTTCACTGTATTCTGCAGTACCGGAAACTTGTTCCCGATGGGCTCCACGAAATCTGTCCAACCAACACAAAGCAAAGCGCATGGGGGCAATTCTGCAACTTTTGCAACGGTTCTCCACTGAAGGAAAGAGTTCTCTTCACATTTTCACGGGTGATGAAATGTGGTTCCACCACTCCGCAGTAAGTGGTGGTCAATAGAAAGGAAACACTCCTTTTCTCCGATGACAAAAAAGTTTAAGGTGGCGCCATCTCCTGGATGTTTGGCCACAGCGTCGGTGACATTCTCACGGAGATGATCACTGACAGATACTGTGAGACCATGGACAATTGCGCGAAGCAATCAAAAGGAAACGGCCGGGAGTCCTCACCGGGTGTCATTATACCTCATACAGCCCAGAAAACCACCACGTGTTGAACCAATTTCACTGGGGTATCATGACTACCCATCCTATAGCTCGGATTTCGCTCCAGGTGACTCACCTTTTTCCTCTCTGGAAGGAACACCTAGTAGGCCAACGATTGGCTTCAGATGAGAGATGCAACAATTCACGACGTGGCTGAACCCCAAGGAAAGAATTTTTACTAGGAGGGAATATTCTAACTCATCCCACGAGGCCACAGGTGTCTTAACCAATATGAAGTCTATATGGAAAATTACCTAATGGCTGTATTGGTTGTACGAAATAAAATATACTCATTACACTGCGGGCTTTGTAGCCTTAGTTTCTGATCATACCTCATACTACACGTACGTTACAATTTAGCGCTCCGCTGCAATGTCATCTTGTGAAATATCTGCACTTCTATTTAAGGGTACTGCTCTCTCCTTTTTATAGTTTTAGTACCTCGAAATACGTTTTTATACCATAAAATAATTATAGCTTTAATTTTGTAAAGCATCTCCATTGTTACTCTTGAAAAATTATATTTAGATGAGTAGAAATATTTTAAAACAGCAAAGACTTAACGATGCACTATTTCATTGCATTGCGTTAACCTAGTCTGTTTTTGTTTCCATTCGCCCTTTCTGCTTTCCATTTAATGGCGTCCTTATAGGTCCTTGCAGTCGTTTTTTTTTTTTTATCATTTACATTACTGTTTCTAAACACCTTGCTTTAGATGTTTCATTTATTCCCGCACTACTCTTTTTACTTGAATAATTTAACACATTTATTATTTTACGTTTCTTCTTAGTTTATTGACATTTCACGTCTGTTCCAAGTTTCTGTAGTTCCATAACTATAAATATTTACGTAAAATACAAAACAAGTAACCTACATTAGTGTTCTCACTGTTCCTCATGCTATTAACAATTTCTTAAAAACGTTAAGCATTAACCTATACCAAAAGCACCTTGAGCGGAATAGATGGAGGCTATTGTTTGTTATAGTTAATGAAGACAAGAAGTTACAGTGTTCCACCTTATTTTAAAAACTTGGTTAACCCTTGTGAACATTTTCTCGGGTTGAATATTTGGTCCCCTTTGTAAACCCAATCAAAAAAAAAAAAAAAAAAAAAAAAAATCCCGTTGCTTGTCTTTCCTACCGCACCAGTATAAATTTTTCCGAAATTATTTGAGCTAAAAAATCATAGACCTCCTATTGAAAATGGAAATTTCAAACTATGTAGATATCACTACGCTAGCCAAAAAATAGTGTTCTGCGTGAGCAGCGTGCGTGCGTACGCGCGTATGTGTGTGTAGCAACATAGCTCAAATACGAAAGACCGTTGAACTTTGCATTTAAAGTTGGTATCTTTCAAGGATGATCGTATCCTTAGCGCGGTGGTAGCGCAGCTGCTTACCAAGCGGGAGACCTGGGTTCGATCCCCAGTACCGGGGTGCACTCAGCCTCGTAAAATCCCTGGGGGGGGGCCAATTGAGGAACTACTTGATTAAGTAGCGGCTCCAGGTCATGAGGACCGCATTAACCGGCCAGGGGGACTCGAGTAGCTGATCACGTCTCACCCTCCAATACTGCACTCCATCCATGACGTCAGTCCTGGACCGAGATGGGGGACGCAGCGGCCGGGCGGTAGGCCAAGGTTCCTTGTGAGCTGTGTGGCCATGGAGTTAATATTGTATTTTTTATTTTCTTACACAGTAGCTTAAGTATTGCATTTCACACAAAAAATTCAATGTGGTGATTTGAGGCCCGCTGAACAAAATAAGTATTTTTATAAACAGCGCCCGTGTGCCTGTAAACGCCATAAATAAAAAAACATTAACTACCAAACTTTCTATTACTTGGTATTTAAGTTCAATATCTTTCAAGGATGCGATACGAAGATTTTCAAGAAAATCCCCCCCACCCCCAGCTACTCTCTCCATGGAACATTTTTCAAAACTTTTGACATTCTCAAAAATGGTCGTACCGATTTTTGCTAAAATGCCCCATTGTTTAAGATATACTCGTGACAAACGAAATGTATATCTTGAATTTTTTGGGAATAATCTCTGTAGACCTCTTCATTCTAGATGACTTTTTATAACTGCCAAATCGTAAAAGACATACAAAAAATTACTGTGCAAAAAGTGTAGATCTCATTAAAACACACAATTAATGTCATATACTTTCTTTTTTTTTTTTAACTTATTTTTAGCAAGCAAAGCGAACAGAATTTAAATTGTTTTCACTCAGCGATCTGCTTTTAAAAGACTTAACTGTCTACTTACAAGAAAGCAAGTTAAAAGACCGATTCTGCTAATCTTTATCTCTTTTAGCATAATGAACATAAAAGAAAAATGTTTTGTAACAATAGTTTGTACATGGATCAGCTAGACAAAGTTATGTGAAATGAACACATCAGATTTTTTTACTTTCTCTATATGCACTATGTACATAGTGTATAGAGAAGGTATTGCACTCCACCCAAAAAATCCATACCGAGATTTCACCGGAAATATATGTTTTAGGGTGCCCTTTATCTAAAAAAAAAAACATTTTCGTAAAAAAGTCAGTGTGTGTGTATTTGTCCGTGTGACTGTGAACACGATAACTCAAAAACGAAAAGTCGGTAAAATACCCAACTTGGTATTTAAGTTTAGTATCTTCCAAGGATACGACACGAAGATTTTGAGAAAAATCCCCCCACCCCCAATTACCCTTTACATGAAACTTTTTTTCGAAAATTTTGATTTTCTCAAAAATGAGTAACGATTTTGATTAACATTTTGTATACTAAAGATATTTACATGACAAATAAAATGTATATCTTGAATTTTCTGGGAATAGCCTCTGAAGAATACTTTATTCTGGATGAATTTTACGGAATTTTGGATAACTGCTAAACCGTAAGACATGGACAGAAGCTTACTACACGAAAAATGTAGAGCACGTTAAAACACACAATTTATGTTGTATACATTTGTTTCGTGGAGTTGATCGTTTTTGAGCTTTTCCTTGTTTTTGGTTTCTGCTTTGAAAAACTTACTTTTCTCATACAGGGATTTGTCTACTCCTGTCCATACAAACAAAGGAACTTCAGTCACATAGCGACCAGCTTTTCACCTATAGTACTCTCTTATTTCGCTTCTATTTACAAGGAATCAGGTAATAAGACTATTTCTGCTATTTTTTTTCTCGATTAGCGTATAGTGAATAGAAGCAAAAGGTTTTTAATAATATTTTCTTGCAGAGATGTAGAGAAAGTCATGTGAATGGAACACAGCAGATTTTTTCCTCATGAGATATGTTACACATTTTATTTTCTCTATCTTGCACAATGTACACAACAGTTAGAGAAGGTACATATTGCATTCTACCCAAAATCTTGATACCGAGATTGAACCGGAAGTACCCTCGAATGTGGGTCACCTTGGTGAGAGGCGAGTTGTCTAACCATGGCGTGGCCTGTGTATGTGTGCATGCGTGAAACGTAAGAGATAGACAAAATCTAACTGCACAAATAATGAAAACCTCGTTAAAACACAATTCATGTCGTATACTTTTTACTTTCTCTACACGTACTATGTACATAGTGTATAAAGCAGGTATTGTATTGTACCCAAACATTCGATGCCGAGATCTCACCGGAAATACATGTTTTAGGTCCCCCTGAATTCAAAAAAAGCATTTTCAGAAAAAGATCCGTGTGTGTCTGTCTGTGGACAGCATAGCTCCAAAACGAAAAGACCGTTGATTACCAAACTTGGTATTTAAGTTTGGTATCTTCCAAGGATGTGACACGAAGATTTTCAAGAAAATCCCCCACCCCCAACTACCCTTTACATGGAACTTTTTTCAAAAATTCTGATTTTCTTAAAAATGGCTTTAACGATTTTGATTAAAATATTGTATATTAAAGATATTTACCTTACAAATAAAATCTGTATCTTGAATTTTCTGGGAATAGCCTATGAAGACTACTTTATCTGGAGGAATTTCACGGAATTTTGCATAACTGCTAAACTGTAACAGATGGACAAAAACTTACCACATAAAAATGTAGAGCACTGTAAAACACACAATTTATGTTATATACATTTTTTTCGTGTAGTTGATCTTTTTTAGATATTGCTTGTTTTTGGTTTCAGCTTGTAAAAACTTATTGGTAATTTTCTCATACAGGAATTGGTCAACTGGTGTCCTTACAAAGGAACTTCAGTCACATAGGAACCAGCTTTTGACTATCACTTTAACCCATGGCACTCCCTTATTTCGCTTCTACTTACAAGGAAGTAAGTAATAAGACTTTTTCTGCTAACTTTTCTCGATTAGCATGAAGTAAATAGAAGCATAAGCTTTTTAATAATATTTTTTTGCAGAAATGTAGAGAAAGTCATGTGAACCATAAGCTTTTTAATAATATTTTTTTGCAGAAATGTAGAGAAAGTCATGTGAATGGAACACATCAGATTTTTTTTTTTTTACTTAACCTTTTCCGAGATATTCTTTCTTTATTATTGATTTAAATTTAAGCTACTTTAGCTTCTCTTAAACGCTAGTCATCTTTCGTTTCATCTCTTTTGTGTTTTACTCCAGGCCATAGAAAGCGAACCGAATATCAATGGTTTCACGTTGCGACCAGGTTTATAAAAGATTTGATCAACATTTTAGTCTGCTGTAATTGCCTTATTTTCCTTCTACTTGGCAGAAACTAATTCAACAATATCTGCTAATGTTATGTAGAACAAAGCGGCACAGGGAAGAGATTTCTCCGGGTATCCCCGCCATCGCATTCCACCGGTGCACCATCTTCATTCCATGTATCATCAGTGTCATCGCCTACCATATGTAGTAAAAGCGGGCGTTAAACACTATCAAAAAATCTTATATGTTACACTCATATGACTTTCTCTAGCTGTTCTACAAATAAACTTCTTACACAAGATTATTCTTCTCTCTCCACAATACTAATCAGATAAACAATAGCAGAATGTTCTTGTTACTTAGTTTCTTATAAGTAGAAGGTAACTAAGGGAATGCGCTATGTAAATGTCAAATGTTTTAAAAGCTATCGTTATGCGATTGTCAATTCAATTCGCTTCTTTGCTTGGCGAGGAGTAGAACAAAAGAAAAGCGGACACTTCCTGTGTGAGAAAAGTATTAATACTTTACAATTTAAAACAATAATAAGGAATATTTCGAAGACGGTTACTTCCACAACAAAAACGTAAAAGACATAAATTTGTTTTGACAAGATATACATTTTCTGTGTAGTGAGTTTTTGTCTATCTCTTACGGTTTAGCATTTATGCAAAATAATTCAAAATTTATCCAGATAATTTAGGATACACATTTTATTTTTCATGTAATTATCATGATATATGCCATATTTTAATCAAAATCGTTAGAACATTTTTGAGAAAATCAAAATTTTCTAAAATTATTCCATGTAAAGGGTAGTTGGGGATGGGGGATTTTATTGAAAATCTTGGTGTCGGATCCTTGAAAGATAAAACCTAAATACCAAGTTTGGTATTTAACGGTTATTTAGTTTTTGAGCTATGTTGCCCCCCCCCACACACACACAGGAGCCTTTTTTTAAAAAGTGCTTTTTTCGGAATCAGGGGACCCCAAAACATATATTTCCGGTAAAATCTCCACATCAGATTTTTACTTTCAACACGTACTACGTATATAGTATATACAATATATATATATATATATACTATTGCACCCAAAAATTAGATTCCAAGTTATCATTGGAAATACATGTTTTGAGACCCCCTGAAACAAAAAAAATTAAAATGTGTGTGTATCTGTCTGGACAGCATAGCTCAAAAATCGAAAAGTCCTTTAACTACCAAATGGTATTTAAGTTCAGTATCTTCCAAGGAGGCGACACGAAGATTTTCATCAAAATCCCCTCCCACCCCCAAATACCTTTTACATGGAGCATTTTTCGAACAATTTGATTTTCTCAAAAATGGCTCCAACGATTTTGATTAAAGCATCGCATATTAAAGATAGATTAGAAATAAAATTTATTTTGAATTTTCTTGGAATAGCCTCTGTAACCATGTTTATTCTGGATGAATTTTGCGAAATTTTGCATTAACTAGTAAACCGTAAGCGATAGACAAAGGCTTACCACACAAAAAATGTAGCGGTTGTTCAAATACATGATTTCACCACTTCTGAGATTCAAAATACTTAAAATTTTCTCACCTGGAAAGTTGTAAACGCCTGGCCCTGCACATAACAACTAGCTTTTAAAAGATTTTACTATTGTTTTAGTCTAGTGTATTCCCTTATTTTTCTTCTACTTACAAGGAAACAAGTAATTAAGACTATTTCTGATAATGTTTATCTCGGTTATTATAAAGTAGAAAAATCTGATGTGTTCCATTCACATGACTTTCTCCATATCCCTGCAACAAACCATTCTTAAAAAGCTTATACTTCTATTTACTTTATGCTAATCAGTTAGCAGAAATAGTCTTATTACTTAGTGCGTAAGTAAAAAGAATAAGCTTTTTAACAATAATTTCTTACTGCTATGTAGAGAAGGTCATGTGAAAGGAGCACATGAGAGTTTTACTTTCTCTACACATACATAGTGCATAGAGAAGGTATTGCACTCCACCCAAAAATTCGATACCGAGATTTCACAGGAAATATACGTTTTAGGGTCCCCTGTATCCTGAAAAAGCATTTTCACAAAAAGGTCCGTGTGTGTGTATGTGTGTGTGTGTGTGTCTGTGCACACGATAAGTCAAAGCCGAAAACTGCATAAATACCAAACTTGGTATTTAAGTTCAGTGTCTTCCAGGGATGCGACACGAAGATTTTGAGAAAAATCCCGCCACCCCAAACTACCCGTTACATGGAAATTTTTTAGAAATTTTTTATTTTCTCAAAAATGCGTCTAACCATATTGATTAAAATATCGTATATTAAAGACATTTACCTGACAAATAAAATTTATATGTTGAATTTTCTGGGAATTGCCTCTGAAGATCGCTTTATTCTGGATGAATTTTTACGGAATTTTGCATAGTTGTTAAACGTAAGAGATGTAGAGCACGTTAAAACACACAATTTATGTTATATATATTTTTATCGTGGAGTTGATCGTTTTTGAGACATTCCTTGATTTTAGTTTCAGCTTTGAAAAATTGTACTTTTCTCATACAGGAATTTGTCAACGCCTGTCCATACAAATAAAGGAACTTCAGTCACATAGCAACCAGCTTTAACCTATGGTACTCCATTATTTCGCTTCTACTTACAAGGAAGCAAGTAATGAGCATTAAGTAAAAGAAGCATTATATAACAATAATTTGTTTCAGAGATGTAGAGAAGGTCATGTAAATGGAACACATCAGATTTTTTAGAGAAAGATATAGGTATTTGAACGTACTCGTAATAAGAATTTAAAGCTGGTGTTGCTCTGTTTTGAGCCCCCTATAGACGACTCTGGAATATCATAGGATGATTGATTGACGACAGTTTGATGTTATCCCAAATGGCTCATATCGAGGGCGTCCATCACGTCTGGAATGCCCCAGACCTTATGAAGGGTTGCGAGTATATGTGATCCAGTATACATGTTCCGTATGATCTCAATTCTTTTATTTCTGAAGATAAATGTTCCATTTGAACGTTTACTATGCTTACCTACATCCAATTAATTCAATAGAAAGAAAACACAATGGTTTTAAGCCTTTGCTATAGCGCATTAGAAAACTCAAACAGGTCGCCTCTTACGTTCTCACGTTGCAGCGGGAAAGCATATAATTCTACTAATTCTGTGTTTCATTTTTACTTTCTCTGCACGTTCTATGTATATAATGTATATAGAAGCTATTGCATTCTACCCAAAAAGTCTATACCGAGATTTTACCGTAAATACTCGTATTAGGCTCCCCTGACCCCCAAAAATATCTGATGTACTTTATTCACATGACTTTCTCTACAAATTTGCAAATAAAATATTATTCAAAAGCTTATTCTTCGATTTCTTGAAACTAATCGAGAAAAAAGTAGCAGAAACGGTTTTATTACTTGCTTCCTTGTAAGTTGAAGGGAAATAAGGGAGTACCATAGGTTAAAGTGATAGTCAGAAACTGGTTGCTATGTGACTGAAGTTCCTTTGTTTGTACAGGCAGGAGTTGACAATTCCCGTATGAGAAAAGTTTAGGTATTTTAAAACTGAATTCATTGTCAAAGAATATCTGCTAAATAGCCAACTCGACGAAAAAAATGTATATGACATAGATTGTGTGTTTTATCGAGATCTACGTCTTTTGTGTGATAAATGTTGGTCTATCTCTTTCGGCTTACCAGTTATAAAAAATCCAATAAAAATCATCCAGAATAATTAGGTCTTCAGAGGCTATTCCCACAAAATTCAAGATATACATTTTATTTGTCATGTAAATATCTTAAAATTAAGAGATTTTAATTAATTTTTTTCTAATTTTTTTCCATGTAGGGTAGTCGGGGTGTGGGGATTTTCTTGAAAATATTCGTGTCGCATCCTTGGAGGATACCAAACGTAAGTACAAAGGTCCATGTGTCTGTGAACACGATAAAAAACGAAAATTTGGTATAATACCAAACTTGGTATCTAAGCTTAGTAGGTATCTTCATGGAATGCAATCCGAAAAAAAAAATCCGCACACCCTAACTACGCTTTACATGGAAAAAGGTTCGAAAATTTTGATTTGCTCAAAAATAGCTCTAACGATTTTGAATCAAATAGCCATATTAAAGATATTTACATGACAAATTAAATGTATATGTTGAATTTTCTGAAGATAGTATGTGAAGAAATGTTTATTCTAGTTGAATTTTGCGTAACTGGTAACCGTAAGAGATAGACAAAAACTTGCTACTCAAAAAAAAAAAAAAAATGATCTCGTTAAAACACGCAATTTATGCCATATACTTTTTTCGTGGAGTTGACCTTTTTCGAGATATTCCTTGTTATTGGTTTCAGTTTTGAAAAACTTATACTTTTCTCATACAGAATTTTTCAACTCCTGTCCATAACAAAGGAACTTCAGTCACATAGCAACGAACTTTTGACTATCGCTTTAACCTATGGTACTCCCTTATTTCACTTCTACTTACAAGGAAGCAAGTAATAAGACTATTTCTGCTATTTTTTTCTGGATTAGCATGAAGTAAATAGAAGCCTAAGCTTTTCAATACTATTTTTGCAGAAATGTGGAAAAAGCCATGTGAATGGAACACATTAGATTTTTTAAATTGTTTCATTTGTATAGCTCCCTTTAACTTCTATCGGCTTTGACTTGAGAAACATCTGCGGTGTTTTTCTCGCTCAACTGTAGGTTGCTTAACGTTGGTTTTTCGGTTTTATATCATTAAACACACACTCATTTACTGTCACATTCATACATCCAGACTCTGGGGGATAAGGAATGATTCTGGTTAGAGAAAAAATCCCTGCCCCAGGCGGGAATCGAACCCGGATGAAAAACTAAAACGCTGACCATTCGACCGTAGAGGCAGTAACTGCTAGTTACTTTCTCTAGCCCCATATGTACAATATACATAGGGATAGAGAAGTATTGTATTCCACCCAAAAATTCGATACCGAGATTTCACCGGAAATATATGTTTTAGGACCCCCTGTATCCAAAAAAAGCATTTTGAGAAAAAGGTCCGTGTGTGTGTCCGTGTGTCTGTGAACACGATAACTCAAAAACGAAAAGTAGCTAAAATACTAAACTTGGTATTTAAGTTTAGTATCTTCTAGGGATGCGACACGAAGATTTTGAGAAAAATCCCCCACCCCAAACTACCCTTTACATGGAACTTTTTTCGAAAATTTTGATTTTCTTAAAAATGGCTCTAACGAGTTTGATTAAAATATCATATATTAAAGATATTTACCTAGCAAATAAAATGTATATCTTGAATTTTCTGGGAATAGCTTCTGAAGACCTGTTTATTCTGGATGAATTTTGCCTAATTTGGCATATATAGTAAACCGTAAGAGATAGACAAAAACTTACTATACAAAAAATTTAGGTCTTGTTAAAATACACAAATTATGTCATATACATTTTTCTCGTGGACCTTACCGTTTTCGAGGTATTCATTGTAATTACTTTCAGTTGTGAAGTACTTATACTTTTCTCAAATGGGAGTCTCCGTTTTTCTTTTGTTCTACTCCTGGCCAAGAAAAGAATGGATTTGTAATGTCATTCGCATAACGACAGTTTTTAAAACATTTGACTATTGGTTTAGCCTAGTGTATTCCCTTATTTTCTTCCTACTTATACGGAACTAAATAATAAGAACATTGTGCTAATGAGTACCACGATTAGCAAGGTGCAGAGAGAAGAAGAATCTTATGTATGAAGTTTGTAGAACAGCTAGAGAAAGTCATGTGAATGGAACACATCAGATTTTTTTATTTTCCAAATTTGACATATGCTTCACCTTAAGCAGTTGAAGGAAAGTTTAACAGATATTTAACAACGGAGGGTTTGCCCATCACCCATCAGTGAAGCTGAAAAAAGCAGACGTGCTGCATCTGCCAAATGTTGAATGAAAGCCTGTCGGCCGAACCCCGAATTCGGTTCAACAAACTGATGCTTTTTGTTCCTTTAGCAACTATAAATCGGAAATTCTGAATTTAGATTCCTCAACAATCTTATAAGGAACCATTGTCCCGTTTAGACAACAGATCGAGCTACCTTATTTAGTGAAAGTGGATAGAAAATAAACACTTGATGTGTTCCATTCATCTGACTTTCTCAAGCTGTTCTACAAACTTTTCTTATAAAAGATTATTCCTACTTTCTCTATACGTGCATGTACATAGTGTATAGAGAAGGTAATGTAATGCACCCAAAAATTCGATACCGAGATTTCACCATAAATACATGTTTTGAGACCTCCTGAATCCAAAAAAAAAAAGCATTTTTAGACAAATGTCCGTGTGTGTGTGTGTGTGTCTGTGGGCAGCATAGCTCAAAAGCGAAAAGTCCATTAAAAACCAAACTTGGTATGTAGGTTTGGTATCTTCCAAGGATGCGACACGAAGATTTTCAAGAAAATTCCCCCAATCCCAACTACCCTTTACATGGACATTTTTTCGAAAATTTTTATTTTCTAAAAAATGGCTGTAACGATTTTGATTAAAATATCGTATATTAAAGCTATTTACCTGACAAATAATATGTATATCTTGAATTTTCTGGGAATAGCCTCTGAAGACTACTTTATTCTGGATGCATTTTGCATTACTATTAAACCGTAGGAGATGGACAAAAACTTAACACACGATTTATATTAAATACATTTTTTTCGTGGAGTTGATCGTTTTTTAGATATTCCTTGTTTTTGGTTTCAGCTTTGAAAAACTTATATTTTTCACATACAGGAATGTGCCAACTCATGTTCATACAAACAAAGGAACTTCAGTCACATAACAACCAGCTTTTGGGTTTCACTTTAACCTATGGCACTCCCTTATTTCGCTTCTACTTAACAATAAAGCAAGAAATAAGACTATTTCTGCTAATTTTTCTCGATTAGCTAGAAATAAATAAAAGAATAAGCTTATTAACAATAATTTGTTACAGAGATATAGAGAAAGTCATGTGAATGGAACACATCAGATTTTTTTTCTTTCATTCTTTATTTATAGTCTCTTAACTACTAGGTCTTTTAACGACTTTTCATTTACAAAGTGGGTTTTTACAGTATAAACTTAAATAATACAATAATAAGTACATCAGGGTTATTAACAATAAACAAGCAACAAGATAGGATCTTAAAGGTATGAACTATGAATAATAACAGAGTCACGATTACAGTAAAATGTGTAACTATGAGAGTAAACCGTGGTAGGTTTAAACAATATTAACAATTAACAACAATAAGTGTGTGGCAAGATAAGATTTAAACAAATTGAACATTAAGTACTATAACATAATCATAGTTAAAACAACATTTGTAACAATATTGTCTTATTAATTAATAGATTAATATATTCCAATTATCAATTATAGTTTATATAAACAGTTTATGAAAATTAATTTTTACTTTCTCTATACTTACTATGTACATAATGTATAGAGAATGTATTGCACTCCACCAAAAACAATCGATACCGAGATTTCACCGGAAATATATATTTCAGGGTCCCCTGTATCCAAAAAAAGTATTTCCAGAAAAAAAGTCCGTGTGTGTGTGTGTGTGTGTGTGTGTGTGTGTGTGTGTGTGTGTGTGTGTGTGAACACTATAACTCAAAAACGAAAAGTCGGTAAAATACCAAACTTGCCATTTAAGTTTAGTATCTTCCAGGGATGCGACACGAAGGTTTTGAGAAAAATCCCCACACCCCAAACTACCCTTTACATGGAACTCTTTTTTTCGAAAATATTGATTTTCGCAAAAATAGCCTTAACGATTTTGATTAAAATATCTTATATTAAAGATATTTACCTCACAAACAAAATGTATATCTTGAATTTTCTGGGAATAGCGTCTGAAGACTACTTTATTCTGGACGAATTTTACGGAATTTTGCATAACTGCTAAACCGTAAGACTTAGATAAAAGCTTACTACACAAGAAATGTAGAGCACGTTCAAACACACAATTTATGTTATATACATTTTTTTCGTGGAGTTGATCGTTTTTTATACATTCATTGTTTTTGGTTTCAGCTATGAAAAACTTACTTTTCTCATGTAGGAATTTGTCAACTCCTGTCCATATAAACAAAGGAACTTCAGTCGCATAGCAACCAGCTTTTGACTATCACTTTAACCTATGGTACTCCCTTATTTCGCTTCTACTTACAAGGAAGCAAGTAATAAGACTATTTCTGCTAATTTGTTTTCGAGTAGCTTGAAGTAAATAGAAGCATAAGCTCTTTAAGAATAATTTGTTACAGAGATGTAGAGAAAGTCATGTGAATGGTACAATCAGATTTTTTATAAAATTTTGTACAAAGAGATATCTTTTAAAAATTGTAAGATTCGTGGAATCATGTTACTTACATTGAGAGCAGTAGGATCTTCTGGAATTGGGTACATTTTGAGATGATGTAGATGGTAGCTAAACTTGTCTGGCATCTATCACATTTCGGAGGATGCTCTTTAGAGAGCAGGAAGCTGTGTGTGTGAGATTGGTGTGGCCAATTGTTGTCCTGGTGATGACAATCTCATCTTGACGTTTTAAATTATTAAGAGTGACTTTCTTTTCTTACTGGTGGGATTGTTTGACCATTGATGGAACCATTTGGCATAAAAGATTATTCTTTTGTCTACGAGGGCCGTTTTTTTTTTTTTCAACCTCCGATAGGCTATAAATAAAAGACAAGTTCATAGAAAACAATTATTTTATTACTAAAAGTTTTGTACACTTATGGTTACTTTTCAACATAATCACCGAAAAGATTGAGACATTTATCGTACCTGTGCACAAGCTTTGCAATACCCGCTTCAAAAAATGTTGCCGCCAATGAGCATTGACGTTGTTTTGAAGATCTTTTTACTTCATGACGTTTGCGGAGAACCATTCAAAACAAACAAAGAGGATGCGGACTTCAGGAATTGTGTTGATCCATGACAACGCTCGTCCATATAGTCCTGACCTGGCACCCAGGACTTTCATCTTTTCCCTGAACTGAAGACGTGGCTAGGAGGGCAGCACTTTCAAACCAACGAATTGTGTATCATGTTGTAATATTAATGTAATGTTTCGATGTTTCTATACAATTTTTATTGTCCTAGCAGATAAAGAGATTTATCTCTTTGTCAGAATAATAGAAAATAGAAAAATCTTATCCGGGTAATTCACCCTAAGCGAGATTCGAACTCGCGACTGTTGAATTTGAGGCTACCACCCCTACCCAGGTTGGCTACACCTGATTTGTTTTGTTATTTAATACGAAAAGGTCTTGCGTTTATGCTGAGTCTGTACTTTTCGTTATGAATGGGGTTTTACTGTTTTCTGTATCCAGGCTATAGACCCGGTGCCACGCGCAAAGAACGCAGTGTAGCATACAATAGGATATGAGGCAGCCCTTAATGGACGACAGTTTGTCAACACTAGTTGATCTGCTATTTGCCAGCGATCCCTCGCTCGCGTTCCTGGCCCCAGCTGCCACCCCATACGGATTTAGGTGAAAACATCCCTATTATGCTACAGAGCATGAAAAATAAATAAATAAATGTTTAATAGACTCCGTGAATGGAGCGAAAAGGAAACAGTTTGTAAACAGCGAGGGGACGTTGAGCCAACTTAACACGGTGCATTTGTTTGGTCAGGAATAAATTCATGGTCAGTATACTAACATCTGTTTAGTGAGGGACAAAAACCCGCGCCCTGTTGAGCTAGGGACATATCCGGTCAGTATACGTTAAGTGTATATATATCCTAAGTTAAGAATACATATAGGGTCAGTACAGGGACATCTGCTAGCTAAAGATCATTGGGATACTAAGAAGAAGAATTAATTAGTTGATGGTTGGTGTCTAATGTTGAGCAGTTGGCAGCCATTCGCTTTCTTGCATTCCAGTATTTTGATGTCATATTATCATGTTGACTAAAGGTTGGGCAGCACAGTAGATGGTTTCCATCCATGTCTTCTTTAAGCGTACAGAAAGGACACAGAGGAGATCTCACTTTACCAATCCTGAATAAATGTTTATTGAGACGTCATGGCCTGTTAGGAGTCTAAAAGTTACCACACAAGATTTTCTTGTTAATGTAGTGATTCTGGTTGTGTTATTACATAAATGTTCCCATGGTTTTCCTTTTGCTGTAATATATTATCTGTTTACTTTCTCCATACGCACTATGTACATAGTGTATAGAGAAAGTATTGCACTCCACCCAAAAATTCGATACCGAGATTTCACCGGAAATATATGTTTTAGGTTCCCCAATATCCAAAAAAAGCATTTTCACAAAAAGGTCCGTGTGTGTGTGTGTGTGTGTGTGTGTGTGTGTGTGTGTGTGTGTGTGTGTGTGTGTGTGTGGTTGTGTGTCCGTGTATCCGTGTGTCTGTGAACACGATAACTCAAAAACGAAAAGTCGGTAAAATACCAAACTTGGTATTTAAGTTTAATATCTTCCAGGGATGCATGTGTGTGTGTGTGTGTGTGTGTGTGGGGGGGGGGCTGTGTGTCCGTGTATCCGTGTGTCTGTGAACACGATAACTCAAAAACGAAAAGTCGGTAAAATACCAAACTTGGTATTTAAGTTTAGTATCTTCCAGGGATTCGACACGAAGATTTTGAGAAAAATCGCCCCACCCCAACTACCCTTTACATGGAACTTTTTTCGAAATTTTTTAGTTTCTCAAAAATGGCTCTAACGATTTTGATTAAAAATTCGTTTATTAAACATATTTACCTGACAAATAAAATGTATATCTTGAATTTTCTGGGAATAGCCTCTGAAGAGTAGTTTATTCTGGATGCATTTTACTAAATTGTGAATAACTGCTAAACCATAAGAGACGGACAAAAACTTACCATACAACAAATGTAGAGCACCTTAAAACACACAATATATGTCATATACATATTTTTCGTGGAGTTGGTTGTTTTTTAGATATTCCCTGTTTTTGGTTTCAACTATAAAAAACACTTTTCTCATGAACTCGTGTCCATACAAACAAAGAAGCTTCAGTTACATAGCAACCAGCTTTTGACTGTCACTTTCACCTATGGTACCCCCTTATTTCGGTTCTACCAACAAGGAAGCAAGTAATAAGACTATTTCTGCTAATTTTTTCTCGACTAGATGAAGTAAATAGAATAATTTGTTGCAGAGATGTAGAGAAAGTCGTGTGAATAGAACGCATCAGATTTTTAGTGGGCTAAACTTAAATACCAAGTTTAGCATTTTACCGACTTTTCGTTTTGGAGTTATTGTGTTCACAGACACACGGACACATTGACACACTCACGGACCTTTTTCTGAAAATACTTTTTTTAGATACAGGGGACCCTAAAACATATCTACATTTCCGGTGAAATCTCGGTATCGAATTTTTTCGTGGAGTGCAATACCTTCTTTATACACTATGTACACAGTGCGTATAGAGAAAGTAAAAATATAAGATAATTGCGATTGCGCTGTCATCAATCCACGGATATTGGAAGCAGTAGACTGGACGGCACCATAACCCCATTTATTAGTCGCGGAACTACGTGGTATGGTGTACCACTAAATTATTCCATGCTAATCGAGAAAAAATTAGCAGAAATAGTCTTATTTCTTGCTTCCTTGTAAGTAGAAGCGAAATAAGGGAGTACAATAGATTAAACTGACAGTCAAAAACTGGTTGCTATGTGACTGAAGTTCCTTTGTTTGTATGCACACGAGTTCACAAAGTCCTGTATGAGAAAAGTATGTGTTTTATAGCTGAAACCAAAAACAAGGAATGTCTAAAATCAATCAGCTCCACGAAAAAATATGTATATAGCATAAATTGTGTGTTTTAAAGTGCTCTATATTTGTTGTATGGTAAATGTTTGTCCATCTCTTACGGTTTAGCAGTTATGCAAAATTCCGTAAAATTTACCCAGAATAAAGTAGTCTTCAGAGGCTATTCCCAGAAAATTCAAAATATACATTTTATTAGTCAGGTAAATATCTTTAATATACGATATTTTAATCAAAATCGTTAGAGCCATTTTTTAGAAAATCAAATTTTTCGAAAAAAGTTCCACGTAAAGGGTAGTTTGGGGTGGGGGGATTTTTCACAAAATCTTCGTGTCGCATCCCTGGAGGATACTAAACTTAAATACCAAGTTTGGTATTTTGCCGACTTTTCGTTTTTGAGATATCGTGTTCACAGACACACGGACACACACACACACACACACACACACACACATGTACCTTTTTCTGAAAATACTTATTTTGATACACGGGACCTTAAAACGTATATTTCCGGTGATATCTCGGTATCGAATTTTTTGGTGTAGTGCATTACCTTCTCTATACACTATGTACATAGTGCGTATAGAGAAAGTAAAAAGGCATAAAATATTTGTTTTCACAAAGACATTTATCTCTAAATGAAAGAGCATTCCTTAAGCTATTTTTACTTTCTCTACAGGTACTATGTCCATAGTTTTTAGAGAAGGTATTGCATCCCACCCAAAAATTCGATACCGACATTTCACCGGAAATACATGTTTTGGCTTCCCCTGAATCCAAAAAACGCATTTTCAGAAAAAGATCCGTGTGTGTCTGTGGACAGTATAGCTCAAAAACGAAAAGACCGTTGAATACCAAACTTGGTATTTAAGTTTGGTATCTTCCAAGGATGCGACACGAAGATTTTCAAGAAAATTCCCCCACCCCCAACTACCCTTTATATGGAACTTTTTAAAATAAAATTGATTTTTGTTAAAAATGGCACTAACGATTTTGATTAAAATATCTTATATTAAAGATATTTACCTGACTAATAAAACGTGTATCTTGAATTTTCTGGGAATAGCCTCTGAAGAGTAGTTTATTCTGAATGAATTTTATTGAATTTTGAATGACTGCTAAACCGTAAGAGATGGACAAAAACTTAGTACACAAAAAATGTAGACCACGTTTAAACACACAATTTATGTTGTATATATTTTTTTCTTGGAGTTCGTCGTTTTTGAGACATCCCTTATTTTTGGTTTCTGCTATGAAAAACGTATAATATTCTCATACAGGAACTTGTCAAATCTTATCCATACAAACAAAGGAACTTCATTGACATAGCAACCAGCTTTTGACTATCACTTTAACCTATGATAGTCTCTTATTTCGCTTCTACTTAGAAGGAAGCAAGTATGGCACTGGTGATACATGACTCTAAAAACGACACATCTCTATCATGGCTGATAGAGAAACCTCTGAGCAAAATTAAGCGGTCCTTCGCCTCCAATTAGGGATGAAACGCTGAGAACCATAGTAGTTAAAGAGCGCCCATAAATAACATGCCATTTACATTTTATTCACTTAATAAAAAATTGTTCTGCCTATGTTTATCCCGATTAACATGAAGTAGATACAAACACAAGTATTTTACAATTTATTACAGAGATGTAGAGAAAGTAGGTGAGTGGAACACATCAGATTTTTACTTTCTCTACACGTACTATGTGCATTGTGTATAGAGAAGGTATTGCATTCCATCCAAAAATTAGCTACCGAGATTTCACCGGAAATAAACGTTTTGGGTCCCCCTGAATCCAAAAAAAAATCCGATGTGTTCCATTCACCTGACTTTCTCTACTTCTGCGTTACAAAGTATTGTTAATAAGCTTATTCTTCTATTTACTTCATGCTAATCGAGAAAAAATTAGCAGAAATAGCCTTATTACTTACTTCCTTGTAAGTAGAAGCGAAGTATGAGAGTATCATAGGTTAAAGTGAAGTCAAAAGCTGGTTACTAGGTGAATGAAGTTCCTTTGTTTGTATGGACACGAGTTGACAAATTACTATATGAGAAAAGTACAAGTTTTCCAAAGCTGAAACCAAAAACCAGGAATATCTCAAAAACGATCAACTCCTCGAAAAAAATGTATTTAACATAAATTGTGTGTTTTACTGTGCTCTACATTTTTGTGTGGTAATTTTTTGTCCAACTCTTACGGTTTATTAGTTATGCAAAATTTATCCAGAATAAGGTAGTCTTCAGAGGCTATTCCCAGAAAATTCAAGATATACATTTTATTTGTCAGACAAATATCTTTAATATACTATATTTTAATCAAAATCGTTAGAGCCATTTTTTAGAAAATCAAACTTTTCGAAAAAAGTTCCATGTAAAGAGTAGTTGGGAGTGGGATGAAAAATGAAATGGCCTGATATTTATGGACGCTCTTTAACTGCTTTGGTTCTCAGCGTCCCATTCTATACTGGCCGTGAAAGATCGCTTAATTTTGCTCAGAGGCCTCTCTTATCAGGCTTGAGGTTCTCTTACGTGCCGTAAATCTAGGACACGGGACCCACAGCTTTACTTCCCTTCCGAAGGAAGCCATGCTAAGGATTTTTACGCCCGAAAAAATCCATCGTCCTCCGCCGGGTTTGAACCCGCGACCTTAGGTATATGAAGCTAGCATGGTAACCATTACACCACGGAGGGCGACTGGGAGTGGGGGGATTTTCTTGAAAATATTCGTGTCGCATCCTTGGAAGCTACCAAACCTAAATATCAAGTTTGGTTTTCAACGGACTTTTCGTTTTTGAGCTTTGCTGCTCACACACACACACACACACACACACACACACACACACACACACACACACACACACACACACAAATAGACACACACACGGATATTTTTCTAAAAATGATTTTTTTGGGGATTCAGGAGGTCTTAAAACATGTATTTCCGGTGAAATCTCGGTATCGAATTTTTGGGTGCATTACAATACCTTCTCTATACACTATGTACATAGCACGTATAGAGAAAGTAAAAAGGGAGTATCATAGATTAAAGTAATAGTCAAAATCTGGTTGCTATGTGACAAGTTCCTTTGTTAGTATGGACAGGAGTTGACAAATTCCTGTTTGAGAACAGTATGTTTTTCATAACTGAAACCAAAAACAAGAAATATCTAAAAATCGAGCAACTCCACGAAAAAATTGTTTATGACATAAATAGTGTGTTTTAATGTGTTCTACATTTCTTGTTTGGTAAGTGTTAGTCTATCTCTTACGGTTTACCAGTTACACAAAATTCCGTAAAATTCATCCAGATTGAAGTAGTCTTCAGAGGCTGGCTATTCCCAGAAAATTCAAGATATACATATTATTTGTCAGGTATATATATTTAATATACGATATTTTAATCAAAATCGTTAGAGCCATTTTTTAGAAAATCAAAATTTTCGAAAAATTTTCACTGTGAAGGGTAGTTGGGGGTGGGGGGATTTTTTTTTTTAAAATCTTCGAGTCGCATCCTTAGAAGATACCAAACTTAAATACCAAGTTTTGTTTTTAACGGTCTCTTTTTCCAAAAATGCTTTTTACTTTCTCTACACGTACAATGTGCATAGTGTATAGAGAAGGTATTGAATTGCACCAAAAAATTCAATACCGAGATTTTACCGGAAATACATGTTTTGGATCCCCCTGAATCCAAAACAAAACATTTTTGGAAAAAGGTCCGCGTGTGTGTGAGTGACTGTGTGTCTGTGGACAGCATAGCTCAAAAACAAAAAGAAGTTAAATACCAAACTTGGTACTTACGGTTGGTTAGAACCTTCCAAGGATGCGACACGAAAATTTTCAAGAAAATTCCCCCACCCCCAACTACCCTTTACATGGAACTTTTTTCGAAAATTTTTATTTTCTCAAAAATGGCTCTAACGTTTTTGATTAAATATCGTATATTAAATATATTTACCTGACAAATAATATGTATATCTTGAATTTTCTGGGAATAGCCTCTCAAGACTTTATTCTGGATGAATTTTGAGGAATTTTGCACAACTGCTAAACCATAAGAGATAGACAAAAAGTTACTACACAAAAAATGTAAAGCACATTAAAACACACAATTTATGTTATATGTATTTTTTTCGTGGAGTCGATCGTTTTTTTTTTTTTTTTTTTTTAGATATTCCTTGTTTTTAGTTTCAGCTTTGAAAAACATACTTTTTTTTCATACAGGAATTTGTCAACACCTGTCCATACAAACAAAGGAACTCAGTCACATAGCAACCAGCATTTGACAATCATTTTAACCTATGCTATTCGCTTGTACTTACAAGGAAGCAAGTAATAAGACTATTTCTGCTAATTTTTTCTCGATTAGCATGAAGTAAATAGAAGTGTAAGTTTTTTTAAGAATAATTCGTTGCAGAGATGTAGAGAAAGTTAGGTGATTGGAACACATCAGGTTTTTATATACTATGCACGGATTTCTTCCATGGATTTTAAAAGCAATTTTAGGTTTTATGTGGTCTAAGTGCACTACAGAAAGAGTATATTTTGGTGTCGCCCGCCCTCCGTGGTGTAATGGTTTTCATCCTAAGTTCTTTTTCGAGCGTAAAAATCCTTAAAATTACTATATTCGGAAGGGAAGTAAAGCTGTTGGTCCAGTATCATAGATTTACGTAAAGGAACCTCAAGTCTGATAGAGAGGCCTCTGAGCAAAATTAAGCGGTCTTTCACGCCCAATTTAGAATGGGACGCTGAGAACCACACTTGTTAAAGAGTGTCCATTTACATCTACATGTTTGTGTGTCGGTGAACACGATAACTCAAAAACGAAAAGTCACTAAAATACCAAACGTGATATATAAGTTAAATATCTTCCGAGGATGCGACATGAATATTTTGAGGAAAATCCCCCGCCTCAAACTACCCTTTACATGAAAAAGTTTTCGATATATTTGATGTTCTCAAAAATGACTCGATTTGTATTAATATTCCGTTCATAAATAACACGCCATGTACATTTATTTTACTTACAAAAAAGCATTTCTTCTTTTGTTTATCCCGATTAGCATGAAGTAGATAGAAGCACAAGTTTTTAACAATTTGTTATAGAGATTAGAGAAAGTCAGATGAATGGTACACATCAGATTTTTACTCTCTCTAGCCCCGTATGTACAATGTACATAGGGATAGAGAAGTATTGCATTCCACCCAAAAATTCGATGTCGAGATTTCACCGGAAATACATATCGTCTGTGAAGACGATAACTCAAAAATGAAAAGTAGCTAAAATACCAAATTTGGTATTTAAGTTCAGTATCTTCCAGGGATGCGACACGAAGATTTTGAGAAAAATCCCCCCATCCCAAACTACCCTTTACATGGGACTTTTTTCGAAAATTTTGATTTTCTTAAAAATGGCTCTAACGATTTTGATTAAAATATCGTATATTAAAGATATTTACCTGGCAAATAAAATGTATATCTTGAATTTTCTGGGAATAGCTTCTAAAGACCTGTTTATTCTGGATGAATTTGGTTAATTTGGCATAACTAATAATCCGTAAGAGATAGACAAAAATTTACTTACAAAAAATATAGGCCTTGTTAAAATACACAGTTTACGTCATATACATTTTTAGTGGAGCTTACTGTTTTCGAGGTATTCATTGTTATTAGTTTCAGTTGTGAAGTACTTATACTTTTCTCAGACGGGAGTGTCCGTTTTTCTTTTGTTCTACTCCTGGCCAAGAAAAGAAGCGATTTGTAGTGACAATCGCATAACGACAGTTTTTAAAACATTAGACTATCGATTTAGCCTAGAGTATTTCTTTATTTTCTTCCTACTTATAAGAAACTAAGTAATAAGAACATTGTGCTGAATACCTCGATTATGCAAGGTGCAGAAAGAAGAATAATCTTATATAAGAAGTTTGTAGAACGGCTAGAGAAAGTCATGTGAGTGTAACATCAGATTTTTATACACTATCCATGGATTTTAGAAGAAATTTTAGGCTCTATGTGGCTTAAGTGAGTTGTGGAAAAAGTATTTTGGAACCTAAAATGCGCTAAGCGTCTAGTGCAGTCTACAACATGGCAGTACTGTTGACAGTACGCTATTGACAGCGTTAAATACTACTGGGTTTGCTCGACTGGGCACACACAGCTCCCTGGTCAATAAACTACAATAGTCTAATTCAGAATTCAATAAGCAAGGAGATAAGGGTTCTTGGACTACACATGTCGCCAATGCCCGGAGCTAAGGAATGCAATATCACAAATGTCCTGTGGCGGTTGGATATGAAACCCCTGTCATCTGCCATCGATCAACATTGATTTATTTACTGTCCTTACATGTTGGCGTTTCATCGGCTCCACCCCTACCTCCGAGCTTCAGCCCCGCTCACTTAGCTCACTCTTACATACATCCTAGCAGAGATACAAAAGCCTGGTGACCTCTTTCACATGACTTTCTGTACCTAATATCATTTATCAATGGTAATACCGGAAATACATGTTTTGGGTCCCCCTAAATCCAAAAAGTCGCCCTCCGTGGTGTAATGGTTACCATGCTAACTTCATATACCCAAAGTCGCGAGTTCAAACCCGGCGGAGGACGATGGATTTTTTCGAGCGTAAAAATCCCTAGCATGGCTTCCTTAGGAAGGGAAGTAAAGCCGATGGTCCCATCTCGTAGATTTACGGCACGTAAAAGGTCTCTGAGCAAAATTAAACGGTCTTTCGCGCCCAGTATATGTAGAATGGGACGGTGAGAACCACAGCAGTTAAAGAGCGTCCATAAATAACACGCCATTTACATTTTTGTATCCACAAAAAATCTGGTGTGTTCCATTCACATGGCTTTCCCTATATCACTGCAACAAACTATTGTTAAAAAGCAAATACTTCTATTTACTTCATTCTAATCGAGAAAAACATAGCAGAAATAGTCTTATTGCTTGCTTCCTTGTAAGTAGAAGCGAAATAATGGAGTACCATAGGTTAAAGTGATAGTCAAAAGCTGGTTGCTCTGTGACTGAAGTTCCTTTGTTTATATGGACAAGAGTTCACAAAGTCCTATGTGAGAAAAGTATAAGTTGTTTAAAGCTGAAACCAAAAACAAGGAATATCTCAAAAACGATCAATTCCACGAAAAAAATTGATACAACATAAATTGTGTGTTTTAATGTGCTCTACATTTTTTGTGTGGTAAGTCATTGTCTATCTCTTACAGTTTAGCAGTTATGCAAAATTCCGTAAAATGAATCCAGAATACAGTAGTCTTCAGAGGCTATTTCCAGAAAATTCAAGATATTACATTTTATTTGTCAGGTAAATATCTTTAATATACGATATTTTAATCAAAATCGTTAGAGCCTTTTTTGAGAAAATTAAAATGTTCGAGAAAAAAGGTTCCATGTAAAGAGTAGTTAGGGTTGGGATTTTCTTGAAAATCTTCGTGTCGCATCCTTGCAATATACCAAACTGAAATACCAAGTTTGGTATTTAACGGTTTTTTCATTTTTGAGTTACTCAATAAAAATGAAATGGCGTGTTGTTTATGGACGCTCTTTAACTGCAGTTGTTCTCAGCATCCCTTTCTATACCGGTTAATTTTGCTCAGAGGCCACTCTATCAGGCTTGAGGTTCTTTTACGCCCGAAAAAAATCAATCGTCCTCCGCCGGGTTTGAACCCGCGACTTTGGGTGTATGAATGGTAACCATTAAACGACGGAGGCGGACCATTAATCGGCATATAAACCTAAGCTTAGGAAAAAATAATATTATGTACTTCATTTTGGTGATAGTAACTATAGCTCGAAACTTGATGACCTTAAATTACCGGAAAATGAACTTTCTTGAACATAAGTTTATAAACGCCGCACCGTGGCTGAGTGGCTAGGCCACTCTCTTCTCACCTAGACGATCCAAAGTCACCGCATCAGAGTTGTGGTGGACAAAGTGGCGCAGGACCGATTTTCTCCGGTTTGCCCAGCTATCGCATTCCACCGGTGCTCCATCTCCATTCCTTGTATCACTGGTGTCATCGCCTGCGGTGCCACAAGTAGCAGACGAGGACGTTAAACACTACAAAAACAAAATTATGAAAATATGGCTTAGAATTACTTAACGGGACACCAAAATGCTAGAAAGTCAGTTTCTAAAGCATTAGAGCTAGAACCGTGGTTTTTGCTTTCTCTACATAGTGTATTCCACCCAAAAATTCGATACCGAGAATTAACCGGAAATACACGTTTTGGGTCAGATCCATTCACTTGACTTTCTCTACATCTCTACAACAAAGTATTGTTAAAAAGCTTATGCTTCTATTTACTTCATGCTAATTGAGCAAAAATTAGCAGAAATAGTCTTATTACTTACTTCCATGTAAGTAAAAGCGAAATAAAGAAGAACCATAGGTTAAAGAGATAGTCAAAAGCTGGTTGCTAGGTGACTGAAGTTCCTTTGTTTGTATGGACAGGAGTTGACAAATTCCTGTCTAAGAAACGTATACGTTTTTTAAAGCTGAAACCAATAACAAGGAGTATCTCAAAAACAATCAACTCCACGAAAAAAAGTTTTATAACATAAATTGTGTGTTTTAACATGCTCTACATTTTTTGTGTGGTAAGTCTTTGTCTATCTCTTACGATTTAGCAGTTACGCAAAATTGCGTAAAATTCATCCAGAATGGTGTAGTCTTCAGAGGCTATTCCCAGAAAATTCAAGGTGTACATTTTTATTTGTCAGATAAATATATTTAATGTACGATGTTTCAATCAAAATCGTTATAGCCATTTTTGAGAAAATCAAAATAACACGCCATTTACATCTCATCATACTGTTCCAGATAAACATTAGCAGAAATTGCCCTTATTACTTGGTTCCTTGTAGGTAGAAAGGAAAAACCAATGTGCTCCATTCACATGACTATCTGCATCTCTGTAACAAATTATTGTTAAGCTTATTCTTCTATCTACTTCATGCTAATCGAGATAAACATTAGCAGAAACGGTTTTACTACTTTGTTCCTTATAAGTATGTAGAAGGTAAATAAAGGAAAACACTAGCCTAAAACGACAGCCAAATGTTTTAAAATGTGGCTGCTATGGGAATGAAATCTGTTTCTTTGCGTGGCCAGGAGTTGAAAAGATCCCGTATGAGAAAACTTTAACTAAAACCAATAACAAGGAATATTTTGGAGACGGTCAGCTCACGAAAAAAAGGTATGTGACATAAATTGTGTGTTTTAAGACCATCTACATTTTTACATTCTCTACACGTGTTATGCACATAAAGTATAGAGAATATAGTATGGCACCCAAAATTTTAATACCTAGATTTCACCAGAAATACAAGTTTTTTGGACACCCCAGAATCCAAAAAAAGCATTTTTAGAAAAAGATCCGTGATGTGTATGTCTATGGACAGCACAGCTAAAAAAACGAAAAGTCCGTTAAATACAAACTTGATATTTAAGTTCGGCATCTCCCAAGGATGCAACACAAAGATTTTCAAGAAAAGTTCCCCACCCGTAAGTACCCTTTACATGGAAAAATGGGTCTAATGATTTTGATTAAAATTTCTTATATTTAAGATGTTTCCATAAAAAATGTATATTTTGAATTTCCTGGGAGTAGATTCTAAAGACCTCTTTATTCCGTTTTTTTTTTTTTTTATTTAATTTTGCATAACTAGTAAACCGTAAGAGATAGACAAAAACTAGCCGCACAAAACATGAAGAGCTCCTTAAAACACACAATTTATGTCATATAAATTGTCCTTTTTCGAGATATTCTTTGTTATTTGTTTCGGTTTTAAAATAGTTCACTTTTCTCATACGGGAACTTGTCAACTCCTAGCCACGCAAAGAACTGATTTCAATCCCATAGCAACTACATTATAAAACATGTGACTGGCGATTTTGCCGAGTGCTTTCCCATATTTGCCTTCTACTTATAAGGAACAAGTACTAAGACCGTTTCTGCTAGTGTTTATCGCGATTTGCATGAAGTAGATAGAAGAATAAGCTTATTAACGTTAATTTGCTATAGAGAAGTAAAGAAATTCATGTGAGTGGAACACTTCCTTTTTTTTCTGTGTACTTTGTTTTAATTGTGATAGTAATAGGGCTAGAAAGCTCTATAGTAAATTGTGCTAAAATTTGCCGAAACTTAACTTAAAAATGTCCATAAATTTATGAAAGTAAGGTTTAAAATTACTGAAAAGTAACACAAAAATTTCACGTGTTCCATTCAAATGAATTTCTGTACCTATTTTTACTTTCTCTACTTAGTACATAGTTTATAGATAGAGAAGGTATTGCACTCCACCCAAAAATTCGATACCGAGATTTCACCAGAAATACACGTTTTAGGGCCCCCTGTATGAAATAAACCATTTTAGAAAAACATCCCTGTGTAAGTGTGTGAATACGATAACTCAAAAATGAAAAGTCAATTAAATACCCAATTTTGCATTTAAGTTTAGTATCTTCCAAAGGTACAACACAAGGGTTTTGAGGAGTATCCCCCACGCTGAACTATCTTTTATATGAATAAAATTTTGAAAAGTTTGATTTTTATATATTTACATGACAAATAAGGTGCATATCTTGAATGTTCTGGCAATAGCCTCTGAAAACCTCTACTTTCTGGATGAGATTTTTTCATAACTGGGAAACCGTAAGAGATACCTGAAAACAAATGTAGATTTCGTTAAAACACATAATTCATGCCACATACATTTTGTTCTTAGAGTTGGTCATTGCCGAGATATTCCATGTTATTTCTTTCACTTTTATTAACGGATTTCAAACTTTTAAACTTTTTTAAATTCCTGACCATGCAAACAAACGGATTTCTAACAAATAACAACCAGCTTATATAAGATTTTCCTATTGCTTTAGTCTAGTGTATTCCGTTATTTTCCTTCTGCTTACAAGGAAGCAAGCAATTAAGACAATTTCTGCTAATGTTTATCTCGATTACCACCGAGTTGGTAGAAGAATAAGCTTTTTAACATTAGTTTGTTACAGAGATGTAGAGAAAGCCATGTGAATGGAACCATCATATTTTAACAAACTATTCTTACGTAAGTTAAGTTACTTTTAAGTAATAGCGAAATAAGGGAATGCACTAAGCTAAAGCTATATCCAAATATTTTAAAATATGGTTTCACTGTGTTTGAATTTCGCTCTCTTTGTTTGCCCAGGAGTAAAACAAAAGAAACAGGGTTGAAAAATTACCGTAAATCTTCTAAATTTGAAATCAATAACACGGAATGGCACGGAAATTGTTAATTACACAATGTATAAGAATTAGATTGTGTATTTTAACGAGATCTACAATTATTGTATGGTACCTCAGTACCTATTCTTAAGAAAATCTGGATATATATTTTATTTACAGCATTTTAATAAACATTCTAATCCATGTTCATAAAGCCGAAATTTTCGAAAAATATTGCATGTAAATAGTATTTGGTGCGGGGGATTTTCCTGAAAATTTTCATGTTACATCCTTGGACGATGCTGAAATTAATTACCAAGTTTTGTACCTAACGGACTTTTCGTTTTTCAGTTATAGTGTCCTCGGTAGTTTCAGTTTTAAAATACTTAGCTTTTCTCATACGGGAATTTGTCAACTCCCGGACACGCAAAGAAATGGTATTCAATCCCATAGCAACCACATTTTAAAACATTTGACTGTCGGTTTAGCCTAGTGTATTGCCTTATTTCCCTTCCACTCATATCAAACTAAGCAATAATAATGTTTATCTCGATTAGCATGAGGTGAATACAAGAATAAGCTTATTACCTAACAATAATTTGTTAGAGAAATGTAGGTGAATGGAACCATTATTATATAACACAATTATACTCGTATGGAAGAGGAGCTGTGGCCTATAGTCATTGATTGTCACGTATTGTTTTGTTTTTTTTAGGTCGCTTTAACTCCTAGGTCATATCGCGACCGTACAATAGTTATAACAATGGAATTCATTATATTACAATGGAATTATTTACACATTAAACACAGGTCTGTGAATTAAAATTAAATTAGAATAGCAAGTTTTACATACATTTAAATAAAATATTGAGAATTGTAGATTTAGAGTTTGAAGTCCAGTTTTATGCTTCTAAGAAAGAGTAGGACTTGCTTGAGTTTATGTCGAGTATTCAGTGTTGTGGATATATCTTCTGTGATGCTGTGGAGCTGTCGTTCTGTAGTGTATCTTATGCATTCTGTGAAAATGTGTTTAATGGTGAGTTGTGTGTTGCAGATTTCACATTGAGGTGGGTTGTCTTTGGTGAAGATGTATGCATGGGTTAGTTTCGTAGTCTTGTGATATTCACGTGTTCTTTCCTCTTCAGTGAACGTACGGGGCAAGGATTGGTGACGTCGTCTTTCCTTACCATACGTAACTTTACTGCAGGATTTTGACTACATATCTGGTTCCATTTTGCTCTAAGTTGCCTGCTGAAGTGTTTTAAGATGTCACTATAAGGTACTGAATATCTCGTAACTTCTGCTAGTCGAGCGAGTTGCTTCTTTGGCTGCTTTGTCTGCTGCTTCATTACCGATGGTCATGTATTGTTTATACGGATAAATCTCTTTAGAATTCCGCGATTTTGTAAACAACGTTATTATACGATACATTTTAAGAACTTCCTCTTAGAGGCTTTTACTCCATTTAAAATTCAGTATTTGTTGCAGTAGAATCTGCGTTCAAGAGCTTCTTCTCTTGGTTTAACTTATTTCATGTTCGTTGCTTATATTGCAATTTTCTTAATTCGTACTAAGGAACGAATTCGCTTTAAATTTAATGTTAAGAATCTGCAATTTGTTAAACCGACTATAGTGATTGTTGGTTCGCTTAGCCAAAATAATGACAATCTTGGTAATATTAGATCCGGTTTTTACTTTCTCTGCACGTACTATATGCATATGCATAGAGAATGTATTGTATCCACCCAAAATTCGATATCAAGATTTCACGGAAATATATGTTTTGGGACCTTCAGAAACCATAAAAAGCATTTTTAGACAAATGTCCGTGTGTTGTGTGTGTGTGTGTGTTTGTAGGCAGCATAGCTCAAAAATCTGATGTGTTACACTCACATGACTTTCTCTAGCTGTTCTACAAACTTCTTAAATAAGATTATTCTTCTTTCTGCACCTTGCTAATCGAAGTACTCATTAGCACAATGTTCTTATTACTTAGTTCCTTATAAGTATGTAGAAAATAAGGGAATACACTAGGCTAAACCGATAGTCAAATGTTTTAAAAGCTGTCGTTATGCGATTGTCACTACAAATAGCTTCTTTTCTTGGCCAGGAGTAGAACAAAAGAAAAACGGACACTCCCGTCTGAGAAAAGTATAAGTACTACACAACTGAAACTAATAACAATGAATACCACGAAAATGGTAAGTTCCACGAAAAAAATGTAATTGACATAACTTGTGTATTTTAACAAGACCTACACATCTTGTATAGTACGTTTTTGTCTATCTCTTACGGTTTACTAGTTATGCCAAATTAAGCAAAATTCATCCAGAATAAACAGGTTCTTCTGAAGCTATTCCCATAAAATTCAAGATATACATTTTTTGTTTGTCAGGTAAATATCATTAATATACGGTATTTTAATCAAAATCGTTAGAGCCATTTTTAAGAAAATCAAAATTTTCGAAAAAAGTTCCATGTAAAGGGTAGTTTAGGGTGGGGGGATTTTTCTCAAAATCTTCGTGTCGCATCCCTGGAAGATACTAAACTTAAATATCAAGTTTGGTATTTTAGCTAGTTTTCGTTTTTGAGTTATCGTGTTCACAGACACACGGACACGGACCTTTTTCTGAAAATGCTTTTTTTGGATACAGGAGGTCCTAAAACATGTACATAGGGGCTAGAGAAAGTAAAAATGAAAAGACTGTTAAAAACCAACACATGTGAATGGAACACATCAGATTTTTGTAAGAAGAATTGCTTGCATCATACGTAGAGAAAGTCACGTGAATGTAACACTTTTTTTTTAATTCAGGGAAACCCAAAATGTATATTTCCAGTGAATAGATTTTTGGGGTGGAAATCAATACCTTCTATACCTACTATGTACGTGTAAGAGGAAGTAAAAATCTAATTTGTTCCATTCACATGACTTTCTCTACATCTCTGCCACAGATTATTGTTAAAAAGCTTATGCTTCTATTTACTTCATGTTAATCGAGAAAAAATTAACACAAAAAGCCTTATTACTTGCTTTCTTGTAAGTAAAAGTGAAATAAGGGAATACACTAGACTAAAGCGGTAGTCAAAAGCTGGTTGCTATGCCACTGAAGCCCCTTTGTTTGTATGGACACGATTTGACAAATTCCTGTATGACAAAAGTATAATTTTTTCAAACCTGAAACCAAAAAACAAGGAATATCTCAAAAACGATCAACTCCACGAAAAAATTTTATATGACATAAATTGTGTGTTTTAATGTGCTCTAATTTTTTTCTGGTAAGTTTTTGTCCATTTCTTAAGGTTTAACAGTTATACAAAACTTCGTAAAATTCATCCAAAATAAAGTAGTCTCAGAGGCTATTCCCAGAAAATTCAAGATATACATTTTTTGTCAGTTAAATATCTTTAATATACGATATTTTAATCAAAATTGTTAGAGCCATTTTTGAGAAAGTCAAATTTTTCGAAAAAAGTTCCATGAAAAGGGTCGTTGGGGGTGGGGGTATTTTCTTGAAAATCTTCGTGTCGTATCCTTGCAAGATACCAAACTTAAATACTAAGTTTGTTATTTAACAGTCTTTTGGTTTTTGAGCTATGCTATCCACAGACAGACACACACGCACACGCACACACAAGGACCTTTTTCCAGAAATGCCTTTTTTGGATTCAGGAGGACCCAAAAAGTATTTCTGGTGAAATCTCGGTATCGAATGTTTGAGTGCATTACAATACCTTCCTTATATGTACATCGTACTAGTAGAGAAAGTAAAAATGACTTATTGAAAACTATAGTAGGTATACCTATTTCAGCATTGTAGTGCATTCGTGGAGTCTCGAACTTGAAAGATAGGCCCTTATCCTGAAAAACATTTCTGTACATTGAAAAGTTTATTTCCACTTAATGTCATGGATGATGCGCAGCAGAAACAGGCCGTGCCTCCAAGGGAAAAGTCTCCCACAAGTGCTAGAAAACGTCAAAGTTTTCATCCTGTAGAATGTTATCGATTGTACACATCGTCGGTAACCAACGTTCTAATTTTTACTTTCTCTACACGAACTATGTACACAGAGTATCGAGAAAGTATTGTATTGCACCTGGAAATATGTTTTTGAACCCCCTGAATACAAAAAAAAAAGTATTTTTAGAAAAATGTCCGTGTGTGTGTCTGTGGACAGCACAGCTCAAAAACGAAAAGTCCATTAAATACCAAACTTTATATTTTAATTCAGTATATCCCAAAGATAAGACACGAAGATTTTCAAGAAAATCGCCCACCCTCAACTACACTTTACATGCAAATAAATTTTAAAAATTTTGGTTTTCTCAAAACTTACGCAAATATATACACGACAAATAAAATGTATATCTTGAATTCTCTGGGAATAGTCTCTAAGGACCTCTTTATTCTGGATGATTTTTCTAAATGTGGCATAACTGGTAAACCGTAAGATATAGACAAAAACGTACTAACAAAATGTGTAGATCTTGTTAAAATACACAATTTGTGTTACATAACTTTTTTTCGTGGAGTTGACCGTTTTCGAGATATTCTTTGTTATTGGTTTCAGTTTTAATACACTTTAAACTTTTATCATACGGGAACTTGTCAACTCCTGACCACTCAAAGAAACTGATTTCAGTCCCATAGCAACTACATTTAAAAAATTGACTGTCGGGTTAGCCCAGTATTCCGTTAGTTCCCTTCTATTATAAGGAACTAAGTAATAAGATCATTTCTGTTAATGTTTATCTCGGTTAGCATGAAGTTGATAGAAGAATAGGCTTATTAACAGTAATTAGTTACTGAGATGTAGAGGATGTTATGTGAATGAAGCACATCAGATTTTTAATTTTCTTGCTAATATATTTACAAATTTTCCTGCGCAATGACCGAAATCCACATTTTGCACCTACTTGAAAACTGAATGCGTTCCCTTATCTAGACACGGTATCGATATTGTCAAAATAGAAAAATTATACTAATACATAAGCTACAGAGCAGTGACCTGAGAAGTCAGGTACTGACGGGGAAACTTCCATGGGATTTTCCATTAGGCCGATATAGGCTGCTCGCTCCTTCCACACCAATGACCTTTAGCGAAGATATTACCGTGCTACTGAAAAGGTTAACATGGGCTTTGTCTTTGTTAATAGAAACATTGTTAATGTTATTTCATTTGATATTTTAAGATATGCATGTCCATGCGTGTAACGTGATTTTGCTTGGAGAAAACGTGACAGTGTTGCATGATGTCACTGAATGCCTGCAATCTTATCGCAGCCTTTGAAGCCGACGATGTTAACTTTTTACGTTTCGAGAATCTACAGCGTACAGTTGACTGTAGCAGTTTGCCTGTGTTTTAACGAGAAATGCTTAGTTATTAATAAAAATGATAGCAATGAAGAAGATGAAGAAATGTCGGGAATATAAGAAATACAAGAACATTAAGTGTAGTGTAAGCAGTTACCGAGGTTGAGAGTGAATACATGTGACTGAAATCACTGGAAGTGTGATATTTGCTTTATAGTCACTGTACAACATCCTAACTCTCATTTAAAAACGTCAGTTTTCAAGAACTGGCGCGCAACCTTTACCTGTTTTATGCACCGCCCCCTCCTTGCTCCGCAAGGACGGAACTGGATACGCCACTTACGCGCGTCAACGCCTAAAGGGGATGACTACCGAAGACATCGGTGGGAGTGACGCTTCTGTCTACTAGCACTCGAGGTTAGTGCCGAAGGACATTGAGGCGTCTTACAACCCCAGGCGTACCCAACCTACCATGGGTTTCGGGAATCACTGCCCCGCCGAGCCCAACCCAATCCTAACAGCTCCCTTTCGGGAAGGGCTCATATGTTCTATCCAATTACTTCTGGTTACGTCAGAAGTACCACGAGTGCTCGGGGTCCGCAGCGCTCGCACCGAGCAGCTGAAGAGGTCGGAACCTAATGCATGCCAAATTTTTCAACACAGAATCAACTTCTAATCTTGACAGTGGTTACTAGAGCTGGAGCTCTTTTCCTGACAGTAATGCCAATCACCGATTTCGCTATTGTAAGAATATTTTAACAGTATACTATAGGAGTGTAGCATGAGCAAAGTTGGAAAGATGCAAAAAAATGAAATGGCGTGTTATTTATGGACGCTCTTTACTTCCCTTCCGAAGGAAGCCATGCTAAGGATTTTTACACCCGAAAAAATCCATCGTCCTCCGCCGGGTTTGAACCCGCGACCTTGGGTGTTAGCATGGGGGGCGACTTGGAAAGGCGCAGCGACAATGGCGGCATTAACTAAGCACCTGACAGCACTGCATCGCGGTCGCTCTCTCACAGTGTTTGCCACGTTTGTGACTTGCAGTCGCCCATATTAAAAGATCTGATGTGTTCCATTCACATGACTTTCTCTACATCTCTGCAATAAATTATTTTTAAAAAGCTTATGCTTCTATTTACTTCATCGAGAGAAAAATTAGCAGAAATAGTCTTATTACTTGCTTCCTTTAAGTAGAACCGAAATAAGGGAGTAGCATAGGTTAAAGTGCTAGTCAAAAGCTGGTTGCTATTGACTGAAGTTCCTTTGTTTGTATGAACACGAGTTCACAAAGTCCTGTATGAGAAAAATATAAGTTTTTATAGATTAAACCAAAAACAAGGAATATCTCAAAATTAATCAACTCCACGAAAAAAAAATGTATACAACATAAATTGTGTGTTTTATGTGCTCTACATTTTTGTGTGGTAAGTTTTTGTCTCTCTCTTACGGTTTAGCACTTATGCAAAATTCCGTAAAATTCACTCAGAATAAAGTAGTCTTCAGAGGCTATTCCCAGAAAATTCAAAATACACATTTTATTTGTCATGGAAATATCTTTAATATACGAAATTTTGACCAAAATCGTTAGAGCCATTTACTTTCATGTAAAGGGTAGTTAGGGGTGGGAGGATTTTTCTCAAAATCTTCGTGTCGCATCCCTGGAAGATTCTAAACTTAAATACCAAGTTTGGTATTTTACCGACTTTTCGTTTTTGAGTTATCGTGTTCATGGACACACGGACCTTTTTCTGAAAATACTTTTTTTTTGGATACAGGGGACCCTAAAACACATATTTCCGGTGAAATCTTGGTATCGAATTTTTTGGTGGAGTGCAATACATTCTCTATACACTATGTACATAGTGCGTATAGAGAAAGTAAAAATTGAAACACGCATTGGTACATTTATTTAAAATAATTCACGTGGGCGCTCCAGACACGTTGCTATATGTATTTTGTCTTCTAATCACAATCGCTGCAGTTATAAAGTTGCCAGTTGTGTACTGTACATTACAAGCAGAAGTCCGGCACAAACCGAGGAATAGTGTAAACATTTTGCAACGAGGGTGATACACTTCTCGTTGCAAGACATGTAAGGTACACGATAAGGCGAGCCTCAGGGAGTCACGTGACTATCAAGAGGTGTATGTTTAGCCCGAACCGACTTTAGATGTATCATCACATAGGTTATTAATCACTTCATTGTTATGAAGGTGCGACACCCTCCGCGGTGTAATGATTACCATGCTAACTTCATACACCCAAGGTCGCGGGTTCAAACCCGGCCGAAAAAGATGGATTTTTCCGGCCTAAAATCCTTAGCTGGCTTCCTTCGGAAGGGAACTATAGCCGTTGGTGCCGTGTAAAGGATCCTCAAGTCGATAAAGAGGCCTCTGAGCAAAATTAAACGGTAATATCTACACACCCAGCATAGAATGCGACGCTGAGAACCATAACAGTAAAGAGCGTCCATAAATAAAACTCCATTTCCATTTTTTACTTTCCCTGTACGTACTATGTACATAGTGTATAGAGGAAGTATTGTATTCCACCCAAAAATTCGATACCGAGATTTCACCGGAAATACATGTTTTAGGACCCCCTGAATCCAAAAAAAATCATTTTCAGAAAAAGGTCCGTGTACGTCTCTGAATGTCTGTGGACAGCATAGCTCAAAAACGAAAAGACCGTTAAATACTAAACTTGGTATTTAGGTTTGGTATCTTCCAAGGATGTGACACGAAGATTTTCAAGAAAATCCTCCCATCGCCAACTACCCTTTAATGGAAAAATTTTCAAAAATTTTGATTTTCTAAAAAATGGCCCTAACGATTTCGATTAAAATCCCGTATATTAAAGATATTTACATACCAAATAAACTGTATATATTGAATTTTTTGGGAATAGCTTCTGAAGATCCCTTTATTCTGGATGAATTTTGCTAAATTTTGCTTAACTGCTGAACGGTAAAAGATAGGCAAAAACTTACTACACATAAAATGTAGATCTGATCAAAACACACAATTTATGTCCTTTACATTTTTGCTGTGGAGGTAACCGTTTCCGAGATATTCGTTGTTTTTTGTTTCGCTTGTGAGTACTTGTACTTTTCTGGGACAGAAAGTGTCCGTTGTTCTTTTGATCTACTCCTAGACAAGCAAAGAAGCAATTTGCAATGACAATCGAATAACGACAGCTTTTAAAACATTTGACTATCGGTTTAACATAGTGTATTCCCTTACTTTCTTTCTACTTATAAGGAACTAAGTAATAAGAACATTCTGCTAATAATTATATCATTAGCAACATGCAGAAAGAAGAATATTCTTATGTGAGAAGTTGGTAAAAGAGCTAGAGAAAGTCATGTGAGTGTAACACGTCAGATTTTTTTTATGTCTGCAGTGTAAAAATCAATTTTGAAAGTGAAAGAGGAAAAATGCAACGAAAGAATGATTATTTCCGTAAAGTGCGAAATAAAAATAAACAATTGTAGCACATATTAAAGACGAAACAAATTAATGTCTCCATTAAAAGATGGCATGTTATCAACCTCCGAGCCCTAGTAATAAAATTTCCAAAAATAACATCATCTACACATTTCCTTATAAATACAAAGGGAACAACGATAGTCCAGTTGTCGCTTTAACGGGCCCCAAAATTCTATTATTTTTGCATGCAATCGCGAGAGACAAAAAAAAATCTGATATGTTCCATTCACATGATTTTCTGTACAAACTATTGTAACAAAAGATTGTTCCTTTATATACACGGCAATGGAAAAAAAAAAAAAAGAAAGAAAAAAGACATTAACAGAAATTGTTGTATTAGTTCATTCTAAGTAGAAGGAAAATACGGTAATACACTGGGCTAAAGAGATAGTCAAATGTTTTATAAAGACGGCCGCTATGTCACGGATTTCGATTGCTCTGCCAGAGTAAAACAAAAGAGAGATGAATCAAAGATGGCCTCCCGCTTGAGAAAAGTTTTAGTAACTTAACATAGAAACTAATAACAAGGCGTATCTCGGAAACGGTTAGTCCTACAAAAAAAAAAAAAAAAAAAAAAAAAAGTATGTAACAAATTGTTGATTTGCTTTAACGAGGTCAACATTTTTTGAGTAGTAAGTTTTTATCTATCTCTTAGGAGTCACCAGTTATGCAAACTTTATTCAGAATGAAGAGGTCTTCATGGGCAATTCCAAGAAATTCAAGAATACACATTTTATTTGTTGTGTATTTCTAATATATGGTATTTTAATCAAAAGCATTAGAGCCATTTTTATAAAACAAAAATTTTCCAAAAACATTTCATGTACAGCATAGTTTAGGGTGGGGAGATTTTCTTGTAAACCTTTGTTTCAGATCCATGGGAGATACTAAACTTAAATACAAATTTCGGTGTTTTAGTTTTCACTTTCTCTAGCCCGTATGTACAATGTACATAGAGATAGAGAAGTATTGTATTCCACTCAAAAATTCGATACCGGGATTTCACCGGAAATATGTTTTCGGGACCCCTGTTTCCAAAAAATGCATTTTCACAAAAAGGTCCGTGTGTCTGTGAACACGATAATTCAAAAACGAAAAGTCGGTAAAGCACCAAACTTGGTATTTAAGTTTAGTATCTTCCAAGGATGCGACACGAAGATTTTGAGAAAAATCCCCCACCCCAAACTACCCTTTACATGGAACTTTTTTCGAAAATTTTGATTTTCTTAAAAATGACTCTAACGATTTTTATTAAAATATCGTATATTAAAGATATTTAGCTGACAAATAAAATGTATATTTTGAATTTTCTGGGAATAGCCTCTAAAGACAACTTTATTCTAGGTGAATTTTACGAATTTTGCATAACTGCTAAACCGTAAGAGGTAGACAAAAACTTACCCCACAAAAATGTAGAGCACATTAAAACACACAATTTATGATGAATACATTTTTTTCGTGGAGTTGATCGTTTTTGAGATATTCCTTGTTTTTGTTTTCATGCTCAAAAAACTTTACTATTCTCAAACAGAAATTTGTGAACTCCTGCCTATACAAACCAAGGAACTTCAGTCACATAGCAACCAGCTTTTGATTATCACTTTAACCTATGGTACTTCCTTATTTCGCTTCCACTTTCAAGGAAGCAAGTAATAACACTATTTCTGCTAGGTTGTTATTTTGGTTAACATGAAGTAAATAGAAGCATAAGCTTTTTAACAATAATTTTTGCTGAGATGTAGAGAAAGTCATGTGAATGGAACACATCAGATTTTTAGGTATGCTGTCCACAGACAGACATGCACTGCCATTTTTCCAAAAAATGTTTTTTTTTTATTCGGGGGTCTTTAAACATGAATTTCTGGTGAAATGTCGGTATCGAATTTAGAACGTATTGAGAAAGTAAAATGTAAACAAAGATAAAATAAAATCTATAATACGTCGTATGGGTATCTGGTTCCCTAAACAAGAACATGTGCTGCAAAATGTTATGTTTATTACATTCTTTAAAAGTAATTTACACATTCATTACTGTTCACATTTTTCTCAAACAAAGCTAAAATACATAAAATGAAAAAAAAATCTGATGTGTTCCATTCACATGACTTTCTCTACTTCTCTGCAACAAATAATTGTTAAAAAGCTTAGGCCTCTATTTTGTTCATGCTAATTGACAAAACATTAACAGAAATAGTCTTATTACTTGCTTCCTTAAATAGAACCGAAATAAGGGAGTAGCATAGGTTAAAGTGATAGTTAAAAGCTGGTTGTTATGTGACTGAAGTTCCTTTGTTTGTATGGACAGCAGCTGTATGAGAAAGGTATGTTTTTCAAAGCTGAAACCAAAAACAAGGAATATCTTAAAAACTATCAACTCCACGAAAAAAAATGTATATAACATAAATTGTGTGTTTTAATGTGCTCTGCATTTTCTGAGTGGTAAGTTTTTGTCCATCTATTACGGTTTAGCAGTTATACAAAACTCCGTAAAGTTCATCCAGAATAAAGTAGTCTTCAGAGACTATCCCCAGAAAATTCAAGATATACATTTTATTTGTCAAGTAAATATCTTAAATATAAGAGATTTTAATCAAAATCGTTACAGGCATTTTTAAGAAAATAAAAAAATTCGAATTTTTTTTCCATATAAGGGTAGTTTGGGGTAGGGGGATTTTCTGAAAATCTTCTTGTCGCATCCTTGGACGATACCAAATTTGGTTTTTAACGATATTTTCATTTTTGAGCTATGCTGCCCACAGACACAGACAGACACACGCGGACATTTTTCTATAATGTTTTTTTTTTTTGATTCAGAGGGTATCAAAACATATATTTCCGGTGAAATCTCGGTATCGAATTTTTGGGTGCAATACAATACATGTACATAGTACGTATAGAGAAAGTAAAAATTCTATGATGTGTTGTAAACAAAAATCTTACAAAAGGTTAAACTTCTTTCTACACCATGCTAATCGAGAGCAGAAAATCCTTATTACTTATAAGTAGAAGAGAATAATGGAACGTAAGGCAATAGCGATAGTCAAATGTTTTTAACGCTGTCGTAATGCTATCGTCATTGCAAATCGCTTCTTTGCTTGGCCAGGAGTAGAACAAAAGAAAAACGGACACTTCTTGAATGAGAAAAGTATGACTTTACAATTGAAACCAAATAACAAGGAATATTTCGGAAACGGTTACCTCCTCAACAAAAATATAAAGGACATAAATTGTGCCTTTCGACGTGATCCACTTTTTTGTGCAGTAGGTTTTTGTGTATTTGTAACGCTTAGAAGTTAAATAAAGTTCATCCAGAATAAAGAGGTCTTAAGAGACTTCCCAGAAAGTTAAAGATATACATTTTATTTGGGATGTAAATATCTTTAATCAAAATCGTTAGGGCCATTTTTGAGTACATAAACAATTTCGGAAAATTTTCCATGTAATTTGTGGTGGAGAGATTTTCTTGAAAATCTTGGTGTCGTATCCTTAGAAGGTTTTAAACCTAAATACCAAGTTTGGTATTGAACGATCTTTTCGTTTTTGAGCTATGCTGTCCAAAGACACACACACACACACTGACCTTAAAATTCTCAGGAGACCCCAAAACATATTTCTGCTGAAATCTCGGTATCCAATTTTGGGTAGAATGCAATGCCTTCTCTATCCACTATGTACATCGTACATACGGGGCTAGAGAAACTAATAATTATATAATAAAATGGAACAGAAAAACTAGAACTAATGTTAGTATTTGTAAATTAATATTAAATAATTGCTAGCTCTGTAAGTCATTTACTAACTTCTTGCTGGCAAATAGCAAACATTTAATTGATAACCGGGTGATTCAATGGGTGTTCCGCTTATGTCATCCAGTGAAAGCAGGCATGATATGCTACTAGCTTAGAACCGTACAGTTAATTGTTAAGCCTCCGATACTACCCAGAAGGTACCTTGTGTTAAATAGGAGTCGTAACTTTTTAGTTGACTGTAAAGTCTCATTTACTGCCATTCAGTGTGAAAACAGGTATGTTGTACAACAGATTTAAATCTTGCAGTAATTTGGCTATAAAGTCTCAATTACTGTCATTCAGTGAAAACAGTCATGTACTACAGGTTTGAATCCTGCAGTATTTGGCTATAAAGTCTCAATTACTATCATTCAGTGTGAAAACAGGCATGTTGTACTAGGTTTGAATCCTGCAGTATTTGGCTATAAAGTCTCAATTACTATCATTCAGTGTGAAAACAGGCATGTTGTACTAGGTTTGAAACCTGCAGTATTTGGCTATAAAGTCTCAATTACTGTCATTCAGTGAAAACAGTCATGTTGTACTACAGGTTTGAATCCTGCAGTATTTGACCGTAAAGTCTCAATTACTATCATTCAGTAAAAACAGTCATGTTGTACTACAGGTTTGAATCCTACAGTATTTGGCCGTAAAGTCTCAATTACTATCATTCAGTGTGAAAACAGGCATGTTGTACTACAGATTTGAATCCTGCAGTATTTGGCTATAAAGTCTCAATTACTATCATTCAGTGTGAAAACAGGCATGTTGTACTAGGTTTGAATCCTGCAGTATTTGGCTATAAAGTCTCAATTACTGTCATTCAGTGAAAACAGTCATATTGTACTACAGATTTGAATCCTGCAGTATTTGGCTATAAAGTCTCAATTACTATCATTCAGTGAAAACAGTCATGTTGTACTACAGGTTTGAATCTTGCAGTATTTGACCGTAAAGTCTCAATTACTGTCATTCAGTGAAAACAGTCATGTTGTACTACAGATTTGAATCCTGCAGTATTTGGCTATAAAGTCTCAATTACTGTCATTTAGTGAAAACAAGCATATTGTACTGCAGATTTGAATCCTGCAGTATTTGACCGTAAAGTCTCAATTACTATCATTCAGTGTGAAAACAGGCATGTTGTACTACAGATTTGAGTCTCAATTACTGTCATTCAGTGTGAAAACAGGCATGTTGTACTACAGATTTGAGTCTCAATTACTATCATTCAGTGAAAACAGTCATGTTGTACAACAGATTTGAATCCTGCAGTATTTGACTGTAAAGTCTCAGTTACTGTCATCCAGTTAAAGCAATTACTGTAATCAGACATGCTGCGATACTGACTTGAACAACATTGACTGTGAAGGCTCAGTTGCTGCCATTCAGTCACTAGTATAAACAGACATGTACTACTGACTTGAAGCCTTGCAGTTGCCTACTGATTTATATCATCCAATTAAAGCAAATAATGTCACCTAGTGTTGTGCTACTGACCTGATGGTTTCCACTTGGCTGAGAAGGCTCAATTAGTCAATCAGTTAAAGCAATTACTATCACTCTAGTGAAAGCAGGCATGTTGCGTTACTGACCCCAGGCCCCGTGTAGCTTGTGATTCCCCAGGGGCTCGAAGCCCTGTAGCTGGTTGTGAGGTCTCAATTACTGTCACCCAGTGAAAGCAGAGAAGCACGTTCTCTTGCACGAACACGACTGTCCGCTGTTATGAGCTTGGACGTTTATTGCCGGCCGAGATGGGCAAAGCTTTTGTTGTTTGGGGTTATTGGGAAGCATTTGGACGGCGAGGAATGTACATGGTGTGCGTTATTGGAAGTCGCACTTGTTTTCACGCGGAAAGGACAAGGGCAATCCTCCGACTGACTTGGGCGGGATTAATTTCATTAGCGGCCCGGCTCCTCCTGCGCACGAAACAACAAGAATTTAATTAAAACTGCTCTCCTACGGACGTGTGTGAGTTTACATGTAAATTAGACGCCGCCAGACGGATAAATATAAAAACCAGTGAGGGTGAACAAGTACATCGTACGTCTATATTTTGTTAAGCGACGGGAGATCTCTGGTAGCCTACTTCTCTTGGTCACCGCCCGGAATTGATCCGCGACCCAGAAGCGGGATATTAAGACGAGGAATGGCTTCCCCCAACTTCACACCCCTTGGCTGGTGGTGCCTGGAATGTTTTAATACTCCACCCAGAGCAGCGGGCGGTGAAATGAGAGAGGGGTGGCTGCGTGCGCCAAATATTAATATAGCGGGAGACACGTGACTTCATCCTACACCAACAACACCACTCCGACAACAATAATGTCCACTTGTTAACGTTCTCACGGGCAAACCAAGAGATTTTCATGCTCTGCGTGGGTTCGAGCCTCGTCTAAAGTACTTTGCTGCAATGTTGTGCTTATTTTAACATCTGACACACTAACGTTTTCATTCCTTAAACTGGGTTCGAGCCCCGCCTCATATGACGTGCAGTTGCGAGGCACTGGGAATGAAATATTAACAAAAATCTGATGTGTACCATTCACATGACTTTCTCTATATCCCTGCAACAAATTATTCTTAAAAAGCTTATACTTCTATTAACTTTATGCTAATCAGTAAAACATTAGCAGAAATAGCCATATTACTTGCTTCCTTGTAAGTAGAGGTGAAATAAGGAAGTACCATAGGTTAAAGTGATAAACAAAAGCTAGTTGCTATGTCACTGAAGTTCCTTTGTTTGTAAGGACAGCAGTTGACAAATTGCTGTATGAGAAATGTATATAGCAGAAACCAAAAATAAGGAATGTCACAAAAACGACGAACTCCACGAAATAAATGTATATAACATAAATTGTGTGTTTTAACGTGCTGTACATTTTTGGTGTAGTAAGTTTTTGTCCATCTCTTACGGTTTAGCAGTTATTCAAAATTTAGTAAAATTCATCCAGAATAAACTACTCTTCAGAGGCTATTCCCAGAAAATTCAAGATATACATTTTATTTGTCAGGTAAATATCTTTAATATACGAAATTTTAATCAAAATCGTTAGAGCCATTTTTGAGAAAATCAAAATTTTTGAAAATTTTCACATATAAAGGGTAGTTTGGGGTGGGGGAATTTTATTGAAAATCTTCGTGTCGCATCCTTGGAAGATACCAAACTTAAATACCAAGTTTGGTACTTAACAGTATTTTCGTTTTTGAGCTATGCTGTCCACAAACACACACACACACACACATACGGATTTTTACCTACAAATGTTTTTTTTTTATTTTACTTTCTCTACACGTACTATGTACATAGTATATAGAGGAAGTATTGTATTCCGCCCAAAAATTCGATACCGGAATGAGATTTCACCGGAAATACATGTTATAGGACTCCGTGAACCCAAAAAAAGTATTTGTAGGTGAAGGTCCGTATGTGTGTGTTTGTGTGTGTGGACAGCATAGCTCAAAAACGAAAATACTGTTAAATAGCAAACTTGGTATATAAGCTTGGTATCTTCCAAGGATGCGACACGAAGATTTTCAATAAAATTCCCCCACCCCAAACTACCCTTTACATGTGACAATTTTCGAAAATTTTGATTTTCTCAAAAATTGCTCTAACAATTTTGAATAAAATACCACAGGTTAAAGCCATTTCCATTACAAATTAAATGTATATCTTGAATTTCCTGGGAACAGCTTCTGAAAAACTTAATTTTGTAAATAACATGTTCTGCTTTAAAAAAGTATAATAATTCCGAAATCATAATTCTCAAAATATCACCGCTGAAAGTTGTTCTGTATGGTTCAAAATTCCAATTCAGTAAAATCCAATCAATTTCTTTATACTTTATCTACACACACCATGTACATAGTATATAATAGAGTGTATAGAGAAGGTATTATATTCCACCCAAAATATCGATACCAAGATTTACCGGAAATACATGTTTTGATGTCTCCTTCGTTCAAAAAATAATTTTTGTACAAAGGGCCGCGCTCGCGCGCGCATGTATGTGTGTGTGTGTGTACTGACAGCATAGCTCAAAACTGAATTACCATTAAATACCAAACTTGGTATTTAAATTTAGTATCTTCAAGGATACGACACGCAGATTTTCAAGAAAATCCTACCATCTCTCAAACTACCCTTTACATGGAAACATTTTTAAAAAATGTTTTTCTCAGAAATGGCTCAAACGATTTTGATTAAAACACAGCAAAGTAAAATTATTTACACAACTAAATAAATATCCTGCATGTTCTGGGAATAGCTCCTGAAGACCTGTTCATTCTGAATGAAATTTGCTAACTTTGCATAACTGGTAAACCGTAAAATTTATATTTATCGTTAAAGCGCAAAATACACCTAAATTTTATTTTTGTTGTAGAGTCGATCATTAAAGAGATATTCCATGTTATTGATTTTTATTTTAAACTGCCCATCTCCTCAAACAGGCCCACCTTTTGCTTCATTTCTCTTTTGTTTTCTGGAAATTGAAAGCGAACCTAACTTCAATTCAATATCGATTGGCTTTTAAAGATTTGACTATCGCTTTAGCCTGGTGGATTCTCTTATTTCTCTTCTGCTTGTAAGGAACTAACCAATTGTGTTAATATCTATCTCGTTTAGCATGATGTAGATAGGAAAACTATATATATATATATATATATATATTTTTTTTTTTTTTTTTTTTTGCAAAACAAGAAGATGTGGTTGCAACACGTCATATTACTTTCTCTACACGCACATAGTGTATAGAGAAAGTATTATATTGAGCCCAAAAATTTTATACCGAAAAAGAATTTTTAGAAAAATGGCCATGTTGTGTCTGTCAGCGTTTGTGTGGGTGAGTGTGTATATGCTTAGCTCAAAAACGAAAACTTTGTTAAATACCAAACTTACTATTTAAGTTCAGTGCCTTCCAAGGATGTGACATGGAGATTTTCAAGAACCCCCCCCCCCTCTCCAGTTCAAACTGCACTTTACATGGAAAAACTTTTGAAAACTTTGATTTTCTCAAGAATGGCCCTAACGATTTTGGTTAAAATAACATATATTAAAGATATTTAAATTAAAATAAAATGTCTATTTTGAATTTTTTAGTAAGAGCCTCTAAAGAGCTCTTTATTCGCGATGAGTTTTGCAGAATTTTGCATAACTGTTAAATTACAAAAAATATTCAAAAACTTACTACACAAAAATTTAAATCTCGTTTAAATACCTGATTTATGTCATATAGATTTTTCTTGTACAGCTGGCCGTTTTCGATATACCCATTATCGGTTTCAATTTTAAAATTGGTACCTAATTTTTCTAAAACGGGACCATGCAAAGCGAACCGAACCTTAATGGTATCATAGCAACTAGCTTTTTAAAGATATAAATATCGCTTATTTCCCTTCTACATACAAGAAAGAAAAAAAGTAAGTAACAAGACAATTTAGGCTAATTTTTATATAAATTTGTAGATAAAGGGTAATATTTTAACAGTAGTTTTTAGATATATGAGAGAGAGAAAGTTATGTGAATGGAACACATTTTGTTTCAAATTTTAAGCGCGGACAAATGCATTCATTTAAGTCGATCGATTCCATCAATCAGCTGAACAAGACTCGCTGTTAAAAAAATATGAAAATTTTGATTTAAGCTACCATAATCATAGCAAAATTTAAAGGCGAGGATGTGCTTATTCCAAGAATACCACTAATGCCAACCGACTTTTCTTTTGAATTTAAGCGTGTTCAGTGTCCGGTGCGTCTTGTATTCGCAATGACAATAAATCCCAAGGTCATCCTTTAGAAGTGTGTGAAATATACCTTGAACTGTCGTGTTTTTCGCATGGACAGTTGTACGTTGCGTACTCGAGAGTCGGCAAACCATCGGCGCTATTTGTTCTCTCTCCGGAACGAAAATTATACATTACAAGGCATTACAATAACGTATTGTCGAATTATTTAATTGTAATTTTATTTCATTGCATGGTCGTTCTGTAAGTGGAAAATATTGTCTCGGCTTTTTCATTAAGTACACCACCCGTGCTAAGCCGGGGCGGGCAGCTAGTTAAGATCTTTACATGATAAATAAAATGTATTTCTTCAATTTTATGGGAACAGCCTCTGAAGACATGTTTAATCTGGATGAATTTTGCGGAATGGTGCATAAACCGTAAGAGATAGACTCGTTAAAACACACAATTTGTTATACATTTTTTTCTCATAAAGTTGGATATTCCTTGTTATTGGTTTCAGCTTTAAAATATTTATACTTTTCCCATACCGAAATTTGTCAATTCCTGTCCATACAAACAAGGTACCTCAATCAATAACAACCAGCTTTTAGAAGATGTAACTATCGATTTCGCGTATGGTACTCCCTTATTTCCCTTCTAAATACAAGAAAGCAAGTAATAAGATCCTATCTCCTCATTTTTTTCTCGATTAGCATTAAATAAATAGAAGAACAAGCTTTTTAACAGTAATTTCTTGTAGAGGTGTAGAGAAAGTCATGTGAATGGAATATATATATATTATTCAGGGTGTCTCAAAACCTATAATGTATTCCAATTATGTAACATTTGTGTTGAGAAATAAATATTCATATTCGACCCACCTGGATAGTGTGGTGTTTAGGCTGTCTGCCTTTTTCTACTTCTTGCTAATCGAGATAAACATTAGCAGAAATGGTCTTATTACTTGTTTCCTTGTAAGTAGAAGGGAAATACACCAGGCTAACGCGATAGTCAAATGTTTTAAAATGTGGTTGCTATGGGACTGAAATCATTTTCTTTGCATGGCCAGGAATTGACAAGTTTCCGTATGAGAAATAGGCGAGTATTTTAAAACTGAAACCAATAACAAGGAATATCTCGAAAAGGGTCAACTCCACGGAAAAAAATGTATATGACATATTGTGTTTTAAGGGGATATGTATTTTTTGGTGTAGTAAGTTTTTGTCTATTTCTTACGGTTTACCAGTAATGCAAAATTCAGAAAAATTCATCTAGAATAAATAGATCTTCAGAGACTATTCCCAGAAAATTAAAGATATACATTTTATTTGAAATGTAGATATCTTACATATAAGAGATTTTAATGAAAGTCATTAGAGCCGTTTTTGAGAAAACCAAAATTTTCAATAGTTTTCTACATTTAAAGGGTAGTTGTGAATTGGAGGGATTTTGTTGAAAAGCTTAGTGTCGCATGCTTGGAAGAAACTGAACTTAAATACAAGTTTGGTATTTAAAGGACTTTTCGTTTTTGAGCTATGCTGTCCACACACACACACACACACACACACACATACACACACACGCGCGCGCGCGCGGATTTTTTTCTTAAAATTCATGTTTTTTTATTCAGGGGAAATTTGTGGTAAAATCTCGGTAACGAATTTTTTGTTGCTATACAATACGTTCTTATACACTATGTATATAGTACGTGTAGAGAAAGTAATAAAAAATATTTTCGATTGTAGTCAAAATGTCAGTCCCTGTGTCCCCTTAAACATGTTATAAACAAATATATGTGCAAAACTGTCGCCCTCCGTGGCGTAATGGTTACCGTGCTAACTTCATTTACCTAAGGTCGCGGGCTCAAACCCGGCAGAGGACAATGGATTTTTTCGGGTATAAAAATCCTTAGTATGGTTTCCTTCGGAAGGGAAGTAAAGTCGTTGGTCTCGTGTCGTAGATTTACGGCACGTAAAAGAACTTCAAGCCTGATAGAGAAGCCTCCGAGCAAAATTAAGCGGTCTTTCACGCCCAATTTATAATGGAACGCTGAGAACCACAGCAGTTAAAAAGTGTCCATAAATAACAAGCCATTTTCATTTTTTGTGAGCAAAATTTCATTTTCGTTTCTTAAATAGCCTAAAAGTTATTCATAAGAAGACCATGTCTGGCATTCTAATGCCTTTCACTGCTCAGAAACGATTATTATTATTACGTAGTAGTACCAAAGTTGGTATTTATGTTCTCTATCTTCCAGGGATGTAACACGAAGATTTTCATTAACCACCGGAAGCTACCCTTTACATAGAACATTTTTTCGAGAATTTTGGTTTTTAATTATGGTTTAACGATTTTGATATGTGAATGTAATATGATACATTTCAATAAGCCTCTGGTTACAAATGGAATTTTGTAATTGTTTACTTTTTTTACTTCTTATTAGTATATAGAGAGTTCAGTTCCTGTTTACTAATGTGTTATTAATTAAAGTTTTTCACGACCGGAGCGAATCGACGGGAGTTAATTGTATTAAGAGATGAAAACACGAGTTGTGTTAATTGATAAGACAATTCAGCGAACTAGACTATTAATAATCATTTATAATACATAGCAAGGAGATGTTATATAATTGTAATTATAATTTATAATTGTAATATTTACATTAGTTCTCAAATAGATGACGCATTTCACCACATTTATTTTTCTCCCTTTCTTCACTGCCTCCGGAATTAAACAAACGAACGTCAGGTGTGGCAAGATGTTTCGACAATATCACCCCAGACAGATGACCGCGATTGGTTGAAGTTGCCTAATCTCGGCCATTGCATTGGCGCTTCAATAGTTGAGCTAAATCGTCATTGAAATTGGCTTCTTTGCTTGGCGAGGAGTAGAACAAAAGAAAAACAAAAACTTCCTGTCTGAGAAAAGTATATTTTAAAATTTCAACACTAACAAGGAATATCTTGGAAACGGTCAACTGTACAACAAAAATGCATATGATATAAATTGTGTGTTTTAACCAGATTTACATTTTTGGGTAGTAAGTTTTTATTTCTCTCTTACGGTTTAACCGTTATAAAGTGCTCTTTAGAGGTTATACCTAGAAAATTCAAAATATAAAGTATATTTCTGTTGTGAATAATTTTAATATATGGTATTTTAATCAAAATCCTACGAGCCATTTTTGAGAGAAACAAAATTTTCAAAACTTTTTCCATGTAAAGGATAGTTATGGGTGGGGGGATTTTCTTGAAAATCTTTGTGTCGCATCCTTGGAAGATACGAAGCTTAAATACCATGTTTGGTACTTAAAGCTCTTTTAGTTTTTTAGTTATGCTGTCCACAGACACACACATACGGACATTTTTTTAAAAATGCTTTTTTGGATTCAGGGGGACCCAAAACATGTATTTCTGGTGAAATCCCGGTATGCAATATTTGGGTGCAATGCAATATGTTCTCTATACACCATATACATAGTACGTGTAGAGAAAGTAAAAATATATGTATATATATAATCACAACTAAAGTTATGCTTCAATGAATCATTCTTTTATTATTTACAGGGGGTGGTGTCGGTGAAGAACGAACCAAGGCCCCTCATGGTGCAGGCCGTCTACGACATGTTTGACGTAGAACCTTTGCTTGAGGACGTGGAAGTTTCCGAACTCTGTCGTTTTATCTTTATAGGTAATATACTTAATATTTTAGTTCGCCATGATTATTAATACTCCTGTTTGTTAATCTTTACGAGTTTTCTGTAAATGTATAGGGATGGAGGCCTTTATACGATTTTTATGGCTTTGTGGGTATTGCCAAAGTGTTACAGATTTTCACCACGCATATAACAAGGTTTCTATTAATCCTTAGTTGCCTGCATTAGTATACCACTAGGCCGGTGGCCGAGCGGTTAGACCACTCGCCTCTCACTTAGACGGCTCGGGTTCGATCCCAAGCGACCGCATGAGAGATTTGTGGTGGACAAACTGGCGCTGGGGCGGGTTTTCTCTGGGTTCTTCGGTTTCCCCCGCCATCACATTCCATCGGTGTATCATCAGTGTCACCGTCTGCGGTGCCATAAGTAGTTAAAGCGGGCGTTGGACACTACCAAAAAAAAAAAAAAAGAAACACTATGCCATTGTTCCTTTAATTCAAGTTTAAAAGTGGAGTTCTAGTAAAAGTATATGGGAATAAACCTATAAAATTATTATATTAAAGAATGGAAAAGTAGTAGAAATGAATATATATATATATATATATATTCATTTCTACTACTTTTCCATATATATATATATATATATATATATATATATATATATCCTTTATTAATATTGTTTTTCCCAATTAAAAGTTTAAATTCTTCTAACCCAGTTTTCATAATCCTGCCAAAGGCACTACCAAAAAAGAGGTCCAAATGACCACGAGTGTTAGGTGATAGGTAATGGACTGGCCATCCATTCAAAATCCAATGTTGCAAGTTGAAATCCCAGTGACTGTGGTAAAGGACGGGGAGAGCCCAAGTAAAATAATCGGTGTGATGCTTGGAAGCTAATCGGGCTACATTTAACTGTAGTTATGTGGGTTTTACTCTTTTATTTATTTTAAAAAATTGCACATATTTTTACAATATAAAACAGTATTGATTATTTGTCGTTTATGGTTGAAGGTTAGTGTAACATGAAATTAATCCTAGAGTACAACCCTATTTGTATAGTTACGCTTAAAACAAGCGGAACTTACAGGTACCGACAGGCAACAAAGGGTTAAGTTACATTGCAACTTAAGCTTACAAACTGAACGCGCTAATGTGTACACAATCCTATGCTAGGCCAGAATTTGTTTGTATGTCTTCGTCACCTCGCTTCACTGCTTTGCAACAATGTATAGTGTGATGTTTATAATTTGATGGCACCACTATTATTACAGCTTTGAGTGAAGAAATTAATGTATTATTTGCGCGTGGATTCGGGGAAAAATGCCGTACCTCGTTTTGTTCAATTTCTACGAGAAATGAAATGGCGTTTTATTTATGGACGCTGTTTAATTTCTGCGGCTCTCTGCGTTCCATTCTATACTGGGCGTGAAATACAGCTTAATTTTTGTTCAGATGCCCCTTTATCATGTTTGAGTTTCTTTAACGTGCTGTAAATGTACGATCGCAGCTTTACTTTCCACTCCCAAAAAATGTATTGCCCTCCGCATGGTTTGAACCCGCACCTTGGGAGCCACAGGCACTAGATCATGGAGGCGACTATTTCTAGGAGCTTCCGAAGCCATTAACCAACACATTATTACATGCTCCCGCATTTGGAAAAAAGATCCCGCGATCCTTAAGCGGTCCAAAGTTTTGAGTGTGCTGACGTATTGCACAGACTTTATCGTGCATCCTTGCTCCAAAAAATCAACCAGAATGACACCCTCTGCGTCCCAAAAACGCTCCCCATAATTTTCCCTGCCGATGGCACAATTTTGAATTTTTTCTTCCTTGGAGAGGTTGTGCCATTCCATGGGTTGTTTCTTTGATTCTGGTTAAAAAATGAACCTACGTTTCGTCTCCAGTGACAATTTTGTCCAGGAACTCCTCCCCCTCCAAATTGAAGCGCTGAAGATGTTCCGAGGCTATTGTTTTTCGTGTCTTCCATTCTACTCGGTTAACATTCGGAGTACCCGCCGTGATGATGGTTGTTAGTGTTTAAGGGCGTTCAACTACAAGGTCATCAGCGTCCTTACTCGCCGTGAGCACACTTTTGAGTATCCCAGTTCTTGAATAATCGTCACTGCACTGCTTTTACTGAGGGACGCAATGTGACCCGACGCTCGAATGATCTCATCCACTCGCTCAATGTTGCGTGGAGTCATGGCAGTCACGGGTCTGTCGTTCCGCTGTTCATCAGCCAACGCTATTGTCTCTTCAGCTTCATTACAGCGATGGGCCCCTCTTCTGACCGTGCTCACATCCACTTTTGCATCACGGACACCTTTGTGAGCCGTTCATGAATGCAAATGGGCGTTTCACCTTCCGCATTCAAGAATTCAATGACAGAACGCTGTCTTATACGAACATCGATGTCAGTCATTTTGCAACAGAAGGCACTGCTGCCACCGGTTGACGTATTAAATTGCTATTGCACTGTAGTGGAGAAGAAAGTACTAAACCAAATTGTTCACATAACTTACTTAAGGCGGGAGGAAAACAAAATAGGAGGCATTACTTATTGACTGTCTCTCGTATTATTCTTATCATATGACTTAGTTCATGGGCTCGCCAGGCCAGAAGCAGAGCAGTATAGCATGTTCTATCGGTAGTACATGAACATAAAGACAACGAATCTAAACACTATGTTATGAGCAACAGTAATTGTTAGCTAATCTCTGCAGCTTCATGTGAGGCATATCAGGGGACAATACTATGTAGCTAATGAACAAAACAAGTACTCAATTTTCTTATAACAAGTAATACGAGGTACGTCCAGAAAGTAAGTTCCGTTTGGTAATAAAATTAAATTGTGTACAGATACAGAATAATTATTTATTGCACAAAATTCTACAACTCTTAAACTACTTTCCCACATAACTGCCGAAATTTTGCAGGCATTTGTCATAGTGTGGCACAAGTTTTTGTATACCTTCTTCATAGAAGTTTGCCGCCTGTGTCTTCAAAACTGAACAAAGATTACGAAATTTCAGTTTTTCGGTAACAATTTCATGAATTAGTGATCGTGAGCTTTTAGGAAATTCCATAGCGAGAGCACTAATTGTAAACTTGCGGTTTTCCTGGATCTTGCCATCAATCGCGTGAACCAGTTCTTCTGTAACCAAAGATGGACGCCCACTTCGTTCTTCATCGTGCACTTCACTACGTCCTTCATTGAACTGTCGGGCCCATCTTCTCACCGTTGAATCACTCATCGCATTTTGTCCGTAAACTTCGCAAATTTGCCGATAAATTTCAATTGGTTTCACTTTCCTAGCATTCAGAAAACGAATCACAGATCTGATTTCACAAGCGGCGGGATTTTCAATCAACACCGACATTGTAAACAAGCACAACAAAGCGTATGTGGCTGACAGCGATCTCAAAATGGCGCACGTTTCTTCTCCTTGATACAGAGCGTCTACCGCGCATGTGCGAAACTGCGATCGTAGCGCTGCAGCGGAGATAAATTGAAACGGAACTTACTTTCTGGACGTACCTCGTATACTTAGGAAGTCTTGATTTTCTTGACGAAAATATAAGAAAACTGCCAAATACAGAAAAACACTCCTAACCTCGTAAACTTACAACTCAGCAATGAAGTTACTATTGAAATAGTTCTACCTCTTTGCGAACAGAGCACGATAGACATTTCAATGTCCTTATGAAGTGGTATTAGCAATGACCGCCATTCCCTGCATCTTCCCTAAGAAGCAGTACTGCCAGGGTTCAAGGATTCTTATAAAACGATATTCCCACTTATTAATGTTTGTACATCTCTACTAATTTGAAGAAAAAGAGGAATGTTTTACAGGTTTTAATTTTAGAAAGTTGGCAAGCACACCTATTAATTATGGGCTAAATATTTACAGTAAAAATTGTTTTCCATTTCGCAGGTCGCAACCTGGAGCGTGACCTGTTGGAGAAGACGTTTCTGGAAACTGTAAATCCAGACACCTGAGCTTCAGTACCATACAACTTTTTCACCACTTTTAAATGTGTACTTATACAGAAAATGCATAATAAATGAAGATTGTATATATCTATAGATATGATGAACAAATTCTTCCATTTCATAAAAAAATTGTATCCAAATTTCACACAGATTTTGAGTCTCCTTGAGGGGGGTGAGAAGGAAAGATGAAACTCTGAAGTATTACATTCACATGACTTTCTCTGCCCACTTAGCTTCAAAATATTCTTATAAATGCACATTCATACTAAACGAGAGAAAAAATATTAGAAATAGTTTTATTTTGTACTTCCTTGTACACCTTGTGTAAATATTAGTGTCAATTCCCACTCCTGAAGCGCAGATAATGCGTTCTACACATCTGCGCATCTACATTTTTTGTGTAGTAAGTTTGTCTATCTCTTGCGGTTTAACCGTTATGTAAAATTCGCAAAACTCATCCACAATAAAGAGGTCTTCAAAGGCTATTTCCAATAAAATCAAAATATACATTTTATTTGTGATGTACAGATCTTTAATACACAGTATTTTAATTTTTTGAGAAAATCAAAATTTTCGAACATTATAAAGGGCAGTTAGGGTAGTGTATTTTCTTGAAAATCTTCGTGTCGCATCCTTGGAAGATACTGAACTTAAATACCATGTTTAGTATTTAACGGTCTTTTGGTTTTTGAGCTATGCTGTCCACACGGACCTTTATTCAATTTGTTTTGATTCGGGGGACCTCAAAACTGATTCTCGACATTGACTTTTTTTGGTGTAACAGTACTTTCTCTAAACGTACTATTACATAATGTTAGACGATATATTGTATACCATCCAAAAATTCGATGTCTAGATTTCACCGGAAATTTAATGTTTTGAGTTCCCCTGACTCCTAATAGAAAGCATTTCTGCTAATGTTTATCTCGATTAGAATGAAGTAGATACAAGCATAAGTTTTTTAACAATAATTTGTTACAGAAATGTAGTGAAAGTCACATGAATGGAGCATATCATATTTTTACTTTCTCTACACGTACTATGTACATAGTGTATAGAGAAGGTATTGTATTGCACCCATAAATTCGATACTGAGATTTCACCAGAAATACATGTTTTGGGTCCCCCTGAATCATTTTTGGAAAAAGCTCCGTGTGGTGTGAGTGTGTGTGTGTATGTATATGTATGTGTGGACAGCATAGCTCAAAATCGAAAAGAACGTTAAATACCAAACTTGGCATTTAGGTTTTGTATCTTCCAAGGATGCGACACGAAGATTTTAAAGAAAATCCCCCCCACCGCTAACAACCTTTACATGGAAACATTTTCGAAAATTATGTTTTTCTTAAAAATAGCTCTAATAATTTTGATATAAAATACCATATACTAAAGCTATTTCTATCACAAATAAAATGTATATCTTGAATTTTCTGGGAATAGCTTCTAAAGACCTGTTTGTTCTGGATGAATTTTGCTTAATTTGTCTTAACTAAAGACCGTAGGAGATAGTCAAAAACTTACTGCACAGAAAATTTACTTCTTGTTAAAATACAGAAGTTATGCCATATACATTTTTTTCGTGAAGCTTACCGTTTTCGAGGGATTCCTTGTTATTAGTTTCAATTGTTTATAATTTTCTCAGACGAAAGTGTCCGTTTTTCTTTTGTTCTATTCCTGGCCAAGCAAACAAGCGATTTGCAATGACAATCGCATAACTAATTAATAAAATTCTGCTAATGTTTATCTCGATTAGCGTGGACATTTTCTTTAAAATGCTGTTTTTGGATATATGTGACCCTAAAACATTCTTCCATTGAAATCTCGGTATCGGATTTTTGTTTTAAATGCAGTAACTACACTACCAGGCACAATGTAGATAAGTTAAAGCAAATCAATGGCCACTTGTTACTGAGAAAAATAGATCTAACGGCAAAAATTAGATATTAATCATGAAACATGTAAATACGAAAGGTGAGACAAGCTTTTTTTATTTTCTCTAGCAGATATGTACTGTGTACATAGTGTATAGAGAAGGAATTGTATTCCACCCAAAAATTCCATACCGAGATTTCACTGGAAATACATCTTTGAGGACTCGTAAATTAAAAACGGATCTTTAAAGTAAATGCCACTGTGTGTATTTGTGTGTTGTATGTATCTTTGTTAACAGGTTAATTTTGAAACGAAAAGTCCGTTAAATACCAAACTTGATATTTAAATTTAGTATCATCCAAGGTTTTGACACGAAGATTTCGATTTTCTAAAAAACTGCCAACAATTTTGATTAATATGTCATAAAGATGCTTAGATGGCAACTACGAGGGCTGTTCAATAAAGAATAATCATAATTTTATTATGGTCATAATTTCTCGCGCTAAAATTCAATCTTATTATAGTCTGTTAGCTTAATGTGAAACAAACACGCCGTAGTAGCTTCAATGTTGGTGCTCATGGTTTCTGCCTGTGATAGGCAGGCAAGTTCACACATGTTTAGTATCGCCTACCGCTACAATGGAGGTAACACGCGAGGAACAATATGCGGCTTTGAAATTCTGCTTTCGTCTCAACAAATCTTCAGCTGAGGCTTATACAGTGTTACAGGAGGCATATGGAGAGTCTGTTCTTCCCTACAGCACAGCTCGAAGGTGGTTTAAAATGCTTAAAGAGGGACGACAATCAATTTCAAAGGAAGGTGGACTCGGTGTTCCGGTTACTGCTCTTACGGAAGAAAACATCAACACTGCTGCTGCCATTGTGAGAGAGAATCGACAAATTACCTTAAGATCACTTTCTGAAATACTGAACATTTCATTGGGTGCCACCTAAATGTTGGTGACAGAAACATTACACATGAGACGTGTTTGTTCATTGGATGCTACACGACGATAATGCGCGGCTGCATATTGCCAATTGCCAATCTTGCAAAAATCAACGTGAAGAGCCTCTCTCACCCTCCCTATAGCCTGGATTTAGCCCCATGTGACTTTTTTCTATTCCCTAACTTGAAGAAACGCCTTCATGCGAGGCATTACCCATCATCAGAAGCAGTGATGAAGGCTGCGGAGGCGATTTTGAAAGACACCTCAAAAATGGTTTCCAGCATGTCTTTGAAGATTGGCATAAACACTGGGACAAGTGCGCCGTGTTCGTGGGAGACTATTTTGAGAAGGACCATCAAAATTATGAGGATGTGTAAAGGTATGTTGTCAAAAAAATTTGATCATTCTTTATTGAACAGCCCTCGTATAATGTATTTCTTAAATTTCTTGGGAATAGCCGCTGAAGTTCCCCCTTACCCCTCTCCCTCCTCCCCCCCATCTCCCCCTCATCCTCAATAATTTATTTTGAAGAACTAACCATTTCAAAGACATTTCCTGTTATTGGTTTTAATTTTAAAAATCTGATGTCTTACTCTCACATGACTTTCTCTAGCTACTCTACAAACAAACGTCTTACAAAAGATAATTCTTCTTTCTACACCACGCTAATCGAGATAAACATTAGCAGAATTTTGTTACTTAGTTCCTTATAAGTAGACTGGAACTAAGGGAGTGCACTAGGATAAAGTGATAGTCAAATGTTTTAAAAGCTGTCGTTATCCAATTGTCATTGCAAATCGCCTCTTTGCTTGGCCAGGTGTAGAACAAAAGAAAAACGAACACTCCCGTCTGTGAAAAGTATAAGCACTTCACAACAAACTAATAACAAGGAATACCTCTAAATCGGTAAGTTCCACGAAAATGATGTATATGACATAACTTGTGTATTTTAACGAGATCTACATTTTTTGTATAGGAATTTTTTTTTTACTAGATATTCTAAATTAAGCAAAATTCATACAGAATAAACAGGTCTTTAGAGGCTATTCCCAGAAAATTCAAGATATACATTTTATTTGTGATAGAAATGGCTTTAATATGTGATATTATAATCAAAATCGTTAGAGCTATTTTTAAGAAAAACAACATTTTCGAAAAAACTTTCATGCAAAGAGTAGTTAGGTGGGGGGGGGGGATTTTCTTGAAAATCTTCGTGTCGCATCCTTGGAAGACCAAACTAAAATACCAAGTTTGGTATTTAACGGTCTTTTCGTTTTTGAGCTATGCTGTACACACACACACACCCCAGGGGCCTACTACGGGAGGAACGGGTTAGGCGCACCCGGGGTCCCGAGCCACCTTGACTCCCTCTGTGGGCAACCTCAGAGTGGTGAGGGAGTCAGTAGGTCTCAATGCCCACTCACGTGTAGGCCGTGCGTGGAGACCCGTGTCAGTGAAAAGGAATATCCTGGTTGGTTGAGGGTTGCGTACCTGAGCCTGGGCTTCTGTCTTTCAATAACTGGGGAGGGTGCGCAACTTAATACACCACTTTGGTTTCTGCTTTGCCTAAACGGGAGGCTAGGGACTAACCCACCCCTAGTCAATCGGCCAGGACTAAGTATTATACCGAACTCCAGGGTGAGTGGGACGGCGAGCCTGCTATATCCCCTGTGTAGCCCTGTCACCCCAGTGGGATAATTCCTTGTTGGGCTCCGTGGTGGGTGGGGAGCATTGGGGGATGAATTTATACCCCTTTTTATGGGAAAACCTAAACCATCGTTTAATGTCCAAGGAAAAGAAGTAGTTGAGTCATGTGGTGCTCGCTACTTAGTTGACACTCGAACGAAGGAAGGTGAAAACTTCACGTCGGTCAGCCCTTTTGCCTTACAGTGGACCGTTATCTCTGATCCATACTCTAGTGACCACTTTCCAGTTCTTCTAAGTTACTAGAATACGACGTATGTTCCACGCGCTTACCTAGATGGCGCTTAGACCGAGCCAACTGGAATCTTTATTCCGATTTGGCTGTTTTTAACCGCTGCGAGCACGACTCCGCGAACACCTCATAGCCACCATTCTCTCTGCTGCTGAACCGTCCATTCCGCGGTCGACAGAGCAATCCCGTCGATTTCCGGTTCCCTGGTGGACCGCTGAATGTCAGGATACCATTCGTACTCGCAGACGTGCTTTACGGATTTTCCAACGTCGCCCTACGCTGGATAACCTAATACAATATAAAAAGATGCGCTCTAAATCTAGACAAGTTATTAAGGATAGCAAAATGCAATCATGGAGCCAGTTTGTATGCTCCTTTAACTGACATACACCTTCCTCTGTCGTATGGGATAAGTTAAGACGGGTAGACGGAAAACCGACCCACATGCCGATCGCCGGTCTAAAAACAGCGGCAGGCGCCGTGATTGATACGTTTGATGTGGCCAACACTCTGGGCAGTACTTTCGCCAAGATATCTAGCTCAGATAATTATGCGCCTGAGTTTCTTCCAGTTAAGGCCTAGGTTGAATCTCAAAATTTTGCCTTCCGCTCTGAAAACCTTGAAGACTACAACCGCCTTTTCACCATGCCGGAGCTAGAATTTGTCCTTTCATCTTCTCGAAACTCTGCGCCAGGTCCAGATGGCATCCACGTCCAAATGTTACATCTTTCTCCTGCGGGTAAGGCTTTCCTCCTCGAGGTCTATAATCGTGTCTGGGTAGATACCACTTTTCCAACTCAGTGGTGGGAGGCCACCACCATACCTATTTTGAAACCTGAAAAGGACCGTCATCTTCCTTCCAGCTACCGTCCAATTTCCCCCACCAACTGTGTGTGCAAGGTGATGGAACGCATGATCAATGGGCGGTTGGTGTGGCGGCTGGAATCCCACAGTCTTCTGACCAACATCCAATGTGGTTTTCGAAGACGTCGTTCAGCGGTTGACCACCTTGTGTCGCTATCGTCGAAGATCCTGAACGGCTTTCTTCGGAATTGTCAGACGGTTGGGATAATTTTTTGACCTCGAGAAGGCTTACGATACGTGTTGGCGGGCAGGGATTTTATGCGCCCTCTACAGTTGGAATTTACGTGGCCGTCTACCGTTGTTCATCCAGGAGTTCATGCGGTAACGCGATTTTTCGAGTAAGGGTCGGCTCGGTTTTTTCTCACTATTGTCAAGAGAACGGAGTGCCGCAGGGCTCGGTACTAAGCGTGACGCTGTTTGCTATAGCCATAAATTCTATATCGCAAGTGTCCCTCCAGGTGTCTCTTCCTGTTTATACGTGGACGACTTTGCCATCTTCGGAACTTCTCAGCATACACCGTTTATGAAACGCCGTCTCCAGCGGTGTTTGAACAATATTTACGATTGGAGCTTGAACAACGGCTTTCGTTTCTCGCCTGAGAAGACAGTCTGCGTTAACTTCTGGCGTCGTAGGTGGCGAATGGCTCCTAATCTTACGCTTGGGCTAGATTTCCTTCCTTTCCCAGATGGGGGTTAATATTCGATCGCCGCTTTGCTGGTCTTCACATTTAGCACAGCTTCAAGCGCGCTGTGACCGTTCTCTCAATATCTTACGGATACTAAGTCGTACATCTTGGGGAGCAGATCGGACAGTACTGATGCGTCTTTATCGTGCACTGATCCGATCCAAGTTAGACTAAGGATGCATTGTTTATTCTTCAGCACGACCATCTGTGCTGAGACGCATAGACACTGTGCACAATCAGGGCACCCGTGTTGCTGTTCGGGCTTTTCCAACGAGCCCAGTTGTTAGTCTCTGCGCTGAATCGGCAGAACCCCCTCTGCGTTGTCAGCGTGATGTCCTGTTAGGAAATGATGGCTGTTCACTTAACTGCATGCCTTTGCATCCGACGTTTACCCCTTTGTTCTGTACCGAGCTGGACGAACGCTTTTGTAATCACCTTCATAGTCCAAGGCCTGCGGGCTTCCGTTTCGTGAGCCTCTTCGGAAACAGAACATTGTACTGCCCCGCATGTTTCCGAAGGGGGAACGGCTGTACCCACCTTGGTTACGTGCTACCTCCCATGTAGATCTCGGGATGAAAGCTTACGGGAAATCGGCATTGCCTCCGTCTAGTATCCGTACATGTTTTTTAGAAGTTTTATCCTCCTTCAGTGACCGATCTTTTATTTACACCGATGGCAGAAAGTGCCTTTGTTACTGGTACCGAACCACATAATTTCGGGTTACATATTCACACATCCATTTCTTCTGCCGAGCTGTATGCCATCTATAGAGACATTCTGTATGTTCGCCGCAGAAATTTGGGTAACTGCCTTATTTTAAGCGATTCTCTTAGTGCCCTTCAGAGCGTTCGGGAGTTATACAACCACCATCCCCTCGTGCAGCGCATCCAGGACCTTCTCCACTTTTTACACACTGCCGGTATTCATGTGGAGTATGCTTGGATTCCTGGCCACGTAGGCTTACAGGGTAATGACCTGGAGGATATGGCAGCTAAGACGGCGGCTACACAACCCTGTACTGCGCTCCCTTTTGTCACCGCTGCGGACTTGCGGCTTGTCCGGAGAGTGGTGCACTCCGGCTGGCACGCGGAGTGGGGGTCTCTCTCAAAAACGTAAAGTCGGTGAAATACCAAACTTGGTATTTAAGTTTAGTATATTCCAGGGATACGACACGAAGATTTTGAGAAAATTCCCCCCACCCCAAACTACCCTTTACTTGGAACTTTTTTAGAAAATTTTGATTTTCTAAAAAATGGCTCAAACGATTTTGATTTAAATATCGTATATTAAAGATATTTACCTGACATATAAAATGTATATTTTGGGTTTTCTGGGGATAGCCTCTGAAGAGGCTTCTGAGTTTGCATAACTGCTAAACCGTAAGAGATGGACAAAACTGTAGAGCTCATTTAAACACACAATTTTTGTTGTATACGTTTTTTTTTTTTTTTTTTTTTTTCGTGGAGCTGATCGTTTTTTTTTAGGTATTCCTTGTTTTTGTTTTCAAGTTCGAAAAACTTAACTTTTCTCATACAGGAATTTGTCAACTCGTGTCCATACAAACAAAGGAACTTCAGTCACATAACAACCAGCTTTTGACTATCCTTTTAATCTATGGTACTCCTTTATTTTGCTTCTACTTACAAGGAAGCAAGTAATAAGACTATTTCTGCTATTTTTTTTTCTCGATTAGCATGAAGTAAATAGAAGCATGAGCTTTTTAAAACTAATTTGTTGCAGAGATGTAGAAGAAGTCATGTCAATGGTACACATCAGATTTTTTATTGTTTGGTTTATACAGCCTCCTTTAACTTCTATATCGGTGGCTTTGCTTTAGAAACAACTGTTGGTGTTTTCTTGCTATACGAGAAAAGCTTTGAAAATGATGGTTTTTCTCAAAAATGGCTCTAACGATTTTGATTTAAGAAATTTACCTGACAAACAAATTGTACAACTAGAATTTTCTGGCAATAGCCTCTGAAAATATCTTTATTGTGAATGTTTTTTTTTTTTTTTTACCTTCTCTGCACGTGTTATGTACATAGTGTATAGAGAAGGTATTGTATTGCACCCAAAATTTTGATGCCGAGATTTCACCGGAAATACATGTTTTGGGATCCCCTCAATCCAAATAAAAGCATTTCTGGAAAAAGGTCCGTGTGCGTGTGTCTGTGGATAGAATAGCTTAAAAACAAAAAGATCGTTAAGACTTGGTATTTAAGTTTGGTGGCTTGCAAGGATGCCATACGAAGATTTTCAAGTAAATCCCCCCACTTCCAACTACCCTTTACACGGAAAAATTTTCGAAATTTTTTATTTTCTCAAACATAGCTATAACGATTTTGATTAAACTATTGTATATTAAAGATATTTACCTGACAAATAATATGTATATCTTGAATTTCCTGGGAATAGCCTCTAAAGACTACTTTATTTTGGATGAATTTTACGGAACTTAAACCGTAAGGGATAGACAAAACTTACCACACAAAAACTATAGAGCTCATTAAAACACACAATTTATGTTATATAATTGTTTTCGTGGAGTTGATCCTTTTTTATATATTACTTGTTTTGTTTCTGCTTTAAAAAAAGATTATATTTTTCTCATACAGGTATTTGTCAATCGTGTCCATACAAACAAAGGTGCTTCAGTTTCTTAGCAACCAGCTTTTGACTATCATTTAATCAATGGTACTCCCTTATTTCGCTTCTACTTAAAAGGAAGCAAGTAATAAGACTATTTCTGCTATTTTTTTTTTCTCGATTAGTATGAAGTAAATAGAAGCATAAACTTTTTAACAATAATTTCTAGCAAAGATGTAGAGAAAGTCATGTGAATGGGACACATCAGATTTTTTTTTCTGAATGTTCATAATTTTACGTAAGAGATTGAGAAGAACTTACTTCACAAAAAATGTAGATCTCCTTAAAACACGCCGTTTATGTCACTTATAGTTTATTTCGTAGAGTTAACCGTATTCGAGATATTCCTTATTATTGATTTCAGTTTTAAACTAAACTTTTCTCAGCCGGAAAGTTCTCAATCCCTTGCCACGCAAAGAAATGGATTTCAATCCCACAGCAACCAAATTCTAAAACATTTGACTGTTGGTTTAGCCTAGTGTATTCGCTTATTTCACTTCTACCTATAAGTAAGTAATAATTTTTGCTGATGTTTATCTCGATTAGCATGAAATAGATAGACCTCTCACCTAGACGGCCCGGGTTCGATCCCGACCGCTTGTTAGATTTGTAGTGACCTAAGCGGCGCAGGGACGGGTTTTCCCTAGGTTCTCCGGTTTCCCCGCCATCGCAATCCACCGGTGCTCCATCTCCATTCCATGCGGCAACAATATCATCACCTGCAGTGCCATATGTAGTAGTGTTAAACACTACCCAAAATATGAATTTGACAGAAGGATAAGCTTATTAATAATAATTTGTTACAGAGATGTAGAGCAATTCGTGTGAATGGAACACTTCAGATTTTTTAGTTTTATACAATTAAATACACATAGGCACATACATTCACCCTGACATTGGTACTTCTAGACTCTGTGGAAATGATTCTAGTTTAAAAAAATCTTATATGTTCCATTCACGTGACTTTCTCTACATCTCTGCAATAAATCATTGTTTAAAAGCTTATTCTTCTATTTACTTAATGCTAATCGAGAAAACATTGGCAGAAAAGGTCTTTTTACTTGCTTCCTTGTAAGTAGAAAGGAAATAAGGAAGTACCTTAGGCTAAATCGTGTAAAATCTGGTTGCTATTTGATTGAAGTTTCTTTAGTTAACGAACTCCGTATGAGAAAAGTACGAGGGTTGATAAGTCCCGTGTCTCTCAATCAAAACAGCATTAAATTTTTGTTTTGTTTTATTTCTCAACATAATCTCCAGAAGGGCTAATGTACAGGGTGTACATAAATGATTATCGGGGTTTTAACTCTTTATAATATTTATTACATTCAACTTACAGTTATAAATGATCGTCAAATGAAAAAGCAACTCAAACAGTTTTGTTTGTTGGCACAAGTGCGCATGTGCGTGCAATGTTTCTGCCGCAATCCACTAGACAGCGGTAGTAGCAAAGATGGCGACTAGTAAACAAAGCGTTTTGTGTTTTGCAGTTTGCAAAGACCGAATCTGTAGTTACTGTGCAACGTGCGTTCCGTAGTAAGTTCGGTTGTGATCCTCCTAGGTGATAAAAACATTCGTAGATAGTATAGTCAGTTTGAAAATACCGGCTGCCTTTGTAAAAGGAAGAGCACGGGACGACCAGGAGTAAGTGAAGAGACTGTTGAGCGAGTGAGAGAGACGTTCACTCGTAGCCCAAAGAAATCAGTCCGGAAGGCTAGTCGTGAATTACAAGTTCCTGTGTCGACTGTTTGGAAAGTTGTAAGAAAACGCTTACAGCTACGTCTTTACCGTTTATAGTTATTACAGACTCTAAAGCCGACAGACCACGGATTACGTGCCAAATTCGCAAACAGCATGTTGTTTCATGTCGATTTTGTGGATCGTGTTGTCTTCAGTGATGAATCGACCTTTCACATTAGTGGACATGTTAACACTCATAATGTGCGTATCTGGGGCTCAGAAAATCCTCATGAGATGGTACAAATGCAACGAGATTCCCCTAAAGTGAATGTTTTTGTACCGTATCCCGGCGAAAAGTTTATGGGCCTTTCGTTTTTGGTGAAACTACTGTAACTGGCACTTCTTACCTTGATATACTAGAGCAATGGCTCCTCCCTCAATTGGAAGAAAATGAGCTAGAGAACTTCATTTTCCAGCAGGATGGTGCGCCACCTCACTGGCATAACGAAGTACGCGATTGGTTGAACGTCACTGTACCCGAGCGCTGGATAGGCCGCAAGGGCCCCAATGACAGGGCTTGCTATGCATGGCCTCAACGTTCTCCTGACCTAACACCATGCAATTTTTACCTTTGGGGCTTCATCAAGGATCGTGTGTACGTGCCTCCGCTGCTAGCTGACCTTCCTGAATTAAGAAACCGGATTGAAGCAGCTGTTGCTACAATTACTGAATACACACTTATCAACGTTTGGGAAGAACTCGGCTATAGCCTTGATGTGTGTCGTGTGACAAAGGGTAGTCACATTGAACATTTATAAGCTTCTTGGTAAAACTGTTTGAGTTGCTTTTTTTCATTTGACATATCATTCACAGCTGTAAGTTGGATGTAATAAATATTATAAAGAGTTAAAACCCCTATAATCATTTATATACACCCTGTATTTGTCATATCGGTGTTCTAATGTAATTAAACCATCTCTGTAGTGCGATTTATCAAGGTCCTCAAAATAGTAGTTTACCGCATCAATGACCTCCTCGTTGCTGTGAAATCATCGTCCTCCAAGAAATTTTTTGAGGATTGGGAACAGATGGTAGTCACTGGGTGCTAGATCTGGCGAATAGGGTGGATGTTCCAGCAATCCCAACTTTAATTCGCAAATTTTCCCTATTGCAATGACTGAACGATAGGCCGGAGCAACTACCCAACTCCAGTCCTCTACACGACTTGTGTGAAAAAACAATTACTCTAGTCGCCAATTGGTCATAATAGTTGGCTAGACTATGAATCCCTGGACTTAAGTACTTACAACATTGTAAGTCGCCATTGGGGTTGTCATCTCAAAATAATTTGAGAACACCTTGTGGTTTACCGGGAAACATGCGAGTCAGTTGTGAAATTCAATGCTATGCCGGCATATTGCCATGGTAGTTCAGTGGCAGAGCAACCGGCTAGAGATCGGGAGATCCGGGTTCAAATCCCGGCTATGGCATTGAATTTTTCAGTCTGATACTACCTAAATACCAAGTTTTGAGCTATGCTGCCCACACACACACACATACATGTTTATAGAAATGCTTTTTTTTTTTGGATTTCGGGGGTCCTAAAACATGAATTTCCGGTGAAATCTCGGTATCGAATTTTTGAGTGGAATACAATACCTTCTTTATACACTATGCACATAGTGCGTGTAGAGAAAGTAAAAATTTTCCCGCCGCATCCGGAAAACCAACCCGGGACCTCTGGGTGAGAAACCAGAGCGTAAAGAATACGCAACCAGCTTGTGTGCAAATAAATAACATCCAGTTTCTTTGAACACACCACGAGAACATGAAAGCAAAGGTATTTTGTTGATACGACCAGAGCATGAATCGCCCTGTAGAAGAACAATATTGCATGTATAACTATTGAAAAATCGAAAATATTGCCGAGCGGCAGATCCCCCCCCCCCCCTCAGACCAAATCTGTCTGTAATGTTAATAAACCGCTCGCCGTTCTCCTTTGGCACTGTGTACACAGCCGAGCACAAAAGACGCAATAACCTGTTCATAATAATGCGTAGCCCTCCCCCTGGGCAAACAATTGTTTTAACTCTAAGGGGATTCAAATTGACTGCCCAGCCGCTCCCGACTAAGCTGTACTTAACGGCCTTCAGCTATCCGATTTGTTAGTTTGCCTTCATGTGCCTTCATTTTTAATAATATTCCATCCCGAGCGACGCTGCAGCGTCAACTTGCAACTTTTTATTTCGCTGGCTCGCTTGCGAGCAAGCGCTAATAAACGTCAGTCATGTGTAACCGTATTTATCCTCATTTGACGTAGTTAAAATTCGGAATTTGACGCGTGTATGTGCAAAACTACAGAATGTGTCCATCAAGCACAGATAGAGATCAGCATTACGTCTTCTTCAATTATACTTTTGCTGCGAGGGACTTCAAAAAAGCATTGATTTTATCCAAGGTGATCATCCTTGAATAAGATGAGTCTTTATAATAAAGAGAACAAAAATTCATAGCGCAGTTTTGTTGTTTTAAACCATTTTTGTGGGGAAGAAACGAAATTACTTATTGTGACTTTGCCTTGCTGGTCCGTAACCTCCGCAAGTGGCTTGGTCGTCCTCTGTGGTGTAATGGTTACCATGCTAACTTGATATACCCAAGGTTGCGGGTTCAAACCCGGCGGAGGACGATGGATTTTTTCGGGTGTAAAAATCCTTAGAATGGCTTCCTTCGGAAGGGAAGTAAAGCCGTTGGTTCCGTGTTGCAGATTTACGGCACGTAAAAGAACCTCAAGTCTGATTGAGAGGCCTCTGAGCAAAATTAAGCGATCTTTCACACCCAATATAAAATGGGACGCTGAGAACCACAGGAGTTAAAGAGCGTCCATAAATAACACGCCATTTTTATTTACAAGTGGCTTGCCATCAAGCTTATAGCCGATTGTTGCACATGTTAGGTTAGCTTCTCTTAAGTAGCCGCTCGTATTGTCGCAGGTATTCGAGAAATTAACACGTGAAGAGCGGCGGCACTACCCTACATCTGGAGGCAAAGGACATTGCGACAATGTTCGCTTTTTACTTTCTCTACACGTACTATATTCATAGTGTATAGAGAAAGTGTGCAATTCACACACACACAAATTCAATCCGAGATTTCACCGGAAATACATGTTTTGACATCCCCTGTCTGTCTCTCTGTGTATCTGTGGGCAGTATAGCTCAAAAACGAAAAATCAGTTAAGTATGAAACTTGGTGTTTAAGTAGCATCTTCCAAGGATGCGACACGAAGATTTTCAAAAAAATCCCCCACCCCCAACTAACTTTACATGGAACATTTTTCGAATATTTTGAATTTCTCAAAAATGGTATTTTTATTAAAATAACGCGGAGAAAACCCACCCCTGCCCGCTTTTTCCAACGAAAATCACACATGCGGTCGTCTTGGTGAGAGACGAGTGGTTTAACCGCTCGGATATGGCTTGGCATTGAATAGGATGATGTGTAACCGTATTTATCCTCATTTGACGTAGTTAAAATTCGAAATCTGACGCGTGTATGTGCAAAACTACAGAATGTCTCCAAGAGGATCAGCATTACGTCTTCTTCAATTATAGATAGTTTGCTGCAAGGTATCTCAAGATAAGCATTGCATTTTATCCAAGGTGATCATCCTTGAATAAGATGACTCTTTATAATAAAGAGAGCAAAAATTCATATCGCAGTTTTGTTGTTTTAAATCATTTTTGTGGGGAAGACACGAAATTACTTCTTATTGTGACTTTGGCGTGCTGGCCCGTGACCGCCGCAAGTGTATGAGTGGCTTGCTTTCAAGCATATAGCCGATTGTTGCACAATTTCAGCGCTGCTTCCACAGGTGTTCGAGAAATTAACACGTGAAAAGCTGCGGCACTACTCTACATCCTTGGAAAGCGACAGTTGGAGGCAAAAGACATTGCGAGAATGTTCGCTTTTTACTTTCTCTACACCTACATAGTGTATAGAGAAGGCATTGTACTGCACCCAAATTTCGATACCGAGATTCACGGAAATGTATGTTTACAGGTCTCCCCATTCAAAAACTAGTTTTAGAAAACAGGACCGGGTGTGTGTCTGTGGACAGCGTAGCTCAAAAAAGGTACCTCAAAACAAGCATTGCATTTGATTGAAGCTGCATACAGGTTAGAAGGTGATCTATAGTTCATCCTTGAAATAATAAAGAGAGGAAAAAGTTTTAGCATCGTTGGTTGTTTTAAACCAGTCTTTGATGTGGAAAACGAAATTGCTTATTATTGTGTCTTCCAGACCGTTTTCGAGATATTCATTATCTAACAAATCTCACATGCGGTCGCTTGGGATCGAACCTGTGCCGTCTAGGTGAGAGGCGAGTTGTTTAACCACTCGGACACGGCGCGGCATTGGTCTATGGTCAGCCTTGAGTAGGATGACTGATTATAGTCATGTGTAACCGTATTTATCCTCATTTGACGTAGTTAAAATTCGGAATCTGACGCGTGTATGCGCAAAACTACAGTTTGTGTCCATCAAGCACAAATAGAGATCAGCATTACGTCTTCTTCAATTATAGTTAGTTTTGCTGTGAGGTACTTCTAAATACATTGCATTTTATCCAAGGTAATCATCCTTGAATAAGCTGACTCTTTATAATGAGAACAAAAGGTCATAGCGTAGTTTTGTTGTTTTAAACCATTTTTGTGGGGAAGAAACGAAATTACTTATTATTGTGACTTTGCCGTGCTGGCCCATAACCGCCGCAAGTGTATGAGTGGCTTGCTTTCAAGCTCATAGCCGATTGTTGCACAAGTTCGGGCTGCTTGTACAGGTGTTCGAGAAATTAACACGTGAAGAGCGGCGACACTCCCTACATCCTTGGAAAGCGTCACCTGGAAGCAAAAGACCTTGCGACAATTTTCGCTTTTTACTTTCTCTACACGTACTATGTTCATAATGTATAGAGAAAGTATGCTATTCACACAAAAATTCGATCCGAGATTTCTCCGGTAGTACATGTTTTGGAATTCCCTGAGTCTGAAAAAAATATTTTTATAAAAAGGTTCCGCAGGTGTTTCTGTCTGTCTCTCTGTGTATCTGTGGGCAGCATAGCTCAAAAACGAAGAGTGAGCTAAATATCAGACTTGCTGTTTAAGTTTATTTTCTTCCAAGGATGCGACACGTAGATTTTCAAGAAAATTCCCCAACCCCAACTACCCTTCACATGGAACATTTTTCGAAAATTTAGAATTTCTCAAAAATGGTATTTTGATTAGAGTGACCCGGAGAAAACCCGCCGCTACGCCGCTTTTTCCATCAAAAATCACACATGCGGTCGCTTGAAACCGAACCCGCTGGTCTAACCGCTCGGACACGGCGCGGCATGGATCTTGATCATCCTTGAATAGGATGATGTGTAACCGTATTTATCATTTGACAGAATAAAAAATAAATGGCGTGTTATTTATGGACGCTCTTTAACTGCTGTGGTTCTCAGCGTCCCATTCTAAATTGGGCGTGAAAGACCACTTAATTTTGCTCAGAGGCCTCTACCAGACTTGAGGTTCTTTCACGTGATGTAAATCTAGTCACGGGACCAACGGCTTTCATTCCCTTCCGAAGGAAGCCATGCCAAGGATTTCTACACCCGAAAAATCCATCGTCATCCGCCGGGTTTGAACCTTGGGAACATGAAGTTAGCATGGTAACCATTACACCACGGAGGGTGACTCCATATTTGACATGTATATGCGCAAAACTACAGAATGTGTCCATCTAGAGGATCTGCATTGCGTCTTTTTCAATTATAGTTTTGCTACGAGACACCTCAAAAAAAATTGCATTTTATCGAAGCTGTATACAGAGTAGGAGATGATTTATGTTCATCCTTGAAAAGACAGCTGTTTATAATAAAGAGAACAAAAAGTCTTAGCGCAGTTTTGTTGTTTTAAAACATTTTTGCTTATTATTATGACTATGTCTTGCTGGCCCGAAACCGCTGCACTTGTATGAGTGGCTTACTTTCAAGCTTATAGCCGATTGTTGCACATGGTCGGTTGGCATCTTTGGGGTAACCGTCCGTATTGTCGCAGGTGTTCGAGAAATTAACGCGTGAAGAGGGCAGCGCTTCTAAAGCCTTGGAATGTGACACTTGGACACAAAAGACATTGCGAGTATGTTCGCTTTTAACTTTCTCTACACGTATAGAGAAGATATTGTAATGCACTCAAGAATTCGATACTGAGATTCACCGGAGATATATTGGTATTTAAGTTTAGTATCTTCCAGGAATGCGACACGAAGATTTTGAGAAAAATCCCCCCATACCCAACTACCCTTTTTATGGAACCTTTTTAAAAATTTTTGATTTTCTCAAAAATGGCTCTAACGATATCGATTAAAATTTCGTATATTAAAGATATTTACCTGACAAATGAAAGGTATTTTCAGGGAATAGCCTCTTAAGAGTAGTTTATTCTGGATGAATTTTACTGAATTTTGAATGACTGCTAAACCGTAAGAGATGGACAAAAACTTACCACATAAAAACTGTAGAGCACATTAAAACACACAATTTATGCTATATACATTTTTCTCGTCGGGTTGATCGTTTTTGAGATATTCCTTATTTTTGGTTTCAGCTCTAAAAAATATACTTTTCTCATAGAGGAATCAGTCAACTCCTGTTCATACAAACAAGGAACTTCAGTCACATAGCAACCAGCTTTTGACTATCACTTTAACCTATGGTGCTCCCTTATTTCGTTTCTACTTACAAGGAAGCAAGTAATAAGACTATTTCTACTCATTTTTTCTGATTAGCATAAAGTAAATAGAACTATAAGCTTTTTAAGAATAATTTGGTGCAGGGATATAGAGAAAGTCATGTGAATGGTACACATCAGATTTTTCAGTTTGACTCTACCTATCCCAATCGGATATAAGTTTGAAAGCAAGCCGCTGTAGCGATTACGGGCCGGCAAGGCACAGTCACAATAAACAATTTCTCCCATCAAAAACTGGTCTAAAGCAACAAAAGTGCGTTAAGACTTTTTGTTCTCTTCATTACAGTCATCCTAATCAGGGATTATAAAACATCACCTTTGACCCTGTATACAGCTTCCATAAAATGCAATGCTTTTCTTTCAGGTACCTCGTAGCAAAACTATAATTGAGGAAGACGCAATGCTGGTCTTTATCTATGCCTAATGGACACATTCTGCAGTTTTGCGCAAATATGCGTCAGATTTCGAATTTTAACTACCTCAAAAAATCTTATATGTTTCATTCACTTAACTTTCTCTACATTTATGTAGCAAATTGTTGTTAAAAAGCTTATGCTTCTATGTACTTCATGCAAATTGAGAGAAAAAAAATAGCAGAAGCAAGTTTGGTATTTTACCGACTTTTCGTTTTTGAGTTATCGTGTTCACAGACACACGGACACACACACGGACCTTTTTCTGAAAATGCTTTTTTTGGATATTGGGGACCCTAAAACATATATTTCCGATGAATCTCGGTATCGAATTTTTGGGTGGAGTGCAATAGCTTCTCTATATACTATGTACATAGTGCGTATAGAGAAAGTAAAAATTAAATGCCATAGCCGGGATTAGAACCACGGATCTCCTGGTAACTATCCGGTTCCTCTACCACTGAGCTACCAAAGCAACATGCCGGCACGGCATTAAATTCCTCAACTGACTCGTATATTTCCCGGTAAACCAGAAGGTGATCTCAATTTATTTTGAGATGACATACCCCAATGGCGACTTACAATGTTGTAAGTACTTTAAGTCCCAGGATTCATAGTATAGCCAACTATTATGGCCAATTAGTATTAATTTATTTTTTCACAGAAACCTTGTGTAGAACAGTAGTTGGATAGGTAGAGTCACACTGAAAAATTCACACTAATTGACCATAATAGTTGGCTAATCTATGAAACCTGGTGATCGCGAGGTATGACAGCATTTTTGTAGCGAATGGCGGAAGGCTACATTATAACGGTGCACTGGTCGCCTGGGTTTTGTTTTGGCGAGGATCAACTTAAAGCTGAATAGGCTTTAGTTTACGGTAAATAAGATAACGTATTAAAATAACGGCTCGTCTCCTTACCGCGGTGGTAAAATGGTGTGTTATTTATGGACGCTCTTTAACAGCTGTGGTTCCCAGCATCCCATTCTATACTGGGCGTGAAAGACCGCTTAATTTTGCTCAGAGGTCTCTCTATCAGGCTTGAGGTTGTTTTACGTGCCGTAAATCTACGACACGGGACCAACGGCTTTACTTCGCTTCCGAAGGAAGCCATGCTAAGGATTTTTACGCCCGAAAAAACCCATCGTCCTCCGCCGGGTTTGAACCCGCGCGCGACCTTGGGTATATGAAGTTAGCATAGTAGCCATTACACCACGGAGGGCGACAGTGCAGCGTTGCTGCTAACTGGGTTCGATTCCCAATACCGGCGTGGGGATTTTTCCCCCGCTGGGAGACCTGGACTGGGGTGCACTCAGCCTCGTGAGGTCCCTGGGAGGCCAAATGAGGAGCTACTTGATGGAGAAGTAGCGGCTCGAGGTCGTGAAGACCGCATTAACTGGCCGGGGAGGGCTCGAAGCACTGACCACATCTCACCCCCCCCCCCAATACTGCACCCCATCCATGACGTCTGTAATGGACCGAGATTGCGGACGCAGCGGTCGGGTGGCAGCCCAATGTGCTTAGCGAGCTGTGCCACGGAGTCATTACAATAATGGTTAAGGTCTCTTTGGTTGAAAATACTACCCATGCTCTTGCTTCCGCTAATTCTTGCGTCTAAGAAAAAGAGCGCGCATAGAACATGTTATGACTTTTCCAACCTCTTTTGTTTATTTATGGGTATACAAAACTTTTTACGAAAGCATGTTTAATTTCTCTACCAGTATGTACAAGGTGCATAATAAATAAGGAAGGATTTGTATTCTACAAAATTCGATATCACCGTGAGTATTTGTGGGCAGCATAGCTCAAAAACGAAAAGTCGGATATGTACCAAATTTGGTTTTTAACTTCAATATCTTCAAGGATGCGACACGAAGATTAAAAAGAAAACCTCCCCACTCCAATATGGAATATTTTTCGAAAATGTACATATTCTCAAAAATGGTTCTAAAGATTTTTATTAAAATGACACATTATTTAAGTATTTTCATGACAAACAAATTTACATCTTAAATTTTGTGGGTACAGTCTCTGAAGACCACTGGTAAACCGTAAGAGATAGACAAAGTTTACACCACAAAAACTGTAGATCTTGTTAAAACAGACAATTTATGCAATGATAATACGTTGTTGTTGTTTCTCTCTCTCTCTCTCTCTCTCTCTCTCTCTCTCTCTCTCTAGAGTTAACCCGTATCCCAGATATTCAGTTTTTCAATTTTAGACTACTTAAACGTTTCGCGTTTGTTTTACTTCTGACCTGGAAAGAGAATGGAATGTCAATCGCATAGCGACAGATTTTAAAAGATTTGATTTCCCTTCTATTTACAAGGAAAAAAGAAATAAGACCATTCCTTTTATGGTAAAATATTAAAAGTATTGTTAGAATATTCTGTTTGCATAGCAGGCAGAGAAATCATGTAAAATGAAAACACATCAGGTGTTTTATACCAGGTGGCCCAACTGCCTCGTATTTGCCGTTTGTCGATATCCTTTCGTGCGTTAAAAATTGCAGAATAAAAAGGGGCTATTTAAGAGTTAAAACTGGGTGAGCAGCCTTTGTTTTACCCCTCTTGCTTATAGGCGGGGTCATTGAGAGGACCAGCTCATTACTACCACGTTTTACTTGAAATAGTCCCGTTGAGTTCTGAACTCTTTTAACGCTCGAAGGGTGGCAGTTGGGCCACTCGGGGGCTAGAACGCATATTACATCGTAATTTTAAATTCCAATGAAAATTTATCTGCGCTACTACCTCATGCATTTTGCGAAAATAACTGTTTTTAAATCCGAATGAAAAATCGAATTATTCGATAGTAATTCCCCACTATCACAATACATTAGAATGTCGAAAACATTCAATAATACCCATCACTACTTCTGAGGCGATTCACCTATAGTAGTACTGGTCGTAGTAGTAGTAGTATTTCCTGTATCTCCTAAATAAATGAAATGGCCTGGTTTATGGACGCTCTTTAACTGCTTTGGTCCTCAGCGTCCCATTCTATATTGGGCGTGAAAGATCGCTTAATTTTGCTCAGAGGCCTCTCTTATCAGGCTTGAGGTTCTTTTACGTGCCGTAAATCTACGACACGGGACCCACAGCTTTACTTCCCTTCCGAAGGAAGCCATGCTAAGGATTTTTACGCCCGAAAAAATCCATCGTCCTCCGCCGGGTTTGGACCCGCGACCTTGGGTATATGAAGTTAGCATGATAACCATTACACTACGGAGGGCGACTGTATCTCCTAAGTGGAGCAAAGGGCATCGTTACGATGTTTCCATGAACGAACTTGAATTTCTAGATCATGAGTTAACTATTATCCGCCATGAATGATGAAGGATCAGCTCGTCGCCCACAGATGGCACTGTATGACGATCACGACTTGCGGACGCGGTGGAAAATGTTGCCCAGGATCCTTCTTGTTTCAAGTTATGCTGTTCTTTTACGCGAAAATAAACATTACGCGAAACCACCGACTTTACTTCCTTTTGCGTCCGAAAAAATGCATCACTCTCCACCTTGTTTGAACTTGCAGTCTAAGGTTTTAGAGACAATAACGTTTTTTTTTCAAATGGGAAGAGTTCTACTCTGCAGCCAACGAAATGAGTTATCGTGCTCTGCGTTGCCAGGTCGCTACCCTCACTCTTTTCATATTTCCCTCTCACTCGCACACCGAGCATGCAAATCTGCCTGGCAAAATAATGTTTATTCATGTGTATTATGGAAACTATTTGAGCTAAAAATCTGCGGTTTTTACGGTTCTGCTACGAACTTTGACTGGCGTTCAAGGACAAACCTCATCCCATTTGAAAGCCACTGTAGCATTGTGCCCACTACACCTCAGAGGGCGACTGATTCACCTATAGAATATGGTAAATGGAGTGCATTTCCAAACTCACGAGAAATGAATCAATTTCAACACTGGACCCGACTCAGAGATGGCAGCACTATGAGGCGCTACTGTATGTACACAGACTTTACAACCGAGGGAGAAGATTTAGAGAAACGGAGACAATCGAGTTCTCCTACTCGTGAAGATGGAAAAGGTGATCAACGCAGTTCCATTCAGACAGTAATCGCCTTTAGGGAACCAAGCTCCAGTGTCAACAGAATTAAAACTTTGGTGCAAGTGAGGAACACAAATTCAGAGTGTGTAGAGTATATTCAGTTCTGCACGCTATCGATTACAGCTTTTTTTTTGTTATATTCAGGTCTTACTTTCCTCTCGAGTGGAGCAAATTCCCGTTCACCAATTCCGAGAAAACAATTTCTTCCCTGATTCAATAGTATAGGTTACCTAACACAATGAACGACGATAATATTGATATTTCCCTTTAAAATGTCTGATAGAAATTTGGGCGTTCAATAAGCCCTTAGAAAAATTATTTTTGCTAGATTTTTACTTTCTCTAGCCACGTATGTACAGTGCACATAGTGGATAGAGAAGGTATTGCATTGAACCCAAAAATCCGAAACCGAGATTTCACCAGAAATACAAGTTTTGAGACACTTTGAATCCAAAAAAGCTGATGTGTTCCATTCACATGACGTTCTCTACATCTCTGCAACAAATTATTGTTAAAAAGCTTATGCTTCTATTTACTTCCTTCTTATCATGAAAAAATTAGCAGAAATATTCTTATTACTTGCTTCCTTGTAAGCAGAAGAGAAATAAGGGTTAAAGTGATAGTCAGAAGCTGGTTGCTATGTAACTCAAGTTCCTTTGTTTGTGTGGACAGGAGTTGACAAATTCCTGTATGAGAAAAGTATAAGTTTTTCAAAGCTGAAACTAAAAACAAGGAATATCTTAAAAACGACCGACTCCGCGAAAAAAATGCATATAACATAAATTGTGTGTTTTAATGTGCTTTACATTTTTTGTGTAGTAAGTTTTTGTCTATCTCTTATGGTTTAGAAGTTATACAAAATTCCTCAAAATTCATCCAGAATAAAGTAATCTTGAGAGGCTATTCCCAGAAAATTCAAGATATAAATTTTATTTGTCAGGTAAGTATCTTTAATATACGGTATTTTAATCAAAATCGTTAGAGCCATTTTTAAGAAAATCAAAATGTTTGTAAAAGTTCCATGTAAAGTGTAATTGGGAGTGGGGAAATGATTCTAAATCACGTATTTCCGGTGAAATCTCGGTATCGAATTTTTGGGTGCATTACAATACCTTCTCTATACACTATGTACATAATACATGTAGAGAAGGTAAAAAAGCATTTTTGTAAAAAGTTCCGTGTACGTGTATCTGTGAGCAGCATAGCTGAGAAAGAAAAAGACCGTTAAGTACCAAACTATATATTTAAGTTTGTCATCTTTCAAGGATGCGACATGAGGATTTTCAAGAAAATTTCCACACCCTAAACTGCTCTTTACATGGAACAAATTTCGAAAATTTTGATTTTTTTAAAAATGGCTCTAACGATTTTGAGTAAAATATCGTATATTAAAGACATTTACCTGACAAATAAAATGTATATATCTTGAATTGTCTGGGAATAGCCTCTAAAGACTTCCTTATTCTGGATGACTTTTATTGAATTTTGCATGACTGGTAAACCGTAAGAGATAGATAAAAGCTTACTACACAACATGTAAATAACGATAAAAGACACAATTTATGTCAAATACATTTTTTTTTTTTTTTTTCGTGGAGTTGATCATTTTTCAGATCCTCCTTGTTATTGGTTTCAGCTTTAAGACACTTTCTCATACGGGAATTTGTCAACTCCTGTCCTTACAAACAAAGGAACTTTAGTCACATAGCAACCAGCTTTTGACTATCACTTTAACCTAGGGTACTCACTTATTTCGCTGCTACTTACAAGGAAGCAAATAAAAAAATATTTCTGCTATTTTTTCTTGACTAACATGAAGTAAATAGAAGCATAAACTTTTTAATACTAATTTATGGTAGATATGTAGAGAAATATTTATGAATGGGACTCATCGTTTTTTTTTTTTTTGTTTTTTTTTTAATCAGGTCCTACTTTCCTCTCGAGTGGAACATGTTTCCGCTCACCAACTGCAAGAAAATAATTCCTTCCCTGACTCTATGGCAAAGGTCATCTAACACAATGAACGGCAATAATATTGATATTTCCTTTAAAAATGTCTGATAGAAATTTGGGAAGAATATATCGCAAAAATATCTGATGTGTTCCATTCACATGACTTTTTCCACATCCGGCAACAAATTATTGTTAAAAAGTTTATGCTTCTATTTACTTCATGCTAATCGAGATAAAATTAAAGAAAGTAGAAGCGAAATAAGAGGGTACCATGGGTTAACGTGATAGTCAAAAGCTGGTTGCTATGTGACTGATGTTCCTTTGTTTGTATGGACAGAAGTTTACAAAAGAAAGAACACACAACTGCAGCTTTCCTTGACTTCACTCAGGCATTCGACAGGGTTTGGCATCAGGGTCTTCCATACAAACTGTTCATCAATGGCATTCCGGACTACCTCTATAAAATAATTTCCTCCTTTCAGTCCGCATAGGTAGTTGTCACGCTTCTACAAAACCTATAACAGCCGGGGTTCCTCAAGGATCTATCCTGGGACCAGTTCTGTTCAACCTGTACACCTCTGATATGCCTGCAACGCCTACTGCTCAAATCGCTATATATGCGGACGATACTGCAATCTTCTCAACACACCGCAATATCCACACCGCCAGAAATCACCTTCAAGAGGCCTTAAACTTAATTATACCCTGGCTAGACAACTGGCGTATTTCGCTCAACCAGCAAAAATGTGAAGCAATGGTCTTTACACTATGCAGACAGAACTATCCATCACCAGTAACGCTCCCAGCGCAACAGATACCCTGGAAAACTAATACAGAAACAGTAAAATATCTCGGTGTACTCCTAGATCGACGACTCACATGGAAACCACATATAAGCAACAAACTTAAACTAGCCCGAGCAAGATTGGCAAAACTCTACCCCCTCCTCAACAAAAGATCTTCACTCAAACTAAAAAACTGCACACTACTTTACACGACTCTGTTAAGACCACTGCTACTATACGCTTGTCCAGTTTGGGGAGGAACTAGTCCTTCTGAAATCAAACGTATCCAGACATTTCAAAACAAAATATTGCGAACCTCAACGAATGCACCATGGTTTGTCAGAAATATTCAACTACATAGAGAAACTGGAATCAGCATCATTCAACAGTCAATTTCTTCACAAGCCGAACAGTTTTACAGCAAGCTAAAAGACGTCTCAGGAGCCATTCACTATTCTCTTGGCAGAAAATCTAGCTATCCAACTCGCATCAAGAGTCGCCTACCACAGGACCAGCTCTCACAGCAAGACTTTCTGTAAAATAAAAACAAAAACATATACCTACTTATGAGGGGCCCAATGGGGCTTACCTCATTTCAATGTTATTCAGTATCATGCATGTAAATAATGTCTAAAATCAATGATCTGTAGAGCGCACATGAGCTGATCGATCAATAAATCATTTAAAAAAAAAGTTCACAAAGTCCTGTGTGAGAAAAATATAAGTTTTTTAAAGCAGAAACCAACATCTCAAAAACGATCAACTCCACGAAAAAAATGCATATAACATAAATTGTGTGTTTTACAGTGCTCTACATATTTTGTGAGATAAGTTTTTCTCCATCTCTTACGGTTTAGCAGTATTGTAAAATTCATCCAGAATAGTTTTCAGAGATTATTCCCAGAAAATTCAAGATATACATTTTATTTCTCAGGTAAATATCTTTAATATACGATATTTTAAACAAAATCGTTATAGGCATTTTTGATAAATCAAAATTTTCGAAAACAAAATCCATGTAAAGGGTAGTTGGGGTTGGGGGATTTTTCTTGAAAACCTTTGTGCCGTATCCTTGGAAGATACCAAATTTAAATACCAAGTTTGGTATTTAACGGTCTTTTTGTTTTTGAGCTATGCTGCACACACACACAGTCACACACACGCACACACATGGACATTTTTCTAAAAATGTTTTTTTTTTTTTTAATTCAGAACGTCTCAAAACATATATTTCCGTTGAAATCTGTGTATCGATTTTTTGTGTGCAATACAACACTTTCTCTATACAATGTATACATAGTACGTATAGAGAAAGTAAAAACTGCATTTTATCAGAAATAAATGAAAAAAATATCTCACGTATTCTATTCACATGACTTTCTCTACATCAATTGAGCAAATTATTCCCAAATGCTTATTCTTCCATCTTCATGCTAATCCAGATAAACATTATTAGAATTGGTGTTTTGTTTGTATGCCTAAGTATAACAAAAATATGGGGATATGCTAGACTAAAGTGACACTCAAATGTTTTAAAAGCTGGTCGGTATGCGTAACAATAGAATTTCGGTTCTCTTTGCTTGCCAGAAGTTAAGAGAAAGAGAACAATTTGAGAAAATTGTAAGTTGTTTAAAGTTTAAACTAATAAAAACGAATATTTCGGAAATAGTTTAATGTACAAAAAAGTTTATATATAAAGTGTTTGTATATCTTTTACAGTTAATCCGTTATGCTAAATTCTGCAAAACTCAACCAGAGTCTATTACCAGAAATTCAAAATATACATTTTATTTGCGATGTGAATATCTTAATTTACGGTATTTTAATAAAAATAAATGTAATAATTTCATCTAAAAACACGTGCGAAAAAATAAATAACTTACATTTATTGGCTCTCCGGAAGCGACTCAATTCCCTCTAGATCGGAATCGTCGTCTGAGCTGTTCGTGCTGCTGCTTTCCAATCCAGTTATCAACAACAGTGCCACTTAACTATCCATCTCCCAAAACAACGGTTCTTCTTTCGTTACATGCAAGCAACCGATACTATGTAAACAATTTGCGGAAATCAGGTGACTCATTCAAGCTGGTCTTAAACTCTGTTTAACGGTATAAATCGGCGTTTGTTAAACTCCTAGGTATTTGTATACAATATTATACCATTTAAGAATAAATTTATTCTGTAATTTAGATTATTAGTATGGTATTACATTATTGCGCGCATTGCTACTGTGTTGTACCGCGGTCCACTGACCACGTGGATCTGTTTTGGCCGGGATCAACCTAAGAGTGAAATGAAAATAAGTAGTGGAGTCGACCGCACAGTCTCAAAGCAAATACACTACACGGTGCACACAACATTTTATAAGTCATTTTTGTTCTCTGGAAACAGTACGTTTACTTGACAGCATATTTGCTTACCTCTCCCCTCTGCGTTTTTATCAATGACTTATTTTGATGCGGCGAGACGGTCGGTCGCAACCTAAATACGGAACGGCGAACGACACGAACTTCCTAGCTCTGCTCATTAGCAACGTATCACGTTTAGTATGCACTTCTGTCACTATAGGGACAGTATCTAATTCACCTCATTAGGACAGTAAAGTGACAGTATCCCACTCACCTAATCATGAAGGAATCACATTTAGATTCCAGTTCTGGCACTAGAGGGACAGTATCCAAATCACCACATCAGGAAACTGTCACATTGAGTATCTACTTCTGTCACTGGAGGGAGTATAAAACTAGACTGGTAGGTGAGGGATGAATTGGACTGGTAGGTGAGGGATGAATTAAGTAAAATTAAACAAAGGCCCTTCCTCCCAAAAAAAAAAAAAATTTTGCCCAAAATTCAAAATTTTAAGGACAAATAAAACCATTGGTTCCATTTAAATACTTTTTAGTTTATTTTTAAACTCATAGATTCCATTTTTATCAGACATCACATGAAGTATGATTTTTGTGATTATTCAACTCGCCTAAGTACCCATTAAGTGTGTACTTCTGTCACTAGAAAGACAGTACCCAGTTTTCCTCTTCAAAAGGTATCATGTTAAGTATGTTTTTCAGTCAGTAGAGGGACAGTATCTATCACATTCGCCTCTTCAGAAAGGTATCGCATTAAATTTATAATTCTGTCACCAGAAGGACACAATCCAATTCGCCTCATCAGGAAGGTATTACATTAAGCATGCACCTTTGTCAATAGAGGGAGCGCATCCAATTTGCCATTGCAAGAAGGAATACAATAAGTATATACTTCTGTCACATAAACGACGGTATCCATCGTTTCGTCAGAAAGGTGTCACATTAAGTAAATGTATATATATCACTAGAGAAACGATATCCAACCTGTCTCTTCAGAATAGTATCGCATTAAGTGTGTGCTTCTGTCATAGAGGGACAGTATCCAACTCGCTTCATCAGGAAACTTTATTACAGGCACTACTGGAACAGTATCCGCTCACTTCATAAGGAAGGTATCGCAATAAGTATGCACTTCTTTCAACAGACTGACAAGAATCAAACTCGACTAATCAGCAAAGTATCACATAAAGAATGTCTTCAATGCCTCGAAAAAGTATCCACCTTGCCTTATCAAATTAAGTAATTACTTCTATTACTCACCTCATCAGGTAGATATCACATTTATTATGCACTAGAGGAAACTCCCAACATGCCTCATCAGATAAAGTATGTACTGCATTCCTAAAGGGGCAGTATAAAGCTCTCCTCATCAGGAAGATATCACATGAAGTATCTATTTCTACCATAAAGGGACAGTATCCAATTAGCCTCATCACGAGGATATCACTGTCACTAGGACACCACACAACTCGCCTCGTCAGGAAATAACGCAATAGGTGTGTGCTTCTGTCTCTAGAGGAACAGTATCAAATCCATCTCATCCTGAAGGTATGCATTATGTATGTATGTATGTATGTATGTATGTATGTATGTATGTATGTATGTATGTATGTATGTATGTATGTATGTATGTATTTCTCTGCAAGTGGGTATCACCCGGTGGCAGAGTTATATATGTATACAAGATATATAAACAATAAATCACAGCTGCCAGTTTATGGCTTTGTAAGCTAGATATAATAGTTATTTACACAAATATGAAAACATTAATTTTTCTCTGAATTCAGATTAATTAATTTCATAATTAGAATCACCAACCAATTTAACATTTGTATTTACAACAATATGAAATCACAAGCATTTCATTTAAGGAATATTTACAAAAATTATCCAACATTAAAATCAAGATTTTTCCTAAATTTCTTCAGAGACAGGCTGCTCCAGGCAATTCATTCCAGTTTTTTATGGTTCTATTTACAAAGGAGAACTTTCCCACGTCTGTTCTGTATCTTCTACCCTTAATTTTGAACGGATGATCGTTTCGTGCATAGTAAGTTGGGTTTTCCAGTTTTTCAGTAACGTCCTCCCATGCGTTTAAGCCAGCGTAAGCTTTAAATACAGCGCACAACCTCTGTTTCTCACGCCTAACTTTCAACGGCTCCCATTTTATCTCCTCAGCGTTTGGAGGCCCAAAATATTTACCCCTTTTTATGAATTTTATAGCCCTTTTCTGGATCTTTTCTAACGAATCAATTTGATTTACTCTATACGGGTCCCAACAAGTTACTGCAAATTTCATGACCGGCCGCACTAAGGACTTGTTCGCGATTTCCCTGGACTTTGCACTCCCCTTTTTTAAAATCCTCATTAAGAAGTGCAGTGTTTTCCATGCTTTCTTAGATACCGAATTTACCTGCTCATCCCATCCAGCGTTACTCGCCAAGTAAACTCCCAAGTATTTGCAGCTGTCCACCTGTGGAATTTTTTCCCCACCCATGTGATAGTTTTGCAGAGTTTTTTCCCTAGATCTATTAAATGCAATTGACTTACTTTTGCCAGCGTTAATTTTCATTTTATTTGCAGCAGCCCAATCACTAATTTCATTTAAATCACCCTGAAGAGCAGTTTCATCTTCAACATTTCTAATTTTATTGTAAATAATACAATCGTCTGCAAACAACCTTATCTGGCATTTTATATTAATGTTTATATTTCTATCACTAGAGGGACAGTATCCAATTTGCCTCGTTAGGAAGTCTTAAGAGGGACAGATTCTAACTTGGCTCTTCTTTTGTCACTAGAGGAATAGTATCCAAATCGCCTGACTAGTAGGAATGAGATTAAGTATGTGTTTCTATGCCTTGAAGGACAGTATCCAATCCGCCTCATCAGGGAATATCAAAGTAATAATGTACTTATATTACTAGACCGACAGTATACAGCTCGTCTCTTCAGGAATGTATTACATTAAGTATGTACTTCTGTCCTAAAGGAACACTATCCAACTGGCCTCATCAGGGAATATCAAAGTAATAATGTACTTATATTACTAGAGCGACAGTATACAGCTCGTCTCTTCAGGAATGTATTACATAAAGTATGTGCTTCTGTCCCTGGAGAGACAATATCCAATTCTGCTCATCATAAAAGCATCACATTTAGTATACACTTCTGTCTCTAAAGGTACACTATCCAAAAACTTCATCAGAAATGTATCACATTAATTGTGTATTGGGACAGTATCCCATTCGCCTCGTCAAATTAAGGAAGGAATCAGATTAAGTGTGTACTTCTATCACAAGAAGGAATCTATTTCAACTGGTCTCATCAGTAAGATTTCACATTATGTATGCACTTCTGTCATAAGTGGGGCAGTATCCTATTCACCTTATCAGGAATATATCCATTAAGTATTTGATTCTGTCACTTGTATCACATATAAGTATATACTTCTATCACTAGAGGGACTGTATCCAACTAGCCCTATTAGGAGCATATCACACAAATTTGTTCCTTTGTCACTAGTACAGTATTCAACTCGCGTCAGCAGTAAGACATCACATAAGTATGCACTTCCAGTAGAACAGTATACAGCTAGCCTCATCAGGAAAGTATCACATCTACCTATGGAACTATCAGGATACTATTCAATTGACGTCACCAGGAAGACATCACAGTATGTACTTCTGCCAGTAGACCGAAAGCATCCGTAGGTGTCACATCACTTTTGATATGTAAATCGTGCACTAGGAAACGCTATCTAACTCGTCTCTTCAGAAAGTAGCACTTCACGTTAGCTATAAAATTCATTCACTAGAAAGCAGTAACCAATCCACCTCACCAGGACAGTTTCAACTTCACATTAAATAGGTACTTCTGTCACTAGAAGTGACAACTCGTCTTTAGGAAAGTATCAGATCACATTAAGTACTTCATTCACTGGAATAAACTATCCAATTTGTGTCTTCAAGAAAGATTACATCACATTAAGTACTTGTGTACTTCATTCACTAGAATACAGTATCCATTTCATCTCTTCATAAAAGTACCCCATTAAGTGTATGCTTAATTTATTGACAATTATCCAACTTGTTTCTTTAGGAAAGCAACACATCACATTAAGTATGTGCTTCATTCAATAGAAAACAGTATCCAACTTAACTCTGCAGGAAAGTTTTACATAACATATATAAGTATTTCTGTACAGGAAAGTATCATGTCATATTAAGTACTAGAATTCAGTATTCAACCTGCGTCTTCAAGAAAGTCACATCATATTAAATATGTTGTTCATTCACAAGAAAACAGTATCCAACTCGTCTATTTACAAACGCTACTTTAAATATGTACTTCCTTCACTAGAAAACAGTATGCAACTCATCGTTTCATAAAACTCTCACATTAAGCTTGTGTCTCATTCACTAGAATACAGTATCCAATTTGTTTCTTCAGGAAAGTATCACATCACATTTACTAGAATTGAATACCCATTAAGTCTCTACAGGGAAGTATCTCTCATTAAGTATTTACTTCATGCACTAGTAAACAGAATCCAACTCCTCTCTGCAGAAAAATAATACATTAAGTATGCACTTTATTTTCTAGAAAATAGTTTACAGCTCATCTGTTCAGGAAAGTGTCATGTCACAAAGTACTTCATTCACTAGAATACAGTATCCAAAAGTATCTCTTCAAAAAAAGTGTCACGTAACATTAAGTACTTCAATCACTAGAAGACAGTATTCAAATCGCCGCTTCAGAAAAGTATCACATCTCTTAAGTACTTAATTCACTAGAATATAGAATCCAAATTGTCTCTTCAGAAAAAATTATCACATAACATTAAGTATTTTATTAGAAGACAGTATTCATCTCATTTCTCCAGAAAAGTGTCACATCACATCAAGTACTTCATTCACTAGAATACAGTATTCATCTCATTTCTCCAGAAAAGTGTCACATCGCATCAAGTACTTCTTTCACTAGAAGACAGTATTCATCTCATTTCTCCAGAAAAGTGTCACATCACATCAAGTACTTCATTCACTAGAAGACAGTATTCAGATCGTTTCTCCAGAAAAGTGTCACATCACATCAAGTACTTCATTCACTAGAATACAGTATTCATCTCATTTCTCCAGAAAAGTGTCACATCACATCAAGTACTTCATTCACTAGAATACAGTATTCATCTCATTTCTCCAGAAAAGTGTCACATCACATCAAATACTTCATTCACTAGAAGACAGTATTAAGATCGTTTCTTCAGAAAACTGTCACATCACATCAAGCACTTCATTCACTAGAAGGCAATATTCAAATCGTTTCTCCAGAAAAGTGTCACATCACATCAAGTACTTCATTCACTAGAACACAGTATTCAAATCGTTTCTCCAGAAAAGTGTCACATCGCATCAAGTACTTCATTCACTAGAATACAGTATTCATCTCATTTCTCCAGAAAAGTGTCACATCACATCAAGTACTTCATTCACTAGAATACAGTATTCATCTCATTTCTCCAGAAAAGTGTCACATCACATCAAATACTTCATTCACTAGAAGACAGTATTCAAATCGTTTCTTCAGAAAACTGTCACATCACATCAAGTACTTCATTCACTAGAAGGCAATATTCAAATCGTTTCTCCAGAAAAGTGTCACATCACATCAAGTACTTCATTCACTAGAAGACAGTATTCAAATCGTTTCTCCAGAAAAGTGTCACATCGCATCAAGTACTTCTTTCACTAGAAGACAGTATTCATCTCATTTCTCCAGAAAAGTGTCACATCACATCAAGTACTTCATTCACTAGAAGACAGTATTCATCTCATTTCTCCAGAAAAGTGTCACATCACATCAAGTACTTCATTCACTAGAAGACAATATTCAGATCGTTTCTTCAGAGAAGTATCACATCACATCAAGTACTTCATTCACTAGAGGACAGTATTCAAATCGTTTCTCCAGAAAAGTGTCACATCATATCAAGCACTTCATTCACTAGAAGACAGTATTCAGATCGTTTCTCCAGAAAAGTGTCACATCACATCAAGTACTTCATTCACTAGAAGACAGTATTCAGATCGTTTCTCCAGAAAAGTGTCACATCACATCAAGTACTTCATTCACTAGAATACAGTATTCAAATCGTTTCTCCAGAAAAGTGTCACATTACATCAAGTACTTCATTCACTAGAAGACAGTATTCATCTCGTTTCTCCAGAAAAGTGTCACATCACATCAAGTACTTCATTCAGTAGAAGACAGTATTCAGATCGTTTCTCCAGAAATGTGTCACATCACATCAAGTTCTTCATTCACTAGAAGACAGTATTCAAATCGTATCTCCAGAAAAGTGTCACATCACATCAAGTACTTCATTCACTAGAAGACAGTATTCAGATCGTTTCTCCAGAAAAGTGTCACATCACATCAAGTACTTCATTCACTAGAAGACAGTATTCAAATCGTTTCTTCAGAAAAGTGTCACATTACATCAAGTACTTCATTCACTAGAAGACAGTATTCAAATCGTTTCTTCAGAAAAGTGTCACATCACATCAAGTACTTCATTCACTAGAAGACAGTATTCAAATCGTTTCTTCAGAAAAGTGTCATCATCACATCAAGTACTTCATTCACTAGAAGACAGTATTCAGATCGTTTCTCCAGAAAAGTGTCACATCACATCAAGTACTTCATTCACTAGAAGACAGTATTCAGATCGTTTCTCCAGAAAAGTGTCACAGCACATCAAGTACTTCATTCACTAGAAGACAGTATTGAAATCGTTTCTTCAGAAAAGTGTCACATTACATCAAGTACTTCATTCACTAGAAGACGGTATTCAAATCGTTTCTTCAGAAAAGTGTCACATCACATCAAGTACTTCATTCACTAGAAGACAGTATTCAAATCGTTTCTTCAGAAAAGTGTCACATCACATCAAGTACTTCATTCACTAGAAGACAGTATTCAAATCGTTTCTTCAGAAAAGTGTCACATCACATCAAGTACTTCATTCACTAGAAGACAATATGCAGATCGTTTCTCCAGAAAAGTGTCACATCATATCAAGCACTTCATTCACTAGAAGACAGTATTCAGATCGTTTCTCCAGAAAAGTGTCACATCACATCAAGTACTTCATTCACTAGAAGACAATATTCAGATCGTTTCTCCAGAAAAGTGTCACATCATATCAAGTACTTCATTCACTAGAAGACAATATTCAGATCGTTTCTCCAGAAAAGTGTCACATCACATCAAGTACTTCATTCACTAGAAGACAGTATTCAGATCGTTTCTCCAGAAAAGTGTCACATCATATCAAGTACTTCATTCACTAGAATACAGTATTCAGATCGTTTCTCCAGAAAAGTGTCACATCACATCAAGTACTTCATTCACTAGAAGACAGTATTCAGATCGTTTCTCCAGAAAAGTGTCACATCACATCAAGTACTTCATTCACTAGAATACAGTATTCATCTCATTTCTCCAGAAAAGTGTCACATCACGTCATACTTCATTCACTAGAAGACAGTATTCAGATCGTTTCTCCAGAAAAGTGTCACATCACATCAAGTACTTCATTCACTAGAAGACAGTATTCAGATCGTTTCTCCAGAAAAGTGTCACATCACATCAAGTACTTCATTCACTAGAAGACGGTATTCAGATCGTTTCTCCAGAAAAGTGTCACATCACATCAAGTACTTCATTCACTAGAAGACAGTATTCAGATCATTTCTCCAGAAAAGTGTCACATCACATCAAGTACTTCATTCACTAGAATACAGTATTCAAATCGTTTCTTCAGAAAAGTGTCACATCACATCAAGTACTTCATTCACTAGAAGACAGTATTCAAATCGTTTCTTCAGAAAAGTGTCACATCACATCAAGTACTTCATTCACTAGAAGACAGTCTTCAAATCGTTTCTTCAGAAAAGTGTTACATCACATCAGGTACTTCATTCACTAGAAGACAGTATTCAAATCGTTTCTTCAGAAAAGTGTCACATCACATCAAGTACTTCATTCACTAGAAGACAGTATTCAGGTCGTTTCTTCAGAAAAGTGTCACATCACATCAAGTACTTCATTCACTAGAAGACAGTATTCAAATCGTTTCTCCAGTGTCACATCACATCAAGTACTTCATTCACTAGAATATAGTATTCATCTCATTTCTCCAGAAAAGTGTCACATCACATCATACTTCATTCACTAGAAGACAGTATTCAGATCGTTTCTCCAGAAAAGTGTCACATCACATCAAGTACTTCATTCACTAGAAGACAGCATTCAGATCGTTTCTCCAGAAAAGTGTCACATCACATCAAGTACTTCATTCACTAGAAGACGGTATTCAGATCGTTTCTCCAGAAAAGTGTCACATCACATCAAGTACTTCATTCACTAGAAGACAGTATTCAGATCATTTCTCCAGAAAAGTGTCACATCACATCAAGTACTTCATTCACTAGAATACAGTATTCAAATCGTTTCTTCAGAAAAGTGTCACATCACATCAAGTACTTCATTCACTAGAAGACAGTATTCAAATCGTTTCTTCAGAAAAGTGTCACATCACATCAAGTACTTCATTCACTAGAAGACAGTCTTCAAATCGTTTCTTCAGAAAAGTGTTACATCACATCAGGTACTTCATTCACTAGAAGACAGTATTCAAATCGTTTCTTCAGAAAAGTGTCACATCACATCAAGTACTTCATTCACTAGAAGACAGTATTCAGGTCGTTTCTTCAGAAAAGTGTCACATCACATCAAGTACTTCATTCACTAGAAGACAGTATTCAAATCGTTTCTCCAGAAAAGTGTCACATCATATCAAGCACTTCATTCACTAGTAGACAGTATTCAGATCGTTTCTCCAGAAAAGTGTCACATCACATCAGGTACTTCATTCACTAGAAGACAGTATTCAGATCGCTTCTTCAGAAAAGTATCTCAATCATTAAGTATGTTGTTCATTCACTAGTAAACAGTATCAAACTCACCTCATCAGAAAACCATCATGTACCATTAAGTATGTACTTCTACCACTAAAGAGACATATCCAACTACTTCTTTAGATTGATATCACATTAAGTACTATATAAATACCACACCGGGATAGGTGGCTCTAGCGTTTCATCTGTGACTGGTACTCGGGAGATCAAGAATTCCATTCCTGCACCCGACCTCTCTAACCCTTTGGTTTTACGGGAGCTTGCCTTCTTCGCTAGGGAAGTCCTGACCCTCTATTTCAACTCCTTTTCATCCTAAATTGTCAGATGATGTTGTGTCAGTAAAACAGTTGTGTGAATGCGTTTCGGAAACCTAGCCTCGGCGGCAGAGGCATTGTAGTCCTCTTTAGGACCAAGGGTGGTCGGTCAGACCTGGCGAGATCTCCCAGCACTCAGGGCGTCGAGATGGGGAACTGTTTGGAGTATGTTAAGGAACCACTACGGTGGTTTCCCCGCGGTCCGGTGTCGACCGCCCGCCGATAATATTCTCATTTCATCCTATCTTCCTGGGTTCTGATACACAATAAGTCCCTAGATGGCTCCAGTGTGGATTCCCTTCTGGAATCTCTCTCTCTCTCTCTCTCTCTCTCTCTCTCTCTCTCTCTCTCTCTCTCTCTCTCTCTCTCTCTCTCTCTCTCCCTGTCTGTCTGTCTCTCTCTCTTTCTCTCTCACACACAAAAAGGCCGCGCCAATACCGAGTGCTTAGACCACTGGCCTCTCATCCAGGCGGGCCGGGTTCGATCCCATCCGACCGCATGTGGGATTTATGGTGGACAAAGTGGCTCAGGGGCGGATATTCTCCGGGCTATACAGTTTTCCCTGCCATCTTCAACCACATATCAGTGCCATATCCTGCAATGTCATAGTAGTAAAAGAGGGCATTAAACGCTATAAAATAAACCACACACACTTGCACGCACGCACTAGCTGATGGCAGAATCTGTATCATATTTTAATTGAAAGCATTAGAACCATTTTTACGATTGGGGGAGGGGATTTTCTTGAAAATCTTCTGGACACCTTTGAAAGTTGTTGATTTAAACATCAAGGCTATTTTTAATTATGCTGTTCATATATACACGCATATACCTATTTTTACGATCTCGGTAGTGTGGGGGTAGCGTGTCTTCCTCTCAAGAGGTCATGGGTTCGAATCTCGCTTAGGGTGAGTTACTCTGATAAGGTTTTACCCTTGTCCTTATAAGACGAATGTCGAGTATCCCGTGATCATTTGATCATAATTACACCTATTTTATTCACCATCGGATATATGTAACTACAGTGACTTCCAAATGGGATGAGCGCCACCAGGCCGGCAGCCAATCGGAGTGCTGCTGTGTTGACATATTGCATTCCGACTTAACTGGGGAGTAACGCGCTAAGAGATTCCGTTTCTCATAAATACTACTTGCAATAAGAAAATATATTCAAATTCTGCAAAACAATAATTCACGAGAAATAGTTGGAGTAATGTAAAAGCCACAGACTTTTAGCTCAAATAGTTTTCATAATACACATGAATAAACATTATGTTACCAGGCAAATTTGTATGCTCAGTGTGCGAGTGAGAGGGAAATATGAAAAGACCTGGCAACGCAGAGCACGATAACGCATCTCATTCGCTGCAAAGTAGAACTCTTCCCATTTGAAAAACATTATAGGTTAAAAGACGTTAAGCTAGATAAAAATAATAACAAAAATGTAATAAATAAATTAAACTGGAGTTGTCAAAATATATATTTTCGGTGATATGAGTAGAGAAAGTCATGCGAATCTAACTTTGAGTTTTTATATTTCTGTAATTATTCATTGGTTCTGCTACGAAAGATTAAGACACTCCCGGAATGTGATAGTTAATCGCTCTTGGGAAGTGAAACTGGCGTTTCTTTTGTTTTAAGACTGAACAAACAGGTGCCAAACGATCGAGCGTGACGTCACTGGCTGCCTCTCTGTGTCGCATTACTTAATCAGAGCGCATGGCTGGACACCGATTACGTTTCTTTGTGATATAAACTTTTGTGTTTCAAAGCCTCATGTCTAAATACAGAGTCTTTGTTCAGTGATGGCTGGCAACAAACATGGCGGTGAAACACGCGGCTTGTTACGTTTTCCGCTCTTCTGTCCCCCACCCCCTCGCTCGTCGTGTTTTTCAACATCAAAATTGCCAGGATTCCTTTCCTTTCCTTTACTTTCGCATCGATGGTAACCAAAGCTGTAGCGCAAGTCAGTCGTTTGGAAGGTATCTTGCATGGCCTCCTACATAAAGTGGCTTGTGGAATCCCCGCTTCTTCACATAGGCATTGCTTAGTATACCACAACCAGCGAAAAGGTCCACTTCACGAATAATGATAATAAAAACATTATTTGCTTAACCATACTATAAACTAGTGATTGGATTTTAAAGAGAAAAATGTTAACATAAAATGTCAACAACAAAAAAAGGAGGGTAATTTTTCAAAAATTCGGATGCGTTCCATTCAGCTTCTTTATTTTCTCTACTGTTCTAAAAGTAAACTATTCTTTCATCTACATAATCTAATCGAGATAAGCATTAACAGAATTGTCCTATTCTTGCTTCCTGGTAAGTTGGGGAGGGAATACACTAGGCTAAAGTGATACTCAAATATTTTAAAAGCTGGTCGCTATGTGAAACAAATGATATTAGGTTCTCTTTGCATGGCGTGGAGTAATACAAAATAGATATGAAACGAAAGATGACTTCCAGTTTGAGAAAAGTTTAAGCTGTTTAAAATTGAAACAAATGACAAGTAGTATCTGGAACACGATTAACTCTAAATAAATATATATAATAAATAAATAAATATATATACAATCTAAATTGTGTATTTAACGAGATGTACATTTTTTGTGGAGTAAGTTTTTGTCTACCTCTTACAGTTTACCAGTTGTGCAAAATTCATCCGGAATGAAAAGGTCTTCCGAGGTCTTCCCAGAAAATGTAACATATAAGTTTCATTTGTCAGTAAATATCTGCAATATACAATAATTTAATAAAATATTTACATCCATTTTAAGATAAACAACGTTTTCAAAAAAAGATCTGAAAATCTTCGTGGTACATCCTAGTGGGATTCTTAACTTAAATACCAAGTTTGATAGTTAACGATCTATGAGCTATGCTTTACACACATACAAACACAGTCAGACCTTTTCCTATTTTTAGGTTCAGGGGACCTCAAAACAATATTTTCTCTGTTTACTACATTATAGTACGTGTAGAGAAAGTAAAACTATTTTATTCAGGGGATCTTAAAACGTGGATTACCGATGGAACCTCGGAATTCAATTTTTGGGTGGAATACAATAATTTCTCCATCTACTATGGACCTTGTACATACGTGCTAGAGAAAATAAAATTACAGGTAAAACGGAGAGATATTATTTCATTTTATGTCAGTTCATTATAAAGAGTTGAAGTAGATTATCTTTAACATTTACTCAAAAATGGTAGGGAAAATAGGATATTCGATATAAAGCTACTTCTACGTGATACAGAGTGTTTCAATTTTCACGTTACTTCGGTAAAAAGAGTTAAACTGAATCACGTTTTAGCATTTCCACATGCTCGAGTGTGAGATTCTGTTTCTTGGAATGTGGATTGTCTTTTTACAAAGAAAAAGGCCGATCAACATCGACGGAAGACAGTGGTGAATTCAGCGTTCAAACTCTGAATTCCAAGTCAGTTCACTTTAGCAGTTTTTCAATATCTGGATTTGTACACAAACTCTGCTTTAGCTTCTCTTTGACAAATCCCTCAAGCATGTTGACAACTTCTTCCTTGGATAAACGCTCCTCTTCCAGACACATAGTAGCCCCTGGTGCAAATTTGAACATGGGGATGGCATACAGTTCAGTTTCCAAATTTGGGTTTCTAAGTAAAGCCATTGCTTGCACTACAGCTGTGATTTCTGCATCATCCAAGGACTACAGAAATTTGTTAGTCTTGATGAAATCTTCACAGAGGAAAAGAACATGCGAAATCCATGCTCCTCGCCTTGTTTTAATGGAAAACTTAGCAAATGGCAAACCTGTGATTTCCCAATAAAGTTCTGTCCCACTAAGAGCCTTATTTAACATCTTCTGTAGTTCAAAGATGAAATGCATGTGCTGTACTGGAGTCAACTCTAATGGCCTCGCAGACTCTGTTCAAGACATTAGCAATGTAGGTTATGTGATACAGATTGCAATACATAGGTTTCAATGTAAATAAGTTTGATTACTTAGGGGTAAGGCTAAATAACAATAGAAAATGGATGAAGCAAAGGAAAACTATGCTAGCTATGAGGAAATTAGCTATTAATAGCACAAGAGCATGCTTAAAGAAAATACCTAATATGAGAGCAAACTGGCCAGAGAGAATATATGCAAATGCAATTGTGCAAATGATGAGACCAGTCCGAAAGCTGAGTATCGGTTTGGGGAGGGCATAAAATATTTGTTTTCACTACAGCATTTATTTTTACATGAAGGAGCATTCCTTAACTTATTTTGGGACACAACTGCCACCATTGTACAGAACTTTATCGTAGCAGAGAATCAACTTTTGCATGTCATCTTCGAACTACGCTGCCGACAGTGAAGTCAACCACTACTGAACAACCTGTTTTGTGCCGTTAGCGCTGTCAAAGCGCCTTTCTCCGAACTCACGATTCAGGTTCAAGAATAAGTGGTAGTCAGTAGGCGCAGGATTGAACTGCTCCCAATCGAATTGTTGAATAAGGTTTTGGTGACACCAGCAACATGGACATGTGCGTTATCATGAAATAACACAATGTCTTGACTGAGCATTCCACGCCTTTTGTTTTGAATTGCCCACCGAAGGTTCCTCAATATTTCACAGTATCGTACCGCATTGATGTTTACATCTCTGGGAAGGAACTCAACAAGCAGAATGCCTGGTCTGTCCCAGAACACAGTGCACATGGTTATTCTTGTCGACAACGTTGTTTTGAATTTTTTTCGTTTGGTGGATCCTGAGAGCCTCCACTGTATCGACTCTTGTTTTTATTCTGGAGTGACGTGAGGAACCCAAGTTTCATTACTGTCATTATTCCGCTTAAGAAGTCATCTCCCTCATTGCTGTATCAGGTAAAAAATGTTAAAGCACTGTACAGTCTCTTCGTTTTGTGGACATCCGTAAGATGTAGGAACTCAACAGGAATACAGTTTGCTTTGCGACAATCTCACGCAAAACAGGTTTTTTGAAATTTATGGAAACACTTCACAAAACATTCTTATTGTGAACCGTCTGTTTTCACCAATTGCCTGATTCACATCCTCAACCAAAACATCAGTAACAACAGAAGGCCGCCCATTACATGCTTCGTTATGAGCATTGAATCCTAACACACTTTCTCACCATTCCGTCTGTCATTACATTTTTACAGTAAATCTCTACAAGTTGACGATGATCTTATGCTGACTTAACATTCATTGCGGTCAAAAACCGTATTACAAAACGCATTTCACAGTCGGTGGGGTCAGAAATTGTCTTAAGCATTTTGAACGATCACCAACAACTGTAAACACAACACGATCTGCTGTGATGGCGTCACTGGGCAGACAAGGAACAGAGATGAGTGCGCATGCGTGGAACTGCGACACTAGCGTTGCGGTGGTGGTAGAACCAAATGGTACTTTCCGGACAAGCCTCGTATTTTGCCTGATCAGTGACAACTTGTCATGTTTTGCAGTACAGTGTTCCTAAGGGCCAGAGATTGCAGCAAATCATTAAAACTCCTCACAATGTTTGAGGAGTTGACTTTTCTGAATTCGAACATTACAATATTTTAAAAATCGGATGTGCTCCATTCGCATGACTTTCTCTACAAATACTGCAACAATCTATTGTTACAAAAGATTATTATTCATCTATCTGATATACACTTATGAAGATACACATTAGCAAATTAATTGTATTGCATATTATAATTTCCTTGCACTAAGAGAACATAGAAATACAAGAAGCTAAAGCTGCATTCTAATGTTTAAAAGCCGATTGAAATTCCGTTCTCTTTGCTTGAGCAACAGAAGAAATGCGAATAACAAGCTACAGCAGGAGCTACAACAAAACAACTGTACTGAACTCGGCAAGAAAAACTTCAGTTCGACGAGATCTTAGCAATGCAATGCGGAACAGTTTTTCTGTTACACAAATAAAATTTGCTGTACATGTTAACAGAGGTACAGAGGTACAATGATTTTACCGGCAGATGTACTAAAGCATATGTTTTCAATTTTCAAATATAAACATATTTTTATTACAAAAAAGCACATTCATAACTTTAAACATTTTGGAGCCTAAACCAAAGGAGATATAGAGAAACCAATGGCAATTTCCAAAAGTAGATATATTGTGAACCTATGGTTAAAATGTTAGACAAAACTATTAAATTTTTTGTCGCACGGGAATTTTTAGTGACGTGACAAAAATATACTCCAATTTGACCATAACCTCCAAACTATTAGAGCAAAATAGATAAATTTGCACTTTAACTTTATTTGCATTATGTTGCTCCTAAGATATTCATTTCAGAAAACTAGCCTTATTGGAAGTTCAAACTTTCTGTCATACATGGTTGAAAACAATATGCATTTTGAGAAAATTTTGGGTAAAAGTTCCTACCATATTTTGTTAAACAGTGTTTATATTGAGAAAAACTTCTCTCCACATCACCAGAAGATCTCCGATCCAAACTCTTCTACAAGTGCATTGAAGTGCTGCAACTTCGATACTTTCGGAGAATATCTTACCAATAGTTGGGCATACAGTTGTAAACAACGCAGCAACAGGAGGAGTAGCTAAGTTAGTCGCGTCACCTCACTATTGGTTTTGAACGGATAGTGAGTGCACCGACCCCGCTCCTGTGTCTCACATCCGCGTAGCGCTGTTAACTTGCAAACCCTCAAAAGTTACCCCCGTCTGCCTATTATGATCTTACTCGACGGCGCGTGCAGCTCCCCTATTGCCCCGTTGTTCTCCGTGGTCTAGGGTTAACATTTTAGCCTCTTGTCTCCAAGATCGCGGGTTCAATCCCGGCGGGGAGCAATGGATTTTTTTTTCGGACGTAGAAATTCTGAGCATAGCCATTTTCGGAACTAGCAGTTAGTCCCGTGTCCTTTATTTACGGCACGTAAAAGAACCTCGAGCCTGATAAAGAGACATCTGAGCAAAATTAAGCCATCTTCCACGCCCAATACAGAATGGCAGCTAAGAACCACAGCACTTAAAGAGCGTTCCATAAACGAAACTCAATTTAATTTCAATTTCCCCTTTCGCCCAACCTTTGGACACATTCAAAGCAACATTCCAAGAAATTGCAGGCGTGAAGTTTAAAATCGATAGAGATTTAGAAAATCTAACTTCGCCTGAAATTGAGACAGCAGCTTTGATTGTTTGCAACAGTTTATTGCCGCACAAGTCAAGGAAAAAATATGAAAAATCTGATGTGCTCCATTCACCTCAATTTCTGTACATCTCAGTAACAAATTAGTGTTAAAAAGCTTATTCTCCTGTCTGCTTCATGACAATCGAGACAAAACTTAGCAGAAATTGTCCTTATTAAAAAGCTGGTTGCTATGTGACTGATGTTCCTTTGTTTCTATGGACAGGAGTTGACAAATTCCTGTATGAGAAAAGTATAAGTTTTTTAAAGCTGAAACCAAGAACAAAGAATATCTAAAAAATTATCAACTCCACGAAAAAAAAAGTATATAACATAAATTAAGTGCTTTAACGTACTCTACCTTTTTTGTGTGTTAGGTTTTTGTCCATCTCTTACGGTTTAGTAGTTATGCAAAATTCATCCAGAATAAAGTAGTCTTCAGAACCTATTCCCAGAAAATTCCAGATATACATTTTATGTGTCAGGTAAACATCCTTAATATATGATATTTTAATGAAAATCGTTAGAGCCATTTTTTAAAAAATCAAAATTTTCGAAAAAAGTGGGGGGATTTTCTTGAAAATCTTCGTGTCGCATCCTTGGAAGATACCAAACCTAAATACCAAGTTTGGTTTTAACGGACTTTTCGTTTTTGAGCTATGCTGTCCACAGAAACACACACACACACACACACACACACACACAGAGAGATAGACACACAGATACACACACGGACATTTTTCTAAAGATGCTTTTTTTGGATTCAGGAGGTCTGAAAACATGTATTTCCGGTGAAATCTCAGTATCTTATTTTTGGGTGCATTACAATACCTTGTCTAAACACTATGTACATAGCATGTATAGAGAAAGTAAAAATCTAATGTGTTCCATTCACATGATGTCCTCTAGCTGTTCGGTAGATTTTCTTCAAAACATTAATCTGTTAACTACATCATGCTAGTCAAGATAAACATAAGCAGAATTGGTCTTATCATTAGCTTCCTTGTAAGTAGAAAGGAAATAAGAAAATGCACAAGCTAAAGCGATAGTCTCGTCCTTTAAAAGCCAGTTACTATTTGAAACAATTGAGGCTTCGTAAACAAACGAGAAACGAGAAAAAAGATGCCTTCCCGTTTGAGAAAAATTTATGTGGTTTAAAAAAATCCAGAATATCTCGAAAATAGTTAACGGTTAAAAGTATGACATTCATTATGTGTTTTAATGAGATATACATTTTTTGTGCAGTCAGTTTTTGTACATCTCTTACGGTTTGCCAGTTGCATAAAAGTCATTCAGAATGAGAAAAGCCTTCAGAGGCTATTCCCAGAAAATTCAAGATATACATTTCGTTTGTCATAAACATATCTTAAACATAAGGTATTTTAATCAAAATCAATAGAGCCATTTCTGAGAAAATAAAAAATTTCGAGATATTGTCCATGTAAAGGGTAGGCTGGGGTGGGCGGATTTTCTTGAAAATCTTCGTGTCGCATCCTTGGAAGATACCAAACTTAAATACACACATGGACCTTTTTCTTATTTTGTTGTATTCATGGGGTTCCAAAACATGAATTTCCGGTGAAATATCGGTATCGAATTTTTGGGTGCTAATACACTACTTTCTCTATACACTATGTACAAGTACGTGTAAAGAAAGTGCGAAGTACTATGTGCAGCTAAAAAATTTATTTTCTGAAGAAAGAAAAAAAAATCAACAGCGGAATCAGCAGTGCTGCTATCTGTTACACTACTTCCTAGGGTAGGCGAAGGCTGGGGTGGTTTATCAACTATCACAAGTTTCCAAAATTCCGTTTCATTATCGTCTTTTAGGTGTGTTCTATGTTCGTGGCGAATGATGTTATGAATGAATGAATGAATAAGTGTATTTATTAACATAGCAATATCATACATAGAATTTCAACAGTCGCACGGGTCCACAGACCGTACGTGCTTTTGTAATACACATTACAAGCAATATTAAAACAACAACCACAACAAAGAATTAAAAGAGTAAACACGAAAATAAAAAGACAAAGGAAATACACAGTCAAAGGCAATATTAAACAACAATAAAAATTAAGAGTGTTCTTACTCTAGCACAGATGTGCATAGTAGCTAGAGAAGGTATTGTATTCCACCCAAAATTTTGATGTGGAGATTTCACCAGAACTATATTTTACTGTCCTCTTAAGTAAAAAAAAAGCATTTTTAGAAAAAGATGCACGTGTGTGTGTGCAGATTGCCTCAAAAATGAAAAGTTGGTTGGTTAATTATCAAACTTTCAATATTTTCCAAGGATGTGACACGGCAATTTTTAGGCAAATCACCGCACCCCAAATTACTCTTTACATAGAACATTTCTCCAAATTTTTATTTTCTCAAAAATGGTTCTTGACAATTTGGTTAAAATTCCATATGTTTAGGATATATTCATGACAAATGAAATTGTATCTTGAATTATTTGGAAGGTTCAAGATACTCAACACCAAACTGCATCATTTGTCCAATTTGCATATTGTCATTTACATTTGTAGGCTTCTTTGTGAAATGTTACTCCCAAAGTAATTTTCTCCCAACTTGGTGTATAGATTTCTCCAAAATATGTTGGCCCTTAAATGGGACCACTCTCACTACCACTGGGCAGTAACCATTAGCAAACAAAAGACTACCCTGTGCTAGGGGCAAGATGCAATGTGGTAAAATCTGTTTCCTGGAGGCACTGCTTCAGAATCAACCTTGGTTAAAGGACCAGTAAGTCAAACACTTTTCTCTTTTCTACTTCACATTAGAGATAAACATTAACAGAATGATGTTATGGAGAGATAGCGCGGAAGCTGTAGAGAACTTGGATGCTTGAAGGCTGCCTGGCCGATAAGTCGGTGCAGCTCCAGCAGTGGGACGGGTCTTCCAGCCTAGAATTGATAAGGACTTCCGCTTTGTGGCTTATAGTTCCCTGTGGCTCCCTCACTTCATCCCTGCCTCTTATGGCTATCACAATACAAGGTTGTCAAAAAAGATGTTACCACTTAGATGGGATTTACATAATATACATAATTTAAAATTTCCTTTTGTTGTAGACTAGATATGACCACTCGACTTACTTTGGAAGAGAGAAGGAAGGTAGCAGCTTGGATGGAAGTGTTTCGGTCGCCCTCAACAAATCCCTCGAAGTCGTTTAACTATCCGTCGACTGCATGAGAAATTTGTACGCAATGACTGTAAAGGAAAGACTGGACGTCCAAGAAGTATTCGAACGGAAGACAATATCATAAATGTTCAAGGCACATTGATTAGGAGACCAGGAAAATCAAGTACGAGATTAACATTGGGAACCGGAATCACGCGGAGAAGTGTCTTAAGAATTCTCGACCTCGATTTGGGAATGAAACCATACCACATTCAACTGATACAGGCCATTTCTAACGCTGATAAAATTGCTCGTGTACGAGCTGCAGAGGTGTAATTAGAGATGGTGCACATAGACCCTAATATTGTGTTCTTTACGTCGGATAAAGTCACATTTTATGTCAGCGGTAACGTGAATAAGCACAATTGTATCATTTGGAGTAAAGACAATCCACATGAGTTCAGAGAGCACTCCGAAAGTTAACGTATGGTGCGGTATTTCAAACATTGGAATACTTGGACCACATTTTTTTTTAATGGTCAGACTGTAACGGGAGCTTCTTAGCTAGATATGTTGCAAAATGTTGTTGTTGATAATGTTTCCCTCCGTATCTTAACAACACGTTACTTCCAGCAAGATGGTGCACCACCACATTTTTCCTTAACAGTTCGACATTACCTGGATGAAACATTTGGTACACGCTGGATTGGAAGAGGTGGACATCTGGCTTCGCCACTACGTTCACCAGATTTGACTCCATGTGGAGCCTGGCTATGGGGAATGGTGAAAGAACGCGTATGTGCTATAAGACCTCCTGACATTAATGACCATAAAGAACGCATAACAACAGCTGCCTGCTCTATATCTACAGAAATGTGTGAACGAGCTATGATCTGTATGGTACAAAAACTTGAAACATGCCTTGCTAACGAAGGTGTACAGGTCGAAGGAGTGCACTTGTGTACATAGTATGTTATTGTGTGTCTTTAAAATAACAGTCACTCCTATCTAAGTGGTAACATCTTTTTGGACAATCCTGTAGATATGTATGTAAGTCTAGGTGATGACGTGTCGCCCTTATCTGCATAACCCTAACGCCACTTATTAACATTTTTTTTTTTTTTTGTAGCTTAACGTCCTTTAACCTGGTTGGTCATATCGGACGATGAATGGTATCGGTGAAATGATGCTCAAAAGATCTCGGGGTCCATAGAGCTTAAAGTTAATCGACATTCGTCTTCTCAGGATAAGGGAAAACCCCGAAGAAACCCTTATCCGGGTAACTCACCCTAAATGAGATTCGAACTCACGAACTTTTGAATGTGAGGCAGACACGCTACCATCACACTTACCCAGGCGGGCGATTAAACGATTACGGTTCAGTTGGAAAATTAAGTTCAATAATTTAGCTGCTCCGCAAAATTATATATTCATTATTATCAATTCGAAATAAAGGGCATTTACCTATCGCACAACCACTACACTGCTTCCTCCATTCACATATCAGGAGTATAGAGCAGCACTGAAGCCTGCATTTGTTCAGCATACCAAACACAAGCGCGGATAGTTAAACATTCTTCTATAAGGCGTTTCCGGAAAGACAAAATATTTTTTCACATTTATTTGTACATGAAGGAGCATTTCTTGACATTTTTTTTTTGAAATAGTTGCCCAATCGTTCAGGCATGAACTTTAGTATGCCCTGTCCAAAAAAAAAAAGCTGCCGCCAGTAGACACATCCTTTGTGGAAACACATCACAAAGCGCTTTTATTCAAAAAGTCTGTTTTCGAGAATTGCCTCATTCACTTGTTCAACCAAACCATCAGTGATAACAGAAGGTCGCCCACTCCATTATTACTTTCTCTATACGCACTATGTACATAGTGTATAGAGAAGGTATTGCACTCCACCCAAAAATTCGATACCGAGATTTCACCGGAAATATATGTTTTAGGGTCCCCTTTATCTAAAAAAAAAAGCATTTCCACAAAAAGGTCCGTGTGTGTGTGTGTCCGTGTGTCAGTGTGTCCGTGTGTCTGTGAACACGATAACTCAAAAACGAAAAGTCGGTAAAATATCAAACTTGGTATTTAAGTTTAGCATCTTCCAGGGATGCGACACGACGATTTTGAGAAAAATACCCCCACCCCAAACTACCCTTTACATGGAACTTTTTTCGAAAATTTTGATTTTCTCAAAATGGCTCTAACGATTTTGATTAAAATATCGTATATTAAAGATATTTACCTGACAAATAAAATGTATATCTAGAATTTTCTGGGAATAGTCTCTGAAGAGTAGTTTATTCTGGATGAATTTTACTGAATTTTGAATAACTGCTAAACCGTAAGAGATGGACAAAAACTTACTACACGAAAAATGTAGAACAGGTTAAAACACACAATTTATGATATATACATTTTTTTCCGTGGAGTTCGTCGTTTTTGAGACATTTCTTATTTTTTGGTTTCTGTTATGAAAAACTTATACTTTTCTCATTCAGGAATTTGTCAACTGCGTCCATACAAACAAAGGAACTTCAGTGACATAGCAACCAACTTTTGATTATCACTTTAACCTATGGCACTACCTTATTTCGCTTCTACTTACAAGGAAGCAAATAATATGGCTATTTTTGCTATTTTTTTTACTGATTAGCATGAAGTAAATAGAAGTATAAGATTTTAAGAGTAATTTGTTGCAGAGATGTAGAGAAAGTCATGTGAATTATACACATCAGATTTTGTTTATGAATATTGAATCGTCCATCATTGAATTACCTAACTCGCTTTCTCACCATTCCATCTGTCATTACATTTCACCATATATGTCTACAAGTTGACAATGCATTTCGGCTGGCTTAACATTCCTTGCGCTCAAACCCCGTCTTATGCAACGCATCTCACAGTGGGTGGGACCAGAAATTGTCATAAACATTTTGAACGATCACTAATAACTGTAAACACAACACGATTTGGCTATAATGGCGTCAGTGGACAGACAATGAACCAGAGAAATGAGTGCGCATGCGTGAAACGGCGATACTAGCGTTGCACCTGCGATTTACTCTCTGGACATGGGTTGTGTATAATTTCTCCTCATATTTCTGGACTATTATGTGCATGAGTCACCTCTCATTGTGGTGGAATAGGTTGCTGTGCGACACAGACCTGTTCTTTTTTAGACATGATCAATTATTTTAATGTATTCTCAAATTTACTTTTTATAGCCGTGTGCTTAAAAACACACTAGCTGTCTTAGAAGTACCCGGGTAGTAGCAGATTTAGCCCCCTCTGATTTGCCAAAAATGAAGAGGTGGAGTCTGAAGTTGATGGCTACTTTGCAAACCTGGATATTTCTCAATATAAACAGGGTATCGAAGCTATTGAGCATCGCTTGGAAAAGTGTATCGAGATGAAAGGAGATTATGTAGAGAAATAAATATGTTTTTTCCCCAAAATGTTGTGCTTTCTTTGTTAGGTCGAGTACTTCTGGACAGCCCTCTATATTACGTAACAAGGTTAATACATCTACTTGAAAATTCTTATTTACAAAGAGGTAGGAAGATTCTTCAGTTTAAACATATCTCTTAGGATAATGAGTATCCATTGTGTCAAAGTATTTTATCGCCTGAATTTGCATGGCTAGTATTTCATTCGTGGCATTCAAAATTGACATGATGGAACTTGGGTGACAGCAATAACCTCACCCGGCATTACTTGCGTGGTTAATGACTACTTCACGTTATGATCGTTATTAAAATATCTCTAAAGGAATAAAAGCATTTTGCAAGTATAATGAGTGGCTCATTATGAACTGAGCAATAATGAGATAGTACAACCCGGTTGTAGCAAACCAATGCTAAGTCCGATATGACATTAAGGATTTTAGAAACACAAAATATCCTAAGACTCTGAATGAGAATTATAGAACACTGTCCAAAATCCGAAATAGCTCATCTCAAACAAAGGAAATCAACATTGGTCAAAATAGACTGCGTATTGACGTCAAGTTAAAAATCAATGGATGACACTACCTTCCACAGAGAAATATCTACCTTCAGTGCCACACGTTCCCAAGTTTACCCATATTGCTACTCCGGTGAATACTGTCAGTGAAAAAAATCCGGCTGGGATGACAATTTGAAGGAACGCTATGGAGATTAACAACTACAAGCATATCAAAGGATGAATTCGCTACATCCATCGAAAACAAAAACAGGTGCAGTCTTCTGAGTGATGACGGACCCAATCTGAAAACGAATGGTCAGCAACCTAACCGGGGAAATACTTCATTATGGTTTAGAACCACTATAATCAATAACATACTGAGGGGTCCAAAACTATACATGCACTCTTTGATGATCAATGTCTTGGGAACAAAATTACTCGGATTCACATGTCTTGTATTGTACAGTGCTTTCTCAACAGGTGTCATATTGTGCTCAAAGTGACTTGATTTGATTTGATTGGACTACATCAGCAGCTCTGCAACGTCCTCGGCACTCAACTGCTCATCGAACTACGGATATCAGTAACGGCTGCGCAGTGCATCGATGGATTCTTGTAGCGCATTCACTGTTACTCTAGTTTTTGCTCAGTATTCTTCAACGTAAACGTCCAAATGTGGCACCACCCTCTACCTATCCATCGTGCAATTAAAGTTTGATGGAGGTTCTTTTAGCACAAAAATGATTGCCACCTGTTCAGAAAATATCACACAATATTCCTGCACAAGAACTTTAAGTTTATGGGAGTCTGTTCCCAAGGTATTAATCATCAAAGAGTGAGCTCAAGTTTTGGACCCCTCTCTATATTTTAGGGTGCCTGATGGCTATCAGTTTGAGAAATCAATATTCATGTCAAGATGTTGTAAATGCTCACATAAGCACAACGCTGGTATAAATATGATTTCAGCTGTAAATTCTTCAATAACTATGTCACGATGAACCCTTATACATCTGAGCTACAGACACTGCCGGACACGCTCTGGATCGACATTGCCAAAAAGGGCGAAGTGTTTATTAAAAGGGTTTAACTTCCAGAAGATCAGAATTAACAGGTGAGTTCTGTGGAATTAGGGTAACCCATTGGGTTCATCCTTAGCTCCCTAATCATTAAAAGTAAAAGTTCTGTGCCTCCTTGCAAACTTGATGTACTTAATTATAATTCCCGATGTCTCCCCAAATGTACATCCTTCTGTACCTTAAACACTGAGGCCATCTGCTTTCCTCTATGCATCTGGAGATAGTTCGGTCCTAAACTTACTACCCTCTAGAAATGCACAACTCCTACCGTACACTGAGTATCCTACATCTGGCGGGCTAAATGAAACCTAAGTTATTAAAAATGTTCGGCGAGTGTCCTACTGCATTGAGAATCATTTTCTGAGATATGGTGTAATGCTTTAGATTATAATTCAGTACGACTTTGATTCCCTGGCAGGTTATTTGTAGAGGTAGTTGCAGATAAGAATTTCTTGCTTAGCCAATTGTTGCTTACGTTAGCAGCTGAAGTTATATATCAATATAATGCAAGACGTTTTGTATCAATACAGCACTATCAGGGTAAATTCAGTTCAGGCTTGAGAGGTTAAGCAGCATTTGAGGTACTGGTGTTACTGAATTGGTGCGATGGTCATGGAACAATTCGGAGTTGTAGGTTTCATTGAAGATTAAAAACATTTAAAGTGACTGCAAAACCTGTTGATGGTCCAGAAATTGCAGTGCATGCGTTGGCTTAAAAATTTCGGGTATGCCACTTCTTATGAAAAACACAAAGATAATTTGCTAAAACTAGTTTGAACATTGCTAGGGTTATCATTAATTCTGTTTCATATATTACATAAGCATAGGAACAGGCTGAGATGTGTGTCCTTGTGTGCTTTGCCAACATGCTTTAGAGACGTAACCTGCAGGACTTTCTTGTAGATTTTATTGGGGACGGTGTAAGTGGAAGATACTACAGGTGTTGCTATTGCTAAGAGCGACATACGATAGTCCATGCATTTCGAGCTGTCCAGGTCCTTTATGCCTCTTCAAACTTACACCCTCATCAGTCCTGCATCTTTCATAGAAGACTCCAGAGCATTGAGGTTGCTTGCCAAGCGGAAAATCTGGGTTCGATTCCCGGTACCGACGTGGAGAATTTTCCCCCGCTGGTAGACCTGGTCCGGGGTGCACTCAGCCTCGTGAGCTCCCTGAGGAGCTACTTGATGGAAAAGTAGCTGCTCCAGGTTGAGGAGACCACATTAACCGGCCGGGAAGGACTCGAGGCGGTGACCACGTCTTACCCTTACCCTCGGCCTGTCCGGGTGGGCTGTTGCACCAAGAAATAAAGAGAGAGCGAGAGAGAACAGAGCATTGAAGAGGATATTATCATAGCTGTCTGTAATAGAAAATGATTTCCAAAACAGCTATTTCTTTCTATTTATATAACGTCGCTTTAACTGTATGGTCATACTTCTTTGATCTGTAAGTGGACTGTAACCCATACCTTTTTCACTTCGCAGATGGTGCAAGGATCTCGTCCAGTCTGGCTACCTATTCACCATTTGTATTCGATGATGTCATCTTATACCATACTAATTTGCTCCTCAGCAAGCAGATAGCGCTGGGGTAGCATCCGATCTAACTGCTTTCATAATCACTAGAGATGGCAGCGTAATCACAAGTACCACCTATTTTCAATCTTACTGTTGTTTTAGACTCAATGTGGATCTTTTGAATCGTGCTATTGAATATCCAATCAAGTATTTACCTTAACAACTGAAGAAAACCACAAGTCCAAGGCATTTGTTTCGAGGAACTCCCAAATGCAGGTCATAGACGCGTTAGTTCTACCAGACCAGAACCAGCCCACAGCAGGCCCCCTGATGCTTTATGCCTGCGAAGTGTGCGGTATGGCAGCAGACTCCTGGCTTCTCTGGTTACAGCGGGTGCAGAATGGAGGACTCCAGTCCATATAATCTGTATGTCGACGTTTCCCTTTGAGGCTACTACATGAAGCTTCTGCCCTCCCATATGTAGAAGATGTCATTAGGCGCCGGGCTCAAAAATTCTACGCCAGATTGGGCGACCATGAGAACGCACTTTTCAGATCTCTGGGGGAGTACTTATCCACTGAACGCCGAAAGAGGCGGTTCCGGGTTCCCCGAATGGCTTGTGGGCACCCTCGGTATCAACGGCTTTAAACCAGCCAACAGCGTAATAGCTGAACTAAGCACTCCCCCCTCCCATTGGGAGAGGGCTATCCGAATGTCACCAACATAATTAAATAAAAATAAACCAGCGGAGCAGAGGAAATGATGCTGCTCCTGAAAAATGCACCTGCTCGAGGAGCCTATCTAGCGCTACCTCCTTACCATCAACACTCGAAACTCCATCCGACTTCTGGATTCAGTTATTGTCCCCATTTTGTAGAGCCGTTCTGTTACCAGTCCATTATTGAAGACAATTGCTCCTATCGAAACTGAGCTCTCCTTAATTTCGATCTTATTAAAAAACTTCAAATGGTTTTTGATTGTTTACAATACTCTTTATGTTTCACACTGATTCAGTTCCTGATGACCTCTCTTTTTAATCCATAGAAGATACCAACCTCAGGTTCAGATCCTAAAACTCTCTCTCTCTCTCTCTCTCTCTCTCTCTCTCTCTCTGTCTCTCTCTCTCTCTGTCTCTCTCTCTCTCTCTCTCTGGCCAAACAGCCTGCCCTTTTCTTTCCAAACTCACCACTATGTCCTGGAACCCAAATAAGCTCTACTGAATTGTGTGTCACCAGTGGCATAAGGTGCTCTATACATTCTCAAAACCAGATTTTGGGATTTTATCAGCGTCTTAAGAACAACATGGCTATCAGACAGTATCAAAATGTTTTTGTTTCTATGTCTCTCTTGTTAGTTTCTCAAACGCAAGCTCGAATTGCTCATCAAAGATGACTAGGCATTCCAATTTCTAAGGATTAAAACTAAGACGAAAATAAATTAAATTGAACATTGTAGCATGTTAAAAACCATCCGCAACCCTTGTACGGCCTGTTGGGTATGCAGACACGCTAACACCACGCTTCCCTGGAGTGCCAGAACTATTTTGATATTATTTTCCGTAGTGTAATAGTTTTGTTTATGGGTTCAAAATAACAAAATAATAACATCATAATAATAATAATAATAATAATAACAACAAAAACTATAGCCCCCATTACCACCACACTACGCAGGCGAACGTAAGATGTCCTATTGAAGTTTATACCACTTATTGTACTTAATAATCGTGATATTTCTACCATTTATAAAATTTCTAGCTTATAATATTATTTAAATAATATCTCTTTTAATTCAAAATCTTCTCGGGCTTCTAGCCAGGTAAAAACTTGGCTTGACACCAACGTTTCGAAGAAGTGCATCTTCCTCGTCTTCAGGGTGAACTGAACTGCAGTTCAGTTCATCAGTTCAGTTGACCCTGAAGACGAGGAAGATGCACTTCTTCGAAACGTTGGTGTCAAGCCAAGTTTTTACCTGGCTAGAAGCCCGAGAAGATTTTGAATTAACACGTCGCCAGGAAAGCTTCAGTTCTTATTTTAATATCTCTTTTTTTTTTTTTTTTTTTTTGTACTTTAAAGTGATTGGTCATAACGGACGATGAATGAAATTGGCGAAATGATGCTCAAATGATCTCGGGGTCCATAATAAGGGAAAACCCCGAAGAAAACCTTATCCAGGTAACTCAACCTAAGCGCGATTCGAACTCATGACCTTCTGAATGTGAGGCAGACACTACTACCACACTACCCAGGCGGGATTAATTTTTATTGTCTAAATTCATCGTTCTCATAAAAGTTAACCACATGATTCATTTTTTAAAATATTCATATGAAAAGTTCACTTTTACAGAAAAGGAATTAACCACGGTTGCCAACTTTACCCGGAGACAAAACGGGACAACTAAAAATGTATTCTTCTTAGTCACCCTCCGTGGTGTAAAGGTTATCATGCTAACATATACCCAAGGTCGGTGGTTGAAACCCGGCGGAGGACGATGGATTTTTTTCGGGGGTAAAAATCCTTCGGAAGGGAAGTAAAGCCGTTGGTCCCGTGTCGTAGATTTGCGGCACGTAAAATAACCTCAAGCCTGATAAAGAAGCCTCTGAGGAAAATTAAGCCCAATTTAGAATGGGAGCTGAGAACTGCAGTAGTTAAAGAGCGTCCATAAATAACACGTCGTTTAATTTTCTTCTTCTTATTATTATTATATAATGATAATATTAGTGTATGATATAATATTATTTATTTTGACCCATTTACCACATATTCCTACAACTTTCTTCTTCTTCTTCTTCTTATTATTATTATTATTATTGTTATTATTATTATTATTATTATTATTATTATTATATAATGATAAATATTAGTATATCATATAATATTGTTTATTTTGACCCATTTACCACATATTCCTACTACTTCTTCTTCTTCTTATTATTATTATTATTATTATTATTATTATTATCATTATTATTATTATTATTATTATTATTATTATTATTATATAATGATAAATATTCGCATACGATATAATATTATTTATTTTGACCCATTTACCACATATTCCTACTACTTTCTTCTTATTAGTATTATTACATAATGATAAATATTAGTATTTGATATAATATATTTATTTTGATCCATTTACCACATTTCCTACTACTTTTTTCACCTCATATTCCTAATTTTCGAAGCTAAGTTTCTAGATATGTCTGTGTAGGGCCACTTACAGGAGTCCTGGAAGCGTGTTTCTGCTGTATTTTGTTTATGCAATGCTGCTTGGAGTCTCGTGAACACAGTTTGGTGAAAGGCACTGGGTGACGTAGGGCTCCCTCGCAAGAAACGGTGCGGTACAACGACGTTGCCATGGTGCACCCAACGTTGACATTCCCTCTGATTGAAGTTAGTGGTGTGGCTAGGTCCACAATACGAATGCCAGCTCACTCTAGCGTAGAAATGATTGTGATACGGGTATTATATTATTGTACGTGTACCATCCCTGTCAAAACCAGTTCCCGTGTAGTCAAACTCAACTGTTTTCATTTGTTCTCTAAGCTTACCGCAGTCATATCAATGCTGCATTTGTTATTTCTACAGCGTTTTAAGGGGCCTGAAATAGTAAAAAATCTGATGTGTACCATTCACATTATATTATTGTACGTGTACCATCCCTGTCAAAACCAGTTCCCGTGTAGTCAAACTCAACTGTTTTCATTTGTTCTCTAAGCTTACCGTAGTCATAACTATGCTGCATTTGTTATTTCTACATCTTTTTAAGGGGACTGAAACAGTAAAAAATCTGATGTGTACCATTCACATGGCTTTCTCTACTTCTCTGCAACAAATTATTCTTAAAAAGCTTATACTTCTATTTACTTCATTCTAATCAGAAAAAAATTAGCAGAAATACTCTCATTAGTTACTTCCTTGTTAAATTGATAGTCAAAAGCTGGTTGCTATGTCACTGAAGTCCCTTTGTTTGCATGGACAGGAGTTGACAAATTCCTGTATGAGAAAAGTATAAGTTTTTCATAGCCGAAACCAAAAATCAAGAAATGTATCAAAAGCGATGAACTCCACGAAAATATATATATATATATATATATATATATATATATATATATATATAACAAAATTGTGTGCTTTAACGTGCTCTACATTTTTATGCAGTACGTTTTTGTCTATCTCTTACGGTTTAGCAGTTATTCAAAATTCCGTAAAGTTCAAAGCACTCTCAGAGACTATTCCCTGGAAATTCAAGATATACATTTTATTTATCAGGTAAATATCTTTAATATACGGCATTTTAATCAAAATCGTTAGAGCCATTATTAAGAAAATAAAAAAATTGCAATAAAGTTCCATGCAAAGGGTAGTTTGGGCGGGGGATATTTCTCAAAATCTTCGTGTTGCATCCCTGGAAGATACAAAACTTAAATACCAAGTTTGGTATTTTATCGACTTTTCGTTTTATAGATATCGTGTTCACAGACACACGGACATACACACACACGGATCTTTTTGTGAAAATGCTTTTTTTGGATTTAAGGACCCTAAAACATATATTTCCGGAGAAATGTCGGTATCGAATTTTTGGGTGGAGTGCAATATCTTCTCTATAGACTATGTACATAGTACGTGTAGAGAAAGTAAACACATACACACTCCCACACTAGATGTAGGATTAAGAGGACCTAGTGTTTACAAACATTCCGTTAGTCGCATAGCCGAATGCGCCAATGCTTCACATGGAGTGCAATGACATATGCCGACTATGAGGCGAGACATAAACAAATCTTGCACATAGGAGAAGTTGCTTTCCTTCCCTCCTTCTCTGCAACAGCTAAGAAGTGTAATAAAGGTGCCAGCTTTGCGTGAATCACACAACCACAACAGCGTGCAGCGTTAAACAATTATTGCAGTTCACATGAAAATAATTTTGGTACATTGCAATGTACATAGTGCACACAAAAATTCAGTACATGTTCACCGGAAATACATTTTTTGAGGTCCCCTGAATCCAAAAAAATACTTTTTAGAAAAATGTCTGTGTGTATATGTGTGTGTGTGTCTGTGGGCAGCATAGCTAAAAAACGAAATGTAATCTAATAACCAAAATTGGTATTTAGATTTGGTATCTTCCAAGGATGCGACACAAAGATTTTCAAGAAAATACCCCCACCCCCAACTACCCTTTACATGGAACTTTTTTCGAAAATTGTGATTTTCTAAAAAGTGGCTCTAATGATTTTGATTAAAATATCGTATATTAAAGACATTTACCTGACTAATAAAATGTATATCTTTAATTTTCTGGCAATAGCCCCTGAAGACTACTTTATTTTGGATGACTTTTTCGGAATTTTACATAACTGCTAAATAGTAAGAGATGGACAAAAACTTACCACACAAAACATGTAGAGCTCATTAAAACACACAATTTATGTAATATACATTGATCGTTTGTGATATATTCCTTATTTTTGGTTTCGACTTTAAAAAACGTACACTTTTCTCATACAGGAATTTGTCAACTACTGTCCATACAAACAAAGGAACTTCAATCACATAGCAACCAGGTTTTGACTATCACTTTAACCTATGGTACTCCCTTGTTTCGCTTCAACTTACAAGGAAGCAAGAAATATGACTATTTCTGCTAATTTTTTCTCGATTAGCATGAAGTAAATAGAAGTATAAGCTTTTTAATAATAATTTGTTGCAGAGATGTAGAGAAAGTCATGTGAATGGAACACATATTTTTACACTGTATGTCAGTGACAATATGTAGCGCGAGAGACGAAGTGTTTTGTTTGAAGGAGAGCTTATTACTTCCTCTATCCCCGTATGTACAATGTATATAGTGGATAGAGAAGGTATTGCATTCCACCCAAAAATTCGATGTTAAAATGTCAGGGAAATATATGTTTTCGGGTCCCCTGAGTCCAAAAAAGCATGTTTAGAAAAATGTACGTGTATGTATGAGTGCAGCATAGCTCAAAAACGAAAATACCATTAAATACCAAACTTGGTATTTAGGTTTAGTATGTTCCAGGGATGCGACACGAACATTTTCAAGAATTTCCTCCCTCCACAAACTACACTTTACATGGAAACATTTTCGAGAACTTTTATTTTCTCAAAAATGGCTCTAACGATTTTGATTAAAATACTGTATATTATAGATATTTACACCAAAAGTGAAATGTATACCTTGAATTTTATGGGATTAGCCTCTAAACACCTCTTTATTCTCAATGAATTTTGCTTAATTTTGCATAAGAGATAAACCGTAAGAGATAAACAAAAACTTACTACGAAAAAATGTAGATCTCGTTAAAACATATACCTTATGCCATATATGTTTTTCTTGTACAGTTGAACGTTTTCGAGATATTCATTGTTATTGGTCTCAGTTTTAAACTAATTAACTTTTCTCAAACGGGACCAAACAAAGCGAGCCGAACCTCATTTGTTTCACACAGCGACCAGCTTTTAAAACATTTGACTATCGCTTTAACCTAATGCATTCCCTTATTTCCCTTCTGTTTACAAGGAAACAAGTAATAAGACCAATTCCGCTAATATTTATCTAGATTAGAATGACGTAAATAAAAGAATAATCTTTTGTAAGAAAAATTTGTTTATGGAACAGCTAGCGAATGTTATGTGAATGGAACACAACAGTTTTTTTTTGTTTTTTTTTTAATGTATGTACGCTCTATAACTGCTGCGGTTCTTAGTGACCATTTTATGCATATTGGGCGTGAAAGTTCGTTTGATTTGCTCAGAGGCCTCTTTATCAGGCTTCAGGTGCCGTAAATCTGCGACATGAAACCATGGCAAGGATTTTTACGCCCGAAAAAAAGCCATCGCCCTCGGCCGGGTTTGAAGCCGTGACCTTGGGAATCAAAGGCTAGCATATTATCCCTACACCACGGAGGATAACTTTTTATATATATTTAACATTTAAGGTCATTTCGGAGGGTTTTGCATTAGGAACGTCTGTAGGTCCTTACGTTGGCTTTAAATAATTTTAATGTATTTCAAACACATTCATTCACTCATACATTCTTCCAGACTCTGTGGGGAATAGGGAATAATTCTGGTTAAAGAAAATTTCCCTACCCCATCCGGGAATCGAACCCGGCACCTCCGGGTGAGAAGTCAGCTCGCTTACCACTCGACCACGGATGCACTCTAGGCATATCATGTTTCTAAAGGACCATTCACATTGAAAATTAGCCGTAGACGCACTGACATAGAATTAAATGCACCATGAGCATTCTCAATGAGAAACCTAAACGTACGCAATAACCAATCAGAAATTAAAACAAGTGAACTGCGCTTTGTGATTGAATAACAAACTAAAATGGCTGATAGAGACGAGAGTGTGGCAGCATTCGCGCACATGCAAACAAGAGTAGCCAATTTGCTTGGTGTTTTATATTTTAAAGAACGGTTGTTTCGTTGCAGACGATGGTGGACTCATATTCTTAATCAAAGACAAATTAATGGAAGAGAAATGAGAGAGAATCATCAAACGAAGCCATTTTAATAACACATCAAGCAGTGGCTCTCATTGGTTGATTCCTACGTTGCATGTTAACTTTGACACTAAAGCTTGACGTTTGCAAGTTTCTATGTTAACGTACTACGGATATGTCACGTGAATGAGCCTATAGACACCGTGCACGCTACTCTGGCGGCAGGTTTGGTTACTAACAAGAGGATAACAGAGTCAGTACAGTAAGAATATTAGCGTATGCTAAGATGTCAAGTATCGAACCTCCTGAGAATGTAAATACTACAAGAAGGCGGAAAGCGAACAATAACAGATGTTTTGTAGGATATAATAATACCTACAAGAATATTTCGCCAGCTATTGCCTTTTATTCTTTTCCCACGCGGAAAACTGAAGCACAAAGAAGAAATTTATGGATTCAAGCTGTACATTGATAGAAGTAAGTACGCTAATTTTATATTGTACCTCAAAGCAGTAACATATGCTCAAAAAAAAATCTGATGTGTTCCATGCACATGACTTTCTCTACGTCTCTTCATGCTAATCAAAAAAAAAATTACCAGAAATAGCCTTATTACGTCCTTCCTTGTAAGCAAAGCGAAATAAGGGGGTACCATAAGTTAAAGTAATAGTCAAAAGCTGGTTACTAGGTGACTGAAGTTCCTTTGTATTATCACGAGTTGACAAATTCCTGTATGGGAAAAGTACAAGTTTTTTAAACCTGAAAGCAAAAACAAGGAATGTCTAAAAAACGACCAACTCCTCGAAAAAAAAAGTATATAACATAGATTGTGTGTTTTAACGTGTTCTACATTTTTTGTGTAGTAAGTTTTTGTCCATCTCTTACGGTGTAGCAGTTATTCAAAATTCAGTAAAGTTAATCCATAATAATATACCCTTCAGAGGCTATTCCCAGAAAATTCAAGATATACATTTTATTTGTCAGGTAAATATCTTTAATGCACGATATTTTAATTAAAATTGTTAGAGCCATTTTTGAGAAAATCAAAATTTTCGATAAAAGTTCCATGTAAAGGGTAGTTTGGGGTGGGGGGATTGTTCTCAAAATCTTCGTGTCATATCCCTGGAAGATACTAAACCTAATACCAAGTTTGATATTTTACCGACTTTTCGTTTTTGAGTTATCGTGTTCACAGACACACGGACACACTGACACACGGACACACGGACACACATACACGGACCTTTTTGTGAAAATGCTTTTTTTAGATAAAGGGGACCCTAAAACATGTTTCCGGTGAAATCTCGGTATCAAATTGTTGGGTGGAGTGCAATACCTTCTTTATACACTATGTAAATAGTGCGTATGGAGAAAGTAAAAATCTGATGTGTACCATTCACATGACTTTCTCTATATCCCTGCAACAAATTATTCTTAAAAAGCTTATACTTCTATTAGCTTCATGCTAATCAGTAAAACATTAGCAGAGATAGTCATATTACTTGCTTCCTTGTAAGTAGAGGTGAAATAAGGCAGTAACATAGGTTAAAGTGATAATCAATAGCTGGTTGTTATGTCACTGAAGTTCCTTTGTTTGTATGGACAGCAGTTGACAAATTCCTGTATGAGAAATGTAAGTTTTTCATAGCAGAAACCAAAAATAAGGAATGTCATAAAACGACGAACTCCACGAAAAAAATGTATATAACATGAATTGTGTGTTTTAACGTGCTCTACGTTTTTTGTGTAGTAAGTTTTTGTCCATCTGTTACGGTTTAGCAGTTATTCAAAATTTAGTAAAATTCATCCAGAATAAACTACTCTTCAGAGGCTATTCCCAGAAAATTCAAGATATACATTTTATTTGCCAGGTAAATATCTTTAATATACGGAATTTTAATCAAAATCGTTGGAGCCATTTTTGAGAAAATAAATAACTTCGAAAAAAGTTCCATGTAAAGGGTAGTTGGGGGTGGAGTGATTTTTCTCAAAATCTTCGTGTCGCATCCCTGGAAGATATTAAACTTAAATACCAAGTTTGGTATTTTACCTACTTTTTCGTTTTTGAGTTATCGTGTTCACACACACACACACACACACACACACACACACACACACACACACACACGGACCTTTTTTGTGAAAATGCTTTTTTTAGATAAGGGGACCCTAAAACATATATTTCCGGTGAAATCTCGGTATCAAAATGTTGGGTGGAGTGCAATACCTTCTCTATACACTATGTGCATATTGCGTATAGAGAAAGTAAAAATTAACTGCAGCATGGATAATGTTGTTTAGAAATTAATGCTAAAGTTTTTTTAAGTTAATAAATAGAAACTCTAAATACTGTCTGTATTAGATTAAACGACACATTATGCGAATAGTCTATCCACTATTATTATTATTATTATTATTATTATTATTATTATTATTATTAGTAGTAGTAGTAGTAGTAGAGTATTATTATTATTATTATTATTATTATTATTATTATTATTATTATTATTATTTATGTACATATTGTGTGCGTATTACTATTCATACTTTATATTTTATTTTCAGTCCTGAGGGGTCATCGTGAGAACCAAAACCCGTAACAAAATTTTGCAGCATTCACTTCATCGAAAATAAAAGGTCAGGACACCCCCACAGTTCAGTATATGTTCCCAGTATATTTCCAGATGTGTACAAAAAGATTTCGACCTTTTGAAACAGCATTTTCAGTCAAATGTTTGCGCTTTATAGGCAGAAAACCACAATTAATACCTACATCGCACATGGCTTCCGCTTCTAACTATCCTCCTAATAAGTACAAAGCATGACACGGAGCGGCGCCACCAGTACAATTTTCTGATCCGTGCACTGTGCCTATACATATATTTGCTGCAAGCTTCTGTGTCTGCGTTACGCCTGCGGTTGATGTGAATGACCCTTTAAAATTAGCCGACATTCGCCCTCTCAGAATAAGGGAAAACCTGGCAAAAACTTAATGTGGGGTAACTCTACCTGACCCAGATTCGAACTCTGGACTTCTTGAATAATGAATATGACTAATGTTTTGTTTCATCTGTGCAGTTTCAACTGAACTGATCTCGTAAAAGCGATATTTCAGCACCGCGTCGAGATTCCTTGCAGAAATCGGAGCACGTTCTGGGTAGGGCTGTACCCAAACAAAACGTTTTGAATTGAGCAAACCCTTTCAGAACGCAGGCTGGCATGTTTATAAACAGACAGGCAGCAGGCAGGTACAGCTCATATTGTCGAGGACAGACAAAACCCGCGGGGATCGTATTCACAATACTCAGTTTATTATATTGTAGTTCCAAATACCTGCAACTGTTGTACACCGCTTTTCTTTTCCATTCTCACAAGACGAATGCCAGGTAACCACGTACAACAAACTTTTGCTTCTTTACTATTCTGTGAAAGATTTTAACGGCACTCCCAATAAAAGAACCAAAATGGGCTTACTATATCTTAGTTTGTCTGTGTAGTATTGTTTTGGTGTTCCACTACCATGTAAAAGAGTTCGGGTTCTGTTCCAACGGGGAAGGAATTTCTTGTTCTCAAAAGAACCCCGCTCTGGGTTCGATAATGGATGTGTGTGATGATTAAATCGAGGATTTATATGCACTAAAATACTCAAATGGAGTTTGTTTTATGGAAGCTCTCTACTTACAGTGATTCTCAGCGTCCCATTCCATACTGGGCGTGAAAAACCGCTTAATTTTTCTCAGAGGCCTCTTTATCAAGCTTGAGGTTCTTTTACGTGCCGTAAATCTGCGACATGGGAGCAACAGCTTTACTTCCCTTCCGCAGAAAGCCATGCTAAGGAATTTTATGCACTAAAATACTTAAATGCAATACCAGAAGCTATCAATAATTCTGTAGAAATCCAAGAAATTACATCGTAACATCGAAGAAAGCTTGCATTTAGTAGCAGTCGTCTCTTACTAGATGCCAGTTAAAGTTTCAGCTATATCCATCACGTGGTTTCGTTGCCATAGACGATTGAATCAACAATCTTGTCCTTCTTTAGAAATATGAAAAAAAAAAAAAAAAAAAAAACAAATTGCGTGCGTTGATTAAACACTTCTACTTGAAAGAGATAAAAGCCAAGTTGGATAAAAATGTAAATGGCGTGTTATTTATGGACGCTCTTTAACTACTCTGGTTCTCAGCGTCCCATTCTAAATTGGGCGTGAAAGACCGCTTAATTTTGCTCAGAGGTCTCTCTCTCAGACCTGAGGTTATTTTACGCGCCGTAAATCTACGACACGGGTCCAACGGCTTTACTTATTTTCCGAAGGAAGCCATGCTAAGGATTTTACTCCTCCGCCGGGTTTGAACCCGCGATCTTGGGTATATGAAGTCAGCATGGTAACCATTACACCACGGAGGGCGACGCCAAGTTGAATGAAGTTCATAGCACATCTACTCCCGCGTTTGTGACAATTTACAATTGGATAAGTGAATTCAAACGTGGCCATACATCCGCAAATGATTAACATCGTTCCGGACATTCATTAGAATTGATTTCCTCCGAAATTATTGACAAAATCCAACGTATGGTTTTGGATTCGTATTTATAATACTCAGTTTATTATATTGTAGTTCCAAATACCTGCAACTGTTGTTCACCGCTTTTCTTTTCCATTCTCAGAAGACGAATGCCAGATAACCACGTACAACAAACTTTTGCTTCTTTACTACGCTGTGTAAGATTATAACGGCACCATATACTACTCCCAATAAAAGAACCAAATTGGGCTTACTATACCATAGTTTGGCTGTGTAGCATTATTTAGGTGTTCCACTAAAATGTAAAAGAGTTCGGGTTCTGTTCCAACGGGGAAGGAATTTCTTGTTCTCAAAAGAACCCCGCTCTGGGCTCGATAATGGATGTGTGTGTTGATTAAATCGAGGATTTATATGCACTAAAATTCTCAAATGGAGTTTGTTTTATGGACGCTCTTTAATTAAAGAGATTCTCAGCGTCCCATTCAATACTGAGCGTAAAAGACCGCTTAAATTTGCTCAGATGCCTCTTTATCAGGCTTGAGGTTCTTTTACGTGCCGTAAATCTGCGACACGGGATCAACAGCTTTTTATGCCCGAAAAAAATCCATCGTCCTCCGCCGGGTTTGAACCTTTGACCTTAGGTATATGATACTACCATGGTAACCACAACACCACGGGGCTCAAATCCGGCGGAGGACGATGGATTTTTTCGGGTGTAAAAATCCTTATAATGGCTTTCTTTGGAAGGGAAGTAAAGCCGTTGGTCCCGTGTCGTAGATTTACGGCACGTAAAAGAATCTCAAGCCTGATAGGAGAAGCCTCTGAGCAAAATTAAGCGGTATTTCACACCCGTGTAGAATGGGACACTGAGAACCACAATAGTTAAAGAGCGTCCATAAATAACACGCCATTTACATTTTACAACACCACGGAGCGCGACACTAAAATACTCAATAATTCAGCTATCAATAATTCCGTAGAAAAACCAAGAAATTACACTCTTAGCATCGAAAAAAGGTTGCAATTAGTAGCAGTCGTCTCTTAGTAGATGCCAGTTAAAGTTTCCGCTATATCTATCACGTGGTTCGTTGCCTTGGCGACTGAATCAACAATCTTGTGTTTCTTTAAAAAGATGGAAAAAACGAGTTCGTGTGATAATTAAACACTTCTATTTAAAAGGCTTCTTAACAACGAAAGAGGTAAAACTTGAGTGGCATATCTGCCCTGCGTTTCCAACAATTTACAATTGGATAAACGAATTTAAACGTGGTGGTACATCCACAAATGACGAACATCGTTCCGGACGTCCAGTAGAAGTGACTTCCTCTGAAATGATTGGCAAAGTCCAGGATATGGTTTTGCATTCGGATTCACAATACTCAGAGGAGGATGGAGCCATATCAGGATATGGTTTTGCATTCGGATTCACAATACTCCGAAGAGAATGGAAACATATCCAGGATATGGTTTTGCATTCGGATTCACAATACTCCGAAGAGAATGGAAACATATCCAGGATATGGTGTGGATTCGGATTCACAGAAGAGAATGGAGCCATATCTAGGATATGGTTTAGATTTGGATTCACAATACTCAGAAGAGAATGGAGCCATATCTAGGATATGGTTTAGATTTGAATTCACAATACTCAGAAGAGAATGGAGCCATATCCAGGATATGGTTTAGATTTGGATTCACAATACTCCGAAGAGAATGGAACTATATCCAGGATATGGTGTGGATTCGGATTCACAGAAGAGAATGGAGCCATATCTAAGATATGGTTTAGATTTGAATTCACAATACTCAGAAGAGAATGGAGCCATATCCAGGATATGGTTTAGATTTGGATTCACAATACTCAGAAGAGAATGGAGTCATATCTAGGATATGGTTTAGATTTGGATTCACAATACTCAGAAGAGAATGGAGCCATATCCAGGATATGGTTTGGATTCGATTCACAATACTCAGAGGAGAATGGAGCCATATCCAGGATATGGTTTGGTTTCGGATTCACACTTCTCAGAGGAGAATGGAGCTATACCCAGGATATGGTTTGATTTCGGATTCACACTTCTCAGAGGAGAATGGAGCCATATCCAGGATATGGTTTGGTTTCGGATTCACACTTCTCAGAGGAGAATGGAGCTATATCCAGGATATGGTTTGGTTTCGGATTCACACTTCTCAGAGGAGAATGGAGCTATATCCAGGATATGGTTTGGTTTCGGATTCACACTTCTCAGAGGAGAATGGAGCTATACCCAGGATATGGTTTGGTATCGGATTCACAATACTCAGAGGAGAATGGAGCCATATCCAGGATATGGTTTGGTTTCGGATTCACACTTCTCAGAGGAGAATGGAGCTATATCCAGGATATGGTTTGGTTTCGGATTCACACTTCTCAGAGGAGAATGGAGCTATATCCAGGATATGGTTTGGTTTCGGATTCACACTTCTCAGAGGAGAATGGAGCAATATCAGGATATGGTTTGGATTCGTGAGAATTCACCATAAGTCCCACATGTGGGTACTTGGGATCGAACCCGGGCCACCAAAGTAGGAGGAGAACGATATAAGCACACGACCACGGCACCGCAATACTTTGAACATACTAAACGTAAACACCAAGTTTGGTATTTTAGCGTCCTTTCGTTTTTGAATTATCGTGCTTACAGACACACACATACAAATATTTTCTTTAAAATGGTTTTAGTTTCTTTTGATGCAGGGAACCCAAAAATTTCTATTTCCAGGGAAACATCTGTATAACATTTTTGGTGGAATGTAATACCCTTTACTAAGTAGAGGAAGTTAGAAGCATGATATAATTGATGTTAAGAACCTATAGACAATGAGTTGTTTCAAGTACAAAGCCCCCGATATGACCCTAGATGTTATAGGGGGGTATATAAATGAAATAATAAAAAAAATCTGATGTGTAGAATTTACATGACTTTCTCTATATCTCTGCAACAAATTATTGTTAAAAAGCTTATACATCTATTTACTTCATGCTAAACAGAAAATAAAATAGCAGAAATAGTCTTATTACTTGCTTCCTTGTAAGTAGAAGAAATAAAGGAGTACCATAGGTTAAGGTAATAGTCAAAAGCTGGTTGCTTAGTGACTGAAGTTCCTTTGTTTATATGGACAGCAGTCGACAAATTCCTGTATGAGAAAAGTATAAGTTTTTCATAGCAGAAACCAAAAATAAGGAATGTCTCAAAAACGATCAGCTCCAAGAAAAAATGTATATAACATAAAGTGTGTTTTAACGTGCTCTACATTTTTTGTGTAGTAAGTTTTTGTCAATCTCTTACGGTTTATTCAAAATTCCGTAAAACTCATCCAGAATAAAGCAGTCTTCAGAGGCTATTCCCAGAAAATTCAAAATATAAATTTTATTTCTCGGGTAAATATCTTTAATATACGATATTTTATTCAAAATCGTTAGAGCCATTTTTGAGAAAATCAAAATTTTCGAAAAATGTTCCATGTAAAGGGTAGTTTGGGGTGGGACGATTTTTCTCAAAATCTTTGTGTCGCAGCCCTGGAAGATACTAAACTTAAATATCAAGTTTAGTATTTTACCGACTTTTCGTTTTTGAGTTATCGTGTTCACAGACATACGGACACACGAACACACGGACACACACGAACCTTTTTCTGAAAATACATTTTTTGGATACAGGGGACCCTAAAACATATATTTCCGGTGAAATGCGGCATCGAATTTTTTGGTGAAGTGCAGTACCTTCTCTATACACTATATATAGTACTCGTAATGAAAGTAGATATAAGCTTATGAAGTATAATTTGTTACAGAGAGGTAGAGAAAGACATGAATGGAGCACATCAGATTATTGGGACATTTTATATGTCATTTTTGGCAATTTTAAGGTCGTCAAGTTCCGGACACTCATTATCACTCATCAGCAAAAGCAGTTATGGCCATCTTGTGGGATATCCCTAATAAACAAAAGGTGCAAAACTGGACCTAGCACACTACTTTGAGGTACACTCACAGCTATATTCTTTAGACAAGAGGGTCAAATAATGCGTGCTTGTTCGAAGTAAGAGATCTGTATTAAAGTGGGGTGTTTGGCAACGCAAGCCGCCGGAAGTACTCTACCCACGGAGGCAGATGCTGTTCGTCGTGGTGGCTTGCTGTCACTTGCCCAAATATTTGGTGAAATTGGCAGGTTCTCCAAAACGTTAGCTGTAAACCCACTTAACTGGTCGGCAGCCACAAAGCCAGGGTACACACACTTTTCATACCAGTGGCTCATTCCTCTGCGACGTCAACAAGCCGAACGTGACAGACAACCCTGCTTTTGTTATTCCATGGCAGATACAACATCAAGCTTGCAACTTCCGAACATGAGAGGTAATTTGTTGAGGTGTTGTTCAAAGCATGATCGTGGCCGAGTGGTTAGACCACTCGCCTTTCCTCCCGGCGACAGGGGTTTGATCCCAGACACTTGTGGTGCACAAAGCAACGTCTAGGTTCTCCGGTTTCCCCGCCATTCGTTCGTACCACCAGCTGTACCAAAGTCACATATTTTTTACTTTCTCTACACGTACATAGTGTATGGAGAAGGTATTACATTCCATCCAAAAATTCGATACCGAGATTTCACCGGAAATACATGTTTTGGGTCCCCCTGAATTAAAAAACATGCTTACAAAAAGTTTCATGTGTGTGTGTGTCTGCGGAAAGCATGACTCAAAAACGAAAATACCGTCAAATTCCAAACTTGGTATTTAAGTTTGGTATCTTCCAAGGATGCGACACGAAGATTTTCAAGAAAATCCCCCCACCCCAACTACCATTTACATAGAAACATTTACGAAAATTTTGATTTTCTCCAAATGTCTCTAATGGTTTTGATTAATATTGTATATTAAATATACTTACATGACAAATGAAATATATATCTTGAATTTTCTGGGAATAGCCTCTGAAGACTACTCTGGACGAATTTTACGGAATTTCTCAGGCCGCGCCGTGGCCGAGTAGTTAGACCACTCGCCTCTCACCTAGACACCGCATTTGACATTTGTGGTGGACAAAACGCCGCTGGGTTCTCCGATTTCCCCCACCATCGCATTCCACCGGCGCTCTATCTTCATTCTTGTTTCATTAGTGTCACCGCCTGCGGTGCCATAAGTAGTTAAAGTGGGCGTTAAACACTACCTACCTACGGAATTTCTCATAACTCCGAAACCGTAAGAGGTGGACAAAAACTTACCCCACATTACATAAAGGGCACGGTAAAACACACTATTTATGTTATGTATCTACATCTTTTTCGTGGAATTGGTCGTTTCTGAGATATTCCTTGCAACCAGCTTTTGACTCTCACTTTAACCTATGGTACTCCCTTATTTCCCTTCTACTTACATGATGCAAGTAATAAGAAAATTTTTGCTATTTTTTTCTCGATTAGAATGAAGTAAATAGAAGCATAAGATTTTTAACAATAATTTGTTGCAGATATGTAGAGAAAGTTATGTGAATGGAATACATCAGCTTTTTACTTTCTCTACACGCAATATGTGCATAGTGTATAGAGAAGGTATTGCAATCCACCCAAAAATTCGATACCGAGATTTCATCGGAAATATATGTTTTAGGGTCCTTTATATATATATATATATATATATATATATATATATATATAAAGCATTTTCACAAAAAGGTCCGTGTGTGTGTGTCGGTGTGTCTGTGAACACGATAACTCAAAAACGAAAAGTCGGTAAAATACCAAACTTGGTATTTAAATTTTGTATCTTCCAGGGATGCGACACGAAGGTTTTGAGAAAAATCCCACCGCGCCAAACTACCCTCTACATGGAACTTTTTTCGAAAATATTGATTTTCGCAAAAATGGCTCTAACGATTTTGATTAAAATATGATATATTAAAGATATTTACCTGACAAACAAAATGTATATCTTGAATTTTCTGGGAACAGCCTCTGAAGACTACTTTATTCTGAACGAATTTTACGAAATTTTGCATAACTGCTGAACCGTAAGACTTAGATAAAAACTTACTACAAAAGAAATGTAGAGCACGTTAAAACACACAATTTATGTTGCATATATACATATTCTTTCGTGAAGTTCGTTGTTTTCGAGACATTCATTGTTTTTGGTTTCAGCAATGAAAAACTTATACTTTTCTCATACAGGAATTTGTCAACTCCTGTCCATACAAACAAAGGAACATCAGTCACATGGCAACCAGCTTTTGGCTTTCACTTTAACCTATGATACTCCATTTTTTCGCTTCTACTTACGAGGAAGCAAGTATTAAGACTATTTCTGCTGTTTTTTTTTCTCGATTAGCATGAAGTAAATAGAAGCATAAGCTTTTTAACAATACTTTGTTACAGGGATCTACATGTGAATGGAATACATCAGATTTTTCATTTTGTACTTCCCAGTCCCGAGATTTGGAGCAGGTTTGTCCTGGAAGCTGCGCTGTGTGATGCAACAAATGTGTCTCATCCGGAAGCCTGTCAGTATTGTATCTAGGGGGAAACGTAACTGTTTGTGTTCTACCAGGGAACCTTTGTGGCCTGTGTTTATGTGCGCTACAGCCACTCTTGTAAAAACACTTCTCGACAAAACCAGCGAGATGTGCACCACCCATTTTTACCTTCTCTACACGTACTACAGAGATTTCATTGGAAATATATGTCCAAAAAATCTTATGTGCTCCATTCACATGACTTTCTCTACATCTCTGCAACAAATTATAGTTAAAAAGCTTATTCTTCTATTTACTTCTTGCTAATTTAGAAAAAGTAGCAGAAATGGTCTTATTACTTGCTTCCTTGCAACTAGAAGGCAAATAAGGAAGTACCATAGGTTAAAGTGACAGTCAAAAGCTGGTTGCTATGTGAGTGAAGTTCCTTTGTTTGTTTGGACAGGAGTTGACTAATTCCGTATGAGAAAAGTATGTCTTTCAAACCTGAAACCAAAAACAAGGAATATCTAAAAAACGATCAACTCCACGAACAAAATGTATACGGCATAAATTGTATGGTTTAACGCGCTCTACATTTTTTGTCGTTTAAGTTTTTTTCTCTTACGGTTTAACAGTTATGTAAGATTCCGAAAATTCATCCAGAATAAAGTAGTCTTCAGAGGCTATTCCCAGAAAATTTAAGATATACATTTTATTTGTCAAGTAAATATCTTTAATATTTGACATTTTAATGAAAATCGTTAGAGCCATTTTTTAAGAAAATCAAAACTTTCGAAAAATGTTCCATGTAAAGGGTAGTTGGAGGTGGATGGATTTTCTTGAAAATCTTCGTGTCGCATCCTTGGAAGATGCCAAACTTAAATACTAAGTTTGGTATTTAACGGTCTTTTAGTTTTTGAGCTGTGCTTTCCACAGATACACAGACACACACGCACACGGACCATTTTGTAAAAATGCTTTTTTTGGATTCAGGGGGACCCAAAACGTATATTTCCGGTGAAATCTCGGTATCGAATTTTTGGGTGCAATAAAATACCTTCTCTATACAATTTACGTGTAGAGAAAGTAAAAAAGCATTTTCAGAAAAAAAAAAAAAAAGCCCGTGTGTCTGTGAACACGATTACTCAAAAACGAAAAGTCGGTAAAATACCAAACTTGGTATTTAAGGTTAGTATCTTCCAGGGATGCGACACAAAGATTTAAATACCCTCTACATGGAATATTTTTCGAAAATTTTGATTTTCTTAAAAATGGCTCTAACGATTTTGATTAAAATGTCAAATATTAAAGATATTTACTTGACAAATAAAATGTATATCTTGAATTTTCTGGGAATAGCGTCTGGAGACTACTTTATTCTGGATCAATTTTAAGGAATGTTGCATAACTGTTAAGAGTTGGACAAAATTACCACCCAAAAAATGTACAGTTCGTTAAAACACACACTTTAAGTTATTTGCATTTTTATTGTGGAGTTGGTCGTTTTTTTAGATATTCCTTGTTTTTGATTTCAGCTTTAAAACTTATACTTTTCTCATACAGAAATTTGTCAACTCCTGTCCATACAAACAAAGGAACTTCAGTCACATAGCAACCAGCTTTTGATTATCACTTTAACCTATGGTACTCTCTTATTTCGCTTCTACTTACAAGGAAGCAAGTAATAAGACTATTTCTGCTTTTTTTTTTTTTTTTTGATTAGCATTAAGTAAATAGAGCCCACCTGGGTAGTGTGGTGGTAGCTTGTCTGCCTTACATTCAAAAGGTCGTGAGTTCGAATCTCGCTTAGGGTGAGTTAGCCAGGTAAGGTTTTTTTCGGGGTTTTCGCTTATCCTGAGAAGACGAATGTGGAGTAACTTTAAGCTCCATGGACCCCGAGATCATTTGAGTATCATTTCACCAATTTCATTCATCGTCCGATATGACCAACCTGGTTAAAGGACGTTAAGTTGCAAAACTAAAAAAAAAATAATAAAAAAAAGGGTAAATAGAAGCATAAGCTTTTTAACATGAATTTGTTGCTGAAATCAATAACAAGGAATATCTAAAAAACGATGCACTCCACGAAAAAATAATTATATAACATAAATTGTGTGTTTAAACGAGCTCTACAACTTCTGTTTAAGTAAGTTTTTGTCTATCTCTTATGGTTTGCCATTTATACAAAAGTTTGTAAAATTCATCGAAAATAAAGATGTCTTCAGAGGATTTTCTCAGAAAATTCAAGATATACGTTATTTATTTTAATCAAAATCGTTAGAGCCATTTTTGAGAAAATCGAAATTTTCGAAAACATTTCCATGTAAAGAGTGTTCTAGGTGGGGGGATTTTCTTGAAAATCTTCGTGTCACAACCTTGGAAGATGCTGAGCTATCTAACTACTTGACTATCGTTATAGCCTAGGGTATTCCATTATCTAACCATTTACTTACAGAAAACAAGTGACATTTTTGCTAATGCTTATCTTGAATAGCATGATGTACATGCTTTTTAACAACCATTTGTTACGAAATGTAGAGAAAGTCATATGAATGGAACACATCAGATATTTTGTATAGTAAGTTTTTATCTCTCACGGTTTACCAAATATGCAAAAGTCATCCAGAATTAGGAAGATTTCAGAGGGTATTCCCAGAAAATGCAAGATATACATTTTATTTGTCAGGTAAATATCTTTAACACAGGATATTTTAGGCCGCGCCTAGCCGAGTTGGGTTCGATCCTAAGCGATCGTCGGTTTTCTCCAGGTTCTCCGGTTTCCCCCGCATTCAAGCATCTTCGATGTATCACCAGTGTCATCGCCGGTGGTGCCACTGTAGTAAAAGGGAGTGTTAAACACTTTCAAAAAGAAAAGAAGAAAACGGTATTTTAATGAAAACTGTTATCGCCATTTTTGAGAAAATCAGAATAGTTGGGGTGGGGGGATTTTCCTCAAAATATTCGTGTCGTATCTTTCGAAGATTTTTTCGTAGTCGGCTTATCCTCCCCGTATGTAGAACTGACACCTGCCTAGGACTTACAAGTAGATGTCTAGGGGTCAGAAGCCTCTCGGGGAGCCAACGGCACGATACCACAGAAACGAATGGTCTGTCCAAAGCTAGGAATGAGTGAGTATGAGCATGCAAACGTAAAGGATGATAGGAAAGTTGATGATGGAGCAATTGGTGGAATGAGTCCACCATAAATCCCACATGTGGGTGCTTAGGATCGAACCCGGGCCACCTAGGTAGGAGGAGAACGGTATAACCACTCGACTACGGCACCGCAATGATTTGAATATGCTAAACGTAAACACCAAGTTTGGTATTTTAGCGACCTTTCGTTTTTACTTTCTCTTGCCCCGTATGTACAAAGTACATAAGGATAGAGAAGTATTGCCTTCCACCCAAAAATTCGATACCGAGATTTCACCGGAAATATATGTTTTAAGACCCCCTGAATCCAAAAAAGCATTTCCAAAAAAGGGTCCGTGGTTGTGTGTGTGTGTGTCCGTGTGTCTGTGAACACGATAACTCAAAAACGAAAAGTAGCTAACATACAAAACTTGGTATTTAAGTTCAGTATCTTCCAGGGATGCGACACGAAAATTTTGAGAAAAATCCCCCCACCCCAAACTACCCTTTACATGGAACTTTTTCGAAAATTTTGATTTTCTTAAAAATGGCTCTAACTTTATTGTGGATGAATGTTGCTTAATTTGGCATAACTAATAAACCGTAAGAGATAGACAAAAACGTACTGTACAAAAAATGAAGGCCTTGTTAAAATACACAATTTACGTCATATACATTTTTTTTTTTTTTTTTTTTTGTTGCGGAGCTGACCGTTTTCGAGGTATTCATTGTTATTATTTTCAGTTGTGAAGTTCTTATACTTTACTCAGACGGGAGTGTCCGTTTTTCTTTTGTTCTACTCCTGGCCAAGAAAAGAAGTCATTTGTAATGACAATCGCATAACGACAGTTTTTAAAACGTTTGACTATCGATTTAGCCTAGTGTACTCCCCTATTTTCTTCCTACTTATAAGGAACTGAGTAATAAGAACATTGTGCTGAATACCTCGATTAACAAGGTGCAGAAAGAAGAGCAATCTTATGTAAGAAGTTTGTAGAACGGCTAGAGAAAGTCAGGTGAGTGGAACACATCAGATTTTTTTAGTTATCGTGCTTACAGGCACACGGGCACACCAGACACACACATAAAATCTTTTCTTTAAAATGGTTTTAGTTTCTTTTGATGCAGGGAACCCAAAAATGTCTATTTCCAGGGAAACATCTGTATCAAATGTTTTGGTGGAATGTAATACCCTCTACCTATGTTCTTTTACTAAGTAGAGAAAGTTAAAAGTATGAACTAATTGATGATGTTAAATAAGGAACTAGTGTGTATCTGACAGCAAGCTCTTCTACGACAGCAGCCAATGACAGTTAAGAGATACGGAGCATGGAACAGGTTTAACTAATGTGAACATTTTGGCGTGCTGAGAAGATTCGCTGCACATTTTAAATCGGAGCGGCCGAATGCACAATGCTGTTGGCAAGTGAACCGTAACACTCCACTAGAAGTTGAGTGCCTTCGCTCGCACGTTCATTATCCGCTTCTTGACACCGCGCCGTGCCGCGCGCCTCACTCCACCACTCCAGCAGGACAGGTGTGTTCTCCCTCGGTGTATGTAGCATAGCTCTATGTCACATGCTAAATAGTACGGTTGTGCGATTAATCGATTAATATAATCCATTAATCGATTAATATAATCGATTAATCGATGAATTTCTGATTCCTATTAATCGATCAAGCATAATTAATCGATTAATGGAGTCTTTTAAAATGAATCGATTAATATTAATCGGCTGGTAATTACAATAACTACTTATAGTAATAAAAAACATAGCGCAAAATCCTAAAGAAGCCTATTACATACTCTATACGCACTATGTACATAGTGTATAGAGAAGGTATTGCACTCCACCCAAATATTCGATACCGATATTTCACCGGAAATATATGTTTTAGGGTCCCCAATATCCAAAAAAAGCATTTTCACAAAAAGGTCCGTGTGTGTGTGTGTGTGTGTGTGTGTGTCCGTGTGTCTGTGAACACGATAACTCAAAAACGAAAAGTCGGTAAAATACCAAACTTGGTATTTAAGTTTAGTATCTTCCAGGGATGCGACACGAAGATTTTGAGAAAACTCCCCCACCCCCAACTACCCTTTACATGGAACTTTTTTCGAAAATTTTGATTTTCTCAAAAATGGCTCTAACGATTTTGATTAAAATTTCGTATATTAAAGATATTTACCTGAAAAATAAAAGGTATATCTTGAATTTTCTGGGAATAGCCTCTGAAGAGTAGTTTATTCTGGATGAATTTTACTGAATTTTGAATAACTGCTAAACCGTAAGAGATGGACAAAAACTTACTACACAAAAAATGTAGAGCACGTTAAAACACACAATTTATGTTATATACATTTTTTTTTCGTTTTTGAGACATTCTTTATTTTTGGTTTCTGCTATGAAAAACTTATACTTTTCTCCTACAGTAACTTGTCAACTCCTATCCATATAAACAAAGAAACTTCATTGACATAGCAACCAGCTTTTGACTATCATTTTAACTTATGGTAGTCCCTTATTTCGCTTCTACTTACAAGGAAGCAAGTAATAAGACTATTTCTGCTATTTTTTTTTCAGATTAGCATGAATTAAATAGAAGAATAAGTTTTTTAAGAATAATTTGTTGCAGAGATATAGAGAAAGTCATGTGAATGGTACACATCAGATTTTCTGTACATTCTCTAGCACTTATGTACATACAATGTATATAGAAACTAGTGAAAGATTTGTGTTGCATCCAAGAATTCGTTACCGAATTGGACTAGGATGTACCTATATGTTTTGAGACCCTCTGAATAAAAAAAATCTGATGTGTTCCATTCACATGACTTTCTCTATATCTCTACAACAAATTATTGTTAAAAAGCTTATTCTTCTATTTACTCCATTCTAATCGATAAAAAAAATAACAGAAAGGGTCTTATTACTTGCTTCTTTGTAAGTAGAAGGGAAATACAGGTTAAAGTGATAGTCAAAAGCTGGTTGCTAAGTGATTGAAGTTCCCTTGTATTGATAGGAGTTGACAAATCAATTTATAGCTGAAACCAATAAAAAGGAGTATCTCAAAGAAGATCAACTCCACAAACAAATTTATATAACATAAATTGAGGTGTTTTAATGAGCTCTACATTTTCTGTAAAGCAATTTTTAGTCTATCTCTTACCATTTAGTCTTATGCAAAATTCCGCAAAATTCATCCAGAATAAAAATGCCTTCAGAGGCTATACCTAGATAGTTCAAGATATATATTTTATTTGTCATATAAATATCTTTATTATACGACATTTTAATCAAAATCGTTAGAAGCATTTCTGAAAAAATCAAAATTTTCGTAAACATTTCCATGTAAAGGGTAGTTGCCAGGGAAGGGATTTTCTTGAAAATACTAAGTTTGGTATTTAACGGTCTTTTCGTTTTTGAGCAATGCTGCCTACAGATATATACACACAAACACAAACCGAGAGACTGACAGACAGACACATGCACGACATTTTTCTAAAAATGCTCTTTTGGATTCAGGAAGTCTCAAAACATATATTTCCGGTGTAATCTCGGTATCGAATTTTTGGGTGCAATACAATACCTTCCCTATACACTGTGTACATAGAACGTATAAAGAAAGTAAAAAAAAGGATTTTTAGAAACTTATCCGTGTGCTGTGTGTGTGTCTGTGTGTGACTGTGTGTGTGAATGTCGGTGTGTCTGTGTGTGTGGTGTGTGTCTGTGTGTGTCTGTGTGTATCTGTGTGTGTGGTGTGTGTGTCTGTGTACGTGCCTCTGTGTGTGTGGTGTTTGTGTATGTGAGTGTGTCTGTGTGTGTGTCTCTGTGAGTGTGTGGTGTGTGTGTGTCTGTGTGTGAGTGTGAGTGTATGTGTGTCTGTGTGTGTGTGGTGTGTGTGTCTGTGTTTGTGTGCCTGTGTGTGAGTGTGAGTGTATGTGTGTCTGTGTGTGTCTGCGTGTGAGTGTGTCTGTGTGTGTCTGTGTGTATGGTGTGTGTGTCTGTGTGTGTCTTCCTGTGAGTGTGTCTGTGTGTGTCTGTGTGTGTCTATGTGTGTGTGAGTGTGAGTGTCTGTGTGTGTCTGTGTGGGCCTGTGTGTGTGAGTGTGAGTGCCAGTTTGTCTGTGTGTGGTGTGTGTGTCTGTGTGTCTGTGTGTGAGTGTCTGTGTGTGTCTGTGTGTGTGTGAGTGTGAGTGTCTGTGTGTGTCTATGTGTGTGTGAGTGTGAGTGTCTGTGTGTGTCTGTGTGGGCCTGTGTGTGTGAGTGTGAGTGTCTGTGTGTGTCTATGTGTGTGTGAGTGTGAGTGTCTGTGTGTGTCTGTGTGGGCCTGTGTGTGTGAGTGTGAGTGCCAGTTTGTCTGTGTGTGGTGTGTGTGTCTGTGTGTCTGTGTGTGAGTGTCTGTGTGTGTCTGTGTGTGTGTGAGTGAGAGTGTCTGTGTGTGTCTATGTGTGTGTGAGTGTGAGTGTCTGTGTGTGTCTGTGTGGGCCTGTGTGTGTGAGTGTGAGTGCCAGTTTGTCTGTGTGTGGTGTGTGTGTCTGTGTGTGTCTGTGTGTGAGTGTGTCTGTGTGTCTATGTGTGTGTCTGTATGTGGTGTGTGTCTGTGTCTGTGTATGTCTGTGTGTGTCTGTGTGTATGGTGTGTGTCTGTGTGTGTCTGTGTGTATGGTGTATGTGTCTGTGTGTGTCTGTGTGTGGCTGTGTGTGTCTGTGTGTATGGTGTGTGTGTCTGTGTGTGTCTGTGTATGTCTGTGTGTATGGTGTGTATCTGTGTGTATGGTGTGTGTGTCTGTGTGTATGGTGTGTGTGTCTGTGTGTGTTTGTGTGTATGGTGTGTGTGTCTGTGTGTGTCTGTGTGTATGGTGTGTGTGTCTGTGTATGGTGTGTGTGTCTGTGTGTATGGTGTGTGTGTCTGTGTGTGGCTGTGTGTGTCTGTGTGTATGGTGTGTGTGTCTGTGTGTGTCTGTGTATGTCTGTGTGTATGGTGTGTATCTGTGTGTATGGTGTGTGTGTCTGTGTGTATGGTGTGTGTGTCTGTGTGTGTTTGTGTGTATGGTGTGTGTGTCTGTGTGTGTCTGTGTGTATGGTGTGTGTGTCTGTGTGTGTGTCTGTGTGTCTGTGTGTATGGTGTGTGTGTCTGTGTATGGTGTGTGTGTCTGTGTGTGTCTGTGTGTGTATGGTGTGTGTGTCTGTGTGTGTATGGTGTGTGTGTCTGTGTGTATGGTGTGTGTGTGCCTGTGTGTATGGTGTGTGTGTCTGTGTGTGTGTGTCTGTGTGTGTATGTGTGTTACTTATGTTTGGTGTCTTCTTAGGATGCGACACGAACATTTTTCAATACAAATTTTGATTTCCAATTAAAACGCCTATAACGTTTAGAATAAATAATTCAAATTTTAACTTTTATATCCTCACACTCAACAACAATATACATGTAATAGTTTTGAAAATTTTACTATTCTCAAAATGATTCTGACAATTTTTATTAAAATGCCATATGTATAAGATATTTTCATGACAGGTAAAATGTACATTTTTAATTTTCTGGGAGTATTCTTGTAGACCTCTTCATCCTGGATGGTTTCTAAATAACTCGTGAAGCACAAGAGATAGACAAAAGCGTAGTAGGCTTACCCTCACGGTATTTAGGACTTACAATCTGATGCCGAGGGGTCAGAAGCCTGTCAGGGAAACGACGGCACGAAACCACATAATGGAGAACCTAGAACGAGTGGTTGGCCCGTAGCCAGGCATGAGCTTGAGTAAGTGAATAATATGAAGTGCAAGGTGATGATGGAACAATTGGTGGAATGAGTGGCGGGGGAAACCGCAGGACTCGGTGAAAACCCGCTCAGACGCCACTTAGTCCACCTCAGGTCCCACTGCGGGTGCCTGGGATCGAACCTGGGCCGCTTAGGTGGGAGGCGAGCGTCCTAACCACTCGGCCACAGGGCCTGTATATTTTTTTGACCCCCTGAATAAAAAAACAACGTATTTTTAGAAACTCGTCCATGTGTGTATGTGTGTCTATGAGCAGCAGAGCCTAAAAATGGAATGTCTGTTACATACCAAAGTTGGTATTTAGGTTCACCTCTTCCAAGGATGCGACACGAAGATTTTCATGAAAATTCCTTACCCTTTACATGAAAAAAAAATCGAACATTTTGATTTTCTCAAAAATGGCTCTTACGATTTTGATTAAATTCTCTTATATTTAAGATATTTACATGAAAAATACAATGTATGTCTTGAATTTTCAGGGAATAGCCGCTGAAGAGCTTTTGGATGATTTTTATTGAATTTTGCATAATTGGTAAACCGTAAGAGATAGACAAAAATTTACCACACAAAAAATGTAGAGCACGTTAAAACACACAATTTATGTTATATACATTCTTAAAGTGATGTAGATCGTCTTTTAGATATTCCTTGTTATTGGTTACAGCTTTAAAATACTTATACTTTTCTCATACAGAAATTTGTCAACTCCTACCCATACAAACAAACGAACTTCAGGCACATAGCAACCAGCTTTTGACTATCACTTTAACCTACGGTACCCCCTTATTTCGCTTCTACTAACAAGGAAGCAAGTAATAAGACTATTTCTGCTAGTTTTTGCTCCATTAGATGAAGTAAATAGAATAATTTGTTGCAGTGATATAGAGAAAGTCGTGTGAATGGAACACATCAGATTTTTTAAAGTTAATTCTAATATACTTTCAGGATGAGGGTGATGTATGTGTTATATCTGAAAGGAACTGCCGAATGCTGGTGTTGCTTTGTATTATGAAGCAAATGCTTACATTTCTCTGACATAGCTGTAGGATCATGAGACACAAGGCTTCGCGTTTACTCAAAGCATTTGTTCACGTGAAACATTATTGCTTCGCACAAAGGGACCTGTAGTTCATTTTGTTTATGAAGACAAACAGTTGAATCTAGCACAACATTTTCCCAGTGCATTCCTTTGCTGTTATTAATTCTTTGTTTCGGATACGTTCCCCTTCTTGTGCGTTCTGTGCGCAAGGTTCAACCCTTCTGGTAACACTAACATCTTTACCTTCTCTGCACGTACTATGTACATAGTGTATAGAGAAAGTATTAAATCCCAACTAAAAATTCGATACCGGAAATACACGTTCTAAGTTCCGCTGCATTAAAAAAAAAATCTGATGTGTTCCATTCACACGACTTTCTCTACTACTCTGCAACAAAATGTTGTTAATAACCTAATGCTTTTATTTACTTAATGCTGATCGAAAAAATTACTTGCTTCCTTGTAATTAGAAGCGAAATAAGGGACTACAATAGGTTAAAATGATAGTCAAAAGCTGGTTACTATGAGACTGAAGTTCCTTTGTTTGTACAGACAAGAGTTGACGAATTCCTGTATGAGAAAAGTATAATTTTTTCAAAGCTGAAACCAAAAACAAGGAGTATCTCAAAAACTATCAACTCCACGAAAAAAAGTATATATAAATTGAACTGTGTGTTTTAATATGCTCTACATTTTTGTGTGGTAATTTTTTGTCGATCTCTTACGGTTTAACAGTTATGCAAAATTCCGTAAAATTCATCCAAAATAAAGTAGTCTTCAGATATACATCTTATTTGTCAGATAAATATCTTTAATATTCGATATTTTAATCAAAATCGTTAGTCATTTTTAAGAAAATAAAAAAATTTCCAAAATTTTTCCATGCAAAGGGCAGTTTAGGGTGGAGGGATTTTCTTGAAAATCTTCGTGTCGCATCCTTGTAAGATACCAAACTTACCAACTACCCACACACACACACACACACATACACATACACACACGTGCTCTTTTCTAAATTTTTTTTATTCATGGGTGTCAAAACATGCATTTCCGGTGAAATCTCGGTATCTAATTTTTGGGTGCAATACAATTCCTTCTCTATACATTATGTACATAGTACGTATAGAGAAAGTAAAAATACCTTTAGAAAAATCTAATATGTTGCATTCACATGACTTTCGCTTCATCTCTATGACAAATTATTGTCAAAAAGCGTATTCTGCTATCTACCTCAGGCTAATCGATGGATACATTAGTAGAAATTGTCTTTGTTACTTGCTTTCTTGTAAGTAGAAGGGAAATAGTCAAACTTTTTACAAACTGGTTGCCATGTGGTTGAAATCCGTATCTTTGCATGGTCAGAAATTTACAAATTCCCGCATGAGAAAAGTTTTAAGTACCTATTTTAAAACTGAAGCCAATAACAAAGAATATCTCAGAAATGGTCAACTCCACGAAGAAGGTGTATGTGACAAATTCTGTATTTTAAAGAGATCTACATTTTTATGTATAGTAAGTTTTTGTCTATCTCTTACGGTTTACAAGTTATATAAAGCTCAACCTAATTCATCCAGAATAAAGATATCTTCAGAATCTATTCGCAGATGTCCATGTGTGTGTGCCTATGTGTGTGTGCGTGTGTGTGTGTGCGTGCGTGTCCGTGAATCTGAAAACGATAACTCTAAAACGAAAATAAACAAAAAATACCAAACTTGCGATTTAAATTCAGTATCTTCCAAAGATACCCCACGAAGGTTTTCAAGAAAATCCCCGCATCCCCTTACATGGAACATTCTTCGAAAATTTAGATTTTCTAAAAAATGTCTAACGATTTTGATTAAAATACCGCATATTAAAGATATTCATATTTCAAATAAAATGTATATTTTTGTTTTGGGGAATATCCTCTGAAGATCTGTTTATTCTGGTTGAATTGTGCAAAATGTTGCATAAAGTTTAACCGTAAGAGTCCCTTTCTACTTATAATGAAAATATATAAGTAATAAGAGAATTCTGCTAACTTTATCTGGATTAGCATGGTATAGAAAGAAGAATAAAGGTTACTTTGTAGCGTAGCTATAGAAAGTCATGTGAGTGTATCACATCAGAATTTTACTTTCTACACACGTACTATGTATATAGTGCATATTGTAATGCACCCAAAAATTCGAAACCAAGATTTCACTGGAAATACATGTTTTGGGTCCCCCAGAATGCAAAAGAAAAAAAAATCTGATGTGTTCCACTCACATGCCTTTCTCTATATTTCTGTAATAAATTATTTTTTAAAAAGCTTATGCTTCTATTTACTTCCTGCTAATCGATAAAAAAGTAGCAGAAATAGTCTTATTTCTTTAATTCCTTGTAAGTAGAAGCGAAATAAGGGAGTACCATAGGTTAAAGTGATAGTCAAAAGCTGGTTGCCAAGTGACTGAAGTTCCTTTGTTTGTATGGACACGAGTTCACAAAGTCCTGTATGAGAAAATTATATGTTTTTATAGCTTAAACCCAAAACAAGAAATAGCTCAAAAACAATCAACTACATGAAAAAAATGTGTACAACATAAATTGTGTGTGTTAATGTGTTCTGCATTTTTTGTGTGGTAAGTTTTTGTCTCTCTCTCTCTCTCTCTCTCTCTCTCTCTCTCTCTCTCTCTCTCTCTTACGGTTTAGCACTTATGCAAAATTCCGTAAAATTCACTCAGAATAAAGTAGTCTTCAGAGGCTATTCCCAGAAAATTCAAAACATACATTTTATTTGTCAGGTAAATGTCTTTAATATACGACATTTTAATCAAAATCGTTAGAGCCATTTTTTAGAAAATCAAAATTTTCAAAAAAAAGTTCCATGTAAAGAGTAGTTTGGAGTGGGGCGATTTTTCTCAAAATCTTCGTGTCGCATCCCCAGAAGATACTAAACCTAAATAGCAAGTTTGGTATTTTACCGACTTTTCGTTTTTGAGTTATCGTGTTCACAGACACACGGACACACACGGACCTTTTTCTGAAAATACTTTTTTTAGATGCAGGGGACCCTAAAACATATATTTCCGGTGAAATCTCGATATCGAATTTTTTGGTGGTTTTTTTTTTTTTTTGCAAAACATTCTCTATACACTATTTAGATAGTATGTATAGAGAAAGTAAAAAGGCATTTTTAGAAAAAAGGTCCGTGAGTGTGCGTGTGTGTCTATGGACAGCATAGCTCAAAAACGAAAAGTCCGTTATATACCAAACTTGGTATTTAAGTTCGGTATCTTCCAAGAATGCGACACGAAGATTTTAAAGAAAATCCCGCCCCCAACTACCCTTTACATGGAACATTTTTTATTTTTTTTTCCAAAATAACTAACGATTTTTATTAAAATATTGTATATTAAAGATATTTGTCTGACAAATAAGATGTATATCTTGAATATTCTGGGTGTAGCTTCTGAAGACTACTTTATTCTGGATGAATTTTACGGAATTTGGTATAACTGGCAAACCGTAAGAGCTAGACAAAAACTTACTTAGCAGAACATGTAGAGTTCCTTAAAACACACACTTTCTTTTATATAATTATTTTTCGTGGAGTGAATAGTTTTTGAGATATTCCTTGTTATTGGTTTCGGCTTTTAAAAAAACATACATTTCTTATACGGGAATTTGTCAATTCTTGTCCATAGAAACAAAGGAACTTCAGTCACATACCAACCAGCTTTTAATTAATACTTTAACCTATGCTACTCCCTTATTTCCCTTCTACTTGCATGGAAGCAAATAATAAGACTATTTCTGCTGTTTTATCGATTAGTATGAAGTAAATAGAAGCATAAGCTTTCCAACAATAATTTGTTGCAGGTATGTAGAGAAAGTCATGTGAATTGAACACATCAGATATTAACGTATATGTTCTATGAAGAGAATCCTAGTCGTGTACATCAGAATAACTACCTAGTTACGGAGTCTAGGTACTCGGTATTCACTAACTCAGTTACCGTCAATAACATCGTCCTTTTTACGGTTACATTAGTAGTGATCAAGCTGTAGGTACACTGAAGAGAAACACGTGTGACAGCTGAAGGCGTCACGCAGTCTGAGCATATCCCCTGGCAGCTTCAGGTTTCCCCTGGACCACACAACGATCTCTCTCGTTCTCTCTTTATTATCTTTGGGAAGGGGGAAGTGAAGGTTCTAACGCTACACGCCGACTTCTGGGCGTTTCTGAAAGCACCCCACCGTGTTGAGTGAAATTTGTTCTTTCACACAAGCCTCTTCCTCTCCAAGTTAATTCCTATAACCTCCGACAGCTAATTTGTCATCTGTTTTCTTGAGAACAACGCAGTTAAAATAAAGTATCTATATTTTCTGTATCATTTATCCTGCTGTTTAATTAATGGGCTGCTTACTCTGATGTGTCTTTTCACATGACCTTCTCTACATCTCTGTTACAAATTATTGTTAATAAGCTTATTCTTCTATCTCATGCTAAAACATTAGCAGAAAGGTCTTATTACTTAGTTCCTTATAAGTAGAAGGCAAATAAGATATAACACTAAGCTAAACCAACAGTCAAATGTTTTTAAATGTGGTTGCTATGTGTCTTAAATCCGTTTCTTTGCATTGCCGAGCGTCGACAAGTTCCCATATAAGTAAAATATTTTAAAACTGACAACAACTCGAAAACCCCCAACTCCACAAAAAGGACGTGTATTATATAAATTGTGTGTTTTATCAAGATCTACATGTTTTGTGTAGTAAGCCTTTGTCCATCTCTTATGGTTTACCAGTTATGCAAAATTCAAGAAAATCATCCGGAATAAAGAGGTCCTCAGAGACCATTCTCAGAAGATTCAAGATATACCTACATCTTATTTGTAATGTAAATATCTTAAACACAAGAGATTTTAATAAAAATCGTTAGAGCCATTTTTCAGAAAATAAAAATTTTCGAAATTTTTTCTATGTAAAGGGTAGTTTGGTGTGGGGGGGATTTTCTTGAAAATATTTGTGTCGCATTCTTGAAAGATAATGAACTTAACTATCAAGTTTGATATTTAACGGACATTTCGGTTTTGAGCTATGTTGTCTACAGCCACACACACGTAGAATATTAACCCGAACATTCGATGCCGAGACTTCACTAGACAATTCGTTTTGATATCCCATAAATCCAAGAAAGTATAATAGTAAAACACACATTGGTGTAAGTAATGGTGCGTTGTCATGCCAACATCAGGGTAAAAAAAGGAAAGTCAATTAAATACCAACATTGATGTTTAACTTCTTCATATTCCAAAAATGCCTCACGAAGATTTTCAAGAAATCTTCCTTCCTCAACTGTTCTTTGTATGGAATGTACTACGATTTTTTTTTTAATTTTTCAAAATGGATATGTTTAAAATACGAGGGGCGTTAAATAAGTCCATAGAAAATCCAATAAATTACATTCATAGAATAAAAGAAGTTTGTATTTAGTAACCGTCGTCTCTTACTAGATGCCAGTTAAAGTTTCAACTATATCCACCGCATAGTTACGTTGCCATAGGCGACTGAGTCAACAATCTTGTGCTTCTTTAGAAACATGGAAAAAATCAAAAGTGAGTTTCGTGCGGTGAATCAACACTTCTGTTTAAAAGGCTTAACACCGAAAGAGATAAAAGCCGTGTTGATCAACTTCATGGCACATCTGTTCCTGCGTTTGTAACAATTTACAATTAGATAAATGAATTTAAATGTGGCCTGTACATCCACAAATGATGAACATCGTTTCGGACGTCCAGTAGAAGTAACTTCCTCCAAAATTATTGACAAAATCCAGAACATGCTTTTAATTGATCGAGAATCAAAGTTCGCGAAATAGTAGAGGCCACAGGCATATTACATGGTACAGTGTTCTTAATTTTGCACCAAAAATTAGGTCTGACAAAGGTGCCACGTTTGCTCTCAATGGAGAACAAACGCAATCATATGATCGGTTCGGAAGTTTGTTTGGCACTTTTCCGTCGCAATATGGCGAGTTTCTGCATCGATACATAACTGTGAATGTAACATGGATACACTACAACACTGCAGAGATAAAAATGCTGTCGAAACAGTGGGTTTTTAAAGGCGAACCGGCTCCGAAGAAGGCAAAGTTGGTGAAATCTGCAGACAAGGTGATGGCCTCGGTTTTTTGGGATGCACGCAGAATCATCTACATTGATTACTTGCAGAAGGGAAGAATGCTGACTGGAGAGTGTTATTCATCGTTATTGCAGCGCTTGAAGAGAGAAATCAAGGAAACACGGCCTCATGTGGCAAAGAAAAAGATTCTCTTGCATCAACACTGCAAGGGTGCATACCTGCGCAGTTTCAATGGCAAAAATGGTAGAATTATGGTTCGAATTAGTACAACATCAACCGTATTCACTAGATTTGGTCCCAGTGGCTGTTTTTTATTTCCAAACTTGAAAAAGTAGCTTGGTTGAAAACGATTCACGTCTAACGAAGGGGTCATCTTCCAAACATCCTGCCTATTTTGAGGACCTTGCGAAATCCTACGGTTGGAGAAACGCTGGGAAAAGTGTATTGAGCTAAAAGAAGATTATGTTGAACATTTACCAAAAATAATTTGTCTAGACACTTATTGAACACCCTTATTATTTTCATTACAAATTGTATGCATATTTTGAATTTTCTGGGAATAGCTTCCAAGTCCTCTTCATTTTGGATGACCTTTGCATAACTGGTAAACCGTACGAGATAGACAAAAACTTACCTATTAATAAACAAATTAGAACTCATTAAATCACACAACTTATGTCAGATACATTTCTGTGGAATTAACATGTTGATATATTCCTTGTTATTTGTTTCAATTTTAACATGTTGCTGGTTTTAAAAAAGAACCGAATTTCAAATCCATCCCAAAAAGACTAGCTCTTAAAAGATTTAATTATCGTCTAAACCCAATGCAATTCTTTTACTGCATTTTATCTAGAATCAAATTTTAAATAAAAGCATTTATGCAAATGCTTATCTTTATTAATGCGAGATGGACAGAAGAATACGTTTTTACTTTCTCTATACGCACTATGTACATAGTGCATAGAGAAGGTATTGCACTCCACCCAAAAATTCGATACCGAGATTTCACCGGAAATATATGTTTTAGGGTCCCCAATATCCAAAAAAAGCATTTTCACAAAAAGGTCCGTGTGTGTGTGTTTGTGTGTGTGTGTGTGTGTGTGTGTGTGTGTGTGTGTCTGTGAACATGATAACTCAAAAACGAAAAGTCGGTAAAATACCAAACTTGGTATTTAAGTTTAGTATCTTCCAGGGATGCGACACGAAGATTTTGAGAAAAATCCCCCCACCCCCAACTACCCTTTACATGGAACTTTTTTCGAAAATTTTGATTTTCTCAAAAATGGCCATAACGATTTTGATTAAACTTTCGCACATTAAAGATATTTACCTGGTAAATAAAATGCATATCTTGAATTTTCTGGGAATAGCCTTTGAAGAGTAGTTTATTCTGGATGAATTTTACTGAATTTTGAATAACTGCTAAACCGTAAGAGATGGACAAACACTTACTACACAAAAAATGTAGAGCACATTAAAACACACAATTTATGTTATATACATTTTTTTGTGGAGTTCGTCGTTTTTGAGACATTCCTTATTTTTGGTTTCTGCTATGAAGAACTATACTTTTCTCATACAGGAACTTGTCAACTCCTATTCATATAAACAAAGGAACTTCTTTGACATAGCAACCAGCTTTCGACTATCACTTTAACCTATGGTAGTCGCTTATTTCGCTTCTACTTAAAAGGAAGCGAGTAATAAGACTATTTCTGCTAATTTTTTCTCGATTAGCATGAAGTAAATAGAAGAATAAACTCATGAACATTAATTTGTTACACAGAAGTAGAGAAAGTCATGTGAATGAAACACATAAGAATTTTTTAAAAGATTTGACTATCGCTTTAGCCTACTGTCCACCATTTCTCTTCTACGTTTAGGGAAATAAATATTTAATACAACTATTTCTGCTTACGTTTATTTTGATTAGCATGAAGCAAATAAAAGAATAAGCTTTGCAAGCATATTTTGCCGAAGAAAATATAAAGAAAGTCATGTGAAAATTCGGTTAAACACCAATTTTATACTATTTTCGACTTCTTCCAAGGAAGAAGATTTTCAAGAAAATTCCCTCACCCCAAACACTGTTTACTTGGAAATGTTTTTGAAAATTATGTATATCTCCAAAATGGTTGTAACGATTTTGATTAAAGTACAAATTGTTTAGGATATTTTCAGAAAAATAAAATGTATATATTGTGTTTTCTGGAAACAGCCTCAGAAGTGTTTTCATTCCGGATGAATTTTGCATAACCCGGAATAGTAAGAGATATATAAAATCTTACTATAAAAAATTTAGACATCGTGAAAACAACAATATATGTGAATATATATATTTATATATCAAATGCGTTTATTTATTTGTTTATTTTATGATTTAACCATTTCTATGGCCGTACTTTTCTCAAACGGGAAGTCGTTATTCGTTTTTCTTTCTGCTGGTCAAGCAAAGAGAGCAGAATGTCATCACACAGCAACCGACCTATAAAGACTCTACTATCGCTTTAGCCTACTGCATTCCTTTGTTTCTTTTGTATCTACAAGGAAATAAGTAATACGAATATAGGTATCTGTTAATATTTATCTCGATTAGCCTGGAGTGGATAGTAGAATAAGCTTTTATTAGAATAATTGGTAAGTAGAGCAGGTCATGTGAACGGAACACATAAGATTTTTACTTTTTGATCATATTGCCCATTGGCATGTGTTTCTTTTCTTCTTCTATTTTTATTTTGTATTTAATATCTAACTTTTTGGTCTGTTTTTCCTACGTTTCAGTTTGTTTTCCTACTGGTTTTCTGTGTTATTACAGAGACATATACCTGCACAAGTTCACAAACATCCATGCTCAAGGCGGGACTCGAACCCGCGACTCCCTGTAACTCGGAACACCAAAGCGAGGTACTTTAGCGAGTGCGGTCCCGAATGATATTTATATATCAGAGGTTAGATGCGAGTCACTTACTCACCTTTACTGCAACATTGGTACACAGAAGCAGGAACGGCGGTCAGATGCTTACCTTATTCTCATGTTTCTGCGCTGAAATAATACAGTTACTACAAAGGAAATATCACAGTTCCAGTGATGACAGTCACTCTCAACCTAGGTTACTGCTTACACTACACTTTACACCTAATTTTCTTGTATTTCTTGTATCCCCGACATTTCTCCCTCATCTTCTACTAAATTGCTGTCATTTCCATTAACAAGTAAACATCTGTCGTTGAAACACTGGTAATGGCATAAACCCGTAACGCACAACACTTTGCAGCCAACTGTACGCCGTGTGCGTGCGTGTGTACGTGCGAGTCTGGTAGGCTCGTGGTGAGCCTAGGTGTTGTTGCCGTGTACCTACCCTGGTAAGGGTTTAACCATAGGAATGAGGTGAAGGTTCAGGTTTTAAATTTTGAGGTTTCGAGTGTTGGTGGTAAGGTGTTTATTTTTATTTAGTTATGTTGGTGAAATTTTGATAGACCTCTCCCATTAGGAGGGGGGGGGGAGTTCTTTGTTCAGCTATTACGCTGTTGGCTGGTTTAAAGCCGTTGTTACCGGGGATGCCCACAAGCCATGCGGGGAACCCGGAACCGCCTCTTTCGGCGTTCAGTGGGTAAGTACTCCCCCAGCGATCTGACAAGTGCGTTTTCATGGTCACCCAATCTGGCGTAGAATTTTTGAGCCCGGCGCCTAATGACATCTTCCACATATAGGAGGGCCGAAGCTTCATGTAGTAGCCTCGAAGGGAAACGTTGACATACAGAATATATGGATAACCAGAGAAGCCGTTCATGAGTACGCTGTGTATTCTTAAAACGTAATCATAAGGAAGCACAGCAGTTTGTTATTGTAACATAAACTATTTGTTGACCTGTTTATTAAGGGTAGGCTTGCTCATGTATCTTCAGTAAAGGTCATCGTCTAGAAGGAACGAGTAGCCTATAACTCATGTTCAGTTTTCATTGGATTTCTAGTTTTTCTTTGGATGTTTTTATATCAGATCTCTCTCTCTCTCTCTCTCTTTCTCTTTCTCTCTCAATCACAGATTCTTTGAGGATGACAGGGCTAAAGAAAAATTCCCAACCCCAGCCAGGAATCAAATCCAGGACCTCTCGCGGTGCTCTATTTATTGAGATATCATTTATACCCCGGTTTTAACTCCATTGCTTTTCTTTCCCTTTGGAACATATTTTTTTTTATTGCTCCATTTAACATCATATCAGGGGCTTTGCATAAGAAACAACTCGTTGTCTGTAAGTTCTTTACGTTGGATTTAAATGTTTTTTTGTTTTTTTTATTTTTCTCAAACACATACATACACTCTCAGATACATATTTCCAGACTCTGTGGGAGATATGGAATAATTCTGGTTAAAGAAAAATTCACCGCCCCAGCCGGGAATGCTAACAATCTAAATTACAGAATTAATTTATTCTTAAATTATATAATATTCTATACAAATACTCAATAGTTAAATTGAAGCCGATTTGTACCGCTAAATAGAGCTGTAAGTCGCAACCTGCTATTTGTGTGAGTCACCTGATTTCCGCAATATTGTTTACGCAGTAACGGTTGCTGGTTTTTGCTGTTTAGAGGACGGTTGCTGTTGAGTTTCCTCTTGCATATTCGTTCGAGTTACATAAAACAAGACTGGTAAAAAATGATTAGTGGTGAAAAAGGTATAGTGTTGAACGTTTATTGTCAGTTCTGTGAGAAATATCCAACACTTCCTGTGAAAGAAGTGCTGAAATTAACATCTGAGTTCACCGGTGTTTCGTAAAATATAAACAGTACTCACAAAGAAAACTCTTAAATGGAAAATCTGGTTACACCCTGGAAAAAACAGAAAGTGTGTGAAATATGAGATGCAAGAATGTGACGATTTTGTGAAATGCGAAATGTTCATGCGGCCCACGCCCGAGTTTAGCTCGGGCAGGTATTTCTAGCACTTTTAATGCAATTCCACGACTGTAACTCGGGCTTGGGCTATGCGACAAAGAACATGCATCTGTCATCGTTTAGTTGTCTGATTTGTGCTACCACTGTCCTCGCTTTAGTCAACTTTTAGGAAATTTAGGAGACTAGTAATATTGGCTGCTCTCGGGTAATCGCGCCGTTTTGCTTGAAGGTGATTCCGATTCCGAGGGAGAGGTTTTCGAACTTTCAATAAATGGAGTGTAAGTAGCAGATGTTTTCAAATTCATATTTGATACTTGTAAATTTAAAATAAAATATTAATACGAAAGTTATGACCACTTTCTTACTTGTTGAGAAATCCTTGTGAACTACATAAAAATGTAAATCTCATCAAAAAAGAAAATTTATTTCATATACATTTTTTCGTGAAGTTGGCCGTAATACATTATTAAAGCAATAGACAAATTTTTTACAAAACCGGTCATGATGTAAAATAATTGAAATTTACTTTGCACGGTGCAGCGGCGATTTCGATGCTTTGTTAGTGGTGCACGTTAATTGCCATATGCGGGAGTATTTTAGTTTGTTGATTTTACTCCTCCCTTTGGGTGCTTGTGTGCAGCATAACTAAGTGTCACTTCCAATCAACTCCACTACACTCATGTACCTGGTACTGAAGCTCTTTTGGGATGGGTTGCCACGGCATTGCTCAGTCTTGCATGAACATTGATTCTCTCAGGCGTGGATTTGGCTAGTGGGAGGAGTTGTAGGAGTGATCTTGGAATTGTTAAGAAAACACTTGTAACCTTTTACTGCTGTTTATTCTAATGGAGTTTTAAGACAAGCACCTGGTTATACACTTTATACTGCTGACTGATGTTCTTTACTCATAAGTACTTTCAATTACACTGTTTTAGTTGAGTACATGGCACAATTCACTTTCAATTTCACCTAATCACGACTGTTAAATAGGTGAGCGACGTTACTTTACTTGACATACAGTTTCTTATTATAATAAACTTACTTCGCGAACTTCTTAACAAACGGGCGAATTCTTAACATGTGACGACGTTGCCTCTCTCACGGGTGAATTCTTAGCAAAACGACGTTGCCTCTCTCACGGGCGAATTCTTAACAAAACGATCTCGATGTGCCAAACCTTACATCGTATATACAAAGAACGGTGTCATGGTGGCTTCTTTCTGATTGGTTGGAAGGTCCGCCAAAATGACACCATCGTTACCCAAAAACCATTGCAAATCTCCCAGAATGCGTCATAATAATCACGTGATACCACGAATATAAAGAAGAAGTCCCCTTGTATGCTTTAAACTGTGGTTTCCCCTTATACTAAACTCGAACGTGACTTTTACAAAAGAAGCAACTTCTCACCAGTCTGGCGTCATGATTCTGAGTAACTTTTAAGTAAACAACTGGCTTCTTGGTTCCTATTAATACAACTTATTAAATATTAACTTTCTTTACATATATATTTAGATAATTAATAAAATTGATTGTTATTATTACTACGAGGCAATTAACAGTCTCAACGGTAAAGAGTAAAACAAATAAATGAAACAAAAGTTGAACTCCCATCTGCGAGAAGTTTAAAGTAAATTAGATATATACAATATGATATAAATGGTGTTTTTTAATGAGATGCACGCTTTTGTATAGCAAAGTTTTTTCTGTTACAGTTTACCAATTCCTACAGAATTCATTCTGAAGTGGCCTTCGGAGGCTAATGATATCCATTTTATTTCACATGCAAACGCCTATAATACACAGCATTTTAAGCAACATCTCTAGGGTCATTTTTTTAGAAAAACTAAAATTTATTTTGCAAAATTTTTCTGGCATGGAATAGTTCGTGGTAGGGGTAATTTCCTCAAAATATTAATGTGTCTCGCATCTTGGAATATACTGAACTTAAATACCAAGTTTGGTGTTTAAGATACTTTTTGTTTTTGAGTTATGCTGTTCACACAGACACACGTACACACACACACACACACACACACACACACACACACACAGTGACCTATTTCTAATTTCTTTTATTCAAGGGTACCTAAAACATGAATTTGCAGTGTAATCTTGGTATCGAGTTTTAATGTGAAGTACGGAACCTTCTCTGTCTACTCGTACTAGGTAAATTGCGCATATGTGCTAGAGAAAGTAAACAAGCTTTAACATAATCTAAATGTGTATTGAACAGCTATGCGTTCCATCATGTCGCATAGTGTCATGCACCAATGCTTCACATGGAGTGGAATGAGTAATGTATATTCCCCTCTACTTCTTTAATTTGGACATGCTTGCTGCTAAATATTTTGATATACTACTAAAATAATTAATTAAAGTATAACCAAATGAAGAAATCTTTATTCTGGATGAATTTTACGAAAATTTGCATACCTGGTAAACCGTAAGAGATCGACAGAAATTTACACAATAGAAAATGTAGATCTGGTTAAAAAATACAACTTATGTTATATGCATTTTTCGTGGTGTTGACCGTTTTTGACATAATACAAATAAAATGTATATCTTAAATTTTCTGGGAATAGCCTCTGAAGACCTCATCATTTCATCTGACTTTTATGTAACTGGCAAACCATAAGAGATATACAAAAACTTGCCACACAAAAATGTAGATCCCATTAAAAGACACTATTTATGTCATACACATAACCGTTTTCGAGATATTCTGGATTATTGGTTTCCATTTTAATCCACTTATACTTCTCTCAAACAGGGAGACATCTTTTTTCTCGTTTCTGGTTTGTACGAATTTTAATAGTTTCACATAGCGAGCGGCTTTTAAAGGACGATACTGTCGCTTTAGCCTGTGCATTTTCTTATTTCCCTTCCATTAAAAGGAAGCTAGCAACAAGAATAATTCTGCTTTTACTCTTCTACATACAAGGAACAGCTAGTGCACATCATGTGAATGGAACACGTTAGATTTTTACTCTTCTACATACAAGGAACATCTAGTGGACATCATGTGAATGGAACACATTAGATTTTTACTCTTCTACATACAAGGAACAGCTAGTGGACATCATGTGAGTGGAACACGTTAGATTTTTACTGTTCTACATACAAGGAACAGCTAGAGGTCATCATATGAATGGAACACGTTAGATTTTTACTCTTCTACATACAAGGAACAGCTAGTGGACATCATGTGAATGGAACACGTTAGATTTTTACTCTTCTACATACAAGGAACAGCTAGTGGACATCATGTGAATGGAACACGTTAGATTTTTACTCTTCTACATACAAGGAACAGCTAGTGGACATCATGTGAATGGAACACGTTAGATTTTTACTCTTCTACATACAAGGAACAGCTAGTGGACATCATGTGAATGGAACACATTAGATTTTTACTCTTCTACATACAAGGAACAGCTAGTGGACATCATGTGAATGGAACACGTTAGATTTTTACTCTTCTATATACAAGAAACAGCTAGTGGACATCATGTGAATGGAACACGTTAGATTTTTACTCTTCTATATACAAGGAACATCTAGTGGACATCATGTGAATGGAACATGTTAGATTTTTACTCTTCTACATACAAGAAACAGCTAGTGGACATCATGTGAATGGAACACATTAGATTTTTACTCTTATATATACAAGAAACAGCTAGTGGACATCATGTGAATGGAACACGTTAGATTTTTACTCTTCTATATACAAGGAACATCTAGTGGACATCATGTGAATGGAACACATTAGATTTTTACTCTTCTATATACAAGGAACATCTAGTGGACATCATGTGAATGGAACACATTAGATTTTTACTCTTCTATATACAAGGAACATCTAGTGGACATCATGTGAATGGAACACGTTACATTTTTACTCTTCTACATACAAGGAACAGCTAGTGGACATCATGTGAATGGAACACCTCAGTTTTTTAGAAAAATATCTGTGTGTGCGTGTATGTATGTGGACAGCTAAAAAACGAAAGGTCCGTTAAATACCAAACTTGCTATTCAAGTTTAGTATCTTCCAAGGATTGGACATGTAGATTTTCAAGAAAATCCCCCCTTCCCCAAACTACCCTTTACATGGAATATTTTTCGAAAAGTTTGATTTTCTCAGAAATGGCTTTAACGATTTTGATTAAAATGTCGTATATTAAAGATATTCACACCACAAATAAAATATATATTTTTATTTTTCTGGGAATAGCTTCTGAAGACAGCTTTATTCTGAATGAATTTTGCTAGAGTTTGCATACCTGTTAAACCGTAAGAGATAGACAAAAACTTACCTAATAGAAAATTTAGAGCTCTTCAAAGTACACAATTTATGTCCGTTACATTTTTGTTGCGGAGGTAACCGTTTCCGAGATAGTGATTCGCAATGATAACCGCATAACGATAGCTTTTAGAACATTTGACTATCGCTTTAGCATACCTTTTTGCTATAGTTCCCTTCTACTTATAAGGAACTAAGTAATAAGAACATTCTGCTTATGTTTATCTCGATTAGTATTGTTTAGAAAGAAGAATAATCCTTTTAAGAAGTTTGTAGAGCAGCTAGAAAAAGTTGTGTGAGTGAAATACATCAGTTTTTTATTTTTAAGTTTGGGCCGCGAAATAATGAGAAAGTGTGTACTTGTATCTTTGCTCAAAGTCCGCTTGCAGCAGCACATGTGCGATCAAATAACAGCTGAACTGTTTTAGAATTCCTTGGAAGTATTTACAGTGGAACGTTATGAAAACTTACACTAAGGACAGCGCGCGGTGTTTATGCACGAACACAAATAGCTCAGTGTTTGTGTAAATTGAGCAGTTGCTCCAGTAAACACGTGCAAGGTTCTGTCATCGCCTCTGCGTCGTCACAGCCGCCTTTTCAAAGCAACACAAATAATAATGTTATTGAAATGTGCTGCTGAAACGGATATGGTTAACTTTGTGGCTAGCCGGGGCCCCGGGCCAATGTGGGTCAGAGCCCTTCTCACGATGTGCACGTAGATGGATACTATAGCAAACACCTACCGGGGGGGAGACAAAAATGTGACGTAACAAGTGGGCAGACTGTTTGCCGCCTTGATACAAAGGACCGGAAATACTGACCCCGCGCCTAATTGGAACAAGGTGCCATGTGTTCCACGCTTCACTAAAAGAAAACCCCAAAATCAGAAACCTCGGCTAATTCTGAAGACTTTCCCAGCTTCTTGACCGGCTGGCCAGGTTAAGGGGATCCTCAGGAATTCACCAGAACAGGCAAAAAAAACCTGATATTGCATTCAGATGTTTTTCTCTGTCCATTTATACTCTCTCTACACGTTCTAGTATACAGAGAAGGTATTGTATTGCACCCAAATATTCGATACCAAGATTTCACCGAAAATGCATGTTTTAGGCCGCCCTGTAACCCAAAAAAAAATTTTTTTTTTGTGGCTTATCGTCCTTTAACCTAGTTGTTCATATCGGGCGATGAATGAAATTGGTGAAATTATGTTCAAATGATCTGGGGGTCCATGGAGCTTAAAATTACTCCACATTCGTCTTCTCAGGACAAGGGAAAACCGAAAAAAAAAACCTTATCCGGGTAACTCACCCTAAGCGAATTTCGAACTTACCACCTTTTGAATGTGAGGCAGATGCTACCACCACACAACCTAGGCGGGCAAATAATAATAAAAAAAAGAACAGAGGATCCGTGTGTGTGTGTGTGTGTGTGTGTGTGTCCTTATGTGCGTGTATCTGTGAACACGATAACTCAAAAACCAAAAGTCGGTAAAATACCAAACTTGGTATTTAAGTTTAGTATCTTCCACGGATGCGACACGAAGATTTTGAGAAAAATCCCCCCACCCCCAACTACCCTAAACATGGAACTTTTTTCGAAAATTTTGATTTTCTAAAAAATGGCTCTAACGATTTTGATTAAAATATCATATATTAAAGATATTTACCTCACAAATAAAATGTATATCTTGAATTTTCTGGAAATAGCCTCTGAAGAGTAGTTTATTCTGGATGAATTTCACTGAAATTTGAATAATTGCTAAACCGTAAGAGATGGAAAAAAAACGTACATGAAAAATGTAGAGCACGTTAAAACACGCAATTTATGTTATATCCATTTTTTTCGTGGAGTTCATCGTTTTTGAGACATTCCCTGTTTTTGATTTCTGCTTTGAAAAACTTATACTTTTCTCATACAGGAAAGTGTCAACTGCTGTCCATACAAAGGAACTTCAGTGACATAGCAACCAGCTTTTGACTATCACTTTAACTTTATTTCGCTTATATTTACAAGGAAGCAAGTAATAAGATATTTCTGCTTATTTTTTCTCGATTAGCATGAAGTAAATAGAAGCTTAAGCTTTTAAACAATAATTTGTTAAGAGATGTAGAGAAAGTCATTTGAATGCAACACATCAGACTTTTTCAGATGCCTCACCTTCAAAGAAAGAACATTTCTATATAACAATCTATGAAACGGTGACAAAGTAAAAGAGAAAGAATTTCAAGACTCTAGAGTTACGTATTTTTGTTTTGCTAATTCTTGTTTGTTCTGCTGTTAATGTTTTTGCGAGCTGATAATACCAGTGAATATTTGCATCATTGTCACAGTGCTGCTACTGATTGGGCTAGGGCTGTTTTAGTGAAAGTAGATCAAAACAAAAACACACCTGGCTCCGCATTCTGCCCCTTAGGCCCAATGTTTAACAAGAAAATCAATCCACTCACATGACTTTCTCTACATCTCTGTAACACTTTATTGTTAAAAAGCTTATGCTTCTATTTACTTAATGGTAATCGAGAAAAAATTAGCAGAAATAGTCTTATTACTTGCTTCCTTGTAAGCAGAAGTGAAATAAGGGAGAACCATAGGTTAAAGTGATAGTCAAAAGTTGATTGCTATGTGACTGAAGTTCCTTTGTTTGTATGGACGGGAGTTGTCAAATTCCTGTATGAGAAAAATAGAAGTTTTTGAAAGCTGAAACCAAAAACAAGGAATATCTAAAAGACTATCAACTCCACGAAAAAATATATATATAACATAAATTGTGTGTTTTAATGTGCTCTACATTTTTTGTGTGGTAAGTTTTCGTCCATCTCTTACGGTTTAGCAGTTATGCAAAATTCCGTAAAATTGATCCCGAATAAAGTAGTCTTCAGAGGCTATCCCCAGCAAATTCAAGGTATGCATTTTATTTGTCAGGTAAATATCTTTAATATACGATATTTTGATCAAAATCGTTAGAGCAATTTTTAAGAAAATCAAAAAATTCCATGTAAAGGATAGTTGGGGTGGGGGGATTTTCTTGAAAATCTTCGTGTCGCATCCTTGGAAGATACCCAACTTAAATACCAAGTTTGGTATTCAACGACCTTTTCGTTTTTGGGCTATACTACCCACACACATACGCGCACACACACGGACCTTTTTCCAAAAATGCTTTTTTTGGATTCAGGGGGACCCAAAACTTGTATTTCCGGTGAAATTTCGGTATCGAATTTTTGGGTGCAATACAATACCTTCTCTATAGACTATGTCCATGTTTATAGAGAAGGTATTATAATGCACCCAAAAACTCTATACCGAAATTTTACCGGAAATATGGAATAACAGTTTGTTATTCTTTTCGTTTATTTTATTATATTGTATTGCACCCAAAAGTTTGATGTCGAGATTTCAACGGAAGTATATTATGTTTTGGTACCCTCTGAATCCAAATAAGCATTTTTACTTTCTCTACAGGTAATATGTGCATAGTGTTTAGAGATGTATTGTAATGCACCCAAATATTCGATATCAAGGTTTAAAAGAAAATGTGTTTTGACACCTCCTAAGTCCAAAAAAAAAAAAAAAAAGTTTTTAGAAAAAGGTCCATGTGTGCATGTGTCCATAGCATAGCTCAAAAACTAAAACACTGTTAAATACCAAACCTGGAATTTAAGTTTGGTATCTTCTAAGGATGGGGGACACGACGTTTTTCAAGAAAATCCGCCCACCCCCAACTAACCTTTACATGGAACGTGTTTCGAAAATGTTGGTTTTCTCAAAAATGTCTTTAACGATTTTGATTAAAATCTCTTATATTTAACATGCCATAAAAATGTATATTTTGCATTTTCTGGGAATAGTCTCTGAAGACTAATTTTTCCGAATTTTTGTGAAGTATGCATAATTGATAAACTGAAGAGATAGACAAAATCTTAAAGTTCAAAAAATGTAGATCTCCCTAAAAGATACAATAAATGTCATATGCATTTTTTCGTGGAGCTTTCTGTTTTCTATATATTCCTTGGATTTGGTTTCAGTTTCAAAATACTTACGCATTTCTCATACGATAACTTGTAAACTCCTGGCCATACAAAAAACGGATTTCAATCCTTTAGCAACTAACTATATTTTAAATTATTTGAGTGTCGGTTTAGCCTAGTGTATTCCCTTATTTCCCTTCTACTTATAAAGAAACTAAGTAATGAGACCGTTTCTACTAATCTGGATTAGCTTGAAGTGGATAGAAGAATAAGCTTACTAACAATAATTTGTTACAGATATGTAGAGAAGTCATGTGAATTGATTACATCAGATTTTTTTTATTATTTAAAATGATTCACTAACAATGGCTAATTCTCTTGCATAAACTGTCGTTCAAATATTAAGCGACAGAACGTACTAGAGTCGGCTGATAATTCCCGGGCCTCAATGAAAACAGAATTTATTTTATTACTTTCTCTATACGTACTATGTACATAGTGTATAGAGAAATTATTGCACTCCACCAACAAATTCGATACTGAGATTTCACCGGAAATATATGTTTTAGGGTCCCCAGTATCCAAAGAAAGTATTTTCAGAAAAAGGTCCGTGTGTGTCCGTGTGTCTGTGAACATGATAACTCAAAAACGAAAAGTCGGTAAAATACCAAACTTGGTATTTAAGTTTAGTATATTACGGGGATGCGACACGATTTTGAGAAAAATCCCCCCACTCCAAACTAGCCTTTACATGGCACGTTTTTCGAAAATTTTGATTTTCTAAAAAATGGCTCTAACGATTTTGATTAAAATATCGTATATTAAAGATATTTACCTGACAAATAAAATGTATATTTTGAATTTTCTGGGAATAGCCTCTGAAGCCTACTTTATTCTGGGTCAATTTTACGGAATTTTGCATAACTGCTAAACCGTAAGGGGTGGACAAAAACTTGCCGTACATCACATGTAGAGCACTTTAAAACGCACAATTTATGTTATATAAATTTTTTTCAAGGAGTTGATCATTTTTGAGATATTCCTTATTTTTGGTTTCAACTATGAAAAAATTGTACTTTTCTCATACAGGGATTTGTCAACTTTAGTCACCTAGTAACCACCTTTTGACTTCACTTTAATCTATGGTACTTCCTTATTTCACTTCTACTTACAAGTAAGCAAGAAATAAGACTATTTCTGATAATTTTTTTCTCGATTAGCAGGAAGTAAATAGAAGCGTAAACTTTTTAAAAATAATTTATTGAAGAGAAGTAGAGAAAGTCATATGAATGGAACACATCAGATATTTTTTGCTTTATTTCTCAATATAATCTCCAGAAAGGCTAATACATTTATCATATCGATGTTCTAATGTAAGTAAACCATCTCTGTAGTGCGATTTATCCAGGTCCTCAAAATAGCCGTTTACCGCATCAATGACCTCCTCTTTGCTGGGAAATCTTCGTCCTCCAAGAAATTTTTTGAGGTTTCGGAACAGGTGGTGGTCACTGGGTGCTAGATCTGGCGAATAGGGTGGATGTTCAAGCAATTCACACATTTTTCCCTTTGCCGTAGCACTATCGTGATGAATCAAGGTTCTTTTTTTTTTTTTTTTTTTTTTTTTTTTTTGCCAAATGAGATATTTTTCTTTTCACCTCATCTCTCAAACGTTGCAGTAAGCTCGCGTAGCAGTCACTAGTGATACCTTTACCGTTTTCTAAGTAATCAAGTAATCCCAGAAAACACTCGCATAATCTTGTTAGCTGATAAAACTGACTTTGCCTTCTTTGAAGTTGCTTCACTTGGCGCAATCCACTGTTTTGACTCTGATTTACTTTATGGAGTGTAGTAATGTATCCAAGTTTCATCCATGGTAATAAGCCGTCTCAAAACTTCACTGGGCTTTTTACGCTATTCTTAACAGGAACAGTTTTTCTTTGCAACTTTTGATCACGTGTCAACAAACGCGGCACCCATCTTGCAAGGACCATGTGGAAGCCCAAAACATTACTTAAAATATTACCTGCACGTTCTTTTGATATATTTACATCCTCTGCTATCTCAAACAACTTTAATCTGCGGTCTTCCAGTACTAAACGATTTTTTTTCAATGATCTCTGGAGTTGTCACTTCTACAGGGCGTCCAGACCGAGGCTCATCACTAGTGCTCGTACGTCCCATTAAGCTACTGACTTGTAACTATGGAAACAAGCTAGTCTAGAGTTAAACTAAACGATGCTACTATCTAACTGGCCTAGTGACGCTATATCTAAATGAGGTACGGGACTTATCAGCCGACCCTAGTATTAAAATGTGCAAGCTTTACCTTTCAGTTTTATTCCTTCTTGGAGATACCCATCACTGGACAAAATTACTATGTTCTATTCACACTACCTATTTTGCAACAAGTTACATAAAAGGATGACCGCGCTGTGCCCGAATAGTTAGACCTCTCGCCTCTCACTAAGGGGGCCCGGGGTCGATCCCAAGCGACCACATGTGGGATTTGCGGTGGATAAAGCGGCGCAGGGGCGGGATTTATCCGGGTTCTCCGGTTTCCCCAGCCTTCGTACCCCGCTGTTGCTCTTTCTTTTGCATGTATCATCATTGTATTCGCCTGCGGGTCCATAGTAGTAAAACCGGGCGTTAAACACTATATAAAGGTAAATGTGATGTGTTCCATTCACATAACTTTCTCTGGCTGTTCTATATAAAACTATTCTTTTATCTACATCATACTAGTCGAGATAAACATTTCCAGAATTGCTCTCATTACTTGCTTCCTTGTAAGCAGAAGGGAAATAAGAAAACACATTAGGTTAAAGTGATAGTCAAAATTTTCAAAGGCTGGTAGCTATGTGAAGCAATGGAGATTTGGTTATCTGTGCATTGTACTTTAAAATTAAAACCAACAAAAATGAATAATTCGAAAATTGCAAATTCTTTAAGAAGACGTATGCGACATAAATTATGTATTTTAACAAGATGTACAATTTTTGTGTAGTAAGTTTCTCTCTATTTTACTGTTTACCAATTCAGCAAAATTCATCCAGAATGAAGAGGCCTTCAGAGACTATTCCCAGAAAATTCAAGATAGACATTTTTTTTTGCGCAATAAATATCTTTGGCATATGGTATTTTAATCAAAATCTATAGAGCTATTTTTGAGAAAATGAACATTTTCAAACTTTTGTCCATGCAAAGGGTAGTTTGTGGTGGAAGGATTTTCTTGGAAATCTTCGTACGCATCTTTGAAAGATGCCAAGCCTAAATATCAAGATTGGTAATTAACGGTCTTTTCGTTTTTTAACTACACTGTCCACAGACACATACACACTCACGGATCTTTTTCCAAAATGCTTTTTTGTATTTAGGGGCACCCAAAACTTATATTTCCGGAAAAATCTCGGTATCGAATTTTTGGGCGCAATACAATACCTTTTCTATACACTATGTACATAGTTCGTGTAGAGAAAGTAAAAACCAATAAGAGAATTACTGCTAATTCTCGATTAGCATCAAATGGATAGAGGACTAAGTTTTTTACTTTCTCTATACGTACTATGTACATAGTATATAGAGAAGGTATTGCAACCCACCAAAAAATTCAATACCGAGATTTCACAGGAAATATATGCTTTAGGGTCCCCTGTATCCAAAAAAAAAAAAAAAAAAGTATTTTCAGAAAAAAGGTTCGTGTGTGTGTCCGTGTGTCTGTGAACACGATAACTCAAAAACGAAAAGTCGGTAAAATACCAAACTTGGTATTTAAGTTTAGTATCTTCCAGGGATGCGACAGTAAGATTTTTAGAAAAATCCCCCCACAGCAAACTACCCTTTACCTTTTTTCGAAAATTTTTATTTTCTAAAAAAGGCTCTAACGATTTTGATTAACATATCGTATATTAAAGATATTTACCTGATAAATGAAATGTATATCTTGCATTTTCTGGAAATAGCCTCTGAAGACTACTTTATTCTGGGTGAATTTTACTGAATTTTGCATAACTGCTAAACCGTAAGAGATGGACACAAAATTACCCCACAACAAATTTAGAGCACTTTAAAGCACACAATTTATGTTATATACATTTTTTTCGTGGCGTTGATCGTTTTTGAGATATTCCTTGTTTTTGGTTTCAGCTATAAAAAGCTTATACTTTTCTCATACAGGACTTTGTGAGCCCGTGTCCATACAAAGGAACTTCAGTCACATAGCAACCAGCTTTTGACTATCACTTTAACCTAGGTACCCCCTTATTTCGCTTCTACTAACAAGAAAGCAAGTAATAAGACTATTTCTGCTAATTTTTTGTCGATTAGATGAAGTAAATAGAATAATGTGTTGCAGTGATATAGAGAAAGTTATGTGAATGGAACACATCAGATTTTATTGTTTTTATTGTAGTGTTAATGCCTTACTAAGAGCATGTGCCACAATACAGTAGTATGTGTTTTATTTTCTTGTAGTATGTGTTTTGTTTTCTTGTAGTATGTGTTTTGTTTTCTTAGGATTTCGCATATGTTTAGATGGTCATAGTGAGAAATGGAAATGGATTGAAAAACAGGAGACAACCGAAAAGCGTACGTGCGAAGGGGAGGGCCAGTGGCGGTTCTGCTTTAAGTTTCACCTTTCACAGGATGTCCCCCAGCTGTGCCCGAAACACAGAACAATAATTAAGAGACCGCCGGAAATACAAAACACAACAAGAAACGTTTTCAAGGACTTCTTTATTTCCTTTTCGTGTTACTAAACAAACCTTCTTTTCAACTGTCAGTAGTGATATGATAAGTACAAGTTATATATTGAGAACCGTGTCGCTATCACCGCAGTGGTTTGTTATTGCTGGCGAGCTGCTGTGATCAGGGTTACCAACTCGACGGAATTTCAAATTGTTTGATGGGCAAAATTTACTTTTACTTTCTCTATACGCACTATGTACATAGTGTATAGAGAAGATATTGCACTCCACCCAAAAATTCGATACCGAGATTTCACCGGAAATATATGTTTTAGGGTCCCCAATATCCAAAAAAAGCATTTTCACAAAAAGGTCCGTGTGTGTGTGTGTGTGTCCGTGTGTCTGTGAACACGATAACTCAAAAACGAAAAGTCGGTAAAATACCAAACTTGGTATTTAAGTTTAGTATCTTTCAGGGATGCGACACAAAGATTTTGAGAAAAATCCCCCCACCCCCAACTACCCTTTACATGGAACTTTTTTGAAAATTTTGATTTTCTCAAAAATGGTTCTAACGATTTTGATTAAAATTTCGTATATTAAAGATATTTACCTGAAAAATAAAATGTATATCTTGAATTTTCTGGGAATAGCCTCTGAAGAGTAGTTTATTCTGGATGAATTTTACTGAATTTTGAATAACTGCTAAACCGTAAGAGATGGACAAAATCTTGCTAAACAAAAAATGTAGAGCACATTAAAATACACGATTTATGTTATATACATTTTTTTCGTGGAGTTCGTCGTCTTTGAGACATTCCTTATTTTTGGTTTCTGCTATGAAAAACGTATACTTTTCTCATACAGGAACTTGTCAACTCCTATCCATATAAACAAAGGAACTTCATTGACATAGCAACCAGCCTTTGACTATCACTTTAACCTATGGTAGTCCCTTATTTCGCTTCTACTTACAAGGAAGCAAGTAATAAGACTATTTCTACTAATTTTTTATGATTAGCATAAAGTAAATAGAAGTATAAGCTTTTTAAGAATAATTTGTTGCAGGGATATAGAGAAAGTCATGTGAATGCTACACATCAGATTTTTGACGCATATTATTAGCAATTATTAATTTTTTTATAATGGTTTTATTAAGAAAAGAATCTCATGGATATAAATCTGGTATAACTTCAAGACAGAATCCTGTTAAGCAAAGTATACATGTATATTTTATTTAGAGCTAATAGTAACAAACATCTCGGATTACTAAACAACACTAAAAACATAACACTGTAGCATCTTTTCTCGTGGAGTTGATCGTTTTTAAGATATTCCTGTATGAGAAAAGTATACGTATTTCAAAGCTGAAACAAAAAACAAGCAATATCTCAAAAATGACCAACTCCACAAAGAAATGTATACAAAATAAATTGTGTGTTTTAACGTCCTCTACATTTTTGTGTGGTAAGTATTTTGTCCATCTCTTACGGTTTAATAATTATGCAAAATTCATTTTCAGAGGCTTTTCCCAGGAAATTCAAGATATACATTTCATTTGTCATGTAATATCTTAAATATACGACATTTTAATCAAAATTGTTACAGTAATTTTTTATAAAATAAAAATGATCGAAAATTTTTCCAGGAAAAGTGCAGCTGGGGGTGGGAAGATTTTCTTGAAAATCCTCGTGTCGTATTCTTGGGAAATACTAAACATAAATACCAAGTTTGGTATTTAACGGACTTTTCGTTTTTGAGCTATGCTGCCCACAGACAGACACAAAATACTTTTCTTTGGATTCAGGGAGTCTTCAAAGCATATATTTTCGGTGAAATCTAGGTATTGAATTTTTGGGTGTATCACAATACCTTCTGTATACACTATGCACATAGTACGTGTAGAGAAAGTAAAAATAATAATGTGTTGGCAACACTAGTCGCTATGATCGCAGTGGTTTGTTATTGCTGGCGAGCTCTGTGATCGACAAGATGGAGGGGGAGAAGTTGGCAGCAAGTGCGCCATCTGGTGGAGAGTCGTGGAGAGGGTGTAATTAAATGTTAGACAAGTTGTATGATAATACAAGGAAGGCAGATTACATTGTTTGTATGGGTCCACTTGATGTTCTTCACGAGGGTAGGCACCACCCGTCGTGCTGCAGTGGCGGGGCACGCCGGGACGACTGCATGTCGAAGACAATGGAGGCGTGTTTAGGAAAGGGGCCCGCCACTGGACTGGGCACCCCGGTGTGTGAAACCGCACGTAGAGCGCGCTCTCTGACGGTCGGGAGCACTTTCAAGTTTTGAAATCGCGCCTCGGTAAAGATTCGAGCATCCTTCACCAACTGTTCGCTGCTGCAAGTGGTACAGCCTCGACCATGGCAACAGCAACATGGTCCAGATCGATACAACTTGTGCCTCTCCTACCGATTTCATCTCTCTTAGTTGACGTCACATACAAAAAATCTGATGTGTTGATGTGTTCTCTACATCTCTACAACAAATGATTGCTAAATAGCTTATTCTTCTATTTACCTCATGCTAATCGAGAAAAATTAGCAGAAATAGTTTTATTTCTTGCTTTATCATAAGTAGAAGCGAAATAAGGGAGTACCATAGGTTCAAGTGAAAGCCAAAAGCTGGTTGCTATGTGACTGATGTTCCTTTGTTTGTATGGACAGGAGTTGACAAATTCCTGTGAGAAAAGTATAAGTTTTTCAAAGCTGAAACCAAGAAAAATGAATATCTCAAAAACGATCAACTTCACGAAAGAAATGTATATAACATAAATTGTGTGTTTTAACGTGCTCTACATTTTTTGTGTGTTAAGTTTTTGTCCATTTCTTACGGTTTAGTAGTTATGAAAAATTCATCCAGAGTAAAGTAGTCTTCAGAGGATATTCCCAGAAAATTCAAAATATACATTTTATTTGTCAGGTAAATAACTTTAATATACGATATTTTAATAAAAATCGTTAGAGCCATTTTTTAGAAAATCAAAATTTTCGAAAAAATTTCCATGTAAAGAGTAGTTTGGGGTGAGAGATTTTTCTCAAAATCTTCGTATCGCATCCCTGGAAGATACTTAACTTAAATACCAAGTTTGGTACTTTACCGAGTTTTCGTTTTTGAGTTATGGTGTTCACAGACACACGGACACACACACGGACCTTTTTCTGAAAAATACTGTTTTTGGATACAGGGGACCCTAAAACATTTATTTCCGGTGAAATCTCGGTTTCGAATTTGTTGGTGGGGTGCAATACCTTCTCCATACACTATGTACATAGTGCGTATAGAAAAAGTAAAAAAGATCAACTCCACGAAAAAATGTACATAACGTAAATTGTGTATTTTGATGTGCTCTACATTTTTTTGTGTGGTAAGTTTTTGTCCATGTCTTACGGTTTAGCAATTCCATGTAAAGAGTAGTTTGGGGTGAGGGGATTTTCTTGAAAATCTTCGTGTCGATTCCTTGGAAGATACCAAACATAAATACCAAGTTTGGTATTTTACCGACCGAGTTATCGTGTTCACAGACACACGGACACACACAGGACCTTTTTCTGAAAACGTTTTTTTTTTTTTTTTGGATATAGGGGACCCAAAACATGTCTTTCCGGTGAAATCTCGGTATCGAATTTTTAGGTGGAGTGCAATACCTTCTCTATACACTATGTGCATAACACGTGTAGAGAAAGTAAAAATCTGATGTGTTACATTCACATGACTTTCTCTACATCACTGTAATACATTAATCTTAAACAACATATTGTTCAATATACAATATGATAATAGACATTAACTTAGCAGAAATTCTCTTAATTACCTGCTTCCTTGTAAGTAGTAGGGAAATAAGGAATACGCTAGGCTGAAGCAGCTTGCCATGTGGATGAAATCCGTTTCCATGCATGGTCAGGAGAAAAGTGTAAGAAAAACTTAAGTATTTAAAATCTGAAAGAAACAAATTGAAATATCTATGGCCAATTCCACGAAAAAAGTATATTACATTAATTGTGTGTTTCAACGAGATCTACATTATTTATGTAATAAGTTTTTGTCCATCTCTTACGGTTTAGCAGTTATGCAAAATTCCGTAAAATCTACCCAGAATAAAGTAGTATTCAGAGGCTATTCCCAGAAAATTCAAAATATACATTTGATTTGTCAGGTAAATATCTTTAATATATGATGTTTTAATCAAAATCGTTAAAGGCATTTTTGAGAAAATCAAAATTTTCAAAAAAAGTTCCATTAAAGGGTACGTAGTTGGGTGTAGGGGGGACTTTCTTGAAAATCTTCGTGTCGCATCTTTGCGAGATACCAAACTTAAATACCAAGTTTGGTATTTAACGGTCTTTTCGTTTTTGAGCTATCCACAGACACACACACGCACACACAGACGGACCTTTTTCCAGAAAAAAATGCTATTTTTGGATTCAGGGGGATTCAAAACATGTATTTCCGGTGAAATCTCGGTATCGAATATTTGGGTGCATTACAATCCTTCCCTATACATTTCATAGTACGTGTAGAGAAAGTAAAAAAACAAAACAAAAAAACATCTGATATGTTGCATTCACATGACTTGCTCTACCCTGATCAGCGAACAAAGCATTATTGTTCTATTTACATCATGATAAACGAGGTAAATATTAACACAATTGGTCTATTTATCTAGTTTCTTATAAGTATCAGAGAAATAAAAGAATACACTAGACTAAACCGATATTCAAATATTTCAAATCCCGATCGACATGTGAACAATTGGATTTCTATTTGATTTGCATTTTCTTGAAAAACAAAAGAGGGAAGAAAGGAAGAGTGAACGCATTTGAGAGGATGCATAAAACCAGTAAAATAAAAATCTGATGTGTTAAACTCACATGACTTTCTCTAGCTATTCTACAAACTTCTTACATAAGATTATTCTTCTTTCTGCACCTTGCTAATCGAGGTACTCATCAGCACAATGTTCTTATTACTTAGTTCCTTATAATGTAGGAAGAAAATAAGGGAATACACTAGGCTAAACCCATAGTCAAATGTTTTAAAAGCTGTCGTTATGCGATTGTCATTACAAATCGCTTCTTTTCTTGGCCAGGAGTAGAACAAATGAAAAACGGACACTCCCATCTGAGAAAAGTAAGTACTTCACAACTGAAACTAATAACAATGAATACCTCGAAAACTGTAAGCTCCACGAAAAAAATGTATATGGCATAACTTGTGTATTTTAACAAGACCTACATTTTTTGTATAGTAAGTTTTTGTCTATCTCTTACGGTTTACTAGTTATGCCAAATTAAGCAAAATTCATCCAGAATAAACAGGTCTTTAGAAGCTATTCCCAGAAAATTCAAGATATAAATTTTATTTGTCAGGTAAATAGCTTTAATATACAATATTTTAATCAAAATCGTTAGAGCTATTTTTAAGAAAATCAAAATTTTCGAAAAAAGTTTCATGTAAAGGGTAGTTTGGGGTGGGGGTATTCTTCTCAAAATCTTCGTGTCGCATCCCTGGAAGATACTAAACTTAAATAAGTTTGGTATTTTAGCTACTTTTCGTTTTTGAGTTATCGTGTTCACGGAGACACGGACACACACACCCACAGACACACGGACATTTTTCTGAAAATACTTTTTTTGGATACAGGGGGTCCTAAAACATATATTTCCGGTGAAATCTCGGTATCGAATTTTTGGGTGGAATACAACACTTCCTTAGCCCTATTACATTGTACATACGGGGCTAGAGAAAGTAAAAACTGTTTCGAAAACGGTCAACCCTACAATAAAAATCTGAAAAAAATGTAAATGTCGTGTTATTTATGGACGCTCTTTAATTACTGTGGTTCTCAGCGTCCCATTCTAAATTGGACGTGAATGACCGCTTAATTTTGCTCAGAGGTCTCTCTTATCAGGCTTGAGGTTCTTTTACGGGACCAACGCCTTTACTTCCCTTCCGAAGGAAGCCATGCTAAGGACTTTTACGCCAGAAAAAATCCATCGTCCTCCTTGGGTATATGAAGTTAGCATGGTAACCATTACACCACGGAGGGCGATTTAAAAATCTGAAGTGTTACACTCACATGACTTTCTCTAGCAACTCTATAAAACAAACTTCTTACAAAAGATAATTCTTCTTTCAACACCATGCTAATCGAGATAGACATTAGTATAATTTAATACTTAGTTCCTTATAAGTACAATGGAACTAAGTGAATGCACTAGACCAAAGTGATAGTCAAATTTTTTTTGCGATTGTCATTGCAAATCGCTTCCTTGCTTGGCTAGGAGTAGAACAAAAGAAAAACGGACACTTCCGCTTGAGAAAAGTATAAGTACTTCACAATTGAAACCGATAACAAAGAATATCTTGGAAACGGTTAGCCCCACAACTAAAACGTAAATGACATAAATTGTGTGTTTTGATGAGATTTACATTTGTTGTAATGTACGTTTTTGTCTATGTCTTACGGTTTACTAGTTACACCAAATAAAGCAAAATTCATCCAGAATAGACAGGTCTTTAGAAGCTATTCCCAAAAAATTCAAGATATACATTTTGTTTGTGATAGAAATGACATAATATGTGGTATTTTAATTAAAATCGTTAGAGTCATGTTTAAGAAAAGCAAACCTTTCGAAAATTTTTTCATGTAAAGGGTAATTAAGGGTGGGGGGATTTTCTTGAAAATCTTCTTGTCGCATCCTTGGAAGATACCAAACTTAAATACCAAATTTGGTTTTTAACGGTATTTTCATTTTTAAGCTATGCTGCCCACAGACACACACAGACAAACTCACACACAGACACACACGGACTTTTTTCTAAAAATGCTTTTTTTTTTTTTGGAATCAAGGGGTCCGAAAACATCTATTTCCGGTGAAATTTCGGAATCGAATTTTTGGGTGCATTACAATACCTTCTCTATACACTATGTACATAGTGTGTATAGAGAAAGTAAAAATGTATGTAATAAATTATGTGTATTATCCTGATCTTTATTTTCTGTGTAGTAAGTTTTTGTCTATCTCTTACGGTTCACCAGCTATGGAAAATTCAATAAAAACACCCAGAATAAAGAGGTGTTTAGAGGCTATTCCCAGATTAAAATCTCGTATTTTTAAAATATTTACTTGACAACTAAAATGCATATCTTGAATTTTCTGGGAATAGCCTCTGAAGACTACTTTATTCTGGCTGAATTTTACGGATGTTCACATAACTGCTAAAGCGTAAGAGATGGACAAATACTTACCACGCAGAAAATATAGAGCACATTAAAACACACAATTTATGTTATATGCATTTTTTTCGTGGAGTTGATCGTTTTTACCTTCTCTAGCCCCGTATGTACAAAGTACATAGGGATAGAGAAGTATTGTATTCCACCCAAAAATTCGATGTCGAGATTTCACCGGAAATACATGTTTTAGGACCCCCTGAATCCAAAAAAAAAGCATTTCCAGAAAAAGGTCCGTGTGTGTGTGTGTGTGTGTGTCCGTGTGTCTGTGAACACGATAACTCAAAAACGAAAAGTAGTTAAAATACCAAACTTGGTATTTAAGTTCAGTATCTTCCAGGGATGCGACACGAAGATTTTCAAGAAAATCCCCCCACCCCATACTACCCTTTACATGGAACTTTTTTTGAAAATTTTGATTTTCTTAAAAATGATTCCAACGATTTTGATTAAAATCTCGTATTTTTTAAGACATTTACTTGACAAATAAAATGTATGTCTTGAATTTTCTGGGAATAGCCTCTGAAGACTACTTTATACTGGATGAATTTTACGGATTTTCGCATAACTGCTAAACCGTAGGAAACGGACAAAAACTTACCATACAGAAAATATGGAGCACATTAAAACACACAATTTATGCAGTATACATTTTTTTCGAGGAGTTGGTAGTTTTTAATGTATTCCTTGTTTTTAGTTTCAGTTTTAAAGAAACTTGTACTTTTCTCATACAGGAATTTCTCAACTGGTGTACATACAAAGAAAGGAACTTCAGTCACATAGTAACCAGCTTTTGACTATGACTTTAACCTATGGTACTCTCTTATTTCGCTTCTACTTAAGGAAGCGAGTAATAAGACTATTTCTGCTAATTTTTTTCTCGATTATTATGAAGTAAATTTAAACATTAGCTTTTTACCACTAATTTGTTACAGAGATGTAGAGAAAGTCATGTGAATGGAACACATCAGACTTTTTTACGTGTTTTTCAGTGTTGCGTGTTTTCGAGTACACACGTTTTTTAGACTTAAGGGGCGCGACAATGGTGTTACAGCCACTTAGCGTAAAATCAGATTAGTCCAATGTAGCGACCAATTTCGGCTCATTATAACTGGCGACAGATGCCCTCAAGCCGCCGAGGGAGGGAGCAACCCCCGTTTCTTTGTCTCCCATTTATCTAGAATTATTCCATTAGCAACCGAACCCCGACGCCCGAGGCTCCCACTTCTTACAAGCGAGAAGCACTCTCTGAAAAGTTCCAATTATCGATAAAAACTCCTAATACCCCGACTAATGCTATCAATGTAACGCAATATTTCACAAACAACTCCCCGCTGTTTCAGTCTTGGAACTTTCCTCTTGGAGAATGGCATTATTCTTAAATATTATAGATATGAGATAATAAATATGTGAAAATCTTAATGAGAGGTAGGAAGCGAGTTGTACTTTCAGATAAGCAGTTCACCAGTCGATTCATACATGCTGGAAGAGCGCCTGTCAAAGTCAATGTCAAATATCTGTCCTCTTTATGCCTGCACTGATAAACGTGTGTTTTCATATGTATATTCATATCTAAAAAATCTGATGTGTTTCATTCACATGAATTTCTCTACATCTCTGCAACAAATTATTGTTAAAAAGCTTATGCTTCTATTTGCTTCATTTCAATCGAGAAAAAAATAGCAGAAGTAGCCTTATTGTAAGTAAGTAGAAGGGAAATAAGGGAGTAATATAGGCTAAACTGATAACCATAAGCTGGTTGCTGTGTGACTGAAGTTCCTTTGTTTGTATGGACAGGAATTTGTATAAGAAAAGTATCACTTTTTCAAAGGTGAAACCAAAAACAAGGAATATCTAAAAAAACTATCAACTCCAAGAAAATAATGAATATGACATAAATTGTATGTTTCAATGTGCTCTACATTTTTTGTGTATTAAGTTCTTGTCCATCTCTTACGGTTTAGCAGTTATGCAAAATTTCGTAACATTCATCCAGAATAAATTAGTCTTCATTGGCTATTCCCAAAAAATTAAAGATATACATTTTATTTGGGAAGTAAATATCTTTAATATTTGACATTTTAATCAAAATCTTTAGATCCATTTTTAAGAAAATAAAAATTTTCGAAAAATGTTCCATGTAAAGGGTAGTTTAGGGTGGAGGGATTTTCTCAAAATCTTCGTGTCGCATCCCTGAAAGATACTAAACTTAAATACCAAGTTTGGTATTTTACCGACTTTTTGTTTTTGAGCTATCGTGTTCACAGACACACGGACACACACACGGACCTTTTTCTGAAATACTTTTTTTGGATACAGGGGACCCTAAAACATATATTTCCAGTCAAATCTCGGTATCGAATTTTTTGGTGGAGTGCAATACCTTCTCTATACACTATATACATAACACGTATAGAGAAAGCAAAAATCTGATGTGTACCATCACTTGACTTTCTCTACATCTCAATTATTCTTAAAAAGCTTATATTTCTGTTTACTTCATGCTAATCAGTAAAGATTAGCAGAAATAGTCTTATTACTTGCTTCCTTGCAAGTAGAAGGCAAATAAAGGAGTACCACAGGTTAAAGCGATAGTCAAAGCTAGTTGCTATGTGACTGAAGTTCCTTTGTTTGTATGGACAGGAGTTGACAAATTCCTGTATGAGAAAAGTATTATTCAAAGCTGAAACCAAAAACAAGGAATAACTAAAAAAAAAAAAAAAATGATGATGAACTCCACGAAATAAATGTATATGACATAAACTGTATGTTTTAATGTGCTCTACATTTTTTGTGTGTTAAGTTTTTGTCCATCTCCTACGGTTTAGCAGTTATACAAAATTCCGTAAAATTCATTCAGAATAAATTAGTCTTCATTGGTCACTCCCAAAAAATTAAAGATATGCATTTTATTTGGGAAGTAAATATCTTTAATATTTGACATTTTAATCAAAATCGTTAGAGCCATTTCTAAAAAAATAATAATGTTCGAAAAATGTCCATATAAAGGGTAGCTGGGGGTGGGGGATTTTTTTGAAAATCTTCGTGTCGCATCCATGGAAGATGCCAAACTTAAATACCAAGTTTGGTATTTAACGGTCTTTTCGTTTTTGAGCTATGCTGTTCACAGACACACACATACACACACCGACGGACCTTTTTGTAAAAATGCTTTTTCTGGATTCAAGACGACCCAAAACGTGTATTTCCGGTGAAATCTAGGTATCGAATTTTTGGATGCCTTACAATACCTTCTCTATACGCTATGTACATAGTACGTGTAGAGAGAGTAAAAACAGCTATACAAATGGCCTACTATATAAACAATGTCAATCGTCTGTCTCCAATTCTTCCACACCTGACAGTCTTTTGTCTTCACTCACGTCATTGACATTATCAACGTTCTTAATTTCTGCACCATTATCCTAGATTAGAATTCTTTTTGATTTTCTACAATTCTTTATAATGATTTTCAATATTCTCAACATGTCGACATACATTTTCACATTCTGGCCTGCCAATTTCTGCAATTCGCTGGCGACACGACTGTTCCACATCTTTTAATTTAAAAGTGATATATTAAATTTTATTTTTCTTTCTTTGTTATCTTTGAAAACCCTGGAAATGGAGCTCAGTGAAATATAAGTTGCCTTGGTTATTCTTTCATTCACTTTCTACAGGCTTTTGAAGAACTCGGGAAACATACATTTTCTTCCTGCATCCCTGTCTCTTGTTTCATGAATTCAAGGACATTTGCAATTATTTCTCTGCTCTAAGTAATACCTTGCCACTTAACTTTGGAAACGTAGGAGCCATGGTTAAAAAAATAAAATAAATACTATTTACTGCCCACTTTTGAACACAAACATATGCGGAACACTTTCGATACAGACGTACAAAGTTTGCTCGCTGTGACTTTAAGTAAGCAAAGTATCATAACGTAAATTCCGATAAGCTAGTTTCGGTAGCTAGTTGGCAGTCAGGGTCACGATTTCGGAAGTTTTGCGTCGGCAATAACAATAATTTATTACAGAGATGTAGAGAAAGCCATATGAATGGAACACATCAGATTTTTACTTTCTTAAGCCGTATGTACAATGTACATAATGGATAGATAGGGTATTGTATTCCACCCAAAAATTCGATGTCGAGATTTCACCGGAAATAGAAGTTTTGGTGCAGCCCGAGTCCAAAAAAGGCATTTTTACAAAAAGGTCCGTGTGTGTTTGTCAGGCAGTCTGTTTGTTTGTCTGTAGACAGCAAAACGGAAAAGATCATTAAATACCAAACCTGTTATTTAGGTTTAGTATCTTCGTACGACTCGACACGAGGATTTTCAAGAAAGTCCCCACTTTAGATGGAACATTTTACGAAAATGTTGGTTTTCTCAAAAATGGTTCTAACGATTTTGAGTAAAATCCCGTATATTAAAAATAGTTATATCCCAGATAAAATGTACATCTGAATTTTCTGGGAATAGCTTCCGAAGACCTTATTACCCTGGAAGAATTTTGTCGAATTCTGCTTAACTGCTAAACCGTAAGAGATAGACAAAAACTTACTACACAAAAAATGTAGATCTCGTCAAAACACACAATTTATGACCCTTAAGTTTTTGTTATGCAGGTAACCATTTCCGAGATATTCCTTGTTATTGGTGTCAGTTGTAAAGTGTCCTTTTTTTCTTTTTTTATTTATTTACTTATTTTTTTGATCCTACTCCTGGCCAAGCAAAGAAGCGATCTGCAATGGCAAAACGTTTGACAATCACTTTAGGCTAGTGCATTCTCTTAGTTCTCTTTACAAGTAATAAGAACATTTCGTTAATGTTTATCTCGATTCGCATTGTGTAGAAAGAAGAATAATCTTTTTTTCAGAAACTTGTTTGTAGATCAGTTAGAGAAAGTCATGTAGTATAATGCATCAGATATTACTTTCTCTATACGCACTATGCACATAGTGTATAGAGAATGTATTGCACTCCACCAAAAAATTCGATACCGAGATTTCACCGGAAATATATGTTTTAGGGTCCCCTTTATCCAAAATCTGCGCGATATCACTCCAGTCATTAAGACTTGGTACTAATCAAACTTGCTGCAATTCCTCCTCCTTTTTATAGCATTAAAATGACGTCACGCTGTCTGGAAACTTCTCAAAGGTACTAGAAACCGAAGCTGGGAGAAATATCTCGATTACCATCATGTCGTGAGAAGAGAATAGTCTTGCGTTCCGAAGAATCGTAATGCGGTTCGCCGTTATTTGCAGTCGAACTGTGATGATTCACTTTCCAGTTCCCGCCGCATACCAGTGCGAACATGAGAGGTGACACACATGGACGGCGTTTGTCGCAATATTGCCTATAATGTAATTGTCTATTTTTATTCTCTGTACACGTACTATATACCTACATAGTGTATAGAGGTGTTGAGTTGCACCCAGAAATCGATAACGTGATTTCACCAGAAATATATATTTTGAGACCCCCGAATCAAACAAACATCATGCTTAGAAAAACGTCCGTGTGTATATGTATGGCTGTCTGTGTATGTGCGCGTGCGTGTGTGTGTGCACAGCATAGCGCAAAAACTAAAGGATCGTTAAATACTAAACCTGGTATGTAAGTTTAGTATCTTCCAAGGATGCGACACGAAGATTTTCAGGAAAGCCCCCCCCCACTTCAAACTACCCTTTACATGGAAAACTTTTCGAAAATTTTGATTTTCTCAAAAATGGCTCTAACGATTTTGATTAAAATATCGTATATTAAAGATCTTTACAAGGCAAATATAATGTAGAATTGTACCTTGAATTTTCTGGGAATAGGCTCTGAAGACATCTTACATCTGGATGAAATTTTCTGAATTTTGCATAACTGGTACACCGTAACAGATAGACAAAATCTTACTGCACAAAAAATGTAGATCTCCTTATAACGCACAAGTTATGTTATATACATATTTTTCGCGGAGTTGAGCGTTTTCGAGATATTCCTTATTATTGCTTTTTTACTTTCTCTATACTCACTATGTACATAGTGAATAGAGAATGTATTGCACTCCACCAAAAAATTCGATACCGAGATTTCACCGGAAATATATGTTTTAGGGTCCCCTGTATCCAAAAAAAAAGTATATTCAGAAAAAGGTCCGTGTGTGTGTGTGTCCGTGTGTCTGTGAACACGATAACTCAAAAACGAAAAGTCGGTAAAATACAAAACTTGGTATTTAAGTTAAGTATCTTCCAGGGATACCACGCGAAGATTTTGAGATAAATCCCCCCACCCTAAACTACCCTTTACTTGGAACTTTTTTTAAAAATTTTGATTTTCTCAAAAATGGCTCTAACAATTTTGATTAAAATATTGTATATCAAAGATATTTACCTGACAAATAAAATGTATATTTTGAATTTTCTGGGAATTGCCTCTGAAGTATACTTTATTCTGGGTCAATTTCACGGAATTTTGCTAAACTGCTAAACCGTAAGAGATGTACAAAAACTTGCCACACAACAAATGCCGAGCACTTTAAAACACACAATTTATGCCATAGACATTTTTTCGTGGAGTTGAATGTTTTTGAGATATACCTTATTTTTAGTTTCTGCTATGAAAAACTTATACTTTTCTCATACAGGAATTTGTCCGCTCTTGTCCATAAAAACAAAGGAACTTCAGTCACATAGCAACCAGCTTTTGACTATCACTTTAACCTATGGTACTCGCTTAATTCGCTTCTACTTACAAGGAAGCAAGTAATTATTTCTGCTAATTTTTTACTGATTAGCATGAAGAAAATAGAAGTATAATCTTTTTAAGAATAATTTGTTGCAGAGATGTGGAGAAAGTCATGTGAATGGTACATATCAGATATTTTTTAATACGTATACTTTTCACATACGGGAATTCGTCAACTTCGGGTAATGCAAAGAAACGGATTTCATCCACATGGCAACCAGCTTTTAAAAGATTTGACAAACGTTTTTGCCTATTGTATTCCTTCTACTTGAAAGAAAGTATTCCTGCTAACGTTTATCTCGATTAGCATGCAGTAGATGGAAGATTAAGCTTTTTAACCATAATTGTTTTCAGAGATTTAGCTATAAACAAAAACTTACAACACAGAAACTGTCAAAACACATGATTTTTGTGCTTTACATTTCTGTTGTGTAGGTAACCGTTTCCGAGATATTCCTTGTTTTTGGTTTCAGTTGTGAAGTACTTATATTTTTCTCAAACAGTAAGTCTCCGTTTTTCCTTTGTTGTACTCCTGGCTAAGCAAAAAATCTGATGTGTTCCATTCACATGACTTTCTCTACATCTCTGCAACAAATTATTCTTAAAAAGTTTATACTTCTATTTACTTCATGCTAATCGAAAAAAAAAAAAATAGCAGTAATAGTCTTATTACTTATTTCCTTGGAAGTAGAAGCGAAATAAGGTAGCAGCATAGGTTAAAGTGATAGTAAAAATCTGGTTGCTATGTAACAAGTTCCTTTGTTTGCATGGACAGGGGTTGACAAATTTCTGTAGGAGAAAAGCGTAAGTTTTTAATGATGAAACCATAAATAAGGAATATCTATAAAATGATCAACTCCACGAAAAAAATGTATATAATGTAAATTGTGTGTTTTAACGTGGTCTACATTTTTTGTGTGGTAAGTTTTTGCCCACACAGTTTAGTAGTTATAAAAATTCGTAAAATTCATCCAGAATAAAGTAGTCTTCAGAGGCTATTCCCAGAAAATTCAGGATGTACATTTTATTTGTCAGGTAAATATCTTTAGTATACGAAATTTTAATCAAAATCGTTAGAGCCATTTTTGATAAAATCAAAATTTTCGAAAAAAGTTCCATATAAAGGGTAGTTTGGGGTGGGGGATTTTTCTCAAAATCTTCGTGTCGCACCCCTGAAAGATACTAACCTTAAATACCAAGTTTGGTATATTACCGACTTTTCGTTTTTGAGCTATCGTGTTCACAGACTCACGGACACACACACACACACACGCGCGAACCTTTTTCAGAAAATGCTTTTTTTGGATACAGGGGACCGTAAAACATATATTTCCGGTGAAATATCGGTATCGAATTTTTGGGTGGAGTGCAATATCTTCTCTATATACTATGTATATAGTGCGTATAGAGAAAGTAAAAAGCGATTTGCAATTACAATCGCATGACATATTTTAAAATATTTGACTATCTATTGGTTTAGCCTAGTGCATTCCCTTGTTTTCTTCCTATTTATAAGAAAATAATAAGAACATTAACAAGAAACAGAAATAATTTTATGTAAGAAGTTTGTGGAGAATGTTATGTGAGTGTATCAAATCACATTTTTTCTTTTTATTTTATTTGCTTAACCTCCGTTAACTTGGTTGGTTGTATCGGATGATGAATTACATCGGTGAAAGGATGCTCAAAATCTCTTCATGAACCTTAAAGTTACTCAACATTTGTCTTCTCAGGATAAGGTAAAACCCCGAAAAAAAATAAAACAAAAATAAAAAAGTATCCTAGCCGAGATTCGAACACGCCGCCTCTTGAATGTGAGGCCGACACTCTACCCCCCAAACTTCTGTGGCGGGTATTTATAAGTTTAGCCATTTTTTGTAAAATCAAAAATTTCGAAAATTTTTCCATGTAAAGGGTAGTTGGGGATGGGGGGATTTTTTTGAAAATCTTCGTGTTGCATCCTTGGATGTTACCAAACCTAAATACCAAGTTTGGTATTTAACGGTATTTTCGGTTTTGAGCTATGCTGTCCACAGAAACACACACACACGGACCTTTTTCTGAAAATGTTTTTTTTTTTGGATTCAGGAGGTTCTAAAACATGTATTTACGGTGCAATCTCGGATAGGATTTTTGGGCAGAATACAACATTTACTCTATAAACTATGTACATATTACGTGTAGGAGAGAGTAAAAAGGCGTATTAGAACAAGTTCCATGTGTATGTGTGTGTGTGTGTGTGTGTGTGTGTGTGCGCGCGCGTGCGTACAATATCTGTGGATAGCATAGTTCAAAAACTAAAATCGCATTGAATATCAATATTTAAGTTTGGTATCTTCCAAGGATGCGACTCGAAGATTTTCAAAAAACGCCCCCATCCCAAACTACCAACATGGAAAATGTTTTGAAATAATGATTTTGATTAAAGTTTTTTATATTTAATATATTTTCATGCCAAATAAAATGTATATCTTGAAATTTCTGGGAATAGCGTCTAAAGACCTATTTACTCTGCTTGAATTTTGCTGAACAGTTAAACCGTAAGAAACAGAAAAAAATTTACTAAATAAAAAGTGTGGAGATCTTTAAGATATACAATTTACTTTATACACAATTTTTTCGTAGAGTTGGACGTTTTGGAGATATTCCTTGTTATTGATTTCAGTTTTAAAATATTTAAACTTTTCTCATACGGTAACTTGTCAACGCTTGGCCACGCAAAGAAACGGATTTGAAACCCATAGCAAACATATTTTAAAACATTTGACTATCGATTTAGCCTGGTGTTCCTTTATTTCTCTTCAACTTATAAAGGAATTAAGGAATAATACCATTTCTGTTAATATTTTAGCATTAAATAGAAGCATATGCTCATTAACAATAGTTTGTTACAGAGATGTAGAGAAAGTCATGTGAATGGATCACATCAGATTTTTATACTAATTAATAGGTTAAACATAGAAGGTTAAGAAAGCAATATGCGTGCGATTTTTGTTGGGTTATTATGCAGAACTTGGGCCGCTCTAAAAAGCGAATGAAACTAACTGTGATTGATTGACTTTGTATTTCTGATGGCGATTTCAAAGGTTTATTTGTCCGAAAAGCTTGATTTTTATTTTATATATTATAGACAAATTCATGTGTATGCTGGAACGGTTGGTATTTTGCGTATATGACGGATATTTACCAAATAATTATACATAAACTAGTATTATATGAATAATAAATGGTTTATAATGTGTAGGTTTATGCTGAAGTACTAGATTTATAATGAAAAAGCTTGGTTTAGTTGCTAGCGGAAGACTGTTTAACTATTGTAATGCAAGAATGGCATATGTCGCTCTTGGCAGGATTTCCCTTCGTGAGAGCTCGTAGCAATAATTTGACAGGTTAGTGTGACTATAGTAATTGTTGGAAGAGTATGTTTCTGTGATTTATTTTTTATTTATTTATGTTTAGTCTGTTTCTGTAGGCGAAACCACTGAGTCCTGTGGTTTTCAAATCTAGCGCGAGGTTAGGTTCGAATCCGTTAAGGTTAATGTGTGTATATAAATGTATGTTTCTAATTTTCTATTGTGGTAGTACTTGGCGCAGAAATGTGTTTCTGAACCATTATTATTTATATATATAATACTCGTTTAGATATAATTATTTGGTAAATATCCGTCATATACGCAAAATACCAATCGTTCCAACATTCACACGAATTTGTCTATAATAAAAAAAAACAAAAAAAAAAACAAGCTTTTCCCACAAATAAAACATTTGAAATCGACATCAGAAATTGAAGTCAATCACACTTAGTTTTATTCGATTTTTAAAGCGGCCCAAGTTCTGTAAAATTATCTTTTGTTGAAATGGAAACTATAGCAGTAAGTAACCGTCTCTTTCTTGGTTTTAATAAAGAGCAAAAGGAGTGAGAGAGGTGTTTGAAAGGAAGTAGCACAAGTTTTTAACATAGTTTGTTACAGAGATGTTAAGAAAGTCATGTGAATGGAGTACATCAGATTTTTATACTAATTAATAAATCATAGAGGGTTAAGAAAGTAATATAGGTGAGATTTTTGTTGAAATGGACTATACGTATTGTGGAAGCTATAGGTAGGAGTAAGCGACCGTCTCTTTCTTGGTTTTAATAAAGAGCACAAGGTGTTTGAAAGGATTGCGCACATTGTGTTTGAGGTGGCAGCAGTCAGACGTCACAACCTCTCTGTACACCTTAGCGGGATGTCGAGACGCACAACAACAGTTGTGAAGCAGGTGTTCCGACGCAGGCCACAAAACATTATTTGCATAATGTTCCAATTTACATGAGGAGCTGATGCCGACATTCCGCAGGAACTGGCTCCTCCCCCTTGGGCTCGGGCAAGCCCCGCCCCTCGCTACAATATGTGAGGGGAAGCCAGGAGGCAGCTGACAAACTATTTTACCGCATTTTCCTTCCGTCTAGCAAATTGTTGAGAGTGAGGTGTTCCAAACAAGTTGATTACTGGGCTGGGTCGCTACTTCCAATTACGTTACAGATAGAGCAGCCCCTGCCTGCCTTCCTTCAGATTGCAACTCTCTCCCCCGCCCTTCTCCAGGTCGAGATTGAGTTTAGCAACCTCCAAGAGAACTTTTATAGAGTATGGTACAGGTACACACGCTGCCTGCTCACAATGGAGCACCACATCCTCTTAGGTCCGGTTCTGCAAACTCAGAATATGTCTTGGAATCGTTAAACTTGGAGTGGATATATCTTAGAATAGTTAAAACTAGAATATGTATTTTTAGAATAGTTTAACTCGGAATATTTTCATCTTGAAATAGTAAAACTTAGAATAGATATGCCTTGAAATATTTAAACTCCATATGTCTTAGAATAAACTCATCAGGCACAACCTAATTATGCATCAGGTGAGAAGGAATGACTTAGAACACAAACACAGAAACACACAGCACTAAACATCCATGCCCATGGTGGGATTCGAAACCGTGGCCCTATTGTGGCACAACATCAATAACAAAAGCGCCAACGATAACGGCTACCAGGGTCGCCTTTGGAATGATTAAAATCGGAATATATCTTAGAATAGTAAAACTCGGACTGTACCTTGGAATAGTAAAACTTGGACTATATCTTAGAATAGTAAACCTTGGACTATATCTTGAAATAGTAAAACTTGGACCATATCTTGGAATAGTAAAACTTGGACCATATCGTGAAAAAGTGAAAATTGGACTATATCATACAATAGTAAAACTTGGACTATATCATACAGTAGTAAAACTTGGACTATGTCTTGGAATGGTAAAACTTGGACTATATCGTGAAACAGTAAAACTTGGACTATATCATACAATAGTAAAACTTGGAAAAATCATACAATAGTAAAACTTAGACTATGTCTTGGAATAGTAAAACTTGGACTGTATCTTACAATAGTAAAAGTCGAACTATAGCATCCGATAGTAAAACTCAGGCTATATCTTACAATAGTAAAACTCAGGCTATATCTTACAATAGTAAAACTTGGACTATATCTTACAATAGTAAAACTAGGTCTACATCATTCAATAGTAAAACTCGGACTATATCTTACAATAGTAAAAGTTGGACTATATCTTACAATAGTAAAACTCAGACTATATCTTACAATAGTAAAACTAGGTCTATATCTTACAATAGTAAAACTTGGACTATATCTTACAATAGTAAATCTAGGTCTACATCATACCATAGTAAAACTCGGACTACATCTTACAATAGTAAAACTCGAAGTATATCATACAATAGTAAAACTCAGATTATATCTTACAATAGTAAAACTTTTACTATATCTTACAGTCGTAAAACTAGGTCTACATCATAGCATAGTAAAACTCGGACTATATCTTACAATAGTAAAACTCGAAGTATATCATACAATAGTAAAACTCAGACTATATCTTACAATAGTAAAACTTGCACTATATCTTACAATAGTAAAACTCGAACTATATCATACAATAGTAAAACTCAGACTATATCTTACAATAGTAAAACTTGGACTATATCTTACAATAGTAAAACTCGAACTATATCATACAATAGTAAAACTCAGACTATATCTTACAATAGTAAAACTTGGACTATATCTTACAATAGTAAAACTCGAAATATATCATACAATAGTAAAACTCAGACTATATCTTACAATAGTAAAACTCGGACTATATCATACAATAGTAAAACTCAGACTATATCTTACAATAGTAAAACTTGTACTATATCTTACAATAGTAAAACTTGGACTATATCATACAATAGTAAAACTTGGACTATGTCTTACAATAGTGAAACTCGGACTATATCTTACAATAGTAGAACTCGGACTATATCATACAATAGTAAAACTCGGACAATATCATACAATAGTAAAACTCGGACAATATCTTACAATAGTAAAACTTGGACCATATCTTACAATAGTAAAACTTGGACTATATCTTACAAAAGTAAAACTTGGTCTATATCTTGGAATAGTAAAACTTGGTCTATATCTTACAATAGTAAAACTTGGTCTATATCTTACAATAGAAAAACTTGGACTATATCTTACAAAAGTAAAACTTGGTCTATTACTTGGAATAGTAAAACTTGCTCTATATCTTACAATACTAAAACTTGGTCTATATCTTGGAATAGTAAAACTTGGTCTATATCTTACAATAGTATAACTAGGTCTACATCATAGCATAGTAAAACTCGGACTATATCTTACAATAGTAAAACTCGAAGTATATCATACAATAGTAAAACTCAGACTATATCTTACAATAGTAAAACTCGGACTATATCATACCATAGTAAAACTCGGACTATCTCATGGAATAGTAAAACTCGGACTATATCATACAATAGTAAAACTCGGACTATATCATACAATAGTGAAACTCGGACTATCTCATGGAATAGTAAAACTCGGACTATATCATACAATAGCAAAACTCGGACTACATCTTACAATAGTGAAACTCGGACTATATCATACAATAGTAAAACTCGGACTATATCATACCATAGTAAAACTCGGACTATATCATACAATAGTAAAACTCAGACTATATCCTACAATAGTAAAACTTGGACCATATCTTGCAATAGTAAAACTTGAACTATATCTTGCAATTGTAAAACTTGGACTATATCTTAAGATAGTAAAACTCGGAATCTGGGAATAGTAAAACTTTGACTATATCTTACAATTGTAAAACTTGGACTATATCTTGGAATAGTAAAACTTGGATTATATCTTACAATTGTAAAACTTGGACCATGTATTACAATAGTGAAACTCAACTATATCTTACAATAATAAAACTAGGACTATATCTTATATTAGTAAAACTTGGACTATATCTTACAATAGTAAAACTTGGACTATATCTTACAATAGTAAATCTTGGACTATATCCTACAATAGTAAAACTTGGACTATATCTTACAATAGTAAAACTTGTACTATATCTTACAATAGTAAATCTTGGACTATATCCTACAATAGTAAAACTTGGACTATATCTTACAATAGTAAAACTCAGAGTATATCTTACAATAGTAAAACTTGGACTATATCTTACAATAGTAAAACTTTGACTATATCTTGGAATAGTAAAACTTGGACTATATCTTGGAATAGTAAAACTTGGACTATATTTTGGAATAGTAAAACTTGGACTATATCTTACAATAGTAAAACTCAGAGTATATCTTACAATAGTAAGACTTGGACTATATCTTACAATAGTAAAACTTGGACTATATCTTGGAATAGTAAAACTTGGACTATATCTTGGAATAGTAAAACTTGGACTATATTTTGGAATAGTAAAACTCGGACTATATCTTACAATAGTAAAACTAGATCTATATCTTACAATAGTAAAACTAGGACTATATATTACAATAATAAAACTAGGACTATATCTTTGAATAGTAAAACTTGGACTATATCTTATAGTAGTAAAACTTGCACTATATCTTACAATAGTAAAACTCGGACTATATCTTACAATAGTAAAACTTTGTCTATATCTTACAATAGTAAAACTTGGACTATATCTTGGAATAGTAAAACTTGGACTTTATTTTGGAATAGTAAAGCTCGGACTATATCATACAATAGTTAAACTCGGACTATATCATACAATAGTAAAACTTTGTCTATATCTTACAATAGTAAAACTTGGACTATATCTTGGAATAGTAAAACTTGGACTATATCTTACAGTAGTAAAACTTGGACTATATCTTTCAATAGTAAAACTTGGACTATATCTTACAGTAGTAAAACTTGGACTATATCTTTCAATAGTAAAACTTGGACTATAGATTTCAATAGTAAAACTTGGACTATATCTTACAGTAGTAAAACTTGGACTATATCTTACAATAGTTAAACTCGGACTATATCTTACAATAGTAAAACTTTGTCTATATCTTACAATAGTAAAACTTGGACTATATCTTGGTATAGTAAAACTTGGACTTTATTTTGGAATAGAAAAGCTCGGACTATATCATACAATAGTTAAACTCGGACTATATCATACAATAGTAAAACTCGGACTATATCATACAATAGTTATACTTGGACTATATCATACAATAGTAAAACTTGGACTATATCATACAATAGTAAAACTCGGACTATATCTTGCAATAGTAAAACTTTGACTATATCTTACAATAGTAAAACTCGGACTATATCTTACAATAGTAAAACTCGGACTATATCTTGCAATAGTAAAACTCGGACTATATCTTACAATAGTAAAACTTGGACTATATCTTACAATAGTAAACCTTGGACTATATTTTGCAATAGTAAAACTTGGACTATATCTTACAATAGTTAAACTTGGACTATATCTTACAATAGTAAAACTTGGACTATATCTTACAATAGTAAAACTTGGACTATATCTTGGAATAGTAAAACTCGTGCTCTATCTTGGAATATTAATACTCGCGCTATGTCTTGAATAGTAAAACTCGGATTTGTTATGTTTTGGAATATAGAATCCGGACTTGGAATGGAAAACTCGTAATACTTAAAGTATATATAAAAATAAATGATATGAGTTGTACGAACTATTTCTTAATCCTTGTTCCAATTAATACTGCCCCGTGTGTCTCTTAAATGCCACGCACACTGGTCACCTCTCATTGGTTGCTGTGGTTAAATTGGTTGATGTGCGATACAAAGTAGTTCCTTGTCAAACTGACCATTCATCTCAGTGTATTCAGAAAGAATTGTCCAGTTTAAATTCTCATAACATATGATTGAACTGTATTACATAAGAACTTAATAAATCTGAAATACGTGTAAATTCTTATCATGAAATACATAAAATAAACCTGCCTCTCAGCATGACGATTACAAGTGCATCTATATGAGAGTTAACTGGGCGTTCATCAAACTCTTATAAAATCCCAAAAATTACACTCGTAACATTAAAAAAGGTTTGTATTTAGTAACCGTCGTCCCTTACTAGATGGCAGTTGAAGTTTCAGCTTTATCCACCCCGTGGTGGATTGAATCAACAATCTTGTTCTTCCTTAAATAGATGGGAAAAACGAGTTTCGTGCGGTGATAAAAATGCTTAACATCGAAAAAGTTAAAAGCCGAGTTGGATGAAGTTCATGGCACATCTGCTCCTGCGCTTGCAACAATTTACAATTAGATAAATGGATTTAAACGTGGCCATACATCCACAAATGATAAACATCGTTCCGGACGTCCAGTAGAAGCGACTTTCTCCGGAATGATTGACAAAATCCAGGATATGGTTTTGAATGGTCAACGAATCAAAGTTCGCGAAATAGTAGACGCCGCAGTCATATCACAAATGTGCAGTGTTCTTAATTTTGCACCAAAAAATTTGATATGACAAAGTTCTCGGCAATATGGGTGCCGCGTTTGCTTTCAATGGGGAATAACGCAATCATGTGATCGATTTGGAAGCTGGTTTGGCACATTTCCATCGCAATCCTAACGAGTTTCTGCGTCGATACATAGCTGTGGATGGAACATGGGTACACTAGTACACTCCAGAGAAAAAAGTACAGTCAAAACAGTGGGTTTTTAAAGGCGAACCGGCTTCGAAGAAGTTAAAGGTGATGAAATCTGCAGACAAGGTGATGGCCTCGCTATTTTGGAATGTACGCGGAAGAATCATCTACATTGATTACTTGCAGAAAGAAGAACGATAAAGGAGTGGTTGAAAGGAGAAATCAAGAAAAAACGCCATCTTCTGCAAGTAAAAATATTCTCTTCCATTAAGACAGCGCCAGGGTGCACAATTGCTGGGTTTCCATGCCGAAAATTGTAGAATTAATGTTGGAGTTACTACATCCACCATATTCACAAACGTTTAGCTCCCAGTAAGCTTTTACTTACCTCCAAACTTGAAAAATGGACTCGGTGGTAAACGATTCACGTCTAACAAAGAGGTCATCTCGCAAACAAATGCCTAGTTTGAGGATCTTCCGAAACCCACTTTTTGGAAGGCTTAAAACAGTTGGAGGAACGCTAGGAAAGGTGTATCGAGCCACAAGGAGAACAATGTGGAAAAAAAAATCTACGAAAAGGAATTACGCCCCTCGTATACCGCTTTTGTTGCTTATCCTTGCGTGGCACACGGCTTGTTTGTCACCAGGAAAAGTGGAAACACAGAAGAAT